>RCWM02000313.1:0-1326001 GCA_003667255.2 Euschistus heros
GCGAAAATAATAGAAGTGAAAGAAAAAATTAATATAAATAATGCACAGTAATAAGAAACTATAACAATTTAATACTAAACATGTAATAAAGGTGATTCATTCATAAACCCACTTAACCATCAAGTTTTCCCCCATTTAGGGGTACCAACTTTATAGAGGTAGAGATGGTTCAAAAGATAAGACACTATGGTCAATCTTTAGCTGATAATAATGAAATAAATAATAGTCCGTTTCAGGCAGAATCGATCCTGGATAGAAAAGACCAGTGCCTTAGCCACTGAGCTACTTCACCTCCTATACGAAAATGTACTAATGAAAAATAATTTTAAATAACATAAATCAAAAACACCCTTAACAGGAATCAACTTGAATAATAGAAAAAATAATAGAGAAAGATCATCAGGAAAATTCAAGGAGGAAGACATAACCAAGACGGTTACATGCTACAAACAATTAGAACAACAGAAAAGTTTTCAAACATTGAAATTGATGAAATGAAATGAAAAAATAATCTTTATTCTGGGACACATTGTCCCCTAAGAATAACAGACATGTATAAAAAGTTGTACAATAGTATGGCTATCTTAATTTCAAACGAAGATATTAATATGTATAAAAGGTAATATATGTATATACAATTGAAAATAGAACTTTGTGATAAATAGGTAAAAAAAAATAATAATAACTAATAAAATAAAATAATATGCTAATATAATAATTACAATGCGTTCAGAAAAATAAAGAAATATAAAAAAGAAATCAATAAAATAAAATAAATATAGTGAATAGAAAGGAAAAGATATATAGAGAAGAAAAATATTAAGACCTATTTGAATAGTAATATGACAAAATATTTACAAATACCTAAAAGGTAATATATATATACGATTGATTATAGCACTTTAACAATTAGAAGAAAGAGAAAAGAAATAATAATAATAATAATAGCAATATGATGATATAATAATTATATGCTTATATAATTATAATTATAATTACAATGTGCATGAGAAAAACAAAAAAATATCTAAAATAAAAGTATAAATAATGAATAGCAACGAAAAATATATAGAAAAACGTTTAAGAACTACTTGATGAGACGAGACATTTACATATACACAAAAACATATATTCACACATCTGCTTCCAACTTATGTAGATATAGGTGTTCACATATATCTGCGCACACTTATTAATCTATGCAATGGCATGTATATATACTTATATGAGGAAAAAAAAACAATTGTTGTGGAAACAAATGTCAAAAACAAAAACGAATTTAAATACATACAATGATACATTTATTGAAGCAAATTCATAACCATCGGATATACTGAGTTTGATTAACTAGACTTTTAATTATCACTCATATTGGCGGCATCTAACTGGGATTTAAGGGGATATTGGAATAGGAGAGTTTTGAATGAGTTTCAAGAAGGAGCATATTAAGAAAAGTCGAATGAAATTCTTCGGTCGTCTCAGCCGACTAACAGAAAATCGACTAACAAAAAGAATAATAGATTATGTAACTTCACTTGAAAATCCCACACCTTGCCTAGATGAAATTCGGAAGGACCTCAGAAATACAAAGATAAGACCAGCCGACATTTTAGAATGAAACATCTTCAGACACAAAGTAGACAAATGGGAAGTTGTACCAGAGCAACCAAAACAAAAACAGTACAGACCAAAGTGGTCAGAAGAGCGTAAACAAGCCTTTCCGGAAAGAATGGAAGCCTTTTGGAAAAACAAGAAGAACCAAAAGAAAAATTGATCGAGTTACGTCTTCCATTTCTGGGGAGAATTCGCTAATAATAATAATAATAATAAATCAGAACTAAATAAAAAGTTTGAGCGACCTTTATAGTAGCTCTGTAAAAAGATTGAAAGCATAATTTGAGTTATACTCTTCACCAAAATATAATACAAAAAATAATAAACCTTTTACTACCTTATAACATTACCTTTCTTTCACTTTGCTCTCGGTTAAAATATCTTTTGAGTGAATTAAAACATTAGTTTTTACTTAAAATAATTTATTGAAAGTGCGATTATTTTCAAGAAGCTGTTCATATAAAATTAATTTAAAAAACAAAACAAATACGATACATTTAAATTCACACTAACATTAGAGAACAAAAATTTAAACTTTCTAGACCTCGAAATCTCTTTAAAAAATTAACAGCATGAGTTTGGTATATATAGCATTGTAATGGACCTTCTATACTATCTTCCTTTTCAGGCATACGGGGTTTTGACAGCAGCGGGTTCAACATATGGGTTTTATGTATGCCGCTGCTGCCAATAAAACGCTTTATTAATAAAATTTATTTATTTATTTTATTTTATTTTTTTTATTTACATTATATGATGAGGACATATATATTTCTTGGGAACCATCCTATGGTGCGGCCTGGCAATGCTTTGCACGCCTTAGCGACCGCACCTTCTTTTATTTTCTGTGGTGCTGACTGGCCATACATTGTACGCCTTAGCGACCGCACCTTAATCCTTCATTCTTCCGGACGGTGAGCCCGGTCCAGTCCTCCTGGGACGCTGCATCCGTCCGGTCCACTCCTTTCAGCTCTCCTTGAGACTGCATCCGTCCGGTCTGCTTGGTCCAGCCCTCCTGGTCCACAGCATCCGTCCGGTCCTCCTCTAGTCCTCAGGGTCGCTGGTCTTCTTCTTCCGCTGGTGGTGGCTCGCCGACCGCGGGGATGGGCCTTCCTAAGGTGAAGTGCGTAGGGCCCACCACTTCCTTCCACCCGTAGATAAATTCCCTAAAATGGGGATAGTTATCTTCTTCCATGAGTCGGGGGAAGTCCGCTTCGACGAGGGCGAAGATTCCGGTTTTCCTTGACAACCTGGCACGGTGTCCTTCCATCTCAGTGCAGGATAACACTACATGTTCAGCTGTTTCTGGGACTCCACAAGTCGGGCACCGGGGGTCAATTTCCTTTCCATTCTCGTTGAGCTTTCCCCGGAACCCTCCATGTCCTGTAAGTATCTGCGAGACCCAGTAGTCAGGGAGGACCCATCTCGCTTCTAATCTTGTCTGGACGGTGGGGAAGAACTTTCTCAGCGTGGCGCCCTTCTGGCATGCTACCCACCGCCCATTCCACTCTTTTATGGAATCCTCCCGAAACATCTTTTTCCATTGGTTAGGGGTCTCGCCGATACGCTGTCGGAGTCCCTCTGGAAGCGCGTCCGGCCCCTGCCTCTTTACTTCATACTTAATTCTGTCCTCTCTGAGGACAAGGTCCAGGGGCATCGCTCCAGCCAGTACCTGCACTGCTTCATGCGACACCGTTCTGTACGCCTTCGTGACCCGCAGCAGAGCCAGTCGCTGTATCGTGGCCAGTTTCCTCTTCTTATACTGTGCGAGGTTATTGCTCCACGCAGGGGATGCGTACCTCAGTATACCCAAGACCACGCCTTTGTAAATGGTCATTGTTGCTGGATATCTGAGGCCCCAGAAGGCACCCCCTATTCTGCTTAAACTATTGATTGATAGGGCCACCCTACACTTCAAATACTCCAGGTGAGAGGTTGGATCAAATTCCTAAACCTTACTCCCAGGTAAGTTACCTCCTCACCTGGTCGAATCCTCTCACCTGCTATGTTCAGTGTGATAGGGTGAGCCCTATCCGTGGAGCTCTTAATGAGTATGGCCTGGGTCTTGGCTGCCGCCATACTCAACTTCTTTCTCGCACACCATTCTCCTACGAAACTGGCGCACCTTTCCGCTTCGGTCTTGAGTCTGGCTCTGCTGTCTGTGGCCACGATGACTGCCAGGTCGTCGACGTAGGCCGTGGCAAGGAACCCTCTTCCCTCTAGCTCCCCCAACAACTGATCAAAGACTAGCTTCCACAGGGCAGGCCTGGACAGCCCCTCTCTATTGCTCTATCCACCTCGTAGTAGTTACCTCTTATCTTCACGCTTCTAGTACTTAGGTAACTACTAACGAGGGAGTACAAATTGCTGGGGGTGTTTATACTATCATGCATATCTCAAGCAGAACATTAGATGCTTCATATTATTAAAACATAACTAATTGGAATATATTGATCATTTAAATTTATTGCCAAAAAATAATGAGGATAAACTTTCCTTTTACATAAGAAAATATATTTTAAAATAATGCAGAAGTCATTTAATGTCTGCATTTTGATAAGGGTTTGCCAGATAAAAACAACAACACGTGTCGCATTGAATAAGATAAAAAAAAAATCTTAAGAGCTTTGTTCTGATTTCATTAATTTTACTGAGTAAGGACAAATCTTAATATACAAATAATCAGAAAAAAAGAATTTTTGAATGGAAAGTTCTAAAATGAGAGTATTCCTAAAAATAAGTTCGAATATTATCAACGATAATCGAAAATGTCTACGGGTAAACAAAGAAAATAATGAGTGGTATCTATCAGGTCCCTTATGCCGTTCTAAAAAGAATTAGAGAAACTCATGGGTGATTATTCTGAAGGACGAGACGTGACTCCGAAATCTTCCTCATCATTGTCCTTTCTCCGCTGTACGTATCTGACCCCCTGAAATCCTACATTCGGTACTTCACTGTCCCTGACCATTGGTTTGAAAAACAGAGGTCAGTAAATGGCAGAAATGTTTAAGAAAACAGGGTCACGCAATACAGTATCCCTGAAAAGACTCACCCAAGGCGTACTAGTTGATAAAGGGTGATTATAGATTAAAGAAAAAATCTGTATCCAGAAAATTTCGCATAACAAAAATACTGAAAACTATTCATCTTTGGTTATCATTAAAATTATATAGACACAATATTAAAATATATAAGGCTTAACTGGTAACATCTAGTCTACAAATGCAAAAATTAAAAAATTGACTAAGCAATATTCTGAATTAGCAACACAAACTATATTAAATGTACTGCAAGTGAAACTGTAAAAAGTAAAAATGCTACTTCTAGTAAATTCACGTTTGACGTACAATCACTATTTTCCTTGACCTTATCAATATTTCGCCTCATCACTCTCATCTTTTTTAATTTAACCCCAGTCTTATTCTACCTTAAATATCTTTATTTTATTTTATCTTAAAACTGCACGTCGTATTCGATTTCTTCAACATTTGCTAGACAAACGTTCCAACCTTTCGAATAATTACAAGAGACTCATCTACATGACAGTAATTTGACCTATTTGGAAATACGAAATTGAGCACTGGGGATCACAAAACTAGCCAATCCATATCGTATCGAACCCTTACAATCAAAAATCCTTCAAAAAATCATCTATCAAGTGCGTCACCCCGGAACCAAACCAGATACCTACCCTTTTATAGTGTACTGTAGAACCATTCAAAACCACTAGTATCTCAATTCGCTTCCCATTCGACTCCAGATAAACCTCCAAGGCTTATGAAAAAAATATGGCCACAGGGGATATTGGTAGAACATTTATTGAAATGCTACCAATGGTTAGTTGCTTCACAAGCAACTGACATGTTATTATGAGCATTACCTTCATATTTACTACATTTACTTTTCTTTTATTATTTTTCAATAAATAGCTAAAAATATTGTAAGTTTTCATCATGCATTAGTTTCTATAATCCACTTGATAACAGCATCATAGGCTGAGGTATTTAAATTCCTTGAACTTAGATTTCGCTTTAAATAAAGATATGAAATTAACGAGTTAAACCAGGATTTAAATTAAAGTATTGAAATTTGTAGTAAATTTAACATATTCAGGATAACCACATGTCTATTTTATAACCTTGAAATTATAATCCTGTCCCATATCATCCACAAAAAAATACTATAATTTAATGCGCATTAAATTATTACGATAATGTATAATTATAATACTACATTAAAACCATTTTAAAAAAAATAGTCACACGTAAGTACACGTCACAAGGTCACATATTTCAGCATGACCATTAGAAATTCTAAAAGCAACCATTTAATCAAAAACATTTTATAATACAACTTTTCCTTATGTAAATGGCGGGGAACTAATTTTCAATTAAAGCGTTTTCTTAATTTACTTATTTGAAAGAATTAATTTAAGGATTTAAGTTAAATTTATAAAAATACTCACATAGCCTACAAACCCCTGCTCTATAAAAGACCTTCTCAAGTAATATAGATGAATGATATCAGTGACATTTATGCTCTTTGTGTATACATATTGGGACCTATATGTTTCAGGGATCGCCCAATAGGTTAAAGTACTTTGACATTTCGAGCTGGAAACCACTATCATCTATTATTACCATAACCTGTTTAGGTAATAAGAACCGGAAAAATAATCCAAAACCATTCGGGATGCAAATAATGATTGAGGATTGGTGATTTTAATGAGATGTCGTCGGATGATTTTCGCTGAGACACATGACTCATTTATTGCATTAAAAATCTATGAATCAAATTTTTGGTCATAATGTTTTTGTTTTTTTTTTAACTTAAGTTACTAATTTTGATTTTAGAGAGTAAACATTTTTTTTTTTAAAATAACTTTTACTCATCATAAAGCCAAATGTTTACAACATATAAAAACAGGGATTAATTTTCATCATCCTTCAAGCGTTCCAAAGCTCTGGTCTTGAAATGATTCCAATGGAAACTTGTATTCGGTTGATTTTGCTCTAAGAGTGAAACGAGGTTTCAAAGCCACTGAAGCTTCAAGAAAAATATGTTCCGTATTTAGTAAAGATTGTTGCTCTCTTTGAACGGAAGGCACAATTTAGGTTAGCGAAATCTGTGCTTGCGGCCAGACTATTTAAGACGATATTGAAATTTTTTTTTTAGTACAGAATATAGGATTAACTATCAAGCTAAAATAAGTTTAATATTAATTATTTGTCTTTATTAGATTCTATGAACGTAAAAACAATACTCTATGAACGCCCAAGTATTAAAGAATTATAAAGAAATGCGAAGAGAAATGACATTGTCGTGAACCTTTATAATGCCCAAGGTAAGACATTACAAAATATAACTTATGGCTAGAGACTAGATTACTTTCTGAAAGATATTACACTTTCTAGCGTTTTTTTTACTACTAGATTTAAAAAAAAATAATTTCTTATGGAATAGTACAAACTATCATTTAGGGATTCCATATATTTTTGTATAGACAGTTTATTTAATTTTAGAAGTCTCAAAGTATGTGGAGGCATGATTGTATTTTATTTTTCAACAAATAATTATGAGGTATCAAATAAATTATTGCGTCGGAGGCTAAGATAACATAGTGAGATCCAGACGTTGATGGGTACTAAGGAAAAAAGGTAGTGAATAAGTGCAGGAAATCTAGTCAGGAATTTTCAGGAGAAAAAGCGACCAGCTTGGATGAATGTACATGGGGATCTCCGTTTCAGCTTGCCATGGTAGAAGGCACGCGGTTTAGTTCAAAGATTTTCCTTTATTTATTAATAGCTGAAGAACCCAGAGGAAAAAGTCTCTGAAAAAAAAAAAACTTCAAGTGACCAGAAACTATTCTGTTTAATTTAGGATTTAATAGTTAAACGTTGATTACGGAATTGAACTTTGGTAGTCAACTAAACCTTTAAATTCTTTTAGTTTAATCCTAACAATTTGAATCCCTTCATGAAACCAATAATGATCTTTATCAGACAAAACATACAGATATCTATAAACTCATTCATCACTTATATTATGCATATTTTTCCTTAAATAAGATACTACTTGAAGGGTTTGGTGAATAAAGGGTTTATGTCACATTTTAAAAAAGAATACAACCTAGTTCTTTGGATGAAGGATGCACGTGAAGAAGCATTAGGTAGCAGAATCTGAATATTTCAAAACAGCTAGAAAAGAAAATATGAAGAAGATTAAGGGGCTATGTAAAAATTTTCTTCTAGAGGAAAATATAAAACAAAAACTTTAAAAATAAATTACTCAAAATTGTGTTTTGTTACATGACCCCTCCATGCACCAAGCCCTTCAATTATTTCGTTTAACCGACCCAAGTAAAAGCCAAACAATTTCTAATGTAACAATCATGTCTTTTCCTCAATTTTTTTTAGATAAAAATAATTAGGGCGATAGTACCTTTTACGTAGACCTTACATTTGCAATTGAAGGAGAGCTTGATCCATACCACATTAATAAAACGGAAAATTTATTAATGTTAATACAGATATAAATAAATTTAGAAAAACAAAATTTGATGAATTTTTCGGCCTGCTAGTTTCTACCAACAGAAAGGGGAGTATAGTCATCAAGATAAAGAGGCAAACATTGGCTTCCATGTATGTCAACATGATAGGAATTATGGCGCAGCTACAGCACGACAGGCTCACGTACTTATCCCGCTATATCTATATCACCATGACATGAGTCGTCAGCATTTGCATAGTAATAGGCAAGTATGAAATAAGTTAAGACGAGATAAAACTTGAAAGGATCTCCTTACTAAATAGGCTAGGGAGTATGCTTAAACGGCCTCAATAGGACTTAGCTTCATTGTGTACTAAGAGTGTGGCTAAAAGGAGAAGATAACTATTAATTCCAACTAAAATTAAAAAATATTTAGTAGGTCGACCGAACAGCAGGGATGGTACTCGGATCACTTCCAGAACACGCTCTCATCATATTACTAAAGAGTCATAATACCTATAATTTAAACTTCAAAGCAACTCATAACAACGGAAACATTAAATCAAATATAAATATAAAGATTAATTCAGACACCCTTTAGCATGTTTTCCTTTAGTTAAAAGTCAAGAAATTCAAAAGAATAATTTAACTAACTATAAATAAATAAAAAATCACAAACAGATTCACTCCAAGTCCAACATTTACTAGTTTTGACTGCCAAGTATATTTTCATTATAAAAATTACCTAAACCTAATATCATCTAAAGCATAAGATAATACATACAATCTGGGTTCCAGTTTCTGATTTCCAATGTGTAAAGAAAAATATTCAAGTTCATTTTCGTACCTGAAACAAAAAAAATAAAATAGCTATTAAAAATTACTGAAGTGATTTTAAAATGATAAATATTAAAATAAAAATAGCCTTACAGTATTTTTTGTTTTGTATCTTAAATCTCCAGTCATTGATTGGTTCTCAGACCTAATTTGAGAATTTACGTCCAAAACGTGTATTTTTAAAAAAAGCAGTAGAAATAACGTGAGAGTCATACGGAAAATTAAGTTAATATCACTATCTGTTACTATGCGTTGGTTCCAATAATGTGAATTAAAACCATTCACAGTCTAACCAAAGTGCCCAGGTTTGAGTCCCGGCAGATGAAGATAATTATTAATTCAGTCATCAAAGAATCGACCCTATTATTAGAACTTTCCTAGCTTACACCCAGCTTCCATAGAGTGGGCATTTTATATGAGCACCAAACCGCTAGGTTTTCCCCAATTAATAAGATTGAGGAAAAGTCAGTGGTGGAGCGTGATCTTTTACAAATCACAACGTTGCAAAACTAGGCTACAATAGAGCACATATCAAAGACTGGAACCAGGACCCATCATGAGCTGTAATAGTAAAGGTATTGATTTTAGACAAGGATAGTGTCTTAGACAAAGTCAATTTTGAGGTAAACTTTAGTATCAGGAAACAAAATGACTAAATGCGATTGAATACACTGCACATTATTTGGTAATCGGATAATATATCAGCAGAAAACAATAGCACTGTATTTTGAAAATAATTATTAGCAAACAGGAGATCATTAACTGACCAAGCAGAAATTAAATTAAGGAGCAAATATTTATTACACCGTTAAGATCTGATCTTGGTGGAGTAACTAAGACGCTCTTTCCAATTGATGACAATACATATGAGATTTAATGTAAGTTAAAATCACGATAACAACAATCTTAAAAGACAACCAAAAAAAAATAATAATAATAATCTAAAAGTAATAAACATGGATTATTCTATAATGCTCAGGATTAACATAAAGAAGCCATTTCTCTCAGTAACATCTGTATTAAGATATCAGCGAATCCTGTATTAAAATGCCACCTGCAAAAAACAAATTGGTCCGTTTACATAACCTATTATAACTCGATTAATGTAGGAAGGACGGGTTTCTCCTATAGGTTATCAACATTATTCGGTAAGAGTAGCAATGTAGATTTTTATTCCGTGGACACAAAACCAATTTTATAAGGTTCGACTTTCGGTTTGATTTTAATTTTACATCATAAGTTGAATTTGTGTCATCTATTTTGAATCCAAACATGATCTACAAGTATAAACTTTCCACTTTATAAAAAAAAAATTTCACCTAACTAGTTATGTGCCAGAAGTAAGTCATTTTCGATTTTCGATACTGGTACTAGTACCGAAAAATCATATTAAAAACACATAACAATTATTTAAGAAATAAATTAGTAAACGGATAGCGGTTCGAAAAGTAAAAAGGGTATATTTTTCAACAATCTTTAAATATAGCATTTTTCAAAATATTAGGAAATCATTATTTTAAAGAGAAAAAAAAGTTGCTAAGTAGAAAAATTTAGCGCTTAAAATAATTAAAATTGAAAATATTTTATGGCCAAAAAGTCACATTGAAATTCCTTCTCTTTCAAAAAGTACTATAACTTAATTTCCTGTTTTCAGAAAAGCTATTACAGAAATTTACTAAAACTGGGGGAGGGGATAAGGCTTTGTAGGAGCCAAGAGTACCTGTCAAAAATAAGTTTGAAAGCCTGTCAGAGTTTATTCAAGTAGAATTAATAACTTATTTAATCGCAAGTTCTATATAAACTTTATCAAGAACGGCAATAAATGAAATATAAAATTCGAGGCGCTATTACGGTCGGTAATAAAACCATAGCTGATCACGCAACCACAGTCATCCATCTTCATCTTATCTGAAAGATTTCATTTTACAGCTTCATTAATAAATAAAAAAAAAAAAAAACCTTTAGGGTATCTATACTTATGCAGAGCATTTCAGGAATACGTAGGTTCGAATCCGAAAACACTATCCGTACAATCCATACCTACTCTAGTACTATTGCTTCATTTACGCTTTCGGTAATAGTTCAAAAACATAAAACCATGCAGGTTAATACCACTCTTTAGGATGGTTATCAAAAAGTTTTGAACGGTTATTTCGACTTCCTAAAATAAGGAATAAATACGACCTCCAACCTCTCAATGAGTTGTCCTTAAGCTAGTACTATTTCTTTTACCTTAGCCATGGTACAAAGTATCGTTATACACTCAACACTCCTTGGCAAGATCAAAAGTACTTATAGATGGATTTGATCCAACAGCTTGCTGAAGAACCTCATCAATTTCGAGTGGTGGTAGACCAAAGCCCTTTTCTTTTCCAGTGGCGTATCTTCACTAAGAAAAAACTTCCAGTTGCTATAACTTAAGAAAAACGAAAATGACTGACAAGTACAGGATATGAAAAAAGAATCCACCAATTTTATTTTTTATATTTTTTTCTAAAAAAAAGTTTTATGTTTTTTATTTGGTAATGTATTTATACTGTATTGTATTTTTTACTATATTTATTTTTTTATGTTTTTTCTTTTAGATATGTTTTTGTATCGTATTTACAGGTATTGTATTTTGTATCGTATCTACTTTTCATGCTGTTTTATTTTTAATAAGTTATTGTATCAGAATTAGAAGTATTATTTTTGTATCGTAATTATTATACATGCTTTTCAATTTTTACATTTTTTATTTTAAATATGTTTTTGTATCGTATTTACAGGTATTGTATTTTGTATCGTATTTATTTTTCATGCTGCCTTATTTCTAAATATGTTTTAAAAATATTATTTCTTATCGTCTGCTTGGGCGTAAAAGTCATTAAGTAACAAAATCAATTTTTTTTCCGTATCAATATTCAAACGGGAATATGATCATTAAAAATTTCTCAGATAGTTATATAGTGAATTTTTTTTCAGTCTCTAATGTGCATATATAGTAGTTATATTCACTTGACTTTTTATAGCTATGGCAAATGATAATATCAACACACAATTACTTTTAGTCAAATTTAGAAAAATTTTCACTTAGTAACTTTTACCTACAAGCAGGCGAAATAAAATTATTACTCCGTGAACAATATATTTCACTTAAAATAGCAAATCGTGATGTATTACATATTATCAAATTGCAGGCTTATCTCATAAAGGTAACATACAAATAAAAACTTCTTACTTTTTTTTTTTTTTTAAAAACTTTTGAACTAAAATTTTATTGAGAAAGTATATTCTTCATAAACAAGCTTAGATTAGAGTTATAGTATGTATAAAGTGTTTATAGATCTCAAGATCCCTGCTATTTTTTTTTTTTTTAATGGAAAAATTGGAAACTAAACCGAATTTCAACATTTATTACGATGAACTCCCCAGGAATACTGCGCTTCTTCACTAATTACTAACTAAAAATGATTAAAAAATTTCTCGAGCGAGAAAATAAATCTTGAAAAGACTAATTTTTCTTTTCCACGTCCATAAAGAGCTCTCGTCTAAAGTTTCAAAATACGAGGATCGAGGATCCACATCTTTTTCCCTCTCTAAGGAGAAGAAAAAAAAAAATCTAGATATTAATGAAAGTTTGAGATAAAGGACTATTTGACTTTGACGGAATAAAAAACGACCGACATTTCCTCCTCCAGATTTGGATTCGGAACTAATTACTCAGCATTCTGTCATTTATGGATCTCTTTAAAGTTTATTCTTGGAGAGCAGGGAGCGGACTTGGGGAGGAAAATATCATTCATCAATCATAAAAAATAACTGAAAGCCTGAGTAAATGAGCTCATTTAATTAATTTTATAAGTTTTACCACTCCAATCTGTCACTCCGCTTAATCAATCGGTAGCGAATTAAATGGAGCCAACTGTATAGCAATTTGTTATTACTACTCGATGATTTAGAAAAAACACTAAATAAAAAAAGAAAAAAAAGTCATAAAACAATGAGCATTTAACAGTAATAATAATAGTAAGACAGACTGTAGGATATATTTTATGAAGGAGATAATCAGGGATGCAGCCAGGAATAAGAAAAACAGTTATCTATGCTTAGATTTTTCACTCTATTATATAAATTTGAAGAAAAAAAAAAACAAGATTCTTTTGTTTCAAAATCCATGTTAATAGCGTGAATTCAACTTTCATATAAAGGTTTATTAACATGAATGGCAAAAATCGGAATTTGAGAGAAACATACCCTGTCCGGCAACGAAAAAATCGCTTACGATCCATATGTTTCCTAAGAATAAAAAATATATTTTGATATTGGATTCGACAAACGTTTTACCTCTACAAAGAATTTTTCAAGCTCAAATGGTAAGCTGGATCGGTGAAAATAAGAAAATAAAATAAAATTATAGAATGTTGAGAGAGATCAATAATAAAATTGACTTGATGAATATAATATAGATTAGGTTGTTTAGAGGGTTCAGTAAATTTTTATTTATTGCCAATGCTTCGGCCATATATTTTATGGACATCATCAGGGCTGATGAGAGGGGGAGAAAAAAAGGAAAAAGTTCTCTTTAGTGTTGTGTGGATGCATGGATTTGTTGTTTCTGTTTTTTTTTACCTCTCTCATCAGCCCTGATGATGTCCATAAAATATATGACCAAAACATTGGCAATAAATAAAAATTTACTGAACCCTCTAAACAACCTAATCTATATAATATTCATCAAGTCATTCAACACAGCTCGTCAAAAAGACAAAATGTTATTTTTTTCTATAAATCAGGATAAAACAAAAAACATGACTGAGTGCTGTGATTTTGAGTGATATCAAAATTAAAGCAACACCTTACATTTTCAAACGCAAAATAATTAGCATAAATCCTTCATCAATAAATAATGGGTTTAACGAAATATTAAACATATTTTAAAGAATCTTGTATTATTGTTACAAGGTCGAGATTAATACACAGCACCTTCCTTTTCTAAAAATCATAATAATAAAATAATATAAAACCAATCTTAATTTTTGTTTAATCTTGTTTTATAGTAGTTTTAAGAAACAGAAAAACCGACAAGCCATAGGAAAAACCTAAAGAATTGGCTGTATATTTTGTATTTTATTTATAATTGGCTACCCGATTATTTGCTAAATAGTCGAACTTTTTTTCTACTACGTCATAGTTCACTTTGAACCATTAGCTAAAAGAAGCCCTTCCGTTTCGCTTCTTTTAGTGAGTATCAACATTATTTCTTGTCTTACATATAATCTGGAGAAAAAGTTGACAATGTTTTAAATTTTGTTTTTAGAACTTTTGACAAATGTTTAATATTTAAAAAAGATCTTCAAAAAAACAAAATACCAATAGAACCTTATGTAACATCATTCGCATTCCCACTGTAAATTGTATAACTTTGCGAACCACGTTCAGATATTACAAATGTGTATCTGCGTTTTTCACAAGAATAGAATTGTAAATAAGATTTCATAGAAATAGTTTTTAACGCGAATAATAAAATTACGATTACAAAATTTAAGAATGGTTGATGGCACGTGCAAGGTGACGTGTTAACGCAAGAACCACTGTCACCGCCCTGACCGTCCCTGGAAAACGACTCTTGTCCAAGCTATAAATAATCAACAAGAACTACATTCTTCATTACTATTTGATAATATACTAACAGCTTATATTCTCCTCCAACATTGTGATTATGCGATTCAGAAATTACCAATATCAGCAGACTAGGCTCGAGAAGTGTTGTTTAGAATTTAGAAATTACATGATGAAAAATTCTTTGACCGAAAAGTGTAAAATAAGAGTAAATAAAATATACTATACAAACAGAATGGATATATTGTTATATTTATAGGGTTCAAAGAGATTCCAAAAAGTATCTAACCAAGGAATTGGAAGTCCAGTTCCTTTAACACCACACCACAATACAAATAAGCATATGCTTTTCTTTAACATTTATTTTATATAAACTAAAATTATTTTCATAATTAAAGAACATATTTTCATCTGAATAAAATAAAAAATACAGGAGATTATTGAAAAGCCGAGTGAGTATTTCGTCTCAAACGAAAAAGAAATAAATCTTTTGTTACCTAATAAACTGACTGGATCAATTCCAATTTTGTCAACCTGCGAACCAATTAACTATCCGCATGCGTACCGCAAGATAATCAGAGAATAGGGTTTGCAGATCCCAAGACAGATCTAGGTACATCCACCTGGAATGAGGTTTCGACCACACCTGGCAGTGGCCTGGGTGACGGCAATGCTCTTGCTAAGGCTAAGGACTTAGACCATGACCTGTTTCCACTTGAATTAAACAATACGAAATTGTGTGAAGCGTAACAGCAAAAAGAAATTTAATAAACAGCCAGAAAGTAATTATTTTAGAAACATTATTCATCAGTACAATTATTCCAGCGAAGCTTTCAGAGTAAACGTAAAATTCTCACCAATTTCAATAGAAAATAAAACGTGTAGTTCATACATGTTGATTAAAAAATGAAATAAAAAGACAAACTATATTAGTAACTATCCTTAACTTAAATAAGAAATACCTTTTTTTTCTTTTAATATATATAATATACCTCGCTCAAAGGAAATAAAGGATATGGATGCTAATGAATACGCAAATAATTAGTAAAAAATTTTTAAAAAAAAAAACCTGTTCCACTATAACTCGTGAAGGGGTTTGGATTCATTACTTAGGAAATGATGTACTGTTACTGGGGCAGCGGTTGTGAAAGGAGGAAATTTGGAAAAAATCTCATTCCACGTTTTTCCCCAATTAAGAGTACCCACTTTATAGAGGAGTATGACCAAGTGACGTCGAAGTCGAGCCTCAGCCAAAATAACAGGAAATTAATTTTCTTCCTTTAGTCGGACATGAACTCGGCCCCGGGATCTTAGTAGTTAAGTGCTTAACCAGCTGAGCTATCCAAAAAAATAGTGGTAGTTTAAAAAAATAATTTAAATTATATATATATATATATATATATATATATATATATATATATATATATATATGTGTGTGTGTGTGTGTGTGTGTGTGTGTGTGTGTGTGTGTGTGTGTGTAAGAGTATATTTACAAGCATGCCGTGAAAGCTCCCAAACCAGCTCGTCCACCTACTTGAACAAACAGATCCCAGCGAATCCTGATTCTACCCAGTAGATAGTCATTAAAGTATAGTACATTTTATTATACTTTATATGATATAAAACTGCATACCTTTAAATACGGTACAAAGGATGGAATTATAAAAGGCGAAGATTGTGACTAGAATGGGTGCACTAATCATTTTTACTACTAACATTATTATTATTATTGCCGTGACACACCCCGATGAGCAATAAATTTGGAGGTATGGGACAATTTAGGAAAATCGGAGGTTGAACTAAGACGAGAAAGTTAATAAATCTTAGCTCGGTAGATAAATTAAAAGGCTAGGGATTGGGGATAAGGGTTGAGTTAGGGAAGTGCCCCAGGCTGGCCCCAAGCCAAACCTAACACGGCGGAATCACTGATATCAGTACGAATCGTTTTAGGGGGAATATCTAGCAGGAGCTATTATGCAGAAGCAATCACTTAACTAATAACTCTATAATTACACTATATTTATCTATTTAATAGTTAATAGAAGGATAAGTACATTCAATATTTTAATATCACATCAAAAAAATAAATAGCTCAGCCAGCCGAAGATACCTCCAGAGCAACATATACATTCCAGATTAATATTCCATTTAAAAATTAATTGTATGAATTTTATTTTTACTAATTGTAAGCTTCAACTGCTGCATCTTCATAGCTTAAAGCAAATTTCCTACCCTTCCATAAAATACAATTTATACTAAAATTTACAACGCTTATTATAACTTAAAATGAGGATCTTTCAAAACATGTCTAGTTCAGAAAAATTTAAAAGGAAAGGAAGAACCTAAACCAGTCCACGACCTGCTGTTAAATTCATAGTAATTGTATTATTTAAATCATTTATAGATGTTAACTAACGAAAACGAAGAATAATAGTGTGTGCAGCTCGCAAGGTTTTATCAGGAAAAAAAAATCGACAGAAACTGGACATGTCCAGTTTTGAAAGATAACTCCTCAATTATTCTAAGCAATTCTTAGCTCAAGTCTTTTATAATTATACAATGTATTGCACATTTTATATACATGTAGCACATTGACTTTTTTTTGTTTACATTTAAAAATATTTTTGTAAGATCCGGATCTTCAATCCTCCCCTATTTTTTTTTAAATATTTGCGTTTTAAAAATTGTTTAACTTGTGCTTCTTAATACGGCTTCTATCTATTTTTGCGCCTGGTATTTTTAGAGTTATTACAGGGTTTTGGAAAACGATCAAAAATGCTCTAGTAAAAACTGAACACTTTTGACCTATCCATTTCTTCACGACAGCCAAGAGCATATCAGGATTTACAAAATTATTTCTTAGATATATTTTTTTTTTTTATTTAAAGCTGTTGAGAAAGTAACACCTAGAATCCTCCTTTGCCTTCCAAAACTGATTAAAATTCTTGGTAAGGGGTTACCCATACCGAATTTAAACATTGTAAATAGTAGTACAGGTGTACTTTACTGCTGTACTAAATTTAAATTTTACTCTTTACTATATTTTATTATTGTTTCTAATATTTTTTCATTTGTATACTTAGATATCAATTATTTACTTTCGTTTGTAAATGTTTTATGAATGGATTCATCTTCCTATAGCATGTAGCCCTTGGGTATCGTTAATTCGTTTAGTAGTAAAAAAAAAAAAATAAAATAAATTAACAAATTAATTATTAAAAAGGTTAAAAGAATGTAAAAAGACAAAATTCAATAATCATGGGAACCAGAAGTGGATGCATCTTAGCAGGTACACAGCAATATAAGTGTACTAAATAAACAAATGAAATATTAATTATTTAATAATTCAACCAAAAAATGAAGAAGAAATATAAATAAATTATCCCAGTTGGATTCAACTACAAATGAGCCCAATTATTGTGCAAATCACTAACTCATTTGCTGAATTTACGGACTATTTACCTTTGAGGCCACCCCAGGGCACGGTGATTGTTTCCCATCATCAGCATTGGTAATGTTCTTAACAAGTCTGCGCCTGAACCCAATGTCTTTATTGGCGTTGATGGGACGGGCTATCAATGTATATTCTGATTGGTTTATTGATCATCAGTGTGAATGATAAAAAATTATCACTATTCTTTGATCGAAATCAAAAACCACAATTTACCATGATCAGAACATAGTTCAGGAAGAAATAAAACAGAAAATAGATTTTTTTTTTTTTTGTATTATAAACACTCTTCGATTTTTTACATTTATAACATGGAAAAGATAAATCTTTAATCACTGATAATAAATTGCTAAGTCTTAAAATAGCAAAAATGAAGAATTCCTAAGTTTTAAGCATGCAGCGAAGAAATACTTAACTGATGGTTTGTAAATCGTCTGTTTGAGGTACACTGATATCAGTAAAATTAATTTAATAAAAAAAAAATAAAATAAAGTTATATTTTTGTTCGTAGTCCAACTACGGCAAGACTGACGGGTTAACCAACAAGTTACCAATTTATTCTAGCCAGAGCAGAGAAATAGAAAATTCTCTGGGTGAGTGTGAAAAACTCATTTTACACTTAAC
The DNA here is from genome assembly GCA_003667255.2 of Euschistus heros. Lineage (NCBI taxonomy): Eukaryota > Metazoa > Arthropoda > Insecta > Hemiptera > Pentatomidae > Euschistus > Euschistus heros. Next base: position 18,620 of record RCWM02000313.1, read on the forward strand.
AGCTTATCCCTGTTGTCACAGAAATAACGCTAGACTTTTAGGGAAATAAAATAATAATAATGAACTTTTAGTTAATTCTGGGATTAATCCACTTTTGATAAAATTACAATTTATAATAGGTTGATTTTCATATTTATATATATATATATATATATATATATATATATATATATATATATATATATATATATATATATATGTGTGTGTGTGTGTGTGTGTGTGTGTGTGTGTGTGTGTGTGTATATATATATATATATTTTTTTTTTTTTTTTTTTTTTTTTTCTCTTCTCTTCCATACTAACCCTATGAAAGAGTCGTTTATTGAAGAAATGAGCACATCCCATGCATGCAAGCATATTGTGTGCTTAGCTCATTACAAATGCAAAATTTAATTAATTACATCATTGTCAATTATTTTGAAGAAATGAAAAAACTAAAAAACAAAAAGAAAAGATACTAAATTAATGAAATAACTGAATTTAAAAAAAATGAAATAAAAATAAAACGAAACAAAATAAAAATGAAATAAAATAAAAATACACCAAAAGTTGATGTTTAAGTATGCCCTGTGATCTTCTTTTTAAAGTTCAATGCTTTGAACAAATTTCTTAATTCATTACTATAGTTCTTGATGAGATTCTTTTCTGACATTGGCCATTGTTCTCCACTGATTATAATATGTTTGATTAAAAAAAAAATCTGTCCTTGTCAAAAAGTGGGCAGTTATATAATATATGATTAAATGTTTGTGTTGTCTGTCCGTCACAGTGGCAAATTTCGTTGTCCGAAAGGTTAAAACGTTTCAAATAGTATTTGGTTGGTCCATGCTCTGTTAGAAATTGTGTAAGTTTGTAATGTGTACTTTTTAGTTTGTTGTAGTTTCCTTAATTAACGTCTGGAATAAACTTGTGAACTGGTCGTCCTTTGTTTGATTGTTGCCAGTGTAAGTTCCAGTTACTTATTGTGTCGTTTCTTAAAGTTTTCTTGATGTATGAAATAGGCGTTTGAGAGTATTCAAAAGGTAAAGAATTGTTAGTCGATGCGAATTTAGCTAGTTCGTCAGCCAGTTCATTTCCATAAATCCCAGCATGCCCCTTGATCCATGTTAATTTAACTGAGATTTCCTCATTTATTAATTGATGGAAATTCTATTTAATTTTGTTTAGGAGTGGGTCATGTATGTTGGGGTTTTTTATAGAGTCTGTCAGTATTTTGTTGTCTATAAATGTTGAAAGATTTTGTCATGTTTTTTTTTTAGTTCGTTCTGAATGAATTCGGTGGCTTTCAAAACAGCTAATTTTTCTGCTTGATTGTTTCAGCAGTTTAGTCCTAATCGATATATGTTCGTCATGTCGTTTTTCGTTTTTTGTTTCTCTAATGTTATTAAGGCACAGCCTGTATTCTGCTCAGTTTTGCTACCGTCTGTGTATATGTCTGTGCTGTTCATATCGTTTAGTTCTATTTCGTCTACTCTCAATACTCAATACAGCATACATACACAACAGGGCAATAAACTATATACACATACTGACAAATGAAGTATGTGACAATATTAGGTTTAAGTATAATACGCTTTAAGTATATGTGTATATAGTATAATAGTATATAACTCAGTATCACCTTCACTGAGAAGACTCAATGAACAGGTATAACCTGACCACCAGTTGCCCCGAGGTAATCCAGCCCGAGGTCCAGCACCTGTTTTGCTGGACTATCACCCGGAAAGAGTAAAACGGTTTCTAAGAACCATCGGGAAAAACCTGAAGCCACCACTGATGGCACCAGAAGGAAGATGAAGTAGTATACATTGTAATATAATATTACTTACTATTTCTTAATATAAGTTTAATTTTATATATTTTATGAGGTTCAAAAGGGATTATGGGGCTCTTATTTCTCAAAATATTCCTAAAGTAAAATAATAACCCGTAGCAATGAGCTATAATATAAACAGGGGATCAAACATGAAGGATCCAATAGGTCTAATATAAACAGACCTGGGCGCTAACCATTGACAGGGAACAACACTTTAGTTAAAGACCCTTTCAATGGCTAACAATAAACCCGCGGGATATCGGTGAGGGATCGATCCTACTCCATTTTAACTGTTTGTTTTAGACGTGTAAATAATGCATCACGTAGAACGTAAAATCATAAATGTTGGGCGATACCTTATTTATAACCCTTTTTCCTACACATAAATAAGCAGTATTCTGTATGGTCACATTTTCCGGGAAGTAAATGGTCCGTAATTTAACGATGTGGTAAAAGGATTCCTCAGAAAAGTTTTTTATGGCCACTTCTGAGTTGGATACCAAAGTCAATAAATAGATATAATAAAATAATCAGCTCAAAGAACTAAATATAACCGATAATCAAGAGATATGAATTAGCTAATAATATCAACAAGTTTACAATCAATTAGGCAAAACAAATTTTACAACTAAATTTAAAAAATATATGTATACCTATATAAAATATGATATTTCAATTATTAAAAAGTAAATTCCCAAAATAGACCTGGAAAGCAATTGTCAGAAAGGTGCCCGATTCTCGACCTAACGGTACAGCAGGGAGACAAGAGGCTCAGTTTGCAGTGTTTCTGCATTCCTCCCCTGGATATAAAATACTCCCATTGATATCAAGGAGACCAGAGGAAAAAAACTCAATTTCTACCTGACAGGGAAGAACAATAAATCATGGATATGTTTATCTATAATCTTTTTATAAATACTGCTTTTATATCTAATGCTTCTGATAAAGAAAGTGTGGTCAAATTTTCGATCTGAGATACACCAACAGAGCTAGAAAGTGTCAGTGTGAAAAGACGTTACACATTTTGAGAGTTAAAAAAACGTTGCACAAGAAAACTATTTATTGATCCTTAGCCAAAAAAACATATATATCCATGTAAAAAAAAAAGAAGAAAAATTATAAGAATAATAAAATTGTAAGAAATAAAAAAACATATAGTCTAGTATTTTTTCAGTTCAGTTCAGTTCATTTCAGTTCGTTCATACATAATTAGAGATCATAATTGAGAGGGATCAGTCAATCGGATTAAAAAAATAAAAATAATTAAAATTCATAAGAGAATATTTTTAATTTGACAATGCTTCGGCCCTTGCTTGGTTGGCCTCATTAGGGCAACTTACAAGAGATTGTCAAACAAAAGTGAAAATTGAAAAAAAAAAAATTAAATTAAAACCATACACTGAGAAAAGAAGAAATAAATAAAAACACCAATAAATAATGAAATACAATTCTTAACTCATTATATCTTTTTTATTTTATTAATTTTTTATATTATTTGATTTATTTTTTATTTTCTGATTCTGTACTTGACCATTTCTTGTATTAGTCCTAATAAAGGCCTAATTAAAGCTATCGCCGAGACTTGGACAAATTAAAAATATGCCCAGTTAATTTCAACAATGCTTATTTTTTAATCTCATTTGCTGACTCCTCTCAAAGACATATTCATCAAATACACCTATTCATTTATAATTATGGATCTTACATAGTTTTTAGAACTGAAAATATATCAGTTATTATAATTTTCCTTCAGGCTAGAGAGATGCAATTAAATCAAACATTTATTTCGAATATTTTAGCAAACAAGAGCTTTAAAACGTCGACAAAGCCCAATATAACGTGGATTATGATAAAAACGATCTGAGAAAAAAATAGTAAAGAAAACAAACAAATTCTCTCGTTTTCTGGTGTGTTTTTTTTTCCTTTTAATTCTTTTTACAACCGTGTAATTAATAGCATCCCTTGTTTTGTTTTTTTGTTCTGGTGCAACCCTCTAATTACAACGGAGGAAAGGAGATGGAGGGTCTTAACCGACGGGTTTCCCAATTAAATTTTGTTTTAGAAATTATCACAAGTAAACTAAGAGCATTCATAGCAACTAGAGGCAGGTGTGTTTATTCTTAATGGATCAACTATGTAAAATAAGGGGAAAAGATTAAGGGAAAAATACCTGACAGGTATTCAAGGTCGAAACATGTCAACTATGATTGAAATAGCGCATTACTCAGCTACAGACTTACTAAATGAATAATTATCGATGTACAATAGAACCTCGCTGATCCGTCCCTTGAGAGACCAAGGTGTAGAGCGGCATAGACAAAAGATCGAATTAACCGTAGATTTTAATGTACACGTTTTTCATAGTTAAGAGTGTATTATAACTATATTAAAAGTAAAAAATAAACATAAAGGAAATAGAAACGTAAGTTATTTACACTAATATAATATGTTTGCATAGATATGTTTAAGCAAGCTATTTATGTATTGAAGCAATGGTAGTAGTGGCACTATATTTTGTTAGATTTGTAGCAAACTAACTCTCTTTGAAAATCTTTCATAATGAAGTATGTTCTTAACTTCGTCTGTTGTTTTTCTAATGTATAGAACAAAACCGGTAAAAAATCACAATTCCCGCCATTTTCCAAGATAGTTACGAAAAATTGAAAGTTCGTATGTTAGTATCCATTTAAGCTACAGAACGTATTTTCTGCTCCAATTGCAGAAACCTTAGTTTAGCCAAGTACAATATTGAAGATAAAAATGTTTTCTTTAGAACCAACTGGGAAGCAAATATTTTGGTGTAACATAGAAAAGGTCGAACGTTCTGACGCAATTATGCAATAAATTAGTGAGCGGTGGCACTTCAAGGTCCAAAATTTGGATTTTAATAAAGTACTAAATAAATTTTATTAGACCAAAATGTACAATTTTACTAGACTACTTGGGATTCCATAAAAATATTTGTACCCACCCCACTAAATTAGAACTTCACGGGAGAGTCGGACTAGCGAGGTTATACTCTACTCAAGAGAGTGGAAAAATATTTTTGCCGGATTAAAAGTATCGGTAAAATCAAACTCTAGTTGGTGAAAGAAGTAATTAAGAATTTTATACAACAAATAATTCTCATAAAGCAAGATAATCGGATAAAGAGAGGACATAAAAATAAATAAGGATCATCCCTTGGAGCTCCCTCGAGCCAGAGAGATGCCGACTCTATTATTTTGATCCCCGCGAAAGAACTGCGGCAGTACATAAGAAATCTTGGCAACTTCTCAGTTAAAAAAAAAACAAAAGTTAGAATCCCGAACAACAAGATGACAAGTAGTGTCAACAGCCCTATACTATGTTTACTACCATTCAACAGCCGACACAAATTGGGCCATAAAGTAATCTAATAACTAATAAATACGAAAAAAAAAAAAAATTATATTTAACAATAATTTTTTTTAGACGAAACTAAAAAGAGTTTATATTTATGAGGTATCTGTTAAAGGGGTATGAAGCAGAGTTGGGCAAAATTTAATCATAGCTAAAATATAATATAAATTCAATTTCCTGGATTAATCACCTGTTTAATAATGATTAAAATTTTCAGTCAAATTATCATTAGTTCACTAAAAGATAACTGAAAGATTTAATCATTATTAAATTATGTGGTTGATCCCAGGAAATTAGTTGTGAAATAGCTATGGTTAAACTTTGATAATTTTTTAGCTATGATTAAATTTTGCCCAACTCTGGTATGCAGTCATGGAAACACAATTAAAATATAAATTTTAATTTATTGTATCGAAGTTTCGTACTACAATATAAGCCTTCATCAGGGCTGGTAGAAAAGTAAACACAAATATATGACAAAAAAAGGAGTTATTTAAAAAAAAAAAATTATGAAAATAAAAATGACAAGTTTAAGCAAAACAAGAAAAATAAATTAAATATTTTTCTTTACGAAGATAAATTAGATATTACGACAAATGACAAGTAGATATGGATGAGTAAATAAATAAACGAAGATCAAGGACAGGCAAATGAACAATATACTTGATAATAAATACATAAATATAGCAATGAGATATAGATTGCGATAAAGGAATGATTAATACTAAGGCGTAAATAGTATTATAAAGTTAAAAGTACATGGTTAGTGTAAAGGAAAAGGAAAAAATAGCAGATGTTAAAGATTGTGAGGAAAATGAAAGTTAGCATATACTAAACATAACAATTTAAATATAAAAAAAAAAAAACTTTAATAGATGAATAATCAATGATTGAACCAAGAGTATTGAAGAGAGAAGGAAAATAAGGGGTTATTAATGAAATATGTAAGCAGATGACTTACTTTCATAGCGGTGTCGCAAATTAAACAAAGTGTAAGGAAAACGTTAAAAATACGTAACTCTAAAAGAGTTTAATTTACAAAATTAAATATGTGAAAATCACATTTAGTATTGATTTATTTATAATCTTCACGAAGCAGACGGGACTTGGACTGCCGTATCTCTGCTCTCAACATTTTTTTAACAAAAGTGTTAGCATTTTTCACTCAATCAAGAACAATATAATAGAAACGATGAAAAAGTTCTGAACAATAAGTGCAATGAAACAGGGCAGCATGATTATCCCATCGTACATTTAACAAAATGTCCATTAAAAAAATAATAGAAAATTTAAACAATCCCTATTATAGATCAGTTTTATAATTAAAACAATTCTATTCAATAAATAAAATAATATTTGCAGCTTTACAAAAAAAAATTAGGTAAAACTGTCACCTTGAAACCGGTTGAACCAGGGGTCGGCAACCTTTTCGGAACAGGGCCCACATGGGATACCGCGATTTTTGTTAGCCCGCATATTTGTGAAAATAATTTATTCTCCAAATGTTTCCAACTGAATGTTTCATTTTATAAAATAGCAATACTCAACAATGGAAAAAAAATATTTTCCTTTATTTCAACAATATGTTTAACTTCAATGAGCTAAAAGTCAAAATATCAAATATAAACTAATAGCGCAGCAATTTTAAAGTCAATTAAGGTTAAAACAACCTTATTATTATCGTCTACAATTTTATTAATAAGGAGTATTACTTTAACTATAGTTACTTTAACTATAGTTAACTATACTTTAACTATAGATTTAACTAGTAAAAATTGTTATAGATAACTAATAGATGGATATCCATTTCATATCCATATTATTATAAACTTTTTATAATACTAGTAAGCAGTATGTTTTAAGTATATTTCAAAATTATTTGATTCTATATATAGAAGTAAACATATAAAAATATTATAGGCACTACAAGTTTTACACATATAGTTCTACACAGAAGTTGTCCTTGACGAGTAAACCGCGCGACACTGGATCCCAAAAATGTCTAGAGGAGATACGTTTCTAGAAAAGAAGGACGTTTATTGATACTATGAAGGAGTAGTTCATCATGAATTTGTTCCTGAGAGGCACACAACAAACTCTGGCCTCTATTGTGAGCTGTTAGATAAAATTTACTCGAAACTGTTCCAACGCTATCAAGCTTTGGTCACCCTCAGGGAAGTTTTGTTCCAGCAAAACAATGCCCGGCCACATACATCCCACCAGAGCAAGAAAAAGTTTTAAAATCTTGATGGTATTGAACTTCTTCAACAGCTATTGTACAGTCTAGACTTTGCTCCATCAAATTTTTACTTGTTCCGTTCCCATGGATTACTACTTGAAAGTAAGAAAACAAAACAATACATCACAAAAAGTCGATAGAGCGGTTTGGGAATTTTTCTAGAGTCATCCTGGTACCTAGATGGGATCAAGCAGTTCATTGAAACAAGGGAAATAAAAAAACACCGCCATATAGTTATATCTATACTATTATATAAAAGGACAAGCTATCTTTCGTTTTTTCTAACCGCAAAAACTACCAAATTTAGCGGACCAATGTGATCCATGGGCCTTTGCACTGATTATCCGAAAGAGTTTCATAATAGTCTCTCTCAATATGGATTACCAACTCATGTATTAAAATTAAAAATCAGATGTTCAATTATGCTTTTATGTAATCTAACACCTAATCAGTGCAATTTTAACCAGGTTAAAAATTACTGTAAATAATTTGTGGGAATATCATTAAGGAAATAATGCTCAATTGCATTGTTCAATATAAGATTTTTATCGATAAAAAATAAAACTTCTATTATCAATTAAAATTATCCAAGTTCTTTAATTATGAGAGCGGGCGAAGCTGCTAAGAGGAATGCTAGTTTTTTTTATATTAATTGTATGCAACATTAAAAAAAACTAATTTAATGCATTACTTTTAAAATATCCGTAAATAAGCAGAAAATAAATGGGATTGATTGAGTAAAGAATACGTAGATAAATTTCTGACAGTCGTCAAACAATATATGCAATTTCATAAAAATCCTTCCTCAGGTTGTAACCTAGATAGCCAATGGCTAAATATCGGATTAACCAAAACCTAAGGTATACTGCAAAATACGATACCTGTTTAATATTAAGTAATTACGGGATATCGCTAAGGTAATCGAACCAATACTGATAGCGCCAATTAAAGGATTACATTACTCAGCGCTAAAGTGCTGCTGACCTAATTATCATTAACTCACTGGGATGTTCTAGATCCGATATCTAGTTCATTACGACCTACACAGCTAACAAATGATGCCCTCCAAATGGATTAGCAATTTAAAGAAAGCTGATAAGTAGAAATGATACAATAGGTTAGCTCATAGTAATCAGTAACCGTGATGGTTCTTATTAAATAAATGATTTAATAAGTCATTAAATCTGTCTGAATCACAGTTCAAAAGTTCAAAGCCCCCAATTAATAACAAAAGACATGTCTACATGACTGATTAGACTCATTTGGACGTACGGAGTTGAGCTTTGGGACTCCACTAAACCATCCAATTCATCTCATATCCAATCCTTACAATCCAAAATCCTTCCAGAAATCCTAAATACTCCTTGCTTTGCCACCAATAAACCTATCCATAAAGATCTCTATGTTCCATATGTTGCTGAGTCAGCCCAAACCAGATATAATCCTTTCATAGTAAGCTCCACAACCACTCAAATCCATTAGTTTTTCAACCTGCTTCCCACTCCATTCCCGATACTCCTCCGAGGCGTCAAAAAAGAAGACGGCCTAGAGAGCCTCTAGTGTAGATTTTTTATTAAGTGATACTGATGAGTAGTTCTTTTCAACTTTTGAAATGTCATTGCAATCGTTATCAACGCATATACTTGATATATATATTTGTATAGTTGTAAATTTCAATAAATTGATATAATAATAAAATAAAAGAAACTCATAATGCATCGTGAAAGTGAGGAAATTATAATTAATGTTTATAATTTTATTCTAAAACTATTGGGTTGTTACAGAAAATCTTGCGAATAACTATAATTTTATTTCTGATTACATATTATAAACATTATTTAATACTACTATTCTAAGAAACGTTTTATCTACTTTCTGCCAGTGCCTGGGTTTGATCCTAGGACAACTCTGTGGATTTTAAGGCACAGAACTCTTCATAGCCAATTTGTTTCGACCTCTTTATCATGAAAGATTCATTTTTTTACATTAACCATAGATCTCCACAAGTTATCATATTTCACATGATATATACAGGATAAGGTTAAACGCTTACTCCAAGGAACTCCGATAAATTGTCCTTGCTCAAAAGAGAACGATAGCCAGGTGTATCGTCGTGTTGTAAAACGGCTTGGTTTCTCATAATCAAAGCGAACCACTTTGAACTCAAAACTGCATTAACTCTGCCTAGCTGTCCACAGAGAAGGTTTGAGTCCACTGTTCGACCATCATAACAAGCTACGAATGCAAATCGCCTTGGAAGTTTCACCAAACACAAAGCATCACTTTTATATTTTCCCAAACTGGTTTAAATGAACCAAAGCTCGGAAGTGTTTTGTTGGATAACTTACTCTTGACTACTTCAATTTGTTTGGCGGTTGCGTTTGCGGTTAGACCTTTTTTCCCTCCTCCATGTTTTGCTGCTGACACTGCACTGAGATTAAAATATATAAATGAGCCCCTAAAGCCAGCTTATGTTCGATTAAAAATTGAGATAAATAGTAAGAACAAAAACATTCTTATAGGATTTATTATGAGTGTTGGAATTAAGGGTTAACGAACTAGGAATTTCCTAGCAACATAGTATAATTTATGTTTAAAAAAAAAAAGGCGTGTAGAATTTAAGTTAAAACATATTAGTTTTTATTTCCATAATATATATATATTTATATTTGATAGATATTTATCGGAAAAACCTAATTGCTTTCCACTGTATCGGTATTTATACATAATGAGTTAAAATTAGACTAAAAAATATAATATATGGCAAAATTATAGTGGACCCTAAATCAGGTAGGACAATAAAAGAGACAGGACAGCAAGAACTTTAGTAGCAAATAGAAATGAAATGAACATAATCCCGTTATTCCCAGGAGCAGTCCTTGGATGAGTAGGTGGAAGATGCTTTTCCTTTTAAGAAGCGTTGCATACAAAAACAAGGAAGTCCCGAAGATCTATAGCAATGCTATTATCATTACCTCCAACACGCGATCATAACTATAAACCATACCCATTAACAACTGATCACCATATATAATTATCTGGTTTCAAATGTTACTATTTTTCATTGGATATTCAGGGTAGAGGCATCTGATTAAAAACAATATACTTAATTAGAAATTATAAACTCAATTTCAACTGTAATTTTTGTATTGTGTCCAACACTGTGCTCTAACCGCCTTTTTAAAGTCAGATACAGATTTTTAAAATTGATTTTTTATTAATAGATCATGCTAAACTTCATTCTGTTGTTGATTGAAAATTTAATGTGTCAAGCTGTAATCTCAAAGTATCATCCGTAATCGTTAATTTTGGATGTGGCAACTTTCTCCCTATAAGTTATTAATGTATTTTTTTTTTTTTAAATACACTTTTTATTTATTAATTTTTTTGTTGCCTCACGACTTATCAATGTAAGTCCTATATTACCTGTGTATAGGATATACCTTTATTATCGATGTCATTTGTACCTTTATTATTTGTATTATATGCTTTGTTGAATGTCTCTAGTCTTACTCTATTGTATAATGAACTTTATTTCAGACAAAAATCTACTTAAATCGCCTTAAGTATATTTTCTTTACTCATAGTTCTGAAAAATTCACAGCCGTTGTAAATAGTCCGTGTACATATAAAAATACACTTATATAATAAAAAAGAAAATTTTAAATCCAGAAAACAAACTGAAATATAAAGGTGAAAAGAAGATAAAAATCGAAGCACCTAATAGCGTAAAGGGAACAAATAGATTATACAGATGACTAATTTTTTTAACTTTTCCTTAAGAGTTTTCGTTTTTTTAAGCCTGAGCAGAATAGTAATCATTAGTCAAGTATGCAGTGAAGGTATGAGGAAACCGACACAACAGGAAACCATTCAGTTTCAATTAATAATTAAAACACTAAATACAAAAAAAAATGCTATTATCTGACAAATGACAAATGACATAAACAATGTTTAGCATTTAAAAAATATTAAACCGATCCTGAGTTGTATATTTTACATAAAAGTTACAGAAACATATTTATATACAAGTTACACAAATACAAACATAATAAAAAAATAATATGTTATAAAAAAAAAGTATTGTTTTTGTTTATTGTGAGTTACTGGATCAATATTTAAAAGATAATTTAGCATGTGATGAGCTTAATGAATCGAAAAGATAAACCACAAGCCCCCAAAGGATAGAGGTTACCTTCCAGAGAAAATTAAAATCCACTGTGGAGGGCACTAAAGGGCCGAATGTTCTAAAAGGGCTTTCAAGAGGGCAGGAACATTTATGGCGTTGGTTTAAAAATTAGAGTTTTAGAATAATATGTTAATTTAACATAGTTGACCTCAAGCTAAACATAAATAGCATACTATAATTAAATGATTTATCTAAAAATAACACCTAATCAAGTATTGATTTTAACCAGTCATCTCTAAAGTTTTAAAAATATAAACTCTAAACTGGTTCTCAGGTATATAAAATGTAGTTATTTTTTATTGCTGGAGCCAAAAATATCAGTTTGTTTTGAAAAGGAGGTGTTTAAAAAAATATTTTTTTCCAATATAATTCCAGCATTCTAAACTGTGCAATTTGCATCCATATTTCATCCAATACACTAGCCCGATGATTCAACCAGGCTATTAAGAAATATGCAAGGTTTTACAAGCTACAGTTCAACTAGTTGCCAACATGTGGAGCGTAGACGAAATTTGTCACGGTTCCTAACAACCTCAGGCAATTTTTTATTACTATTATTGAAAACAATCCTCTATATTTTTGTCACAGAGCTTCAGAATCGTTAGCAGGTCTCTTTTGTAGCTAAGATACCAGTCATACGTCGGTTCAAAATAATCGATATCAATTTCATTTCGATTCTCAATCCAATACCTTGGTTTAATATTAATTTGCTATTAAAAAAATGAACCATTTGAGGGCTAAAAAAGAATTACATTATAATGCTTAAAGCGAATAATTTTACATTTTAACAATGTGACTTTAGGCTAGCAATAGCAATGTTTGAGTTTTGAAAATTGTTTAGTATATAAAAATAGCTCTATTAATAAAGGATAGTAAAATATCTTTTAGGGAGAAGTATCGATTAATCATAATAAGATGATTATTTATCACGTCAGCGGTATCGATCGGTTCCTACGAATCGAATTTGGATCATCGATTCTTGGTACCGATTATTTTCTCAAGAACCGGTGAAACCGAGAATGGACTTTTGGCTTCGACACATCACTATTGAAAACGGATACAATTTCTTCATAACAGTAGACTTTGGAATAGTTTACTAAAACATATTTTTACTAAAAAGAAAGCTTGCTAATGGTAACTCTTCGAGAAAAATACTAGCTTATAAGCGGAATAAATTAGTGCCTAACTTTACACAGTCAAAAATTAAATATTAGTAACTAAATAAAATATCAAACAATTTTATATAAAATAGATTTACACACAGGAGAAATAAAATAAATACAAAAATAAAAATATTAAGGGGTCAGGCCGGATCAATTCATTAAGCCTTCTTAATGAGTTTTCGTATAATGAGATGCGAGATATTTCAACCCCACACGTATATCGTCCTCATTATAAAGGTAACGCAAGAATAATTTAAAACAATATTACATTGTTATTACATAGAACATAGAAAATCCTGTACCACAACCAATGACATATATTTATGTATGGAAGCATTGGCCGTATTAACACTGTATTGTGTGCTTTGTTAATAACAAACTAACACCTTTAAAATCATTCTTAATGAAGTATCCTCTAAATGTCATTTTAAAGGGCGTACAAAACAAAAAAAAATTACAATTTCCACTACTTTTTGAGATAATTACGAAAATTCGAAAGCTTTGTATCTTAGTTTCTGTTTGAGGTATAGAGCTTATTTTCTGCAGAAATTGTAGGAAATCAAGTTTGGTTCAATTTAATTGAAAAATCATTCCTATATACCCAACCGTGCAGCAAACATTTTAGTGAAATGCAAAAATGGTCGAATGTGACAGAACATGACACATACATATCAAGTTACAACACATATGAACAGAGAACATGACACATACATGTCATGCACTCAGTACTGTTTATATCCCAACGGTTGTGAAATAAAGATATTTTGCTAAAATCACGCTCACCACCAGATTTTTCCCCAATTAGAGGGTACCCACTTTAAAGGTGCTGAATTGTCGGGGGGCCCTCCTGGGGCACACCAAGCCTCTACAAGGTGGGTATCCTTAAATGGGGAAAACCTGGCGATTGAAAGTGATTTAGGCCTAATCCCCTCCTTTCACAACTGTTGGTCTGGCAACAGTACTTCCTTACCTAAGTACTGAACCCAAGACCCTTCATGGATTGTTAGTAGTACAGGTATATTTTTTATTTTTAAACTTAAAAAAATAGACGCCCTCAGTTCGGGACAACGGTACCTGTTTGTTTGTTTTTTTTTCAAAAATAGTTCAAAACTACACCTATGGCTGGCTGCCTTAAACTTCGTAAATTATATAAGTACAGTAGAACCTCACGAATCCACCACCCGCTGAACTCACTCTACGGGTTATCCGACCGTTAAGTTGGGATGGGAGCAATATTTTCGAGGAATCCTTAATAGTCTAGTAAAATTGTACATTTCGGAGTGCAAATGTTTGGGTAGTTTAAATGATTTTATACATTGTTAGTGTCGTGCTTGTGAACTAAAATCCACGCTTTGAACCTTAAAGTGCCGCCGCTCACTAACTGGTAGCGTCAACCATTAAAACATTGGACCATTTCTACATTTCACCAAAATATTTGCTGCACGGTTGGTTCCATTGGAAAGCTTTTTCAATTAAACTAAACTAACCTTAATTTTCTACAATTTCAGCAGAAAATAAGCTCTATAGCTCAAACGGAAACTTAGATACAAGCTTTCGAATTTTCGTAATTATCTCAAAAAGTAGTGGAAATCGTGATTTTTTTTGTATTGTTCTATACATAATTTAAAATGACATTTAGAGGATACTTCATTAAGAATAATTTTAAAGGTGTTAGTCTGTTAATAACAAAGCACAATAAAGTGTTACTGCGGCCAATGCTTCTATACATAACTACCTGGCTAAAACATTTCTATGACAAAATATCAGTTTGTTAGTGTATATAAAGTGCGTTTCAATTTCCTTATTTTTTTAAAAAATGTTATTATATAACTTTTAATACACTTTTAACTATAAAAAACAAATTCTGTTGAAATCTCCGGTTAATCCAACCTTTGACTATTCCACCCTAACCCTTGGTCCCTTAGGGGATGGAATAGTTTTAAGGATCTACCTTAAATAATACGGCGTATAAAAAAAAAATTAACGTTTTACCAAATTCCAGAGTTCAAAAGTCTGTAAATATCTTAATGCTATTTATTATTTACCAAAACTTAATAATCCCTTCAGAGCATTATCTAAGCTTGTTTCTAACACTTGACTTCTTAAAAAAAAAAAAAAAAAAGCCTCAGTTCAGTTATTCATTTCAAAGAAGTGTCCAACCAACTTCTCGTAATTTTAAGATATTACTGGAAAAAAAAAATCACAGCCGCTGAAGCAACTCATGAAATTATTAAATATGAAGGCAAAGGTGTCCTTGAATAGCGATCAGCGCGACGTTGGTTTGAAAAATTTAGAAGTGGAGATACGACGTTGGAAAGGAAGAAGGGCTCCGGGCGGCCATTAATGGATATCGATGAGGTTCTGAAAGAAGCTGTTGAGTCAAATCCGTTCACAAGTACTCGCGAACTTGCTAGGGAGTGTAGTGTGTCGAAAGATACTGTTATTCGCCATCTTTTCTCCATGGGGAAGGTGAAAAAGACCTGTAAACTGGCCTCTCACGAACTTACTCCTCAACAATCAGCAGTCGAACCGAAAGTTCACAGAACTTCATGGGTTTGAACTCCTGCCTCATCCACCATATAGTCCAGACCTCGCACCTTCGGATTACTACTTGTTTTGATCCATGGCCCATTTCCAGCAAGGGGAAAAAATTGATAATTTTGCGGAAATTGAAAAAGCTGTCCAAGAGTTCTTTGACAGCCATCCCAAGGAATGGTATCAGCGTGGCATCGAGCAATTGGCTAGCAGATGGGTAATGACGGTGGATAACAATGGACTATACCTTGATTATTAATTGTATTTTATATTAAAGAAGTAATAATACAAATATTTGTTTCAAAAACGGTCATTTTTCTTGATACACCCCAGTTTTCATTTTATGCATTTCACCAGATTAAATAGCATTAAAATAATACATCTTGAATCAGTATGAACCTCTAACGAAACGATTTATTCTTGGTTCAAAAAACTTGTTGTACAATAGTATATATTTATTTTATTCTTCTTTCTAATCTGTTACTATTATTTGCTTATTAAGAAATATTATTCCAACTCATTTATATTCTTATGTTCCACTAATCGCCGATGAATATTAATGGGTTTTGAAACTAGAAAATTTGATGCAAATGTATTTAATCCTATAAAAACGACAGCGTCCAATAATAGAGAAGTAACCATGTAGATTTTATATTGTCCCGTGACATCAAGGAATACCGAACACGTTATGTCAAGAAGAATCCCTCTCTTTGTACATGAATGAGATAATAGGGATTACAAATGGGTGACGGATAACTAAATTAAGTATTAAGAAATCCCATTGATCATTAGGTTTAGCAAGTCAATGAAGTTCTAAGAGTATTTGCACGACAATTATTTAAATTAAGTAACTATGAGGACACAAAGGATGACTGTATACTCAGGTAGAACAAGGTGAGTGAAAAATGAAGTATATATAATGCATATTAGGTCATAGATGTGTTAAGTGCAAATATTTGCAAAAATCTTTAAAATGTTTCATTAAAGAATTTAGATGTTCAGATATTCAGTTTAGGAACTTCGAATTTTAAAATTCGAATACTGTAAAATTGTATTTTCTGCACTTAACACAACTGTGAGCAAAGGTGTGGATATATTCTAATGGTTTAAGTAAAAACTAGTAATCTCATTTCTGTAGACCTTAGGATCCACAATCTATTGGAAATTAAATATAATTTTACAATTTTGTTGCTTATGATGCGGATGTAATTTTTATAACTAGCTCAAATCTAAGGTTATAGGAACGAATTTTTAATTATAATCTTGCATTGAATACACCCAACTGCAAAAAAACCTCAAATTTTATCAAAAACCGATCCTATTATAGAATTTAGGTCGATATAGATGTCAATGTCATCAAAACAAACTGAGTTCATAAAACCAAAAAAAATAAATCTAGAAAGAAAAATAAAATGAAAATTCTAGATTAGAAAAGGATATACAATTAATATCATTCTTCATAAAATTTATTTATATCTAGTAAATTTACAGTGATATTTATTGATATGTACCTATTAACATAATTTTATATTAGTCATGTAAATAGCTGTTCAGAATATGTAACTAGTACATAAATGTGAAGAAATTACCCAAAACTGTAAAAGTTATAAGAACACAGATCCACAACTTACGCTTCGCTATTAAATCTTTACTATCGTCGGAGTATAAATTTTCAATGTTTACCTCAAAAATAATTGTATTCCTAATTCAAGTGAATTTGATGATCTGTCAATCCGGAATAGCATATCAAAACAAATTACTATTAAAGTTTTCTTCTTTTACTACTTTTTTTTTTTTTTTTTTTTTTTTTTTTTTTTTTTTTAAATATTGATGTACGTTGTTTCAAACCATAAAACCAAAATCTAAACTATACCGATG
This sequence comes from Euschistus heros, assembly GCA_003667255.2. NCBI lineage: Eukaryota > Metazoa > Arthropoda > Insecta > Hemiptera > Pentatomidae > Euschistus > Euschistus heros. The sequence goes on from RCWM02000313.1 coordinate 35,820, forward strand.
AGAGTAATTGCAAACATGGGATTATCCAACAAACTGTTAACATACAGAGAAATGCAAATTCTGCCAACATCAAGGTGGCTCATTTGAATTCCAAATTACACTCCACAGCGACCTTAAATGCAGTTCATGCATAAACCTTAAAAAAAAAAAATACAATGCTTCAAAATTATTCATATTAGTTAAAAACAAAAATAAGAAAAAAAAAATTCTGAGACACATAAAAAATTGTTTGTTTTTTTTAGTTGTTTAAGTTGGAATAATAATTATATTATTATACCACCAAAGTTACATATTTTAATCCGGCTCGTGGTGGCCAAGTGTGATTAAGGAAAAAGCACTTGAGCTACGCATGGTGGTATAGAATTATCAATACAGTTCTCTACCATTTGGCTAAAATTAGATAAGTCCATTTTTTTTTCCACAGTAACATAAATATTTTGAGCAGCGCATAGTGGAGTCCTACTAATCATGATTAAGTAAGCAAGTTGTAATGGCAATGGTATACTTTTATATTATTGCCATTACAACTTGTCTACTTTTACAAGATGTGTAGGATACCAATATGGGTTGCCCAAAGTATTTATCTTATTTTGCACAAAAATGAACTTATCCAGTGTTTCCAAAAGGTACAGAATTAGGATTAATGAATTAACTGTCTGTTCTATGCTTTGAAAACTTTGCACGTTTTAGAACTGATGATGAATATTTAACATTCGAAACTAGTTTTCAAATAAAATAATTCCAAGTTCCAAGTCCAGTGGCCATTATTCCATCAATTCTAATGGAAAAGCACTTAAGCATTCACAATGAATTGAACCCGTCCAAAAGGGATAGACAATATCATGAGGGACCCAAGGAATAAAATCTCGAACTTCCTAGCCTGGTTAGAATAGGTTTGTAACCTATAGATTAAAACGTATTTTCTTTTCTGGTTGAGTAAGGATTCAAAACCCAAATGAAAATCAACATTAATATCTAGAGCATTATACATTTAGTTACCGTGTTCATTGTTGGATGTTATATAAATTTAAAAAAATCTAAAAATGAAGTATTGATTATTAAAGTTCCTGTACAACAAAAGGTTGAATTGAATGGTAACCAATACAAACCATAAATAAGACTAATTTATGAAAAGAAACTTCCGACGAAAAATTACGGTCAACTGCATTTTAACAAAATCTATGTTAATTAAACAAAATGCTTAAAGATAAGGCATAAATGAAAAGGGAAAAGGAAGGAGAGGGAGCAAACTAATGAGGGAAGGAACATGTGCCTCTTTAAAGCATTTTTTTTTCAATTAAAACATTCATTAACACCACACATTAAGTGGAGTGGCCAAGGTTCACCCTGGAAACAATGCAGAGCTCTAAGAGGTTTTCTTAATGAAAGAGATACTAAACTCGGCGGGAAATTACATTTTATATAAATGTAGCCGAAGGGATACATGGCAACACCCCCTTGCATGGCATGGCAATTCAAATGCAAATAGCCTCGTGCAACCTTAAAGCATAAATAAAATCCTTATCTGTCACTTGAATCTGATGGTGTAACTGATAATATTAAAAATAGGGTAGTACCACAACATTCCCAACCATTTATCCTATACGAATTTCAAAGGCTATATTTTTAGTTAACAGTTAAAATGATAAAAGTAATTTAAATATTATTGTACATTTGACGTTTATAGGTTTTGCCATAAACATGCGACATATCAGCCCCAACGATGTACCATTTTATATAATTGCGCAAAATGGTTAAGGAGATATAGGGTGGTTCTCATTGCACAATCATGTATTGATGTTAGTTAAAATAATTTTATTCGATTTTTTTTTATTTCGTTAATTCTATTATTTTTTTTCTTGAAGGGTTTTATAACTAATATATAAGAACAACAAGGTTCATACCATCATGAATTTTAAGTGGAATCCATATCAAGGTAAAATATTCTCTCAGTCTATCTTTTCTTAAGAGTATTTATTATTATACATCTGAAGTCACAGTAAAACCAATAAATGTAAAATGAAAGACTTTTTTTCTTTTTTTAAAAATCATAATAAGTAATTTATTATTTGAAAAATAGACATAGTTACAGCATCAAGACTCCAATACATTCATAGTAATATCTTTAGAAAAGCCAGGAAAAGAATATTTTATATGATATAGAGATCAGTTTGGTCATTTGATGAGGATAAAAGACAAAAGGTGGTCGAAAAAAAAATTATTTTTTTATAGGCCAGAGTACAGAAGGAGAGGGGAAGATCGAAGAAGACATAAGGATGAACTGGCAGCAAGAGAACTGCCAGAAGAAGAGAAATGAATAGGCAGATAAGAAGAATTGGCGTGAAAAAGTTCTGGTGATCATTATAATAAAAATAAAAAAAATAAATATAAATGTAAAACAGTATAAAAATGATTTCATCATATTTGTGTTCCCTAGCTGCAAAACCGCACACATCGATTCACACATATTTTTCAGAAAACACAAAAAACAACTGACAGTCAAACTGCATATGTTACTGAGCTCACTTCATTTTTTATTGGATGTGCACTAATTTGAAACTCATTCAATGATTACATTGATCTTACCTATCGAGAACTTGTGATTTCTTGAAAAAAAAAAAAAAAAAAAAAAATTTCTCCCAAAGGTGCATGTATCGGGTTTTGCAAATAGGGGACACATTTATTAACGAGTAATAAAGTTTTTAATATTTTATAAATATAAAGAAAGGTGTATTAAGAAAATATTATAAGTTAAGGAATAAGTAAATAATGTTATGTGAAATCCTATGAATTTGAATATTGTAAGAATTTTCAAATATTTCAGGAATTAATTTGACTTTTCTAATTTTTTTACTATAGGCACAGGTATACCGTACTAAGCGATAAGGGTTAGATAGCTACTTCCGTTAATGTATTTAACAATATTTAAATCTTCCGCAATATTATATATTAAAATTATAATTATTTTATGACTATTTTACTAACTTCGAGTTCAATTATAGCTGAGGCAGATAATTCTTTATTCTAGAATATCAATAAACGATCGATTCGGGGATAGACAGATTCTCCTGGGGCACAACTAGTCTCTTATAAAGTATTAACTTTGAATAGGGATAAACCAGACGGTTGAAGGAAAATCTAACCATATCACCTCCTTGCAGATGAAGCAATACAGGCTTACCACATACTGAACCCAATATCCAACATGAGTCGTAAAGACGCGGATTTTGATTTTTCAATCGATGGATCCAATACGAAAGGCCCAATAAATTGATTATTATTAGTAAGTTATAAATTATCATACAAATATATTTGTTTATCTCTCTAAAACTCAAATAAATTTAAAATATATTTTATCTCAACCTTTAAAGCGCACATAATTCATAGTCGCCTATCTATTGCTAAAGAGCCTAGAAAATTGATAGTATGCTAAGGAAAGAAATTAACACTCTAGAAATTTGTTAATTGTGGTGGAACCACAAAGGTATAATTACTGAGAAATGCGTTCTCTGGACAACAGTGCTTTTACGTTTTATGATGATTCGCTCTTCCGGAATCGTGGCGTCTAATTCTGTAGGTAAGGAAATGAGCTGACATCGTTGGTCAAGCATTCGTGACGAGGCATGTGCCTACACGGAGGTAGCGGTTGGTTAAGACAGAAAATAGCTATGTAAAAAATGTATGATATGATATTTTGGTAAAATTCTAACATCACGGACGAGGGCCAGAATAATCATTAACAATGTATTTTCATTATATTATATTATGTTATTATAAATAACATAAGGTCGGTAGCAGTTAAAAGCGCTCTTTGTTTAGGTAATTTAAATGAATTACTCACTGGTACACAGATTGTAAGCTTTTAATGAACATAACATACTAAGAACAAAGAAAGTACCACATGCCAACAATAATCTAGATCAAACTTAGATTGACTCGAGGTTATAGCAAGGTTACATAGTGTGAACATGAAAAATAATCTATTTTACAATAAATGATGTTTATATTTTCAGCAGCAAGGAGCTTCACCGATGGATATATCCTTTCTTCGCCGAATTCAAGATAACACTGCAAAAAAAAACCAAGTTCAGTGTGAGAATCAAGCGCTTAGTAAACATGTATTTTCCAAATTTAAAGTTAAATTTATGTACAGGTAGGCATTTCAATGTTACAGCGTTGTAAATGTAGAAGAAATAAAAGAAAAAATGTACTCTGTATATTATATCTTCGTTATTATTTTAGTCTCTTATTCCCGATTTCAGCATTTCACACACCTAGAACCTTATCGGTTCCATCGAGCTTGTAGGACTGTACTAAACCACTAAAGTCAAAGACCTAAGATACAATTTAGATTAATTATCCCTGCAATCGAATTATTTTTTCATCACTGTTGTATTTTCTGTTGTTCTAAAATGTTGCCTCTTTTGTATGTTAATTATGATACAATAGTTTCCTCTTTTTTTAAAAAATTAATTATCAATCTAGAAAATATATAAATATAGGTGTGTGTGAGTATATCTAAGTACTGGTGAGCAGATATATATTGATATATGTAGTATTATACATCCATATTAATGTTAATAAGAATGTTACAATTTGTTTTAACACACAGTCTTTTGCTTTTTTTTTTCTTCTTACATTGAAATAAAGTACCTTCTAACATTTAAATAAATTTGGGGAGACTCTCCATTCCAATTATATGAATGTTAGTTTACATAAATTGTATGCAGTTAATAAAAACATTATTATATAATATTCATATAAAATACGATAAGACTCATAATAAATTATGTTAGTAATATATAAACTATCAAGACCATAGTGCTTGGCAAATACCAGCTTTGTTGTGGATTGGCAGTAAATAGATAAATAAGTATTTATCTTAATATTATATTTACTTTACTTAAATGATTAATTATGTTTTTATTCAAATATGTTCGCTACTGTAGATAAGTAATTAGTTCAAACCAGTAAGCTTCTTAAGTTCAAACGGAAAAGGGAAACATAGAAGGAAGTCGGGACAAAGGATTAAAATTTAGAGGAAGAAGGGTTAATGGAAAGTTGTGAATAAGTGGGATTTAGTTTCTTTTGTCTTCACAAAAACTATATCTCACGCCTGTGGCCCAGTCAGTGAACGACCGGAAAACTTAACAGTTTTGCTTTAGGAACGATTCTAAGCTTGATAAATTAGCGTTTTAAATGTAAAGCAAATAAAAAAACTTCTTTTCCTATTTTCAAGGACAACAGTTAATTAAAATAGATTAAGATTTTTTTTAAATAAGTAAAAAATACCATAATATACTACTTAAAATTAAAATAAACCTAGAAAAATGTAACGTTTAAAGCTTATGTGGGATTATAAGGAAGATACAAACACAACAATTTCCTTTTAGATTTGGTAATTACTGTTACTGTTTCAACTTGTAATTTTGTTTCAAGTATATCAAAAACGCATGGAAATTGTTTAGAAAGACATACAATAATAATTTTAAAACCTTCAATTTATAAACGACTTTAAGTAGTAAATTCAACATGATAGTTAAAATATTCATAGCCTAATATTGAACTCAGGTACAGATCAAGATGATACCTCAAACTGGAAACTAATTATTAATTATATATTACGAAGTGATATGTGACAGCCGCAATCACGGTACAAGCTGTTAGTAATGTTCACAACGAAATTGGAACTGCCGGCAAGGACTGTCTGGATGACGAGGGGGCATATCGGAAACCAAGATGGAACTACTGCAATAATAAGCAACGTTAATCAAGGACTTCGTATGAGAGAAATTATATGTGGAACTTAGATGAGAACTTAAGTTAGTTTACTAACTACTCTCTCCTAACAGTGCTTCTAAATATACATATCTAGTTAATATATGTATCCTATTTTGCTATTGTATCCATTATTTTTTTTCATCATATCTTTTTTTTTTTTTTTTTCAAAGATATAAATCTAGGTATTTTGTTATTTTTTCTTTCATTTCTTTTTAAGGAATTCTTATGTGTGCTTATAGCACTACTATTTATTGAACTTAAATGCGGAAGTTATAAGTCTTTCACGAAATAAAAGTTTCTTGAAAAAATCATAAATAAGAAAACATATGAGGTTTGCTCGGTTTAGAAAATTAAATTTTAAAAAATGGAGTACATTTACTGATTTATCTAGAAAAAGAAAAAGCAGACAGAATTAAAATCTATTAATAAATTAATAAAACTAATTGAAGAATCAAGCTCAATAGAAAATTCAATAGAAGACTCAAAACTCTTAAATCTGAATTTCTTATATAAAAGTGGTTTCTCAAAGAAACCTGCTAATGCCTAACTCTGACTTCAGTATTCTCGAACCGCGAATTGTTACTTATCACCTTCATCCACTTTAACCTTCGACTAGCTTAATTGATTTACTAATAGATTTTAGTTCTGTATGTAATGTTTTTTTTTTAATCTTTCAATTGTTTTATTCACACCTTTATTCAAGTAACGATAAGTGAATTAGCTGAAAGTGAAATACTACATGACTTTTAGATTATGAGAGTAGCAGTCAACAATACCTCCTCATGGTATGCATTAAAAAAAGTATATTTATTTGGGAAAATTTCTCTTCCAGCTTCATTTCAGTCTTCTGAGAGTATTTTCGTGTACTTCATTCGTGGCCATGTCATTAATCAGTATGTTATTACGTCCATAAATTGGGTTGTGAAATCGTCTATAAAGGTTACGTATATGTTCGTTTACCGAGGGTACTTTGAAATTTTAATCGTGTGTGGTTTGAAATGGCCTGTAAAGTTAAAAATATAATTACAACAAACGCTGAGCCAATCGATAATATGACTACACACATCCTAATGCTATGTATCAAACCAAAAGGTTTTTACTTAGCAAAATAATATTCGCGTGTTGTGTAATAGGGTGGCTGGCCCCTTCAAAGCCTCTTGCAGGTGGTCCAGCAGTTCACACTCTTTGTTGGTGTGAGTGCCATATTTCTCTACCTGCCTATCCATTACCAGGTAATATTTGGGGTAAACGCGATATTAGAAGTCAGTCATGGAGAGAGTCTAGGAGATGTCTGGTCTGGTCCCTTCTGAGCTAGTTCCTGGTTCCTTCGGAGCTTGAGAGCTCCCAGCTTACCACCATGAAGCCGATCCCACCCACAACATAGCATCGCCCTCATATTCAAGATAAGTTTAGGCTAAGTTCCTTATGTTAAATTTAAGATATTAGATAAACTAATGATTCTTATTTCTAACTGTAATTTTGATATGTCAACCCATAGTGGAATATATATTGTTTTAGTTCAACTGTCATTTATTCACCATTTGCATGCCACTCAATAATTAATATATTTGATTCCTCTCCTTTATAATTAACAAACCTTAATCATTGGCCCCACGATAACCTTCTGGAGAAGATATTAGATTAATATTTAATTAATTAATTAGTTAAAAATATCAATTATAAATTGTCAGGAAATTAAGTCCTGGCTGGCATCCCTGTTTGTAGATTAATGCATGATCCGGACTGGACACACACAGAGGACATAGCACTAATAATACTTAAAACAAACGAAACAACAAAAATACAAAAAATACAAATCTGCAAGAACTAAAACCCAAACTAAATGTAAGCCAATCATTCTTTTAGTTGTTAGTAATTTACTTTAAAATAAAAGACGAAATGTTTTAACAAAAAACCTTTAATACTCAACAAATTTAAATATAAAATGATCTAAATAAATGTTATAGGGAAAATAAAATAAAACTGCAATTTAAAAAAATATATAAATAAATAAATGAAATGATTAAATGTAATCGATTATTTAAATAAATATGTATGTGTTAAAGAATTAATTAGATCAGTTTGAATTAATAAAAATATCTGAAAACAGATGAGTAAATACTTGCCTAGAAATATAACAGAAAAAAAAACTTTATTCTGGGACAAGATCCCTTAAGAATAACATTACATAACACAAAATAAAATCATAACTGGTCGAGAGATTTTAAAAATGAAACAACATAAATAAAAGGGAATACAAATTTGTATGAGAAAAAATACAGAAAAAAAAAACTATTAATAGAAAAAAGAAATAGAAAATATTAGAGTTAATATTATAAACAAAATTTTAGATTAAAAAAGCAGAAAAATGATAATGAAAAAGAAAAAGATAAAAAATGAAAAATTATCTTTACAAAAAATACAACCATTTTATAAACAAACTATACATTTAAGCTAATTTTTTTATGTCTGACATACTCTGTGATAACATTGTATACATTGTAAGACATCCATATATATACATAAATACATACATATACACAAGTATTTAACTGTATTAAGTAATTATTGTTGATGTGCAGACATTAAATAATATCAGTTGAAGAATTGTAAATGGAATGATATATAAATCGCAAAACATACATTTATACTACTAGAACCAGTAATATGCTTAACTTTTTTTTTTCCTAAGAATTTCATTTTAACCACTTATTGATTAACTTAAATTAGTATTCAGAGTGTGGATAATTAAAATGGAGAAAAAGAAATTCCACTGCTGAATATCATATATATATATATATATATATATATATATATATATATATATATATATATATATATATATATATATATATATACTATTTATCTTTATTGAAACTATTAACGCGACCGATAATTGGAACCCTTGCTAATACGACCGCACAAATAGGTCAAGTACCCTACATTGGAGATTTGATTATTTCGTCAAGTCAACAATAGCGATATTGCTATAACAATCTCAGAAATCTTTAATAACATTAAAATACTTGAAGATGGTTATACAATCAGTATTTTAGATAAAATTAGTCGCATGGTAAGAAACCAAGATATTGTCAGTGCTAGTTTGATTATACAGGTTTTTTTTTTATCTGGATATAATAATTGGCGAAAGCACTTCTTCTAGAAGAAGTTAAGTAAAATTGGAAAACATCATATAGAATACGGTTTAAAAAAAATTTAATCGTCTGGACAGTTGCGAATAATATGGACTTATTGCCAAAATTATCCTAATTTAATTTTGAAAATAATGATCATTTACTTGTGTAATCCGAATTCTATAGCATATTTTATATGAGTTCTTATCTCTATATGAGTTATTTAAGTCCTTCTGCATAGTTATTAAATTTTGCAAAACTCTAAAGGAATAATTATAAATTAATTAATAATTAATATTCATACAAACAATACTTGCACTAAGTCTGGAGGTAAAGTGAGGTCATAATTTAAATTTAGAATAAATCACTTTTATATAACTCATAGTGTAGTTAGGTTTTTTTTTTTTTTTTTTAATTTAGGTATTGATGTTTGCAACTGTATAAAATATATACAACAAGTAAATTTGAGGAAAATTATTACAATCACCTGTCAATAACCTTTTAAGAACTATTCACTAGTAGCTCTAAACAATAATAATTCTACATTAGAAGGTCTCTAGGCCATCTTGTTTTCAAACGCCTCGGAGGATTATCGGAAATTGAGTGTGAGACGATTTGGGAGACTTGCAAATTCGAGTGGGTATGGAGTTTACTATTAATGAATAGGTTTCTGGTTTGGGCCAAATCAGCAACATATAGAACAGCTTTATGGGTAAGTTTGGTTGAGACATAATAAGAAGCACTGAGGATTTTGGATTCTATCTGCAAATTATAATTTTAATTTTTATTTTATGCAGTATAGAATAGAATAGAATAGAATAGAATAAAAAACAAATTTTATCCTGGGACAAAGTCCCTTAAGAATAATAGTTACATGACAGAACTTAAGTTATATCTGGCCTAAATATTATAAATTAGATAATAAAATAAAATAATTAAAGTAAATACAGTTTCACAATAACATAAGTAATAAAATGAAACAAAAATCTATACGCATATATAAACACATACACGCTACATACATACATAAACTATATTTACAATCAGTAAAAGAAAAAATATTATATAAGAAATTGATTAAACAATATATTTCTGATGTTGAATCTAATAACGGATGAAGAAAATAAAATGATGAAAAATGAAAATTATTTCAATGATAGACAAAACATTATCATATGAAGATTGTGAAACAGGCTAAACTTTTATATCTGATATCCTTGGGTGAAATTTATTAAAGCATCTCGTATATAATTAGATAGCATCCGACTGGAGGGAGGAATGGTGGTGAAAGAGGAGTGTTTTAAAAGTTCCCATATGTAGTATGAATGAAATACAAACAATTATAATTTATTATTTATCACTACCAAGAGACAGATTTAATTTTCGAAAAAAAAAAATAAAAATAAAAATTCCTACATAGATAAAAATTTAGATGATTAGAAAAAAATAATAATATTTCACAGGGTCAGCAAAACGTTATAAAAACAAATTCAATAAGCACTGAATTCAATTGAATCGCCTAATCAGAAGAATTTGATTAATTTTTGACAGCGGTATCATTTAATGAAATCGTAAAAGGGAGAATCAGGTTTCGATGGCAGCGGGGGGCCAGTCCAAGTCGCTTTTATGTCAGAAAGTAAACGGGGGGCGACACAGAATTCAATTTGGATAGGAATGAAATTACTTCCTCAGTCATGACCTGGAAAATGTTACTTAATATTCAATCTTCAAGGAGTCAACTCTAAAACGAAGTATCATCGATGAGAAAAATCAGTTCAGCAACGAATAAAAATATATGGTTAGTTTGAGAAATAAATTATAATTTTCAGTAATGAAGCTGATATAATATTTTTTAATTGCTCTCTACGACTGCATATAATATAAACAATAGCAAATGAGTAAGGATCTCATTACAATACTTTGTAAAGCAACCACCCTTTGTTAGCACTTCAATAAAGTTCTGTATCAGAAAGTTACAAGGCCTTCTTCTTTCTGACACCTCGGAGGATTATCTAGAATAGAATGGGATGCAAGTATATTTGAGTGGATATGGAGTTTACTATGAAAGGATAGCTATCTGGCTTGAACTAAATCAGCAACATATAGGACTTTAAGATCTTTATGGATAAGTTACGATATGCGTGGAAAGAATTATTTCAATTACACATCAACAACTTGTAAAGAACTACCTAATCGTATTACCTCAATAAATGTTTTTCATTAGAAGGTTTCTTGGCCATCTTCATTTCAGATGTTTCGGAAGGTCATCGGGAAACGAAGAAATGGGAATTAAGAATTTTTCTGAGGATTGGATATGAGAAGAAATGGAAGGTTTAGTTGAGCCCAAATCTCAACTCCGAATATCTAAATAGGTCTAATTACTGTCATGTAAATGAGTCCTTTATAATTATCAGGAAGCTTTGAACGTCTGTCTACTAAATTTTAAAGCAGTCTATAACATCAAGCAGTTTCTAAATATTTATTAAAGGCTAGATACTCTATTATTCATCATATATAAAATAGGGCGTATCAAACAAAATGATCGTTTTATCAAATTCCAGAGTTCAAAAGTCTGTAAATATCTTAATGCTGTTTATAATTTACCAATACTTAATAATCCCTTTAGAGCATTATCCAAGCTTGTTTACTAACACTGGACTTCTTAAAAAAAGCCTTAGTTCAGTTATTTATTTCAAAGAAGAGGCTATCTGTCCTACGAAATTCTTGTACTTTTAAGACATTACTGGAAAAAAAATTTCATAGCCGCTGAAGCAACTCGTGAAATTATTAAATAAGAAGGGGAAGGTGTCCTTGAAGAGCGCACTGCGCGGCATTGATTTGAAAAATTTAGAAGTGGAGATACGACGTTGGAAAGGAAGAAGGGCTCCAGGGGGCCATAAATGGATATTGATGAGGTTCTGAAGGAAGCTGTTGAGTCACATCCGTCCACAAGCCCTCGCGAACTTGCCAGGGAGTGTGGTGTGTCGAAAGATACTGTTTGTCGCCATCTTCTCTCCATGGGGAAGTGAAAAAGACCTGTAGACTGGTCCCTCACGAACTACTTCTCAACAATCAGCAGAAAAGTTTACAAAACTTCATGGGTTTGAACTCTTGCCTCATCCACCATATAGTCCAGACCTCGCACCTTCGGATTACTACTTGTTTCGATCCATGGCCTATTTTCTTCAAGGAAAAAAAATGATATTTTGCGGAAGTTGAAAATGCTGTCCAAGAGTTCTTTGACAGCCATCCCAAGGAATGGTATCAGCGTGCCATCGAGCAATTGGCTAGCCGAGGGGTAACGATGGAAGATAACAATGGACTATACTTTGAGTATTAATTGTATTTTATATCAAAGAAATAATAATACAAATATTTGTTTAAGAAACGGTCATTATTTTTATACACCCCATTAATTTAATATAGTTCTCTTATAAAACAAAATAATTATCAATTCAACTGAAACTATTGCTATATTTTTTTCGTATCCCAATCATTTTTATTTTTATTTATTGATTCAAATTATACTGTATTATTTATTATATCATAATACCGTAAAAAACATATACACCAAATAAATGCGTAAAAAAAGTATAACAATAATTTGTGAAGAAATCGAGAATTATGAGCAATTCAATAAAAGTTTTACGATTAGACCCTGGACAAGAAGGATTCTAGACAATCATTTTTCAGATGCCAAGGAGATTTATCGGGAATAGAGGGGAAAGCAAATCTGGAGATTAGTGAATTCTCGCCGGCATATTTTTTAAGTAAACCTTAAAACATATTTAAAAATATGGAAAAATAATAGAATAAATCATAATTTCAGTACAGAATGGTACTGGCATTGGAATTTTCTTGAACATAAAATTCTTTAATATCTATATATCCTATTAAGAAACAGTACATTTTGTTTTCATTTTTTTTCTTTTATTAGTATTCTAACAGCGAAAGATGCGAAACACACGATTTTTTTTTAATGAGAAAATAATAAGTAAACAGAATGTTCGTTAACTCAATTTTATTTTTAGACTATATTCTATAGATGAAAATTGTTGAAAATATTTTTGCGTATTTTATGTCCTTTTGTGGTCAATTCGCAAATAATTTGCAGAGTTGACTAATCCGCGGATAATCGGAAGTTAGCTGTACTGCTGCAAATCTCTTTAGTATAATGGTCTTGATAAGGGCGTCGCGTGTTACAATTTAGATATTAAGATAACAATGTTTAAATCTATTTATAGCGTTACTATTTTAAAATCTGCAAACTAACATTGATATTGTCTAACAGTTAATGCATGCTTTACTCTTTAAACGCTAATACGAATTAATTCACAGTACCATTATCTCAAGCGAGAATACAAACATATAATTTCCGCTGGGTATTAAACGACACGTTTAGCATTTACTCTGGGTATATCTTTTTTATTTTTCTTGTTATTATTCTTTATTGAAAATAAATAACATAAAGCCAAATTAGGCTAATAGAAACATAGTTTGGATACACATCCATCTCATGTGAAATAGTAATTAATATGGAGGAATCTATTAACAACTAAATAATGCAAATTTGATAAAACAGTAGGAAAAACTACCTACACAATGCATTTACAAATTTGATTTTAAAATAATAAATAAGAGTTAAATTATAATCTAAGCCAAATAATTGACCTATTATTTTTTATCGTAATACAAAATCAAACGTTTTATCTTTTGGTGTAAAAAATGTTTTACTTCTAATTTATTTTTATTTAAATTTGATTTTTATTTTTTTTAGTCTTTAAGTAATATGTGTTTTGTCCGTTTGTGTTTGTATCTTTTTAGAGTTTTCCTGTTGTAATTACCTATTTCTTGGGTATAGGGGTTTTCGGATATAGCAGTTGATATGAAAAATGAGTTTGTTAGGGACTGAATGTGTTGTTTGATTGTGGGAAGATTAAGATCAGTGAGCATAGTGGCAATTCTTGTGTATTTGGGGTAATTATTTATGATTCTCATACAAATATTTTGTATAACTTCCAGTTTTCTGTAGTTTGTATTGCATGGATTACTCCAAACAGGTGAGCAGTAGGTTATCATAGGTCTGATTACGGATTTATAGAGTATTAATTTGTTTCTACTGGATAAATTAGAGTGCTTATTGAAGTAAGGGGACATTTTACTGATCATATTTTGTATTTTCTTACATTTTTTATTTACAAGTGCTGTAAATGTAAATCGGTCTAATTCTACGCCAAGGTATGCTACTGATTGTGCCCAAGGGATATGATAGTCTTCTATAGATATATAGTGGTCTATTGTAGGTCTGCGTTTTGTGAAAATTATTGCTGTAGATTTGCTTTGGTTAATTTTGATTTTCCATTTGTTGTAGTATCTGTTAAGTTTTTTAAATACGGACGATAAACGGTGGGCTATGGTATCAATTCTGTATGAACTAGTATATAGGGCGGTGTCGTCAGCAAATAGGGATCTTTCAATTGATGGGATACTGGGGAGATCTGATAGATAAATGTTAAAGAGAGTAGGTGAAAGGCATGAACCTTGAGGAAGCCCAGCTCTTATTGGGTCTGATATCTTTTGTATGGATGTTGTTTATACGGATCTCCTAAATTGAAATCAAGAATATACGACAGTTTTTCTTTTTAAAAAACACATCTCTGCCTTGCTAATCACAGACATTTTACTAACATTTCAGCCTGGATTGAGATCTCAATGCATAGTGATTCACTGAGCATTAATACTAAAATATTATGACCGTGACATCACAGAAATTCTCTTCAGTTGAATGAAAGTTTCATCTTCTGTAATTTTTTAGATTTTCTTTATACGTTTTAGTTGACTTTCAACTCATAAATCAACATACCAATAAAGTCATAAACCGATCAAAAATGCCATTTACTCTCTTCGTTCTTAGTATGGTAGATCCTGGTTTTATGTTTAATAATTGTTATTTTTTGGGTATGAGGATTGCTTAATAGCATGAGTATAATATTCTATAAGTGCTATCATTCAAAATAAAATTAGCTGATTTTAATTTTGAGTATAAATGAAATAGAAACCTCAAAATAGTGCTTAAACTATTAGAATAAAATAAGGGATGATAAAAGAGGATAAGATGATGACTGACTCGAAACAATTACCCCTCCTTTTCCTTTCTCACTGACTACGCGACCCAAAAAAACCAATGTCCATTGATGGTTTATCGATTTATATGCAGATGATTTACCTAAAGTAAACAGCATATTTCATTACCAAAATTTTCTGAAATATATAAAATATATATATAACCATAATGATGTTCTGCATAATCTTAACTTATTAACAAGATTACTTACGTTATAAAATAGCCATAACACACTGGACTCACCTAAAAAAAAATAAATAATAATATTAGACTTGCATATACAGTGCTAAATGGCTGATTTTTATAAAATATAAATAGATAAATTTATAATAAAATTGCTAATCTTGATAATCTAAACTAATATATATATATATATATATATATATATATATATATATATATATATATATATATATATATATATATATATATATATATATATATATATATATATCTGAAACATTGTAATTATTTTATTAAACTAATAATTAACATGTTAAATTTAACACAAATTTATAAAAAAAAAAAAAAAAAAAACTAAAAATGAGAGTAAAATTCACAGAACTCATGATAGAACAACCTTGAGGAGGAAGACCGCTACAGATAAAGTTGTCACACTCCTGACAACTTCATTTTAGTAAATAATGTTTAACCCAATCTAAGTTACGCTTGAATGAAGTTAGAAATCAATAGAGAATAAATTAAACGACGAGTCGACACAAAATATAATATTTTTTTCAACATCTAAACCAATTTGATCAAAAACCATGGTTCTGCATCAAAAATAAATATAAAAAATATAAAAATAAATAAATTCGAGATTCAATCAATCAATCAAATGCTTATCATTCAAGATTTAAACATTTCGTTCATTAGTTGCTACTGTAACGATCATTAGCTTATTATAAACATTAAATTTAATAGTATCCTTAATAACTATTTTTAATTTTCATAAACATCAATGCATTTTGCTGGATAAGTCTAATGAATAACATCAAACCATTTTTTTGGTAACACGTATAAAAAAATGAATCGGATTTCTGTTAATAAAAACGAGTATATGATTGTTCTTGGAATTCACCCAAACCCAGGAGATCCTGAGGCACAACCTACCTCGAAATATAAAATTCTTCAATTTATAGCGGTTAGAAATACAGAATATTTTTCTTCTTAACTTAAATAAATAATCAATGAAAAAAAAATAAGTTCTTTCAGATCACGATGGATTTTCAACACCATGTTCTGTAAACCATACAGACTAAAAGTTTTTTCTAGTTTTATTTGACAGAGAATTTTATTTATTTACTTTATTTTTCTACAACTGTCAAAAGTATATACCGACAATCAGCAAAATTTTTAGCTTAATATAAACTTTATAAAGATGTGCAAAAAGTGACATGTCAGTTCTTCGTTGGCATTCATTTGAATACCGAAATTAGGTCTCAAAGACATACATTTCTATTATGAACACAGAAAACATAGTGTAAATCATTTTTGTTCTTCATTACAAAATATACACGACTATGATAACAACACCTCTACCTGGAAAAATAATTTTAAACTTGATCGTAAATAGTTCTTAAGGCCATAATAAAATATTTACATTTTTCAGTTAATACAACTTGAAGTACTTCATACCTTATAATAATTAATTGTCGCTTTATTTATTTTGAATGTTTTTTTATGGGAGAGAGAAAAATCAAGAATTAACCATAGATATAGTATAGATTCAATTAATTTGTGAAATGATCAATGCACGATGAAATAATAATTACTAGGAAGAAATACTCTTCAATTTTATATGTCATTATTTTAATATTTGTTCATAATTTTTCTTAGTTCCAATTACTTAAAAAAATATTAGAGAAACGTCTTACACATCCAATCAACTATGAAACGCACATTCATATGACTATAATAAAATCAGTTAGTGAATTTTTATTTATTTATTTTTTTTTTTTTCCTAATTCCTTATGACTTTTCTACAAAAATTAAATATGATTCGTCTCCTTTTTCTGCAAATTGCGCAGTAAAGGACACCTTTATCTAGTGAAGTGGCTCACTATATTAAGAACCGTCAAATTGTTTTCGGATCCAACATTTATTTACAAAATAAAATCCATCAATCCTAACCGGAACATAGAATGTATTACTTATATCTTGAAAATAAATCCAATACCCACTGAAACATCAGATTCATAACACGGTCCACATTCGACTGCTGACATACATATGCATTCGAAAAGTCGAAAAAATAAGTGAAACATTCCTATACACAAAAGGCAAAAAGAAGAAACGAAAACCAATTATTACACATAGGCTGAAGAACGATTTCCCTAGACTTGTGAAAGTGTAGAACTCATGGTCAGTAACAAACGCAAAGGAATTTTTCAATTTTCACGTGCTCTCTTTCATCAAGAGGGCGAATTTACGCGTAGGTATTTTAAAAAAGAACTGAATTTTAAATTTTAGTAGGAACGTTCTAAATTTTTGTAGGAACTGTCACCAGGGAGACGACTGATTATCTTAATTGAGCTGGTCAACCAAACAGCCTAGTCTCTAATGGTTATGTTATTTCGTAACTATTTTAAGAATAGTTAGCCAACGACAGTCTAGGTCACCAGGCAAAGAAATTAACGGATATAAATATCTATAAATCAAGGAACACCTAAATAGAAATCTTATACTACTATTTAAAATAAAATCATTATAGAAAATGGACGATATTATCTTCCAACACATCCATCCTTTGCTCAGACAACATAATCAAAATATAGGCAGTACAATCTAAGCTTTTTCTTAAACCATACCAAGATTTAGTCAGATAACATTCACATTCGAAAAAATATAACTTAATCCAATAACAATCCGGGCAGATATTTTTAGCAACATATATTACGATGTAAAAACTATTTATGTATAAAAAATATTATATTAGTCACAATTTAATCGTAATTTTATTGATCGAACAAGTTTTGCAAAATCCATTACCCACATCTACACAAGGTAAAAATTATTTTTCTCTTCCATTTTTCTATGCACATCTGCTATAAGATACATGAATAAGTGAAGTGTTGCTTACTACTCACCCACATGCCTTTCAGGCTATGTTTCACATATCGTATGCTTATAGGTAAAAGTCATTAAGTGCAATTTTTTCCAGATTCGACAAAAAGTCATTGTGTTATATAATAATAATAACATTAATAAAGATGAAACGAAACAAGCAAGAATTAATAAATAAATGAAATAAAATAATTTGAACATATCTCTCATTAACTGAGGTAAGAAAAAATACGAATTTTCGGATGGTATACTTTACTTATATCTTAAATTACGGGCGAAATATTTTTTGTTAAATTTAAAATTACAGCTTATCTAGGACACTATCTTTTCGAATGATGCTTAAATTCACCTCTGGGAGGATTCGAAAAAAAAAAAAATTACTTTTAACGAGCTATCACAAACATAAACACAACTGTATGCTTTAAATATGAACGAAATCCATATTCCATGTTATTCTTCGAAGCAGTCAGGATATCAAGCCAAATCAGGATTCATTGGTACCTAACTTGTATTTCATTTTCCTTTTACTATTTATATATTAAATTTAATCCTTTGGTCTAAATTAAATCAATTAATAAAATAAATAACGTGATAAAGACATTTTAAAAAATACGCATTGATGTTACGTGAACGCATTTCTAGACAGAAATATGGAATAAATATATATATATATATATATATATATATATATATATATATATATACACACATCAATTTTTTGAAATTTACAACTATACAAATATGTACATCAAGTAAATGAGCTGATAACGACTACAATGACATGTAATAACTTGAAAAGAACTACTCATCAGTAGCACTTAAATAAAAATTCTAAGCTAGAAGATCTCTAGGCCATCTTCTTATCAGACGCCTCGGAGGATTGTCGGGAATCGAGTGGGAAGAAAATTGAGAAACTAGGGGATCTGAGTGGTTATGGAGCTTACTATGAAAGGATAGGTACCTGGTTTGGGCTAAATCAGCAACATATGGAACATTAAGGATTTTAGATTGTAAGGATTGGATCCGGGATGAATTAGATGGTTAAGTAGAGCCCCAAATCTCAACTCCTTACGTCCATATAGGTCTAATCACAGTCATGTAAATGAGTCTATTGTAATTATTAGGGTGCTTTGAACCACAAGAAAATAAACTTGATTTTATGATCTTTTTCGTTTATTCTGACTTAATATATGATAAACAGCTATATAACAGGAGCAACCAAGTCTCAGTCATAGAAATAAATATCATATTCTTTAATTTATATCATGAATTACATAGCTTAAACAATTAAAGGGAAAAAATAACATCAAATATACTATACCATAAAAATAAAACAATCTAATACACGATCTACAAATTAATTATAATCAGCCAGAAATGGACTAGTTTATTTTCTTTTTTTAGTTTCAATAATCAATATATTTTCCACAAGAGGTTTTTTTTTTTTTTTTTTTTTTTTTTTTTTTTTTTTTTTTTTTTTTTTTTTTTTTTTTTTTTTTTTTTTTTTTTTTTTTTTTTTTTTTTTTTTTTTTTTTTTTTTTTTTTTCATCAAAGCATGCTTAAATGGCCGAGAGTGTTGAGAGAATCAGACAAATTCCGACTAGAATAGGTCGGTAACTTGGATAAACACGTTGTGAAAATGTTTAATAAATGTTTCAAATTATTATAAGCAGAAAAAACTATCTTGTAACCAATAGATGGGTTGAGTTAAATTTCTTATTGACCCTTAACATCCAGTGTTATCTATAAATATTATATTCAATTATGTTGAAAATCATTAGAAAAGAAGAAGCGATAAGTAAAACATAACAAGTTAAAAATGAAAAAAAAATGTTTTTTAGATTTTTTATTTCAAGTAAATTTCCATGTACCGGTTTCCAAGGATATATGATGCTCTCCTAATTAAAAACTAATTTCTTTTTTTTCTTTTTGAACTCTTGTTTAGAAGACGTACATAAAAAAGTTCGAAAATTTGAATTATTTGGAGGCCTAAAACAGAGATATATAATTATCGTTACACTAAATAATAATTTAAAAAATAAAAGTTTTCAACAAAAATCAAGTAAGAACCACCCTTCCTCAGCTAACAATTTTTCTAATTCAAAACTCTATGCAATGCCATAGACTATATTAAAATTGGAGCAAGTCTGCCAAACAACCTTAACTCAGATCAGTGTTTCTAAATCAGTTTCACAATATGTAATAACCATAATACTAAAACCGCTCAACAATACTGACATACAATGCTACACAGCAGAAGCACGATCACAATAACCTGCGATTACCCGTTTAACAACCATAATTCATGGAATCCTAAGTTACAATTACATTACGGGGAGCCCATACAAAAGCATGTAGTTGCGAAAACCCATCATTACACACAGCTCATTATAATTTTCATTTCCTACTGTCAGGATAATAGGATCACGATCTTATATCACTTGTATTACACTTTAATCGACAGCGCCAAGTAGTGAAAAATAATCAATGATTTTCAATAATTACATAAGGAAGTAACATTTCAATACAAGTTGTAATTATTTTTCACATAAAAATATGTACTAAATAAAAAAAAACTTCATAAAGTACAGAGAACTAAAGTTTTGCTCCAAGTGTTGAACGCAAATAAGTTCTTGCAAAAAATTATTATTTATAATAAAAAAAAAAAAAAGACCGTCCAAAAATATGTATCTACTTCATCTTTTCTTATCTATTCCCAACCCTATATAGATACCTACATCCCCCATCGCGGCTTCGCTCATATAATTAAATAATTTGTAAGTAGAAAGACCTAATAAGTGATGATTTGTTCATCCATAAAAATCTTGTAATGAATTATGCGATTGAGCATTATTTCTTCAACGATATGATCACACATGGCAGTAATTTTTAACCTTGAAAAGATAAGGTGCTAGAAGATTACGTAAAAGCAAAATTTGACTTCCAATTTTTAATTTTTATGAATGATTTGTTAATCCAGATGGACAGAGACAATTAAGAAATTTACGGATAATAGACTGCATTATTAGTGCTTACAATTAAAACCATGAATCATATTTTACACAATATTAAAAAGCCAAGAATCGGCATTTTGATTTGGTAATAATTTTTATTCGGCAGAAATGATGATTCTGCTGATTTCATCTCAGATTTTAATTTCTAACATAAACATATATGACAGGGAGGCAAACATCGTTTATTAACATTATACATGAATTTTTATAACTGTAAATTTTATTACTGCTAAACCTTCCACGAACTATGGAAATGATGTAGTTAAAATTTGGTATAGATAGGTCCAGTAGTTTTATAATTGTAAACTCTGTTGCAGAATGACGTTACATATCGGTCGATTTTCACACTTCACTGGGATCCACATATTCGTATCTATTTTAACAATTTAATTGAGTGTTGTAATCAATTTCAAGCTTCAAAATAACATATTATTTCATTAATTTTTTTTTTTTTTTTTTTTTTTATTAGTTCAAACAACATTCAGCCAATGTATTAAAAGAAATTATTCGAAACTAGTCATCGAACAAACAAAACACAAATAGAAGTGGCAAGTAATTTATCGATTCCCGAGTGTATTGATCCTTCTATACCATTATCCATACCTCAACTCAATCAATCAATTTACTAATCCATATCTACAGCCAATTGGAATAAGCTCTAAAATCCTCAAACCATCACATACTGTGACAAAGTTGCTCGCTGTACAAATTTTTGCTATTTACGCTACACTTTTATCAATAAGAAAAAATGTTAATACCGAGATTTACATTGGAAGTAATAAATTAAAAAAAAAAAAAAAAAAAAAAAAAAAACACTTCACTCTAAAAAATTGATTTTTTTTTTTTTTTATTGAAGAACTTATTAATAATAAGACGTTTATAAAAATATATTAGCCATTTTATTCATAACAGGTCGGGAAGATGTGTCCTTCATTGTCTTAATTTAAATGAAGAAGACGGTTTAACATATTATTAAACTAAAGTAAAAAAATAGAAAAAACAAATTACGATATTTAAAGAACTTTCCCCAATGAATCTATCAGAGCACAGAAAACGTTTATCATACATAATAATATAGGTTAAACAAGACATCTACTGGCACCCTCAAGCAATATTCATACTAAAATTATAGAAAGAATATTTCAATATAGTTGAAATTTACAGTTATTTTCCCTTAATTACAATACTTTAAGCTCAACAAGAAAGTTCTCACTGAACATTATCACAGGAATGTATTTTACATGACAGTGACAACAACTAATGTAAAATCGGCCATTGACAACCTAAGGATATATTTTAAAAAACGGACAGAATTGAAAGTATTTCAACACAGTTGAGTTGTAGGGTTTAAAAGGAATTTTATTTTAATTTCTAAGTTAGAGTGTCAACAACGATCTGAAGTGGCAATAATTTCCTGTTTTACCCTATACAAGTTTAAATTTTTAAATATAATAAATTCTATACACAGAATTAATATTGTTAGTTATTCAAAACCGAAATATAGTGGTAATAGTTTTCACACAAATATTCTAGTAGATAATCTTAAGGAAGATCTACAATAAAGGAAACGTTCAGATTTATTCTATGGAAAACACATTCCGTTCTTAACGCTGAGCAAATAGAGCAAGCTCAGTGTGGTAGTTTATGCTGTTAAACAGGTCCCTACATTCATGCAGGAATGCGCAGGTCAGAACCGTAATCTTCATTCCTTTCGCATATTGCAAAATTAAAAAAAAATTGGCAAGGCTTGTTGTAACACGCTTGTTTCTGCAATAAATAGATCGATACAAATCTCTCAAATGAACAACCTAACATCCTCATCAATAATATTATATTAGTCTTCATTGAGTATATTTTTGTGAGCAATAACAGAACATATTAGTATTTAGTATAAACAAGGGTTTATTTGACGACGTACACCATTTGGAAGAGATAGGGGTTTGTATTGTGACGAATGATTTTACGAGTGAGGTAGACCAGCAAAGTGGATACGTCGGATTAATAAAACATGCATCGTTCGGAATGAATAATTTAACCCCAACAGGGATTTAGCCACGCGGTAAGCTCTTTTATCTCGCTCTCCGGCCAGATCTTCGGATCAATTTTAGCAATGTTTACAGAATGTTCCGATAGTCAATTTTTAAAATAAAATCCAATAACCTCGTAGTTTCACGTTTTTTTTTCTAAAAACTATATATTCATAATTACATACGCATGGACATAGTAGATACGAGCCCCGTGGTCCTCAGTAGGCCCAAATAAAAAATATCTAAATTAAATTACTCGTTCTTTTCAAATTTCTTGAAAGATTATTGCAAAACCCGAACGTTAGTAACCAGTGTTTTAGTTGCTATTGGGTTAATTATGATAGGGCAGGTTCTGTTTCAAGCAAATTTAGGAACTCATGAGATAGTATAGTATAGTTTGCTTGAAATTCAACGTAATGTCCTTAAATTATCAATTCCGCTCATTCAATTGATCCAATTTTCTTTATGTAATTTGTTTATTTTTTTTTTTTGGTTGTTCTGATTTCAAATTTCTACATATTAAAACCAAGCAGATTAGTAAAAAGGTCAAATCACGTAGTGTAATGATTACTATTTTTGGAATAATTCTACTAAATGCAAAAATACAAGTTTTAGCAAAAAAAAAAAAAAAATGGGGGGGGGGGGGGGGGGGGCCATGGTGGCCAAAGAATTCGGCATTCCGTAACTTCAGCGGCTTAGGAGGAAAGAAAGTTATTTCCTTGGCCACATGGAATGAATCACGACCTTCACACTCTGACTAGAATAGGTTGGTAACTAATAGAATAAACCATCCTTCCTATCTTATTTGGAGGTACATGAGAAAAATAAGGACCAACAAAGTTGAAAAATAAGTAAATATTACTTTGTGATACACACATTTTATTATTTTTTTTTTTTAGGAGAGCCCAATAGCTCAACTTATTTCTAAATATTAAATCAATTGAAATCCACTTACATACATTAAAACTGTATATTTTAATAATATTTTATTATTACACCATATGTAATAATGGTATAATAAACAGCACTAACTACGATTAAAATAGAAACCAATAGATCCTTTCTCCATTAATACGGTATAAATTGACAAAATAAAATTCATGTCCCTTTGGATAACTTTAACATCAACAAACTAATTAAATGCTCTGAGTATACGACTATTGCTTTATCACCAATCTGACCGGTCATGCGTACGTAGTGGACAACAATGGTTCTCACGACCAAGGATGCGAATCGGTAACATGACGAACTGTCCCCAACAGGAATCGAAAATAAGCAACGGACGAAAAATAAGCGGAAGGAAGAATAGAAGCTAGCCTGATAGAAACGGGAACCGAACACCTTTGAAAGCAAAGCGCTACGTAGGTCCCTCCGGAAAAGCAAGTAACTAAGCCACCGTCCGTGACGAAACCTTCAACGGTATCGCATCGCTGCCTCTACGGATTACAGCCAAGGATAAAGTGCAATAAATAGCAATGTGAAATTGATATAGATTCTAAAATAATATCACAGAATCCATAATAAATTACTAGGACACGATCAAGCTTTAATATTGAGCATGCCATCAATGATTCCTATCTTTAAATTAAACTTTTTTACATATTTTACTTCTTTATTTTTTTTATCAGCAAACCTACCACAAGGGGTCAAATGACCCTTTTAGGACTTTTTGGCATAAGTTCTTGGAAACGACATTCGTTACTTTGCTTTATGACTTTACTACCTTTATTAAAAAATATATCAAAGGTGTTATACAATATATCCACTGCTCTCTGATTATTGGTTTCTTACCGAGAAATCTTGGTAGAGGTTTAATGTTAACAACAAATAATTTTATCCATATAGATTTTAATGTTCCATACGTTAAAATACCCACACCCGATACCTATCCTTCCATAGCAAACAACATAACCCCTGGTCTCTCAACCTGCTTACAATTCCATTCCCAAAAACCCTCGGAGACGTCAGAGAAGAAAATGGCCTCGAAACTTTAATAGAACTGCTGCTAATGAATAGTTCTTTAAAAATTATCGGCAGGCTATTATAATTCATCATCCACACAATTACATGATGTATATATTTTATATAGTTATAAATACCAATAATTTTTTTTTTTAAATTACACTACTTTATTTTATTTAAATTATTAGTTTTACATGTAAAACTACAGTTGAATCCAAAAACGTTCCTCACTTTGTTACGCAACTTTTACTTTCATAATCTAGGTTACTCACTAATCTATATTCGTTATCAAATAATGAGAAACCGAAATCATTAATATAAAGATAAATTTTTGTAATATTATTACGGTAAAAAAAATGTTCTTAACCAGCTTTCCTTGACCTTGATGAATATTTAAAATCTTTACAACCTGAAGAAATGTCTTATCCTACCTTTTTAAGTTACACAACGCAGTGTTTTAAGATTTCGACACACATGGGACGAGCTACGGATATACTGATATTCAATACAGAATATTAAACGAAGTGTCCTCGAATCCACATACGGAGAGGAGAATTCAATTAACAACTATGCATATATTACCGATTTAGTTGGTGCTACCTAGTCCTAGAGATCTTATAAGGATAAGAGGCAAACTGAAATAAGAGGAGTGTATTAACAGTGGATAGAAACACTGGAAGGGAACTTCACACTGCACAGCGGTAGGTGGAAACGAAGTATGATTATGATAGTTAAAGACAGGGAAAGAAATTCGTTAATTATTCTCCATTAATAATAAGCTAAATCATTTTAAAAAATCGGAAATAACCCATAGCTAGAGAAGTAAGAAAAATGGGGGGAAAGGATAAATAAATAAAAATAAAATAAAAAATTATTTTTAAGATATAAGATGTATTAAAAATGTAGGAATGATCGAGCCCTCTCCGATTAAAGTGAGAGGAAAGCTCTATGGGAGCCTGGAGAAACTAAGAAGCGCCACACGATTCTTTATTTTAAATCCCGACTTGGCCATATAAAGGGGAAAACGAAGAAGAATCTGCAGAAAAGATCCGTAATCTAGTTTATCAATCAATGAGGAATTCCTAAGGAACACTAAAAGCAGAAGTAAATGTACAAGCTTTATGACTTCAGTTACCGGATCAAGGCATTAAAACTTTAATTAATTGCAAAAACTCGACTTTACGATGATGAGGAGATCCCAGGAGTTTGACCTTTAAACACATAATATCAAATTAAAAATCCATAATATGTCCTAACAATACTCGATTTTGTTTTTACGATATTAAAAAAAAAAACTATAAAAAACTTAATATCCTATAGGATACTGATATGGCACGAAATATTGATTACACGTGTATTCGTGGTGTATGTTCATTGAAAACTTGACAGCCATAAAAACCCTAAGCGTTAACCTGCCCATTCAATTCCCGATAATTCTGCGGGGAGAATTAAATGAAAAAGTAGAGGTTCTATTTTAAATGCAACTGTAAATAAAAATAAGAAGAAAAATCTACATGAATTCTTCATAGAGTAGGAGTATCCCCGTCTAGGATTTCGCAGTAGCTCTGCGAGGAAGATGCCTCATTTTGAAAATTACCAATATTTATTTAATGATTTGTTTTGTTGTGTTTAACTTAAGAATATTTTCATGTGCGATAGCAACCAAGTTTGTGTATCGATAATTTAATTTTAAACATCTATAAAATTATAGTTTAAAAAAAAAACTAGAAAAACACACTTTTATTAATTAATTAAACTAAAAAGCTAAGTGCGGCGAACAATTTGCAGCAGTCAGAACTTTTCATTATTTGAGTTCAAGGTTCGAAGCTTATTTCCATGTAATATTCGTGATTGCATTTTTAACACAGTTTATCCAAAATCAACAACTTTTTTTTTTTTTTTTTTTTTTTTTTTTTTTGGCATATCTCAGAAAAGGAATGGGAAAATTTATACTTTAAATATCCTATCTTGCACAAAATGCAATGATCTACAATTTCTATTATATAGCAATTTTTGATTGAATTAGCCACTTCTGCGTTATATACACTTAAACATAACCAAATCTAACATTTTAAAGTTGGCAAAAATTTTTGATGTTTGACAATCGATTGTGGCTTAGCACCTAAATGAAATTTAGATTAAGGGATGTCTTTAGACGCACAATTTAATAAAGTTTAATTTTGTAAATAAAACATTTTTCGATTGAAAGAATTTTTCTATATGTTTTCCAAAATCTGAAAATGGTTTAAAAAGTTTGGGTTTTTTTGCCTCTAAAACATATTTCCCTTATCAACAATCCCTTAGTTTTATTTTTTGTGTTTTGTGTTGGTTTATTCTCAAGACCCATCTGGACCATAAAAAAACGTAAAACCTACTACTTCACTTCCTGCAAGGCAGACTCCCATTTTGGGGTTAATTTAACTAGACTAAGTGAGAACATTAGAACAAAGTTGTGCAATTATTGTATTGTCATTGGTCCTTGACACGTGTGTATATTTTCAAGTTAATCAGATTGTTGGAAATTGGTGAAAATTACGATGCGAGATTCCGTTACATAAAGGTGAAGTTAATCAAAGCTTATGAATAAAATAAAGTGTATTAATGTGAACACGTGTGTCGAGACATTCTGGTTAGTTTTTTCAGAAAATTCATATCAGGTTATTTCAGGTTATTTTTTTACCACACCTAAAAATTTAATTAAAATTAATGTTTATTTCAACCTTTACTATACTTAAGTTTAACATAGTATTATTGATTTTGCACACAAATAGTAAAAAAAACAAAATAATAATAACTCCAATTTGTCACTTGGATAGGCTAAAAGAAAACTCCACATGTTTCTTCTCCACCAGTGGGGCTGCCACGCGCATTTTTTTTTTTACTAACATGACCTTACAGAACAGTTCTGTAGCACCTTATGCCAATTTAGAATAGAAGAACATCTGTAACTGTGCGTCAGAGAAGATGACTGAGTTAGTGAACAACCTTCACTTGCGAAAAACATCAGAAAGAGAGGAAGAATATATTAAATTACCTAATTACCACCTCCTTATTCTTCTGGTTTATTTTTTTTTTTTTTCTTTTAAACTGTTGATAGCATTAAAAGGAACCGCTTAAAAAAATACAAAAAGTTAAAGCCCCAATTATAACTAATATGAATTAGAATAAATAGCAGTAACTTATAACTACTACAAAACCTCTAAAACGAGCCAAGATAATTAAAACATTGAATTTTAATGTTAATGTTAATTAAACGTGTGGACATGTGCATATGCATATGTTGTATGCTAAATTATTAACTAATTGTCAAAGAACATTGCATATTAATTTCACTGTAAAACATTAATGATTCTAAATATTCAAAGTTGTTAGTTGCGGATCAGACATGCAAATATATATATATTATATATAGCTCCCGTCACCTCCTTCCCCTACGCAAACTTCTAGTATCCTCCCTTATCTTCCCCCAATTTGACTATGGTTGCGTGATATATGGCGGGCTCTCGACGGTTCTTGAAGACAGATTAAAACGCATCATGAATTGCTTCATTAGGTTTGTCTTCGGAACTTCGAGACGTTCCCATTTTTCGCATCTCTACACTGAGTTAAATTGGCTTTTCCCCTCCTTCCGCAGAAAATACTTCCTAGGCACCTACCTATTCCAAGTTATCAACACCCGTCACCCTCCCTTTATTTACAGTAACCCGAAATTCAAGTCTGCTATCAAATCACTGCATACAAGCTCTCGTCTTTCCAATCTCTATACTCCATCCCACAGAAGTACTGCATTCCAACGTTCCTTCCTTGTCCGATCCTCTACTCTTTGGAATTCCCTCCCCCCCTATATCCGCAATGCTTCTTCCCTTGGAACATTCAAAACACTACTCTTTCACCATCTTCTTTCCCTCCAACCCGACGCTCTCCAATTATAAGGATGTATGTACTATTTATGTAATCGTCTAATTTAATTACTAAGACCTTCAGACATAAAACATTAGCAAAAATTATAGTTTGACTTTGATAATGTTTTGATTTCTTGTAATGATAATTTTTGATTTTCTATCTTTTATTTTTCTTTAAGTTTCTGTTTGTTTGTTTTCTCTTATGCAATTTTGTTTACAATATTAACCTCTAGTTTGTATATTTATTTTTTCACTCTCTTTTTATTAATAGTTTTTTTCTTTTTCTAGTTCTTCTCTGTATTTTTTTTCCATACATATTTGTATTTAAATTTACTTATGTTATTTTATTTTTAACAGCCTCTCGGCCAGTTATGATCTTAATTTGTATTATTTAATGTTATTCTTAAGGGACTTAGTCCCAGAATAAAGTTTTCTTTCTATTTCTATATATATATATATATATATATTTTTTTTTAATTTTAATCTATCTATTTCTCCGACAAAAATAAATTTTAACATATACGTAAAGAATGCGCCATTCAAGATCACAAATGACTGAGGAAATAATCAGGATATCGTTCTCCATTTAAAACAAAATAGTTTGTAGTAACACTTGTTAGATACAGATTTATGTCCTATATTAAAAAAAAAAAAACCTTCTAAAATGGTAAGCATGAATCTAGAAATTTAACTACACACTTAAAAAATCCATCTACGATATTTATCATAATAGAACTGTAATTTTCACGTTATAGAGGCGTGAATATAATATCCGGACAGATGAAAAGATGGTAGTAATTTGACGAGGAATTTTGGATATCGAGATGAGTGTAAAAGATAAAAAATAAACTATAAGATTTTTTTTTTTTTAATTTATGAAAGGTTGTTTCCAAATAGTGGGTACCTCATACATAATACATATTAGTACCGTTCTGAAAATATATTATATACCAACATTTTTCTGAATATTATCACGTTACATAAGAGTAAAGAGAATAGAATTAACATCATAAAAAAAAAAAAAATATATATCATTAGAATTAAAAATCTTCAGTTAAATAAGAATGTGATTTAAAATTAAAATTACATAGTAGAATATAATAATATAAAAAAAATAAAATGACAAAAAAAAATTAAATATGTTTATCCTTCAAAAAAAAAGGGCTTAACGATCTAAAGAGTGATAGCCTGTCTGCAATAGGTCAGAGTATAGTAGGTGTGGCTCAAAGTTCCAACCCAGTTACATTATCAAATATCGAATTTCAATGCGGTCTCAATCCAGACTGAAATTTCTTCAATGGTAGTGAGTAATTGACTAATAAAATTAATGGCCATTTCGAAAATGATTTAAAGAACCTGACATTCAAGAGAAGTATGTCACCCATCATTTTAAAAAACTAAAAACAACAATATATAAACACAAACACATACCCTTGAATGGCAATATTCAAACATAAAACGAAAAAATAGTAATATATATTTATAAGTGATTTTTTTCTTCTTTTTAAGAAGCGATTGTTAAATTGGGAAGAAAACAATAAATAAAAAAGCAAAATCGTGTTTATTTATTTTGTTTAATGTTTAAGAAAATTAATACGTTTGTTTGTTATAATTATTTTTAACTTTTTAATAAATGATCGTTTTATAGATCATAAAGAGGTGAATCATTCGATTTTAAATAAAACTTTTATTACAGAAAAATAAAAATTATTTTTTGACTTCACAAGTATAGGTCATCGTCGGCGTTAGAAAAGAATGAGAAAAAATTCAATAGCTTGAAGAAGAAATAAATTAATGACACGATTTGTGCCCACGATTTTTAGGAATCACAATCCAAAATTAAAAATTAAATTTAGTTTTAACTTTCACCAAAAAAACACATTGTTTAAATAATAAAAATAGGACCATTATAGTTGACATTCGTGCAATTTATATATGGATAAAATATATTTGTCTATTTTTATTTATTAAGATGACCTACGGGTCATGGGACAGGAAAACTCCAGCGTTGTAACTTGCAAAGCCTTAACCACGAACCAGCTATTACAAGAAATATCAGAGTTCACGGACACAGCATTAGAAGGGAATCAGAAAAACATGAGATGACACCGGATTGCCATGTACCGCATCTTACTTTACGTAACCGATAATTATAAAAGTCACGTATCATAAATCTTATAGCATATAATGAAACTGAAGTGATAATTGACTAATCACTGAAATTAGTTGCAAAACATATCAAATAAAATATTTTTTAGTCTTTTTTTTTAAAAATGTTTATGGAAAAAAAAACTGAATTACTAGTATAGGTAAATTATTCACTGATTAAATTGTTATTATGAAGTTACGGATCAATAAACTAGGCAGACATCTGAATGGAAACGAAGCTCGTGGCAGAGAAGTTGAAAAATAAAAATAAACCAGAAATATCCGCGCATCCTTCACCTTTAAAAAAACAACTGCTTCAACCAGTTTTATAAAACGAAACCGACCTGTGATTAAAAAAATGATACGGGTTTATTTATAATCTAAAGAAACGATCCATATCATACATGAAATTGTTAATTCTCAACACATGCGTAAATAAATTATTAAAAAAGAACAATTTTGTTAAATAATATCAAGTAAAGAGAGAGGATCATAGAATTATTATTTTTAAAGGAAAATAGCTTTGAATCCAATTTTCTTCGAATTGGTTAAATTAAAAAATTTCCAAGAACTCCATTAATTATTTAAGCACTGATCAACTAAAATATTTAATAAAATCTTTTTTGTTGAACATCAAAGTTTTATTAAAAAGGATCATTTATTAACATTCACATTTTCCTCTTGTGGTTAAATATATATAGTTCAAATTAAATTTATTTTTTATCTATTTATTGAAATTTGCAAATGTATACAATATTATATCAAATACATCAAGTAAATGTGATGATAATGCTAAAAATGACATGTCAATTGCTTGTAAGGAACTACCCATAGAAGAAGGTTGTAATACTTACGGATTGGAATGGTTGTTAAGTTTGCTATGAAAGAATAGGTACCTGGTTTGGATAAATCAACAACATATGGTACATTAAAGTCTTTATGGATTTTGTTTGTTTGTTTGTTAGCGAAAAAGTAAGGAGCATTTAGGATTTTTCAAAGGATTTTGGATTTTAAGGACTAGAATAAATTTAAATTAACTTTTTTTTTAATAAATTAAAGAAGCCTAGAAAATTAATGAGCTAGTTAAAACCATAAATAGAAGTAGACGTGGACCAATTTAGAAAAAAGAAATTTAGGAAGTGAGTAATAAGCGTGGTAGACCACAATTATAAATAAACATGGCTAAGAGCTAAGGCATTGCCTCATTAAAGAGGTGTCGAGCGGCTATTATAATCCTAACGACAATAAATATTATTATTTCGAATATAAATAATATATTTTTAACAAGACTAAAACGAAATAAAACCGGCGGCCGTTATTTATATTTGTCGAAGAAGTCGACATTTACTAGGCAAATGTTTCAAACCTTCCAATTTATGACAAAAGAATCATTCACATGGCAGTAATTACGCCTAAGCGGGCATAAGGAGTAGAATATTGAGGCGCCGCTAAACCTAATTCATCTCGTATCCAATCTTTACAATCCAAAATCCTTCGAATAATGCTTGTCACAAGCAAACATATCCATAAAGATCTAAATCAGATATATATCCTTCATAGTAAACTCCATAACCATTCAAATCCACTAGTATCTCAACTTGCTTCCTACACACATATATACACACACACATATATATACACACACACACACAACATTTATTTAAGTGCTACGTATAGGTATTTGCTTTACAAGCAATTAACATGAGCATCATATTATTATATTATGAGCATCATATTCACATTTTCTATATGTATTTTTATTTTAGTTTGCATACAGTTGCATATATCAATAAATAGTTTTAAAAAAATATATTTTTAAAAACTGAATATAAAATATATATTCAGTTTATATTACACCAAATCAAAGCACACATCACATTTACACTCAGGCATGATTCATGTCCACCTGTCTTAATCGACAATCACCCCATAACACAGAAAAACGATATTCATTACTTAGGACTTACATTCGATACAAGAATGACCTGGAGCCCACATGTAAAACAAAAACGCCTCAGTCTAAACAAGAGGCTATGACTTTTGTATCCAATACTTCATAAACGGTCGACATTAAAACTCCGACAACGACGAAATACACACTTACATACTTAAACCCATATGGACATACGCCACACAAACATACGCTATTAATAAAATACACACGCAAAAAACAAATATTCCTACCAAAATTACTCAAACTAATTAAGAAACCACCTTGGTACATTTCAAACCACACACTTCACTCAGATTAACAAGTACTCACAGTTAAGAAATATATACATGACCTTTATAGACGATTTCACGACAGATTTCATGGACACAATAACATACTCAGTAATGACATGGCCACGACTGAAATGAATTGAAATATAATGTTAATATTGCAATTGAAAAGTATATGAATACCGTGTGAAAAGTTTTGGAAAAATCCAGAAAGCGTTACGATCCATAGCAAAAGTTCATTACAACTGTTACGAAAAATGTGTAACATTCATTAAATATAAATTTATATTTGGCTAATTTTTCAATCCAGAATTACTGCAGAATTCTTGCTTGGTTTTTTTAATAATGTACTTCCATATGAAATATCTTAATAAAACAATAAATATGGAGTCACCTGTGGTGTAGTGGTTAGCATAGCAACCTACTAAACCCAAGATCGCGGGTATGCAGCCCGGCAGATGACCATTATTAAAGGGAGTAAAAAATCCTCAGCTATGCCGTCCTTCGGAAGGGACGTAAAATGGGGGTCCCGAGCCTGTGCGATGTCAGGTACTCGTTAAAGATCCCTATCCTAATTATACCTGGATAGGCAAAATTTAGGACTCCCACCGTAGCATCGTCCGATTAGCCATTGCAGCATAAAATGACGTTAAACGAAATAAACAAACAACAAAAAATAAATACAGAAATTAATCGTCAATGTATATATATATATATATATATATATATATATATATATATATATATATATATATATATATATATATATATATAATACAAATATATGTGTGCATGTGAGTGTGCGCGCGTAAATATGTATGTATATGTACATGCTTCCTCGACGAAAGTTAAATCGTATTTGATTAAATTAGCTCGTAGAGAGAGACATTCGGGAAATAACTGAGCCAACAGTGCATAAAATTAAGGCACTTAATTTTCCCTCATACACTGGAGGACTTAACAACAACCTACAATTCAATGTTAAAAGCCGTAGGAAGATACTCATTATCATTAAATTATAATTTTTAATATTTTCAATAATATGGATGTAACAAACAACAAAAGCACAATACGGTAGAAAAGTAAATATATTAAAATATTACTCACAAAGAAGAATATAATTAAGCAGAATTACCTTAAATATTTTTGTAAAATATTGGAAGGGAGTATTACAGTATTACTATAACAATGTATATCAATCATATTGTGCCAATACGCGCTATTAATAACTACGACATAGACAAAGCAACTACTGGATAGAAAAACCTTGATGACTAAGCGAGTATTATTCAGAGGATAACACAAATATAGCATTAGCAACGATAGACCCAGATTAAGTAAAATAAAAAAAAAATACAAGTCTTCAACCTTGATAAAAGATGTTCGTGAATTCACGATCTAACAAATAGAATGCCACAAGGTACTAATAAAATAAATAACTAAATTACTATAAATAATATATAATGGGAAAATAATTCAGACAGAACCAGATAAAGTATGTGGGCAGAGCTGTTATCAAAAATAAATATTGTTAATGAGAAACGCTGCTGCATACCAACTGTCAATTCCAATCGTAATTAAGACCTAACAAATTAATTATATATTCGGAATATTTATAATACAAATTTATATAAGTACATCAAATTTAAATTTAAATAATATGGTAATCAATGCACGAAAATATTTTCATTGGTAAAAGAGCGTCAGCAGCAGAAAGTCACTCATGAATAAAAAATTATTTATAATTTCAGGTAATGGTTTCCTAGATTTACCTAATTCAATAATAATAATAATAATGTTCGCTAAAGAACTGTTTTTTATATTAGATTTCTAACATTTGTAGGTTAAAGTTTACTATATCTACGTGGTATCCTCGGAAATTCTTTAATGCTATGTCGCATATAAAATTATCAAAAATGATCTGTCTTAATGGCTAAAATGTTACTGATTTGATGCTACAACAAGACATTTGAAATGAAGATGAGCCTAAAGACCATTTGATTTAGAATTTTTACTAGAATGCTGCTGATAGTTTAAACAGGACATTGACGTGTCATTAAATTCAAAATTTATTTAATTTACCTATTATATAACTATTTGTATAGTTTTAAACATCTACTAATTTAAAAATTGGATTCATAATAAAAAACAAAAACAAATTATGGCTTTAAGCTGAACAAACTATGGACATCCTCTCGTCATGTTTACTTAACAGATGAACAACCGTGGTTACTGGTTTTGGGAAAATATCATTGAACTATATCACTGATTTAAAGAAATTATACTCCGAAGACATAAAAAATTAAAATTAATCACTGATAACATTTCAAGTAAGAACCTAAAACATAAATGTGCCAAACTGCCGCAACATATATCAAATTAAT
The DNA here is from genome assembly GCA_003667255.2 of Euschistus heros. NCBI lineage: Eukaryota > Metazoa > Arthropoda > Insecta > Hemiptera > Pentatomidae > Euschistus > Euschistus heros. The sequence continues at coordinate 71,585 of RCWM02000313.1, forward strand.
TCAATTTTAAAAAATTAAATAAACTTATATACATAGTTAATGCACTATTAATATATATCAATAGCTATAATACATATCAGCAAATGATCATATTCAATAACCATTACTTCGGTATAAATAAAAAGACTTATGAAACTTCCAACGATCTTCTCTCATTCACATTACATTTTCAACAGAAATATTACCGTAGCATACGAGTCTAGTCAAGGATTGGATTAAAATTTATAATGTTTTCTTATTTTTATTTTTTCTCAGAAACTTTAAAATATAAATAAATTCATATAACTTTATATTATGAAGAAATAATTTCTAGGATGGGCTTGTACTAAAACGGTGTTACATTTTAAAGCATATAATAAGAAGAGTCTTGAAACTTTGGTACAAGTATTGTTTAAAATGCAACTGTAGCAGTGTTTAAGGGCTTGCTGCATTGTTTAAATTTTTTCTGGACAACATAATAGCAACAGCCTTGGTCAAATAAATCAAAGTTATGCTTTTAATAAATAGATATTTTCAATTAATGTTCATATTATTCAAGTCAAAGATGATCAGAAAAAAACAACGAGAACTGGACAGTTTCAGATTTAACACAATTTTTAATGAATTATTCAATTTATCAAAAATACATAGATATTTTTGTCATTTGTTTATTTTAATTTTTTTCACAACTGTTTGCAATATATACATTTGAATGTGTGGAAAACTATGCAAAATTTAAAAAAAAAAAAAAAAAAAAAAAAAAAAAAAAAAAAAAAAAAAATCTTTGATAGAAGAAATCTGAGTTTATTGATTAATTTAAAAAAATTTCCTTTCGCTTTAAAAGGTATAGGGATCTAAAATGGATGAAATCCAAGAAGGAACTTCGTATGAAACAGCAAGATTTAAACACTGGGTTTTTAACAAATTGGTCCACAGTCTTGAAAAACATGATGGTCGCAGTACGTTTAATGGGAGTTGGGAACTTTAATTTTAAAGGTTTCGCAAGTCCCATCTCAAAATGTATTACTACCATTACTGAGCTATCACACAATCTAAAATGAGCTTACACACAATATGATAAAATAATTATTTTTATTTTACATTCATTCATATATTATAAATTTCCTTCTAAAAAGATTATATTAGATAGGAACTGCCAGTTTAGAATCGATAAAATATGAAGTACTTCATTAATGTATTGGCTAGACGTCATTACTAAAGAAATAGAAGCACACAGGAATAAATTAGTTTAAAACAAAGATAGTGTCAAACAAATTCTAAAGAATATGAAAACATTAGATATGTATAATTAATTATTATTACATTGTTTATTTCTCATTTAATTATTAATATTAATATACTCAATGATGTACAATATATTCTCTAATATGGTCTAGAAGGATATCTCAAGAATAAACGACTAAAATTAAAATCCGACAGAAATCGAATAAAATGTTAAATTATATATATTATTAGTAACTAGCAAAAAATGATCCATTCTGAATATTATTACAAAATAAATAAATAAAAAACAATATTATTTTTTTAATAATACTAGATGTTCTAATTTAAATATTGAATTTATTTAAATTTAGCAAAACCCATATTATTTACCTTTTTCCGGAAATAATATTTTCAATTATCAATTCTGCCTTTTTTAAAAACAATTTTTTTTTTTTGTAATATAGACTATTTTTGAAATCTATAAAAATTGAAATTTTTTGTTTTATAGCTTATTATTCAAATTATATGAAAAACTGATGAAGCGTAATAAAATAATTTTTAATTTATAAAAAAAGTGAGTAGATACGGAGAGTAATAAAATTAAAATAAATAATTTATAATTAAACTGTTAATTAATTAATAAATATTTGCTAAAATACATATTTTTCATTACATTTGAAACTAATTAAAGATCTTATCGATGTACCATAATATTGTCCATATATGTCCATGTATCATGTATTATTGCCCATGTACCATATATATAATTATTAATTATTAATATCCTCGGAAACAGGAAACTTGCTCAACAAGAAAGAGTTGCTCGTTTATGATACTTTCATGAAAATTATTTATCGTCACATTTTCTAGATAAGCGCTGTCCTTTAATCAGCATTCAATGACTGTATAACAAGCGATAACTTATAATAATTTTATTATTTATTTATATTGTTATCAACTACTTTATATGTATTAAATAATGTAACTGACACTTGAGGTTCATCAGCATTACTCATGCAAATTTATTACTTGTATCTTCTTATAAAACTATAAATCAGTTTTATTGACCGCTATTTGTACAGAAATTCATTTTTATTGTTATTGTAATATATTCTTAACATCAGAACAGTTTAAAAAAGTTATTCATTGGTTATAATTTAAAGAAAAATTATTTGAAAAAGTAAAAGAACTATTATAATCTCTATTAATACAGAGTGTAAATAAATTACTTTTTAGTTGTATTGTGTTCTAAATAAAATAATTTCTTATTCTATTTTTTATTTGCGAATTATTCCACTCGTTTAATATTTTTTACTTATTACAATTATATTTTTTTTATTATTTTTTTTTTTATGCTTTGATATTTGTCAATGTCCGATTGATATGAAATATACATATTGCCAATATCATTTTATTTCACGTTTCACATAGACAATTTTAACTAATCTCTATTTATCTTTCAAGTTTGATGATTCGTAATTCTGAAAGCACGTCATCCTAACAATGAACAAAAATAATACATATTTTGATGTTTATAGGTCATAAAACAAATACAACAATTTTAGAGTTTGTTTAATTGTATTTTTAAATGTAAATTATAAATAATTTATTTTGATGCGAAATAACTTATTTGAATTGAAAACCTTGTTTAAATGTGTTTTACAGGAAAAATAAAAATATTTAAATGCGTTTCTTCTTAATCCAAGTTAAACCTGAATGATTTTGTTTTATATCTAAATAGCATAATTTCCGATTTTTTCTCAATAAAAAATTATATTAATATTTATTTTTAAATTTCACTCCCCCTTATGGTTATCTTTAGAATATTATTATGATCTATTAAATAGCCTAATAAAAATAAATTTTATGAAATACTATACTGGCACGTTTCCCTATTATTTAAATGATTATATACAGAAGAGCAAAGGAATGTTTACTATCATCTCTTCAAGTAAATTGACCATTTATCGATTGAGTTTCAGTTCAATTCCTTCTGTTTTTACTGCTCTGTTATTTACCGAGAAATTTATGAAGATGTTTTTCTGGTGTAATACCTACACTGAGGTTGTGTCCAGTTTTTATTTGTTCAAATATCATAGTATAAAAATTACACTCGAATTGCGTTCTGGTCATTCTGTTTTTTATTTTATAAAACTTTTTCTTAAGAGATTAAAAATCATATCTGAAGATTTACTAAATTTGTACTCTGAAGAAGTACTAAATTATGGAGAGATAGATTTTTCAAATAATTTTTAAAAAAATATCAAGGAAAAATAATAAATAATTATAATGTTATTCAAATCGTCGAATAAGAATCTCAAATAAGAGTGTTGATAAAAAATAATAAAACATGTCAGTTTGCGTATTATGTTATTAAAACATTATTACATTTTCAATGTACAATATACAACTAATAACCCTTGTAAGATTTTTTATCCTTTTTATTTTTTGTTCACGGTAAAATTTTTAAGTTCAAAAATTTCATTCCCAATTCATTTTATTCTACAACATTTATTCTAAAGAATGTTGAAAATTGTTTCTATCGGTTTTTATGAGAAAGACAACATGATGGAAAGATATATTTTTTTATCAATGTTCTGATATAATATCACAGAGTACACACGAATTACTGTAACGTTTTTCATATCGTATGATAAGATCTGATATTACCGGGTTGATAATAAATAATATTAAATTTTAGTTTACGGATTATAGTTATTAAAACATTAATAATTTTATTCCAATTAAAAGGGTGTTAAAAAAAAAAAAATTAATTTTTCAATAAACAATAAACAATCATTTATAACCCTTGTAACATTTTTTATCCTTTTTATTTTTTGTTCACAGTAAAATTTTAAAGTTCAAATATTTCAATCTTAAATAATTTTATTCTGTTTTTATTTTACAACAGTTATTCTAAAGATTGTTAAAACCCGTTACTACCGGTTTTTATTAAAAAGGCAATTCGGAAAGATAGATTTTTTTAAAGAATGTTTTGAAAAAAAATTACGGAAAATCAATGAATAATTTTAATGTTTTTTATAAAGGATACTTAAAACAAACTACTTTTTCCATGTACAATATACAATCATTAATAATCATTACAAGATTCATTTTTCTTTATTATTTTTTGTTCACGGTCAAGTTCCGTTCGAAAATTCCATTCTAACTTCGTTGTTTATTATGTCTCTACTTAAGGACGTTTTTTCTAAATATGTTAAAAATCGTTCCAATCAGTTTTTAAAAGAAATACAACACCATTGAGAGACACATTTTTTAAAAATGTTTTAAAAAAATCAGAGAAAAATAATGAATAATTTTAATTTTGTTTCACATCGCTGAATGAGAATCTCTTATAAGAGTGTTGATAATACATAATAATAAGTGAAAGTTTGCGTAATCTATATAATAATTTTATTCCGGTTGAAAGGGTATTTGAAACAAATTTCTTTTTCAAGGTACAATATACAATCTTTATAAGATTTTATATGTTTACATTTTACAACATTTTTTCTAAAGATGTTAAACATCGTTACTATCAGTTTTTAAAAGGAATACATCACAGAGAAATAGTTTTTTTTTAATGTTTAAAAAAATAGTAAGAAAAAAAATATTGAATAATTTTAATGTATTTTTATATCGGTGAATAAGAATTCTTACATGAGTGATGATAATAAATAGTAATAAATGATAGTTTGCGTAATCTATATAATAATTTGATTCCGGTTGAGAGGGTATTTAAAACAAACTACTTTTTCAGGGTACAATATACAACCCTTATAAGATTTTATATGTTTATAATTTTTTATTTACGGTCAAATTTTGTTAAAAAATGTCATTCGAAATATGTTGTTTATTATGTCTTTATTATACTTTTTTTTTTTCTAAGAATGCTTAAAATCGTTTCTACTGGTTTTTACAGGAGATTGGAGGGATATAATTTTTTTCTTTTGAAAAATTATCAAGGAAAAAATAAAGAATAATTTTTTATAATTTAATAATAAATAAATAATATTTGTAACGTCGTTAGATAAGAAGAGTGTTGTGCAGATTCCAAATTTTTGCGATTTTTTATCACTTCACGACGGAGCAGTTCAAAAACAACTAAAAGATAATAAAAATGGACTGACCTGCCTATGATGCGGAGGCGGGATGTGGATGAAGGTGGCCGGTGGGGGCGGGGGCGGTAGCGGAGGGGGCGGTAGGAGCCCGTGGCCGATGGGGACGGCGATGCCCCAGGGTAGCGCCAGCCAGGGAGATGGGTTCATGTCGGCAGCCGGCCCAGCACTGCCCGCTAGTCCCTCTCCCTCCCCCCTCCCACCACCGCTCCCCCGTCGAGACTTTTCCCTATTTCCGAAATTTTCGATTTGGCGATTGCAAATACGGCCATCATTTTATGAAAAATGTATATAATAATAAAAAGAAAATTATTAGAAAAATAAGGACAAAATGTTAAATGCAGAGATATTACTAATCACTCAGCACCAATAGACACAGATAAATTATCAGACAAAATTATTTTTAAAACTTTATTTACTAATTTAACTGTGTTTACTGTATACCTTAATTATATTCATCATCGTAAATTTCATAAGAAATAAACCCCATCATTTTTTGATTCCACTGAATTTAATATTTACATACTTATCTTTCTTTTGCCTAAGCATATTATAATTATTTTAACTACTATTTTTTTGTATACCTACTCAAAATATATTTTAAACTGCAATTAATAGTTTCTAAACTTACTATGTCCCATGTTTTATTTTATATATAATATAAATATATATATATTCCAAAATTAATAGATGGCATTTGGATGAAAATACCTCAAAATGAACTCTATGAAAAGATAAACAAAATAACAGAAGAAATCAGAAAGCGTCGAGTAAAATTTTACACACACATCTACAGGATCGATAAATCCTGAATAACAAAGAAAATACTCGACATTATTGCAACAAGTAAATGCAGCACAGATTGGCTGAAAAAAGTGCAGAGGGACCTACCACAGATCAACAATGAAAATCACGAAGACCGCACCGAGTGCCGTAAAAAAATAAAAAAATCGCAAAGTTTGAATTACAAATATTTTGAAAACCTGAGAAAAAGGGGACAGATGAACGGAAGAAGAAGCATTCCGAGAGGATGAGGAGTTTTGGGGAAATGAAAAGAAAGAGCATAAGAAAAGTGAAATCATGAGTTTTAAGTTCGATCACCCTCCTGAAAGGGAACAATCGCAATAATAATAATAATATATATGATTTTCTAAGTCGAAATTATTACAGCAGTCTATTGTACTATCCTATTACACATTCCTTATTAGATTCTCAGATTTAGATTATTTTTTTTTCAATTTCATGCATAATATATACATACATATACACACAAGAAAAAGCAACAGATTTCAAACTCCACTTTCCAAAAGGAGCTAAATACCATAAAAGCAAATCAATCCTCACATATAGGAAGGCTTTGCTGGGGCTATTCCTACAAATAGCAAACCCAATTTCATTATTAGTGGATACAAGTCAAATTAAAGTATCTTCGAAATTGAGAAGTTGCACTTTGATATTTAATTACAACAAGTCTTCAAATCTATCCTAATATAAAGAAAGGTTTTACTGGTGCCATTTCTACAAATATCAAACCTAATTTGATAGTTAGTGAATTACAAGTCAAATATTATCCAAACACAAGAAAAAGGATCCGAAATGGAAACGGATTAGGGTGTCTGTGCACATTCATGATATTTCATCGATTTTAATGAATAAAGAATTACTTAACTGTATTTGATGCCAGTTCTTGAAATCAATGACGTGAATGAAATAACCCGTAAGACGAGATGAACGATAAGAGTACTTGATTTAAATTATTCTTTGAATAACTGTAACGCTACCTAGTGTTGGCATTCTTTTGAATGGTACCTCAAGGTATCGACAAGAAATCTTCATTTTTAAGACACTCGAACCCAAACAGGGTCCTTTAGATGGGACAACTAAAAGGTTCCAATTAAACATTAATTGTCAAAAGCAAATCAACAATATTCAGAACAGGTTCAGAGAAGTTTCTGAAATGTAATATTGATATCGTACGACTCTTGACTCTGACACCCACTTAGACTAAGTGGTCTGAAATAAAAAAAGTTGACATTCACAAAGAATTTACGCTTTAGTAAGACTATATGTCTACCAATTTTCCTGATAGGCAACCTGTAAAATGACTCGCCATTCTGTCATTAATGGAGAACATAAGGGCACTAAACTCGATACCCAACAACATCGTCACACTTGGTAAATCTTTGAAGAGAAAGGTCGAGGTTCAGATTGTGCCTGACGGTTGACGGCGAACCACAAACCCCAACCACCACACCTCCAATCGTATGCAACGCACGCGTACGAACCAGTACGCACCAACCAATTCCTCCAAACCGATGGACGTACTGACTATTTAAAGAAATAGGAGATTTTTCAGATTTGAAAGAAGTCTTTCGAAATTTTTGGGAACCAAGAGGGTGTTCTAACACAACTCAAAAAAAAAAATGAGTCAATGAAACAAAGATAAGATTGGCATGAGGTCAAACCTCTCTAATATTAATAATCTGATTTTAAGAAACTTATCAAGTGAATACTATATATACTTCATTATTAGTTGTAGGTTGTACATCAGACTGCATTTTTATAATTCGAACATGATCATTCTTCAATTGTATCATTCCTTCACAATGAGAATCATTTATTATATTCCTATATACTTATAATATCCCCAATTTCAAATAAGTTTCAGATTCAACAAAAAAATAATTCAATAATATGATTTATCTAGTCAGTGCATTAAGACACTGACAATATAAATATATTAAAAATGGTTCTCCAAATTAGAAGAATTATAATGTAAAATTTTTTTAGTTGTTCACTTTTGTTAGTTTTAACACAATAACAACAGAAACCATCTAGTATGCAGTTACCATGTACATTAGTAAAGTTTTCAAAGTTATGGTTTCGGTGTTAGTTTTCCCTCTAGGATTGGACTTTTCCGCAACAGAGAATAATTTACTTTGAAAGTTATTTTATTTATTTAACTCTAGAACTACTCTGCTTTTGGTTTTTTGCTTCACTCTGTAAACATTTGTTTTTCAAGTGGGACGCAGTGTTATTTAGTTATCCCGCAAAAAACTCTTCCTTATTACCAGTGGTTTATTTTATTAATTAATATTGGAGAATGAATGTTTGTATAACAGATATTGCTGATTGCTAAACATAAAAAGTATATAAGAAAAAACCATTCTATATTGATGTTATATTATATTATTTCTATTAACATGCCTATCCAAACCAACGTATCTCTCAGTTTAAGCTAAGTAGTACAAAAAAACACCCGGTAACTCTGTGAGAGTAATCTAGATTAAAATATGATATACTAGGTTATTAAAGGAATATAGAGATTTTACAATTATATTAAAAAAAAATAGGAAATGTAGATAATTAGGGTAGGCAGTCATAGATATTCAGCAGATCAAAATAAAATGTTTATTTTGATCTGCTGAATATCTATGACTGCCTACCCTAATTATCTACATCTCCTATATATATCACAGTCAACTATACCTTATGATTATGATTTAAAAAATAATATAGTAGATATATTTATTAACGGTTGAACTAATAGTTATTATATGACGCAATTTTCAAGATATTTTTTATATTATTTTTTTCTTTTTGTAACGAAAATAAATTTCTAGGCAAAATATTCTGTGAGAATTGCAATTGTTAACTCATTCAACACCAAGGGTATAATTAGCAGAAAGTTTAGATTTTTATCGAAAGAAATATTTTTGATTATTTTAAGTGAAAGAAAGAAATTTTTTTTTCGTTCAACCATATAGAAAATGATGCACTCACGCAAAATTGTCCTGTATAGTATTTGATTATTTTTTTTACTTTTTCATGGAAACTTTAATTGAAATTGTTTAAATCATAAAATAATTCAATTAGAGTTACAATATTCCAGTATTATTATTATTAATATTCCTGTATTAAATATTACAATATTATGATTTGTTACAATATAATAATTTACAATTTTTACAAAAATATCACAATTTTAATTTTTTATTTGTGGTATACTTTAAAGCAATCTGGGTGTAGTTTAAAACTATATCGCTCATACAATTTAATTGCAACTCTTATATGGCTGAATTTACCATTTAAATTTTAGAAATCAAAAGTGTTGATAAATACCCAATTATACTATTATTTTCAATACTTTAAAAAATATAAAACTTATTAAACAATGATTATCAATAATTATAAACCTTAAACGATAAGCTGATGTGATAAAATAGAAAAATATTTGAACTTGAAAAAATATACGCAGCAGTGAACGCAACCTGAGTTGAGAGTCACAGAGTCATCTGAACTGTTAAGTAAAGTTTACTGTTAACAATTTTTAATGCCCTTGTTTTACAAAATTCCGATATTCAAAACTTATCCACATTATAACTGGGTTTTCTTCAAAGCTAGTTTTAATCATCAAATATGAAGTCGTTAGATTCGGCCCAACTTTTCTGAAGTTATATCCATTATCTAGGAGTTTTACAATCGTGTATGTTAGAATGCTGTGACAAAGTTTTCTTTAAGTCTGCACACGTATTTATACTATTAAGGTCATCGGAAAAAAGAAATCTCCCTTTTCAAATGTCAAAGGCAAGCACAACTTCTCTTCTATAAGGTTTTGCCTTTGGCCATTAAATAGCTATTAGTCTACACGTTCCAAGATGAAACAGATACTTTTCTTCTAAAAATTTATTTTATTTTAAATTGAATCCTCCCTTCCTCTCCAATACTTTCAAAGTTTTATTATCTGATAATATCTTCTATTAGACTCCAAAGACACAGTTTATACCAGGAAAACTTGAATATATGTCTTTTCAAGGAAATAGTACAATGTAAAATAATGTATATAATGAATAATTTTTATTCGTGAATTTTTCCATTGAAGTCGAGAGATTCTGAACAAATCAATCACATAAAAATATAAAACGAAACGCCAGATAAAAGTACTCAATAATTTTTATTTTTCGTGATTCAAGTTCACTTTGATTGGTTTTTCCATTTAAACATCGATTCATAAATTAATACTAGGAAAGAGAAATTGGCTCCATTTATACTTGTAAAACGACATAAGAGGCATCACAACTACATAAGCGTTCGTTTTAAGTGAGAGCATAATTCATTCAATACTTTCATTAAATTACATTCTAGCTTTTTAAATTTTAGATTTAAGAAGATGGCCTAGAGAACTTTTAGTGTAGATTTTATTGAAGTGCTACTACTTACAAGTTATTGACATGCCATTGGATTCACTATCAACACATTAATTTGATGCATATTATTTTGTACAGTTGTAAATTTCAATAAATGAAAAAAAAAAAAAATTATATTTATTTACCACATACCAGACTCAAAAGAAACGAAACCGCTCGTCGTTTCCGACTATTCCAACATTTCACAGACAAGCGTTCAAAGCTCAAGCTTTAGGGCTCAACTTAACCTTCCAATTCTTTTCGCATCCAATCCTTACTAAACAAAATCATTCATTAAATCCTCAACGATCCTTATTATGTCACAAACACATTTATCCATAAATATCTAAATGTTCCATAGGTTGCTGATTTGGACTAAACCAGATACCTTTCCTTTCATAGTCTCCTAACTTCCCCCACACTCCACGAATAATCCTCCGAGGCGTCTGAAAAGAAGATGGCCAATAGATCTTCAAATTATTGAACTGCTACTAGTGAGTAGTTCTTTTCATGTTATTGACATGTCATTGTCATGATTTTCCTCAAATTCACTTGTTGAATAAAATGTATACAGTTTTAAATACTAATAGTAAAAAACAAAAACAGAAAGTTTTAATTACTTAATTATTATGTTATTATTTTTTTTTAATTTCTGTTTATCTTTTAATAAGGTTTTGGAACATGAAAGCTTGTAACGAAAAAAAGAAAATAATTGAACCAATATATAACCGAAATGGATGGACGTACTCATAGATATATTAAAAAAATCAGTAATTTAACAATCTATTGAAATGAAAAATAAATCGCTTGAGAAAATTCAAAAACAAAACATAAAATTATATTTAAAATCAGTTTGAATTTTAGAATTCGCATTGCAGACCTCGATTTACATGTTAAATTAATTGGAAAAATCTGTTAAGGTTTCATAACGGTCAGATACTACTAAGCTTGTTATTGAAGCTTTCAAAGCTTTTTTGAGAATACAAAACTTGTTGCTTAAAGATTTCTACATTCATAATATGTATATTCACAAATCAATTCATCTGATATTCTCAAAACAATCGATGATTACTATTTTTTATATTAAATAAAAAAAAAGAAAGATTTCTCGATTGAAGATCATCGCGCATAATTTTAACCAATGGGCCCCACTTCACGAACCACAGATTTAAACATGATTAAGAAACGTTGCGTTAATGGAGCTCTGAAGAAAACGTGACTTCTCAGGCGAAATTATAACGGCAACTGGAGTCTGGCGTTTCAGCAGTCATCCTTCACCACCAGAAATGTGCTGTTAGGAGACAGTATTTCTATCTGCTTCAGCTTATATTAAAGACTAATTTTCATTAGTATGACTTAAAGTATCAATGCAAAAGTTTTATTAAAGCTTGGCCCATGACACAGATTAAAAACACTAGACACATTCAGGTTTAAGAGTTCAAAAATAAATATTTGGCTTGAGGTATAACATTACTTAATTAGAACCAAATTAATAACGTATTGATAATTGATGATTAAATATTGACATTATATGATCTCTAATCAACAATTCAATAATTTCAATGAACAGTAGATAACCTGTTGTGTTTATTAAAGGACTTAGTTCGTTATAATTATACATTATTGTATTACGCTTTAAAAATAAATACTAATATTATTACATGATATTCTTTCTTATATTTCAAAGAAATGCCATCCAATACACAAAGTATTGGCCGGAAGGAGAGGTGTACTTCAGAAGAGATAAAGTAACCTGCTTTAAGATCTATGCCAACCTGACGGAGAACATTTAGGTTCTGTTCTATAAGCCAATATACGTTGTGAGGTCCAAAAGTTTCCGGCCTGGGACACAAGGAAAGGTGAAAGAAAAAAACTGGTCTCACTGTTTTTCAATATATTCTCCTTTAAATTTAACACACTTAATACAACGCTTTGGCAACTTTCTATACCATAAAAATAATTTTCTTCTTGGTTAAAAAAATGTTCTTCCACTGTTGCTTGGAAAAAACGCGTAAAAATTCATTGCAGCAGTGAACTCGTTCCTGTTTTTGAGAACTTTAAAGAATTTTTGGAACCCATCTTGCACTAATCTTGATCATATGCAAATGTTCTTTGATTATCCTCAAAACACTTGTTTTTGAAAGCCCCAACCCGCTACTATTTCCTTGGTTTTCAGTCGAAGCAGTCAGACAGCAATTCAGACTCCACAAGTTGGATTGTTTCAGAAGGGACAGCTTCCAATGGGCGAACGGGACGTGGGTCATCTTCTAGAGGTTCTCTCCCTAACTTAAATAATTTTGCCTATTCTTTAACTGTGGAATACGAGGGGAAGGACTGCCCGTATACACAATCAAAGCGCTCTTTAATTTGCGCAGGAGTAAGACCCTCTTTACAAAAGAATTTAATAACCGCAAGGTACTCGAGTTTGAACATTGTAAAAATGGGGAGTTTCCTTCAAGCCTGAACACTGACTGACAGGACTGAGGAAGTGCGGGCGATGGGTATGAGCAGGCATGGACCCGGCACGTTTGAAGGAGGGGAAGTAGAACAGGCCAGAAACTTATAGACCTTACTACGTATACATATAAATAATGATAGATAATACAACTACTAACGACAAGTTCAGCCATTATTAAAGTAAAAATTAATTAAAGGATTGTGGAGGTAACCTTGTCGATTGAAAGTGAACCGTAACATACGATTTCTGAATATAACAATTTACAAAAGCTTACTGCGAACTTAGGTATGAGGATTTCAAGCTACGAAGAAATGTTACGCCGTCTTGGGAATGGCGGACTAATTTTTTTTTAAAGTTTCTCAGTTGAGTGCTGTCATACTTGAATACGTAAAAGTCAATAGTCACTAAACCTTCTGAAGTTCGTAACTTAAATTATTATTGATGATGATTGTATCTGTACTGTACCTACTGTACTGTACTGTAACTGTACCCCTGACAAATTCATCTCCTTAAATTATTATTATTCACGATTTTTTGTCAATGGAGATATGCCTAGTAAATATAGTTTTGAAGTCCCATTGGTTGATAATGTACACTAAATACCGACCCTCTTGCTACAATCTGAGAAAAAAGTAAATGACATAGATTCCACGTAATTCTCCCCATCGACTACGACTTCTATGCTTGATCATACATAGAAGGCCAAATAATTCATTCAGCAGTCTCAGACAATATGCTTTCAACAAGTGGCACATCTATAATGAACATCGGAAGTCGATGAGTTAAGCATCAATCATTTATTGCACTCAATTCATGATCGCTTTACAATACTTTTTTTTCTTATAAATGATTAAATTCCAGTGTTTTAAAAAATATACTGTTTAAAAGTGAGAAAATAAAACAGGACAACGATGAAAATACCTTATTTTTATGTATTTTAGGGTGCTGAATCTTAATATGATATTTAAAAATCTGTACGCACCATTTCTTAGTGGAGGTAACCCTACCGATTGAAAGTGAACCGTAACAGATTACCACCATTTCTTTACATTTTACAGTTAAATTTCAGTGTTTAAATTAAGCGACTTTTTAAGAATATAACTACTTTTAGTTCATAAGCGTAGAAATGTAGCTGTAATGGTAATTTTTTTTTTTCGAATACATATGCTCAGGACAATGTCTAGGTATGGTTGTAAAAACTCTGCTAACAGTTTTTATTATATCTGTGGTGAGTTCGAGCTCCTAAGAAACATTACAGATTTCGTGAAAAAAGTTTATCTTTTACACTTTGGAACTAAACTTGGTCATCAGGATAACTCGTGAGCGCATAAGGTATGCTATTTATGTGTAGATGATGGTCAAATGGTCAAAAAAGGAGGAAAGAGCTTTTTGATTTACTGACCTCATGATATGGAGGGAGCCTAAAAATAAATCTGATGTTTTCAACTTTTACAGTATTGATATTACTGGACATCAACGAGCTGATGTTATAGGTTAGCTACCCTAACCACCCGACCAGTAGGGGGCACGGTGTAGGTGTTCCAGTCCTCGAACCATTGGATGATTAAAACTTAAAACCAAACAGTTGATGTTAGGCAAATCTAGCCAAAGCACCTCCTTGTACAACCGTTGCTCATACACAGTACATCCTACTTATACTAAGCCCAAGACCGGGTTGTTACCGTACATTTTTATTGTTTTTAGACTTCAGTCTTATTTCATACCGAGGTAAAAATATATTTTGTGAACTCATATTTACACATATTTGTAAACTTTCTTGCATAAATTAATGAAGGAACAAGATTCACTGTTTGGTCGCAGTCACAGAAATTTCGTGACAGAGTTGGAAATTAATAAAATGTATCATACGTAATGATAAGAATGTTAAATAAACCATGGTTTCTCACACTGAAGCGAGATAAATTAAGAGTTTTCACTAGGGTTGGATCAAACAACTTTGCAAGATATACTAACTTTAACTTATTAAAAAAAGAAGCAGGAAATGCTACGGCAAATGACCAAACTTAAATTGAAGATTGAGTCTTTTTATCCTAGTTTTTTTTTAGCTAGCTTACGAACGACAAAGAAAATAAACCCTTACCCTAGTAAATTTATTTTGTTAGAACCCTCTAATTTACCCTGGTGAGATGACTCGGATGGTTGGGGCTAAGCTATAATTAACGGAAAAACTTAAAAAATGTCACATTAAGACATGTGTCTGAAAAACTTCGGTGGATTATAACCCAGCATGGACCATTTGAAAGGAAACAAGTATTACAAATAGCTAATCAAGTTTTATAATTACAACAAACATTAATAACAAATAATTACAAAAACATTTATAATTAAGAAGATGTAGGTAGTTAGAGTCTGCAGTCTGAGCTGAACATAATTAAAATATAAAGTTTAATTTTAATTTCATTTATACCACTCAAATCCATTAGTTTATCAACTTGCTTCCCACTCCATTCCCGATAATCCTCCGAGGCGTCTGAAAATAAGATGGCCTAGAGACCTTCTAGTGTAGAAGTTTATTGAAGTGCTACTGATAAGTAGTTCTTTTCAAGTTTTTACAAGTCATTGTTATCGTTATCAGCTCATTTACTTGATGTATATATTTGTATAGTTGTAAATTTCAATAAATTGATAAATATATATATATATATATACTTACAGTGCTACCCTGGTGTCTGAGCTGGCAAGCACTTGCTGCAGGAGTCGGTGGGCTTACTGGCCTGGAGTTTTGGGGTACCCAGTATTTGTTCTGAAGAGGACCCCATTAAATAAGGAGGGGGGGGTCGAAACGTCAAAAAGAGAGGAGAGAGGAGAAGGAAGAAAGAAAATGTGTATATGGATAAATAATAATATTGTTTGAACAAAATATTGTTAAATATAAAGGACCAAAAACCCGATTATTGTAAAATAGTTAATTATATAATTTCTAAGGGTCGACAAAAATAATTATTGGATATATATATATATATATATATATATATATATATATATAATATATAAATTTCATTTATAATTAATTTTAAAATATAATAATATAATTTTAATAGTGTTCAACTATTATATGCCAGCACACCCTTACTGGTTAACCTTTATTATTGTCAGAGTCAATAACATGTGAGTCGTAGAATTTCAAAACCAGCCAGTCCAATTTCCAGATTTTTTTAATTTTTTTTTAATAGGTTTCATACTAAACTATCTTTAGGTGAAAGGTTTTCTCAAAAAAGTAGTTAAATCACATTGAAAAATAGCATACAAAAAATAAGACCTTTTCCTAATATAGCTAGATTTTTACCATTCTCGATCAGCTGTAAAAAAAGTTTCAAAAATATATTTGGCTAGATTCGGAATTCTTCCTCTCATGTACTCAAACCTAACCAATAAAATTTGTTTTAGAACTTTTCGAATGAAAAAATTCGGTTAAACACTCGATGCAATAATGAACAGTGTGAATTCAAAAACCTTTTAACCCAGAACAACTGTTGAATATTAAATTATAATGTATATTTTTAATTTATATCTCAGTATTCTATTCTACACTATTCATCACTCCATTGTAGCCGAGGTCTTCCTCTGCGCATTGTTCCACACATCACCTCTGTCATTATTTTCTTCGGCAACACACCCTTAGCTAGCCGAGTAATTGTGGCCGGCCCATCTCAACCAACTAAGTTCCATAAACTTTTTTTTTTTATTCATTTATTGAAGTGCTGATGGATATAAAATATTTTTCGTATACAAATAAATTAAATGGTTTTCCAACGCGTGAGCAGGCCACATATAACTGTCCACGACAGAAGAATGGATGTTCCAAATTTTTTTCCGCAAACTTAGTAGTGATTGCCCCTGTGCCTTGTTGGTGGTCATTGCAAACGCGACTCGTCCCGGAAATTAATGGCACTCGTTTAAATTCAAATGGCATATCAGTTGTAATCATTGGGATCCTCGCCCTTAAATTTAACATTCATAATATATATGATATAGATATCGTTCTTATTTTTAATCATCTGGTTTCTCGTTCTTTTACAATACACAATGTGGGAATGACTTAACTGTTAGAAATACACTGATTTGTTGAAGCGATTTTTATTAATTCACGATTTTTATAATTTCGTCCATAACTTGTCCCCTTTGCACCCAATCAATATGTCAATGAGTATGTCGAACAAAATACCACCCCACATGAAGCATTATCTCTTACCGTTTCAAAACCTATAAAGGACACACACACACACATACACTGATTTTTACATAAACAGATTAATTTAGATAAATGACTAATTCATGTAATATGAATTATATTTTTCTTAAATGATTGTATTTTCTTCATTGGCTTTAATATGTATATTCATGCACTTATATCTTAGTTGCAGTTTAATTTTTACTTTGTATCTTTGATGAAGACCTCATCAAGGAAACAAAGTAAGCCGGCCGAAACCTCGTCAAATATAAAAAACAATGTTGTATTATGAACGTGATCCAACTTCCCCAGAGGTTATCTTCTTAGCTGTAAGCACGCCTTATAACACACACATAAATATAAACGTGGGCTGTTAATAAAAGAAAAAATACTGATTATCCCTTTATTTCAACAGCCACATGTCTTTTTACACAAAATATTTCAGCCTAATAACGAGGAAATATCTAAATTATGGATCCGTTTGGCATCCTTAAAAATCTATTTAAGGTTGCCGAAGTGAATATACAATTTCACTCCACTTATAAATTTTTCAATAGTCATTTTTAAAATAATTTTTCGGCTGAGCTTATAGAATAAATCGTAAGATATAAGTTTAACAAATTCGATCTCTATAGTGTAAACGGTGAAAAGCAATATCATTTTCCGGTGTCTCCTGGATGGAACAATTGGAGACTTCACAAATTGGCCAAGCTGATGTGATATCCTGGACCGACCTTTGTAACTTGAAATCCGGATCTCTTCCATTCTCCTGCCTCCCCAGTCAGTCTTTTATTCCTCCAGTCGTTTAAAAAAAAAAAACGTCACCAATCCGATAAAGAAATTGGCTTTTATAGGTTTTCCTTTTATTTACTTTTTTTCCCCAAATGCAACATTTCAAAGCTTACTCATTTTCTTCTTAATTTTTAACAGACATTTTCTTATTTTGAAATTGATAATTGTTGCTGTGTTTTGAAGAAATGTAACCAATATAAAATTAAAATAAAAATGAATTACGGCCTGTCCCATACCGTTCTTTTTATTAGGTTTATTCATTAGGTAGATAAGATTTCGGATTAATAGTGTTAGATACAGCAATTGGTTCTATCGGTGAAATACTGCCAGTTTATTGCATCGAGAAGTAGGAGTGTAAATTTTGAAGGAACTTAGAATATAACGAAAATTCGGTTACTTTCCATTAGAAAAAAATAAATATAGAAAAAAAATAATAAAAGGGTTTGACGGATGAACAGGTTATGTCATTGTAGGGTTATTTAAAAAAAATACAATCTAGTTCACTGGTTGAAGAATTTATATGGAGAAGTGCTAGGCAGCAAAATCTGAATTCTTCAAAACAACTAGAAAAAGAGTTGCGAAGATGAAAAGGCTATATAAAAATTTTTACTTTATATTGATTTTTTACATTTTCTTTATTTCTCATATAATTAGTATTTACAATTCACAAAATTATATGCTGTACCAAGAAAATAAACCAGACTCAACTTGAATATAATACTAATAATCAATTTAAATATATGTGATCATATATCATATGATATATGAAGATATAAATCATAATATATAATGAAAGAAAAATATACGAAAAAAAAAACTTTCAACAATAACATCCTAGTAATAAAATAAACAAAAATTGTGATATATATAAATATATATATATATATATATATATATATATATATATATATATATATATATATATATATATATATATATACTCACACACACATATATATACACACACATAAATACATTATATATATATATATTCACACATACATACTCATACATACCTACATACACACATATTTACATACTTTATATTGATGAGGTATAGTTGACTGTTAAGTATTAAGAGAAGTAGACAGCAATTAAAAAATAAGTTTTTTAATTTTTAATGCCAACGTTTCAACTTGCATCGCAAGCCTTCATCAGGGTTTCAGACGTTGGCCTTAAAAATTAAAAAAGTTATTTTTTAAATGCTGTGTATCTGTATGACTGCATACCCAAACTATCTACTTCTCCATTTTTGATTTTAAATTAGTAAATTACTCAAAATTGTTTTTGTTTTTTTGTTATATAAATTATATCTTGCTCATATGTCTGTAACCACGCCATACACTTTAATTGTGATACAAGCTATTAAAATATATATATATATTTAAATTAGCATGAATCATTTATATCATACTTTGAAATCATCCACCAAAAATATAATTAGATAAGAAATGAAATATTAATTAAATCATCTTATATTTGCAACATTATGCTTTCAGCAATTTTGATGTTTTCTGAATTCCATGATAAAGAATTCAGATTACGGCATTGTCAGAAAATCTTTAGGTGATTGCCATTTCAATCTTCTCTTAAGAGTCGACGGAAGATTAGACAAGCGAATCAAGGTGGAAGAGTGTAAAATATGAGTGTATTTTAAAAATAACATAGTAAGATTGATACGTTTCCGGAAAGAAAGATGAAGGAATAACTTCAATGTTATTGTTTTAAATACATTCTCCTTTAAAGTCAACATAATACAACGCATTATCCTACACCGAGAAGAAAACTATTAATGATTATTCAAAATTGAAAAAAAAAAGTAGTTCAACAGTGACTTTTTCAATTCAAACCAATATAGCTCCTAAACAGTAGATTCTAGCGTTAAATGTTATATAACAAAACATATTTTCTATTAAATTTCTGATCAGGAAAGTGTTGTCAAATTATCGATCCAAACCACACCAACAGAGCCAGAGTGAGTCAAAATACGCCTAACGCTCTCGCTTTCCCCTAAATCGTACCACTGTTGACCAACCAGGCCACGGGTAAAACACGTTCCATGTTAAAAATCCAAAATTCGATTATGACCTCTTCTACCATAACTAAGTTTATTTGAAGGAATGTTGACTAACGATTACAGCATTAGGGGAAGACTTTCGGGCCGATGAGCAGGTATTGTGTGCTGCCGGAGCGGAAGCTACTAAATTAATGGATGTTAATAGTTGAATAACGCTAATGGGTGGTGGTAATTAATCAGGGTGTAAAATGAATTAAATGCCTAGATCGAAGAATAATCCCTGATAATCTCGGTTATACAAGAGAAGAAATAATTCTGAACATGTTATCCCATGAAGACCTATTGATCAGATAATTGGATTCTATACAACTAGCCAAATTATCACAGGAAAATGGAGGTAATTTCTCTTTTTATCAATAACTGCTGAAGTGAGAAAGCGGCAGATAAATCGCTAACTAAGTAAGTCGTACTACAGGGCGGTTCCTTTAGGAGCAAATTATTTTTACCTGTCACTGAAAAAAATGTGAGGATTGTTAACATAATAAGTACAGGTTAAGAAAGTAAATTATGTAAAGAATTCAAAATTCCCAAAGTAGAGCTAATAAACATGTTTTATATTATTGTTAATACACATTTTCAATTAAAAATACCCATCGTCAGCAAAGTGATTTCTCCTCACTTACAATGAAAAGGAAGGACATGCAGTCAACTGAAGCACCAGAATCAGGAGACAAACAAATCTTAAAATGCCGAAGAAGAAAAACAAGATCCCTTCTTCAAGATTATTATTTCGTTTTTGTTTTATTTCTGTATTAACAAAGTTGGAGGAGTTGAAAAAAAAAAAAAATACACTGACTATTAAAAATTATATTATTCGTCTCTTAAGGTGAGAATAATGTCATACTTAGTTACGTAAATACTTTTGAAACTTTTGGTAAGCCATGATAATTTAATTTAGACTTTTCTTTTATGTTCAGCCACGAAGAAGTAGAAACGTAAATACACTAATGAAGATTTTTTAAAAAATAATCGGTATTTCTTCACCCTTTTGACTGAACCACTGAAGCACTTTTCTACTGTCAACTATATCCTTTATTAATTTAAAATTATACTAATATACATTTGTACTGAATAATAATACACCCTATTATAAACCATTTAAGCAACGAATATAACATTAGCTTAAGGTGAAATAAAAGAAAATATATTTTTACTTAAACTCATATGTCCTTTGATCAACAAATCCTTACGCACTGAGAGCTTAAATGCAGAAGCAACATAAGAGTGGCTAATGCTCCAGCTGCGATGAATAAATTAGGACAAAACGGAAATAAGCAAAAATATGATCTCAATGTTTTCGCAATAACTTCTTCTTTTGTGCAATATGGTGAATAAACTTCTAGTCCCTACTCAAAAGAAAAGCATTTAGGATTACTTGCTCCAAAAATTAAGAAATAAGTGTTTCGAAGAACTGCTAATATCACCCGTTAACCTTTTAGCAGACGAATGCTACGGTTATTCGGTGGACTTGGTACCCTAGAGTATCGGTGTGCAACTTCTATATATTTTTTCTGAATAATGAGGAAGGTATCGAAACGTAAAAAAAAAATATATTATATCCATCTTTCTAAAGAATAAAAAATCTGTAACTTTTAACAACTGTTTAATGAACAACGATAATGGGAGATGTGGTGAGCATACAGGATCTACTGATAAGTGTTTGGTATCAGTTGTAAATATTCATAGTTAAGGAACATACATTATAGGATTTTATAGGATGTTATAACTATCTAAAAATCGAACAAAAAATCAATAAATCTGATCTGATTATTTTTTTAAAGTCACAAATTCAATAATTAATATTTTTTCCAATTTGTCAACAAATGACCAAAATACTATTTCTTCAACTTTTCAACTCGTTGAATTTTGTTTCCGATCAAGCTTAGCTCAACCCTGATAAATTGGCCATTTATAACACCAGAATTACATGCAAAAATTAATATCCAAGACTCACCAATTTTAATTTTAATCAGAATTGGTTACCACTCAATTGCAGTACATTTGTTAAGAAAACAGAGAGAAATATATTAAAACATGATATTTATATTATAATGATATTTATAACCAGTGCTGGATATAAATGATAATATTACCCGATCGAAAACTTGAGAAATGTTGAAATATTGAAACTCATAAATCCGTTTTCTTTTAGACTTACCTGCTGATGCTTTAACTATTACCAATTTTCAGGGATACGTAAAACATAAAAAATATGGTAGAATATACAAATTTATATTTCCTTTTTGTTTCTAATTACTGTAAACATGCAATCAAATTTTAAACTCGTAGATAAATTATGTAGATGAATATGAATTAAGGGTCATAATTGAATTGTGCAATAATCGGCTGGGTTTGGTTCGAATGACAAAACTGAGGGAGATTCCAAAGAGAAAAAAAATATATGTTGCTCTATACAGACATGTAATAGGGATTCAATATTTCGATTCATTGAGTGACGGCATTGAGCAAGCAAAGTAAATAGATAGAACAGCAGGCGAAAAATGAATTTTATCTGACATTTATTTTCTCATTTGATTGATTTATTTAGTTACTTATAAAGATATTACGTTTTTCCCAAAACTATTTTTTCTTTTGAATTTATTTTTAAAGTTTTCTCTTCGGCCTTCTAAAAATTACCCCCAAAGGCAAAAAAATACTAAAACAAAAGTATTCACCACGTATGTATCACTGATTATAATCAAAAGAATATTTATTGATAACTAAGGTTATTCATCATTGATGATTAAAACACAAATTTTTTTTTAGCGATTTATTGAAATTTACAACTGTATACAATATAAAATGATACGGATCAAGTGAATATGTGATAATAATGCTAAAACTTACATGTACCATATAAATATATAATAAGTACTTAAAAGGTCCCGAGACCATCTTCTTTTCAGACACCTCGGATGGTTATCTGGAATTGAATGTGAAACAAGATTTGATAATAGAAGATTTGCATGGTTATGGAGTTTGCAAAGAAAGGTTTGGGTTCGTTGTCCATTTCGGTCTAATTAATGTCATGTAAATGAGTCTCTTCCAATTAATCAAAAGGTTTGAGAGTTTGTATAGTAAATTTAAAAGAAGTCCAAAACGACGAGTTGTTTCTTGTCATTTTAATCTTGTATGTGGGTTCCAAGTAAGTCGTTTGTCCAGATAGGACTCCCAAGGCAGCGAATCTGTTTAATAGGTATTAGTGGAATATATGATTAAAATATGAAATATAAAGTGAACAAATTAATATATAGAAAAATGAAAGCATTTAATTTTTAAAATGGTAAAAAAAATAATTTATTCAATACCTTCAACAATAGTATTCATTAAGGATATGTCTGACAAGTCCCAACAGTGAACTTCTCATTTTAAACAGTTCCTTACCTAAAACAAAAATATGAGAATAATAATATGAATATTTTAGTAATTTGAAACATAAAACAAATATATTGCTATTTATTAATAATATGCATATCGATATTTCAGAGGAAGAAAGAAAATATCGAAATTTTTGTTAAAATTAGAATTAAGAATGGAAATTCCCTAGACGTTTACTTCATTAATAAACTCTAAGCAGACTGAAGGAAATTGAAATAAAGCAAAGCAATTATATTTAAAGGTCAATAGAAATTACAAAAAATATATCCACTTGAGGTACGCATGACGATATAGAAGGATCAATACAATTAGGATTGATGAATTAAATGCCACTTCTATTGAGATTATTTTATTTGAAAACTAGTTTCGAATGCTAAACATTCATCTTCAGTTCTTCGAGGTAACTAAAACACTGTTGTATTTGAGTTACCTCGAAGAACTGAAGATGAATGTTTAGCATTCGAAACTAGTTTTCTAATACAATAATCTCAATAGAAGTGGCATTTAATTCATCAATCCTAATTAAAATATATCCAAGTACATGTATAAAAAAAAATATCTTTCTTGGATATTTTTAGAATAACAATAAAAAAACAAAAACAACACTAAATATATATGCCAAGATAAAAACTAATGCCTGTTCCCTAATATTATGGCCCTCTGACAACTCGAGTTCCACAGAAGGGTGTAATTATTTAAAATTCTGGTCCCGAGTTAAGAGCTAAATTTCATCTTAAAGGGGTCAACTATAGATTGAAACTTTTAACAGCGCGCGACGCTTCTTCGGTATTTCCTTTATACTTCACCCTTAGTTGTAAGGGAAACTTTGTGAATATCGATTTTACAAAATAACTTTCCTTTTACTGGTCGGAGTATAGCCGAGATGGGATTCCCATATATAAAAGTTATCTAAAGGAGTATCATTAGCTGAGCGGCAAACGGTAGCTGAAGTTAAATGAATACGGCAATAATTTACAATACCTTGTAATTACCAAAATTATTCCGTACTATTACATAAAAGGACAAACCATTTTTCGTTCCTGATCACTAATCACGGAAATTACTGAAGCAATCTGTACAAAATTTAAACCACATCATTTTTATAGTTCCAGGAAGGTTTAGCAATAATAAAATCTACTGATTTCCAATTAATTTGACATTAAAAAAACATTCAAGAGAGGTTACAAGGATAGGTGTTAAATAGAGCTAGAAATTGATAATAAAATTTACTTAATTCCATTAAATTGTTTAAAAAAAAAAGAAGCTATATATACATGGAATGACGTTTGTATTCCTGAAAGGTTTAAAAATCAAACGTGGCTAGCGGCGTTCTGTAATAGAGTATTCATAGCTCTTTGAAAATTTACAATAATAATATTTTAAATGTACCAGGTATGCAAGTTTAAAATGTCGTTTATTTCTTAAAATAAATACACAGTAATTTAAAAAAAAGTATAATATATTTTATTCAAAGTACTGACCCTCGCTTTCTACACATTTTGCCCATCTCTCGGGCAATATATGGATACCATTCCAAAAGAATGCTTCATCTTTATTTGAAATCCATTCATCGAGCCATTTTCGTACGTTTTCGAAATTGTTAAAGTGTTGCTCCGCCAATGAGTGTCCCATCGATGAGAAGAGGTGATAATCAGAAGGCGCCAGGTCAGGTGAATACGGCGGGTGGGGTAGGAGTTCCCAACCAAGCGAAGAAATCGTTTCCTTAGTCAATCTGGCTGAATGTGCAGGAGCGTTATCATGCTGAAGAATGACTTTGGCGTGCCTGTGAGCCCATTCTGGGCGTTTTTCGATCAATGCGTGACTCAAATTGATCATTTGTTGTCGGTAGCGCTCGGTATTGACTGTTTCGCCGGGTTTGAGAAGCTCGTAGTAGACTACTCCCTTCTGATCCCACCACACACACAGCATTGTCTTCTTCCCAAAACGATCCGGTCTTGCACTCGATGTGGATGGTTGTCCTGGCGTTACCCATGATTTTTTTCATTTAGGATTCTGAAAATAAATCCATTTTTCATCGCCAGTTACAACTCGATGCAAAAAAAACCCTTTCTTTCGTGGCGTAAAAGCAGCATTTCGCACACAGTTTTTCGTTTTTTCCATCTGTCGTTCGTCCAATTCATGTGGAACCCATTTTCCAACCTTTTGAATCTTTCCCATAGCTCTCAGGCGATCGGAAATGGCTTGCCTAGTGACATTCAACTGTTCTGCCATCATTTGTTGGGTTTGGGTATTGTCTTCGTCTAATAAAGATTGCAATTCGAAGTCCTCAAACTTTTTTGGTCGATTTTCTCGTTTTTTGATCAGTAACTTCAAAATCACCACGTTTGAAACTTTGAAACCAACGTTCACATGTCCTGACGGTTGGAGCAACATCGCCATAAGTCTCAACAAGAATTCGATGACATTCAGATGCCTTTTTCTTTCGATTAAATAAGAAAATCATGACATGCCGCAAATGCTCTTTATTTGGCTTAAAATTAGACATTTTTTACACCAAAGAAAGGTATGATACGTCCACGTAAACGACTTAAAAACTTAAACTGACTTTTGTAAACAAATGACTAACAAACAAAATAGCGTTTAGAGATAAGCAAATCCTTCAATAGGCTAAGAGCGCATTCTATTGGAATTAAAACGACATTTTAAACTTGCATACCTGGTACAGTGTTCAGTGACAGAAAGAGGGTTCGATACGCTGTAATTAGCCTTCAACGTTAGAAATTAAAATCCGACCAGATAAAATCGATAAAATTGTTTCTGCCAAATAAACACAATTACCATATCAAAGTTATCCTTTGCTTTTTGATATTTTGTGTGAAAATATGATCGATGGGCCTTTAGTTGTAAGCACTGCTAATGCAGTCCATTATCCCCAAGTGTTTCTTAATAGTTTCAGTTCGTCTGGATTAACAACTCATATATTAAAATTAAAAAATTGGATGCCCAATTATGCTTTTACGTAATCTTCAAACACCTAGTCAGTGCAATTTTTAAAAGTTTTTTTTTTTTTTGTGATGGGAGGAGGAAAATCTCAGGAACGGGTCAAGGAGATAATAATTAAGCTATAAAGAGTTCTTAATCAATTCCATACTCAGTCGTTTTCATTAATGTAAACTTCACTGAAACTCAACTCTTTTTTAGACAATATTTTTTTGTTTCAAATGATTTTATTTTATAGGATTCCTTTAAAAATAGGATGAATTGCCTACGAGCTCTTTGTACAATTCGAATAAATACTAGAAAACAGAGGAGATTAAAATCAATGACATAGGAGTGACGATTAAGTAATAAGATTGGCAAGGCAGGATTATTTATGCGAACACAGGGATGCGAGAAAGGGAGAAGAGGCAGGTAATCATGCAATAAGGTTTCAGTACAAGTTTGAAGTCACAATCATGTTGAGCAACGGTATACTATCAATTTTTCATTCAAATTCAAGGACATTGACGAAAATGACTCCAAAATTTCGGCAGGACTACGAAAACTGATTTTAAAGAAGAATCCACTTTTTTTAACGATTTAAGACAATCTCAGAAGGAAGTACGCGAAACTACTTTATATCCTTAAGAATCAATGAAAATGTAGGTTAACTCAGTCGATCAATATTTTTACCAAATGATTTTTGAAAATCTTTGAAAATTAATCAAAAGTGTAAAGCTAAAAATTTATAATAAATAAATATTAATAATGACAAAAATATAGTTTAATGTCAAGTACGAATAAAGAATTAGATGATCAGGGATGCAGTCAAAATGAAACAACACACAATTATAGTAAAATACTAATATCAAGAACGCCAAACGAATGTTCAATAAATTATCGATATAAGAAATAAGTTTACTTTTGAATAACATAAAATCATATTATGGATCATATTCTCTAAAAAATAAATAAATATATATAAATTCATCAGCCAATCGAGAGCTTGTATAGTAATGAAGAATATTCTATTTCAGCTGAAACTGTTAAATGTGAAAGCTCCCACGTTAAATCTCAGAATTGGCAGTAAATCTTAAATTCTGAAAAGGACTACTCATTAACCGTCAGTATAGTTAAAACTATATATTTCTAAAAAGATTTCCTACCAAAACTATATAAAAGAACATTATAGCAACCATCGTATAATAGTTTTCTTTTTAATTTTCTTTGTTTTGTCTGCAAAAAAGTGGTACACAAAGCGATTACAGATGATTATTTCAATATTTTAAAGAAAAGATAAGATGACTCTAATTGCAGGACTTTTGTTCGATATCGAATAGTAGAATAATTGAACAAGCAAATAAATGTTTTTCTGATTTTCCTTTTTTTTCTTTCTGGAGCACCTTGTTCGTAACCGGCACAATATATTCAAACCACGTTTTACAGAAAGCCTTCTTCATATTCGGACAAGAAATCCGTGGCTGAAATACATTACCACATTAAACAGCTCTTTGAATATTATACGAAATGAATATTATATCAAACAAAAAAAAGAGAATTGAGAACTTCTTAAGAATAACGACCTTTTATTTTTGTTTATTTGCAGTTAATTATTACGTATGAATAACAATTTTAACAGATTCTTACTTCATTTTTTTACGTAAATATCTTACAACCCTCTGTTAGCAGAGTTCACAAAGATATTCACCTCCAGGAAAAGGTATTTTCTGTATATTCTTATTATTTTGTCCATAAATATATGATACATATGGTACTAAATTTATAATTATAAATACTTAATATTTTTAATGGTATGTATATGTAAATCAAAATGATGTAAATAGATCTCAGTTTTATTATATGAATGATCTGTATAATGTTAGGTGATTTTCCCACTAATTATAAAAACATAGAATATCTACCCGCGATTCATCATTTTTTATGGAATATACTATTCCACACATAAAAATAACTGTTCTGCAACTACAGAACTGAAATGGATATGAAACAAAAATATCTAAATCATAAAAGATAAAAAATAAATAAATACTACTTCCATTATCAAGTGAATTAAAACATCAGCAATGAAAGTAAAACAACTATTTTTATTTATAGATAAAATAATTTCCCGGATGACATATCCTCTCTCAGACTGCACCCCTTACAAAGCTCAGCCCTGCGTTGTTGGATGGTATAGATGTGATGATCCGCAGGAGCGTCAAGGCCATTGTCGGACTCCCTTCGAACACCTCAACTGCGATGCTCTACGCTCCGCGAAGGTACCGTGGGTTGGGACTGATCCGCTGTCAATGGGAGGCTCCTCTGCAGCACAGGTCCATTGCTCAGCGACTGTCTAATCTTCCGGGACGCTCTGTTCCAGTCTATATTCCATTATGAAAAAGAGATTACTGAATGTGCTGAGAGGCTGGGTGTAGATCAGAGCCAGCGAAGCGTGAGAGCTCTACGACGCACACTGGGGCATCTCCTCACTAACACCGCTCAAAACTCGATTTTTGATTTTGGGTATTTCTACTTTTTTTTGTGGCTAAAAATCTAAATAATATGGCAAATCAATTAGTAAACAAACACTCACTTCTGTTGTTTCCTTTCTATGTTTTAATCCGTTTTATGTCGCGGATTATAAGAGAGCATAATTCAGTCGATTGTAAAGTGCAAACCATTTCAATACGCTACTTTTTTTTTCTTTTAAAGTTTTATATTTCAAGTCATACTATGTGGTGGTTCAAGTTAAGGTATATAATATAAAATATTAATAAAAAAATATTAACGATGAAATTCAAAATTTAAATTCTTAAAACTTAAATTGATTAATTCAATTTTGCGCAAGGGAATTGCAAAACTGTCATTGTGATATGATAATAGAAGCCTTGTAAATATAGATGTGAAGGCAAAAGTGCAATTCCCTTGCGCAAAATTAAAAATATTGAAAATTTTGAATTTAATGAAAGGCCCACAACAAATTTTAAGGCTTACAGGGAAAAATTTAGTAGAAAAACTTCTTAGAGAATTGAACAGGTATGTACTATAAAACACTAATAAATAAAATCTTATGAACGAAATTGAAAATAAATGTTTAAATTTTAAAATTTGAAGCCTAAATCTTTGATTTGATTAATTCAATTTAGCGCTAGGGAATTGCAAAACTGTCATATAATATGATAATAGAAGCTATTGTATAAATAAATGTGAAAGCGAAAGAGTAATTCCTTCGCGCAAACATCAAGATATTGAAAATTTTGAATTAGTGAAAGGCCCGTAACAAAGATTTTAAGGCTTATGGAGAACAATTTACTAGGAAGACTTCTAGATTTCATAAAAATTAATGACGGTTTTAATCGGCTGCTATTATCTAATAACTAGTTAATCTAATATCTGATAATTGATAACTAACCTCAGAAAAATGCCAACATAAAAACAAAAATTAATTAATATTAATTCGACCCGATGTTTGTGGCATGTTAACAATGGACCATCTACCTTAAACAACATGCATGTCACATTACATCGCTGGCTATTATATTACGGATTCCGATAATCCTGATTGGACCCATAATAAACTTTTTTAGGGGCATCAGGTAAAACTAAACATTGATTCAATATAAAATTTGAAATGCTTCTTCAAAATTTACGTGAATATTAAATAGGTAAACTAATTTAAAGACATCATGTAAAAAAATATTACATAGTTATTCATAATTATAATCCTAAAAATATGATTGATACTAAAATATGTTGAATGCTATTTGTATATAAACATATTTTATTGTTTTATCTGTAGATATTGTGCGAAATATGTGTACCTACAACATTTTATTATTTTTTCTACTACAGTTACATATTATGTAAATTTTATTACTTTTATGTTTTATTAAATTGTTCAATTTGTAGTTCTACGCATTTTGTTTATCATTAAGATAATTCTGCCAAAGAAAGTTTATATTAAATTTATAATATAAGTACATTATTAAAAGTAATGCATTTTATTAAATTAAAACCTATCATTAATAAAAAAAATGCCTTTTTTAATTCAATTATAACTATATCTTTTTATTTTATTATTTAAAATAAATTTATAAAAAGAAAAAACCGCATTTCGGAGTTTTTGAGCGCAAGCGCCCTATATATGGCCCCAGTGTGCGACGGTCGCTGAGAGAGGGCGCTTTTGAGGAATGGGCCAATTGCAGGTGGCAGGGCGTTGGTGTATCTCATTTTAAGGAGACACCGAAAGCTAATAGATATATTTGTGAACAACAAATACTTTCGGGGTCTGAAGGGACCAACGCCCTAAAACTCAACATCAATTATGCACCCCTGCGTGGAGTCCCAGGTGCCAGCGGGCAGATAGGAGAGGTTGGGTCCCTTTGTCGCAAGTGCGGCAAAGAGTCCGAAACACCAGCCCATGTGCTGGGAAAATGTCCAACAAACTCACTCCTGATCACACGCCGTCACCACAAAGGGTCAAGAATGAATTGATAAGGCTCCTCAAGAATAAAGGCTTTACCTGCTTTGACGAGGTATACTGCATCGATACCAACGGATCCACGAGGTATGCGGACATTGTCGCGTTTCCGAAGAACGGACGGACAGCGCTGATAGTGGATCCTACTGTAAGGTATGAAAATAATAACCTCGATCAATCAGGTGAAGTAGAAAGGGAGAAAATGGATATCTATGAAAATGTATCCCTTTCCTCAAAGAGAAATTCCGCGAGACATTCGGTAATAGAGATTTCTTCGTGAAAGGATTATGGTTTGGATCTCGCGGAGTCATTCCGGAAAAAAACAAGGAGCTTCTTGGAGGACCTTGGCGTGGAGGTGAGGGAAATAGCGATAATGGCCGAAAATATAATATTGGACTCCCTTGGAATTATTCACCACCACATACATGGTGCATAGGATGGCCCATTACAATTTACAGTTGTTAAATATGTAGTAATTTATCCTATATCTGATTCTGTGTGCATATATGTATATGAATGTGTGGTATATATGTGAATAATAGGGGGGGAATAACATAAAAGGAAAAAAATGAAGTGAAATAGGAAAAGAAGGGGGGGGAAAAAGAGAGGAAAAGATAGTAAAAGGAATAAATAGGGAAAGGGAATAATAATAATAATAATAAATAAGAAAAAAAAAAATATAAATATATAAAAAAAAATTAAAAAAAAAAAAAAAGTTATTAGTTTGTCTATTATTGGTTTTTATAGAATTAGGTAGTATTAAGTATATATTATATAACTAAATTACAAATTATATTGTTATCTGTAATTGGATTGATGAGTATGCTGTGTGTGTAGCAACCCAATAAAGTTGGGCAGCACTATGTTTATTGTTAATATGTCTCAATAAAGCATATATCTCTCTAGAAATAAATGGCAAAAAAAAAATGAATGTTTAACATTGGGAACTAGTTTTCAAATTTCCAGATAAAAAGAATTGCAATATAAGTGGCACTTGAAAGGTTTCAATATTATCGAAGTAAAGTTTAGTGTATAAAGTTAAACTGTGAAAATTTCAGACTTGAAGACAAAGAAAGTCTTAGTTGTTAACTGTTCATATAACTGTTCATAATTTGGTAACGGAAATGTGTTAAAAAAAATTCTTTTGAGATTTGCTGGAAACATATAGTTAAAAACATCGGGATAAAAATAGTGCCAAATAAATAACCGACAATATTAAATTAAATGAAAGCCGAAAAACAAATTAAGCCCAATTATACTTTGGGTGTTCGCAAAAATTACCGGTTTCTTCTAACTCATGGATCCACCTCCAATCGTAAACTGACAACCAACAATTAAGGCAACTTCTTGTGTCATAAAAGATATTTTAATGAAAAACGTTTTTTTAGATTTCACAGATTCAGAGGATATTAATGTAACACAAGTATCAAAGAAGACCCATAACCAATTTGGTAACAGTAATTAAACTGTAGTAAAGCCCGATCCTCCAATTATTTATGGCAAACTCAAAAATCTGTATATTTTGTATAAAACTTTCCTTAAAAAGAGAAAATCGGATCCTCGTATAGAATAAGTACATGAATATAACTATTAATCCATTTAGGTAATGACTAGAGATGGCTAAATATTTATTCCAAGAAAAAAGAAACCTTGTCCACAATAATAGAACATCTCATTTCTTGGTTAAATAGCGTATCAACTCAAAGTCTTAAATAACATCATTAATATAACAACAAAAAACTAAGATTAGATTATTTATAGATATAATTTATTTTTCTATTCATTACAAGAGAAATTAACAATATCCTTTGTTGACGATTGGAATCTATAAACGTATCGTTGCTGAGAAATTTATTTTTCTAATAAAAGTTATTTTATTGAAAAAAAAAAAAAAAGTTATTCAGAGGTAGAATAAGATAAAATAGAATTAAATAATAACATTTATGTATTCAGAAAAACAACTTATTCCATTAGGATCACAACTGAGTCGCAATAAAGGAAAAGTACCAGAACGCAAAAATGCGAGAATGATTTTATAAATAGTACAAATACTTCTGGTATTTCTTAGGGAAAGACTATAGTTTCTTCCTTAAGCTCTTTCGCATTCTTCTAAACATGCAATAAGATAAATGCGTAGTAGATTTCTTAGGAAAAATTAAGTCCCCAACCCACACTATATCACTCCTTTTCCTTCTAAATAGTACTAGTTATTCTAGATTTACTTCCAGATTTATATTTGGAAATCCCATTAGTACAGCGGACTACAGTTACAATAGCCAATGATCAAGACCTTCAAAAAAAAGTTAGCATGTTGTAAAAAAAATTAAAAACAGGTTATATGTTATACATTATATAAATTATAATATATTATATTTATAATATAATGCTCCACAATATAAAAAAAAAATCACAAGAAAACTTAAGGAAGCTACAGAAGGGGCGTTTTGTCAAATCTGATGAAAATGTACATCGATGGACACACATGAATATTCATTCATTTAAAAATTGTTATACCAAGGCTTTCAAAATCAGAGAATTGGTTTAGACATCTTACATAACTTTCCTAATTCTCCACAACATTTGAATAAGTAATCTCAAAGTCAATAACTATAATCGAAAGAGTAAATAGTTTACATCCTCAAGATAATACTATCAGGTTATCACAAATCTCAAAGAAACAAATAATTCATATTTGTATAAAATAAAATATACAACTTATTTCATTTGGAGTATTAACCATCAAATTAATAAATAATTACTAACTACTTGATCAGTCTACAATTAATTATATTTAGTATTTCATACCTCTTGTTCAATGGTAACCACTATAGCAGTAAAAAAAGTGAAATGTATTTTCATTTTAGGAACTTTGTAATAATACTGATTAGCTAGTGAACTATCCGCTGAAGTAATAAGTATACGGTAGTATACCCCGCAACAATATCATATTTTTAATCATAAAGAAATGTAATTTAATGATTAAAGTGTATTTATAGATTATCTATTTGCATTTCGAATAGATCGTAAGAATAGATTCATTAAAATCTCTATTCTTAATGCTCTTGAGTGTGGCTGATTGCAATATTTTTCCTATTAAAAGGTGCATAGAACTGTAATATAGTTGCAAGTAAGAACAAAAGACCAAGTCATTAAAACCATTTATTTATTTTAACAAAGCTTGAAGTATAATCGAAATTTTTACCTAAAGGTCTTAAACTAAAAAAGTATGCATAAAAAGATACTCTGCTTGCAGCCATATTCTCAGTTTTGTATTTTTTGTAATTTTAATTTTTAAAAATTAACATTTTTCAATATTTTGCCACTGTATTAATTAAATATTTCTAGGGATAAAAGAAATAAAATTAAAATTAAAATTTCAATGATATTCATTTATAGCAGGGTTAATGTAATCTGGTGGCTATTATACTAAGCATTTATAATTAAAAGAATACAACGATAATTCCACCAATATTCCTTTATAACGTGTGTCTTTTTCTAAATTATTATGTAGAAAACAAAAATAATAATAAAAATTTCTTTCTAGGCAAGGAAATAAATAATGCCAAATCAGTAAGAAACCATATTACAATATTTCCTTCAGATAAAGACTGAAATAATGAATAATGAAATGTCTTTATACTTTTTTTAATAACTACCGTAAAGTTTGAAAGATGATAGAAAAATCTGTATTTATTAAAAATAAAAAAAACGAAAAAAAAAAACACATTGGCAAAGAAAATGAAAAGAATGCCAAGCAGAAGAATAGACAGCTGAACGCAGAAGGGAAGAAAGGTGCAATATTTCAGGCTGAGTTCATTACAGACCCAAGTAGAAGAATAACCTATTCATACCAACCTCTCCGTTCGCTTATTCTAGCATTTTTGAAACTTAAAAAATACATTCTTAAGATGGGAAATTAGTGACCGGTTAGCCTTTTTATTCTTATTTAAATAAAACTTAAAGAATTAATCTGGATATTTTTATTTTACAAGCTAATAAAAATGTGAATATTTGCATCCATCAATCGATACGTCTTCCATTTATCACCAATTGAACAATCATCACAAATCTGAGAGGAATGGTCGTTTCTAGCATAATGCTGGCTGGATGTACACGATTAGCTTCTATATAATACTACTGGTCAGAAAAATGTCTGGCATTCTCTTACTTTAAGCTACGTTCTTTACATATGAATGCGGGCGAAGTCGCGGCGGGGGATGCTAGTTGTTTAATACTTTCTTTGGACTAGTTACAACTAATACTAGCTAGTATTCTTTCCATGACTTATCAGTTGATAAATTCATTCTTGAAGTTATAAGGCCTGGTACTTTTTCGATGCTTTCAAAGCGGTTTCCTGCCCCTGTTTCATTCCTTCGATGTTAACAAGTGCTTCGTTTTTTCTTCAATTAGGTTGAGACCAACTTCACAGGCTTTTCTATTACACTGCTCAAATGCTAATAGTATGGAGATTTCGGTACTGCCAGTGGTCAATATGTCGTCCGCAACTAGTGCTGAGTCATAAGGTATAAACGCTTCCAAGGTTGATTCTTATTGTTTTTATCATGGTTGAGTGTCATTTTTATTGGTCTGATTACCTTTAGAGAATAATTTAAGACATGAAGGATTTCTTATAATTTCTACTATTGATACTGATGACATAGGCCCGTCTATTAATAGATGGTTTTATATTCCACTCATAGCATTTTTCTATCATCATCGTAATGGACTATATATAATCGATTGTTGATCTCTCCTTCCTGAAACCATTTTGGTATTCTCCTTACAACTGTTGCTCTATCAACTAATGCATTATCAAATACTCTACTAATTATTAGCATTGGAAATATCTTAACACAGAGAACATAAGAGTGTAACAACGCGGAAAATGCTACAGTAAATTATATCACCCGTATCATGAATTGGA
Organism: Euschistus heros; assembly: GCA_003667255.2. Lineage (NCBI taxonomy): Eukaryota > Metazoa > Arthropoda > Insecta > Hemiptera > Pentatomidae > Euschistus > Euschistus heros. The sequence goes on from RCWM02000313.1 coordinate 107,333, forward strand.
ATCATCAATGTCTTATAATATCCTACTGACATCTCTACCTTTTCCAGAATTGCTAAAACAAGCTCATAAATCTCTCGATGCTGTGCTTTACCACCGAGCTTGATAACATCTATTGGGAAGCCATTCGTTTCAGGAGGCTTGTTTTTTTTGTTTGTTTTTTTAAATAATGCTCAACGGAAAACAGGATGACAAGGGAAGAAGAATGCGTCATCGGATCATAGAGATGTGGAGGAAGATCTAAAGGGGTTGGGAGTTCAAGGATGGAATGAGAGAGCTCAGGATCCTAGAGAAGGGTTGGCTGTTGTGGAGGAGGCCCGGGTTCTTGCAGGGTCGTAGCGCCGGATTAATAATAAATAATGATAACGAAATCGTAATCGATTTCGGCGTTTGACGGAACGAAATCTACAAATGAATTCAGTATATCTAAGGCTCTACTCCAAGGATGGTGGATGAGTACATATTTTTTTGCTAAGAAGCCAAATTATTTTATAGGAAAATATTGGAATTCGATGCATTCACAACTACAAGGTCTATGGTCAGGTCTATGGAGTCCTAGAAGTGACACCAAGCTTGTCAGCCCCCCCCCCCCTATGATTAAGAAGAATTAAATGGACACATAAATCCATCCCTTATGAAAAATATTTTTATCATAACCCAGAAATACAATTGTTTTTCTTCATTACTTTGATACATTTTTCGTTTCTAATTTACTTATATTTACAGTTGATCTATATATTAACGAATAAGAAATCAATACTTATATATTATTTTAATGCTACAGTTTAAAAATACACAAAAGAAACCAGCTGTTCCTATTATCAAGATTCACCGTAACATCATTTTAAAAAGTTAACTCGAATTAATTATACTGTTACATCGCTAATATTGGTCAATAACAAACTGAAACTTAGTAAGAGCATAATACTAGTACAAATGATTCTGAAACGCTCACAATCGGCTAATACACGTAGGCAATTTACGGTTAGAGGAAGAGTTACCGATCCAATACATAGGCCGCTAACTCATTAGGATTAACGGTTATGTTCATCATTCCGTTGATAGAGCTGGTTCAAATCCCGCAGAGGACAGTCGTAATTCGAATGTGGGATTACACGGCGTGGTGCGTTGGAGGCAGAAGCAGCAACAAAAATGTAAAATATAGCGATTGTGTATTCAATGCCTCTTTCAAGATTATTTTTACACTTGTAACAGTAAGTTTTGTAACAGATATAAGTATGTATATTCACCAAACAATATTTTATAATAGTTCACACTAATGCAAAAGAGATATGCATAAATATAGAATGAATATTTTTAAAATGTTTTAAAGTAATATTTATATGTAACATAGTAAATATTTATTTTTTTTATTTTATAAGTATCTACCATAGAGGGTCGGTCATTAGCAAAAATATTTATAATTTTGTTTTTAAATAATATAATGATCATTACATTGTTAAAAGCATGAAAACTGAAGTATGTCATAAGGATTTTTTTCAAATATGTACAACAGAATATAATAAACGTTTTTCTCATTAACTATAGAATGAAACTCCCGAAAGATTCGTTATAATGACCAGGCGATCTAACAACTTAAGTCTAAAAAAGATCTAAAAATATAGTTGACTTTATCCCAAAATATTTAAAGAAATAATCTGTAGGAAATGGAATGTAGTTTATCCATTATTTAAACTGTGGTTTTTCATTTCACTCATTTATCAAATTCAATTTCTTCTGTATAAAAGCCATGACTGTAAGTATTTATTTTTTTCATATTTTTCAGAACGCTGTAGTTTTTCGGAGTGGCCCAGACGAAATTCGGATTAAGCACGCTAAAAACATTTAAAATAACAATTTAGAAAGAAAAATTTATATATTTTTTTCCTGTTACTAGAATACTTTGTGTAATTCCTATTTTAGATGGAAGGATAAGGAGGTATTTCGATTTCAAGGTAGCCAAAATGATTGAAGATAGGCCCAGATAAAGTTACGAAGTGAGGAATACAATACCTTAAAGGCTTTGTTATAATAATGGCAGAGGTTTGGTTTCTTTTGGCAGTTTTGAAGAAGAGAGATGCTCCTTCCTAACAAGCCTTGTTACCATATTTTTTTTCGTTTTTTTTTTAAAACAACAAGAGCGTTAATGTCACGGATTTATGATATTGTTCTGCAGATAAATCGTAGCTGGTCATGACAGACGATAGTATTTCAAAATATAACCCTATAGTATTAATTACTTCAACATGGGGTAAGATTACTATTTCTCTTTAAAGTACTTCATGAACCGAATTTTTTTTTTTTTTATTTATTTTTTTATTATTTTTTTTTTTAAATTCAAAGCACACTTGTAAAATCGAAAAAATTCGAATTTGCAAATTTACGAAAAAAAAGTTTTTAATTTTTGGTACCTAGTGAAATTTTCGCAAGACTACAACAACTCTTGTATTTGTACTTTATATTTATCCTAATTTCCTGCAAGATTTTATGCTTCCGCTCATTTCTTAGTGAATATATTCATAAAATTAGTAAGGAGTAATGGTTAGTTTTTCCGATTATCTTATCTATTTATTAAACGCAGAGCAGAAACGTAAAAGATAATTAAATGCCAAATATATTTTTGTTTAATGACTATAGACCGTTTTCCATTTCCTTAGAGACCGTACAGTCAAACACATAACTTCCAATTTATTAATTAAAAATGCTAAAATTTCTTGATTTTGTTGACAAACAAAAACAAGCTGTGCTAAATAAGAAATGGTATATGTTCATTAGCATTTTTATGCGTATTCTTTATTTTTTTTATTTGAGTACTTTGACTACTTACACAGCACGTGTGCAGCTGGTTGACTACTTACATAGCACGTGTGCTGCTGGTTGACTACTTACACAGCACGTGTGCTGCTAGTATGGGATATTAGTCTCTTATTTCAGAATAATTTTTCCAAAAACAAATTTTAGAATTAATTTGCTTTATTTTTTTTTTTTTTTTTTTTTTTTTTTTTTATTTTTATTTATTTATTTTTTTTTCTCTCAAACGAATTTATCTTACAGCTAATAAGGCAAACAAACAAAAGATAATACATACGTTAAAGAAACATTTCTAAAAGGATTATTGTATAAAGTTAATTTAAGAATTCGATGGAATTTAACTTCTCCATCGTCAAAGAAACCATGGATTTGACTGTTGTCTCATCAGTCCGAGGTCCTTTGTCAAATCCATAGTTTCTAAAATTAATTAATTAATTCTAAAATTTGTTTAAAAAATATATACTGAAATAGGAGTCAAATGTCACATACCAGCAGCACACGTGCGTGTAAAATATCTTAATGACTGGGATATGTCTTTTGATTGGGGCTCTATAATTTTTTGGTGCAGAGTGTTTTTACACTTATCTAGCTGTTGGTGTTGCTCAGATCAAAAGTTTGTCGAAAGTTTCCTTATTAAAAATTTAATAATCATTGATTGTTAATTTTATTTAATTATTAGTTTAAATAATTTGATTCTAAAATGTAAATTAAGAAAATCAGTAGATTATAGACAGACATATCCACGATTTATTGTTCCTCCCAGTCAGGGATAAATTGAGTCTCCTACCTCACAGATATTACTTATAAATTACCAGGTTTACACCTTAAATTTTAGAATAGGAGAAGCGATATTTGAAGGTTGTATCATGAATTATTTTCTAGAAACTTTATAAAAAATAAAATAAATTTACTGACATATCATCCTAAACGAAACGGAGATTAGAAAACAAATAGGAGACTATTAGATAAGGTGGATATAGCACATTAGAAGTTGTGAAATAAACTCCGTGGCGTGAATACAAATACTTTGATATATGATACGGCCACTATAAGCCTCATTCATAACATATATCCCGCCAGGTCCACATTCCTAGCGGCCAAGATAAACCGTTTTGTAAGCTTTATTAATCTAAATGCAAAGGGTGTTAACCGTAGAATAGAAAACTACAATCGTATTATGTATAACTAAATAACAGGTATATAAAGACAACATTAATATTAACTATTACAATAACTATCAATTTCATTGGTGATATACAGACGACGTCCTACTATATCGAAGAAATATCGAAGTTCGAAGTTTTCAGTTATATATATATATATATATATATATATATATATATATATATATATATATATATATATATATATATATATATATATATATATAATATAATATATATAAAAATATAACATATTAAGGACAAAATAGTTATATAAGCAAGAAAAAATATATAAAAATAATAAAATTAAATTATGGTATAAAAAGAAATACAAAATACATGTTATGAATAACACAAAAAAAAAAAAATGTTAAGGTAAAAGATTTAAAATGAGGTAAGAAAAAAAAAAAAAATCGATGACAAATACAGTAAACAAATCTGTGGATGATTAAAACGTTTAGTGGCAAATTAAAAAATGTATATAAAACAAATAAAAAGAAGAAAAAGGATAACCAAACACAGCGGTGAGGGACATTATCGTGATAACTAATAATTAAGATTCTGAAACGACATAACATGAATGCTAAATAAATTCTAAAGAAAATTTAATTATTCAAAGTCAGGATCCCTAAACGGAACTCATATTAATCATAAATATTGATGGAAAATGACAAAACTAACAATGACATACAAAATCCGTGAGCATAAAATAATATAAATAGCAAACTTCTCTCAGAATCATCTCGTCACCCCTGCAAAGGTTACTCATCCGTTACAAGACAAACAAGAGAATAGCTATTAAAATCACAACTGATGATACTACACCGGGTATTCGTCATCCTATGGGAAATCAACAGCCGCTAATAAATAATAATGAACTTAGGAAACTGTTTCTTGCTCGTATAAAATGTATAAAACAGCTGTTAAAAATTTCGTAATAAAAGATAAAAAAAAAAGGAAAGGTTATAATGACAATACTTTCATGGATAGGTTACCAAGATAAGGAGTAAAGGCAACAAAATTCATTTCAACATTTAAAATCCGGTACATAACTTTTAAAGCCCGAGTTAATTTATTGTATACTCGAACACAAACAAACGCATATTAGAATAATGCAAGTGGACAATATGCAGGAGAGTGAGAAATGTGGAAACTCTCACCAAACAATCATGAACAGCAGCAGTGTTTCCAATGTTTGAGCATGAAAATTTCACAATCACGAGCCAACAGTAAACTGAAAAGCGAGTACACGCTGCATTTCCTATTTTTTCCAAGAATCAAAATTATAGCCAATTGTGCACATCCAATAAAAAAATAAATAGATGAACGTCATTACAAATCTTTATATCAATACATTTACAGAAATACATTTGCACTAACACGTCTGCGAATAAAACTGAATGAAAGTTCACGAATAACATCATATAATGACATTGAGGGCATATAAAGACATCATTAAGCTACTAGAAAATGTGATAATTACACAAGATAAAAGAAACCATTTAAAAAAACATGGAAAGGAGGAGGGAATAATCGTAGAAAAAATAAATAATTTATGATTTAATATATATATAGTCTTATATTTTCAGTCACAGAGTAACTATTTTTTCTGTCCCAACTTAATTCTTCCGTCTTACCAATAGGTATATTAATAAAGAGATAGGTATCCCGATTCATCAACAAAATTTAATAAATATATATGTATTATATATGACGCTTTTTAACTTTTACTTTCTTAGATAGTTGAATAATGCATTTTCTTATTGTCTTAAGTACATATATAACAGTTATATTCACTTGGTGACTTTCTAGACTTATTGAAAATGTTGATTTCAACACACAATGACTTTTTGTCATTTGGAAAAAATGCACTTAGTGACTTTTATATATATATAGTATATATATAAGATCCTCTGATCTGGTGTCGCTTTATTTTAGTGACAGTTTACCTTTATTTTCTATTAAACAATTTTTTTTTTTCTTCGTTTTTTATTCCAATGAATAGGTAATTATATTTAAAATGCACATTTCCATTAAGGGATTGTCATAATGTTTTATTTACACAAGTTACTGATTCAAAAGTGAATTTCTCCATGAAATCGAAACAAAATCATTACGTTTAACATATCATTCGAAAGCTTATTAAATTTGCAAGTTTTTGTGAGATTAGCAGTTTTGTGGATAGTTATTTCAAAAAACGGTGAGCGTTGAAGTAATATTAGACACTGTGACTTCCCCAAATAAGGTGAAGATCAAGCTGTTCTTTAGATACCAAGTTTGTAAAATTCGAGGTTACAGGTACTCAGCTATTATAGAAAATTTAATGCTAAATCCGAAAATTTGGTCAAAATGTGAAAAATTTGAAGATATTACAGCTTTGATGAAAAAAAACGTGGTTTCCTCAAAAAAGTCTTTGATTTATCGTATATCTGCAACGGATTGGAATAGCGGCATTTTGGTACATTTTTGATCCAGTTTCACCCATTTTGTTTTTTTACACTCAGAGATACTTTACCTGTATATATAATTAAATTAATAAATATAAAAAAAAAAGAAAGAAAAAGGAAAATGAAAGCCAATTCTTGGATAAAAATTCTTATCGATTAGAGGTGATTCTGGCCAAGAGAAATATGGCACTAAAGTATTGGTGAAGAATTTAAAGTTTATAGGATTATATTTAATTTTCAGAATATCTTAATGCATGTTACATTTCATTTCATTACATTAATGACATAATTACATTTAATTACATATCAGAAATATCATTCTTTAACAAATTCTTCTGCTTCCTCCTAAGTGTTTCATCTAAATTCAAACAGTGATAAATAAGTAAAGAATCAAGTAAGCAACGTAACAAAAACAAATATTAATAACAAGACAATTAGGAAAAAAATAACAACAGGGGGGGGGGGGGGGGTTGAAGAATGAGGAAGAGGAGTACTCACTGGCAACTCTTTCTTCCTAAATATTTTAAGGTTATTTGTTAGTTATGGAGGTCTTTCATTTAGTCCCTTTTTAGGCTTCTCTGACCAAGTTAGTATGTGCATGTTAAAATTATTTAATAGGTCAAAATAACTTGGAAGTAGAAGATCTGTTACTAAAGTTACGTGTATTAACAAAGTATTGGAAGAATTAAGTGACTGTTCTGCATAATAGAAACGTTGTGAATTATTTAAGTATATTCATTACATCAACCATGGAAATTCATATTTATCAGAGATTTAAATTTATAGTTTCGATGCTATTCCAGCAGTAATGCCTACTTAAGTCGTGTGTAAATGCACCTTGTGATATCATGACCGTTTGTTATGTAAAGTAGAGGCGTAAAGATTGAACCTTGAGATACTAACTGCAGAGATTGATTTAACTGAATAACGGATCAAAATCTATCAGAAATATGGGATTAAGGAAAGAGATGGTAGTCTGATATAACTTGAATGCTTCGTTAGTATATGCTTCAACACAGCAGGAAATTTCATTTGTTTCAGGGAAAATGGAACTCGGTGCGTTATTTATCAAACTCTTTATCATTTATGACAAGATGAGTCCACAGAACTTAACTAGTTGATAGGAACAAGAAACCATATTAATGACACTTCCCGGATTAAAGCTTGTTAGACCTGTGCCAGTTATACTGGAAATGGGAAAACTTGCTTCCCACGGAAAAGTTGATAATGGCCGGTGATGATAGGTAAAACTAGCGATACAGACAATCCAACATGCCCGGCCGGTTATAACCGTATAAGTCTTAACTTATATCCATTTCGAAACTTTCTAACGAAGGTACAATTATAAACATATACATATTCAGTACTACTTGTTTCCTACAATTAAATCCAGTTAAGATATATGGTAACGAAATGACTATGTTTCGGTTCAGTGTTAAAATAGGATTGATATAGAGTGGAACAGCTACGTATCGCATATGTATTTCAAACATCTGTATTTTTGAGTTATTATCATGGATAAGTTCAACAGCCTTCTATGAACTGTCAAATGCATCGAACTAACTTCAAATCCTACCTGATAAATCTCATTAGTGGTTGGGATCGAAAGATAATTAAGGTACACTTTCGATATTTCATACAAGACTGAGCGATTTTATATTTTTTTTTAATGCAACATTTTGGAGTTGTGTCACTTACGTAATACCTGTGAGATATGAGCGTGAAGATATCCTCAAACATCTTGTTGACCAACGAATATCAGATGATTATAGACCGTCAAGTTTAAAAAATTAAAAGAAAAAATTTAATAAATTATAAATTTGAAAAAGCAAAATGTTCAAACAGATATTAAATAAAGACATATACAAATATTTTTTTTTTAGAAATAGTGATTTATCTTATTTTTTATTGCAAATTAGGCTCTGCTGTCTGTTATATACTAACTATGACATTACCTAGTGTTCTTTAATGTGATACAGAGAGGTGAACATTTTTTTCAGAACCGTTGAAAACAAATTGCCGAGCTCTGTCGTGCAGTTTCGAGTGCTATGTTTAATTCATCATCACGATCACCGTGAAAACTGTTGATTTCCCTAAGACAAAACAGTGGGTACATTGGTAAATATATTTGCCTCAATTTATTGTCATAAAAAGACAGAAATTCTGTATCACTATACGCTCATAAATATATTTTATTTCAAACAGCAAACTGCATGAACAAACCATGCTTCTACTGTATTTCCATAATTTACCAGTCGTTAGATTCATACAGAAACAGCTTTAGTTAAAATGAACAGCTTCTTATCGACACTCTGCTATACTTTGGCTGATGCGCTTAAGAGTTAAAGTTTCATCAAAAATTATTTCAAAAGAAAAGGATCAAAGCTCAAAGGGTTTCTGTTAGGTATGAACACTCCTGGTTTTGTAGACGGCTTGTTCCATGGTAAGTAATTGGGCGGCAGTATAGGCAGGAAGTTAATAGATTTTCAGATTGAATTAATTTTTTCTCTTAAATATAAAAGGTTTCTGAAAAAATTTAATTAATTTTCAAAATATGGAATTTCGATATATAAAAGTTTATCTTAACCACCTTTAGCTTATATACCAGAGGTGAAAAAAGTACACCTGATGAAGAGTAAGAATTATTCTTTTCAGACTGAGAAAGGGGACAACTAGCCACATATAGAAAAGGATTTGCTCAAAAATTACATGTCAACAAGTTAAGGCTGACCTGGCACTTCTTGAAGATACACTGAAGACCAACGATGTGAAGCCGAACAGTTGGGTATTATTAATTTCGTTATGGTGTTTTTTGTTAGATTTTTTTACATTTTGGTTTGTGCTAGTGTTCTATTTACCATAACAATTTAATCTTATAATCCAATTTAGTGAATCGCAAAATAAAAATTTAAATTTCGAATTTGTAAATACTTATTAAAATGCTGTAATTATATTTGCATGTAATATGCTAAAAGCAGGATGGATATACAAAATATTTAAATACAAGCACTTCTTACTGGGTTACTTTAAATATAGGTTAAACATACAAGGGGAAATACTCAAAATGAAATTCATCGTTAAAATACGGTCACTCATTTGTACCATAAAACACTGAGAGAAGGCTGAAAAGGAGATGGATGAGGGACATAGATTTTGTTTTAGATTAAATTGTTAAAATGTACACTCGTATACAACATATTATTACAATAAATAAAAAATTAAAATACTAGGTACTGATTGATGGAAATAAAAGAAGACATAAAAATTAGAATCAGCTAATAGAAAATCTTCAATCTTGATATATATAAAATATATAACAGTTTTTAAAAAAACTAAAATTATAAAAATTAACAACTCTTAGAACTAATTTCTAACGCATCCTGCAACCATTAAGCAGACGACATTGTGGTCCAGCTAAGAGTTAATAAGTGTCAGGCATTTAAGCATTCTCGTAACCTCAGGGGCGCCGTTTCAAACCTAACTTAAGAGGATTGAAATTGATTTCGTGGCAGACGCATGGAATAAATCTTCTCACTCAAGACAGACCCGTTCTTTCTGCCGTTAGAGAACATATGGATGTTAAGCACTAACAAAACAAGTTTTCAGTAGTGACTAAGATCAGAAGTGATTAAGTTAACAAACGCGATGGAAATAATCCACTTAGGCACTGTAAAATAATGAAGGGAAGAAAGCAGGTTTATTGTGTAAATTTGATACATCGTCGGTGAGATTGCCAATTCTGTTATGTGCATTTTTTTTCGATTTAGGTTTTTTGCAAGTTTCGTTTTAAAATTAAATTCTGTGTCTAATGTAAAAATCCGAATATGCGATTTAAGCTTTGATCAAGTTTTGAAAGAACACTTCAGTGATTTTACCCAAAACACATTTACACATGTGCATCAAAGCAGATTTTTTATGTTATGCCATAGAGGTGCTAAAATGCACATAGCGGAAATGGCAATCTCACCGACGATATACTGTTATTTCAATGATGCAGTGCTTGTCAAATCTAAGTTTTCACAATTTTAGTTTTTTAGGTCGATACACTGCTTCAAAAGTATAACCCTTTTGAAAAAGACAGGGTTCGTACTACCACTACTGAGGCAGTTTTCTAAAGTTAATTTAAAATAAGTTAAAAAAAAAAATCATGAAAATATGATGGAAAACTTACCAACCCATCCTCGGTATTTAAAAAATCCTTAAAAACACAAAGAATGTCATTATACAAACCTAATCTCGCTGAAACGGGAGCTAGCACCAAGCATTGTTCCAGTATTATCTCACTGAGGGCTTAGTTCCGAGGACGTAGAAAAATGTAAAAAAAAAACAAAAAAAAAACAAAGAAAAGAAAAAACGAAAAAACAATAAAAACACAATGGCAACCTCTGGTATACGGAACTGGCAGGTAAAAAAGGGAAATTAAATTGAAACGTATTTTAGCAAAATTTACACCCCTCACCGTGATGAAACTGAAACGCCAACTACACCTTCTAAAATATAAGAAATATTCACATTCGTTTCTGATGATGAAACGGATTTAAGATCAATATTTATTTTAATGTTAGATGTATTGCATATATTAATAAAGCAACTTTAATGCACAACAGTAAGTCATTTTACAAAACAAACGTTTTGATTTCTAACCAATGATGGAGGGTTATGAAAAGGTACGAAATGATATTTTGTGTTATATTTTAATATAATATTTTATGTAATAATGCAATATATTTCAACTGAAAAAATAAATAACAGGAATATTTAGGATTTTCTAATGGTGTGCACGGTCTGAGTAATAAAAGGAAGTATTCATATGAACAAACAATAGACGAAGCAACCCTATCGCTTGACTAAGGAAACAACTAAAAATAATTGAGTAGTTACTAGGATAAAGAAGGAGCGGTAGGACGATTAAATTAAATAATTCACTTCTAAAACACAAGGTACCTGGTCCTTGACCTACTTGTCAAGTACTATCTAGCCTTTAAAGAGGGATGCGCGCGCATCTTAGGAATGATCACACTGTCATAAATTATGCTGAGTGGTGAATAGTATATAAGAGCTATTTATTTTAATAGTTCTTCTTGCATTATTTGATCCTCTTCAGAAAAATATTGGCACCCCGAAACTCTTTAAACTTTTCTCTTAACAGAGTGAACCAGAATGCCCTGGTATCTGAGCTAGCGTGAACTTGCTGCAGATATCGTTCGGCTAACTGGCTTGGAGTTTCGGAGAGCCAATCTTTTTCTGAAGAGGACCCCATGAATTTAGGGGACCCAAACGTCAATCAATAATGCAACAATTAAAAAAAGCAGAAAATTGTTTATAAATAATAAGACCTGATACCCAACCATGTATTAAAAAACATAGCTTATATATTTATGTACACATTTAAACTTACACTCTAACATATTTATGGCTAATCTCTCCTTTTCATTGCTTTATTTATTTGGCTACGCCTGTTCTTGTATGGACTGATACTAATTATTAGAATCTCTCGTCTAACGTTCAGTTTAATCTGTCTGATGAGACAAGTAAAATGGGTCAAATACTTCTGAATTTTAAAGTACAATAGAACTTAGGAATAAAACTATAAACTTATGCAGGTACAGTCTACTCTTGCTAGCTCGAATTCCACGGAACTCCGAGTTTTCTTCGAGTTACGTGTAGTTCGAGTTATAGGGGTCATTCATTCTTGATTAAATTCGACTCACAGAGGTTACAAGATATTGAGGTAAACCAAATGAAAATTCGAGTTATAGAGGTAAAGAATAGTTTAATCAACAGAAAATCCAACATTGTAAAAAATGTTTAGTAAATTAAACGTGCACAAACATTAAAATTAACATAAAAACATTACGGGTTGAAAAAATCCCATATCTTCTTCTGCTTGACTGTTGGCAACACGTTTTCAATCACATTATCGATTGAAACAATCGATAGAGGTAAAATATAACCGTAAAATTATTTCGAGTTATGTATTGCTATTTTTTCGACTTGGACAGTTTTTTACAATGGGATTGAAAATAATTCGATATATCAAAGATTTCAAGTGATCGAGGTTCGAGTTAACGAGAGTCGATTGTAAATCAATATTATAATATGATGGATTTTAAAAATTTTATAATGGTTTAAAATATATTTTAAATATACTCGATGAAGTTTAATTATCAATTTTGGTCAGAAGATGAGCTGTCTCAAAATGCTTTGTCGAAACAATAAGTAAAACAATTAAAAGGAGAGATTTTTAATCATTTATGTTATTTCATAAACACATGCATCTCGTTAACAATTAATGCCATTATTTTCTTTTATAATGTCAGTAAAATTCTATTTTCTTAAAAATATTTTTTTTTTTCCTTAATTAAAAATGATTCTTATTTATAAGACTTCACTCCGTAACTAATCAGGCTTTATGGAGGTCAATGCGAAATTTCTTTTGTTAATTTAATCAACATCCGTTAGTTTTTGTTCAAGTGTCTTGTTGAAGCTCAAAGGAGTGGAACGAGTGATGGCGTTTTTCGCTCGACTAACTGCTTTGTCTCCAATAAGTCCTTTGTTCCGGCAATAATTAATTGGGCCTTTTAACTCCTTTAATGTCCTTCATTACCAACCTTTATAAATCACCACACCATCACGCACGGTGTCGTTGGAGTTTATCTTCTTTGGCTATCGATTTTTAATTGTAATTATATGAATTTGGGATTAATTAAATCATGGCATTTTTATGAGGTAAAAATACACACACATGGAAATTTACTTCCTCATACAAGCTATTCATAGGAGTCCTAGAATAAACATTATTTTCGTTATAATTTATATCATACTTCATCTTCGTCAGATATCTAAGAAAGTAAAACCAACAACAGAAAGATAAAAATTAAGAAACAAACATGAATAATTCACACATTTTATAAATAAGAATTTGTTGAACTGAAGGTAATATAATAAAAAGTAATAAAATGTATCTTTATAACATTGGGTCAATGGCGAAGGAATGGCCCTGGCCTCTAAACAAAAGTATTTCCATTTTTTTTTTTCAAAATATTTATATTTTTTCAATTCCATTGTTTTAAATTGTAAAGAGAATCATTTTAAAAACAATCTGTTTTATCTAACACTGCTGAATTGAATTGAATCCGTTTTCCTCTGCTCTGCCCTTACAGGCGGATTTTCTTCTACACAGATCCTCTCCTACCAAGTTCAACAGGTTGGACTCAACCAAGATTGTTTAAACGGCTAAAATTTCCGCCGCAAGATTTTAAATCACCACAACACCTGCCCTTTAGATTATGCGACCCCACCATGGAATCCCTGTTCTTCGAAGTCATAAGAAAAAAAATGATAAATGATTCAGTGCATACATACAGAATAAAATTAAATATCTGCGAATAATTTAAGAAATATTTTGTTATCAGTTATTTTATAATTAGGGTTGGATATTATATGAAATAAAAACTGAAACATATGCAAATATAAGGGGTAAAATATCGGAGATATACAACTACCTACATTATTTAAAAAAATTAATACAAACTTACACATCACTGCAAAGTAATACACTTCATTACTTAAAGTGGCTTAATTAATGAAAGGATGTCAGCTCGAACTAAATTACTAAATAAATCGGTATTGCAACCAGACTTTTCTGATCCAGTGGCAGTTTGCGTGATAAAGGTTTGTTCTAATTTTTACTTCTTACTGTGGCTTTGTATGGGCTTCGCTGTTTTTATGTGCTGTTGCAAAATACCGTTAAGTAGTTGATACAACTTAATAAAAACAAACAGAACATAAAACGTCTCCATCACCCTTGAAAGTTTCAATTGAGGACACAAATGTACATATATTCTAGGGTTGGGCGATAGTCGATAGTTAGCACTATCGATAGGCCGATACTATCGGTTGAGAACTATCGACTGCTATCGATAGTTTTTCGATAGTTGCTTCCTTTTTTTCTAAATCTATTCAATTAAGAATTTCAACTGATTTAATTAAATTCAAATATCTACTTACTATTTGAAATTTGCAAGATTATAAATTATAAGATTATATCATAAAGATGATAGAAAACTTATTTATTTGAATTTTAAAGAAGTATTTACAATCTACATGGTTACGATAATAATGAACAAATCAAATCTTCAAAAATGAAAAATAACGAAGTAGTTAATTTCCAGAGTCAAGTGTGCTCCCTGAGCCACATATATCCCGAAAGAAAAATTAGCATTTCTGCTTTTCTTTGGCTTAATCTTTGAGAGAACCCTTGAGCTCAAGGAATTCCGAATTCAATTTCAGAAGAACTCAACACTGGACAGAAACAGATCAACATAATTCCGAGAGTTTCAAAACTTGAGAGTAAAAAAGATCTATGGATAGTCGACACTATCGATAGTGACCATCGATAGGCATGACCTATCAATATATCGATAGTAACTATCAACTATCGCTCAACCCTAGAACATTCCAACAAGATCTTCCGTCTTCCCAACAGTGATTTTCGGATTAAACAAATAAACAGTTGACGAATGACGTGTCAATAACATTGGGTCAATGGACCCGTCTCTAAACAAAATTAATTTTATTTATCATTTTTCATGGAAGTGAAGTGACATTCCAAGTATCTGAGCGGAACGAGAACGTGGATTGATCCGATAAAACAATTCCAAGAGAAGCAAATGCGATCGAAAGTTCACGCAAGGGAAAAATCATGATCTGGAAGTCACTATTATTTGATGTTGGGTTCAAATTCAATCGAAATCGTTATGAAAATAAGGAGAACGATAGATAGTTAAAAAGAAGTGGTAACAGAATAACATTTTAAAAAAATATAATACTTTTTAAATCAAGGAATACTAGCAATAAATATTCCGATAGACATGTTTTTACTAATACATAGCTATCTGAGAAAGTAATGACCGTTCGACATGAATAGGTCAGTTACATAAAACTGCTTACTGCGTCATGTATAGTTAATGAGAACCTGGAGCCTGTAATGTGATTACTGGGACATCACCGCTTGATTGCAACCCCTAGTTAATCAGAACAGCGCGATAAATAAATTTACAGAACTTGCATGATTCTTTTAGCTTTTGTGAACATTACTCCACAACAAATTCATAATATAATTCGCTAATGATGAACCTCAAATATACATATAACGGACTATCTATGTACTAGTGCATAAAAAACTTTTGAAATAGGATTAGGTCAGAGAAATTTAACTTACATGGTAAAATATTAAGAATGATAAAAGTATAGTTGACTGTTATGATAAATGAAGAAGAAGATGATTTAATTACTAAGATAATATTCTAAATATTTTATAGAGAAGTGGATGATCAGGGATCCAGTCAAAGAGGCAGGTCGAAACGTTGGCACGTATTAAAGAATTTCTTCTTAGACGTGGTGTTCCTCTTTGACTGCATCCCTGATCATCTACTTCTGCATACAATATTTAGAATATTATCATAGTAATTAAATCTAACAAACAAATAAATAAATCAATAATACGCTTCTTCAAGAACATATCAGACTTAAAAGACAAGAAAATGACCATCGTTCCTGGTCATTCCAACATTTACAAGACAAGTGTTAAAAGCTCCATATAAATTACAAAAGACTTATTTACATGACAATAATTAGAAAAATTTGGACATACGGAGTTGAGTTTTGGGGCTCTATTAAACCTTCTAATTTTTCTGGTATCCTTACAATCCAAAATGCTTTGTAAAAACCTAAGTGCTCTTTATTATGACACAAACTTGTCTTTAAAGATCCTGATGTTCCAAATGTTGCTGATTTGGTTCAAACCAGATGAGTACCTATCCTTTCATAGCAAACTCCATACCAGCTCAAATCCACTATTCTCCCTACTACTCTCACACTCAATTCCCGATAATCCTACGAGACATCTGAAAAGAAGATGGCCAAGAGACCTTCTAGTGAAGAATTGAAGTGCTACTAGTGAATAGTTCTTTGCATGTTATTGATAATTTTCCTAAAATTTGCTTTTATATGATGTATACAGTTGAAAATATTAATAAATAGTTAAATAAAAAAACTTCTTCAAGAACATTGGATTTAGCTTAAACGGTGCTGATGACAAGGATGCCTATTGCGTTTTTGTTCCTGAGTGATGCAATAATCATTTAAGGACTTTCCCAACTCTTTTATTTCTTTACTCTAAACGCTTCCCAACAAATCAAAAGATGATGAGCTCCTAAGCGTGTGGAATTAATAGCTACGTGCCAAGGCTAAGTATGTTGGTATACCATTACGACAAACATGTTTACACTAACAGTTCCTAAAACCATGACCGGGTGACATCATACGGGCATCTTGGAGCTATTTGCCAAGGCGAAGAACGTACGCAAATATATAAGCGTGGTTTCACTTTCACTATGATGTCGATAAGCAGCGCTTCTATGGGTCACGTAATTCCCTATTTGGTAATATTCAAACCAGGCATTTTTAAGGTTCTTGGGATAACGTTGTAATGCCGTAACAAACGCAAGAAGAATAAATAAAAACTAATGTTCCAAAAAATTATTTGATTTCTCAAACCAACAATCCTTAGTAAAATCGTCAAAGCTTCTTATTATGTCCAAAATAAACTTATCCATGACAAGCCACTCCAATCTACCAGTCTCCCAACTTACACTATTCCCAATAATCCTCCGAGTCTGAAAAGAAGAACGCCTAGGAACATTCTAATGCAGAACATTTATTGAAGTTCTACTAATGGGTAGTTATTCAGAAGTTATTGACATGTTATAGTAATCATTTTCCTCAAATTCACTTGTTGTTTATAATGTATACAGTTAATATAAATTAAGTAAAAAATAAAATAAAATAAATAACAGTCAGGGTTAACACCTGATTCAGGCTTGAAGAAATAATGATAACATACAATCACCTTTATTCATTATTAGCCATTTCCATAAAACTTCTTAGATTTTCAAAAAACTTGTTAGTCAATGTTAAGAACAGGAGTAACAATGAACATTATCCTTACAAATTACAATTTAATGGTAGAATTTAATGGTTCTTACTAAATTAAGATAACTTGTATTTTAAAATATTAAATGTCTAACCTTCTAATCATCAAATAATTCATTAATGATTCCATTGGGGTATACAATGACTATTAATCAATTTGATTAGTACAATACTTCAGAAAATATATTAATAAGATAGTAAGAAAATAATATTTTTAAACTATGAATATAATTATCTTCTGTATCAATGAAGATTTATAGGACCAAAGAGTAATATGTTCAAGTGATTGTACGCGGACAAGATGGAATTTCGTTCCAGGAAGAAAAGCCCAGAAATAAGTTTCTCAGAAAAGTTATTATTGGCTAACGGTGATGAAATGACAATAAAAACGGTTACAAAATGAAATGTCTTGACAATAAAATTTATAAAAAATTAATGTATTGGATTCATTAAAAAAAAAAAAAAAAAAAAAAAAAAAAAAAAACTTAATAAAAGAATAATTTCTGCGGTTTACCGTCTGCTTTTTCGCCGGAGAAGAAATACTTTCCAAAATATTTTTCTATCTTTAGGTTTTTAAGATAAAAGAATTTGCTTCTACTAAATTCTTTTGTATAAAAATATTGAACTTCTCAGTCCAAGACTTTACGACTAATAACGTTAGCAATAAAACTATATACACTGACCTACGCACCCAACAGTCATTGAACACAAACGGACACACTAAAAACTGTTTCATGAAAAATTAAAGAGAAACCCAAACAAACTCATCAATGGTACTCCCACATGTCTCACATACCAGGAGGAGACTGAAAAGAAACTGGATAAGAGACCTACTTATATTAAAGTAAATCCAAGACAAAGAAGGGATGCCATTGGGCACTATCTATCATCTTGACTAACATGCCATTTTTTGTTTATATTCTTATTACAGCACATATACTGATGTTTTTGAAAGCAGACTAAAATGGAAATGATCAAGGTTAATTTAAGAACAAATTGATAAAAAAAAATCGAAAATAAACTTGTCCCTCATTGTTCATGCAATTATATACATACTTATGAAAACATATACTCAGTCTGGTTACATATAATCATATAACTCATACAGGTTACATATAAGTTACATCTGAATACATATAACTCAGTCTGGTTAGAGACCGTGCCTAGTTAACATCGTGTACCGCTGTTCGTCATTACTGTATTCTTATCCATTTTCACCGGTTTTTTTGTTGTGTTGCCCGTTTCTTAAATATCAATAGTTTAATTAAACTCAGTTATTTTCAACATTTTAATTGTTTATCAAGTTTTTTATTTTCATCTATTGAAAAGAGAAAAATACCCGAAGGCAAGAAGCTTAATCCTGAAGGTATTAGCGCTGCTGGCTGGTTATATTTATTTACATATACAGTGAGTTCTATTGTAAATATTATTTATTATGGCTGTGTGCTCTATTTGTCAAGGGGTAATAACCCGGGAAGACAAATATAATATAAGTTGCCATAAATGCAAAATAATTTATCATGGAAAATGTTTTAGTCTTAAGGAAAGGGAGATAGATGATATAAAATCATTAAAAAAAAATTGGTTGTGCTCTAAATGTGAAAAGGAAAAAAAAACATCTTCGTCTACTAGCAAACCAACAAGTCCGGCTAAATCTCATCCAGACCTAAACAGTGAGCCATCAGCGTCAGAAATACTCGCAGCGGTAAATAGAGCGGAAGCCAATACCAAAGAAGAAATCAACAGCCTCAAAACGGCCCTCGAGAAGTACGGCGAGCTGACTTTCGATCTTAGTGAAAGACTTAATAAGATTGAAAAACATCTTGAAAGTCAAGCAAAACGTCTAGAAGAGGTCACAACAGAAAATAAAACCCTTAAATTAAAGGTGGAGGGTTTAGAGGTCAGGGTGAATAGGGCTGAGCAGGGGCTGCTTAACAGGTCTCTCGAGATCCGTGGTATCCCAGTTCGCCCGGGTGAGACTCCGGCGGGACTAGTCACCAGCGTGGGAGCAGGTCTTGGCCTGAAGATTAATATAGAGGACCTAGACTCTGTAGAGCGTAAGAGACCTCGAAAAGAAGATCCCAGGCCGCCTCCCGTTATCGTACGCTTTGTGAGGCAAACAGTACGGGATGATCTGGTGCAAAGAAGGAAAGTGAAAAGAGATTTCACCACACGGGAAATTGGCTGGCAAGAAAATGACTCTCACAGGATTTATCTCGGAGAAGAGATGACACCGACCAATAGGCACCTCTACTGGCTGGCTCGTCAAAAGAAATCCACAGGAAAAGTAAAATACGTCTGGTTCGCGGGCGGTAGAGTACGTTGCAGGAAAGACGATGGCCACCCTGTCACTATTATCGACCGGCCCCAGGATCTTGAAGTTTTCATCTGACTTTCCGTTATAGCTCGAGTGAAACTGTTATTCCTTAACATCACTGAAACTAATTGCATGGTATCGTTGACACCTAAATTTGATATCCCCAATATATATATCTCACTAATTTATGCCTACGCTATTATTTTTAATTCATTCTGTAAATTTTTTTTATTTCATTTTATTTTACTGATTTCCAATTTTACATTGCTAATCCGCTTTCTGTCACCTTTTCGCACTATATTGGCTTATTTCGTGGTATCGCCTATGCTTACTTTTGAATTTTGCTTCTCTCATACATTCGACTTTCAAATTTTTTCCAACATCAATAGTTGCACATCTTTTTTTTCATTTTATTTTCATAACTTTTCATATTTAGTGGTTACAAAGTTTAAATCTAAATTTTTCATTTATTTAATCAATTTTCAATATACAATGTTCTTTCTTCTCTGCTCATTACTCATATAAAAGTTTTTTTTTTTTTTTTTCTCCCAAAACATAAGTGTCTTTTCCTTAACCTTTCTCCAGTATGTCTAGTATCCTAACTACCTGTCACGTCAACTCCCAATCCTTGCCTGCCCATTTTGAAGAATTTTATCAATATTTTTCACATAACTTTTACCATATTTTATCTATTTCCGAAACGTGGCTTAAGCCCCACATTCCTTCCTCTTCCGTCTCCCTTCCTGATTACTCTCTTACCCGCCATGACCGGGCTGGCCGGACTGGTGGTGGTGTTGGCATATATGTCCACGATAGCTTAAAAACAAAAATCCTCGATTTCTCTCCCTCATCCATATACCCACACATTGAATACCTTATCCTAGAAATTTCATCTGGCAATCATCACCTACTATACGCTGTGATATATCGCCCTCCTCTTGTTCCGTTCGGTCCTTCCTTCGAATCTTCCTTATTTAACCTTGTTCCTCTCTATTCCAATATTATTATCTCCGGAGACCTAAACACAAATTTCCTTGCTGACTCTAACGATAAGCGTTACTTAGATGACTTGTTCTATTCCCTCCGTCTTTTCATAGTACCTTTCGCTCCTACTCACCATTCCCGCTGGTCCGATACATGGTTAGACCTATATATCATAGATTCTCAAAAAAACCTCCTTTCCTTCTCCCAATGTCCCGTGTCCTTCCTATCCTGCCATGACCTAATCCAAATATCCTATGATTTCCAAACCCATCAGCTTCCTACTAAAACCATAACATACCGCAACCTTGACGCCCTTGACCGCGATAGTATCCTACCTCTCCTCGAAACCTTAGATTGGTGTGGAGTCTACTCAACCTCTTCCATTGACACCATGGTGGAAATCCTCACAACCAATCTCCTCACTATCCTCGATACCTACGCTCCGCTTAAAACCTCCACCTTTCGCCGTCGGCCTGCACCATGGATGTCTAAAGAAATTAAAGATCTGCAGAGAAAGCGTGAAGCTGCACGAAGACGATTTAGACGAACGAGACTCACGGACGACTATCAAGCATTTAAAGTACTCCGTAACCTGGTGCAAGTAAGAATCCGACGGGCGAAATCTTCCTATTTCCATGAAGCCCTATTGTCCTCTTCCGACTCCAAGTCAAAATGGCAACTCCTTCGAAAACTCTCCCTCTATAACCCCTCCGGATCCTCAACCTCATCCAACTTCCCAATTTTACCTAATGACCTAAACACCTATTTCGTTTCATCTGCTCTCACCTCTCCTTCCCCTTATACCAGTTTCTCCTCTGAAGTACCTTTCAATGACAATGAATTTTATTTTTTCCAACGTTACTCCTACAGAAATTATCTCCTCTATCTTAAAATCTCATACCAATTCCATAGGCCCAGATGGTATCCCCGTTAAACTAATAAAATTATGCCTCCCAGAAATTTTACCGGTCCTTGTCCACATCTATAACTATTCCCTTCAAAACGCCATATTTCCTACTCCCTGGAAAAAAGCTATTGTCCATCCCATCAACAAAATTCCTAATCCCACCGAACCTTCAGATTATCGCCCAATCTCCATCCTTTCAAACCTTTCAAAACCCTTAGAACGACTGGTTCAATCCCAAATTTCCTATTTCCTTGAAGGTTCCCATTTGCTCGACCCTTTCCAATCTGGTTTCCGTCCTGGTTATTCCACACAGTCTGCACTAACCAAAATCATAAGCGATATCCATGCCGCCATAGATGAAAAAAAAAAACTGACCGTCCTGATACTCCTAGATTTCTCCAAAGCTTTTGATTCCATTGATCATTGTATCCTTTTTTCCAAATTAAAAGCTTTAAAATTTTCCAATAGCACAATCCATTGGTTCCAGTCTTTCCTCTCCGACCGCACTCAAGTAGTATCCATCCCTAATCAACCCTTATCCGATTTCCTAGCCCTCTCTTCCGGAGTAGCCCAAGGTTCCAGCATTTCGCCTCTCCTCTTCAACTCCTACATTAATGATCTCCCCCAGTCAATTTTTCATTGTTCCCACCACCTTTATGCAGACGACTCCCAGATATATTTATCCTTTCCTCCTACTGAATTATATGAAGCTTTTTCTAAGATTCAGGAAGACCTCAATAGAATCAGTGCTTGGGCCAACCTGCATCAATTAAATTTAAATGCTGGAAAAACTCAAGCTATTATAATCGGCTCAAATCCCCTTCTCAGATCCATCTCCGATTTTCCTACCCTAATCCTGAATAATCAACCTATCACCTTCTGTTCCTCCGCTAAAAACCTAGGAATCATTATTGACCAAAACCTTTCCTGGAAGCCTCAAATCGCCCAAATAGCCCGTAAATCAATAGGAATCCTCAAATTATTTCATCGTTCCCGCCATTCTCTTCCTCAATCCACACGAAAACTCCTAGTTTCCTCATTCATTTTTCCTCAGTTTGACTACGGGTGTGTGGTGTATGGGGGCCTCACGATGGGGCTCCGGGACAGATTACAACGTATCATGAACAGTTTTATCAGATTTGTATTAGGAGCCCCGAGACGTTCCCATGTATCTCACCTCTACACTGCCCTGGAGTGGCTCAATCCTTCCTCCCGTAGACAATATTTCCTGGGCACCTTCCTGTACCATGTCATTAATAACCATTGCCCACCCTACATCTGTAACCTATTGATATTCAAGTCTTCCGTCCACTCCCAACTCACAACAAGATCACGTTCCTCTGACCTATATACTCCTTTCCATCGAACAGCATTATACCAACACTCCTTCCAAGCTCGATCCTCTACCCTCTGGAACTCGATCCCTCCTGAAATTAGACATGCTTCTTCCTTAAATTCATTCAAAACTCTTCTATTCCGATATCTCCTTAAATCCCAGTTACAGCCCGCCAATATGAGTGATAATTGAAAGTCAGTTAATCAAATTAAGCATATCCGATGCTGATGAGTTTGCTTCAATGAGTATATCATTATATAAATTTAAATTCGTTTCTCCAACAATAGTCTCTGTTTTTTTTTTTTTTCTCTTATAAATTATTGTTATTATTTCTTTCCTTTTTCTTCTAACCGATAAAGTGCTATTATCAATTGTATATATATTACCTTTTAGATATTTGTAAATATTTTGTTATATTATCATTCAAATAGGTCTTATTTTTTTTTTCTTCTCTATATATCTTTTCCTTTCTTTTCACTATATTTATTTTATTTATTTACTTTTTTTTTTTTTTTATATTTCTTTTTATTTCTGAACGCATTGTAATTATTCTATTAGCATATTTGTTTTTTTTTTTTTTTTTCTCTCTCTCTTCTTCTCTCATGTATATATTTATCACAAAGTTCTATTTTCAATTGTATATTCATATATTACCTTTTATGCTTATTATTGTCCATTTGAAATTAAGATAGCCAGACTATTGTACAACTTATTATACATGTCTGTTATTCTTAGGGGACAATTTGTCCCAGAATAAAGATTTTTTTTTTCATTTCATTTCATTTCATTTCATATGAACAGTTAATATTATTCATAGAGAAAGACATAATTCTGATATTAGTACAGGGCAGCAACCTCTTGGTATTCATCGGGGGCTGACGAAAATTGGACCACTTGCCAGAATAGTAACCCCACCAATATCAGTACTAGGGACTAGTTAGAACTAGCTTTAAAACAAAAAATAACGGTTTCAGAAGAAAAAAATCAAAGACATAAGTAAATATTCTATCGAATGATCAATAATACTAAAAATAATGACTATAGCAGGATATATACATGTAAGTGTTTGTGAACAGAATTCACGCTCAACCGCCAGGTTTTTCCCCAATTAATACATATACATATACATATACACACACACACACATATATATATATATATATAAGTGCAAATAAATTATGTTATTGTATAAATCTTAGGAGCTTTTGGGGAAGATGGTCAGAGGCAGCACCTCCACGTTTAGTAGCACGAAGAAGGTAGAGAAAGAAGTATAAACGTTTACCGGAAAAGAATACAAAAATGCAATGTAATTTACCAACAAGGAATACAATTTTAAAAATAGATTATAAAAATAATCTTTGTTATTTCTCTATTTACTGAGTAAATGAAATAAGAATCAGGGTCTTGTTTCCAATAGTCCCGCCAGTGATTTTATTTTTATTATATTTATTAACGGTTGCTAAGTAATTTGATTTCATTGAAACACAAATTATGCACATGTTTAATTTTATTTTTATATTTTATTGTAAGTGTAATTGCGGTTAGTAATGCAACCAAGATCAATATTTTTAAATTGTATGAATTATGCAATGAACAGGAACGAGCCACGTTTTTTTTCAAGAAAAAATAATTTTATTAAAAGTAATGCATTGCAAATAAGGCCATATCATAACTAAAGAACCTAATTAAAATAATATTTCTTTATTTTGTTATTTTTCAAATTTTGTTTTATAAACTTTCAATTAAATAAAAACATATGTTTCTCCAAACCATATCTTTTAATTTATCACTAGGTTATTGCTACTAGATAAAATCACTGGTGGGGCTATTGGAAACAACACTCAAAAATAATATCTTTAAATGATTTCTTAATAAATTATTTTAATTTTGTAATCTGAAAAAAAAGACGTTTAAAATAAGAATTATTAATAATAATTAATACAGAGATAAAAATAATTAAAAGAAAAAAATTTTGGCGAAACCTTTCAGAACCAGTCGCCAATAAACTAGTTATTTATACAGCATAGTTCCAAACATTGGATTGAATTTCAGGAAGTAACCTGACCATAGGTTAGAGTCAAGAAATCAAAATGTTTGAGCACTGAAGGCCAAAAATACTGTTTATAATAATTTAACTAGGTAAAAGTTCTGATCTTATTATTCTTAAATCTGTATTATATGTTCATCTAAATTCATGATTAATATATTTAACGAAAAGGCAATCTCTAAAATACGAGAAATGAAGTGTCACAAAGTAACATACATAAAAAACCTGCCATCCAGATTACAGATTATAAAAAGATAACCAAGTCTTAAACAATTTAAAACACAAATAAAAGACATTCAGGAAACCACTCGCTGAAAGGAAAAATTAGTTATTGGGTTTTGCCGAACACTGGCCATTTCTCTGTGGCTCGGTGCTCAAAAGACCAGTCTTAGTTCCACCGTTTTAGCTTGAAAAGTATAAAAATTGAATATACTTTTTCTTACCTCATTTAGTTTCAAGTTATTTTACATAGTTACACAACTTATGTTATGTTTGTCATGTCTGTAAAGAGAACTCAAACCATATTTTTATTTTATTGATTTTTTAAAAATATGTATTTGTATTTCAATAGAACGTAAAAGCGATTTTTTTTTCAAAATTTATTTTGAGAAATGACCAATGTAATTTATATGTATAATGTTATTAATTGCTAAGTTGTGCTCCTTAACCCTTCTTCTGGCTAAGTATCCCAAATGACACCCTGACTTTAGAAATTATATTAAAATCTGGCGGTCTTGTTACAAGTATTTCACCCTTCCTCCTCTCTCATTTTTTTTTCTACTAATTTTTTTGCTGAGCTATATTTTCATAAGAGATTCATTTCAAGTTTTTAAGTTTAAATAAATTTACTTTTCTTAAGTTTAAAAAGTGTGACTCAATTAACGTCTATTTTTTAAAATAACCATTTAATGGGAAGCACAATAATGATACGGCAAAACACTAACAAGCCAATTATCTACTTTTTGGCAGCCAAGGATTTATAGATTAATCGAAACGAATTTATAAAAGATGAATTGAATAGAAAAACAAAACAAACATCCAAAGTGACAGAATCGTTTGGAAACCATACGGTTTATCCTACATTACTTCGCTATCTCACTATGAATACTAACTGAACGTGCCTGGAAGGGGAGAAGCACTCGATAACAGGGTCAAGATAGGTTGAGTTGACAGCGGAGTCATCTGTACAAATTGACTCAGTATTTGAGGAGGGTGAACAATGCCCTGGGGTGAGAGGGCCTATTCAACTCCTATCTGCCCTACTTCCTAGGCTAGAAAAAGTAACGAACGAGAATATTTTTTTAATTTTTAAAATTAATATAATTATCAGCATTATAAGTCATTTTTAACGCTATTAGAAACAAGAACACCACGACATAGTTCTAATCGCAAAATAATATAACATAATTATAATAATAGGGAAAGTCCTAGGCAAATTATAATAATAATAATAAAAAGAATAGCAAAATTCTAGTGTAATCTTTATATGATCAAAAACATAGTGTGAACCGTAAATTTAAAAAAAACTGTGCACTCAGGAAAGTTAAATAGAATCGAATTTCAATAATAACATTACGTGGGAAATTAAATCAGAAAAAATAATATAGGATGTACTTAGGATGATCTATCATTCACAGCTAATGATGGAGACATCCTAGTATGCTTGTTTAATGTAAGTTTGCAGGTGATTTGGACATGGTAAGAAGATCCAGAACTGTCTTAGATTAGGATTTACTAGCCCTTGAATCGTTTATCAGAAAAATGAGCCTAGTTGAGAAATTCAAAAACAAAAAACATGATTGCTAAAGAAGTGAAGCTTTCTAATGAAACCGCCGCACAGTGGGACGATCTCTGGGCATGGCTTTTTTATACGGTTAAATGAGTAAAAAAAATTTAGAAGGTGTCGAATTCTATGTATTGTTTGGTACAAAATGGATTGGTATAGTTTGTATAGAGATAAGAGTTATGAGGAAGAAGTTCAGGGCTGTAAAATGCCAATATTGAACGATTTATTGTTACGATATGAAATAATGCTTTTTTAGGTAAAGACAAGAAACAACTATTTAAATTAAATTAAATTTTCGGCTTCCCAGTAAGCTGGCAACCTGGGAAAGCCAAGACCAATTCTCCCTGAGGGAAGGTTTATGTTCAAGCTCATATAAGAATTTTATTTGTAAACGGGTTACTAATTGTGGAGTTATTTGTAAATATGTCAAATTTATTTCTTATTGTATTTATTTGAATTTTAGATTTCTTTTGTTGAGTTATGAACATAATGAAAGACTTTAGAAGGGGACTTTTATTATATTTTAAAATATATGTAAATTTAAATTTAATTGACAGGTCAACAGTAACAAAAGTAATACAAATAACTAGCAACAGTGAATAAAAAATATAATTACCTTCCGGAAAAATAAATCATATGAATATTATTCGCACCTTCTAGGATTTTATAATCTTCAAAAAAGTCCATGGCTGGATCTTGTTCTTTGACGTTTTCAAATGTAGCTTTTAATTGTTACAATTAAAGTTCATAGTTGGTACTCAGTATTGCCACTGGTTATCGCTACATAACTAATCCCTGACGCTCGAAGCCACTTGTTCAAACATGAATAACGGACCTGTGTATTCCGTTTTTAGGAGAACTCAGGAATTTTTTTTTTTTTTAGAAAATTGGTTTTGCAATAAAGCAGCACACCGGCTACTAATTGTTTCAATAATTATTTTTACATTATTTTCTAACACGTAGTTTACTCCAACACTGAAAGAAATAATTTAAAAAAAAAAAAGGAAAACATAGTCATTAAACAACAAATTTTTTTGCTGATCTATGTTACACCCTGGTTGCTTCCAATATTTCACTCAATAAAGTTATTCTTAAGGGACTTTGTCCGAGAATAAAGTTTTCTTTTTGTTCTATTCTAAACTGCAGTCTAAGACCTTTAAGTTTTATCTGCGAAAATACACTAAACAAAAATTCCTGACGAGAGCGCCCTAAGAAAAAATGATCTCAAACACTGTTGAGAACATTATCTTGAAGAATTACGTAAACGAAGAGAAACCAATTATATTTACATCATTTTAGATGAAACTGCAGACCCCCGGAGATTTCACATCATTAGAAGGTTCAATTGAACGTTTGTAAATTTTATTTCATTTTAATTTTACGTTTGGCTGATTTTTATAAACCGGCCTTTAGTATATCAAAACTTAATAATCCTGTATTTGTACCGTTAAAGCATCAAATATAATACTTACATACTGAAAAATATTTATTTCCCTTATAATAAAACACGCTGAATTTTGTTTAGTCTTTTAGAGACCCATCTCAACAATTTCTTTAAAAACTCAGCATTTCTGATTTTTCAGCAATTAATGCTATGTAATATAAAAAATTCAAGAAAAAAATGAGGTCTTCAGTTTTTACTCATTTGAGGCACTTATATTACACATATTCTTCGTACTACTTTCTTAACCAGTAAAATAATACAAACATCTATTTTTATTTTCACAGCACTTCGTTTATGAATTAAATATAAAAGGTAGATAACATTTCAAATGAAATTGGCACCATTCCCGATAAAGCAACTTCAACCAACCTTGTTACTAACTTATAATTTATATTCAAATATACTGATAAAAAAATAGTAATTCATCATTTGCAAAAAATTATACTCTAAGTTTCAAAAAGATTAACCTTGTTCTTTAAACACAATGAAGTTCAGAGACTTAATGACTCGGCAGAGTAGACATGCATTAGACGAAAGAGCTGATTTGTATGCCAGATAAGATAGGTTCTTCTTGTTTTGGTCTGATGGATTAACAGGTCAGGAAGGCCAAGGACAAGAGAGAGGTTCCGCAACAGTCTTTTTTTGGATGACATCACCTCTAATACGACATTGCACGCATCTTCCACATTAGTCAAAGGAAAACCGACAATGGTGGGGAAGAAGAAAAAAACATTCAAGCAACAAGAATGAGACTTGGGGCGACGGATCAGCATTCCATGCCTCCTTTTATTAGTGCTTTGCCGATGAAAAATTCAATGATATGAAAAGATAGAAAAATCAATTTTAAAAACCGATAATTCTATAATTGCTGATTATTCATCACAGAATCACATAATAAGGAATGAAATGAGATGCAATGATAAGCACTTTGATGACGTCTTCAGCTTCCTTTAGTAAACATATTTTGATTAGTTGATTGATTTAGTAAACATATTATTAATTATGACAACGTAATACTTTTTTTTTCTTCAAAAATTAAATAAACAGGTCTGTAGTTAAATTCCTATTATAATAACGTTAAGTTATTAAGAATTAGTTACCAAAATCTCTTAGCAGGGATGATTTAATTATAAGTGGGTAGCCATATTTTAAATTTTTTTAAATAATCCTTAAAAATAATAGATTAAACTATGATTTCCAATTTAATAACCTTAACTTAATTGACAACTATTTTTTTTTTTTTTTTTTTTCCATTTATTGATATTTACAACTGTACAAAATAATATACAACAAGTAAATGTGTTGACAGTGAATACAATGGCATGTAAATAACTTGTGAAGAACTACTCACTAGTAGCACTTCAATAAAATCAACACTAAAAGGTCCCTAGGCCATCTTCTTTTCAGACGCCTCGGAGGATTATCAGGGATGGAGGAGGAAGCAAGTTGGGAGACTAGTGGATTGGAGTGGTTATGGAGCTTACTATGGAAGGATAGGTATCTGGTTTGGGCTAAATCAAAAACATATGGAACATTAAGATCTTTATGGATAAGTTTATTGGTCACATAGTAAGGAGCATTGAGGATTTTTCGAAGGATTTTGGATTGCAAAGATTGGATACGAGATGAATTGGATAGTTTAGTAGAGCCCCAAAGCTCAACTCCGTACGTCCATATAGGTCTAATCAGTGTCATGTAAATGAGTCTTTTGTAATTAATTGGGAGCTTTGAACGTTTGTCTAGTAAATGTTGAAGTAGTCTGTAACGACAGGCAGTTTCTTGTCGTTTTAGTCTTGTATGTGGATTCCAAGTAAGACGTTTGTCCAAGTGGAGTCCTAGGTAGCGGATCTGTTCAACAGGGATTAGTGGAATATCATTAAAGGATACTGTAGGGCAGGATGTCGTAGGTTTACGACGAAGGGTAAAGGTTATTTGATGGGATTTGTTTGGATTTATTTTGATTCTTCATTTTTGATTTGACACCATTCTTGAAAGCTTAGGATATGGGATTGGAGTGTTTGAGAGGCAATAAAGGGATCATTGTTTACTGATAACACACATGTGTCATCAGCGTAAGAGGTGAGGATAGTGGTAGGATGAGTTGGGATGTCAGCTGTGTACACTGTGTAGAGGATAGGACCTAGGATACTACCTTGAGGAACTCCGGCAGACTGGGTAAAGAGGGGAGACAAATTTATGGTTTACTTTGAAGGTTCGGTCACTGAGATAGGATCTTATTATAAGAAATATGTAGAAGGTAGGCACTGACGGAGTTTATACAGCAGTCCCGGTTGCCAGACTCGGTCAAACGCTTGTTCTACATCAAGAAAGGCTCCCGTGCAGTACATTCCGCGCTCCAATGCAGAGGAGACAACGTCCACCACACGATGATCTGGGATTACATGACAGGATTCTAGGATAGGATACAAACGTTTTAAAATGAGTTTTTCTAGGATTTTACCCATGATTGGCAAGAGAGAAATAGGACGGCATGAGGATGGGAGTTCAGGTGGCTCTTTGGGTTTAGGTATCATTTTAACTATTGATAATTTCCAGGAATCAGGGAAATATGTGGTGCGGAGTACAGCATTATATATGTATGTTAGGAATAGGATGGCTTTTCGAGGAAGGAGTTTAAGGATGTGGTATGTAATTAGGTCGTGTCCAGGAGCTTTGTTTGAAGGTAATCTGTGAATTATGTTTAATATTTCTGAAGGATGGAATGCTTTAGGGGGAGGAGACATTTGGAGTGGGATGTTGAGTTCTGCTTCAATATATTCTAGGTGAGCAAGATTAAGGATATCAGGATGTGGGTTAAAAGTTTAGAAAAGGTACAGGGGAAAAATGAGTGACTTTTCATCGTCAGATTTTGACCATGTTTTGGCTTCGGTTAGTAGAGGATGTTTACAGTTTCTGTAGTTCAGTAGTTTTTTGGTAGTATTCCATAAAGATTTGTCGGTGGTGTTAAGATTTTCTGTATTGTAATGTAATTTTTGAATTTTGTATTTTTTAATTTCCGTCTTAAGTTTGTTTGTTAATTTGCAGTAATTATTCTTATCTGATGGATATCTAGTCCTGTGCCACTTCGCTCTTGCTCTACGTTTTTCTACTATTAAGAATTGACAACTATTAAATTAAAAATTATTCATGTATATACAGGGTGTTCAGCATAAGACTGCAGTAACTTAAGGACTGATTTATATATGTATACCTGCAGTAGTAAATGAAGACTGTATACTTAATAAAAAATATTAAAAAATCCAGAAACCTTGAAATTCATATTCGGCTTCCCAAAACATGGATACTGCACATGTACTATAGGTTTCATATTCAGATTTTTATTCCCAGAGATGCTTCCAAGTACCCTTGGACCCTAGTACCACTCGTTAGGAAATCAAAATGTCTAAAGCATTAAATAAGGGATTTTGAATAAAAAAACATTTTTCGAAAAATACAGTTTTCAGGATATAAGAGAAAATATGAAAAACGAAAGAATAATTTTGAGATTATTATAGTGAAGATGACCTCCCACAACGCAGCAAACTTGGAATTCAAATTCAGCAGCCCCTTAAAAAACTAGAGAAATATTGAGATAAAGAACTAGTTTGTATGAAAACCACTGAACTGGATCAAAATCTTTCGGGTGTAAGGGAATAAATCCATAATTACCTTTTCATAGTGGAAAGCTAATGTTCATTCTTCCACTCAAGAGCAAAAAGACTTTGCAAATTTACATGAAGTTTAATCAGAAGAATTACACAATATCCAAATTTACACGATTGCAGTTCACATCCTAGATGACTAACTAAATCGACTAATTTGTAAAGAATGTAAGATCCTTCAAATGAATAAAACTCTCCGAAGCCCCGCGTCTCATAATTTTCCCAAGGATCTGAGTCACAAGAAATAAGAAGCAGACCACATTTGATTACTCAGAATTCAGAAGAGGAATACCAGGTGTCAGCACAACTATCAAAGTACCATTTGTCTCATAGATGAGAAGGTCAACAGAAGCAGCTTACTGGTATATTGGCATGGTTCAACCTTCATAACATATCAAATGAAGAATATTTTTTGGGTCGTGTGTACTTTTCAATTTGATGACAAAATAATTTATTGCGTACAATGGGCACACACTAAAGTCCATGTAATTATGGTTAGTCCATGATCAAGCCCTAAGTGGTGCAACATTCACCAAAAGAGATCTACTATTATTTTTTTAGTTATTTTTATTAATACTTTTGCCATCATTGTTTGTAAAATTATTTTAACATTTTTAAATCAAAACACTTAAATTATTATTTCATGATTTACCTAGATTTTTCCTTAAGACGTTTCATTAGCAATTATTACAATGATATTTTTTGAGATTGTTCTTTGATTTGATGTATTGTTCTTATATTAAAAATAATTTATTATAACATAAATTATTATACTTTTAAATATTAAATCGATAAATATAAATCGTATTATCACAAGAAAATAAGCAAACTGCTTTCAAACTCCCGATAAAGCACAAAAGAAAGAAAGAAAAAAAACAACCCTGTAATCAACGCCAAAGCGACTTCACAAGGTGATTAGAATAAGAGGATCTCCACAGACTATTAGAATCTATTTTAACATGTTGAAATAGTGAATTACCGAACTGAATGAAAATGAAAGTCGAATGAATTAAAAATACTATTGCTTATTCATTATTCCTAATCTATAATATTATATAAAAGGACAAGCCATTTTTTGTTTGTGATCACTAGAGCCCGGATTCTCGTGCAATTGCATCTTTTTGTTGCAAATTCGTAATCAGCCTGAGACAAATTATTTATACAAATTAGGATGTTTAGGCCAAATTTACCTTAGTTTAATATTGCACAAAATTGCACATTCTGCAGTTTGAATGCATAAAATTGCACAGTCTACAGTTTGAATGCATAAAATTGCACATTCTGCAGTTTGAATGCATAAAATTGCACAATCTGCAGTTTGAATACACAAAATTCCTGCATTTAAATCCTGAATGCACAACACTTTCATGTTTTTGAAAAAGTAACAACTTTGAGATCAACTTCAGATTTACTTTAGCAAGGGAACTCGGGTTCGCAACTTCCAACAAAATTTTGCCTCTACATCCTAACTTACGGATATTTTTAATAAGCACTTTTTAAATTAAGCCCTCTTCACTGTTAGTAAACATTTTCACTTTAAACAAAGCAAATTTATTCATTCTTTTGCCTTCTTAACGGGAAATTAAATAAAGTTTAAACATTCCTAACATAGATATTTATACTCCTAAGTAATATGTACATATAGCTTATGTATACCACGTACACTAAAGATATGCGATTTGTTCTTATTGTATTTTAGACAATAATTATTTAACTACTTCCTACTAAGGACTGGATCAATAAATTTTAAGATAAAAACAACTTTTTGGAAAGAATTGTAACTAATGAATAATTTGTTCAACCTTTTTTATCATTTGCATTTTATTTTGCATGATTATAAGTTTTATTGCACGATTTTGCACAATTTCAAGTTTTTATTGCACATTTCAGAATTTTTGCTGCACGAAAACCCGGGCTTTAGTGATCACTAACCGCGAAAACAACTGAACCAATCTATACCAAATTTAAACCACATCATCTTTACCAGTAATAAAATATATAGATTTTCAATTACATAGCTATAAAAAGCGATGAATATATGGTGCGCAGTGAAGTTTGATAAACTACCGACTGGTGGCAAGCACCATTCGAGAGACGTTACAGATACAGTGTTATATAGAACTAGAAATTTATGAAAAAAATTTACTTCTTTTCAATTTAATTGTAATTAAAAAATAAATTAATATCAGGAACGACATGTTGATTCCAATGCAGTTTAAAAATCGACCGATATTTGGCTAGCACCATTCTGCCAGAGAGTTCGCAATAATAAAACTATTGAATCCGACTGTACGAAATTTTAACTACAACAACTAGAGAGTTCTAGCAAGATTGATTGATACATTCTAATTTAAATGTGTAGTTTCGAGTACCAGAGACGAAGTTTGGCAAACTGGCATATAGCCAGAAATTAAAATCCAACCAAATGGATTGATAAAATGATTTTTGCCAAATCAAAATGTCGATCCTTTTCTTTTTAATATCGCGTGTAAAAATATGATTTATGGGATATTCGTTGTAATCACTGATAATGCAGTCCATTGTCCGCAAGACTTTCTTAATTGTCTCTGTCCATCTTGATAACAAACACACAAACTAAAATTAAAAATTGGATGTCTTAACGTTATATTCAAAAACCTAATCACTGTAGTTATAAATAGGTTAAAAATTACTGCTATGCGTGAAAATATCATTGAGGAAACAATAATTATTAATTGCAAGCTACAATACAAGATTTTTATCGGTAAACAATTGAAAATCAATTATTAATTAAAATAATCTTCATTAAAAGTTCTTCATTTATGAGAGCGGGTGAAGTCGCGACGGAGGATGCTAGTATAATATATTAATATAAATTTATTTAAATTTGAAATAAAATAAGTTTTTCTTCTGGGGTTGTGTTTTATTGCTCTAAAATTGAAAAATAAATTTTGGAGGTCAGAAAAAAAATACCGTACCGTGGAGAATGAAAATTACACTCACTAACTTTAACTGCCTGTATTTAAAAACATTGAAGTGCTAAGGTACATTTTAAGATTTTACGTCTCTTTACTCTGGCAGGCAGTCAAGAACAGTGTCCTGCAACCTTTTCTCAATCTCAGCAGAGCAGAAACATTTTTAGAATACTAGGATAGAATTCCAAAAAAGGAAAATTAAATGAAACTGTGAACTTGGATTTATTTACTATTTTATTTGATAAAGAGAAGATCGACATTCCACAGTAGCTCCTCAGTAACATTGCGATCAAATAAAAGAAATACGATCTTCAGTTAACATCTGGTTTAATATGGTTTGAAATTAGCTTTATTCAACTGTAAACATTTCACGAATTCAGAAAAAAAAAAAAGTGACACAAAAAAGTAAAACACACAAGTGGTGTAAACGAAAAACCTAAGATCCAAAAAAAATGAGAGAATCAAGGGAGGAAGAAAAGAAAATTATTTTATCCAGGGACAAATATCCTATTAAAATAGCTAAAGGTTCAATTATTTATCAGCGCGGATAGTTTGGCCATAATCATTTATCTATACTATTATATAAAAGGGCGAGCTATTTTTCGATTGTGATCACCAGAGCCCGGATTTTTATGCAGTAAAAAAGTGCAAAATATGCCAAATAATAAGCAGTAAAAATCTTTAAATATGCAGCATTTTCTAGTTCTGCAAGGCGTGAATTTTCGCAAACCTTCAAAATCTTATAGTAAATTACAAGCTGAACTAAAAATTTCCTATGAACATGGGTCCGCAAATGCACCTATAAAAAGTTATGGCAAGATAATTGTAAAAAAAAGCAACTTTTTTTTTTCCTATGGTAGCAAAATGAAATTATTGGTGCAAGTTTTTAATACTAGCGTAAATGTTGCGTTTCGAGATAAATTAGGATGTGTTTGAGTTAATGAAGAAGATAAGTAGTAAATGTTTTTTTTTTTTTTTTTTTTTTTTTTTGGAATTAAAGTAAAACGCTTCTTTGTTCTAATATTTTTTTATTTCAACAGTAGGCACCTACCCAAATCAGCCCATACTATTTATATAGCAATATTATTGCTCAGATTAGAGACGATATTGCTCATCATCAGATGGACGGTTTTCAATGTTCGTCTCCTTTGGGGTAGGTAGCCCCGCAAATGAAACACATATTCATGGTGTTTGTTCCAGATAAAATGTTGGTATTATTTTTATAGCTTTTATTAACACTACCGTCCAGCATTGTGAACATTTCAAAACTAACAGTGTAAATTTGATTGCTTTCAAATTTAATTTCAAAGGTTTGGAGGTGGCAAATTTTATCTTTCATTGTCAGATCTGCAGTTCCTCTTTTGAAAATTAATTTTATGAGTTAGCAATATATGGTCGAAGATGAACGCAGATTTACCATCAAGCAACATTTCCATTCCTCAGTTCGATCAATTTCAGAACCACCATAGCTATTAAACAAAATATTCATCAGTGATTGATGCATTTTTTAACATTTGTTTATAATCGTTATGACCGAAACTGTTATCGAATCCCCATTTACATTTAAGTTTGAACTCATCACCCTTCTCCAAACTTGCAATTTTTAATACGCTCTTTACTGTTAGTTGCAGGAGTTATTGTAAATTTATCCAAGCGCTAACTTCACCAGCGATATATTCTTAGAAAGTAGGGAATTTTTCGTAAAAGTTAATGAATAGAAGCTAATAAAGCAGTCCTTATGACCATTCCGTGTTTCCTATCGGAAATTCATAAATCCATGCATAAAGCTTGAGCTTGAAAAGGACTTATCGATTTCGTTTTTCAACCAAAAATTGCCCAGACATCTCTGCAGGAAAACGTAATTCAAAAGATGAAGCGTTCAGAATAAGATCCGCTTTTTTTTTTCTTTTTTTTTTCCCTTGGTTTTATTGAAAGATTCTTCGAAAAGGATTTCCGTTCTTCCGCGTGTTCGGCTTGGGCCTGGTTTGACTGCACTTATTTCGGGAATAGTTGGCAATTCAAAGTTCCTGCTTAAGTCAACAGGCATATTCCTGACGAAATATATCACAACTCCTGTCTACCTCATTCAGATTTTAATGGGATTTGAAGCAAAATAACCGACTAATTGTTGATATTTTTATTTCCAATTGGTAGTTAGACTCTTCCACGTCCTTAAATAAATTTAGTTTATAAGTGACGGCAGCTATTTGAAGTAATTTTTCGTGGGAAAAACATATTTCAGCAAACTGGCCATTGGCCTAATTTATGCTTTCTTAACAAAAAAAAAAATAATAATAAAACAGTCCCGGCGTAGGCAGGCGCAGTTAAAGTTTATTGCTAATTGAAGCTTATATACCAAGCAACAAAAATATGCAAAAACTACAAAAGGATATTTGGGGATTTTTTTAAAAGCCTCTTCAAAGTTTAAATAATTTTCAAACTGGCTAACGAAACTTTACACGCATGAAATGAATATAATAAGTGCTCAGCTTACCTATTAAAGTAGTATATTTTAAAATAGATACCTTTACCTGTATATTGCATCGATGAAAATGGTTATTTTTTATCCAATGAGATGTGAATGGAACCAAATATAACTTGCGGCTAATATGATATAAATCGCAAAACGAAAATACCCCTGAAGTTTTTCGATTGTATAGACTTAAACGAATGTGTAAACAATGAGATAATCATACTAAACAGTTGTCTAAGGTGTATTTAAGAATATCAAAAGAAAAATAGCTCGATAAAAAATATTTCGATTTTTGATTTTTGACCATTGTCGAAGCACTGTGCGTCGCCTTTTGACACAATGTCTTTTACATCACTGATTATTTTGGAACTTTCGTCAAGCGACGAATTCGTTTCTTGAAGCTGTTTTAGTTTTAATGGCAAAAAACTTAGATGCGCATTCATAAAAGTTAGATTGTTGCTGATTGCTGTTGTACTATTCATCATTAGATCATATACGTTTTCTACACTTTGGGCCTTATCCCCATCTATTTCATATATTTCAAGAACGAAAGTTTTAAACATAACTAAATTCTCGGCATAAAACAAAGCTGCTTCTATCCAGGTGCCCCATGTCGGAATCACTGGTTGGGAAGGTAGACGTTTCCCGTACATAATTTCTTTATATTTACTCTGGAAGGAGCTTTTAAGAACACTTTTTTCCCATTGTTAATTAACTTGCTAACATCAGGAAAAAGTGTCCGAACTTTTTCAGCAAGACGGTTACATCCATGAGCGACACAAGTGACGTGAATAAATTACCATAAAACAATTTGAGCGATCTATTTATTTTAATCATGTAAGCGCCATCATCATGCGCCTGTAACCAACAACAATATATGGCTTTTTATTCCAATTTCATTTGATAATATTTGAACTCCATCATTAGCCCATTACCGCCCATTAAAGCCATACGGCATCACCAAAAATGCTTCTTTACTGTGGAGGCTGGCGTCATTATTACAAAACCAAACGAATGCCAGAACATGTTACTGCAAGGCTTGAACACGTCCAGAAAAATCCACAGCTTCTTATATTCTGTATACTGGAAACTGTATTTTGTTTCCAATATAATTTATGTAATAGACTTTATTGTACATCCTTAAAAATCTAAAAAAAACAAAAAAAAAAACAGTAAGTGAAACCTCCATTGATGCCATTCATTACAAAGAAAATATTGGGTATTTTTAAAATTATTTTTACTGAATTTAGAAGGTCAAAATTACGCTGAAATCAAATGATTTTTTTTTTTTTAATTCGAAAAAAAAAATAGTCCGGGCGGTAATGGGTTAATAAACCTACTTATAGCCTCATGATATATTTTATCGAGCTGTTTACACGAAATCAGATATTTCGTCTTATTTTATTTAATACTCCGCCCAGGAAATTTACTGCATATGTATGTAAAAAAAAAAAAAAAAAAAAAAAAAAAAAAAAAAAAAAAAAAAAAAAAAAAAAAAAAAAAAAAAAAAGAGAGAGAGACGGACAAAGAGATAAGAGAAGGAACGTTGTTAAATAGGGCAGATATAGATAAGGATGAAAGAGGATTAAGGAAGGATTTTTTAAATGCAGCAGTTTCATAAAAGGAGGGAAATATAAAAAAGAAGAGCAGGAGCATATATCTGAAGTGGCGGAGTTAAAAGAGTAAGGGAGAACCATAAGCATTCGGCAATAATGTAATGTGAAGTAATAAGAAAACACTAGCGGCATTCTCGAGGTGGTAAGGAAAGAGCCATATAAAATTTGGTTTAGAATTATATATTGAATATGTCTGGAGAAAAAGAAGACAAATCTTGGAATACAATTCATTAAAATAGAAAAGTAGGTAGATGGAATAGTAAGAAGTTGAAGCAGAAGTAACAACACGCTTTAATTTCTTTAAATTATATCCGCCATTAAAAATGTTTTTGATATGACTTCGAAGGTAGAGAGTAAGAAAGGACATTGACTAAAATGTTAGAAAATCGTCTTAAGACCAATCTCCAAATAATCAACCTGCAAGTCATTTAAAATCGAGAAATACAGACAGGATTTTTTTAACTACTGAAATAAAGAAAACAATTCTGATTACATCTAAATGAACGGTCTAATTAACTCCCTCCTTTAATCCTCCGACTGGCGGAGAAAGCGAAATAACACGATTAATCCATCAGAGACCTTACATAAGTCAATTAAGTTACAGAACTTTTTCAACTCAGCATTTTCTTATTCACAGAACAAATTTGAATAGGAGGTTAATTTTATGTAGGACCTAGGTGCAAGGGAAGCAGTCAAGGTGTCTTAAGAAACAAATTTATAAACTAGCATCCATAAACAACGGGGCAAAGAGATGATAAAACAAACTGCTAAGACCCACGGATCAAAGAGGTTGAAACTCTTAACAAGAAGTAATAAATCAATAACTTTACGATCCAAAATGTAACATCAAAAGAAAGCATTAGTAAAAGATTAAGTTGTTTCCGACACTAAATAAACTAAAAACGTTATTTTAAGCAATAAGGAAAAGATTATTCGAATACCTAAGGTTTCAATCATAGGCAAAAATCAAGGACATAAACAGATAATCTGTCATGATGTAATCTTTAATGATTTAGGAACGACGAGTTTTAAGTAATTTCCTTTTTGTCACCACTAAAGCTGCCTTAAAGTCTTTTCAACATCTTTGAACCAAGTACATAACACGAGCAGATTTCGTTTCAGCGACGTGGTAAGCTTCACTACCGAACATGAAACAGGGTACAATTACCGGGAGTGCTGAAGACTCTTCAAGCTCAGCTTAATACCTAATTAATTATAATTAATTAATACAGATAAAAAGTAAAATCAATTTAAAAAATCCAAACAATGGGGTTGTAATATACAATGTGATACGTGCATAAATATTCCAATTATATTTGCAATACAGTTGTCATGTCCATAAACGAGAAGTGACCAGATTGTAAAGTCCTTTGCGGTCGCTAAGGCGTGCTTATGCATGGCCGGGCCGCACCACAGGGAATAAAACAAGGTGCGATCGCTAAGGCGTGCATGCATTGCCGGGCCGCACCAGAGGATTGTACCCCCAAAGATATTTTGCCTCATAATAGCTCTGTATATAATAAAGAGTTAATTTGAAATAAAGAGTTTTATTGGCAGTGGCGCCATACATAAATCCCATATGTTGAACCCTCTACTGCCAAAACCCCGTATGCCTGAAAAGGGTAGGAAGGGTGGGGAAAAAAAGAAAGAAGAAGATTGTAAAGTCCAAACATGCACTGCGTTGCTGTCGGTGGTGGCTTTAAAACCTAGAAATCTGCATCCTAGCAACATCTTCATTTTTCAGCATCATAATGTGCTAATTTTAACCGCATGGATGTGTTGGGTTCACTTCATGAAGCAATCATCTCCTCCATCCCTTTTGCTTCCTCTTACCAAAGGCTCCCCCCTTAATGCTCAGCTCCTACCTTGAGGATCCCTCTATGCCCGTTTGATATTGATCATCCATAATTTTTTTTATATTCCATAAAGGGCCGCTCAAGATCCATTATGTAACCCTTTTGATTAAAACATTCCTCTAATACTTTATTTTATAGCAGCTTCACGGCGTAGCACTCTTCATACAAGAGAAATAACAGCAGCAGTTTCCAACTACCGAGAACCGACCTGAAACATGGGTAAATCTTATCTTCTACCATTGGACATCCTTACAGCAGTTGGAAGTGCATTTAAATATGTATATACATTACAAAATTATTTATTTGGCATAACTCCTATTATATTTAATATTTGTAGCTGGTAATAGACAATCCACCATCCCTGTGATAGGTATGAAAGTAAGCCCTAGAGGTGAATGGAGCTGTCTTACGGTAGAAATAGCCATCCTCTTAATCCTTGCCATACACACACGAAGTAATTAAAACAATGAACAATAATAATAATTGTTCGAATTATTATGTTCGATTCTGACACCACCAACCTCTACGACACATCTAACTCCAATCCACCCCATCAAAAACCAAATCCCGAAGATCACACTTGACGCAATCTCACCATCTACGTCTCGGTCTACCCCTCGGTTATCCAATGGCTCAAAACTAATTACCCTTTTTGGAATTTGGTCATTATTAAATTCAACAACTTTACATGCCCAATTGAAAAAAAATAATATTAAGATATGAGCATACTATACCTACAATGTATACAAAATTTAGTTCTTGGAACCCCAAACCAAGCTTATCCCCACAAGTTACTTTCTCAGGTGCGTCACAGGTGCTGATAATAATATAAAGTCCTTTCACAAATACCCAAAAAAAACACTTATCATGCATTTTTTAGTCTTTAGTGAAAGAGTAAACAAAAATAAAATAAATTTAAGTAAAATTCATACCCCGACAATGGAAAATGATCGCTGATATTTCAGTCCCAATAAAGAAATATTTACAAGGTTTGTTGACTGATTTAATTTGAATAAATATGAGTTTTATACCTTTTCCTCCGGCACTAAATTTAATCAACTGAAACAATATTATTTTTATTTTCAATTCTAGTAAATAACAAAAAAAAAGTGGTACTTCAGTTGACAAACAGTTAGCTGCAATTATAATTTGAAAAAGGTAAAACTATTTAAAATTTTAAAAAATATTTTTAAATATATTTACTAAACTTTATAACTGTGTAAACAACTTTATCAAGTAAATGAGAGGTTATGAAGCCACCTCATTTTCAGAGGCTTCGGAGGATTATGGTGCTAATGGATGTAAATGGAACGATATATATCTGGAAGGGTAAACCAGCAACATAGGGAAGGTAATAGATAATTTACACATATAATAATACATAATTAGGAGTATTGAGGAGTTTAGAATGAAGGATTGGGTGGAGTCTCATTAATATTGAAAGTAAATATTTGAAAATAGGCGAATATATATATTTTATTTTATACCTTTATTATTTTATAATAAACTTTTTATGATTTTGAAATTTCTATTTAGGCTATATAGGCAGAAACAGAAAAATAAAAATTGTCGAACTACTATCGAATTCTGGACAGTAGTCTGATCGAACTCCTTAATTTCCTAGGAATACTATCGCATAATTAAAATGAAAAATGCATAAAATCCATGTCGGTTCAAATTATAGGAAAAACTAGCAAAGACATGAATGGTACCCTCCTTCTAAAATATTTATAGGACATTCAAATTTGAATCTGACCAAGAATTATAGTGATTATTTTACGGGTGAATATTTCAGGAAATAATGTTGGATTTTACATTTTATTGAATAGATTTGGTGTCTTACATCAAATAGTAAGACTTTTCAACTTATAACTAAATATAAATATTTTGTCAATTAAATGAACCGTTAACAACTTAATTTTATTCAAATACCACTAAGAAAGGTTTTTTTACATTATTTCTTATTTTGATACTGTAAACGAACCGTTTGAGAATTTACTCTTTTCATTAAACAGGTGATATTTTTCATTTCTTTATTATTTTTTAATATCAGCAACACAGAGATATTGGAGAGGGTCACCGGGAAAACTAATATATACCCCCTGAAGAAAGTTTCATATATTTTCCAAAGAAGCCTGCGGTGCAAGGAAAAAGAGGTCACGTCGTAACAGCCCACGGAAAACTACAACTTTTAATTCAGGACCGAGTCAGTCATAACTTTATTTTCCACAGGTTCATGTCCGTACACCTGCTTTTATAGCGCCACCGTCTTCCTTCAGGATTAAGGACACTTCATGGGCACAAGTTTAAAGAATATTAAAATCGATTAACTGATTACTGATAAATGATATAAAAAAACCCAACCGGTTTAAAAATAGAGAATTAAAAATTGATTAATCATGTATCACTTCTAATCGTATTTATTTATTCGAACACTAGTTGGAATGATAAACCGTAATATCAGATCGAAGGAGGCGTACCTAATCTTTGGACTTCTTCAGCTACATGTGATATTTCCGCTTCACATCCTTAAAACAGATTAGGGATGTTTGATACTCGAAACATGTTATGAAAAAAACAAAATACCAATAAACCTGTTAAATAATTTATAAATTCCAAACTGTATTAATGCATGTTACACCCATGATTAATTCAAGGAAAAAACAAAACAAATTTAGTCCCTAAAAAAGGGAGGACATAATTTTAAACTAACAATATATACAAGCCGACTTAGATAACTATTGACCAAATATATTCTCTC
Organism: Euschistus heros; assembly: GCA_003667255.2. NCBI lineage: Eukaryota > Metazoa > Arthropoda > Insecta > Hemiptera > Pentatomidae > Euschistus > Euschistus heros. The sequence goes on from RCWM02000313.1 coordinate 150,889, forward strand.
AAATATCTCTTGCAATTATTACAAAAGATTTAAAACTAAAAGGTTTAGTTCCCAAGTCATGCATCTTAATTTTGGCTAATTCACATTAGGTTATTACTAACAAGGGGACGTTTGCAGTTCTAACTCACAGATTTGAATGCCAATTTGTGTGTGGGTAGTAGAGACCTATAACAGTGCAAAACTAGAGTTATAGCCGCCAATGAGAATTAGGAGCCGAGAAAAAAGAAAGAATATGAAAATCATTCTTTCATGATAATTGTAGTTTTGTATGTTATTTGGTATAAAAATAATTCCGATGTACTCAAGACACCACCCGGCTTTAGGTTGCTCAAAAACTCTAAAAAAATGACAAAATTCCAATAAAATCCGCTTTAAATCAGTGGAAAATTTTTTTATTGAAAAACTGACCTCAAATTTCGATTTAACGCAACATAAAACCCTTATATGTCAAATTTTATCAAAATCAGAAAATATTGATTTTTTACACATTTCGAGGAGGTTACAATTTTGAAGTGGAGATTTCATCAACAATTTCTAACGGCCATAACAACTGCTGCGTTCAACCGATTCCTATAGTAATAGCATCACTAGAATCAGCATGCATTCTGCTTTTTATCCATGTATATAACATTGGGATTACTCCAGATTTTAATGGACAAAAACTGATGTGAATAAAAAAATCCGAGGTCAGCTTATGAGATATCTCAATAAAAGAAAATCCTGTGACCTCCGGATTAGGGCTGCACTATACACTTTTACAGCTCCAAAATGACCTAAAAAAGTTTTAACTAAAACCTGATATTATTTTCAGATTCCTCATTTAAAAAAACATGAAGAAACTGAATTTTGTCGAATTCAAAAATAAAGTGTTTTTACCTTTAAAATTTTGTATGATTTTAGAAGCAAGATGCTGTCAATTTCTGAAAAAATGTAAATAATTTGCGCTATCTCACACATTTCACCACCGGTTAAAACCAAATTTTAAGGTCATCTAGAAGCTGTAAAACTGCATAGTTTAGCCCAAATCCGGAGGTCACAGGATTTCCCTTTATTGAGATATCTCAAGTTATAGCTGACATCGGATTTTTTCATTCACATCAGTTTTTTGTGATTTACAGCGGATTACCTTGGAATTTTGGCATTTTTTGGAGTTTTTGAGCAACCTTAAACCGGGTGGTGTCTTGAGTATAGCGAAATTATTTTTATACCAAATAGCATATAAAACTACAATTTATCATGAAAGAATTATTTCTCTATCTTGACTGAAAGTCAAGAAAAAAAATAAAACATGATTTTCATATTTTATTTTTTATCTCGGCTCCCAATGCTCATTGGCGGCTATAACTCTAGTTTTGCACTATTATAGGTCTCTACTACCCACACACCAATCGGCATTCAAATCTGTGAGTTACAACTGCAAACGTCCCCTTGTAAGTTAAAAATGAAAAAAATCTACTTAATTTCTCTCTGACTAGGAAAAACAATAGATCATGGACGTTTCTAGCCATAATCTAATGCTCTTATGTTTACAGTTCTTGATAAGGAAACTATCGTCAAATTTGAGTGAATATGTTACATTTTTGAGGGTGAAAAAAAAAGTTACAAAATAGGCAAAACATGATTTTTTGCATTCAAACCAATATAGCTACTAAAGGGTTGGTCCGTGTGAAAAATCTAATATGACGAGAAATATTCTTTATTAAATTTCTGAACAGAAAACTGAATTTGAAAACGTTAAATTTGCGATGTGTCAAAATATTACATTTTTAAGAGTGAGAAAAACATTTTAGATTTTGAGTGTAACAAAAAAACGTTACATAAGAAAACTATAGACCCAGCTAAAAGTTTCCTCCTTTTAAAAACTCAATTGCTCCCTGAATGGGATAAATCAGATCATGGATAATCTACTGCTTTTCCTAATTTACATTTTAGAATAAAATGAACAAATTACTTCAATTAAATTAAAAATTAATTAATAGCAAAGTAGAGAGATAGTAGGAGTTTTAAACTTGACTTTTTGTTTCATTCAAACCACTATCACTCCCAAATTGCAGGTCATCGTGACCGATATAACACAACAAAAAATGTTCTCAATTAAATTTCTGACAAGGGAATGTCGTCAAATTTTATTATTCAAGCAACAACAGAGCTCGAGCATGTTTAAGAATATCCAACAATTGAAAAATGTAAGCAAATGTGACTTTCAAACCAATATAGCTCCTAAATGGTATTTTGTTTTTTAATTAGCGATCTGTTCAGATTTAAAGCGAGACAATTCTTTGTTCCACACGAAAATTCCAAATTCCATCTACCTTAGAGTTATATACTGTAATTTTAAGTTACATCTAATATTTAGATGTATGTTAAACATCACGAATAAACGTAAAATATATAAAGAGTAAGTAGTACCCAAACAGTCTTTGATTTTTAAAAACATTAGTTTTAAAAAATATGAAGATTCAAAAATAATATAAAAATAATATACCCACTAAAAATAACAGACTATAATTAGAATAATGTCGCTATCGTAAATTATGCAGGGTTTTCTACGTAACAAGAACTGAGTGAAAATAGATATCTGGCCCTCCTGGCCTTAATGGATGTACACAAGGGAGTTGAATAAACAAGCTAATGACTGGATGAAGCTAAACTTGTTGATAGCGGTGGATGGGCAAAAAGAAGAAATTAGATTAATGGCATACAGCATGGAGCATGGAGCATAGAGCTTATTTTCATTATCGCTCTTATAGGTTACAGTTTATAATATCACCCTCAAATAGAAAAAAAATATTTTGAATTATTTTATCCTGTTCTATTTTACCAGGCAAAACATTGATTGATCACCATAAATGATTTTTTGGTCGCACTTGAATCAAATAAATAGGAAATCAAACTTTATATAAAGTAAGGGTACTACTATGCTAGAGGCGCTCCACCAGATCGGCCTGACCAACGATGCACCGACCAGTTCGATCCTTACGCTTCGTTTCGAGTTTACATTTATCGATAGCTCTTTCCTATAACCTCAAAATAGATTGTTGTTTAGTGCGTTATATTTACATTTAGTCTTCTTAAATGTAAAAAGATGAAACATAAGTTCACAACATGAATTTCATAATGGATATATTATTTTTTCTGCAACCGTTAAATAATGGGAACATTATTCAATTAAAAACAGCTGATTAACGTTCCATTTTATTCTCTAGTGAGTAAAAAATCCCATAAGCTTTACTTTAATTCTCTAGAATGTAAAGTGAACTTTGCCACCTTAATACAAAGATCATTATTATTTATTTTAAATTATATAATTATTATTTTATCTAAATGCACAGTATAAAATGAACAATTAAAAAAAAAATACCATCAATCCTAACTTCAATGAAAATAATTCAAATCTACCATTTATTTCTAACGCCAATAATTAGAATATTACAATACACATTTATAATAAATAATAATATGAGCACTTGTATTGCTACCTGAATAAAATTTATAGAAAAATTTTCATATTTGTTTTTTATTGAACGGTTGCAGAAAAAATGTAATATTTAACTCGAGTATAAAAAATTTTATTCACTTTCGGCAATTTACAGCACTCGCTTCGCTTCGCTCGCTCGTGCGTGTAAACCTTGCCTCGGGTGAGTAAAAGTATTTCTTTACACTCCTGTCAAATAAATAACTATTATACATTGATGTTTTCTTATTTCCTCATCCCTTTTGTGTAAAAGTGTTACAAAAGTTAAAAAGATTAATTTCTACATGGATTTGGTGTTTTATATATTTATATTTGTTATATTAACTTTTGTCAGAAATTTTAAATTTACATATTTTGCTAATGGATTCTTTGTCATCCATAGTACTTATTGCCCTTAAGTGAGACAGATTGTATTATTACACAAATAAAACACATCGATCTAAAAATGAATGTGAGAAAGTATATCAAAAGTTTCGTTTTTTCTTGTTTCCAAAATTATATAGGATATTATGAAAATATAGGAGACATTTACAACATGAATTTTTTTTTATGTATTTATAATTTGTTATTTCCAATTCCTTAATGTGAAAATTTTTTTCAGAAGTAAACATTACTCTTGTGATTTAGCATTATATTAATTCTGATTTAGTGCACTATTAATTCAACATTGATTTATTGTTTTATATTTTGATATTTTCTTATTTACACTTAATTATTTTCTTATTTCTCATTTTAATACTAGAAGGTATAATAGAAGTTAATATTAGTTTGTGCGTAAATGAAGTAGTATAACCTTTCTCCACTAATTGCAGCGAATATATCGGATAAAAGATTAGAATTGATAAAAGGTACCCTAAGCAGTTGAAGGGACTGCAGTGCCTCTTGAATAGTAGTACCAAAATAACGAGTCCAATAAAACTTCACAATGACTAATTTATAATAACACTGAACATATTTCATGTTTCAGGAAACAGTCAGCTCCTCTATATATCTACATAAACTTTAATCACCACCAAGTGCTTTTGCAGACAAGTGTAAATTAGATAAATACTAAAGTAAATTTTACAAAAAACGAAGAATAGACATCTTGAAACCAGTCCAAAGAAATTTCGTTATCACTGATTTATGATATTACTGAGCTATATTTTATGCTGAAGGAAATAGCCAGTTTCTCTATATACATAAACACCCACACACACAATAAGTAATTAAATACTGAGTCATTTTATAATTAATTATTTATAAATTGTTTTATTAATAAATAAATGTTATAAAACCATCTGATTATTGAAGTTTTTCTTTCTTAGGAAAATAACAAAATAAGTTAAACAATGTAGGACGTTAAATTAAAAAAACAAAGTTATGTAAAGACTAGCACACCTAGGGACAAATTCACAAAACATTTTATAGGTACGGTTACGGTACATGTCTCACCTCCACAACTTATGAGGCATTTGCTAAATAGAAATTATAACGTAAAATCTCGAGAAATCGTTCACTATAAGTTTAATTTGAGCATAAATGGTATATGAAACAAAAAAACGTGACTATAAAGTAATGTTACATTATAGGAAGTCCTCCTTTTCCCAGGGGAATCTGATATTTGAGACTTTTGTATCTCTCAGTATACTAAGGGTAAAATGTTCCTAATCAGCCATTTACGGACGCGAACGTGTTCCTCAACTTTTCTCCTCGGAGTGTGCCATGCTGGAAAGCCCCTGGTAAATTAGATTTTTGTATTTTATTGGAGAAGCTATTAATCAACTAAAACCCTTCTTAGAAGAATTCCTCGCACTAACTATATTCGTCTCATATCTAGTCTTGTATGATGGTTAATCTAAAAAAAATTCTTTGGATATGAAAGTATGTATACTTTGTTTGTAGTCAATCATGTTTTTAATGTCTGTACACATCGTTGCATATCTGTTTTAATTCTTTCTAAATATGTTTACTGTATTATATTTATCAATGTAGATGCGACAAATAATTGTAGCTAGATACTACATTTCTTGGCGCCTAGGTGGTATTCTTAGAGCACAATTAGTACGAGCGAAAAGTTCATTTTTTCAGTTCATTTCATTTTGTACGTAAAGAGAAATGTCTATCTAAATACTTGCTTGGAGCGCAGGATATCGCAGCATGTTCTTCGATTTCGAATATTTCTTTAATCTCAAATTGATTACAAAGGTAATTATAATGAGATAATGAAGTTCAAAGAACGAGTATTTTCGGGTAAAAAGAAAGTAACAAATATTTAAAAGTAAAGTTCTTGATGTCTTCTTGATATGACTGAAGGGGGGAGGTTTGGAACTATGGGGCGTTGAGAACCAACCAGTATTGCCCTCGAGTATCAAGTGAGTTTAAAGAGCAATGTTTTAGGTGGATAAACTGATTATAGATGAAGTTATTATAGTTTGTGAGATTAGGGAAAGCAACTGGCTTAAAGTAGAAAGGGCGGTCTTAGCCAAAGACAAGGGTCCACTGTTGCCGCTTCTCTTACCTAGGTATAAGGGTGGGACATCAAAAGAAAACATCGATGTTTATGACATCGAAAAATGAAACGTCGATGTCATTCGATTATTCGACCAATAGACATCGATGTTTTTGAAAATCCATTTTATTTTACATACAATGGCTACCAAGCTGTTAAGGTCACCTTTAAATAACTAAAGTAATATAATTGATATTATTTAAATAAGCGCCAAAAAACTTGTTTTAAAAATCAATGTTTTTCATATTTAATTTAAGCAGGGTTATTAAGTTAACAATTAAATTTGTCTAAAAACATCAGTGATTCTCAAATATATATGTTAGGGTTAGCAACAAGTATTAACTAATTCAAGTTTAGTCAGTTTTAACTAATAATTTATACTAGTCAAATGAATGTTTATTAAAGTGTTATAACGATTGACGTTTCTCATATTTATTGTAACTAGAATTATGTCATTTATAGGGTTAGCATGTAAACTAACATGAAAACATCGACGTTACATATTTGGCTGGAGACTTATTATTGGGTCTACCTTTTAAATACCAGGTATGCAAGTTTAAAATGTCGTTTATTTCTTAAAATATATACACAGTAATTTAAAAAAAAGTATAATATATTTTATTCAAAGTACTGACCCTAGCTTTCTACACATTTTGCCCATATCTCGGGCAATATATGGATACCATTCCAAAAGAATGCTTCATCTTTATTTGAAATCCATTCATCGAGCCATTTTCGTACGTTTTCGAAATTGATGAAGTGTTGCTCCGCCATGAGTGTCCCATCGATGAGAAGAGGTGATAATCAGAAGGCGTCAGGTCAGGTGAATACGGCGGGTGGGGTAGGAGTTCCCAACCAAGCGAAGAAAACGTTTCCTTAGTCAATCTGGCTGAATGTGCAGGAGCGTTATCATGCTGAAGAATGACTTTGGCGTGCCTGTGAGCCCATTCTGGGCGTTTTTCGATCAATGCGTGACTCAAATTGATCATTTGTTGTCGGTAGCGCTCGGTATTGACTGTTTCGCCGGGTTTGAGAAGCTCGTAGTAGACTACTCCCTTCTGATCCCACCACACACACAGCATTGTCTTCTTCCCAAAACGATCCGGTCTTGCACTCGATGTGGATGGTTGTCCTGGCGTTACCCATGATTTTTTTCGTTTGGGATTCTGAAAATAAATCCATTTTTCATCGCCAGTTACAACTCGATGCAAAAAACCCTTTCTTTCGTGGCGTAAAAGCAGCATTTCGCACACAGTTTTTCGTTTTTCCATCTGTCGTTCGTCCAATTCATGTGGAACCCATTTTCCAACCTTTTGAATCTTTCCCATAGCTCTCAGGCGATCGGAAATGGCTTGCCTAGTGACATTTAACTGTTCTGCCATCATTTGTTGGGTTTGGGTATTGTCTTCGTCTAATAAAGATTGCTATTCGAAGTCCTCAAACTTTTTTGGTCGATTTTCTCGTTTTTGATCAGTAACATCAAAATCACCACGTTTGAAACTTTGAAACCAACGTTCACATGTCCTGACGGTTGGAGCAACATCGCCATAAGTCTCAACAAGAATTCGATGACATTCAGATGCCTTTTTCTTTTGGTTAAATAAGAAAATCATGACATGCCGCAAATGCTCTTTATTTGGCTTAAAATTAGACATTTTTAACACCAAAGAAAGGTATGATACGTCCACGTAAACGACTTAAAAACAACTGACTTTTGTAAACAAATAACTAACAAACAAAATAGCGTTTAGAGATAAGCAAATCCTTCAATAGGCTAAGAGCGCATTCTATTGGAATTAAAACGACATTTTAAACTTGCATACCTGGTAATTTATGTTAGTTTAGTGTTCTTAATGAATTGTTGGAAAGCATCAATGTTTGTGATGATTAACATGTGTAATGAGTAAAACTAAAACATCGATGTTTTCTAATGATTAATATATGTAGTGGTAAATTAACCAATATAAATTATATAAAAGGTAACCCTAACAATAACAACGAATCTTGTTGTTCCCCCTTAATCCCTACCCCTTAAACAGATCTCAAATTATTCTTAAAACGTCAAATCTTGTCGGTTCAAACGCCATGAAAGATGGCTTAGAACCGACAACAATAACAAACTTTAAAAAAATAGACCAATTCCAGGACCATGGAAAGAAGAACCAGGACCAAGAAAAGAACAAGTCATCTTTACAAGACTAAGAATTGGACACTCAAAATTAACCCACCGTTACTTATTGGAAGACAAGCAACCTCTAAAATGCAACGAATGTCCGGTAAACCTGACTATAAATACAAAAATCAAAGAAAAGATAACGGTCTGACGAATCAAGACATTTCACCATTACTAGAAAACAACTCGTATCTCCACAAGCTCATTATTCAATTTTTAAAACAAACAAACCTGTACAAGGAATTATAGTTCTGAACCTGAGTATGGTGCCTCTAACCAAATGTGGTGGTACATGGCACCAGAATGTAAATAAATAACATCGAATCTGAGAAATAACTGTTAATCTACATTGAAAGAGTTTAAGAAGGGATTTCCAAGATTCAGATAGTTGTAAAAAGAAAGGCCTGTGTTAGTTTGTCAATTATATGACACACTATAACCTCTACCCGTCGGCAGCAAGTATGTCCACTCCTTTCCAAAACCCCGTAGCCTTCTCTAATCTCACGAACTATAGTAAAACTAGAGGTAATAGAGTATAGGTAACCATACAGGCTCTATTAGTAAAGTTTCTATATTTAGAATTTTATTAACACAGGTTATCCACCTTTTAGTGCAAGGATAGAGGAATTCCAACGAGATTAATTATTTCCCAATGGTGGTTCATTAAGAGAAAGGATCGGAATAGGTTCATTAAGGGAAGGAGAGTGGAAATGAGACGGGGGAAGAAGGGGTTGTAATTAAGTAAGGTAAGAGGTCCGCTTGACGTCAGGAAATCACCGTTGATCCTTATTAGAGCCGTGCAGTTCACTTAGGACCACTTAACCTCGCGCCTAGCTCTCGGGCTTGAAATCTTCTTGGGCCTCACTAAGTTTTAGTTACCAACCCTCCGAACCAAACGGTCGAACCCATTAAAGCAATACATGAATACAATGGCCATAAGAACTAAGCTGTTTGAAAACACGATACCTTATTAAGAAAGTTCAGAAAACAGTAGAAACGATAGGCATCTTAATCACAAAACAAGAACTTACAAAATTTAAAATTTTTATATTATCAAGGTATCTCTACCCAAATGGTGGAAGTGGGGCTTGCCCCAGCTACCACGCGAAATACACTTATCACAAGTTACCAACTTTACAACGATGTTTATCCATCAGTTTTAAAAAATTATAGTTTAAAAAAAAACTAGAAAAACATGCATTCATCGCAAACCTAACTAAAAAGCAAAGTCTGGTGAACAATTTGCAGCAGTCAGAACTTTTAATTTTTTGAGTTGAAGGTTCGAAGCTAATTTCCTTGTACTATTCGTGATTTGTTTGCATTTTTAACACAGTTTATCCAAAATCAACTAACAATGTTTCTCTGTTTGATATATTTCAGAGTATGAATGGGCAAAATTTTAATTTAAAAATCCCATCTTGTACAAAATGTAATGATCTCCAACTTTTAGTATATAACATTTTTTTATTAATTGAATTAGCCATTTCTGCGTTATGTACTCTTAAACATGACCAAAACTAACTTTTTAAAGTTGGCAATATTCTTCGATGTTTGACAATCGATTGTGGCTAAACTCCTAAATCAAATTCAGCTTAAATGATGTTTTAAGACGCACAATTTAATAGACTTTAATTTTGTAAATAAAACATTTTTCGATTGAAAGCATTTTTCTATATATTATTTTCCCAAATCTGAAAAATGTTCAAAAAGTTTGTTGTTTTTTTTGTTTTTTTTTACAAAAGCATGAAGTGAGATTTTCCTTAGCATCTAAAATATCAAAAACGAGTTCGCAGCAGAAGTAAATTGCTGTGAGCTGATAATTTTTTTGATACCATGTAAAAAGTATTTCTATTAATATAAAGAGACTAAAAATAAACTGACTACGATTTACAAAAAAAAAAAAAGTTATGATCTGAAGGGCAGGTGTTTATGAGGTGTTATGGGCTTCTTGAAGCAAACGAGCCAGCCTTTGGTAAGAGATACTTATATCAAACATATATTTCCTATGGTACCATTATTTTATTTTCGAGGTTTCGCAAAAAAAAACTAGTTGTTTAACATTAAATGAACCAGATCCTTGAATGGACAACCTACCTAGAGTTAGAAAGAAATTTTCAAGCTAGAATTTTTAACAAACACGAAATTAATAACATTAAACCCTTCACCCTACAAATACGACATATTAAAGGGTATGAAACATTTCCAATGAAAGACTATCCGCCTAGGTTGACAGTACATCGAGATGACCAAACCCCATTGGCTGTATGCACACCCTCCCCACTCCATTGAGTATTGTTTCCAAACGGTATCAGTGGAGCGTCGGACGTACGGAGGTTCCTATCTGAAGGCACTGCTACCTTTCTATTCAACGCTATCTCGCCCCTTTCTCTGTTATTTTGACGGCCGGATCCGCTGTCATTGCGCTACCTTCCTACTTCCTAATACTCGATAATAATAATCGATTCTATCAAACACATTGTTTTCACCCCAGGACGAAGTCTGTTCTTCATCAAAATTATGCACTGTTGCTGTAGAAACAATGGACAAACATACAAAACAAGTGATATTTTGTTTGGTAAGAATGTTACTTAAGGTTTCTTGGAACAACCTGAAAAATGTTACAGTAGGGCACGCCCTTTATTTTTAGAATACAGATTATCTTACCAATACCGATTCAAACTGAACATATGGCCACCTTAAAGAATAGAGGATCGAAAACAGTACTGAGAGACGTCCGAGAGAATACGGATAAGGAGACAACATGAAATATCCTCAAAGAAGTACCAGAAATAGAAATGACTATACTTAAATAGAAACACACGAACACTCATACACATACATATATACATAATTTATCATTTATAGAATTAATTTCTTTTTTTTTTAAAGAACTCCATCATATAGTTAAGTGCCATAGCTTATAGAAAAATCACTTATAGTTAGTTTTGTAAAGTTATTCAGGTATCATTTTGGATATTTTTCAGTAGATATGTCTTGAGCTTTTTCTTTTTTTATTCACTTTTTGTTTTATGTTGATTTTTGATACTCACCAAACTTGAGGTCCTGTTCAAAGTTCGGAATGACTCGGAAGTCTTATCGTTTCAATATCATGTAAAACATAAACACTCATGAATTTGTTGTTAACGCTAATGAGAAATCGTCTAATGTATACAACATTAAATTTTGGTGAATAATACTGCTGACGAAAAAGACATTACTTTCCACTAGATCGATCTGAGAAAGAGGTTGATGATACAGAAACTCTCTTGCCATGGGATTCTTCATCGTCTACGATCGTGGCAGCTCTTCCAATGGGTCATTTCCTAAATAAGATCTTCAGCAGTCAAAATACATTTAAATAGAGACACGCCAGTAATGAGCATTCCTGAATTCAATGATTCATGATCGTTCATTCTTAGTGAGTTGGTGATCGCTTTACAAAAAATGTACTTGTTAGTGAAAGATTACATTGTAACCAAAAACAAGATATTTGTTCTATATTTTTTAAATAAAAAGATTATTTTCAGTTGTTTAATATTTTTTATTTTATTATTTTTTTTTTTTTAGGATTCATAATTAACATTTTTAAAGAATTCACAACCGTTCCAATTTAGACATAGAAGCTGTAAACAAAAAAAATATAGAGTAAAAAAACTGTCCCAAGTTAGAACCATGGCCCATAGATGGGAAAACGCTATTTTATTTTTAATAAGTTATTAAGAGGCCATGCAGAATGTTGAAATTTATTTTTTCCATCCATTTTTCAATTTACAGAGCAGTGGTAATTCCAGGTTAAAGAGCAAATCTGTACCAAGTTTTAAAGTACACAGTACTGCAGAGGCTTTCATATTTTGCATCTATTACATCAGGGGTTCCCAAACGGTGGTACGTGGAAACGTTTCAGGTGGTACGCGTTAGTGACGGCGTCGGGGGTGAGGCGACGAGTAGCTGTCTTCCCCTTCTTCCACTCACTTCCATTCTTCCGCCTCACAATATTGCCAGTGATTATGCAGTGTTTATATGTTGTTGTAATAGTTCGCAGTAATAATAAATTGTGATTTCGTATAAGAAAACTGAACTATGAAACGATTTCTGAAGTCCTTTTCTTCTTCAAAGGATTATGCTAAAAAATGTAAATCACCGGCCAGTCGTAAATACGATAAAAGCTACTTAAAGTTCAGTTTCATAGTGAATCCAGAGACTGAAACCAATGATATTCCTATTCCTCAATGTGTTGTATGTCTTGAAACACTTTCGAACCATAGCCTTCTTTACCGATGCGACACCAAAATACTAAGCACCCTGATTTGATTGGTAAGCCGATTGAATTTTTTAAAAGAAAATATAATTTGTTTAAGAAAGAAATCCAATGTTTAACGAAGTTTGTCAATACTGATATTAACTTGTTAAATGCGTCATACCTTGCTAGTTTAAGAACTGCAAAAGATAGAAAGCCTCACACAATCGGTGAGACGCTTTTACTGCTGGCCGTTGTGGATATGGTCCAAGCCGTGTTGGGAGAAAAGGCTGCCAAAGAAATTCAAAAAATACCATTGTTAAATAACACAGTAAAGAGACAAATTGTCGATATGTCTAATAATATTGAAGAACAACTGGCTTTGAAACTCCAAGAATGCACTTATTTTGCACTTCAACTTGAAGAAAGCACCGATGTTACAAACATGGCGCAGCTACTTGTTTTCGTGCAATTTGATTATAAAGCAGAGGTGATACAAGAGTTTTTGTTCTGCAAACCACTTGAATCAAATACTACAGCGGAACTCATTCTTAAGGTATTTGATGAATATGTGCTCAAAGTAGGCATTCCCTGGTCTAAGTGTATTGGCTTGTGTACAGATGGGGCAAAAGCTGTCAGGTAGATTGACAGGGCTAGCAGCAAAAATAAAGGAAGTTGCTCCTGAATGCAAAAGTACGCATTGTGTAACCATTGAGAAGCATTTGCTGCTAAAGGTATGCCGGAAAATCTTAACTCCGTTCTATCAGATGCTGTGAAAGTTATTAACTTCATAAAGGGTAGAGCTCTAAACACAAGATTATTCTCCTTGATGTGTGAAGAAGTGGGTGGCAAGTCTCCTGCATACAGAATAAAGGCGGTTATCTCGGGGGAAAATTTTTAACCGTCTGTTTGAACTGAGATCAGAAGTTTTTATGTTTTTAAGTGAAAAAAATTTGAGAGGAAACAATTGTTTGCTGATGAAGAATGGTTGTCAAGATTGGCTTATCTAGCCGACATTTCTGACAAACTCAATACACTGAACTTGGGACTTCAGGGACCAAACACAACAGCCTTCACAGCCGGTGACAAAATAAACTTCTTCAAAAGAAAGTTGGTCCTGTTTTGTTCACAAATAAAGGAGGAGAATTTATCTGCATTTCCCACTCTATAATCATTTTTTGAAGAAAATGAATTATATCCAATGCCAGATGAGGTAGCAGATATCATTGTTCACTTGGAAGGCCTTCAAAAAAGCTTAAAGAAGTATTTCTTGGAAGATTATTCAAAATTGGACTGGATCAGAAATCCTTTTTTGGGAACCTCACAAAATGAATTGGAATTAAAAGAAAGTTTTATTGATCTTACAGAAGAAAGTTCCATGAAAGATTATTTTGAAGAGATATCTTTAATTAACTTCTTGATCGGATGTAAAACCGAGTACCCTATGATCTTCCAGCAAGCTCTGCTATTTTTGATGCCATTTGTTACGAGTTACTTGTGTGAGAGTGGATTTTCTGACCTCTTCCACATAAAATATAAACATAGAAGCATAAAAAGTGTTGAAGGGGACTTAGGAGTGAAGATAAGTTCCATTACTCCTAATGTTGATATTTTAATTACAAGCAAACAACAAGCTTCGCACTAAAGACTATAAAAGTATATTTTGTATGATGATTTTTTTTTTTTTTTTTTTTTTTTTTTTTTTTTTTGCTGAGTTTGTACTAACTTTTTATTTGTATGTTTTTAGACCTATGGCTAATAAATGATACTGTAAATTAATACCATTTTAATCTTTTTATTTCTCCTTTATTATAAGCATGTTTTAAATAAACAAATATCTAACCATTAAATATAAAGTTTTCTCAGGAATTTAATTCAAAAAGCCTTTTAACACTTTTAGAAAAGTAAATATTATACGTTTATTAAAATATTTAGGTCTAAAAATTTCTCAAAAAGTCAATTGGTACGTAGGTGCAAAAAGATTGGGAACCCCTGTATTACATGATTATAAATGCCAATCGTATATTTTTCTTCCCTTGGATGAAGTAGATTACAATAGAGAGATATAAGCTTTATTAATGTATTAAAAATATGTTGCTGTCCAACTTCATCGGGTTGCTAGATACACAGCATACTAATCTATATAAATTACTAAACCGAATTTATAAGTATAGCCAAATGCATAATTTTCACTTACTGAACTACATAAAAATGTAGAGGATCTGAAAGCATGAAACTAGAATTTATTTGATTAAACTTTTCCCAAAGTTTTTACTGCTTTCTTCAGCACTTAATAATATAATAAATTCCAACTGAATAAAATCTATATCTTATACATTTATTGAGAAGAAGATAGTCAGGGATGCAGTCAAAGTAACACCACTTCTTTGACGTGGTGTTACTTTGACTTCATCCCTGACTATCTTCTTCTCCATTCATCATCCAGTCAACCATACTTTTATCATTATACATTTATCACTTACATTTCAATTAAAGAAATTTAATGCCCTGTATGATATATTAAACATCTAGAAATATAGAATTATTATTGTAAATTAGGTTTTTTCTCCTCTTTTGTTTTTTTTTTTCTTAATTTTTTTCATTACAATAAAAAAATTTTTTTTGACAAAAATACTCTATTATTATTTCTTTATCCAATGTTTTGGCCACTAACCACCACTATATATATATATATATATATATATATATATATATATATATATATATATATATATATATATATATAAAATCAAAAACAGCAATCTAAATATTAATTTTTAGGGTTTGGTCACTTTTGTTTAGTAAAAATATTTCATTAATATGTAATTTAAATTTTTGTTAATTAAACCTTTTTACCATTAAAACTAAACCCCATGTGATGAGGCAGCACAGCCTATGTAATAAATTAACTAAACTTTTTTTTTTTTAATTTTGATCGTCATAAATTTTGACTATTTATTTTTTAGAGGATTGTACCTATCAGCTGTTTAAAAAACAGATAATCGTACCGTTTTATTGGAAATGAAAAGGTTGTCAGTAAAAAACTCAGTAGTTTCATCCATGAAACATGAACTAAGTGCCCATAACTGCCTGTCATTTTTGTTTAGTAAACAAATTTCAAAAATTCATCTTTATTCCAAAAAACATTCACATCAAACCCAAGGTAACAAGATTCTTAATAAAAACCTGCACATTAGAATAATTTTAAACATTTTGACCATATTTTATTGAAGGAAGCTTATCACACTAAATGCTAAATGTAGACTCAACACAAGCAAAAATCAAGTCAGGGTGTTAAAAACTATCTAAAAAAATGTTCAATGTTAATTGAATTTTTTTTTTCTTATAAATATAGTATTCATTGTCAAAACCGGACATAATGTATCTTCCAAAAGATGGTAATTTATTGATGTAACATATTCAATTTTTAAAATGGTTCAAACATATTATTTCCAAAAATTAAGCTTATCTAATCATTTTCTTTATTTACAGTGTCATACAAATTGGACAAGTCACTTTGTAAATAAAATTTACATCTTTTCAATTCAAATGCCCTTTATCTGTATGAGCAAGTACTTACGTTTTTATTTTTAAGTCTCTCATATTCATGTAAATAATTTTAACTTCATTAAGGCACTAAGCCCTAATTTGTGAATTATATACCTATTATTTTGAAGGGATTATGTAGTCTAGAATTAATAAAGAGTGCATTTCAGCATTTCAGTACTTCGCACTTCTACTAAAGCTGGGAACATATACCTGTATCTGTGTGTGCTTGAACTGTGACTGGTAATATAAGGTTTTTGACGTGAATACCTCTTTAAATCTGCTACCATATGGGGGCAATCCAAAAAACCTAATGATAAAATCGGGGAATACGGTTTGGCGTTGTAGTTTCAAATCTATCCTTCACATCCAAACTTGAATTATACCACTGGATAGGTAAAGGATCAAAGAATTTATTTTTTGGCTCAATTTATTTAACTATGCATACACTTCAAAGATTCGGTTAAGCTTAAATAATTGCAATAATTGCAATCTGTCGTCTAAGATAAAGCCATTACTAGAAATAATAATGAAAAACATACCAGTTTCCCAATCCGTTAAATTACTAAAATTCTTGGAGAAAAAGATAATCAGGGATGCAGTCAAAGTAACACCACGTTTAAGAAGGAAATTTTTAATACGTGCCAACGTTTCGACCTGCAGGTCTTCTTCAGGGCCACCAAACCACACTTGTGAGAAGGACGATGACTGTGTCAGTCATGCGATCAGTCATCATCCTTCTCACAAGTGTGGTTCGGTGGCCCTGAAGAAGACCTGCAGGTCGAAACGTTGGCACGTATTAAAGATTTCCTTCTTAAACGTGGTGTTACTTTGACTGCACCCCTGATTACCTTTTTCTCCATTCATCATACCAGTCAACCATATCATTACTAAAATTCTTGTATTATTTTTTTTTTTCATTTTCAGCAACAACTGTTGATGTTATCCTCCAATAGCACTCCTATATATATAATTTGGTAAAATTTTGTTTTATAATCGATCATCAAGATTTCTTCATAATTATTTCATATTATATGATACAGTATAATTACAATTATGAGCAATACTTTAGTGATTCTAATGGATTCTGATATTAAAACCTATATCATTATTAATATACAAAACATTTAAAATCAGAATAAAGAGGACTGGTAGAGAAAGGGGATAAAAGAAATACTGAAAATAATGGAGGATATCAAAAGAAAGTAGGGAACTTTGGAATATATGGGATTTCCAGCAGAAACCTGAGAGTGAGAGGAGTTTATCTTAGGTGGTACTAAGATTTTAAAAATTAGAACAAAAATTCATTATCAGTCGATCAGTTATTGAATTAGAGGTTTTAATGGCATGTAGAAGGGAAATAAACACGAACACAATGACTTTTGATGATTAGGGCTCAGATTTTTAATTTCGAATAGCAAATAAACTAGGGAATGGAATGGAAAAGGAAAGAAAAAATTGGTAAAATGTCTGCCGTAGACCAGATAGAAGCAAAATTATTCAAACCCTTAGCAGACTCAAGTATTAATGTCAAGAAAAGAGGATAGATAGGCTTAACATTTATATTAGGTCATTTATATTTATAATCCATTTCACACCTAAATTAATTCAAAATGAAACAAGACTTTTACACATTTAGAATACTGATTAATAATTACGTAAATCATTAAATAAAAAAAGTTGAGCAACTTTTAACATGATAAAGACGTTTATGAAAGATGAATTTCATTATATAATTCATATGAAATATATATAATTCATTATATAATGCTCAATTACATGAATAGCTAACATAATAACAATTTTAAAAAATCTTAGTAAATATAATAATGTCAGTTATTAATTAATATCTCATCAATTCTATGTTTCTATATATTTTATACAACAGTAATTAATTTAAATGGAGTTATGTAATAAAGATGTTTAGATATATCTATTATAAATAAACAGATAACAAAGTCAACATAATAAGGACACTTTTTTTAGGCTGAAACAAAAAACTAAACACACTGTAAACAAAGAATATATAGTTCTTTGGGATAGGCTCGAACCCAAGACAAAAAGATGTTTGTTTCTTATTTTCTACATAATTAAAAAGTAAAGTACCACATAGAGTACATAGAAAATAAGAGTAATCACAGATTATTTTTGACAGAACATGAACTTCTAAAAAGAGCAAACTTCATCAAAATGTATGGGTTCAAATTACCATAGAATTAATTACACCCTGGCTGAAGTAGATATTAAAATTAAAGTTTGTACATGCAATCATATAAGAAATAGAAAAGATTATAAGAATAATGAAATCGTCATCCTGTTTAACAACTTTATAAACCATCTAGTTAGCAAATTTAATGGAAACATTAATTATCATTTGAGAAAAACTGAGAAGTGTTAGAGTTCACCTTAAGACAAATAGTCAACAAGAAACACATACCTTATTTTCTCCAAGAATCTCCTTCACTGGTGATGATCCAAGTTCCGAATCTCCAACTTTCTCCTCTGCGACTTCCTCAGCCTTAACTTTAGATTTCTTGGTGTAAGCTTTACCAACCTTTGATTTTTTCTTAGAAGGTGGAATATCATCTTCTTCCTCTCTTTCGAATTCTGGATCAGAATAGTAATTTTTTACAACAAACATTGACTCCTCAGTTGAGGTGAAATCACATTGAACTCCTTGGGTAGTAAGTATTAATGTCTCATTATATGTCTTTGATTCTAAGACTGGATTTGAAACTTCTGGCAGTGCCATTGTCACTTTTTCAATTAATGCAGGAAAAAATATCTTTGTAATAGGAAATTTAAGACTTGCTGGTCTACCTAAGACCAAATCACTTAAAGGTTCAAAATAAAGTTTACTTAAAGAGGATTTAAAAAATTGTTTGTACTTAATAAATGTCCTTAAATAAAACATTAATTGATATAATTACTGGTACCAACGGTGGAAAAACATATATTCACAACTTAAAATTAAAATCAATCACATTCATACACCAATAACAAACTAAATTTGATATAAAAATCTTAACATCCAAATGTTAAGGTTAAAATGTTGAGAAACCGGCGGGCAACACGAGTAACTGCCATATGTTTTCAGATGTCATTTAAAAACTATATAGTTCCTTTTAAATAATTTAAAACTTTTAGCGTGTCGTATTCTCGATATATTTATTTAACTCAAAGAAGGAATTAATTCAGCTAGCTTATTGGAAATTACAAAAGCCTCTATTTGACACAGATTTTTTGGCATTTCAATTATCTTATTAATATTCTGAAATTGTGCATTTCCTTTTTTTCAATCATCTAAGACTTCCTATATAAAGATTCATAAACATCGTTATTTCTACAAATATATGCATTGAATTGGTGAATATTATAATTATTATCAGTCAAAATAATTATCTAACTTAATTACGAATAATTTTTACTTGTTGACGAAAATTTGTATACTTTATATTACAGAACTTTAGATTTAAACGTCATAGCGTTATTGCTAGGATACGGAACTGTTGTGTTCTGAATCACGAATGGAGAGGTTGTTAGTAGGTCTTATTAAAAGCAGCTTGTAAAATGAAAAGATATGTCAGTTTTCAAAATATCAAAGGTATCCAAGGCATTGACGACATTGTTAAGATAATATTTAATGAGAAGTTTCTAATATTTCTTTTTTTATGTTTGTCCGAATTACCATTGATTTAGTTTATATCCTTTTTTAAATAGAAACTAAGCCAAATGATGAACCCAGTCCAGACGAAAATGCCAGCCCCTTATCAACTTTTGATGTCATAGTTGGTCATATAGAAGATATTTTAATAGGTAAAAAAGAAAATTTTTTTATCTTTTATTTTTAGCCATGTTCTCATTTTCTTTATGTCCTGAAACATTGTTTATAGTATTATTATATTATATCATTGCATTATATGTCTAAAAAAGCCGAACTCAATTTTATATTATATTAAGTTTCAGGAAATTAATTACTTGAAAACTTGCCACTATTAATTAATATCCTTTGCTTTAATACTTTCTTTATGAAAAACCTTTTTATTAAGGGTTTGTTTTGTTTCTTGTTTTTTTTATCCCCAATGGCATATAAGATTCAAATCCAGAATAGTATTAAGTATGGTTGAATTTAATTAAAAGGACCAATGTTCATTTCAGATTTTAGGTAGTTTGTGTTGACACATGAAGTTCAATATTGATTTAATTTATGATATAGATACATCTTAATTTAATTCATCTATGTAGACTTAATAAATATGATTCTTTTTTTGCCTTCTCTGTCAAAGAACTATTTGTTAGAATCACAATTAAAAAAAAAAATAATAATATTTTATTTAGTTAAAGCTACATTTTTATTTTTGATTCATTGATTTACAGTATAATAATAATATTATTTTTATTATTATTAAATTGATTGTGTGATATTTTAGATGAATATTAAACTAGAATGTTTTATTAATGCGGAGATAAAGTTTTATGAGAATATAAATATTTATCGGAGAAGAAATATTTATTCAGTCATCGTCCTTCTCCTAACAAGTGTGGTTCGGTGGCCCTGAAGAAGACCTGCAACGCAGGTCGAAACATTGGCACGTATTAAAGAATTCCTTCTTTAACATGGTGTTACTTTGACTGCATCCCAGACAATCTTCTTCTCCATCCATCATCCAGTCAACTATACTTTTATCATAAATATTTATTCTTTTGAAGAATTAATCTCATGGATTCTTGAATAAACATATAATTGCCTTGATTAAGTTATTCACAGTTTTGCTCATTGCTGTTTTTTTTTTTTTTTTTTTAACCACTTTATTGAAACCTGATGTTTTAAGAATCTTGTTTTACTGATACCATTTTGATCTTTTTCAGAAATTCATTTACATTATTATCTTATAATTATCACTTGTGCATTTAAGATTGTTTCATATTTTGAGCCTACATCCTGTACATAATATTTATATATTTATACTGTACATTAATATGACTCTGTTATGAATAAATTGATCTAGAAAACCTATCACTTTATACCAAATATTTGTGCTGGATTGATTTAATAATAATTTTGTAAATTCTAGTAATTTCTTCCTCCCCTCATTAAATAAAAAATATTTACATACAATATTATTAAATTCTTAGGTATATCGTCTTTTATAGTCATGATTTTATAGATTTCCTATTTAATAATAGAGCATCATAAACATCTAATAAAACAATATTTTTATCAACTTCCCTATTGTATGTCATAGATTATTTTTTAATAAAGGATAATTTTTGTTATGTTTTTTGTAAAATGAAGATGAAGAATTTTTAAACTTACAAAAATGTATTTTGGAAAAACACTGTGAGGAATTCGATGAAACAGAAGAAAATAAATTATGCTACACTTCTGTTTTTGAAGAATATGTAAGCAGTTTCAAAACACTTAACTGGCAATAAGTTCTGGCTGCAGTTTTTTATACTAAGAATCAATTATGAACAAGGTTGTTTCTCATTATAGGTCACTATCATGGAAAGCTACATTGAACAGAGGTTAAAAAAAGAAATAATTGGTTTTGATTTAGAAGAGTTTTATGAAGAGTTACAGTATGTAATATTGCTGTCATCTGACTACTTTAGATAATTTTAGTGTGTTTATATATTGTTTGTTTTTTCAACAGCAAAAGAAGAGATTCCTTAGATGGAGAAGTATTTGAAGTACTTTATACCCTTTCAGATTTTGTAGCATTCAAAGAAATGATTTTAAGCTATAAAAATGTAAGAATGTTTATCAATTATTTCTATTTAAAATTATAGTAATGGCGTTATATTTTCAAAAATATTTTTACAAATACTTAGGAAGGGTTTCCAAAGTATGTGTTGCTAGTTCTATATTATTATATAGTTCATGAATAGTAATTTTGTCTTTAATCAGAGTTTTTAGTTCATATTAGTGAGATCTTTTGAAACTAATAAAACAATTAGTTTAAAGGTAAGGTAATTCATTTTATTAATAAGAAAGTTCTTAAGCGAATATTCAATATCTGGATATAACACATTTTATTAATAAGAGTGGGCTGTGATTAATCCAATTACATTTTTGTCTTGTCATTGTGTGAATGGATCTATTAACCCATCCATATTACTTGTTGGCCACACTGAAGCAAATTATAATACTTACTTTAAATAAAAAAAAAATAAATAAAACAAATTGTAAAAAAAGTACGGGAAGAATTTTTTTTGTCTTGTCAGCAACATGTAACTTAAGAATTTAATATAGAACATCAGCTTTTAAAAGTTCAGGAACTCCATTTATTAAAACATTGATTTATTAATCAATTTTTTAAAATAATTTAAATTGAATTTGTTTCAGGAGAAGGAAGGTAAAACAGCTGATTTTTCACAATGTATTTGTGTCAAAGCTATTTCATTTGAAGATTCCTAGCTCTTTCACAGTAGAGGGATCTTATGCTTATTATATTTTAGAAAATATATCAACATTCCTAATTAGTGACAAGCAGAAGGTGAAATTCCAGAACTGTTTATCATGAATTTATTAGAAAATGTATGATTATTAGTATATACGATTGCACTGTATATAAAAACAGTTTTATAATTGAAATATTAGAAATTATAAATACTTAAATTAAGAGTTACAACTTAAAGAGTTTAAGTTTTTCAGTATTATACCATCTATAAGATTTTAATCTTAAATTGTTGCAAAAACTATCTTTTGCTCTTTCTACAGAAAGATTAGAATCTGATATTTCTAGTCTAAAATTAAATTCTACCTGAAAATGTTTAGCCCAACAGAAAGCTTAAGGACAAGTTTTTGAAGTAACCTACTAAATTAAAAAAAATATAGGTGAAGATTTTGAAATAGAAAGAAAACTTTATCCTGGGACAATGTCACTTAAGACATTAAACATTAGATAACAGAAAGTAAATACAGATTTAACAACAGAGAAAAAAAAAAAAAAAAAAGCAAGGAAAAATGCGTAGTATAAAAATAAATATTATAAGCAACATTGAAGGAACAAATAGTTTCTATTATAAAACATAGGTACTATAAAAATAAATAATATATGCTGAGAGGGTGAAGGAACAGAAAAATTATGTTAAAAAAATAATAAAAAATTATAGAAACGAGAACATGAAAACAAAAAAAAATTGTAAATACAGGTTAATTTTTTATGTCTTAGTGGCATTCAAGAAGAATGATATTTATTGTGTGGCATCCATATATTTTTATATTAGAGAGTGTCAGCTAGGAGAGAGATGAGGTTTTGGAAGAGGAGTGATTTGAATGTTCTAAAGGAAGAAGCATTGTGAATATAAGTAGGGAGAGAATTACAGAGTAGAGGAATGAGCCAGAAAGAAACGTTTGAATGCAGTGGTTCTGTAGGATGGAGTATAGAGATCAGAATCTTGTACCATAGTGATTGGATTGAGGACTCGAATAGTAGGATGTTGTAAATATTGAGAAGGTGATCAACATAGATGAACAGATGATTTAGTCCAACTTAGAACCGTTCTATAAAAGTGTTGTCAGAAATCTTAAACAGGATTAGCTGAATTCAATCAACTACCAGTTGATTTTTTAGCTGATCAGAAAGTTAGTACTCTCTAATAAACAACCACGGCAGGAGAAACGAAGTTCCCTTAAAGAATTGCTGGGAAAACAAGAAAAAACTATTCACAATGAGATCAAGAATGAAGTAGGATTCGTCTCCTTGATGAAGGTCCTTGAGACCTTCCAGCAGAAGATGCCAGGAAGGAGGAAAAACTAGATCCATTGAAGAACGAAGATTACATCAATGCTGGTAGAAGACCCCAAAGATGTAACCAGAATATATCAACAAATAGTGCAGAAAAAGAGAAAACAACTGAAAGAACTACACCCACCATCTCATGTGAATAAAACTAACAGTTAAAGCTTTACTTCAACCTGATTTTAGTTAAAATATTTAGATGATGTGATGAAGTACTTAGTCAGTTATCTAAAACAAAATTACAGTAGAGCCTCACTAATCCGACCCCTAAGGGATTAAGTCCCCCCCCCTCCCAGACACAATGGGAGGGTCAGATTATGCAGTGAGGTTCTCCTGCAAGTAGTAAAATATATGTTTCTTAGAGCAATAATAATTTGTTGAGAATCATAATATGTTGAGAATAAAAACATTAAAATAGCTGATATTAACTAATTTATCATGTGTTCCTTAACTATTTCTGAGCAAATTTTAATATTAAGTCGTCTTAATTTATTTTATTTGCAGGAATAACAAAATTAATATTTACAAAGCATTTAAGTACATTTATGAGACATCAATTTGTGAAGACAAAAATCTAACAATCTTGTTCAAGATTTCAGCAAGCTGAAACGACTGTGAGATAAAGCCAGAAGATATTTTTTGATTTATGGAAAACTCAAATAAATACTCCAAAAATCTTTTATTAACATATTATAAATACAATTTTAATAAAAATATTAACAGTTAAGAAATGTACAAAAGATGGTTTAAAATTCATAATGTTCATTTAACTGATTCAATGATCAAGTCATCATGATTTCAAGATGTACTAGACGGCTATTAGTGTCTCCAGGCATCCTGTAGGGGATCGTTCCTGCAAAACTGGTCAGAAGGCGAGCTCTTTCTCGTATAAAGCTAAGTTGCTACAAAAAAAAAAAAAAAAAAAAATATATAATACATGTATAATTAAATGATGCAATAAATTTAATAGATATTCAAGATACAATTTAATCAAATAATGAGATATTTTTAACTTTTTCAGTCTCTTAACTTCAAAAACACCTAACAACAATAAAAAAAATTTAAAAGAAATATGACAAAGCAATATACCTCAATTATCATACAAACATATACCAGGTATGCAAGTTTAAAATGTCGTTTTAATTCCAATAGAATGCGCTCTTAGCCTATTGAAGGATTTGCTTATCTCTAAACGCTATTTTGTTTGTTAGTCATTTGTTTACAAAAGTCAGTTGTTTTTAAGTCGTTTACGTGGACGTATCATATCTTTCTTTGGTGTTAAAAATGTCTAATTTTAAGCCAAATAAAGAGCATTTGCGGCATGTCATGATTTTCTTATTTAATCAAAAGAAAAAGGCATCTGAATGTCATCGAATTCTTGTTGAGACTTATGGCGATGTTGCTCCAACCGTCAGGACATGTGAACGTTGGTTTCAAAGTTTCAAACGTGGTGATTTTGATGTTACTGATCAAAAACGAGAAAATCGACCAAAAAAGTTTGAGGACTTCGAATTGCAATCTTTATTAGACGAAGACAATACCCAAACCCAACAAATGATGGCAGAACAGTTGAATGTCACTAGGCAAGCCATTTCCGATCGCCTGAGAGCTATGGGAAAGATTCAAAAGGTTGGAAAATGGGTTCCACATGAATTGGACGAACGACAGATGGAAAAAAAAACGAAAAACTGTGTGCGAAATGCTGCTTTTACGCCACGAAAGAAAGGGTTTTTTGCATCGAGTTGTAACTGGCGATGGAAAATGGATTTATTTTCAGAATCCCAAAGGAAAAAAAATCATGGGTAACGCCAGGGACAACCATCCACATCGAGTGCAAGACCGGATCGTTTTGGGAAGAAGACAATGCTGTGTGTGTGGTGGGATCAGAAGGGAGTAGTCTACTACGAGCTTCTCAAACCCGGCGAAACAGTCAATACCGAGCGCTACCGACAACAAATGATCAATTTGAGTCACGCATTGATCGAAAAAACGCCCAGAATGGGCTCACAGGCACGCCAAAGTCATTCTTCAGCATGATAACGCTCCTGCACATTCAGCCAGATTGACTAAGGAAACGATTTCTTCGCTTGGTTGGGAACTCCTACCCCACCCGCCGTATTCACCTGACCTGGCGCCTTCTGATTATCACCTCTTCTCATCGATGGGACACTCATTGGCGGAGCAACACTTCAACAATTTCGAAAACGTACGAAAATGGCTCGATGAATGGATTTCAAATAAAGATGAAGCATTCTTTTGGAATGGTATCCATATATTGCCCGAGAGATGGACAAAATGTGTAGAAAGCGAGGGTCAGTACTTTGAATAAAATATATTTTACTTTTTTTTAAATTACTGTGTATATATTTTAAGAAATAAACGACATTTTAAACTTGCATACCTGGTACAGAAAAAAATATATAGATTACTAGCTGTACCCGGAGTGCGTAGCAGCTAGTCTTCACACAAATTGTTTTAAAAACTCAGTACAACAATTACTGTAGTATTGTTTGAATTATTTTGTTTATTTATTTATTTATTTTTTAATTTGATACAAAAAATTTTCAAAGAATTAAATATTTTACTTTTATTAATTTTTTTTTCGTATATACAATATTTTTCGTTTTCCCATCTGTTGCGTATACAAAGAAATCAGATGGTTTTCCAACGCATGAGCAGGCCACATATAACTGAGCATGAGAGAAGCACGGATTTTCCAAATTTAGTCATCTATAACTTGTCATTTATGCATCAAATCAATATACTAATAGGCCTATATTCTTAAATATAGCATATGAGATTTATATAAAGCATATAAATGACACATACACACACACGTTGGTTTGTTTATATATATATATATATATATATATATATATATATATATATATATATATATATATATCATATGCTATCAACATGGCAGCAAGTGTATGTCAGTTAGAAAACACTCTAGAAGTCTTAAATGAAATAGCAGCATTCAAAGTACTCAGAAAAGATCTAAAAGATAAGTTAATTCTTTTAATAGACGAAATCAGACAAACAGTGCACAACACTTCGGATTTTCAAGGAAGTCAGAACGCTCAAAGCCAAGGTAACCTAAATCGTTCTTATTCTGAAACCGTGGTTCCTCGTTCCAAACGAAAATTTACAGGTTCCTATAAACTAATACTTAAAAGCAAGAGTAATCAAAACGCAGATGACGTCAAAAAACAGTTTAAAGAAATAATAAAACCCAAGGATTCAAAAATTGGTATTGACAAAATAACCTCAAAAAAAGATTTAGTAATTGTTGAAACTAATTCTGGAGAAGAAAGAGGAATAATCTCTAGAAAACTAGAAGAAAATAACGATTTCTTTATAAAATCATCGAAAAGGAGGAAGCCAAGGCTTATTTTTAAAGACATAGATGAAGAAGTAACAATGGAAAACATAGTACAACATATTGTGGAGCTAAATTACGGACTGCAAATTGAGAGTGATTCCTTAAGACCGTTTATCTTCTTGAAAAATGCAAGATCCAAAAGGACACATGCTGTAATCGAAACGGACGGAATTACTAGAATAAAATTGCTCAACAACAGGATAAGTTTAGGTTACAACAAACATTGGGCCGAGGACTACCTGAGGATCAGACGATGCACCAAGTGCTGGAAGTTCCATCACTCCAAGGAGCAGTGCCAGGGTCAAACAACTTGTCCTCAATGCTCAGGTAATCACTCCTGAGTGATCCTCACAGAACAGTACCCTGTTGGAACGATAAACTAACCGAGCTAAGGAAACAAACAAACAAACAAACTTAGGAAAGCTTATCAAAAAACGACTACTAACTTAGACCTGAGAACACTACAAAAACAAGAATATTTGAACAGCAAACACAGATATCAAGCACTTATAACTAAACTAACCCCTGGAATTGGACTTATAAATACGCAACAAACAAACTGAAAAACCAAGACATTCTAGGAACTGTACAAACAAATGCTGCCTGTGTCCTTGCAGGGATAAAACCAATACACTTGAAAATTAATGAACTAACGACATTATACAAAACAAACAACGACTAAATTACAAGGACATGGAGCCAAGGGACATTGAAGACAAACTAACCACCAAACACTGGATAAATCCAGCTATACACGCTAAACTAACACAGTACATAACAGACACAGGAGCTGCAGATACAGACTCAGCAAGTATTGACATTTACACGGATGGAAGCAAAGACGAACAGTACACAGGATGCGCACTTACTCTATATCACAATAACTGCTACTACGACGAACTATACAGACTTGGCCAAAACTGCTCAAACAATCAGGCTGAGAAACTAGCTGTAGTTAAGGCCACAGAACATATTCTTAGACAGACGTACGTTAATCAAAACACATACAACATCTATACGGACAATAAGACAGTAATAGATTCAGTTAATAACATCAAATCCAACGACCCACTGACACATCGACTAAAGAAAAATTTAATTAAAATAATGGAACGCGGAACACCAACAAAACTAACTTGGGTCAAAGGTCATAGTGGCATCGAAGGTAATGAGCGAGCAGATCTACTTGCAAAAACGGCTGCTCATGATTTAGAACTTACTTTAGAATACACCCGCGTTCCCGTTTCATTTATTAAAAAATGTATCAAAACAGACTCACTTACTGAATGGGACAAACTTTGGAACAACTCGACAAAAGGACGACCCTTGCACAAATACATCCCAAACATCACACTACAAAATCACGGTACACCCAAAAGTACTCATCACAAACTTACACAACTGTTAACGGAACATGGACAGACTAACCACTACTTGAAACGGTTTCATTTGACAAATACAGATACATGCGAATGTGACGGACAGACTCCACAAACATTTCATCACTTACTATATGACTGCATTCTTTATGAACACAAAAGATCAAAACTAATAAAAACAGTACTGATGAATGGGGACACTTGGACTTCCACCGAAGCCAAACTATACAAAACTTACAAGAAACAGTTGGCAGAATTCGCATTAGCAATTGGAAAATAGACGATACACATCAAGAAAGAAGACCACCCCGCATAAAAAACAAGATGAACAATAGAAGACATCTGTTGAAAAATCAACTTGTCTGCATGTTATTTTTCTATTTCTTTTTATTTATTTTATCAATCTATTGTATTTTTATTTTATTATAATTTCTTTTTGTTTAACTATGGAATTACTGCCTTTTGGTATTTAAATTATTGTTATCTTTTTTCTTCTTCTTTTCCCTAAGTGTTTATTTTAACTTCAATCAAGAACTTTGTTATTTTTGTAATTTATCTAATTAAAAAAAAAATGTTACACCTGCTAATTACAGGTAGTATGCTAATTTGCATGGAACTTGTAAAATTATCAGAAATACACTCCCCTCCCATAGGGTTACTATGGAAGGGAAATAAAAAAAAAAAATAAATAAAAAATATATATATACATATATATTTTTTTTTTCTCTCCCTCTTCTGTAGTAACCCTGCAGAAGAGGCGTTTATTTTATAATTGTGCATACACCATGCAAAAAGCATATTATATGCATACAATATCTACTATATATTTGTCAAATACCACTCACTCATTTAACACGAAATCTCAGAAACCACCGAACGGATTGGAATGAAATTTGGTATGTAGCTTCCTCTAGGGCCGTAGGTGCTTACTAAGAAAGGAATTTTAAAAAATCGGCCTGGATCACGGCTAATTCACGAAAAATGAAATTACAATTTTTATTGGGTGAATAATAAAATATTAATTGTCATATGGTATTTGGAGATAAGCTAAGTTAAGAAATAGGTTAGATATTTAAGCTGCACACTTTAACCACAAATTAAGTTCCTTATAGTTGTAAACAAACAAAAATACGATCGATGTCGAAACCTTATAATATGGTACTTTCTGTGAACTGTGATGGTGGCTGCAGAGGTGGACCCTTACAAGTTTGAGTTGTTTCGTGACGAGAAGCTATTAAAAGACTAATGTTAAACAGGAAGTTAAAAGACTTATGTTCTCTGGTGAAGACATGTAAGGCCAGTTTGATGTAGGGACAAAAAACTGATAAGAATCAGTGAGTTCCATCAAGTGTATGTTCTCTTCAGTATCGTCTCATGTTCTACCATGGAGAAGATGGTTACAGTATTAACATCCCTCAGCGTGACCCAAAGACCAATACACCACTTGAGAAAACTGTGTCTGCAGCTGATTTTTACGTCTAAATGTTAGTGGGACGAGGAGGTGAAGAACCTTATTTACTTTAATTTCGTAATCTCCTCAACCAATTTATGCTTGATATGTACGCAAAAATAGAAACAGAAAGACTAAACTTTATTCGAAAAGATAAAAAAAAAAAAAAAACGAGAAGTGGAGACTATATTCACTTAAAGTATGCCATAAGAAAAGCTGAGGATCTGTTTCGGAGCTCGGTAAGATGGTAGTGCTGCCTCAAAGCTTCACTGGAGGACTATCAAAATAATATAAAATTAACTTTTGCAAATCGCCAAATTTACTTATTGAAATTATTCTAAGAATGGAATTCTTTAGGTTTATTTAAGTAATAATAATTATGAACGTTAAGCTGAACTTTTACTAATTTAAGTTGTCCTTCATCCTAATGATATTAAACCGTAGCGGAGCAGGGTACTTTCAGCTAGTATATCTATATAGAAGGAATGACCCAGCTGTTAGAAATACACTGATTTGTAGAAGCGATTTTTATCAATTCACGATTATTACATTTTGGTCCATAACTTGTCACCTATACATCTAATCAATATACCAATAGACCTATAATCTTCCCCTGAATAAGTGGAAAAAAATGCCGGCTCTCATGGAGCATTATCTCTTACCGTTTTAAAGCCTATAAAGGACACACACACATACATTGATTTTTGTATATATAGATATACTACCTTAGATTTAGCGACATCTTCCAATTTAGTTGCTCCTGATTTAACACTGCCTCTGTTCAAAAAAATAATACATTAACAAATTTTAGATATAATAAAATAAGCATTACATTATTCATTTCCTTCAAAATATAATTTATTAAAATAGAGGTACTCAACTCCTCTTTTTTTTTTTTTTTTTTTTTTTTTTTTTTTTCCTTATCGTTCGACGACTATATGTAATGATAGTGACTGGTAAAAAAACATTTATTCTTTTAAATTATCCAACCCCATTCATTAGACATAACTCATAACTATGTCTACCTCCATGCTAAATGAGCAAATCATTTAAATTAGGAAGACTTTAATCACACAATCCTTAGTAACAAATAAGTTTTCTAAAATATAAAGCAGTTATCTGCTGGTAGCTGTTATATTCAGAGAACCCTATTTTTTAATCATAGATTTTTAAGTCAACTGAAAATTAAAAAAATAAAAAGACTAAACGTAAAAAAAAAAAAAAATCATAAAATTTAGCCAACTATGATTTTTTTAAATGTCAGTGCCAGAATAGAAAAGAAAGTTCAACTATCTTTTATTAAAATTTAAATTTTAGATTACTTTTTAGTATCTTCAAAAAGATGTATTCTGGATTTTGATATAAACTTATAAAACATATCTTGATTTGAAAAAATAAAATAAAAATTGCTGTTGATTTTATATATTTTTCAATTTAGCACAGTTCAGAAATCTATTTCTTTTTTGAACTTTTTATAAGATTTTTTTAATAAATAGAAATGTTCAGTTTTATAATTTAATAATTAAACAAAGAAATGTTTTATTAAATATAATATAAAGATATGTTTATATTAAAAGTGTTTTAAGTTTCTATATAAATAATATTAAAAAATAAAAGTCAAAATATGAATATTGCATTTAAAAACTAAAATAAACTATCATACCTCATTTTTTGATACTGGCTGTGATAAATATTCATCATTGCCAGTAAAATATCAGGAATATTTCTGGAAATACACTCATCAAGGAGTCTGAAGTTGCTGACAGTTTTTTCAACATCATCAGCTATCATTGGTATAAGACCAGTTCTGTGAATCACCTATGAAACATTTTGTTTTCAATCATATTTATTCCCAATATATAACTGCTCAAGCAAGCAATAAAAATTATAAAAGTAACAAATTAAATTGCATTATATATTAACAGTTAATTAATATTAAAAAATTGAATTGGGGTCACCTGTGGTGTAGTGGTTAGCATAGCAACCTACTAAACCCACAGAATACAGAATATGATAGAAGCGTTGGGTAGGTGAGGGGAGATGGCTCCTGGCAAGGAGCACTATCCCCAGCACCTTAACCCCAGCTATCCCTATCAGTACCACTGTTTGTCCCGTGTTTATTTGGAATAATTGGTAATTGTTAGGTCTCTGTTGCGTGTATGTGTTTTTTTTTGTTTTTTAATTTCTAAATTGGATTAAATAATGTCATGTTGTGCCGCGTTTGGAAGTTCTAGGAAAGATTCCAACAAGGATTTAAACCCTCCAATAACCCTTCACCGGTACATTTTAAACGTACACAGTTTAGTTTTTCAATAAATTGAGAAACAAATCTTTCTTCCATTTCGTCACAGTAAAAATATGTTTATTGTGGAGCTTTTTTAACTTTATTGTTAAACTCCCCTATATTAACAATAGTAGGTATTGTAACCACATAATACAGAATATTCTGAATATTATATTGATAAAGTGTTTGCCAATTATATTGAAATTATTTTTATTTGAAAACTAGTTTCGAATGTTAAACATTAACACCTTAAGAAGACGTTTTACATCAATAATATAGTTTTAGATTTGAATAAATCTTTAAAAGGTAAACAGTTCAAATTTTACCTTTTATTTTTTCATCAGCTTCCCTTCAGTTGAAGAGGAACGAAATAAGTGGGTTCAAGCCCTGAGGCAAGAAAAATGGAAGCCAAAAAAAACAAGTGTTATTTGTTCAAAACATTTTAAAGATGACGATTTTGACAGATCTTCTCCATTTCGAGTAAATCTAAAGAAAGGTGCGATTCAGTCGGTTTTTTGATTTCCCAGATCATTTGAGACAGACGATTATAAAGGTATATATAACTTTCTACGCTTTCCCCCTGCTTTACCAACATACGTAGGTATTTAAACTTAAAAGTTTAATGTTGAATTATTTTTTTTTTAGGAAAGGGGACCAATAAAAAGGCTTGCGACCCCGTTGAAAAATATTAGGTCTCCAAATAAAAAGAGGTTTAAAAAATGTTAGAGATCACTAATAAAAACATAAACGAGCTCAAAAAAAACAAAAAAACAACTTGATGAAAGATCTGTACAGCTTTGAAATTTTAATGAAGCTTCACTGAAAATTCACTTTCTACCACAAAAAAAATAAAGAAAAAAAAGACAGGTTGAAAAGAAAAAACAAATTTAAAATCTACGCTGAAACGTTTTGAGGTATAAGAAGAAAAACTGTGCCTATAAATACAGTCTACCAAAACTGTGTGAAAAAAAAGAAAATAAACTAATTAAATAGTGAATAGAAAATTTGCTTTCGTTATTTCTAAAACAATACCTTGGGAGAAACTTTTTTTCTAGATTTTCACATTTTTTAGAAGTTGGTTCTCATTACTCATTATTAATCAGATCGATCGGAATGATATTTTTTAATGTCCGAATCCACCATTTTTTGAAAAATATCAATGATAATATACATAATAATAAAATAAGATTGAAAATTAATAAATTAGTAATTTTCTTTTGGTAATATTCTGTTTTATTTTTGTTCTTAAACTACCTACCTATGCAGGAATGTGATAAATTTCTGAACAATTAGATGGAATCCAATAAAATTGGTAAGAGTTGAAGCCTAAATATTAGATGATCAAGTTGTAAATAAGCCTGAGGTAAAACTAGCCCGGGGTGAAGGTGGTGGGGGGAGATCCGGCCGAACTGGAGCCACGGGAACCGTACGGCATTAGTCCCTCTGCCCCTTCTACTATATTCTGTATTCTGTGACTAAACCCAAGATCGCGGGTTCGCAGCCCGGCAGATGAAATTCCAAGATGATACATATTATTTGGGTTATAAAATTTAAAACAACCACAAGAAAATATGCATCAGATAAAAGATTTGCACTCTGCATTAAATGTCTACATTGATATATATATATATATATATAAACCTATGTTAACCCAGTAGGTAACATTATACACCTAAAAGGTGTAGTAATGTTCTGTGAAGTTAATAAATATCCGCGATTTTCAATACCACCCAGCAAATTCTAGGTATGCTATCCACAGACATTATTGTGTATGTTATCATTCAAATAATCTCATTGTGGCTTTCTGAAGATGAGTAATAATCTATTTTTAAAAATATACGATGCCTTTGGGGCCTACAGTGTGCTCCAATATAAATCTTTACATGCCTCTTGAGGAGCGTATACACTAGAGCAAGTTGTCGGTACCTCAAAATGAGCCCATGCTTGTTTAGCACTTAGTCGGTGTGTCTTAAAATAGTGTCTTTGGTCGAATTTACAAAAGATCGAACACAGTGGCTCACTGTTCTTGCGGGGTGTGGCCTTTAGACTCTTCTCTTCGACCTGAATGCTCATTTGGGGTAAACGCTCAAGTGTATACGCACTTTCGTAGGGTGTTGCGGAACCACATATTTAATTGTGATTTGTAGAATTTCTCTCAACTGTTCAAAATTCCTCTTGATTAATTAAAGAAAACAAATAAATACTCAACGAAAGCAAGAACAAAAAAAAATTAAAATTCTTGTTTATTGAAAACAAGGGTTCAAATAAAAAACAACTGGACAAGATGAAATCAATCAAAGGGAAGATTTTACTGTTTGGAAAACAAAACCAACTCATACTGTTAGAAAAACTCAACCTAAAAATATTGCTCGGTATAAAAGTAGGTTTTAGGATGTGAAAATCAATGTCTAAGAAATTCATGCTCATATTGAAGGTAATTTATATTTCTTGTTTCCTAATGTGATTAGTAAGCGTACTTAATTTTATTTATATTTGCTAATTGTGATTTGAAACGAATATTGACAATATTATCAATCATTAGAAACTTCCTTACTGTGATAAACTTATATAAATATAATTAGTTTTTTGTTTTTAATGCATTTTCCTTTTTAAATAAAAAGGGCATAAGTGTTTATTGTTACTAACAAAAGTCTTATTTTCATAAGACAAGTAATGGACAGACAACAAACACTGAAGTATAAGGGCAATAATCATCAGCAGTTTTTTGCTCTTAAAAGCAAAGAACAACAAACACTAAATCCACTATAGAGAGAGGACATCAGCTCACAGACTGATCATAAGTGCTCCTTTTCTTGGACAGTAACCAGCTATTAAGGAAATAAGAATAATAGCCTCAAGTAATAGATCATATCCCCATTAGATGGTCTACAGTTCCTTTTTTATGAACTATATTAGGTCTTTGAAATAAATCAGACCTGAAATTCCCTATTCATCACTTCTTTTCACACAGTGAACTAGTACTTCTGGATAGGAATGATGCCCCCTCCTCCAACCCCTCTGGATCAAAAGATTTCTTTGAAAGCACAAAAGAACATTTTTACCCACTCTTAATGTACAAAGTGAAGTAGATTTTCCATGCATACAAGTAAATATTCATACCTTTAATTTTACCAAATATTTCTGAAATGTTATACTTCACTCGGAACTTGATTAACTGAACCTTCTATTTTTTGTTTCATTTTATTAAATATTATTATTTTTTTTAATCAAAACATTCAATCGCCCAACAAGACAGGCAATTTTTTTCCATCCAATTGGAAGGCTGGAAAACGGGGAGAATAGTCTGAGAACAATTTCTCATGAAGAAGGGTTCTTTTGTGTTGAAGAAGGCACTTCAATATCAAGAAGGCAGGAGTGATGCAATACAATTCAATTTGATGGTTTTTAGATATTAGAGAGATCATATGATGGCAGAGGAAATGTCGGTACTTAAACAAAAGAAGATTAGTGATTTTTTTCTAGCCATAAACTTTCGTAAAATAATGTTACTCATGTATGTTGTTAGTGCATACATAATAATTATTATTATTTTGTTATTAAATAGATGTATGTATTACGTCAATCTTCCTTTTACTATTTTTTATGTATTTCCTTTACCTTTTTGGAGTCTCGAACAAGCGAGGATTTAGTTATCGAAGCCTAGATAGATACCAACCATGTGAGTTATGAGTTTATTAAAAATCAAATAATTAGTGAAATTTTGAACTTAGAGACATTATTAAAATTAAGTATAATTAATAATAATGTCTTAAATAATTACATAATTTATTCTTACATCAAGAGCTTTTTCATATTCTCGCAAGTGATACAAATCAAAGAATTCTATGAGTTCTCTCATTTTACAAAAACAAGTCAAGGTCGCTGGAGTAGCATTTATTTCACGTCCATCATAACGAGAAAATAAATCAGTTGATAATTTTACAAGCCTGTTCCTGGGAGAGTTAAGATCGATGCCAGATTTGGACACGTACTGGCTCAACTGGTGGTTCAACAGCTGCAATACTTTGTTGTGATCCTACAAAAAATAATGACCTGATTATAATTGTTTGTTCAAAAAGAAAATTTCAGTAATGACAAAGCTACTTACTCCGCACAAATCGTATAACTTTATTGCATCCTCAAACAAGCCCCTACTTTCAGTTATCTGAGCGATACTTTGAGTGATTTTATTTGAATCAATCTGCAATAAGAAAATAAACGATGAGAATTTAAAATAAATAAGATTCAACTAAATATGAATGAGGTAAAACCAATCAGTAATGAATAGTAATGGTAGAGCTTATAAATAAATTAAATTATATTTATTAGTAAAAAAATGTCATTAATTTAAGCTGTTATTGCAATAAAACAGGTTCCAGACAAGGAATGTTAACAGTAATTTACTTCATTTCTACAGTATAAAGGCTTTTGTGTCATAAACACAATTCTTTTTTTTTTAATGATATCCCAGTAAATCATGAAACAATAATAAAGTACTTAATCATATCATCGTTATTATCTTTTTATCATTTTTTTGTTAGCCTTCTATTACATTTGTGCATAAAAGGAAAAAAAATGAAACCTTTAAATATATTATATTCATGTCTGTTCTAAACTATCGATCACAGTCCTTCATTCATTTATTTTCTACAGCTTTTAATACTTAAAAGTTTGATTTTTCATTTAAATTGAATTTTCAACAGATTTGATTTGAAATGAACAATAGCTTTTTCTTAAGGGGTAACTTCATATACACATATAAATACAAAACTACAATTTATAATCATAAATAATTACCTTCTCTTTAAATATTGACAACAGACCAGGTACAATACCACTAATAGGATCAATGCGGCCAAGAATAAGATCATACTGTTTGTTTTCAACAACGTGATTGATAACACATGTTTCAAAAGCATTCCTATCATTATTAGCAGGAAGTTTTCTACAGAAAAAAAATTACTTAATACATGAAACAAGTAAAAAATTTTTTACAGATTTTCAAACATAGATTTTGCTTACCTAAGAGTATAGTAATAATGCAATGTTTCCTTAGGATCACTATTTTCAAAAGCTCTAGTGTACATAAGCACAAGCCTAGGAAGATTCAGTCTTCTCATTGGAGGTTTATCACTTTCATCGATGACCACTAATTAAACAGAGGATTGTTAAAAAAAAAAAAAAAAATTAACTAGAAATTTCATAACACAACAAAAAATAATTTCTGGAATCCTAGAATAGAGTAAAACTTAATAATACAGTAGAACCTCACTTCGACTCATACCAAGGGGTAGGACGGAACGGGCAAATGGTCAGATTAACCAGAGACTACAATGAAACACATTTTGCACAGTTGAAAGTGCAAAATAATTATAATAAAAGCTAATTTATAACTTATATATTAATTAATTTATATATAACTCATTTAATCACATAACATTAAAAAAAAAAAAAATTAAGCAAATAGAAATGTACATTATAATATAGTATGTATGATTATAATACTTCTTTCTTGAGAGGGAAAATTAAAAATTTACAATTTTAAACATTATTTATTAAAAACTAGGTTATTTTTTTTTTTTCATAACGGTTCCATTCAACAAAACCGGTTTGATTTTTGAAACTTCACTCAATAAAAAACTATGTCAAGCTTGCATTTAACTAAAAATGTTTGGGGAATTAATTAGTTCATATATTAACCCATATAATATTTTCCTTTTGTATACCAGTTAATTCAAGTAATTTAGATTTAATTTCGAAATATGAAGATTGGTTAAATTTTTTCTATTTTCTAGAGATTTATACAATTCATTTTGAATTTATAGATTATTGGATATGTTGGTTTACCAAAGCATAACATAAATAAAAAAAATGAACCTATGTCAATCTATTTTTTTTCTTCTTACAGATAAATCATGGTTTTTATAAACGTTCTGATCAGCCATGATATGCATTTACAGCGTATATAAGAAAATTCATGAAAGTAATCAAATTAATGCTATGAAATAATTCAGAATAACTGTGAATAAAACTAATTGATCAGTTGAAATTTTAAATTTATAAACATTAAATAAAGTTACAATCCACAGAAACAGAAACTACAAGTTTAAGTGAAAATTTATCAAAATATAACTAATCAATACATACAAAGAGGAGCATTAATGGACTTAGGAAGGGCCAGAAGTCCAAGGTGATAAAGTGCTATTGCCATGTGCACTCCGTGAGCCTTGAATTTCTCCAATCGAACAAGAAAATCAATCGCTGATTCCCACTGGCCGGTTAGGACCAGCATTTGGAAGAACACATGGGGCTGTTCTTGTGCTTTGTAATAAGATTCACCTAAAAAAATTAAATAAATAAATAAACTATTAATGAACATTTCCTAAGAATAACCTTATCATTCAATCTACTGTAATTATTTCTATTATTTAGAAACAAAAAGTATACAATTAAAGGTATATTAATAAATTAAAGATTTTCAAGAATTATTAAATTATCTTATTATGTTTTTTGTGGTTAAATAAATACATTGACATTAGATGTGCTGATTCAAGAGCTAATTACAATCAGAATAAAACAGGACATTTTTTTTTTCTCTCTCTCCTTGACTTTTCAGGCATTTGGGGTTTTAGCAGCAGCAGATTCAACATTATTTATTTATTCATCTTCAATAAAACACTTTCTTTAATTAAATGCTTAGTATACATTTTTCAGTGAAAATGTTTCTTTTTTTAGTATCTTTTTTTTGGTAATCACTACCCAATATTATCATATTCTGACAGTCAACAAAACATTCTAAACAATATCCCGATACATTTAGTGCCTATGAATACTTTCAGTAATTCTTAAATTTTTCGCTAGCCAGTTCTAAAATAAAAGTATAAAATTCTTGTTTTTTTTCTGTTTCTCAGTTTATTCTACACTCACAAACCTCTTTGGCACAAAGATCTACAGGGTGTCTACCAATTTTGGAAAACGCAATGCCCGACTCTTTTAAGAATGTTTCTAGAACTTCCTAACTACCTTGCAATAAACATCTGAAAAAATAATCAGTGCATACTTTTCTACTTTACATACCACAATCAAATAATTAATATTTTTAATTACATGTTATTTGTCATTTCAAGTGAAAGGACATTTTGTGACTGACTAAATTTGATAAGTAAAATGGCAAATGTGTTAGTAGTGCTTTAACAAAACTTTTATCTGTATTTTTGGCACAATGAACCAAAATTTAAGATAAGGGTGAATAAAAAAAAATCATAACAAGTTTAAAATGTAAACAAGATTACTAGGAAAAATACCTTGTATAACAGAAGGAACTAAATTTATTAAAAGTATAAACATAAAAACCCAAGTAGGTACAGGTTGTAAAACTAAAGAATAAAAAACATAATTAATTAAATTTTAAAGTATACCTTAACAGTAATAGTGAATATTATCCCTTAAAACTTTTTGAGATTATACAAATATCAAATTTAATGGAAAAACAAAACAACATTTTAATGCCCACTATAACATAGTAATTATGAATTAGAAATTAATGCATGAGAAATAAAAAACTTGAACAAGCTAACTTGAAAAAATAACTATGAAGAGAGGACTTTATTAAAATTTTAGAATTAACAATGACTTTTTCCCGACTTTCACAAATTTACTGCAAATTCCTGATTGGTGACACCCTTATCTATTATCCACCTCTTATTCATTAAATTTTTTTTTTTTTATGATTTTAACCCTTTGGCTGCAGCAGGCTCATGTGGTGGGAGGATACAGTGGTCCGGGATAGCCTAGGCATCTGCAGTGCCCTGTGTATGGCATACTTTTTACGCTTAGCGTTTTCGTTTTCTTTATTCATTCTACATTTACTATTCATGTTTCCCTCCCATCCCCCTTTTCTCTTCTATTTGATATCCACTAGTTCCTGGTATTTCTCCAATAGATACATTACCAGATCGATAAAAAAAATCCTCATCATGAACTGAAGAAGATTCTCCTTCACTTTCACTTGCACCCGCCAAAAGTTCTAATGATTCTTCATCAGAATAAAATTTTGTATACATATCAACACATTTAACTATTCACTACAAAAGCAAAAAATTTACTGAAGGATATGCAGGTAAAATGTCAAGTAAAAGAGTACATGGCAGTAAAAAAGGGTCGAAGCAAGTACACAGAAGGTCCCTGAAATTGACATAAGTGAAGTTGTATGCCATCTATTGGCTTCAAGAGGCACTGCAGCTTCTATAAACAGTCCACAGATGGCAATAGTAAAAGACTACAATGTGAGTTAGCAGTCTGGCATCAGACCAGCTGGACTCATATAGTAGTCAATAGCAGCCAAAGGGTTAATAGCATAGTTGTTGTTCATCATGTGCACACAAAACTGACAGATCGAGAGAAAACTTTTCTGTCGAAAATTCTTCTCTGTGAAGGATTTATGTGCAGAAGTGTTATCATGGTGTCTACCAATTTCAGCTATTAAAATTCTCGACACATTTCTGACTTTTTTAAGAATTTTTCTAGAAATTCCCGACTTATTAGAAATTCTAGCCAATCGATATTTTAATGGTGTTTCAATAATAATCTAAACAAATCAATCTATGCATGCTTTGCTACTTAACATATCACAATTAAACAATATAATAAAAAACATAAATTTACATTTCAGATTACTCTAGATAAATTTCAAGAAACACATCAATGTCGAATATTGCCATTCGGTTTGAAAATAGTTACGAGGATACACGAGGTTGTCGGATAAAATAACTCCAAAAATAATATGTTATTATTTTTTTCATTATATATATGTCATTGTACATTTCATTATATGTCCGATCAGAATATTCTTTTTTTCCATCAGAAAGCTGGTTAAATTTACTATGAGACCTCATATATGAAATTTTGATCAAGTCCCATCTCACTCACGCCATCAAGCTGAAAACCCCACTCTTGTGAAATCCACTTTTTTTCAATTTGCAATAACGTGTATCTCAAATACCGTAAAAAGTATGACAAATACATATAGACACAATTTTGTAGGAAATTTAATTAGGTTTAGTTTTATTCAAATTATATTTTTCAAGAGTCCAACGTTTCCGAGATATCGAAAAACCCAAAAATGGGACCTTTTCCCCTTCACCCCCCCCTCTGGGACTGTTAGTATGTTTATCTTTTAACTACTCCTAACGAAGCCCTGAAGTCAAAAATTATCGCATATTTCATGCACTCTACATGTTAATTGACTGGACTAAACTGTAGGAGGTTCTCAGAACCGCTGGGCCCACAAGTACCATTCTGGTCCCAAATGATGTATTTCAGGAGATAGTTCACAAAATAAGTGACCATATCGAAAAAACATCTCTTTTTGGAGAAAGAAATGGCCTCTTCTCGAAGATAATATCACTGTATCTTTGGAACCAATGGCTATATAGAGCTCACCCTGATCTCAAACTTTAGCAAATTTAGTTTACTTTAAAAGTATGTGGAGTGACTATACCAATCAGACGCTTCCTTAACTGACATATTGAGCAAAAACTGAAAAAATTCTGAAAATTTTAGCATTAACGACAACTTTTTCCTGACTTCCGCAAATTTTCTGTAGATTCCCGACCACACGAAATTCCCGAATTTCCGGACTAGTAGACACCCTGGTTATGTAGCAAAATCTGAATATTTTGAAACAACTAGAAAATAAATACGAAAAAGGTGAAAGGGCTATATAACATTTCCCAGCTAAAAGAAAATGTGAACAAAAAAAACATTAAACATTAATTACTCAAAATTGTGTTTTGTAACAAATCCCATTCATCCACCAAACCCTTCAATTGTGATTGTGATTGGCAAAAGATGGGGCAAGTGAGCGCAGTTGTAAATATTAGTTAAATTATCAATAATTTATTTTTTGTTGGCTAAATACA
The DNA here is from genome assembly GCA_003667255.2 of Euschistus heros. Classification (NCBI taxonomy): domain Eukaryota; kingdom Metazoa; phylum Arthropoda; class Insecta; order Hemiptera; family Pentatomidae; genus Euschistus; species Euschistus heros. The sequence continues at coordinate 192,977 of RCWM02000313.1, forward strand.
TGAAAATACAAGTAAAGGTTTTCAAATATAATTAATGCACTTTCAAAAATCTAACTGTGCAATAATAATATATTTTTTTTAATTAAACAACAAACCATAATCTCTTAAAAGTTGCTCAACCAAAATGTTCAATGATAAAATAAGCAACATTTAAACAATATCAGTATTAATAAAAATAAAAAAAATTACCATATTCTTCCAGGACTAAACTTTGTAAAAGAGAATAGTGAATAGAGTCATGCATTGGTTCTGGTTCCTCTTCCCTCAGCTGCCAAAGCTTAATCCATAAGTAATCATCAGCAGTTGTAGCGATTTGCCTGTGATCATCATGAATGTCACAAGCTCCAAGAATACAATAGACGGCTCTGAAAATTGATTTAATCAAATATGAAAATATTTTTTGACTACCAAATTAAATACGTTAACTGGAAAACATGTTGCCAATGACAATCCAGTTTTTTAACCAGTAATTTTAAACTATATAAACATAAACTGTACATACTGCATAACACATGGCTTTTAAAAATTCAGTGAGAAACGAGCACCTGATAATCTAAACATATTTACATTACCCGCATATAGTTTCAGGTAGAGCATATCAGTTATATAAAAATCACTATTGTGAAAAAGTATTTTATATATATAACATATTTGTAGTTATCAAACATACATTATTAGATAAAACAATTTTTCAAGTTTTAGAAATAATGTTGACACTCAAATATAGTAAAACTATTGTTGACAATCAAATATAGTACCATTATAAAGTTCTATTAAAGGGAAACTGTTAAGTTTTGATGAGACATTTCTTGTATATTAATAATTATTTTATATATTTTTATTACCGCATTAGCCCACAGTCCACATACTTAAAAAAAACCTCACACCTCACCTCTCTCTCCATCAATGGCGAACAATATGATTGCTTTGTAAATAGCAACACACAGCAGATTCTTCAAATAAAGCACTCCTTTCCCATCATTATGTTAAATCTTTTTTATTAATACATCTATATATAAATGGAAGCCATTGATGGAAGAAGGCGTTGACTCACTTTTGTTTTTAAATAAATCAGTTGATAAATCATTGCTCAAGAAATTCATTCTCTTAAAAGACCCAACATTTCATGTGTAATTTAAGCTAATTCGCCTTCTCTATTGACATTTTTGTGTACCAAAACAATAACTGCAGTTGAGAAAACATGAATATACAAAAAAAAAAAATGATTTTAGAAAAATTTGAGTTGACACCTTTTTCCACCAATGGCTTCAATTGTCACTAATTAATTCTCCTATTAAAAATTCTTTTTATTAAAATTTACTAAATTTAATGGGTTATGAGAGGATGAATTTTCTTAAGACATGAACCTATAGGTAAATAAGGATTTCGAGTAGGGTGTTAAGAACATTACAACTCAAAACAATAAATAGACTTAGATTTTTCTGCATTTAATAACTACTAGTTGGGAATAGCTCAAAAAGATATCATGTAAAGATCCTATGGAATATTGAAATTTTTTTTTTTTCACTGGGTAAAGCAAAAGGTAACTTTGAAAGTTGTCAGCATAAAAGTGAGAGGAACAACATTAATGCTGGAACAGATATCCTTGATCTATAATACAATGAATTGTAACCACTTCAGAGTTGAATTCATCTGTTGCATTACATATAAAACAGTTTAAACCAAACCAATTACATTTGTAATAATGACAAATTATTACCAAAAATGAAAATACCTTTTGTACGGATCAGGAGACGAGCGAACTACTCTTCTATAAATATCCTTAACTTCTTTCTCTTTTTCCAATGATAGATGTCTATTCGGGGACTCCAAAAGATCAGACAATGCATTTATCATCTCATTTTTGGGCTTGCTATAAAAACAATAATAATAAGAGCATTTTGTAAATCAATAAATAAAATATGAATTAAAATGTTTCAACTAACCCAGAATGTTCAAGAGCTTGTATAGCAGCCGCTACATCTCCACAGCGAAGGCAATAATACACTAAAGGCCATAGAGGGATACCATCGGCTGTAGTTTCATCAAGGCCAGGTTCATTTCTAACTTTAATTCTGACAAACCTGCAAAACAAAAAAGGTTTTATTCAACACTGTTACAATACTGATAGGGCATATTAGTAGTTATAGAGATAAATAATAATAAATCAATTCCCATTATCATTAAGGAATATTTTCAAAAGGGATTTAATAGATATTTTGCAGCTATCTTCTAAATTACTAATTGACCATTCTGGGACAATAAAAAATACTTTTACCTACCATTTTAATTACCCTCAGGATATTTGTAACAGAGTAGTAACTATGCCACATCCATAGAAGTTTTGTTTATTTTATTAAGGCTTAACGACCTTATGTACTACAACTAGGGCAGGAAGGACATCCATAGAAGTTATAAAAGACCTTTTCCAAAAGTTTTTAAAGTGTTTCATTTTAAATAAGATCAAGAGCAACAAAAATGGAAAATAATTATAACTTGTTAATTAATTGTTTTTAGTTATTATTTATTTCATAACAATAAATTACAATTAATTAACTTCATATAAATATTTTGAGAACCACCTCCCCCATTTAAAACAGCAAATAAAATGAAATGCTTATGGTTTTTTTTTGAAGATTTTAAAACGTTATGTTCCTAATATCTTGTTAACACCTCCAATTACTTATCTTATTACCCAAAATTGAATCTTCACTGTCATGGGATAAGTCTAAAAAATGTCAGTAATAACCTGTTTTAAGAAGATCATTTAATTATTTTATTCCAAACAACTCTGTCAGCAGGTCCTCTTATTTGAACAAGAAAATTGCACAATACCTATTTACTCCAAGACCTATCGTGGTAAATATGAAAAAAAAACAATCCTGTTAAGAATCATTCTATACATACCCACTAACTAATGGAAATGTTCCAGGGATTCCTCCAATTCTAGCAGTGTTCCTGTTATATGCTACAGCACTTGACATATACTCTTTATACCTATAATACATTTATAAAAAGACTTGTAAGAAGAACAATGTAATTTGAAAAAACAAAAAACAAGAGATTATAATTTACAATTAAGCACCTTTGTTCGAGGTAAGCAAGAGCTTGACGTATCATTGCATCCTGTGCAATTTTTCTAGATCTTACGGTCAATATGTCTTCTTCATCAGAAAACACACCTGAGGGCCTCAGTTCAGCCATAAAGCGTAGCATTTTCCACATCTCGTTTATTTTCTAACACAATAGAATCATATGATAGTAGGATGAAATAAACATACATTGATTTTACAACTATAATAAAATAGGAATGTGCCGATTCTCGGTCGATTCTTGAGAAAAAAATCGGTATCAAGAATCAATGATCCAAAGTCGATTCCTAGGAACCCATTGATACCGCTTACGTTTGAAATAGTTTTGTGATATCTAATTATGTTATTATTATGGCCAATGCTTCTCCTAATGACCAAACCTTTTTTTCAGAATTAAATATAAACCTGTGCAACTGCAAGCTGAACTTTAGTTTATTAAAGATATTTATTCATTATTGGAAAATGAAGAAAGACGATTACAATCTCGATTTAACGAAATAATGCTACTCAGGCAATAATACCATTTTATTACACATTATTGTTGAGATGATATCTCAGCCTCAGTGTAGTAGTAGGGAATCTCAAAATATTACGGTCTGTCTTGTACTAAGAGGTCCCACTCTTGCACAAGGAAGGGGTGGTTAAGAGAAATTAAATATATAAAACAAAAATTAAATATAAAAACAAAAGAGTGCCTAGGATTTAAAAAAAAAAAAATTGTAAAATAGGGGTTTTTATATAGTCAGAAAAGAATAGGACAGAAGAACAAAGCATTGGGTAGTGAAAGGATGAGGATATTCAAAAGAAGAAAGAAGCAAAGTCATCTGAATAAATAAAATTATATGAAAATAATATTTAATGGTCCTAGATGGGCCTGATTTTATATTTGAAGAGGTTTAAAAAATAAAATAAAACCCTGATGACCACAGAAACCAATGGATGTAACAAAAGGAACAAAAATATTAATCACAGCAAAATTTTAATTTTTTTTATTCTATTTTATTTATTTATTTTTTTTAAGAACAAGTCATGCATCAAACGGTATCTCACAAAAACTGGTGATCAACTAAAGTATAATAAACATGATTTAATGAATAGTAACGATTTAATTAATAATTAAAAACTTGTTCTATTTAGGTTTATGGTTTTTATTGTGACATGAAAACTTATAAGATGGGACCTATTCTATATTACGTGAACTAGGAACCACAGCCTAAAATAATTGTTAATAATCAAAAAAAAAAAAAAAGTGTGCAATAAAAAATATACATATATTTTTACTTCAAATCAATCCGGATAACTGGAGTTTCACTGTACCAGCAAATATATACATAAAACATACTATAAAACCAACAAACCTGATTATTAAACTTTTCTGCTGTTTTTGAAAATTGTTTTAGGATGTTCGGCCTTTCGATCAGCTGAATATCAGCATTATTATATTCAATTAGACATTGAGCATAAGCAATATCTTCTTGGTTTAAAGAACTTTGCATACCAAACAATGATTCATTTAATACTGTCCTCTGTAAAATTAAAATTTTGTATTAAATATTCATATAAGCAGAAATAAGCAAAAAATAAAAGGACAATAATTAGAGGTACTAATACTTATAGAGACCATGTTAAATAGTCTTTTCATAGCTAAATATGTTCCTTTTTTTTAAATAAAAGTTTATAATTTAATATTGAATTGTAAGGTCAGTAACTGAAAACTGATAAATAAAGACAAAATATTATATACCTTTTAAAGAACACTTAAGTCATTTATTTGTTTATAAAGTTAAATGATAACTTTAGGTTCAATACTAAGGAAAAAGAAAAATATGCGATCTGCCAGATCAATTGCAGTCAAGATAGTAGTTTATTTATAACTTTCAACCTTATATGATTCCTCACAGCCATAATTACAATTTGTAAAGTAATTTAAATAATTCAACAACCAGAATTGTTAAAGTCAAATATCATACTTTGATAAATCAAAACTACAATATATCAAAACAGCATTAGAGGAAAATTATTTGTAAATAAAGGAATCAGGCTGTGAAGATAAGAGAAAGAGTATTTCTCTTAATCTACTAATCCCAGGATTAAGATATATATATTCAATATAATCATGAATGGTAATAATATTTTAATAAATTATATTTTTGATAAATTACCTCTCGCCTAAGTGGCACATCCACAATTTCTTTTGAATATCCCAATAGAGAGTTCATCAAATTTATTTTATGATTTCCCCATTCTTCAAACAGTTTCCTTGTATGTAACTTTTCAACACTATCAAATGTCTGAAAATGGTGTGTAATATATTTTAAATATTAATTTATTAATATATCAATAAACCATGCTTAATACAAAACTAAATTAAAGGGTTGGAGGAAAGAACAGTCTGAAAACCTGAGATAGAATGGTGAAGAGAGGGCTTATAACTGAAAGATGTCTATATGATTCTATTTAGGGCTACAAAAAACATAGCTCCAAAGTTATTGAATATGATTGATATCAGGTAAGGACAATTACAAAGACTAAAATTCTAAGGCTGTACACAAATGTGACTCTACAATCCTCCAATTACGATTTGACAATCACATTTTATAAAAAAAAAAAAAAAAGTTAGAATTTAGGGTCTAGTGACAATTTACTTTTTTAAACTGGTCTGACTGACTGATGGTCAGTCAGAGGGTAACTGATGTTTTGATGGATTGGGGAAAATCTGATAGTTGACATGACCCCATGTTTCATTCAGATAGATCTCTTAGCATAAATATAAGTCAAGATACATTACTTTCTTATTTAGAAATGAACACATGATTCCAAGTTCGAATACATTAAAAAGAACCAAACAGGGATGTCTAGCAGTCTGTGACAACACAAGGAGGTTATACTACTGTCACAGTACCAAGCACAGGAGCATTGACAGTATCCCGCTGATAAAAGGCACTATTATCAAGACAATAGTAACCAGCATCTTCATAATTTTTTTATTGATATGTAACAAACCAGAGTCAATATTCTGGAGCCTTTTTTTTCTTCTGTCTAAGACCGAAGAAAAACACTCCTCATTACACTATGAAAAGGAACCATTGTCTTAAAACTATTAATTCCTACAGTTGATAAAAATTTTACAAGGGCTGTTAAATTTAATCGACTGAATTTTCCAACATAATCACACAAAATTCTTACTTACTGACTTGTTTGTTGATTCAATGAGTTGTAAAATTGCATTTTCTGATTCGTTTTTCAGAAAATTTTGTATATCTGTCACGGGTATAGGATCTAAAGGTTCAAATGTCTTTCGAGAACTTAATATTTGAAGCTTCTGGGTAACCTGAGGCAAATCGAGCCCTTTCGTGCCTAATAATAAATTCCTAAAACACATTATTAATTTAAGTTGGAAGCAATATAAGAAGAAATGACAAAAGCAATGGTCCAGTAAGCCCTTACGCTTGTATATCTTGAGCTCCTGTTGCAGTTACTCTAGACCATAATGTCTGAGATTCTTCAAGTATTTGTTTTAAGGACCTTTCTACTTTAGGTAAATCACCAATACCTTCAAATTCTGAAGCAAGCTGTTCTGCTTCATATACAAGATCGGAGAAATCAGCCTCAGCCATATTTTTAAAACTAAGCAGTTAAATTCTATTTATTTTAAAATAATCAAGTTTTATAAGCACAACTTTACCACGTGAAAAAAATAAAAGCAATATAACCAAAGTTAAACAAATTTTAATAAGCAGTACACTAAAAATAAAAAATAAATAAATTCAGATAATATAAAATTTTAATTATTACATGTACAAACAACTTAAAGCGGTTAACCGCCTTATGGAATGCCGGTATCATGGTTCCCATCGATAGTTTACTACTGAATAAACAAAGAGGTAGAAGTATGTAGAGATAGTAAGTAACATTACATATTTGTAGCATCTATAACATTCTAGGTATAGTGATACACTCGAATGTAATTAAAGAAATTAAATTATTTATATTTATTTGATTGGCTCTATCACCAAATCAGTGCGTCAATCTCTATTAGAGATAGATAAATAACTTTTTATGGTACTTCTGTCCTACATTCTCATGGTTCATTATAGCCAACACGTTAATGCGAATCATAATTTAAAAAAAAAAACCTTATACTCTTATACTCTGAGCAAAAGAAAGAAGAAGAAGAATATTATTACACCTTTTATTTAGCTGCGCTCTTTTTCTATTTAATTAGTGAATGAGAGAAGAAAAGATCCGTTACAACTGGTAAATTCAGTCTGTATGATTACTATCTCTTCAACTTTATTATTAGATGTTTTAATTAGTAATCTTTATTGATTTATATAATTTTATTGTTTCTCTCTTTATTATTCAAAGAAATCGTTACTCACCCTAAAAAAAATATCAAAATTTTGAGGCATATGTTGGGCCTACATTCTTTAGCTGCTCTTTCTCTAAAATTTAGAAGTAATAATTTATTTGTAAAAGCCCTAATACAAACACAAACCTTAACACCCTATAATTTCTATTCATTTATTTACCAAAGCTTAAATTAAAATATGTTTGGACCTGTCGTCCTAATGTACTCCGACTTAGAGAGGAAGCGCGGGTTTATCTACAAGTTAACAACCTATTCAAGTATACAAAATTTGAGATCCATTTAATGGGACCACCACGAAATGAATATCAACCGACCCAGATGAAAACACAAGACTAAAGGCCGGATTTCTAGGAGTAAAATTTAAAAAACGTACAATGCAAATTAGCTAAACGTGCTATTAAAAATAAAACACATTACACATATAGAGAAACACGCATTTCTACCTTCTCTACTGATGAAAAGAGTCCCATGTGGTCTCTAATTTCAACTACCATGATGTAAATACAATTGTTTTATAGTCGTCTACGTATTTCCTCAAGAGAATGTTGGAGATCATTTTTTCTTAGGGTACTTTTGTCAGTAATGTTTTGTTTATTGTATTTTACCCAAAACGACTGCATTTTATCGAATAGGTGCCTTTACTCATACAGGCTTTCCGTACGGAAAGTGCCTCAAACAGGAAAGCTTGGTAAATTGTGGAGCCAAAATGTGACGCCGCGCTTTCTGCGACTTAATGAGTAAACTTCATCTCTATACCCGTTTAATTTCATATTCAAGTTACAAACCAATAATTTTTTGTATACTTATACTGTACTGCACATCGTGATGTCATTTGCCAAAAATAGGAAATCCCAAAGATTGCTAAAGCACTTCACGGTGGACAACGTGGAGCAGCCCATCTCCAACTCCGTCCTATATCTTGGGGTTAACTTTGACCGGCACCTCACGTTTACCACACACGTGAAAAGTAGAATCAAGCAGGCCAGGGCGAAAACCTATCGCCTCTATCATCTTCTGACCTCTCCCCAACTGTCACTCCGCCTCAAGCTACAAATTTACAAATCTATAATTAGACCTACTCTCCTACATGGCGCTCCACTGCTACACCATATGTTTAAAAGTACTCTCCGAGCACTCCAGACGTTCCAGAACTCCGTCCTTCGGCGAATCGTCCGGGGTACCAGCCTTGAGAGGGCCAAAAACAATCACATCCTCGAACAGCTGAGGATGCCATCCATCCCGAAGTTCATTGACCGCAGGCACGTCAAATTTTTTGACGGGCTGAAATATTGTGCCAACCCTCTCTTTAAGGACGTAGCCCCGCCTCCCAGGCCTGGGAGGTGGCAAGGTTTAACCCTCTTAGCGAACGTACTCGCCGAGGGAAGGGGTTCAGGCTCTACATCTGACCCACTAGTGCCACCACCGCCAGCAGAGTGACTCCTCCTCACTCATCATGACTCATCACAGAAGAAAGACCATCGGTCTACAGAGTACCTACTAGAAGCCGAGGACACCGATCTTCAAATGCCAACAGGCAATCTAAGATCTTAAAATATAGTTATAGTTATTTATGTTTATAAATAGAATAAAATGGAGGATAAGAAAAAAAAAAAATACTGTCTTGATTTTTTTTTTTCGAGGGGGGCCACAGGGGGTTGGAATTCAACTTATTTTCGTAAAATTTAATATTCAGGTAACATAACCACATACCAACCATTTTAAAAGTGTGAAACATCACTGTATTGATTTCATTTATTTTTTTGGAGGGGGGCGACGGGAGAGGGATCGGAATACAACTGATTTTCGAAAAATTGTATACTCAAGTTACATACCTACATACCTATAATTTTAAGGGTGAAACATCACTGTATTCATTTTTTTTTTTTTTTTTTTTTTTTTTTTTTTTAAAGGAAATGGGAGGGGGAGGGATTAAAATTCAAGCGATTTTTGTAAAATTTGATCCTCAATTTACATACCTACGTACAAACAATTTTATAAGGGTGAAGGATCACTAAACGTATTTCTTTATTTTGGGGTGGAGGGAGGGGGTCGGAATTCAACCGATTTTCCTTAAGGATGCTGTTTTAAGATGGGGGAATATGTATATATGTATTGAATATTTAATTTTATTTTTCTATATTTATTTAGAAAAATTTAATATTTATTGTTTTATAAAATTAAATAATAATTTTTAATTTATATAAAATCATATAATCATAAAATTTAATCATGACCAATCATGATTGACGAATTCATTCATGACCAGTCATGATTGACAAACTTTATTTGAAAGTTCTATTTTGAGTTCCAAAAACAACCGATGCAATCGATCGAAATGTTATTTTAGATTTGTAGTTCTAATTCTATTCTTCCAAATTTCATGTAAATATGGAACAAAACCAACTTTACAGAACCAAAATCGGATGATCCGTTGAGATTTGAGATCAAATTTTGTCATTTAGCCTTTAGTGAAATAATTTTTAAAATGTCTATGTGCAAATATTTTTTGCTGCCACTGTACTTCTCTTTGCCCTCAAATTAATCTTTCATTCCAGAGATTCAAAGCCACTGGGAAATGAGGACCCCAGATTACACTTTCTCAACCCCTTCTTTACTTATGTTTCTAAATGAAAAACAGCTGAGCGATTCTATGGTATTAATGTTCCAAACTCATGCTCATTTAAACGATGAAATTAAATTGGATGTTGCCACTTAAATTAATGATTAGGAGATCAGCTGATCGAATTAGTGAAAGGTGATTGTTTTTAAATTGTGTCCGCCTAATATAACAGTTTTCAGTGGTAAAAACAGGTAATTTTTAGGCAAAAAGTGTTAATTTAAAACTCTAGTGTACCGTTGCGAAGAAGTTAATTAAAATTTCGGGTATGGCTGAAGCATCCCGAGGTATGGAGATGCCAATTGATGATACGCCTACTGGTGCCCTTAACCATGATTCATGGGAAGTTGTCATCGGGAAAAAAAGACCAGCAGCTACAGCAGACCCCAGAAAACAGGCTAAAAAGGTCAGTGATATAAAATTATCAAATCAGTTCGAAGTTTTGTCCTCATCAGAAAAACAAAATACTCAAGTACAGCAAACTAATATAACTCCTGTTAGTAAGAAGCCACCTCCAATATATGTACGTGGTATTGAAAACTATCCAGCCTTTGTCTCATTTCTAGAAAAAGAGGTAGGCATTAATGATTTAACTTTAAAAACAACAAATAAGGCCATAGTAACATTACTTCCGAAAACAGCTGACAGCTACAAGAGTGCAGTCAGAAGCCTAAGACAAGTGAACGCAGACTTTCACAAATTTCAGCTGGCTGAAGAAAAAAATGCCCGAATAGTTATAAAAGGTTTACACCACTCTACTCCTCCTTCCATTATAAAAGATGAGTTGTAGAAAAATGGATACGAAGCAATAAATATTACAAATGCTATTTCAACAAGTACAAAAACCCCACTACAAATGTTTTTCGTTGATATATCAAAAAATTCATACAATGAAAAAATTAATGAAATTGAATTTCTATATTATACTCATGTAAAGACAGAAGAACCGAGAAAAAAACGAGATATCCCACAGTGTACAAGATGTCAGGGCTTTGGTCACACGAAAAGCTATTGTAACCATCAGGCTCGGTGCGTGCGATGTGGCCAAGCCCATGAGACATCAGTATGTCAAAAAAACAGAGAAACACCCGCGAAATGTGTATACAGCTACAACAGACTTGGTCAGGCATGAATCATTAAGTACAGTTCAAGCACCGCCTACTAATTTTGATCCATCAGCACTTATTTCTGCCCTAAATAATCTTAACAACCTTGTCCGACATCTTATCAGCCTCATTACTAAATTAAACCAAATAACACAGACAGTATGCCCCCAATATGGCCCCTAATTCTCTGACTGTGGGCTCCTTATCAATCCTACTATGGAATTTAAAAGGACTTATACAACGAAAGACTGAATTAGAAATACACCTCCGTCACAAACGCACAGACATAGCCTTACTGACGGAAACATATCTGACACCTCGAAATAAACTTAGCATCTCTGGATATACTTTATACAGAACAGACCATCCTGACAACACTGCACACGGAGGTACTGTCATTGCAATCAAATCGACACTAAAACATTTTTACATTCATCTTGACTCTACTCCTCAGATACAAATCACAGGAGAACACTTACAGACCAAACACAAGAACGTGACGATAGCTGCCATTTATTGCCCCCCAAAGTACATAATTACAGAGCAAATGTTTACAAAAATCTTTGAAGCTCTTGGTACTTCGTTTTTAGCTGGAGGGAACTATAATGCAAAACATCAGTACTGGGGGTTCGCGACTGTGCACTCCAAGAGGTAGGAACCTTAGATCTGTTATTCATCGACTGTCATTAGACGTACTTGCTCCCAACCAACCAACCAACTTACTTACCAAATTCTAGACACAAGAAGCCTGACATATTAGACATATTTGTGACGAAAGGATTAAGGACCGTACCCTGTTCAGTGAAAACCGAAGCGGATCTTGGCTCTAATCATTCCCCTGTAAACCTGATAATGGGCGTCGAAACATTTCTTAAGGAAAAGAGGCCTTCATTAACAGGTGGTATTATGGATTGGGACCTATTTAGAGAGCAACTAAATTCTAAACTGTCCATCCCAACTGCTCTCAAAACAGAAAAAGAATTGGAAGAGGCAGTTGAACTCTTTACAACATCAGTACAAGAAGCTGCATGGTCTTCGTAAACACCAAGGTATAAAGAAACTATCCATTTACCTACCTACCCTCAACATATTAGGGATCTTATTAGAGCCAAGATACAAGCGCGCAAAAGAATGGCAAAAAGACCGATTCCCTTCTGACAGACAGACGTATAATAAACTCAATAATGACCTTAAACACCAAATACGAAAATTTAAACAAAATAACTATGACAATTATTTTTCAAACTTGACAGCCGATGATAACAGTCTATGGAATCATACCAAACGCCTCTTGAAGCACCGTGAACCATCAGTCACACTGAGAAAATATGATGGTTTCTGGGCTGTCTCGGACAGAGAAATGTCAGAAATTTTTGCCGATTACCTTTCAACTGTATTTAGACCACATGATGACTTAACTGACGCACTCCACGAGGAATATTTAGAGACAATCTTAGACTCACCCCTACCAATGTCACTTCCTCCCAAACCTTTTACTCCTACTGAAGTGTAAAACCATATCAAGCAATTACCAAAAAATAAAGCTCCAGGTTATGATCTCATCACAGCTGAGGTACTCCAAAACTACCCAGAAAATCATTAGTTTTTCTTACAACCCTTTATAACGCCATTCTCAAAACAACAAAATTTCCCTTACAATGGAAACATTCCTTACAATGATTAATAAGCCGAACAAAGACAAATACATCCCTTCTTCCTACAGAAATATTATTCTTTTACCGCTCTGTTCAAAAATACTTGAAAAATTACTACTGGACCGTATTAATAAATTACTGACTGAATTAAATACAATACCTGATCACCAATTTGGATTCCGCTCATATCATTCAACAACACAACAGTTACATAGTCACAGATTACACATATCCGCTGCTTTAGAACTAAAACTTTACGTTTCTGGGGCGTTTTTGGACGTTTCCCAGGCTTTTGATAGAGTATGGCACCAGCGGTTACTAGTAAAATTGAAACCGTTACTACCACACACTTACTACCTTATCTTACAATCTTTTCTTTCAGACCGCTTTTTCTCTGTTTGCCAGGGCTCAGATATCTCCTCCATCAAACCTATTTTAGCAGGAGTCCCTCAAGGCTCAATTTTAGCACCTTTCTATACTTAGTATATACCTATGACATACCGACGAACAATAACGTATTAACTGCTACTTACGCAGATGACACTGCGATCATGACTAGAGACGCGGACCCTACACAAGCCACCTTAACACTTCAACACAACCTCAACGATATTCAAACTTGGTGTAAGAAATGGAAAATAAAACATAATTATAACAAATCCCTTCATATTACATTTACACTACGACGCAAGACCTGCCCGCCTGTTTACATTGGCAACCAACCTTTACATCCAACTGAAAAAGTGACATACTTAGGACTTACGCTTGATAGAAGACTGGCATGGGGCCCACACGTCAAGACAAAAAAACAGACGTTACAGTTAAGACTGCGACTTCTATACTCAGTACTTCACAGACGCCCAAAACTACCTTTAAAACAGAAACTTAACATTTACAGTTACTTGATTAAACCCATCTGGACGTATGCATCGCAAATTTATGGACCGGCCAAAAGAACACATATTCAGAAAATACAGACATTTCAATCTAAATTCCTAAGACTGATAACAGACTCCCCTCCTTATGTGTCAAACGATATCCTACATACAGACTTACGTATTCCGACAGTTAAGAGCCATATTCATAAACTTTATCGACAATTTCATGAGAAACTACGTGGACACACTAACAAACAGATACATAATATGGCAACTGTACAGATACCAGACATAACTCAACGGAGGCTGAGAAGGAAGTGGATGAGTGATCTCCTAGTCTAATCGCTAATAATTTAGTTTCACGCCTGGAGATTGTACCACTGGGTGCTGACTCCCTCATGCCTAATCATGTATGTTGTTTCAATGTAATTTCACATTCACTGGTTGTCCATTGGGTACAGTTGTGAATAAAGTTATGTTAAAAAAAAAAAAAAAATGGATGTTCTTTTCATGATATGGAGAATTTGGTATGTGTGTAAGAAACTGATACACCACATTTGAAAAATGGCTTAGTCGTTCTAAAGTATTGATGAATATTCCATTCCAAAAAACATTTGAATAATTTTTTTCACGATGTGCAAGTATTGTTAATATACTTGTCTATGTGAGAGACTTGTGTAGTAGATTTTATGTAAAAAGACTGAGTCTATCATATTTATAATGGTCCCCTATCATCCAAATATTTCGAATTCTATTTTAAGTTAGTAGATATATAAACATTTTGAATACTAAATTTTATAATAACCAAAAAACGCAGTCCTTTTACATGGTGCCTACAAATTTAAGCTATCCCGACATATTCCCGACTTTTTCTAGAAATTCCCGACTTTTTCAAAAAAAGTTTAGAAATCCAAGATAATCGATATTTTAATGGTGTTTCAATAATAATCTAAGCAAATCAATCTATGCATACTTTGCTACTTAACATACAGTTTAACAATATAAAAAAAAGCAATTTTTTTTAAATTTCAGGTTACTCTAGATAAATTTCAAGAAACACATCAATGTCGAGTATTGCCATTCGGTTTGAAAATAGTTACGAGGTTACACGAGGTTGTCGGATAAAATAACTACAAAAATATATGTCTGATCAGAATATTGTTTTTGTTTTTTTCATCTGAAAGTTGGTTGAATTTACTATGAGACCTCTTATATGAAATTTTGATAAAGCCCCATGGTATATTCACGCCATCACAATGAGAACCCCATACTCTTGTGAAATATAATTACGTAGTAGACGTAAATATTTTCGTTATTAATGTTTGATTTGTAAAAATTTAAATAAAAGTTACAACTGTAAAAAATTCTGTACTATAGATCCAGTTAAAAATAAAGTAGCAAAGTTATACATCAAATTAAATTAAATTTAATGCTGTATCAAATTGTTTCTGACTATTCTCCTGAGAAATGGTCGTGGCCGGCACTAGAAGCAAACGTTTGGCAAAAAGTGAAGTGAAAATGATTATTTTTCGAAAATTATTTGCAATAACGTTTATCTCAAATACCGTTAAAAGTATGACAAATACGTATGGAAACAATTTTGTAGGAAATTCAATTAGCTTTAGTTTTTATTCAAATTATATTTTTCTTGAGTCCACCGTTTCCGATATATCGAAAAACCCAAAAATGGGGCCTTTTCCCCTCCACCCCATCGTATGCTCAACCCCCAGGGGTGGGGACATTTAGTATGTTTATCTTTTAACTACTCCTAACGATGCCCTAAAGTCAAAAATTATCGCATATCGACCATATCTAAAAAACATCACTTTTTGGAAAAAAAAAAATGCCCTCTTTTCGAAGATAATATCCCTGTATCTTGGGAACCAATGGCTATATAGAGCTCACCCTGATCTCAAATTGTAGCAAATTTAGTTTACTTTAAAAGTATGTGGAGTGACTATACCAATCAGACGCTTCGTTAAGTGACATATTGAGCAAAAACTGAAAAAAATCTGAAAAATTTAGCATTAGCGACGACTTTTTCCCGACTTTCGCAAATTTTCTGTGAATTCCCGAATTTTTCCCGACCACACGAAATTCCCAACTAGTAGACACCCTGTTTTAACTGCTGAGACATAATGATCATCATCTACCCTCCTCCCTATAAAAAAAGAGGGGGGGGGGAGAGATTATTAAGCTAAACAAAAACATTATGGAGGATCAAAAACTTTAAATCTAAGATTTAAATGAAAATTGAACAGAAAGCCTTGATTGAATTAAATCAGAACTAGCATACCTCTACAAATGTCTTCTCCTAAACCAATCCATTCTTCAGAAATACAAACATCATTCTAAGATTAAATTCAAACAAAGCAACATGGGCTGATTGCTATGGAAAATAATGCTATTCCTAAACATGCATAAAAAATAATCCATACTTATGATGATACTCGAGCACAAATGAAACCATAACTTCTATCCTCTAACTCTAATATTATTCTCTTGCCCATCTTAGGCAAAATCCGAGAAATACTCATCTTAAAACACTTTTAATCTATACCAGAATCCAATCACGCATCATCGGTTTGGATTCCCATATCTCATCTTTAGGAGAACGTTGTCTGCATGCAATATACCACACGGGAACCTTTCTTGGCGTAGAACTGGCATTTAACTGTTCTTTTCTTTAAAAGCTTTGACCCAGAACTGTTTTACAAATTACTTTCTCTATCTCTATAATTCTTTGTTATATTTTCCTATCTCAGTAATAAAACCTTCAAATAAAATAATAAATGGTGTCAAAATTGTAGAATTAAAATTAATTCGAATAAATTCCATTAAATCACTTTTTACTTCTTCTGCACTCTTTAATAATACTACATTGGTCTTTGTCAAACTGATATGCTAGCTAAGATTCCATTTGAAAAACGTGTTACTTGGAATTCGCCTAGGAAACTATGTCAGACATCGCTATTTTCTTTCCATTTATCACAAACTACTAGTTAGAGGATTCTGGAGTCGGCCAGAAGTATATAATTTTAGTTGATTAAAATATCATGTTCAAGAAGTAAATTTTGATATCTAAGATCTTGACTAAATTAAGCCACTGGAGTTATTTCATGAAACTGAAATAAAACAAAGACCAATTATGTTTTCTAAAGGTTGTCAAAAACTGGGGGTTTACAATACATATTAGTTTTTTATTGTTTTGAAGGGGTGCTGTGTTGAAAAAAAATAAAAACTCACTTGGTCATTTATAAATGTAATAATAACACTTTAGCCATACTATTTATTATGTCTAATATGAAATTACATTCGAATATATCACCTATCTATAATCAAATAGGTAATCTGTAAGATTTTATAAACTAACATAAACATTTAAACCTATTTTAATCCTAGAAAATAATGTGATTAATAGAGAATAGCCACAATAGTGCACACTAATAACACAAAGAATGTAACACAATAGTCTAATTATTATGTAGTCATCATACTACAATTGTCACTAACAGTGAAAATAAAACTTTATCAAAAAATAAAAACTACACTACCCACAAATTATTTCAACCACAGCCAAACACAGCTTTAAATTGAACTAGGTAATCATAAATCAACATACAAAAAGAATAATGTAAATATATTAGTCAACCATATTTAAGGTACATAGAGATATTGAGGGCTAATAAAACAGAATCTAATGCCCAAAAATATGTATATAAACTCAACTATCAATTATCACTCAAGAAATCAATTATAACCCCACAGATACTTATATAAAATATATAAGTATCAAAACATTAAAAAAAAAAGGAATAACTAAAAATATATATAAAAATGGCATTTGCCTAAAACATAATGAACAAGTACATATATCTTGAATAAAAACAATACAATGATGTATGAGTAAGACTATATGAGGGCTAACTAATTTAGGAGATTAGTCGATGGCTTGGGCTTTGGGATGGGAGAGAGAAAATTCAACACTTCCTGTATATTGCCTTTTTTCTCTTCAACAAGTTGACGCAGCCAATCTTCATTTTTAAATCCAAGCTGTACCATAATTTTTAAGGCTTCATCAGTACCTGAAAAGTAATAACAAAAAAGAATGAGGAAATGATTGAATGATCATGACGATTAACATTAATTTCTAAAAATAAATTCTGCAAATGGTTTATTTAAAAAGTAATCATTTTAGATTCATTAAAAATGTTAACATAATAAATACATTACAATAAAATAAAAGCTATAGTAGTATATATTAAAAACAGACCTATCAAAATACTATATTATCAATCAGGAGCTCTTTTAAACGAGGTTCCTATGGACCATTTTTTTTTTTTTTTTTTTTTTTTTTTTTTTAACTTTTACACGATTCAATTTATATGTATAATATTCATGTAAGAAAAAAATTATAAAGTAAGATTATTTCTAACAATTATATAATTGTTAATTATGTATTGCTTTCAAATATAAGTAATGGAAAAACATGGCAAGCTGACATCTATGATTGAGATGTTTCCGGGAACTATGTACTCATTCAATTCATATTCTGGGAACAGTTATGTTTTCAAGTCTTCAAGTATGAATCTAATGCTGGTCTGTTTGCCTACATGACAAAATTATTTACTCAGTTGTACTTTACAAAAGAAATCTTGCAATAAAGATACTGAGTAGATAATGATAAAAGTGTTAAAACATTGTTTGCTGTATTAAGAATTAGTGAGCAAACTGTTCATGATATTTTGAAGAAGATAAAAGACATTTTTGATTTTGTATCATCATCGGCCCAAACATTGTGTCCTCTCCTCTGAAAATAATGAAAAACTCGGTATCAAAAGAGGTAAAAGAAGTTTTAAACAGGAGAAAGCCAATTAAAGCAGAATTATTTTGCTATGGACAATGAGAACTGATATTAGAAAAGAAATGTCCAATAAAAAACAAACTAAATTACTGATTTTTTCTATATATGAAATTTTAATACATATGCATACATACATTCATTTTTATGTATTTTAGTATATTATAACTTAGTATTACTTAGCAATTATATATAAAACATTTGTTTGTTATAAAAGTGATTTTTGGTATTTTTTTTTAATTAACATTCGTATCTATTATATTATGTCGATAAAATGTGATTTGATTATAGAAGGTTTTCAATTATCTGTGAACCCCCATACCTATCAATACCCCGGATAAACTGGTAACGATGGAGAGGAGGAGGGGGGGGGAAGTAAAGTGCATCATCATTATTATTATTAAAACAGCAACATCAATAATAACAAAAAAAAAATTAAGAGGTGGGGAGCGGGTGGGCATGGATACTGAAGTCAAACACAGCCCAGCTTGGTCACTACTTCGATAGGTGACCACCTAGCACTAAGTGAATACCCATCAGTTAAAAAGGACACCCCTACCGGTGTAAGTGTGCCCTCAGCTTACAGGAGGTAAATCACCTTTGATATAGAGACAGCAACTCTATCCCTCTAGAAACCAGCCCGTTCTTTAAGTTGCTAAGTAACAACATAAGAAAGTTTCTTGAATGAATCATTAGAAAGTATCACAGAACCACAATAGAAAGTACCACATATGATTTATCATGATGGAATATATTGAATCTTAAACATTTCCATATTTCAAAGCAATAAAATATAAATATGATTATAAGATCTAGATAGCATAATACTTAATATGAACAACACAAAACAAGTGTTTATTTTGTTTTAGTAAGTTTGTAGGTATGAATCGAGTGCTTGGAGGACAATATAGGCTTATGAAAACTAAAGTAACATAGTTCTATTAGTGAGGTTAATATTACATGTAAACACCAGATCTATACAAGACAAATACCTGTTGTACTGGAATTTTTGTAATTAATGAGTCACACTAGAATAATATTATTATTATAATTAATAATAATACTATATAATTATTAATAATAATTCACATTAGCATGACCTTGAAGCAGGAATGTAATATTAGAAATATTATTATTAATTAATAATATTAGTTTTTTATTAATGAATAACAATAAAATTATTGTTACTAGAGTTAAAGGCCGGACGGTTACACTATTACATCCAAGTTAGTCCCCATAAAAACATGAACCATATTAAAAAATAATCATTCCTCTTGGTGTTTTTATATTAAAAAGGGAGTGGCTCAATACAAAATTTGAACATATTGTCCATTTTTCTTCCAATCATTAACTATGATTTTCATTGGCTAAAAACAAACATTCTTTAGATCAATTAACCAATTCATCCTTGGGGAAGGGGGAGAGGGAGGTGAGAGAAGACCAAAATCTTTACTGGTATATTTCATTTAATTATTAGTTGTTTTTTTTATTACAATAATAAAACTAAAGGCAGGTTAACACCAACTGCTTATGGGGGAAGCAGTGCAGGCCAAAGTTCTCTTCTTAGTAATCATGGTTCTGTCCATAATAATTTGTAGGCGACAGAACTATCTGCAGTCCCTTTAGTCAAGGCAGGAAAGATTAAATCATGATGCCGTTGAAAACTTTCTTGAATTTAATTTTGCACATCACAAAACCATGTTTCAAATCTGGTCAGTTTGAAATACCATTTTGCTCAAAAAAGTCATCATATTGACTAGCCCATTTCCCCTTTGCCCAATGAATGTTACAAGACCAATTGCTACTCAATTTTTTTTAACTGGCATGGGGACGTTTTGACTTGTAACTCACAGATTTGAATGCCGATTTTTGTGTAGATAGTAGGGACCTATAATAGTGCAAAACTAGAATTATAGCCGTCAAAAGGCATTGGGAGTCGAGGAAAAAAAAAAAAAAAAATGAAAATGAAAATCACGTATTATTTTTTTTTTATCAGCTCTCAGTCAAGATAGAGAAATAATTCATTCACGTTTAATTGTACTTTTGTATGCTATTTGAAATAAAAATACTTTCCTCAATATACGATCCGGCTTTAGGGTGCTTAAAAACTTTTAAAAAATGACCAAATTCCAATGAAATCCGCTGTAAATCAGTAGAAATTGTTTTTCAAGAATAACGGACCTCAAATCCAAACAACGGACCCAAAAAAACCCTTATGTGTGACATTTTATCAAAATCAAAAAATATTAATTTTTTACTCCTTTTTTAGGACGCGCTAGACAAAGGCAAATTTTTAAACTAAAAACTGATATTTTCAGATTCCCCATAAAGAAAAAAAAAAACATGTAGAAACCAAATTTTGTCGAAATCGAAAATAATTTTTTTTTTACCCTTAAAATATCGCAGAATTTTAGAAGGCAGAGGCTATCAATTTCTGAAAAAACGTAAATAATTTGCGCTATCTCACATATTTCACCACCGATTGAAACCAAATTTTAAGGTCATCTAACAGCCGTTAAACTGCATAGTTTAGCTAAATTCGGAGGTCGCAGGATTTCTCCTTATAGAAACATCTCAAGTTATACAGTGGTGATCATAAGTTTCCAGCCACCTCGAAATTTCATCTTAACTTCCGTTTTATATGTTTTTTATTTTAAATTTTAGTTTAATTTATTTTAATTTAGGATTTTATAAAGAATTAAACAGTTATCTGCAAAAGAAATACGCTAATTTAAAGGAAAACAAATAATATATGCCAATGAAGGAAACAAATTTTTTAAGTTTTATAGTTTTAGGAGGTTACCCCACCGCTTTTTCAGTAAATGTTTAATATATAGTTGCCATAACTTTCGCAGGAATATCAGCTAAACACCATCGGGACATCTAATTTAGTAAGCCTAGAATTCTGTCTTGTCGAATGGACAGCCAGTTTTCGGTGATTTTTAATAAATTTCATTGTGATTTTGGGATTTTCCGTATTTTAAACGTTCTATCACTTTCTGTCGTTAATGTTCTATCGATTTAAGGTCCAAACTTTAAGCCAGCTACTTCAAAACCTCCCCTTTTTTTGACTCAAGCAACTGGGTTATATAGCTGGTATGTGTTTTTGTTCGTTATTGTGCTTAAAATGCAACAGCGGCCATTCTTTTTTCGCCCATATAGCAGTAAATTTTTTCGTATTATATTCCTGAAAATATTACCGGTTATACATTTGTTTATGAGCATGAAGGTTCCAACACCATAAGCTGAAAATACATCTCACTCTGTTACATTTCTACCATCCAACATAACAGTTGGTATTTGCTATTGAAAATTATTCCTTGTGCCTCTAGGTCATCTTACACACTGTCTCCTATTGCTAGCTATCAAACTAATTTTTTTTTTCGTCCAAAGACCTTATTTTTTCACTTATTCAAAGTCCAATGTAAATACTCACGGCAAAATTTAAGGTGGGTTGGTTCTCTGATTTTTCTTGCTGATGAATCGTTTCTTCACAGCAGCTTGGTCATATGATCCACACACATGTAAGTCCCAAATGACAGTTACACGTCTAATTAGAAATGTTTAGGCTTCTTAATTCGTCAAAGATGTCATCTGCACATCTTTCTGAGTTCAATTTTTAAAGTCCACTAAGGGCTTTATCCGTATTTTTTGAGGTTCTCTTTCGCCTTCCTTTCATTAATCGATCCTCTAGGCCATGATTTCCATGAATTTTACGTAGGACATCATTTAATGGTAATTAACAACGAGAAATGTTTCAGGAGGATTAACCTTCCTAGGAGAGAGAGAGGATTTCTTCTCGAAGCTGCAGACTGGTGTGTGGAGACATATCGATAGCCTCAGTATCAGGGATAAACTTAATTAGATCAGCTTGTATTTAACCCTCTGCAAACAGTCACAACAAAGGCTGGCCAGAAATTTATGATTATGAGAACTTATGAAAATCCTCCCCAATTGTAGATAAGAAATTTCTTACAGGTCAGTGAAAGGTATGTTTTCAGGGGTCTATTTGTTATAAGGATTAGCCCATATAATTTCACTTTGAATGGAGTTAACAGAGATGAAATATTTAAAATAATTTAAGTGACCGGAAACTTTTGAGCACCACTGTAGTTGACCTCGGAATTTATTATTCTCATCAGTTTTTGTCCACTAAAATCTGGAATAAACCCAATGTTATACGCATGGATAAAAAGCAGAATGTATGCTGATTCTTGCTATTACTATTGTAATCGGTTGAACACAGCAGTTGTTATGGCCATTAGAAATTGTTGATGAAATCTCAACTTCAAAATTTTAACCTCCTCGAAAGGGGTAAAAAATCAATATTTTTTGATTTTGAATAAAATTCCATATATAAGGGTTTTATGGTGCATTAAATCGAGATTTGAGGTCAGTTGTTCACGAAAAAAAAAAAATTTCACTGATTTACAGCGGATTTCCATGGAATTTGGTAATTTTTTTTAATAGTTTTTGAGTGCCCTAAAGCCAGGTGGTGTCTGGAGCATAACGGGAGTATTTTTTTTATATCAAATAGCATTCATAACTGTAATTAAACGTGAAAGAATCATTTCTCTATCTTGACTGAGAGCTGAGAAAAAAAAAAAAAAAAAAAATGTGATTTTCAAATTTTTTTTTTTTTCTTGGCTCATAATGCTTTTTGGTGGCTATAATTCTAGTTTTACACTATTATAGGTCCCTACTACCTACACAAAAATCGACATTCAAATCTGTGAGTTACAAGTCAAAATTTCCCCTTTTGAGTAATAAACTGACAGATTCTGTCCAGTACTTGGTAGAAATAAAGTGGCTTTTAAGTGAACAGTATTGTACAATTTCATAAAGAGGTAAATTTGTTGTTTGTTTTTTTCACTTAAAATTAATATAATAAATCACCTCATAGAAATATAATAATCAATAGGTGATCTATGGCAAAGAGGAATAACATATGAATATACAGATATATATATAGATTTGTATGTAGGAAGGTTTAAAGGAATGGGAATACTTATTAAGGCAGGTTGGAGTATGAGGAATATGTCTGATGGCCAAAGGATGAAAGATTAGAATGCATATATGCTTGTGCGGAACAAGTTAGATAAGATCTTGTAAATTTAAAAGTTGTTATAATTTAATAATAATTCTTTAAGGTAAATAATTACATATAAATATAAAAATTGCTTAACTGGATAATATAACATTTTAAAAATTAATTTATGTACTGCATATAAAAATTCCTAATATAACAGGGAATATATTTTGTACTTTTAGTAATTAATTAGTAACTAATTAATTACTAATAATTTTATCTACAAATAGTCAAATTTAGTGAAGAAATGTAAGGGCAAATGTACAATAGATCAGTCGAGGACTATATATTTGTACCAAAAAAGTTGACAAATATTTTAAAATGGTTTAATTGACCGTAACTAAAAAAACTTTCAAGTTGAAACTAAAGAACATTCGACTTGAGAGTATTGATTGAATAAGTTTTCCATTAACGCTTCTAAAAATTCTAGTAAATAAATAAAAAGTACCATAAAAAGCTATAAATTACTTGATACCATGCTAACATTTTCTTTTTTCTTTGAATTTGTCAATTAAGACATTCTTCATAATTACAGGTACTTTACTTACTTAATTGTGAATTTGTAGGTAGTTGAGGATAAATTCGCTCAGCTCCCTGATTGTTTGGTGAAGGTGGTGTTGCAGATGCAGCTGCAGCTTGTTGAGGTACAGGAGCAGGTTTTTGGGGTACAGGAGCAGGTTGTTGGGGTACAGGAGCAGAAGCAGCAGGCTGAAATATCATTGATTCTCCCATTCCTATATAGGGATAAGAAACAATAATTAATACAAAAACTCAATGTAGAATATGTATTTAAGAATTTTAAATAAACAAGTTGTTCATCAAACCTGAACGAAATTTTCTGAGTTTTTATCCATATAATTTGCCTGAATTTGAAACAAAAGTTCTGATTCACTAATAATACTATTTAATCTATAATTTTTAGTGTTTTGAAAAAATGTATGCTAATTTTTCAGTTATTTTTAAAAAAACTGAAACTGACATTTTTTTGGGACTTCTTTTCAGACCACTTAAATTTTTCAAGAGGGCAAAATTGGAATTTGGATTTAGCAATCATTCCTAAAGAACATAAAAATCAGTTGAACAGTGAATAATCTATATTTTTTCCACAACAGTCCACCTGATTACTGAACCTAATGGATGATAAGTTTTAACCCATCAAATTAAGATACCAAGATATTAAGTCTTATTTTAACATGATAAAAACTATTAAATACATGATAACAATTTATGTAGATTGGGGAATAAATGGATAAAAAAAAAGTAGATGTCATAAAAAAAGCCTAACTATAGCAAATAGTGAGTACAGATTTAAAGTGTTCTAGGTTCACCAAAATGATATTTAATAAATTTATCCAATGTGTTTGGAAAATTTATTTATTTATCTGTTTTTCAAAATGTTACTATTTTAGCAAGAAAAACTTTTGTCTTATTCTGAATCTCAAATACAATAAAATAAAAATTGTGAAGACATGAAAAAAACAAAAAAAAATTCAAGCTTAACATGGATTATTAAAGTTTTTTTAAATATGTAATTTTAAAACAGATGGAAATATTTATTTAATAATCAAAAAATCCTAATATTTATAAAATGAAAAAAAATCATCAATATATTTAAACATACACTTACCATCATTAACAACAGTCCATGAACTATCCAAAACAGGAAGGTCATCATGATATGAAGAAGCAGAAGAAGCCACTTGGATAGGTTGTGGTGCAAAATCAAAATTAGGCACAAAAGGAGAAGTCATGACTGGGATGGATGCTCCTGAACCTGATACTGTAACTTGGGCTCCAGCAGTAGCTTTAACAGGATGTTGGACTCCGATTACTGGTGGAGTGACTCCAATAGCTGCTGGTGGTGGAACTCCGATTGTAGGAGGAAGTTGAAATCCTATTGTTGGAGAAGGTTGAACTCCAACAGCCGCAGCACTTTGAGATCCAATCATTGATGATGGAGGTGGTACACCTATTGTAAATGATGAGGGTTGAACTCCTATAGCAGTTGATGATTGAGGTTGAATTCCAGGAGTTGAGGCAACTGAAACAGGTGCAGTTACATTTGATAAAGGAGTTGTTAATCCAATATTAGACTGAGAAGGAGGTGCATCAACTGCTACAGGTGTAACTGGATCAGTAGTAATAAGAGATGCCTTCGTTTGGGTCATACCTGACTGGCTAGAAGTTGGAGCTGCAAATGAACTGGAAGTAGCACCATCTAATCTTGTCTTACTTGGGCCAGAATCCTAAGCAGCAAATAATCAACTTAAATTAATGCTATGATATTCAAGAATGATAGGACAGCATGTAATATTCATTAATCAGGTCATAATTACTAGTTAAAGAATGAAAAACATTATGGATATAATTAATTTAAAAATAATTAACCGATGGAAAATGAAATTATGAAAAGAAGTAGCAGTGGCCTTGCATGTGACAGATACCCACTTAATTCTACGGTAAAAATAAAACAATTAGGATTGATGAATTAATTGCCACTTCTATTGGGATTATTTTCATAGAAAACTAGTCTCGAGAATGTTTAGTATTCGAGACTAGTTTTCTAAGAAAATAATCCTAATAGAAGTGGCAATTAATTCATCAATCCTAATTGTATTGATCCTTATGCGTACCTCAAGTGAAAAATAAAGCAAGTGTAACTTAAACTGGGGAGGTGAAAATTTCAACTCTGGATTTATCACTAGTAAAAGAACTGCCCTTCCTACTTCAGTTTTCTATAAATATATATAAGCATATAAATAAAAAATCTCAATTTTATTAACTTCAGGCAATTTTACTTCCTTGATTGGTACACCACCGATTAGGCCACCAATCCCAATAAAATGGTTTTAAAAACCACTCATAACACAGTAATATAAATTGAGAATTATTATATATATATATATATAATATAAATTGAGATATATATTATATATATATATATATATATATATATAAAACAAATTCATTCCCATGCACTAGATAACAAGATCTTGTAAATAAATTTTACAAGCATTCTTTATACTTTATGATGATTAATTAACTAATTAAAATCATAATTAGTTTTTAACATCATGTGATTGAATTAAATGGGCTTTATACATTAGAATCTATTGTGGCAATCATGTTAAAGTAGATTCATTACTACTATTGTAAATTAAAAAAATTCTTTTATGATATCGCTAGCTGACAAAAACTATATAGTCATTAACATTATAAGTGTTGATTGGACAGAAGCCAGATATTTTTTTTGTTCTTTAGGCCATGGGCACTAATAAAAGAAAAAAACAAAGTTTCAACATTCCAGCCGAATTAGCCAAGCCATCATCAGGGCTAGATCAAATGAGTACAATAAATTAATCTGTAATAAGTTAAGAAGCTAAAAATTCATAAATAAAACAGAATTATTAGAATACAAAAAGTCATATTAAAACATTTAAAAACAAACAGGCTTCATGCTTTGTCTCAGTAACTAAAGTTCATTATTAGTTGTGGTTCAACATTTTTGTTTGACACAATATTATTGCTCCTCACAGATTTTTTTATGTTTCAAGTGTAAGTGAATTGTTGACTTTTTTTATTTAAAACTCCAGAATCTATTCAATATTCTACTTAGAATTGGGAAAAACTTGTATTTAAAATAAAATACTTTTATTATTTTGAAAGTAGAATTTATTTCAAATATAAACACTGCTAAGTGTAATGGTTTTATATTCAAACTCCAACTTTTTGTATTTAGTAGCTGAAAATAATTTTTGAATTCTCCCTTCAAAATATAAAGTAATTTTTAAATTTTTTTTTTTCCTTCAAAATACAAAATCCTTTTTATATTTTTTTAGTTAAAAATACAAGATACAAATAAGTATCTTATCATGTAATTTGAAATACTAACAACTCTAATTCTTGCTATGAATAATAGCATTTAATGGGCTATCACTTTTTTTGCTGTGAATTTTCATATATTTTACGAAGTGTATTTACCATACATACACAGGTTGAGAGAAATGACCAACTTAAAAACATCTTTTGTATTTCTTTATTTTTGAGGTTTGAATATTTTTCATTTTGGAAGCTTTAAAATATTTGGCTAATGTCAAATAGATCAAATTGGATGTATATCAAATTTTTTAAAGAATATTTAACTTTTTTAAATACCCCAAACAGGATTTGCTTCACGTATATACAGACGGCTCTGCTCAAACAGACATGAGTAATGCAAGAGCTGGAGGATACTGCCTGGATTTTGTGACAGACATTTTTTCAGCACTGGCTAAGATAGAAAAGGAACAGAGCTACACTCAGATAGTGTTCTTAGTAAACTCCCAAGCTGCAATACAATCGATCTGCAGTAGGTACGGCTATGATCATTTTGGAGTTGTTTATTCTAGGAGGAGCATTAACAATCAAATAAAAAAAGGAATCTGGGTGACATTTCAATGGGTAACAAGTAACTGTGGGCTACAGGGAAATAAGCAAACTAATCGGCTCACCCGAAATGGATCTGATATACCTTCCTCTTCAACTTAATCAACCCTCTTCTTCCTTATGATTCAGCAAAAAGAATTAAAAAGAATTTTTATAAAGAAGAGGTACGGAACATAAAAAATAAACAGGTAGAAGGAAAGAGTTAGAAGAATACTCGAAAGGCCGATTGCACAAACACTCAATCAGCAAGTATTTGTAGTATGCTTCTGAATGAAGAAGGGGCACGATTACCTACAGAGACCCCTGCACAGAACAGGAGTAGTGCAGAGCTCACAATGTCCTCTGTGCCAAGAAGATCAACTGTATCTACCAGTATGCTATGTTTTGACTAATCTATAGTCGGACAGGCATTCCAACAATCAAGTGGACAGTACTACTATGGAACAACTCTATTAGGCTGCCAGAAGCCAAATGATCTTGTTAACGGCTTAGCTGACATAGTTTAGTTAGCATTTTTCAACCTATCTCGTGGAAGTCAGATCCAATATACAAAGGATTTTATCAATCCATGGCTGATAGGACAGAAAATAAAGTTCCTGCTATAGGACATTATTTATGTTCCAAATTAGTGGATGGATCAGGGCTCATGACTTTATTAGAAAAATGGAAAATTAATTGAACTTATAAAAATACCAATAGCATTTTTAACTACTTATAAATTTATATTTATATAATTTTCACTTTTAAAACAATATTACTCTATGAATCAGCATTTATAGTCAGATATAAATGTTAATGAAACAGGAACTAGTCTATTTTAATTCAAATTTCTGCTAACAGGTTAAGTTCCATTTATGATGCTTTAATATGAGTTCATTATAGGGCAGTACCATTCCATCATCTTACTATGACATAAGAAATCCTTCAAATCTAGGATAGTAAACATTGTTTTGTTTTTTTTACCACGACTAATAAAAAAACCTGGGATCCACTTATGATTTATTCTTAATTAATTGTTAATAGTTAAAACTTAAGAAATAAAAAAAACAAAAAAAAACCAGGGTATTTAACACATATGTAATTCATTATTATTTTCCACTTTTCTGCAGTTTTTCCTCTCAGAATACTATATTCATCACAACTACAATAAACAATGTTAGTTTAATAATGGCATACACTTTCAGACTGGTTTGACTGCGGCTGATTCTCAGCACTTCCCTCCTTCACAGGGTCTTCTTCAACAACAATGTCAATTCCTAAAAAAAAATAATGGAGATTAGATAAATAAAATCAAGACTGAATTAATTCTATACCAAATATATATTTATATGTATGGAAAATAATGCAAGATTTTGATCTGATCTGTATATAATGCGAAGACAGAAACATTCATCGTAATTAAGATGCAAGGTTTAAAATAGTCTTATCATAGTTTCTTTAAATTTGCCAACATTCCCCCCCCCCATCTTGATGCTTTAGTAATACGGGTTTATTTTCCTGGGTATTAAAGAAGAGGGTGGGAAATAATTGCTGAGAGAATTAATTCTACCCCACTACAAGTGGATTCAAACTTATAGTCTTTTAAGGACACAGGACATAGAAAAAGTATTGATTTTTCCTAAATATTTAAAAAGGGGTTTTTGAACATTTTATAATTATTCTATAATAATATTAAATTTACTTTTTTTTATTAAAAAAATCAGATTGTTTTTTTCTGAAATGGTGCATATTTTCTAGAAACTTAAAAGAGAAGGTATGGAGTAATTGAACTTCTTAATGTTATTTTGGAATAAGTAAATTTGCCATCATACCTACAAAAAAACCTATTTTGACTTTCTACATTTTTCTTACTACATACATATATTGTTCTGATATTTGTATAATTAAATTTAAATAATACGTTATTTATTTTGTTATAATAATAAATATATATAATTATGTACAAAACAAAGTTTAATCATTTAAAATCATTCAAGTTCAAAAGAATACTGACAGAACGGGCAACGAGTTTATATTATAAAAAAATAATTAACTTATTTTGTTAAAAATTATAAAATAAAGAAAGTAACAATATATAAAATAGACCTAAAGGCTTGATACCAATATAATTAACCGTATAAAGCAACACACCTTCCTTTGCCTTAACCCACTAAACTAGCCAAATCCTCAAAATCAGTAGAGAGATATATGCTTTATTGATATAAATAACATACTGCATTGGTTCATAAAATAAGTCTATAGTATTTTTCAATAACTTAAATCTTAATTGTTTTTGAAGCAATGTTTATATTCTTCGAAAAGAGGTAAGTTAAGGTTTTTGTATGCATTAGTTTCAGTTGAGAATGTCTATCTTTAAGAAGTGGAGAATAGAATCAAAATAGAAGAAAATAAAGTGGATTTTTGAGATTTAATATTTGTTTTTTTCATTTCTGCAAAGGAAAATCTGAAGTGCCACCAAAATTTGTATTGTATACTGATATGATGCGTCTGAAGATAGTACTGCACCTAAGTGATTTGCTTGCTTCTGAAGTGGTCATTTTGATTATGAAGATACTCCTCACTACAATTGTCCTTCATTTGTTGATGACAACGAAATCGATGCCTTGGTCACAACTGACACCACAATGATGTAGGATGTCATATGTGATCAGACATTTCACATATCTAATACAAAATGTCTCCAAATACCCGACTGCAAGACATGTTTCTAAGAGTAAAATATGGATTACTCATAACTTGATGGAAAAAAAACTTGTTTGACCACATTTCCACCAGTGATTCTCTTCTTAAACTAATGTTAACAACCCATTTTTGAAGAGACTTAGAAATGGGGATGAAAAAAAGGAATCCTTTACAACAATGCTGTCAGAATGAAATACTGGGGAAAAGGAGTGACCCACTATTAAAAATGTTGTAAACAGGATTGTATCTGAAAGGTATGCTCAACCATTTGCCAAACTAAACCACTGATACTAATGAGTATTGCGCACAATTGCAAAAATTAAAGGGAGCTATGGAAAAACCAAAAACGACTAGCATTGGCTAATTAAAAGGGCATTGTTTTTCATCACAATAATGTCAGCTTGCATGTTTTGATACAAACACTAAAAAAAATAATTGAAGTTTGGCAAGGATTTTATCCAGCAACCACATAACCTATTCACCTGACCTAGCCCCAACAGATTTCCACTTGTTTTGCTCCGCGCAAAACACTTTGCTTGAGGACTCCAGAAGGTATACAGATGAGTTCATTATTCAAAAACCAAAGATGTTTTGGTAAGAAGGAATAATGAAAACCCGAACAATAGCAACATTAATGATAATAATGGATCATATGTAATTGATTAAATATATTTGCAAGCATTTGAAGTTTTTATTAAAATTGCCAGTAAAAAAAAAATGCTACAAAGTTATTTTACAATCCAATATATTTTCATAGTTGTGAAAGAAAAAATAAAATAAAATAAAATAATAAAAATGATATATATTTACCCAATGGATCTAAGAAAGAATTTAATCCATTTGTCAATATATTGACAAATTTCTTCTGCTCTTCAAAAATGGGAAAACAATCTCTGCTTGATGAGTCCTGAGGACCAGAATTTTCTGGTTGTGGCTGATCAGCAGTGCTCCTTGAAGCTGCATTGTCACCACTGGATGAATCACGCATCTTTTCTAATTGATTATACACTAGGTTGTGAAGGAAATTGTGCATATCGTTGTGAGGACAGAATTTCATTTTGTGTTTCTTATTTTCGCCCATTCCACTTCTGGAGGTACTTGAATAATCACCTTTAGCCTTTTTGTCACCCAAGGGGTCGGTAGTCTGGTGTAATAAACGTTCTAAATGTTTACCCATTTTAGCAATATCTCTGGCAAATCTTCTTCCAAATGGCATTTCCTAAAAACAAGGAAAACTACTCAAGGACAAGAAAACAAATGTTTAATTAAGGCTGCATAATAACAGTTCGATAACTTACAGAAGATAACGGTAGAGGGATCCTTATCATGGGGTGATCAGGATGCATTTGTGATCTCTCGCAATCAGGGCACAGATCATAATCATAACAGACTAAACATTTGTATCTAAACCCGTGCAAAGGATGCTCACAACCATCACAGATCACATCAGGATGCATTGGACCTTCCTTACCTACAGAAAATAAAACCATAAGCTAATAAAAGATATACATTTTGATATTGTCCCACAAAACCTTTTTATTAATTACTTTTACACTTTAATTAATAAATTCAGGGTTTTATAAAATAAAAATAAATAAAATTAACTTATATTATTCGGACATTTAGATCACTCATGGGTGTTCTTCCTTTAATATTTCAAACCTTTAATATATTTATACTGTATTGATTTTAATTGACTCCATCACTCTTAAATCTAATTTCTAACAGATTATTTTTTTTCAGGATCTTCATTGAGTCCTCAAAGGACCAATTTGGAAAAAGTGTCCTAATGTAAGGTGGATTGAATTTCACTTGGATCAGTCAATTTAATTCATGGCAGCCTCATAAAATGAGGCAATAATTCCTATCCGATAAGGAATGAATTAAAACCCTCATAAAGGATTGTCATATAAGAACAATAGACCCAGACCCACATGCCAGGCTAGTTCTTCCTCTCCAGGATCACTAACATCTTCGACATGCCATTGCGATGAAACCCATCCATTGGTGAGGAGGTTTATCAGTTTTACTTGCTACCTAGTTTGCTAGTTAGTTACTCTAATGTCTAGTTTACACGAGCTTAGTAATTGTCACTAATGCACTTGTACCTACTTGTAACAAGATGATTAAGAATTAGTAAACACGGCAAGTGCAAGTGAATAGGAAGTGCTTCTACTTGCGAAGGGACAGGTGAGCTCCTCCCCTACACAACTGCCTTATTTCACCTCAAGTAAACAGCCAATACAAGGCCGGCCACACACTGCAGCAAACAAAATGGTGGCAACCAAAACAGTCATGACTGTTTGCCTTCATTCTCTCCGCACACTTGTGCGAAGACAACAAAACATTCTTGATGGAATTACTGTGTTTGAAAAGTAAATTTAATGTTTTATGAATTTATTTACAATTGTTTACCATATCATATCATTAAATATTTTTAGTTTAATAATTCTGTTGTTTTTTTAGTGTTGTAATCATTACTGTAAGATTGATTTGTATATAAAACTACAAGACTAATAATTTGGTACAAATAGTACAGTTACAAGAGGCTTAATTTGAATAATAGCATGTTATATCATATCTTGTATAAGAGTCTTATCTTGTTTTCCAGCATGTCATTGTAGCACTGGATGTTGATTGTTCTTTGGTTTTAAGAAAATCACAATAAATTGACCCCTGAAAATCTGAGAATACTGTAAGTATGACCTTACCGGCAGATGGCTGGGTTCTGAATTTTTTTTCCAAGTGGAAGAAGTCGTATGCTTCCACTCAAGGCTTATAGTGGTGGACCCATGTTTCAATTCCTTAGAAAAAACCTTCTCCTTCAGTCGAATATCTATGTTTTAGCAGTTGACTGATTTGAAGCCAGGTTTCTTTGTGAGCGTACCTCAGTTGTCTGGGCATCAATCTCACATAGGTTTTCTTGTACTGCAGCTTGTTGTGAATAATGTTATGGACAGTTCCAACACTCGCATTTATTTTTTCACTTATCAGTTGAACAGTGATACACCTAGTCCCGAATTAACGCATCAATCCGAGATTCGAGAGAGGAAGTCCAAACTTCGCCCCAGCTTGTCAGAAACTTTTGCACAGCCAGTTCAAAACTGTTCTGCGCATTTATAAACATTTGGATGATTCAACAAACAATTTTCTCTGTACACTTTAGCATTCTTTCATGACCTTATAACCTTTCTCACTTTCCGCGACTAAAAATATGATCATGGTGCAATTCTGTAGCAGACTCGCTATTGATAACTGAGTGAATTTGAGGTTATGTTTACAAAAAATGATTGAGCAGCTGATCAGATGTTATTGCAACGTTACCAACTATATGTCCAGAAAGTTTCATATGGATCAATTCAGCCGTTTTTGAGCAGTAGTAATTTGCCTCCTTACTTATTGAATGTGAAAGGCATTATCTGCCCGCTACACAAGAAGGGAGACCAGCTGGAGTGCAGCAACTATCGGGGTATTGTCCTCCTCTCATCGGCTTACAAAGTGCTCTCAAATATCCTCTTCGAGAGACTAGTTTCTCATGCAGATAGAGCGATAGGGAAGTATCAGGCAGGGTCTAAAAGGGGAAGATCCACTACAGACCAGCTATTTACACTGAGACTGATACTTGAAAAATGTAAAGAATATAGAATCGTAACCCATCATCTCTTTGTCGATTTCAAGTCTACCTATGATACTGTCGACTGACCGGAGCTTTATCGAGCCCTAAAAGAGATGAACGTTCCGATGAAATTGGTCAGACTGATAAAGATGACAATGGCAAACTCAAGGTGTATGGTGCGCGTGGGTGCTGACCTTTCCTACCCCTTTGTCACAAATTGTGGTGTTAGGCAGGGAGACGCTTTGGCCTGTCTTCTATTTAATTTTGCCGGGGAGAAGGCTGTGAGGAAGTCTGGGATTCAACTGCACTCAACCCTATTCAACAGCACAGTCCAGCTTCTGGGATACGCCGATGATTTCGATATAGCTGCCAGATCGGAACAAGCCCTACAAGAATCATTTCTGGCTTTGAAAGACTCTTCGAGGGATCTTGGCGTAGTTAATGAGGCCAAGACAACGTACATGCGGATTGGAGGTGCAGGACCAGGAGTTGATTATTTTGAAGCAGGAAACTATCGATTTCAAAGAGTAACCAGCTTCACCTATTTAGGTTCAGAAATCAACTCCCAAAACGATACATCACAAGAAATAAAAAAGAGGATTGCAGCTGCTAACCGATGCTTTTAGCCTTGCCAAATATTTTAGAAGTAGGATGCTCTCCAAGAGGACCAAAATCAAGCTGTATAATACACTAGTCCGCCCAGTCGTGGGCGTTCACCAAGGCAGATGCGTCCAGGCTTCTTGTCTTCGAAAGGAATATCCTCAGACGAATTTTTGGGCCTGTTAGACAGGACAACGTCTAGAGAAGAAGGAGTAATGGAGATCTAGAGAGCCTCTACAACGATGTTGACATAGTCAAGTTCATAAGGCTCGGACGACTTCGATGGGCGGGACATGTAGAAAGGATGGCTGCTAGCGAGATCCCGAAGATGATGCTGACAGAGGAGCTCTACGGGAAACGGCGGGTTGGACGACCGAGCATCGATGGATGGACTCAGTATCTGCGGACGCGCGGGCCTTCCTTGGAGCCCGAAACTGGAAAGCTGTGGCAAGCGACCGAGCGAACTGGCGGAAGCTTTTGGAGGAGGCCTAGACACGGTGACGGGATGTCGCACCATCTATGATGATGACTTATTGAATGACCCTCATATTTATTTATTATAATATGCTTGTCGTTCTAAGAATATCATTTTTTCTTTTTCTCAGTTAAATTATTCCTTTTATCATTAAAATGAAATTATTTTGTTTTCAAAATTTATTATTCAAAATCTATAGACACAATACATTCACTGATGCAAATTTGCTGAACCATTTAAGCGCAATTGATTAATTTCTGAAAATAAAGGAGAAAATTATTAAATCGTACTTACTCCTGTTGGTACAAAAAACAAGAAGCCAAACACTGAATAGCGGGCAGACTGAACTGGCTATTAGTGCAACCCCACCACTAACTTTCATGCATTTCCGGACATTTCAGCCGGCCGCAATCAAAATGATTTGTTTGAAGATGATTGTTTGCTACAGTGTGCGGTTGCCATAAGTGTTCAGTGACAACAAGCAAACATCTAGTTTGTTTCTAGTTCCAAATCCAATGGAATTCTCGAACCACAATTAAATTCATTAAGGGAATTCCAATCAGGAGAATGTTTGTGGAACAAAAAAATCATCAGCTTATATGAATAAACTAGCAAGGGAGCAGCATATTCAAATAATTGGTGAAGAGATGAAGATTGTCGTTTTTGGAGTTCCCGAAGTAAAGAAAACAAAGAGAACTCTCCTGTCGAGCTATTATCAGGGAAAAGACAAAAAATAAAAAATTCAGTTCTTCTCTGAGTTCTTTAATGATTGTTGATAAAACAGTATGATAAATTAGATTAATGCTTAAAAACTTTTTTTAACACAGCACGGCAACTAAGATCTATTCCTTAACATGTTTCTTGCTACTGATGAGTGATCATTTGGTTTATACACACCACCCACCCTGTGAACAAGTACTAGTAGTCACTTCTCACTAAGCCAGCTAAGTGAGAGTGACACGTACTAAAGCTCGTGTAAACAAGGCATAATCCATTGCCTTAGGCAATAATTTTGATTCAATCCCTCCATTTTAGTATAATCTACTTCTTCTTTTTTTAATTTTGTTTATTGACAAACTGGTTTTAAAAATAAATTTTTGAGATGAAAAATCTGAAATCATATTTTTCAAAGGAAAATGACTATTGCATATAAAAAAAAACGAGATATAATGGACATATGATAATGCAAGTTTCTAATAAACTTGAATGATGCAACAATAGACTATTCAGTAAAAAAGTTCTATCTACCTAACTATAACCATTAAAAGTCTTTGATTTCTTAACTTTTTGTAAGAGTGAGAAACTCACTAAACAAAATTTTTTGAAGAAATATAGAATTTGTATCACAGCTTTAAATATCATCAACAAGTTATAAAATATAATTAAATATTTTGTTTTAAGAGCAATAAATGTAATTACTTCTCCTTCTTTTGATTAACTGAAATAATATCTAGTTCAACTTATTTTTAAGATGATTTAAAATATAATATTTTTTAAATAATGTTATCTAAAATAAATAAATTTTGGTTGTTCAGAAATATAATATGTAACATTGTTTACAAATAGTGAAATAAATGAGGAAGTATCCCTGCACAAGCAAAGTGTAGAAAATAAAAAAAGGTGAGAGGTTTTTATAGCTCTTAAGGCAACCAGATTAAAAAAGAAACCAATGTTTAAAAAAAAAATTTAAATTACCCTGAGGGGTTGCATTCACATAAATTTTCTTAAAATCGTGGGATTCCATTTCTTTTAATGCAATAACCAGTTCATCATCTGTACATATTCTAATGTTGTCACCTTCACTATCTGAAAAAAAAAAAAAAAAAAAAAATTATTTGCTTATATCTTAAGTCAATGATGAACATTTAAAAAGCTTACTTTAAGATATTATGTAGAGTAAACTCTGTTATTATACAGCACTTGCTAATGAGGAAAATTCTTAATGTGTATGTTTAAAAAACTATATATACATAATATTTTATGTGTACGAAAGAAATAAAACAAAATTAACTACATTAAAACAATATTTAATGTATAACTTGGATAATAAGTAGCTGAAACAGTGATAATGAAATACTGGTCATGAAAAATGAATGGATCCGCCAAAAAAAATTTTAAGTGACAAAATTTCCGAAGTGGCGATTTTAAAGGTTTTGAAATGAATAATAGTACGTCAGAGTCTGATATAGTACTCCATTATATCATTATACATGTAAATATAACATATTACAGGTGGTACTCCATTATATCATTATACATGCAAATATAACATATTACAGGTGGAAAAAAAAAAATAACAAAATTTTTCTTTCACTGATTACTCAAAATTGTATGTTTGTCACTTAGATCCATTCAAATTATGAAATAATACAAGCAGTTCTGATAGGAGAGCAGCAGTAGAAGATGAAAAGATAACTGACAACATGACACACTAAGAAGGTAAGGCACTACATAATGTTGAATGATAACCATCTTCCACTTTTTAAGACATCTTAACACTAAAGAAGATTGAGATTCACCTAAAAACTGAGTATACAAGAATCCAGAATAATAGATGCCAGCTGCAATTTTTGATTTAAAAATTTTATAAGCTTTATATTTATGAGTATCTGTTTACTATTCAAAAACCTTATCAAACATATAAGGAGTCATTAACAGGGGACTAGTTTATTTCCAGATAACAAGAGATTTACCTCAGAAACATCCGTGACTGTTTGGGGGTTAATGAAAGTGTCCAGCAGAGACAAAACAGTCTCGAGAGTAATCATTACTCAACCAACAAATTGATAGGGTACTGAGAGCAGTATCGGAGAGGAGTCTACACAGGTCTCCAAGAAACACTGATAACAAATGGACATCCATATTCCTGCTCTTGAGACTCAAGTCTCCAGTCTGACATTCATGTTGGTTGAGTTTAAGAAATGATAATATATACATAATTTATTAAATTATATACATAATAATTTCATCAAGTTTGTCCTTAAATTGAGTGATAAAAGAGAGTGGACTGACAATGAAATCAAGGTATGGATGCATCTATATGTAGAACAAGAGATTTTGTGGAATGTCTAACATACAGGAATCGTATACAGGATTGTACAGGAATCGAGATAAAAAAAATGAGTATGTTGACTATTTTGATATAAAAAAAAAAAAAAAAAAAAAGAATTCCAGAGCTGTGATGGAAATGAAGTGCAGCTGAAGATTTATAATTTATGAAACTAAGAATCTGAAGAATTTCAAATTGCAGTGCAGACATTCGAATAAAATTTATAAATTGTGTATCTTCTAGTCTCAACTCATTCTATCTTCTGTCTTCTATCCATCCATTTCCTCACCCAACAGTCCCTTTTTTTCACTTTCTGTTTTATGGCAATTTTGTATGCAACAATAGAAGCAAGAGCCTGATGCAAATCAATTAACAAATAAAAGAGTTGATAATCAATAACTTTTCACAAGTGTGAGTGAAATCTCAGGTGGAAATGAAATAATCCTGGTCTTGAGACTGCAATGACTATCGAGTCTCAGGAAGCCATCACGAGAGCAAAACTGATCCCAGATGGAGAATAAACTGGGACTGGTCTCAAGATTTTTTGTATGGTAGGCACGTGGCTTTATGTTGGAATATAAAAATAAATTTTTGTAGTAAAACAAAAAGCAATGGTTTTCATTGAGGCAGTTATGGAAAACATATTAATAAACCTATAACACAAATTATGGGTGGAAAGTTGATATAACACTACGAGGGCCTCAACATTAGGCTGCAGTATAATTAAAGACGAGTACCAAAACTTGCCTTTGGTTGAAATAGGCTATGTAGTTTTGAATTTGTAACCTTTCATTCCACTATGATGAAATAAGTTGCATAGTAATAACACATATTGTTGGTTGGAAATGGGGAAACTGTAAAAACCCTAATATATAGGTCTATTTGAATAGGCAACCATGGAATGGTATTCAATAACATTACAGAATAGTGAAATAGTGTCCTTAAGGCCTGGGACTCGAAACTGATAATCTACCATTTTTAGTTTAAAAAAAAAAAGTTACATATATAACAGCTTGAAAAAAAACAAAAAAAAAACAAGGAAAAAATAACAGAATTGATATTTGAAACAAGCACAAATATGGTGTCTAAAGCAATGCAAATAATACTAAATTGAAACTCATACAGAAAATTTTAATAATTTTACATAACTCTCTGATGATAAGAAATCAGTTGTAAAATAACTTAAAGATTATAAAATATATTATCTGAGGTATATAAATTAAAATCTGATAGAAGTTAGTATACTATATGTCATTAATGTAGCTATAAAACTTAAATGAAAAAGGATGCTTTAAACAATTAATAGTATCCAGCTTTGTAGATTTAAAAATCTTTAAACAATGTATCAACAGATTGTATGCAAGGAATAAGGATCTTTAGTTTTAAGTGCTACTCAGATAAGATAACGAATAAAAATAGCTCATGGCAATAACACAAGTTGCATAGTTCTAAAGTGAAGTATTTTAAGTATAATATTTCACCAAAGAACACTTAAATAAATAAATTAGCTTTAAAACATACATAAAAAAAGAAAGAAAAAAACACTAGACTAGCAAACAAAGATTTAAATGTATATTCAAAATATTTACCTTTCCATGATATTGTGAAAGCAACATCTTTAAGGGTTGGGAAAATGGCTAAAATCTTTTGTTTCAAATAGAAATAATTGTGACATATATCTTTATCAATTGTTATCCTCCTGATTTCAGGCTCATATCCGGCTGCACAAAGGAATATCTTATAATGAACACTTTCAGGACTCATTTTTCCAATTTTACCAGAAGAAAAAAGTTCTGTCACTGAAAAAATAAGAGAATAAGGAACTATTTACCACGACCTATTAGGAAAAACAAATGTAACGACTATATAAGTTATGTTGTGCAATCTTGAAACTGCACTAAATTAAATTTATAAACATTATTTTACAAGTAACGTTAGTATGAAATCAGTGAATAAAATCCCTGTTTAGACAGTATGGAAATAAAATAATATTACATACCAAACAATACCAAAACTGGCAACAAGTACGCAATTAAACTTTTGACAGTAATGAACAACAAGGAGATATGGAGAACGACAACTGGTTCCCTAATCAGCCGAGCACCAGTATATAAACACGCAATGAGTCAGGGATTCGAATGGCCTGGAAGGCAACTAACTTCTCAATTTTACTTTCTCATCCAAGTAACGTTTGGAAATGTTACGCCACTGTAAGAACTCTTTATGTTTTAAATTCATGAAAATCATGATGCAACTTAACCAAATTGTGTAAAATATAAAATTTTGGAATAAATCAAATGTAAGATTATACAAAATTTCGTAAATTTATTCATTTAATATTTATTACCATTGGAAAATTTAGTTTCAAACATGTGTCTAATTATACTTTGAATTAGTATAAACCATTACTTTTTATTATCATGCCTAATCTCATTAGGTTATAGGTGTTGATTTAATTTACCAATTTAAGCTATATATTTTATTTTTACCGTAATTCCCAAGCGTTTTATCTTGTTTTGATATCCGAAATGGACTTTGGGATTTGTTCATTATTTTCGATGTACTTTGATGCATTTTAAAATTGTGATAAATTACTAAAAATTTCGCCTAACTTTCAAATTTTGAAGTTATTCTATTGATACATATGCGACAGCATACATTCCATTTTCTCTTTTTTTTTTTTTGTTTTGGAAGGTAACTATAGAAACTTATTAAACTTCATGGATATTACAGCTGCTCCTTCAGATGCTCCCTTATTGACCTCAAAACAATTTTTTTTTTTTTGTTTTTTTTTTTTTTTTTAATTGCTACAAACTTTTACGTATTTATGTAAAAGTATATTTCTCTAAAAATATTTAATTAGTATATATTTTTGAAGGTGAAGGTTAGAAAAAGTTATAGAAAAGTAAAAAAAAAAAAAAGAAGATGCTTTGCAATAATAAAGCAGCACAATTATACCTGTGTGATACCAAGTCAGTTCAAGGATCTCAGATCTGCCTATCAACAAAATCGAACGCTCCAGTATTATCTGCCCATGATACATTCATAAAAATTTTTTTAATGTCCAATCTCCATCGAAAAGTGTTCGTACATGGAAAATTCGGCCACAATGGTTTATCTCTTGAGTTTCTGCAGCAAATGAGAGTCTATAGTTGAGAGAGATTCAATAAATGAAGTATTATTGCCAAAAGGAGAAACTTGGTTATAATTTATAAAACTTACTATGTCTGTCAACGAAGGAGTGATAAATTAATAGGATATACCGTTGTTCGTTATCATCGAAATACTGTAAATATTGATAGAATGAAGGAGAAGTGGTCTTCTGCATAATGGATAAGAAAAAGCATTCTATCTAAAAATCTACTTTTTATAATTTAAATTATTTTTACTTCATTGTTGTTTGTTGGGTTAAACGTCCTTATGTGCTCCATCTCATAAGGACGTTTAACCCAACAAATGGCAGGAAGGAAGGGTTATCCTACAGGTTAACAACCTATTCTAGCCAGGGTGGGAAGGCCAAGATTCATTCCTTAGATTTTCGAAGATATAAATTAAAACACCTACAGGTAGGATTAAAACCCACGACTTTCTGTTTTAAGCGTGCTGGGACCATCCCCCTAACGCGCTTTTCATCAAGTCTTCTGACTTCATTGTTGTTTTGTTTCTCATTTCTCATTTCTGTGAGTTGTTTGACAGAAATAAGGAGCGAAATGTTGTAGCCCTATGACCTGATAAATGCGAATGCCATGGATTGTATAGAGTGAAAAGGGTGGAGAACAATCTATTACTTCTTCTGACCATGCCTTTCAACTGATCTTATTTGTTTTTTTTTTTAGATTTTTATTAAGAAATGAAAACCGCTGGTAAAAATCACGTTGTTTAGAAGTCCATTACTCATGTTAGATCTGATGATACCTTTTGTGACCGAGTGTGGTGCTCCACACTTTAGCATTATCGCAACCTCAACGTTGCTAATTCAAATAGATTCTAGGCTAATTGAAATTTATTTCGTGACGAATACAAGGAATGAATATCGGTCTTCCTACGCTCTATAGAATATGTTGGTAAACTGTAAAATAATGTGCCAATCCAGCAAATAGATGATTTTTTTAAAATGTATACCTTGTTATTTTAATTTAATTTTTTCGGTGCAACAGTCCTTATATCAGGACTAGGATCTCCTCAATAACTTTCCTCCATCCATTGACATTGAATCCATCCTCTCTCTCTCTCTCCTGCCTGACGAACGTCTTACTCCATGTCATCTAGCTCATTAGTGATGGGTCGTTCTGAGTGGAACGGAACGTGGAACTGTTTCCAGATTTAAACCGGGCTGGAACGAAACCAATCGCCCAAGTTTATCGTTCCACCTGGAACGAAAACCAACGCCAAGAGATCTCTCGTTTCGTTCCCTCGGTGTATAGTAGGGTTTAGATTGCACTTCTGGTTTCGCTCCACCCAAGGTCGTTCCGACTGCTTTGTTGCGTTGATCCTTCCGCTGGTGATTTCCTCCCCCGTCTCTATCGCTCTACCATCCCGCGCATGGGCATCTTCACAATAAACAGCTTTCTTTGAAATTTTCTATTCTACCGACAGAGCTCGGCTTCTTCTTTCGGATTCAGAGAAATGAACCACTCAAGGTTTTACTGCTTATGTAATTAAATGATTTTTTCGCTATTCGTTTAAAAGCTAATCGGTCACAAGAATAGATTACTCCTTTTTTCTTGGAACCAATGTAGTTGGAAAATTTTCGCTCAATTGTGTACTTACTTTGCTAACTTCCCCCTCCCCCAAAAGTTAAATTCTTGATTGAATAAAACTATTTTAAAAGTATAAATTTTTTAAAATTAGTATACGAAGTTATTTAAACCTACTTAATATTGTAGTACCTGAAAATTTTTTAATTATAAAATAGAAGGAGGAGGTTAACAGCTCGAAATCATAAAAAGGTATTTAACGAAAATGCATAAGTACATAGGTAGTAGGTTAGTAAAACTGACGTGAACAGACCACTTTTAACTCGGAACGGCCCTTCGCTAGTATGTATGTAGTAGGTTAGTCAAACTTACGTGGAACGAAAAATGGAACGGAACGAAAACTAGAACTGGTTCCAATCTTGTAACTGAACAAAAAAACCTCATTCCACTTCTAAGTCGGAACGGGCCTTCACTAATCTCAATTGTGGCCGTCATCGAATTCTAAATCCTTCTAGCGTTTCGATGTAATCTCTCTGAAGGCATCCTGTCCACGTATCCAAGCCACCTTAATCTTGTTTTCTTTATTTAGACGACTATATCTGGCTCTCCAAATAATGTCATTAGTTCTTCATTTTTTCTTATTCTCCATTCGCCATTTAGAGACGTTGGGCCAATTATCTTTCTGAATATTTTCCTCTCCCAAACCCCGAGTAGGCCTTGACTTCTTTTTGTAAGCACCCATGTTTTACTCGCGTATGTAACGACAGTTCTGATGATGGTTTTATAGGCTGTTATTTTAGCCTTACGCGATAAATATTTAAACCTAAGAACGTATTCAACTACGAACAGGCGTCTGTTGCCTGTCGCTATCCTTCTCTTGATTTCCGCGATAACATCATTATTATTTGTTACAAGCGACCATAAGTATTTAAATTCTTTACAGGCTGGGAAGCTGTACTTCCTGAACTGGATTTGTTCTTCTCACGACAGGGTTCTCGACCTTAACATATATTTAGTTTTGGCTTCGTTGATTTATACCGTTAGTGTGTCTTAAATTCCATAGATACTAAGTGGTAATTGCTAAAGTACATGAGGACGAACTCCTCACTTTAGCCATACGTAATGTTGTCCACGATAATGTTATTTAAATGTCAGTGACTTCTGTTCCAAATATCATAAATACACATTATTTAATGTGTTTTTACACAACACTACGTAAATATGTTAAACAACCATATGCTATAAGTGACCTTATCCATTATGTAAAATTTTACGCTGACTCCGTTTCCGAGGCCAGATTTAAAAAAAAAAAAACTGAAGGCAACATTGCTACAGTCAGTTTTATCCACATATTACAAATAGAATCCTTTGTTCTCATTTTACAACTAACCTTTTTTACCATTTGAAATCCCGGCTAAACGGAGGCACTCATTCATAAGTTCCTCATTTTTCTTCAGCAATAAACCCCTATTTTCTCTTTATTTGAGTACTAATAATAATATGAATAAATCAATTTTATATGTCTCCAGTAAATTTGGGGGAAATAACTAGCGACGATATAAAT
Source organism: Euschistus heros (assembly GCA_003667255.2). Taxonomy (NCBI): domain Eukaryota; kingdom Metazoa; phylum Arthropoda; class Insecta; order Hemiptera; family Pentatomidae; genus Euschistus; species Euschistus heros. Next base: position 237,755 of record RCWM02000313.1, read on the forward strand.
GATCTGGATCCTCCAACTTCGGTTTTTTGTAAGATATCAGGTTTCAATCGGCACTTGATTAATTTATAAATTTACATCACTTGAAAAACGTGAATTACTTTGTTGTTATGCTGCGAGCGTGGACTGATAAATCAGGTAAGCTCAACCTTACCTTCCGTTGATGATTATTCTGTGAATATTCTGTGATCATTCAGCTGAAAAACAATGGACATTGAGAAAAACCTTATTTTAGTACGTTAGAAAAGACCTGCTTCCATATTCAATATACTGTCCACACTCCGGACAAAGGTAAAATGGCACATCTGTGATTAGGAAATGTGTTCATTAACAATCTTTAATCTGAATCATAATAAATTAAGCTGAATACATTTTTAACCATTTTCGACCACTATTTTTTTTTTTTTACATATATAAAAATGCTGAATTAAACTTATCTACAGTCTGAATAGTCAGAGAAATAGTAGTTTATGAACAACTGATATAATATTGTACTTTGTTTTTATTGCTTTTTTTTATCACACAGACTATACAACAGTTGGTCATAAACAGGCAAATAACTAAAAAGTTATTTATGGGTAGATCTTCTGATCGAGTTCAAATACAAAATGCACTGTTAGGGAATTATTTATATAATCAGCTATAATTTGTATGCTAATAATTCTATCTTATGAATGCAGTAGGTCATATATGTAATCATATTCCCGTACAAAATTTATTAATACATTAAGTACACTAAAATGAACCGAAGTTCCGTTTGTCAATTTTTAATAAAATTGATACTCTATACTGCATTGTAACTGTTGATAATAATATTGATTATATTTAAATCCTATAATGTAAATAAGGAAGGAGGATCAATCTACTTTTAAGATTTCGAAGTATTGTGCAAGTTGTTCCTTCAAAATTTTGTTATTTTAACCTAATGTAGATGTCCGTTTCATCGTGAAAAATCAAGATCTAATCACAGACCCACTCCAACGGCAATATATAAAAACTTAAAACAGTGCTTCTAGGTAGAAATGGGGCTCCATTGATATTCGAGCAATTTCTAGAAGACATACCTTTAGGTGATCACAGCTTCTCCGGCGTACTAGTGAGTCTAATAATTTTATGGTAATGTGGACGAACTGTCTGAAATCGCAGATAAATTTCTTCACCAAATGAAGCATTCAGTTTCTGAACCTTCTCAATTAGACACTACGTACCCTATCTCGCCACGCAGCTCTTTCTCCTAAGACATTAGACAAGTTTAGAAGAACGTGGACAACATTTTTTTTACTTTTAAACGTAAGAAACCGTGGAAATACCGAAATAAGTCCAAGGACTGTATTAAACCAGGCGTTCGGGAAGATAACATTAGGAAAAGACTTAAGACTCAAGCAATTGAAAGTGGTGGAGGAAAATTTCATTATTTAACTACATTACCACCACCTCGAAGCAATATTTTTTTCGAGATTACTAACAAGTCCAATCTGGAGAGGACCGGGGGGGGGGGGGGGGGGATTGATTTGGAGGCTGACGAACCTCCTTCGTCTGTTGCCGTTCCAGCCATCCAAAGACTGGTATATTACTTATCATACCCACATCGATCTTCTTTCGATTGGTGGCATGAATCGTTTGCTTAACTTAAAATTAATTTTCACTGTTAACTCTTTGTTTTTATGTTCCTTATAATTAATGTATCTTCAATAAGATACATAACAAAGATAACATCCAATTAAAAAATGTGAAAAATACACATGTAAGTATATTAATTTTCTTCTGACTGCTTGGATGTAGATTGATTTTCTAGTCTACCATTTTTACTGATGAGTCATCTTTATTCTTTCTTAAAGTTGAATACTAATTTTGAACCATTTGTACTAGTATAGAGCATCATAATTATTCATCATCGGCGACACATTATTTTTATTTTTATTTTTTTTTTTGTGTCCCCCAGCTTTTCCATTGCAAATCAGATCGTATCCGAGAGACCTTAAATGGATTTGTAATTAATTATTGTCATACATACTTAATAAAATACGGAGATGGGTGACAATAACATAATAGTATTTTTATTGGTGGTGTATTTGTTGACTGAGAAGTATTTAAAGATGTAGGTAGTTGGGGTATGCAGTCATAAATACACAGCAATTAAAAATAAATTAAAATTTATTTTTAATAGCTGTGTATCTATGTCAGCATACCATAACTTCCTACATCCTTATAATATTATTTTGTTTTATTCCAAATCTTCGAAAATGCCTTGAATATAATGGATTACAATGGCTAACCATCCTGGTTAACCATTCCCCCATAGCGAACTGTAATGCAGCTTTTTCAGTAGCTGAAGAGATTCTGCGTTTTCGCAGATATCGATTCTCAAAGATAACTACAGTTTTATGTGCACATCATTTTTCAGACGATTGGTCAGCAATGGATGTAAAATAAGGTTTATGTATAAAAATAATTCATCAATTATTTTAAAATACATTAGAGATGTATTTACAGCATTTATGGAATTATGGTAATTATTTACATACACACCATAAAGGTATATATAAAACATCAATCATTTTATTTTGTCGGAAATATTCGATTTTTTGGGGAAAAAAAGATTACAATCATTTTTTCAAAAATTTATTATTGTTAAATTATTGCTTTAAATTTTATGGAAATGCTTACTTATAATTTTCAAAATTATAACTGTTGTTACACCTGATGTCTGTTTTTCATTAGTGGTTAATATTCCTTTTAACAATTTCATTTGAACTTTATAGAATTAACTCTTTAAAAAACTAAACAGTGAAGCAATAGAATTAACTTTAAACAGGTATTCTTAATCAAACGACATACTTTACTCTTTGATTAATGATTTAATGCTCTCATCTTACTACTAAGGCCATTAAGTGGTACTGACGCTCTTAAATTTTCAGCTACAATTTTTATTTCTTAGTACTTTATTTTATATTTTTAAGTTCACCGAGTTTAATTTAAAAAATAATAGTTTCAGAAGAGTTTGATGATGAAAATTGCCATCAATCCAAGTAATTATTTCTCTATATATGTTATGATGATCAATTTACAATATTAGTCGTCACCATCGAAAATTATGTGAAATGTAATAATAAATTATTTGGGTCCAAAGAAAGAATGCTACTACTATTAAAGCTCACCAATTCTACCCACACCTTTGGATGAATCAAGATATATATACAGGGTGAGTATCTCTTAGCGTAAAAAAAAAAATTGGGTGAAACTAGATCAAAAGTGTAGCCAAATGCCGCAGACCTCACCTTTCTATTCCAATCCGTTGCAGATATATGGTAAATAAACGATTTTTTTGGAGGAAAGCATGTTTTTTACGATAAAAGCTGTAATATCTCCATTTTGTTTAAATATTTTTCAAATATTGATCACATTTTCGGATTTAGCAATAAATTTCCTATAAGATCGGAGTAATTTAACCTTGAATTTTACAAACTTGGGACCTAAAAAATATCTTTATCTTCACCTAATTTAGGGAAGTTACAATTTCTTATAATACTTCAGCGCTCACTGCTTTTCATAAAAACAATCCACAAAACTGCAAAGCTCTCAAAAACTTACAAATTTAATAAGCTTTCAAATGATATGTTAAAAGTAATGATTTTGTTTTAATTTCATGGAGAAATTTACTTTTGAAACCGAAAAAAACATGGTGTTCTCATTTAGCATACAAATCAGGTACTTTGGTAAATAAGACATTATGATAATCGCTTGATGAAAATCTGTATTTTAAATAAAAGAAACACTTCATTAGAATAAAAAGCAAAGAAAAAATTTGTTAATTTGAAAATAAAAGAATCACTGTCAATAAAGCGCCGCCAGAGTCCGTTATTTTATTAAATTTTCAAAATGTCCTCCATTATTTCGAATGCAGCTTCTTGCTCTCTTTCTCACAGCCCCTACGGTCACTGCTAAAGTCAGACGCTGTTGCAATTTGGCTCCGGCCTCCAGAATTCTCGTCTTTAGGACCTCAATGCTGGTCACTTCTCTGGCATATACCTCGCTTTTTATGTAGCCCCACACATAAAAGTCCATTGGAGCTAAGTCAGGTGACCTAGCTGGCCAATGTATCACACCATTTCTACCTATCCAGGTCGAATATCGTTGGTTCAGCCATTCCCGTACTGCTGCCGAATGATGTGGAGGAGCACCATCGTGTTGGAATATTATGTTTTGCTGAACATCAAGTGGAATGTCGTGAATAAGTTGTGGTAGAATATTTTGTAAAAAATCCAAATAACTTTCTCCATTCAATCTGCTGGGCAAAAAATGTGGCCCAATGAGTCGGTCCCCTATTATCCCAGCCCACACATTCACTGTAAAACGATGCTGGAAAGATGCTTCTTGAACCATATGTGGGTTTTCAGCTGCCCAGTAGTGCCGGTTGTGGACGTTAAAAATTCCTTCCCTTGTAAAAAGAGACTCATCTGTCCATAAAATTTTCCTCAGAAACTGGTGTTCTTGAATGTCTCTATTTAAAAGCCAGCGGCAAAATTGTATTCTATGTACATGATCATTAGGTTCTAGCCCTTGTACTTGTGTGAAATGATATGGGTGAAAATGTTCTCGGTGCAAAATGTTGATAACTGACCTTTGGGAGATACCAATTTCACGGGCCAAGTCTCTTGATGAAACACTGGGATTTTCATTTACTATATCAATAATTTCCTCTTCGAGTTCAACATCATGAGGAACTTGTCCCAATTCTTGACGTAACTTATGAACGGAACCTGTTTCAGATAAACGTTGATGAGTTCGTGAAAACACTATCGTAGAGGGGAGGCGCCTATCTGGAAACCTAAGTTGGTACTCCCGCCGCGCTGCACTCGCGTTTCCATTACAAAAACCATACAACAAAAAAATGTATGTCAGCGTACTCACCATTTGTGAACGTTGCCATCTTCGCAGGTGTATTGCCAAACAGAAAAAAATAATCCCAATAAATAAAATGGGCCCTCAAGCTAAGGATAAGCAATATTAGCAAGGGTCTTTCTAATGATAGTGACACTTTTATCTCTGTAGCTTCTTAATTTCCAAATCAAACTTTCAATCATTATATCAAAATAAAAATAAAATAATAAACAATAATCCCCTCCCATTTCAAAATAAACAGGAAAATAACTATGAAATAGCGATAATGTGCTTAGTACTGAGAGAGGTCAAAGTCGCTGTTGTTATTATGAATACCTGAACTGGCCTAAAATTTATGTCAATAAATATTATATTTTTTCTTTGCTTTTTATTCTAATGAAGTGTTTCTTTTATTTAAAATACAGATTTTCATCAAGCGATTATCATAATGTCTTATTTACCAAAGTACCTGATTTGTATGCTAAATGAGAACACCATGTTTTTTCGGTTTCAAAAGTAAATTTCTCCATGAAATTAAAACAAAATCATTACGTTTAACATATCATTTGAAAGCTTATTAAATTTGTAAGTTTTTGAGAGCTTTGCAGTTTTGTGGATTGTTTTTATGAAAAGCAGTGAGCCCTGAAGTATTATAAGAAATTGTAACTTCCCTAAATTAGGTGAAGATAAAGATATTTTTTAGGTCCCAAGTTTGTAAAATTCAAGGTTAAATTACTCCGATCTTATAGGAAATTTATTGCTAAATCCGAAAATGTGATCAATATTTGAAAAATATTTAAACAAAATGGAGATATTACAGCTTTTATCGTAAAAAACATGCTTTCCTCCAAAAAATCGTTTATTTACCATATATCTGCAACGGATTGGAATAGAAAGGTGAGGTCTGCGGCATTTGGCTACACTTTTGATCTAGTTTCACCCAATTTTTTTTTTTTACGCTAAGAGATACTCACCCTGTATATATATATATATATATATATATATATATATATATATATATATATATATATATATATATATATAAAAAACAGCGATGGACAAAAAAGAACTGACCATCCTGATCCTCCTTGATTTCTCTAAAGCATTCGATTCCTTAGACCATAATATCCTTTTTTCCAAATTGAAATCATTGAACTTTTCCTACAGCTCCCTCCTTTGGTTTCAATCTTTCCTTTCCCACCGCACCCAAGCAGTTGCCACTGCTAACCAAGGCCTATCCTCTTTCCTCACTCTACAGTCAGGAGTAGCTCAAGGTTCGAGCATTTCCCCTCTACTGTTTAATTCCTACATCAATGATCTTCCCCATTCAATTCACCATTGTTCCCACCATCTTTATGCCGATGACTTCCAAATTTACTTCTCCTTTCCTCCATCCGAAATGTTAGCTGCGTTTGCCAAAATTCAGGAAGACCTAGACGAAACCTGTGCCTGGGCAAATCTGAACAAATTAACGTTAAACGCAGCTAAAACTCAAGCAATTGCCATAGGATCACACTCCCTTCTCCATTCAAATGCCAACTTTCCCACATTATTCCTTAATGGTCATCCAATAACTTTCCATTCCTCTGTTAAAAATTTAGGCTTAACCATTGATCAAACCCTCTCCTGGAAATCCCATATTGCACAAATCTCCCGAAGGTCAATCGGTATCCTAAAAACTATTTCACCGCTCCCGTCACCTCCTTCCCCTACCCACACGCAAACTTCTAGTATCCTCCCTTATCTTCCCCCAATTTGACTATGGTTGCGTGATATATGACGGGCTCTCGATGGTTCTTGAGGACAGATTAAAACGCTTCATGAATTGCTTCATTAGGTTTGTGTTCGGAACATCGAGACGTTCCCATGTTTCGCATCTCTATACTGAGTTAAATTGGCTTTTCCCCTCCTTCCGCAGAAAATACTTTCTAGGCTCCTACCTATTCCAAGTTATCAACACCCGTCACCCTCCCTTTATTTACAGTAACCTGAAATTCAAGTCTGCTATCAAATCACTGCATACAAGATCTCGTCTTTCCGATCTCTATACTCCATCCCACAGAAGTACTGCATTCCAACGTTCCTTCCTTGTCCGATCCTCTAACCTTTGGAATTCCCTCCCCCCCTGTATCCGCAATGCTTCCTCCCTTGGAACATTCAAAACACTACTCTTTCACCATCTTCTTTCCCTCCAACCCGACGCTCTCTAATTATAAGGATATATGTACTATGTATGTAATTGTCTAATTTATTTATTAAGACCGTCAGACATAAAACATTAGCAAAAATTATAGTTTAACTATGATAATGTTTTGATTTCTTGTAATGCTAATTTTGGATTTTCTATCTTTTATTTTTCTTTAAGTTTCTGTTTGTTTTTTTCCTCTTCTGCAATTTTGTTTACAATATTAACCTCTTTTTTGTATATTTATCTTTTCACTCTCTTTTTATTAATAGTTTTTTCTTTCTCTAGTTTTTCTCTGTATTTTTTTTTCATACCAATTTGTATTTAATTTTACCTAAGTTGTTTTATTTTTAAAAGCCTCTCGGCCAGTTTATGATCTTACTTTGTGATATTCAATGTTAATCTTAAGGGACTTTGTCCCAGAATAAAGTTTTCTTTCTATTCTATTCTATATATATATGATAAAGATTTTATCATATTTCTAATATTTTGTATTTTGGAATTGTCAAATAGACATAAATTATAATTATAAAATTAATTAACTATTTTATATTTATTTATTCATAATTGAAATTATATCTGGTTCCTAATTAGATTGAATTGGACATTGGTAAGAAATACAAAAGTTGTTCTCAAGGAATAATCCATCTGTTGTCACTAACCATCTCCTGGAACAGAATCTACTCACACTCATAGGAATATTAAAAAAAATAATGAAAAAAGATCTTTTAATGCAACTTCAGTGTAGTATGATTGTAGAGAAACCCTCTAAAAGCAACTAAAACTACGGGTAAAGCCCTTTCAGACCATGTTATTAATTTAAAAAATTTAAGAATTTTAGTGAACTCTGAAAATCTTCAATAAAAGTTAAAAGAATAAAACAAAACCTCAAATTCATTATGAAGATAATGTCATACATCAAACCAAAAATGAAAGATGCCTTTATTTAATAGAAAAGATTGAAGACCTTTAATGTTATGAAATTAGAAAGTATCCATCCAATCCTTTCATCATAGTGGCCATCTCGTTTCTTAATCCTTCATTATTGAAATATTCACTTAAAAAATTTTTAAATCTTTTAAAAATCTCTTTTTTTAAAAAAGATTTTATTAATTCTTCTGTAAGTAGTTCTGAATCTGAACTACATATATTTCCCCATGATGAACCTTTTTTTCCCACTGGGTCAGTTGATGTTCATTTTTGGTGATTCAACAAAATAAATAAATTGGTAAACTGTAGGGTAATCCATCCTTGTTGCTTTAGTTGGAATTGATAAAGACCTTAGGCTCACACATATACCAATTTGAGTCTTGGTCTAGCATATAGGTAAAGATTATAAAGGTTTAAAGATTTGGTTTGTATCAGGGATTTGCATTTACAATTAAATTAGTAATTTTACATTTAAGTGTAAAAGGTAACAGGCAAAGAAGTAGACAAAAATATAGTCCCCGAGATTTTGACTGTTTTTAGGCCCATTAACGATTCCTTGGAATGGTTAAGAAAGATCAAAAAGTTGGTTGTATGATATATAATCTAAATTTAATAGAAAAAGAGATCAGAAACTTATAAATAAAAATTAAGAAATCTTTTCTCATTTTTGAAATTAAAGTGCAATACTATTTTTTTACTTTCTGTAGCTCTACAAATCCTTTCTATATGTTTCCCTTAGAGTCAGCATTTATCCCTACTACAAGCCTATCACTAGGAAATACAAATGACTGTTCTAAAATAGGAATTAGGTTTCTATATCCAACAATTGTTCAGGGTGTTCCTCAATAGCAGATCTTGAGAATTTTGTTTATGAATATTATAATTAGGTCGGGAATTAGGCTGTCACTTAGCTTGATGCTCATTTCAAAGGGCAATGGTTAGGACTCATTAACACTGAGGTGGACCATTCACTTGAGATCCTGGTTGGTTGACATTACAGTCTCTATCAGTTTATAAGGAATCTTCTTACTGAATCGTGCATCCCAAATCTCTCCATATGAGGCTAAATCAATGGTTACCTTCAGAGTCAAGAAGGCAAAATAAGCATTCTTCCCTCAGCCTATATCCTTTCCAAATCATTTGCTGGGAAATTAAGTGGTCCTTGGTCTGTCTTTTAGGTCGGGAAGCAGTTATTGCTGTTTGAAGTCATCTCAGTTATTCTTATTTCAAGAATTATTTTGAATATCACATAAGCAACTGGTGAGAGACAGTTGTCCCACACACTCTGGCTACCTGTCTAGTGATTCGGGATGATCATATAATATTCCTATTATTTTGAATTTTTAAGAAAATCATTTAAAGAGTCTTTCAATTTATCTCCTTCAATCCCCGAGATCATGGGTCACTTGCCTCTATTTTTAACAGCTGTATTTTTTTTCTCTATACTTTTTGGGCCCCTCTGAATATTAAACATTTCAATTTTGCTTTGTCAGTAAATATTGTCCTATTCCAAAGGCCACAATCATATTTTGTAAGGTCTTTGGCACTTGATGTCTTATATTCCTTATTGATGGTTTTCTCCTAGCTGTTTTGCCATGAAGCTTGTTCCGTCTTAAGAATTGGTGCATTGTTGAAACACTCCCTCGTTCCCCTATTTCAGACCAATATTCATCCACTATTTTAGGGTCACTAATTCTTGGTTTAACTTTCCTCGTGATGTAATATTCTATATATTTTATATTCTATATATTCCAAAGTTTTTCTTATTTCATACTTTTTAATAGCTTCTTAAACTGTCGAGTGAGATCTGTTCACTTCTCTGAGTGACCGTTACTCATTATGTTGGTGCACAATAATTTGTCTTTCCTCATCAGTCGTCTCTCTGGATTTGGGTCCCATTTTCAATTTACAAACAGCAAAAATAATCACTAATAAGTGCTACACCTTTACAAATCACGTCTAGGTAAAAACTGATTGGAAACAACCCTCAGACTATTAAGACAGGGGATGTAGAAAAAAAGTTAAAGTCTATCGTACTAAAACTTTTGACTGTTATGAGTGCAACTTACTATAATGTATAAGGCATTTGTTTAAATTAAATAAAAATATAATTAATTAAAAATTATAGAAAGAAAATTACACTAATACTAGGGTACGAATACTTACGATTCTGACTATGCATGAAATAGGCAATTTCAACTGTTGTACAAAGTGATATTATAATATGGATTGTACCTTCTTGTACCTTGCATTTATGGTAACACATATATATGCAACTTGGATTATAGTCAAGATACTAGAAAGGAAATATAAGAAACAATTTGGAGTAGCAAAATCTAATATTTTTGAGAGAAACACAATTTAAATTATTTTTTCTATTTTACATCATTACAATTAAAATAAACCTCAAACCACACTCATCATTGTGTTTATATTTATACCAAAAAGTATAATAATAACTCACAACATATATCTCTGGTTTTGTTTGTTTATTTCGTTTAACGTCACTTTATGCTGCTATGGCTAATCGGACGATGCTACGGTGGGAGTCCTAAATTTTGCCTATCCAGGTATAATTAGGATAGGGATCTTTAACGAGTACCTGACATCGCACAGGCTTGGGACCCCCATTTTACGTCCCTTCCGAAGGACGGCATAGCTAAGGATTTTTTACTCCCTTTAAAAAATCCTAAGGTCATCTGCCGGGCTGCGAACCCGCGATCTTGGGTTTAGTAGGTTGCTATGCTAACCACTACACCACAGGTGACCCCGAATATATCTCTGGTGATTGACCCATGGTACAGGATGTGTTTCTGATCTAAGGTACTAGAAGTGACAATTTACAGTTACAAGATTCAACCTTTATTGGCTATATTTAAACTTAAGAACAACATGTAGTTTTATTAATCAAGAAATAGGTACTGGATGAGTTGTAATATAGACTTCTTTTTAAAATAATTCTTAAAGTTTGTAAATTAAAGAAACATTTCTCATCAAAAATTAATTTTTACTTATAAAAAAATGTATAACTCTCATGAACAAATTCATGAATAACAATAAAAAAATGTGTTTTTAAGCTATTTTAATGAGTAATATATAGATAGTTTTTTTATTAGAAATTAATTTCCTAATATGATGAGTTGCAATCAAATCATTTATATAAAGTTACATTTCTAAGAGGTCACCTTAGCACGGCCTCCCCCTCAGAGCCTGGGCACGGGGGATTTTGCCCCTCTGCCCCTCTGCCCCCCCTCCCCCCCCTCAGTGGCCCTGGGGAAGATAATGAATAGTGATCCAAGGTACACTATATCTGAGTTACTAAAGTGTCTCTTATATACTTACTTTTAAAATATGATTTATTATATTCTTCAAATATAAGGTGAATAGGGGCCTTCTGATCTAGATTTTATTATAATTTTTCACAAGTTATTGACATTTTATTGTATTCGTATAAAGTTTTAAATATGTATAAATACATAAATTGAAAAAAAAAAAAAAAAAAAAAAAAAAAAAAAATTCAAAATGACTAATGGTTATATAACAATCATAATAAAGCAACTTTATAATGTACACATATTTCTAATATACTATAATTTTGTTTGTTGTGCCAAAAAAAAAATAGAAAGTTGAGTGTAGAAATAGGTATATATCTGTTATCAAATTAATCATCTTATAAAATTATCATTAAAATTAGCAAAACCTTCTTTCATTTATTCGCCTCTTTAGCTGTCATCTTCACAAGATATCAATCTGACTGCAATTGCAATTGAATCCAAAAGAAATAAAGGAGAGTAGTTTTGTAGATTTTGCTGTTTAAATAGCTGAATATATGGAATTATAATGTAATCTTTAAAGATTCATTTCTGACTAAAATTTAGACTTTCATTTTTCCACATATATACAAAATAACAGATTGTTTTTGTTTTATTATCAGAGCTTTTATGCTCAGTAGCTTTTGCTTCCATCTTCAAAAATGAAATTATTAGTAACTAAAATAAAATCTACTAAAACACTCTATTTATAGTTTCCCTTTATTTCTATATTTATAATTTTAACCACTCTTTAAAATTAAAGAAAACTTTGAATTTTGAAATAAGCAAAACTAATTTTTAATAAAAATTAATTATAAATGGCTCATAATAATCATTTGTCCTCATGTTTCCTTTGTGGCAGATTATATATTTACTTTTTATTCATTTCCATATAATTTATTTTAGATAAAACCCATAATCTTTATAAAAATAAACTAAAACTTCGGCCTCTTTGGAATTGTTTCAGTGATACTGGATGCACAGCTGCTGGAAGAACTGCTAACATCCAGAGGTGAGAGTTTCTATGTGAGTTTATGATGGGCACTGATTTTAGTATATTTGTTTAGATATATTAAATTATCTTTTATGAATAAGCTGCTATGTATCAAACCTATAAGTTTTAAAATAGCAAGCATATTATTCCCATGTTGGCAAAAGGGTAGCACCTCCACAGCACCCAATGGGTGGTCCGAGAATTCACATCCTTTGTTGGATCATACAATAAAAGTTTCTCTACCTGCTTGTCCCTTACCTCTTAATATTAGGGGTAAACTAGATATTTATGTTATTCTAAAATTCAAAAAGCTAGGAAGTCAGTGAGTGTGTCCTAAGTACACGGATGGAGCCTATGCTTTAAAAAGGGCCGGAAAAATATTTAGTCGGTCTGTCTGTGTTGTTCAAAGTGGCTGTTTTTCCGCCCTCAACCTGCTCAGCTGCACCGAATGGGGACCAGGACCTTCCACTGATGATGCGCTTACACATCATAGCATATCCCTCAAAGATAAGTCTAGGTTAAGTTTATCTGTTACTATTTAAGTCTTAAATTAAGTTATGATCCAGATTTCCATATTGCTGTTTTGTATGTCAACCCTTGATTAAATATATGTTGTTTTTAGTTTAACCATACAGTTTATTGCCAAGTTGCATGTCTTTCATCTAATCAATATATTTTGATTCTTATTCACATAATTAACACATCTTAATTTCTGACCCCACTTAATTAATTAAATTAATTAGTTAAAATATCAATTATAATTTTTCAGGAAATCAAGCCCTGGCTGGCATCCCTGTATGTAGATTAATGCTGATCCGGACTCCAAAGAGCAGGAACATAGCTAAGCATTGGCAACACTTATATCTAGTCACATTTATTCTTAACAATCTAGTCTTAACTTTAGGGATTACTCATGTTTCTGATGAGAAATTGTTGTAATACTATATGCACATCAAGGATAGGTGTACCACCAAATTGGTATAACTCGAATATAAAAACTGGTTTGCGAAACCAAGAAGTAGTTAAAAGAAATTTTTGTTAACTTTGAGGTTTCTGTAATTTCCTTTACATCTTAGATTAACTGAACTGTTTACTAGCTGTCATACAAAGCAACCTACAGAACTCTCAGGGCTGGAATGAGGCTCTGATTGCATATCTTTCAAAATAATAAAAATATTTTTAAAAAATATGTTGCATTTAATGCTGGGTTATTTAATAACAATTCTTTTTCAATTCCTTTAACTTACTGGCTCTGGGTAAACATTACATTGGGAACTCCTATGCTGGATAGCAGAACAACAAAGAGTGGCTTATTGACTAAGAAACTCATAACATCTTTTGTATTGACATATTCTAAAAATATTTTAACAACTAGTGGGATGGAGTGGTTAATCTGTACTTCTTCACTGTTCAGGTTGTATAGTAAGATGGGGTTTCCTTTCAATTATGAGATTTCATCTACTAGAACCTCTAAGTGAAAATTAGGCACTTTGTTATATGTATTTAAACATTTTGGTGGACAGCAGGTAAACCTGGAAAGGATTGTTATATGATAAAAGTCTTATCTGTTGGTGTGGTTGACGAATATACTTTAAAGAGTTGCTGGCCAGAATAATAGAGATCATATCTTAGGAACAGGACCATTTATACTGTTTTAAATAGGTTTTTAAAACAGGCTGTTCTACTGAGAGATCCCTTTATCTTTTGCTCTGAGTTAATTGAAAATCACTGTAGTTTTAGCTCTAATGGATACTAAGTTTGGGTTACTCATTGCTGAATGGATTATTGTAATGTAAGAGAAATTATTTAAATATAATATGAACATATGGACCTGTGGAGATATATTACTGTATTTGTGAAATAAATTTATATATCTTTGGTTGAGTTTCTAGCTAAGCTCATGGAACAGAGCTCTAATATCAGAAGAAGAAGCTTAAACAATAACAACAACAAACCACTTATGGCATGAAAGGTCAAATACTGCCAGAACTAGAGCCAATGTTATAACATTTTCCTAGTTTCAGAAAAGAAATCTTGTTTTATTTCATCCTTTAGTATATATAATTTTCCCTTCAAATTAATTCACATGTCGGCATTAGGAGTCAATCTCTTTCGCAAGGCAATTTACATTTCCAAGCCACAGCTAGTGACATAGCTGTAAGTCCTTATGTATTATTTGTCCCTGAAATTTTATGCTTTGTTGCATTATTCCAAGTTCCTCATTTTAATAGGTTTCTGTCTTCTTTTGAGATACATTACTTTCATTAAACCTGGAACATAAACTTATCATTTCCTGTTCCTCCATTAAAATCTTAGGAATTATTATTGGACAAAGCTGGAAGCTCTACAATATATTTAAAATGATTGAATCGGCTAACTTCAGCAGTCACCTACTTTCATCTTTAATCCTTCCTCACTTTGATGTTAACTGTGAGATATAAGGAGGTCATCTTTAACAATGAACATCTTCAGTTTTGTTTTTGGGCTCTCGAGGCGTTTCTCCATAAAATATTTCCTAACAATCCATTTAATTTACCATATCCTTAATGATCCCTTTCAACATCATCGTCTCCTGAAATTCAAGCCCCCTTCATTACTGACCAATAAGATCGTGTTCCTAATCTGTTTACTCATTTCCACAGAACAACTTTATTTCATCATTCCTTCCTTTCCCATTTACTAACCTCTGAGCTCTCTTCTAAACATAGACACGCTACTTCCCTTGGCGCATCCCGCCATGCGTCTGCCTACAAGAGGATTATTTAAGCAGTAGTCAAATGGATACCCATGAATTACTATTTTTTTTTTAACTTGTCTACCTTAATTAATCACGAGCAATGGCAGCTCGAAGGTGGTAATACATGTCACTTTTAACCATGGTTTTCATAGTATAATGAAAGGCTACCCGTTACTCGATTACCTGTCGCATTGGGGTCAATTCACCAATGACCTTCGCACCGACCTACGTTCAAACACTCGGATTCAAGAAGAGTGACAGACCGGTCTAGATCCACATATTAAGGTTGCTCAGGGTCAGCAGGCCAACTTGGACCTATATACGTCTTTCCTTGAAATGGTCCATGGACCAAATCTTTGGGAGTTAACTTAATAATAATATTAATTATTACCCATACATGTATAAATACAGATGGCTTATCATTTGATACGGTTCTTTATTGAAAGTTAACTTTGTTACTAACAAATAGGCATATAAATGTGATTAAATATAAAGTCCCATATAAATTATATTTTGTTTGAATATTGCAGGTTGCTCTGATCGGAAATATGACCATTTCTTGTCAGAAATATAATCGAGAAAAATTTTTTGTTGTATAACATTTGTCGCTAGGATCTACCATTTATGAGCTATATTGATTGGAATGAAAAAAGCCACGTTGTAACGTATTTAACGTTTTTTAACCATTTAATATGTAACTTTCTTTCACTCTCAAAAATGCAACATTTTGACACGGTATAGCTCTGTTGGTGTTGCTCGGATCGAAAATGTACCAATTTTCTGGTCAGAAATTCAATCGAAAATATTTTTTGTTTTACGACATTTTTCGCTAGGACCTATCGTTTAGGAGCTATATTGGTTTGAATGAAAAAAGTGTAACGTTTATTTCATACTAAAAAATGTAATATTTTGACACGCTCTAGCTCTGTTGGTGTAGCTTATATCGTAAAATTGAGGACAGTTTCCTAGTCAAAAATTTAATGGTGAATATTTTTTGTTTTACATTTTTCGCTAGAACCTACTATTTAGTAGCTATATTGGTTTGAATGAAAACAAGTCACGTTTTGCCTACATTTCTTAAGTGTTGGTACTTTTTTGATACACTCTATCTCTGTTGGTGCCACTTAGATCGAAAATTTGAACACAGTTCCCTTGTTAGAAAGTTAATGGAGAACTTTATTTGTTATATAACATTTGTCGCTAGGACTTACCGTTTAGGAGCTATTTTGGTTTGAATAAAAAAAATCACGTTTTAAGCCACTATTTTCTCTCAACTTACAATTAGTTTATTTCGAATAATCATTGGCTGATAATTTAATTTAAGTAATTTGATCCTTTTAATTCTGAAATGTAAATTAGGAAAAACAGTTGATTAAAGATAGACATATCCATGATCAATTGTTTTTTCCTTGTCAGGGAGAAATTTAGTTTTTCTTTCGTAAGAACCATGATAAACTATAAGAAATAGTTTTAGTGAAATTATACGGTTTATTAGATTCGATAAAAAATCTCAACGAAGCCAACGTGTGCTACTGATAAATTTACATTAATTTCTGATGTATTTCTTTATAACAATTTCTTTAACAGCTCAAATTGTTTCAACTTTTGTATGCATCTGACTATCGATGAGCAGTTTTTTCCAACAAAGGTTATTTGTCTATAGAGGAAAATTTTTTAACTAAAAACTGATATTATTTTCAGATTCCTCATCTCAAAAAACATGTAGAAACTTAATTTTGTCGAAATCAAAAATAATTTTTTTTTTACCTTTAAAATTTTGTAGGATTTTAGGAGGCCAGGGGCTGTCAATTTCTGAAAAAATGTAAATAATTTGCGCTATCTCACATATTTCGCAACTGATTAAGACGAAATTTTAAGGTCATCTAGAAGCCTTAAAACTGCATAGTTTAGCAACAAAGGTTATTTGTCTATTTACGATATGCTGAACAGGCCAGGTGACTTCGGTATAAAATTATGGTTGACATCTGTTATCACCTCCAGATACGTATGTTATAAATGAATTTTCATATTTGGGAAATTACCAACGTGGAGAATTCGTTGTTATTCAATTCAATTTTTTCAACAATCAAATCCCTGAAGAAACTAAAAACATCTGTTTTTAATGCAACAAATATATATCTAGAAAATGTGCAACACAAAAACTAATAATTAGTATAAATTTAATGAAAGCAAATTAAATTTATATGTCATTTACGTTCATATTTGTAGTTTTTCTTTTTCTTTCAATTAGCTAAATAAGCAAGATGGGATTGTTAATTAGAAAAGTGTTTATTCTTATCCGAAATTGAACTAACAAATTGACATCTAAAAATATATAATTTTTTTAAACACGGTTTATTTATACAGTTGTGGTAGAAATAGGTATGTTTGAAATATCGGTAGGTTTAGTGCCAATGTCTTTGCCCGAACTTCAAAGTGTAAGGGACTTCTGGGATATCATGGTATTCTTTTAGAATGTGGCAATTAAACTCCAAAATTTCACAAACGTCCGAATGCCATTTTTTTTATTTAAGCAATTTAGTATTTGACTGCCTGATCATTTAGGTTTCATCACGCATTTTACTTTCGGGTGAGTGCTCGTGACTCTTTCGATCCACCTTCTTGAAAAAAAAAAATAGGACTTCTATCCGAACCTGCTGGTCCAGTAGATATGAGTATCCATGAATTCGGTACTGGAGTGTTTGGCTCAACTGGGGCTACCGCTGCATTATAATGTTCAGTAGGGAGGATGAAAAGACCTCTAGTGGTTTATGTATTGCGTATAACTCACACAAAAGCAAGCAAATAAACGTAAAATCCTTAATCATATATTTGAAGAAATACTGGGAAGAAAAATCAGAAGTTAAACGTGTTACTTTGAGAAACCAAACCAAACTGAAGGTTTATAAAATAAATAAACTAATAACAAACGTATTGATTACTTTGATGTTCAACGTTTACCATCCATCCGAAAACTCCGAAACAATGGTTTTTTTACCTATCATTGGATACCCCGCTTGCTTCTGTATGAAATCCAGGGTAAAATGTGTTCGGACGAACAGTGTTGTGGTTGTTGCGAGTAGCAGTGATTTAGATTGATGGTTAAATACTGTACCGCCAGCCGTGTAGACTGGCTTATGTACTCTTGAGTACGACTTAGCTATTTCTACATTACCACTTCGGATTTAACAGTGCTTTGCTTAAACGAATATTTACGCACATGTTGGCCGTACATCTCTGGCACCTGTGAACGGTGTTTTAGTGCAGTTTTGTGGATTTTGGTTAATGGGAATTACCAGCTATCATTTTTTTTTTTCGTATATGTGTTTAATGGGCTAATTTATGCGGCTATTGCAGAGATGAATGTTCTTTTGTTAATCATTGTAGAAAAAAAAAATTCATTTGCGTTTTTCCTAAAATAGGATTTTTTACAGTTGCCGTAGATATTTAAGTAATGATATATTAAAGGTATTTACACTATTATACAGAATGTAAGCTTTGGAATAACTAATTAATTTTATCTATTTTCTCAAAGGTTTAGATATTGGCACGTAAGGATGCATTATTTGCATAAAATAAACTAAGAATTATTATTTTCTGAAAAGTGAATTCCTTTCAGATATGTTAGTATTGCATATTACTAATAGTTATAAATTGAAATATACTGACCTCAACAACAAGATGTTTTTATTACAACAAAGGATTTAATTCAGATTATAGCCATTTCGATTCTGAAATATTAGCTGAAGGGATAATTGATAGCTTATGTGGTGCTTTACATTCATTAAGAATTAATAAGAAACTACTTTTCAAAACTAATGGTGCATCTTGCAAAAAATAAGTCAATCTTGCAAGCAGTTTCATCTCTAATAAGAGTTTATGACAGAAAGAACAAACTTCAAAAGTTGGCTACCCTGTAATGTTTGTTTCTATAAAGGTAGAATGTTTTCTGTCCTCACTGTTTGATAAAGTTTTCACACATGCAAATATTGAATTAATTAGATACAGGTTCAAGCTGGTTTGAGACAAATGATGGGAAAACAGCTTCGCTGTTGCAGACGGTGCGGGAAGGGTTTTTTGCCGCCCCCAGACAGGGATAGGACAGGCGTTAGGTTGGCAGACATGGATAGGAAAACGCAGACGCGGGCGGTCCCGCGGCAGCCGGCGGGCCGAGCAAATCAATACCCAGGCAGCCGCCGACGAGAGGACACCCCGTGCGTCCAGTGCCCATGTGACGCCTTCATGCGTCTCGGCTTCAGGGGTCCAGGACCCCCGCAAATCCTCCTCTTCCTCTTCCTCTTGCCCGTCTTCGCCTCTGCCGAGAACAAGCCATGTGAGTATTGACATTCGATAGCTATCGCTGGAATTACTCTTGCATGTGACTCTATAACTAAGTGCATCCGTTAGCCTGCATGCGATTTTGTACTTTAGTTTAGTTCTGTACCTCCCATTATCGCCTCATCAACTTCAACTCTTTCCACGTGGCGATTCTGGGAACTCCTGGCTCATTGTGTAGGTGTATATGTTTGAAATTTAACTGCAATGCATTCTTTATTGACCTTATGATACCCTTTTCGATTTTTGTTCATTAGGCTTGTATTTTTGGTCTGCCGTACAGCTTTCTCTAGTATTATCCCAAGATGTGGTGGAGAAGGTTATGTAAGCAGAGAAGGCAGCATTTGTACAACGGTCTGATTCTACCCTAAATTCGTTTCCTTAACGCACCTTATAAATACTTATTATTTAAAATGACAAATTAAACAAATGTGTATTCATGTAGTATTCTGTACCTATCATAATAATTACAACCTATCATCCATTCTGTTTAAAAAATTTTTTTTAAGTTTCAGCAAGGATTTGTATTCTTTATAAGCATGATCATAGTTGAATATTAGATAATGTAGATAACGTGTCTATTGTAAATTGTCATTCATGAAATTACAATTTCACTTACTATATTTTTAAAAACAATATTATTTTCTTCTTTCATTTAATATTCCATTTTATTAATTGTTTGCCATTATAAGACATCAAATGCTTCTATTAACGCACTCGTAAACATAGCAATAGTTTATGTTTTTTAAATTCATTATTTTAATTTTTATTCCTCTGTAAATTATGTTCCTAATATTTTTTCTTTCGCTAATGCAGTACGAGTTTAGGCCAATACATTTAAAAGAGCAACAGGCTTTAAGCATCCTTGTGAATCATTGCATGAAGGTATAATAGAATCTATATCCAAGGTGATAAGTCTCTGAAAGGCACATAGTCTTAAAATTCCAGATCATTTATTTTTATTTATTTATTTATCATAAAAGTGAAGCTAAGAAAATATTTGAGTTTATGTTGAACATATTTGTATATTAGGAAACTGTTTCATTTAAGACTAAAATAATGAAAAAAAAAAAATATTTGACTGACGCTTCCTCGATCAGCTTACCCTAAAAAAAGAATAATCCCGCCATTACCCAGGAAATAAATCTAGCGTTTGAAATGCAGTGTTGCCCAGATTGTCTTAAAAGAATACCGTAAGATCGAGAATCAGGAACCGAGACCAGAGCCTCTCTTGTGTTCATAGTCCGTTACAAATTTTATTTGAATTATTTAATTATATTTATGATTATTTTGTTTATATTTTTTTAAAATAATTTTCTTTTTAGTAAATTTCAAATAGTTTGGTAAATCGGTAATTTCAGAATTGTAATCAAACCGGATTTATGTGAAATTTCGTATACCCATGTGACGATCATGTGATTTTTTCTTGGTTCGAAATTCTGTTGTAATATCGCATAAATATAAAGTTGATTTCTTCTTCTTATTCACGACACTTGATTCTTTTCAAGGTTTCAATTTAAATTTAAATACTATATACTATTGTTTTTCACTGTTTTAAATTCTGAAGAAATGGAATTTCTTGAATGGACCCTTTCATTCCTTATTCGGTCTCGCCTGGTTTTTTCCTAATATTTTCCGCGGAAATGAGATTCCTACGGAAAATATTAGGAAAAACCAGGCGAGACCGAATAAGGAATAAAAGGATCCGAGATGAACTAGGAGTTAGATCCGTTCTGGATACGATCAAGGAAAGACATTTGAAGTGGTTTGGTCATGTTAACAGAATGGGAGATGACCGTAAGGCCAGATGTCGATTAGAAGCAAGACCGGGAGGAAGGCGTCCTCAAGGCAGGCCAAGGCTCATGTATGCAGACTTGATTGAGAGAATTGGCACAGCAAGAGGAAGCACCATGCCGGAGATGAGAAAGCTTACACAGGGCAGGGACCGTTGGACAAGATGGTCAGAAGATGCTACTCCACGCTTAACAGCACTCAGGAGATAGTGAGAGAAGAAGAAGAAGAAATGGAATTTTTATAATTCAGAGTATTAATTTTCTTAATAATAAGCGTCCTTATGTACTCCAACTAGGGCAGGAAGATTTTTAATCTATTGACAACAGCCTGGAAAAATCTTATTTCCTTAAAACGAAATGACATTAGTTTCTCTTCTGTTTTTATCCCCGCCCAAAAAAAACAAAACAAATAAAATGAACGACGACCTTGCTTATACTTCCTTTAACGCCATGAATATACTTACAAAAAGAGAAAAAAATTGTAGGTAGAAGAACTGAAATACGTTCACGGAAACTTTCACAATAAACAAAGACTTCCACCTTTCGGTTATTAATAGCAGGCTGATATAGTGGGAGGAAAGTGTGCTCTACTTTCGACTAAAGTTCCACGAAGGTATTATACGATGGCCACATATCAAACAAAAACTACTTCTGACTAGTAATTAAAAAAGTTTTGCATTTCCAATCCATTGATCGCTTGAACTACAATAAAAGCTGAACTTGTATAACAATTGCATTATGGATGTTCCTTAGAATACACTTTAATTAATTAATGTTAAAGTAAATGCAAAATACTTTGGCATAAAATATGTAAAGCTTGTAGGAGAAATTATAATTAGAGAATATTTTAGCTTTAACTCTTAAAATTTGTTCAACTTGCTATGTCAAGGGAAGGATGATCCATTTTGAAAGGTCTCTCCTACCCTTTAGCTAGTCATCAAACCTTAGAAAGACTATAGGATCCTTTGGTCCACGGAGTTTAGAGGAACGAATCTCCCATTCCTTTAAGCGCTATCTTCTTTGTCTTACGTTTCTGTTCTAGTGTTGGTGATAACTAGTCATTCGCGAATGCAAATCTGCTCTCTTAACAATCTAGTCTCTTCCTTTATTTTAAATATTGGCTACAAGAAGAATTATCAAAAATAAAATGACAAATAAATGTTGAAACAACTAAAATCATGAATCACGAAACTAGTGACGGAAGAGGTGACAGAATAGTTCATTCGAATGGTGTCATGCTGGAAAAAGATGATCTCAGTTATCTTAGTGTCCACATAAACGCAGACGCCTATATCCATGGAGAACTGTTGGAGAGAAAGATGTTGACAGGACGGTGTTTCAGTGCCAAGAAGAAGGGTTTTCTGATCAAGAAACCTCTGAGTTAAGTGGTATAAATTACCATCTACAAAATCATATTCTTCCCCACAACCTACAATAGCCAAATTTGAAGGGAGGGGATGAGGTTCCTGCGGAGGGTCCCAAGAATACTAGGAGAAACCGAACAAAAAACTCAACTGTAAGAACTAGTCCTAATTCTTGCGACGGTCATTGAGGAAAGCCATCTGAGGAGGTTAGGGCATGTCACACAAATGCCAGAGAATTATGTGACTAACATCATAGAGTTAAAGCCGATGGTTGAAGACCTCGTAGACCGGGAGCCCACCTTATGCAAATTTAATTGGAATGACATGAATTTGTTTCTTAACCCATTTTATAGTATCATCCGCCTTGAAATGATATATCGTGGTCTGGCAGTCTGTATCGGTCGGAACGCGGTAGGGCGAACGCCTAAAATTGCAGATAATAGCTAAAAATAATTGGAAAGGTATGTTCTTGAGTTTGGTCTCATTTTTTAGCGTATCCTTTTCTAAACACGTATCAAGGGGTCTGGCCGTCGGAAATATGCCGCAAGATCGGTTTTTATGTTGCGGAAAACTGATCCGAAAAGTGAAAAAAAAAAATTATCTACCATTTTTCAATATGTTGTTAGAACTCATAAGAGTAGTTAAAATCCAATTTTGCAACTCTCAAAACCAAAAGGGTTTTTTGTAGTACTCGAAAAACCGCGACTACATCAACATAAAATGTTGATCAAGTTCCATAAAATACCTACCCCAGCTCACTGAACATGTCAAAATCGTCATATTTTGCCAAAACAAGAACATTTAGCGTGATAGCTTGGGTATTTTACGAAACTTTATCGGAATTTCATATATTGGATCTGATAATAAATTTAATTAGCTTTGATATATATATATATATATATATATATATAAAAGGAATTTGGGATCGGACAAATATTCTTGGAGTTATAGCGAAAAATGTGCCAAAAATGTTAGATTTCATAACAGTTAGCGGTATTTAGCCTACTGGCATGGGTAATTTACGGAACTTGATTAAATTTTTATGTATAGGAGCTTATAGTGAATTTAATCAGCTTTCAGAAGAAAAAAAATAAATTTTGAATCGGACAAATAGTTTCGGAGTTATAGCTAAAAGAGTACCTACAAACGCGTTTTCGTGGAGAACCGCAAAGCGGAACTTTCCTCACAACGACATATCTGGTACTGATAAATTTTTTAAAATAAAGAAATAGATACTTTTATATATATATATATATATATATATATATATAATTTTATTTTTTGAAGAGAAAAGATTTGACCCGGTTGGGATCCCAACCGGGTCAAATCTTTTCTCTTCAAAAAATAGAATAATATATTTAATAATATTGAGTAATATCAAGAAAAATTACATATATATATATATATATATATATAGTATATAGTATATATATATATGTGTGTAGCATATATATATATATATATATATATATATATATATATATATATATATACTGTATGTATTAATAAATTAAAAATGAAATAGGTTGGTTCCTGCCGACTCACACGCTTGCCAAACCAGTATATATGATTTTCTCTCCAAACCCGATTTTCCTAATTTCCAATCTTTTTCTTTTTCTCAGAAAACTATTATACGTACGGGCATCTTTTAGGGCTAAAATTGAAGCTAATCAGATTCCCTTTAAATTATTCCTGAAAGGTGTTTCTGTAAAACCCGACTCAGTATCCGGCTCTTGGCTCTTGAACAGAAAAGATTCAAATTTTGTGAAAACTCACCATTTTCGGAAAGCTCTATCTCCGCAATAAATTAATTTACAGAGATGCAATTAGACTTAAGTTGACACAAATTTAAAGTTCTTTAATATTACAAATATGCTATGTCCAACAAATATCCATATTTTACGAGATATAAGTGAAAAAATGAAAATAGTGCTAAAATATCGCGGTTTTTCGAGTACTACAAAAAACCCTTTTGGTCGTGAGGGTTGCAAACTTGGATTTTACCTACTCTTATGAATCCTAAAAACATATTAAAGAATGGTGGATGCATTTTTTATTCACTTTTCGGATCAGTTTTCCGCGACATAAAAACCGGTCTGACGGCATGTTTCCGACATTCTGGCTTCCAGACCAATCGATTCGTGTTTAGAAAAGGATACACTAAAAAATGAGAACAAACTCAAGAACATACCTTTCCAATTATTTTTGCTATTTTGGGCGATTTTAGGCGTTCGCCACACCGCGTTCCGTCTGATACAGGCTGCCAGACCACGATATATCATTTCAAGGTGGATGATACTATAAAATGGGTTCAGAAACAAATTCATGTCTTTCCAATTAAATTTGCATGTGGGTGGCTCTTGGACTAGGAGGAGAGGACAATTGGTGGTGGAGGCGATTTGTGGATCCAGTCCTGTAAGAAGGTTCCTCGCACTACTTAGCGGTTTAGGGGGATATCATTAAGGAGGAGAAGAATTTTGGCTTAATTAATTTCTAGGGGTTTTATATATTGTGAAAAACTATATGCAGGCAAAGGGGAAATTATGTTATTTGTATTTTTCATTTTTTTTTTTTTTAATTAAAAATATCATATTCTAGATTTAAGATTATACAGTGAAAATCCTGGCTGTTTTTATGATTTCTTCCATAAATTTTTAGTTTTAATTATTTATCTGACGCTACTTAAAATTAAAAAATATAAACGTTCAAGTATAAATGATTTAAAACCCTTTAACGGTGATTAAGGTTTATGGCGAGAATAATGATTGGATATATTTTTTATTCTTGAAATAAAAATTTATATTCCTCATATTAAGTAAGTGCATTAGATGAAACTTTATGGATTATTTTATAATAAAACACTTATTTAAAAACTAAATTTGTAAAGAATTAATATACTAGCAATGAAAAAATTTTTAAAATAAATGTTTAGCCAATTATTTATTTCTTAGAAATGAAGGAACTTGAGTTCGGTTCTTGAAAAAGGAATACTATTTCATGTCCAACGATCACACAGGTAGGTTGGTGAGGTTCCTCCTCAACTAGAATGAAGGATCGACTACCAATTTATAGAGGATGAGAGTATTGCCAAGATGTTCTCTCGGCTTCGGGATCCATCCTACATTTATGAAACTGTGTCTTGGAACCGGAAGAGTCTAATGGCTTTTAATATAAAATAAAGAAATAAATAGGCGTTGAGAAATAAAGAAATAAAGTTATTTATAGAATAGGCGAAGTAAAAAATGAAATATGAATAAACTATCTACTTGTCAAAGAAGAAAGTATTTCTCGATGCATTTAATATTGGTATAATATGTTTTAGATTATGAAAAGTATTCAACGATTAAGTTTTCTCCCAACAAATCCTTAGATATCAGCAATAAGAGTTGTAACATTAGTAATAGGGTAAGATTTTCTTTAGAAACTATTTAACAGTTCTCATCTGTTAAGGCAGAAGTGACACTTAAGCATTGAATATAATAATAAAGAGCATTTTCAATTACAGGAAGTTTATGGAAAGGTTTTTATTAGCTGCTAAGAGATTACCTTTGTCTGGAAGTGTGGGGTATACGACCCTTGCAATAGCTCACTCTCAGTTATAAAAGGGAGAAATAGTTGAATAAATACTGAAATGATTCTGTTAAAACAAACTGTAAAGAAAAGTATTCTGATATAGATTCATTTTATTGACTGATAAAATGGCAGGTCCACATTTGATCTCTGATTGCCATATCTAACAGTTTTTATTAACTTCATTCTGAACAATGGCTTTTACAGACAGACTGAGGTCTGACTTACATACAAAAATATTCATTTGTGCCAGCCATATAATAAATTTTTCTTTGAGTCTTTATTTTAACATTAGATGGCACGATATAATAAACTATATTAATATTAAAGTAATAGGGTAAGTCTCAATAGTTCGAGTTTCCCGTAAATCCGAGCCTCGCCAAACATTTTTTAGTTATTTTACAAGTGCATAATCTCGTCCATCTGCTTTAAAAAAACGTTATTTAGCTAATGTAATGGAATATAAAATGAACAAGAGGAATGATGAAATATGAAAAATATTAGTACGTAATGATAGTAATTCATAGTGATAGTATGGTAAGTAATGAATGATAAGGCAGTTTTCACAGATTATTTTTAAGTATTTTCTTCACCCACCGTCTATCCTTTAATGTCTTGAGTGAACCTTTGGTAGAGATTTCACATCGAAGTTCACCAGTATATTATCCCTCTCTATTCACATATCTTGCAATAGCAGTGCATGCAAGGGAAAGTATTGAAACAATGAAAATATTTAATAATTTTTATAAGTAAGATGTTCTAATTTTAAAGAATACTTGAAACGCTGTTAAATATTCACAGCTGATACTAAGATTATGAAGGCAGTGACTCAAAAGAGTATTGAGAAGCAGTGGTTGCTCGTCAGTCTCTAAAGATTCCCTAGGAAGTTGGGATGAAATGTGAGTTATAAAAAATATTGATTCCCTAGAGAGACAATCCAGTTCAATTCAAATATGAGTACCCGGGGAAGAAGTTCAACCACAACAATGACTAACCCCTATAAGGTCAGATAAAGACTAAATCAGCTATTAAATGATATAGACTTTTTTTCGAAAATGTGCCGGCTTTCTTGAAGAGAAAAAGAACATTGGACAACGGCATAAGGAAAGAACAGACTAGAAGGATCAAGCCTGCTGATCCCAATAGGAATCAAGAAAAAATGATGTTTTAGGAGTACAGGTAAAGCGTGCGGTGAAACAACCGAAATTTATTTGCCACATAAAGCTATAGACGAAGGGAAATGCATCCTGTTTACACTTTGCCATAATCCCAAAAATTATTCTTTGGTAAGTGATAAAAACATGAATAGATGTAGCCCTGTTTCCAGTTCCGTCTTGAGTAGCAGATGATGTGAGGATAGAGACCATTATGTATTAAAGAAAAGAAAGGCGACTTAACCGATCATAACACCTGCAGAAATAAAATCATTAAAGTGCAAATAAGGAAAGGGTTGTATTGAGGATGAAAAAAGGAAATCTGACTATGGTGATGGATTGGACTGGTTGATATGATTGCGTTGTTGGTCCCTTCAGTGTACAAAAAACAAACAAAGGACCCAATAGGAGCTTTGGTTAGGAAACTGAAAGCATTAGTCAAGACAAATAAATTGAATGAGCGGACAATGAAGTATGTCTGGTGGTCACTTCAGGGGACAATAGTAATTTACATATCATATTATCATTGCTATGATAATAGTATTTCATTATTAGTATCTTGAATTCCTAGTTTTTGTTTTTATTTACCAATGTATTAGAATAGAATGGATTACAAGTATATAATTACATAACAGATTTATTTAATTTACAATTTGTTTATTAGATTTAATTACAAGTTAAGATTCAGGCACGATTAAGTCCTAGATAATTGTGAAGTGGGAACACCTACTTTTTTTTTTAAATTAGATATATTTTCTTAATGATGGTATCAATTTCAGCACGGTTGATGGTGAACTTTAAGATTTCTAATTTTATTTTAAAATAAAAAAATTACTTTTACCCCTCACTGAGGTTGATTGTATTTTTTTTTTTTTTTTTTTTTTTGTGCAGGATGTCAATATTTTTATATTTTCATAAATATCTTAATATTTCTCAATATCAAGCTGAGGACCATATGCTTCAAGAAGTATCATGAACAAAGCTATCATTGTAAAATGGAGTTTTGATTAAAGATTAGTCGGACGAAATACATATTTGAAGGGTTAAATATCTTAAGTCTAGAAAAAAATTAACCTCCTAAAATCTAACGAAAAGTTTTTCCAATTACAAAAAAATGAACAGTGATTTCATAATATTAGAGTCAGAAATACATTGCCTCGATAATGTTTAATATTGAACTAACTTGAGGTGGTTGCAATGAATCCTGAGTAATTTTGATTAAGGAGAAAATATTTCCTCTTATTACTACCTTCGAAAGCTAGAGTTTCGTTACAAAGACGAATCCTGGAAATGTGTTATCTTGCAACGAGTTTTGTGAGAAATCTTGTTGAGAAAGTCTGGGGCTTCTTGAGAGCTAATTATATTTTCCAAGTAACTGAGAACCCTTCCCTTTTGTACAGCCGACTTTGTCCAATATAGAGCTATCTCGGTGGTTTAGATAAAGAGAGATGAAAATTGACTTTGGAGAATGAGTTACGTCGCTCATCACAACTATTGATTAACATATCGCGATTTTCCTACTTTTTCATTTATATACAGGGTGTCCCGAATTTAAATGGCAAAACTTCAGGAACTTATAGGGGACAGAAAAACTAAGACAAAAAGTCCTGTAGAGATTTACTCGTTTTGGCTTAGTTTTAGAGAAAATCGCAAAAAAAAGAAACAAAACAAGTTTTCATTTTTATACTTATTTATTTACATTTATATTTATGTTATGTTCTTTTTAATGTAAATATTGCTCAAAATGTCCTCTTGCACCAATGCAAGCATTACATCTAGCACTCACTTGATAAATTGCAGCTAAACATTGCTCTGATGATATTTGATTGACATTGCTCTCTTGAGTTGATTGACACCGAATAAACTTTCAGCTTTAAGGTTCCCCCTACGAAGAAATCCATGGGTTTCATATCAGGTGATCTGGGTGGCCAAGGTACTACTCCTCCACACCCAATCCATCGTTGTGGATAATTTATATCCAGCCAAGCTCCAGCAACTCTGCTATAATGAGCAGGACATTCATCGAGTTGGAACCACATTTCAATCCACTGCTGTAAGGGAATGTCATCTAAATAATTAGAAAGGTTGTTCTCCAAAAAATGTGTAAATGTGATACAATTCAATCTTCCAGGTAAAAAATATGGTCCCACCACCAATCCGTTCCAAATTCCAAGCCAAACGTTAATAGCAAATTCATTCTGAAACCTATTCTCTCTAATAGCTCTGGGATTTTCAAGAGCCCATACATGATAATTTCTTTGATTAACAATTCCTCCTCTTGTGAAGGTAGCTTCATCGGTCCATATAATTTTTAATGGAAATAAATTATCATCGCTAATTTTGTCAAGAAAACAGTTACTAAAATTCAATCTCTTGACAGATGAGGTAATAAATTCTGAACTTTTTGAAGATGTTATGGGTAGGGATTATCACCTTTCAAAGTTTGCCATATTGCTTGCCGCGATATTGCTAATGCAGCAGATGCTCTTCGGATGCTAGTCTCAGGATTGTTATCGAAGTGGCGTTGGACACAATTTTTTCTCCGATAATCTGCTCTTATTGCTGCCTGGAATTGGTCGCCTTCATTACGTCTCTTTAGTCTATATAAAAGTTAACGAAAAGACTCGTCGATTAGGCACTCTTCTATTTGGAAATCGCCGCACATAGTCCCGTACCGCTTCTAAAGCATTACCGTTACAGAAACCATACGCAAAAATCATATCAGCGTATTCAACATTAGAATACGTATGCGGCATTGTGGCTGATGCAACTCACACAAAAATATCTGAGTAACTGACTGAAGACTGATTTAGGAATTATAATCCTAGAAGGAAGCCAAAATGTAAACAAATAAAAGAATGTAAAGGATAACATTAAGTGTTTACATATCTCACTGCCTAGCCTGACGAACTTTGAAAGGTGATAATCGCTACATGTAACATTTTTTTCCGATTTTCTCTAAAACTAAGCAAAAACGAGCAAATCTCTAAAGGTCGTTTTGCCATTTAAATTCGGGACACCGTGTATAATGGTAATATGCTATCAGTTTGTTGTAAATATTTGTTCGTATTATTAATATAAAAAATTATGTTGTTTGGAATATTGTTGTGGACGTGACGAAATGTTGCAAACTTATGAAAGCGCATTGCAGTATCAATTGCTATGAGTAAGTTGAAATTATGGCTTAACAAACCTGCTATTAGAATGAGCGCGCCACTTGTGCTTTATTAAGGGAATAGTCTGTCCTATTAGTGGCCTGGAATATTTGTTGAAGTAACCTTATTAATACCAACAAAGCTGTTGTACTCCGAGCTACTATCATTGGTATTTAAAAACTTAAATTTATCATTTCAATATTCAGGTTGAATATATTTCATTAAAATACATTTGGTGAAACGGTTGTATTTAAGTATTTAATTTGATTCACTAAATCAGAGTTTCTTTTGTGGGTTTTACAGAATCCAAAGTTATTATCCTATCGTTGTTCAATTATAGTTGTTTTAGTTAAGATTAAATAATAAAAAACTTTTCTTTTTTTATAATAGTTAAGAATGTAATCCTAACCAAGACCTCTTCGTTTATCCGGCTTTTTGTGACACTTAAACGAATTTATATAATAATCACAATAATGTTTTATTTACACATTTACAATTAAAAATTTATTTAAGTATATATTTTTCGGTATTAGGTCGTCTACATGTTTAATGTATGGTTTTATGTAATAATGAATAGGTTTTACAATTTAAATTTGATTTCTAAACTGTTGGAAAAATAAAGAAAAAAAAACCAAAAAATATATCTTAATATATATTAATTACGTGTCACGTTCTTGGGGCACGCTGACACCTAAACTACTGAACCGATTTTAATCAAATTTGCACACCGTGGGCAGTTTGATCCAACAAGAAAGATTGGATAGCTTATATCTTAATTTATAGTCGCAATATTATCTGTTAGCTCTATACGATTCTAACATATGGCGGTATAAGGTTATACTATTATATAAAAGGACAAGCCATTTTTCGTTTGTGATCAGTAACCGCCAAAAACTACTGAACCAATCTCTACCAAATTTTGCCTACATCATATTTATAGGATGGTTTAGCAATAGTAAAATATAATGATTTTCAATTAATTCTTTAGTGAAAATGAATAATAATTGAATAACAGACAAGTTCAAAAATGGCGGCAATTGCAATCTACATGAAAGGTTAAAAGGTACAGTGTTACTTAGAGCTTGACATTGATAATAAAATTTATTTTTTTTCAATTAAATTGTTATTAAAACAGCTATATGGAGTGAAATATACTAAATTTTAACTAGATCATTTTCATAGTACTAGATTTAGCAACAATAAAAAATTTAAATGTACAATGTTGAGTGTTACAAAAGGGGTTTTGCCACACTATCACGTACTTGTATGGTTAGAAATTAAAATCCTATCAGATCAAATCAATAAAATTATTTCTGTTGAATGAAAATTATTACAAATCAAAATGCCGTTCCTAAGCTGTTTAATATTGTGTGTAAAAATATGAATTTTGAACCTTTAGTTGTAAGCACTGATAATGCAGTTTCTTAATAGTCTCTGTCCATCTGGATTACCAACTCATATATTAAAATTGAAAATTGGATGTCAAATTATGCTTTATGTTATCTTCAAACACCTAATCAATCTAAATTCAGCCAAGTTAATAATGGCTGCTATGCGTGAAAATATCATCAAAAAAATAATTTTCAATTGTTCACTTTAATACAAGATTTTTATCAATAAACATAAAAAAAATCAATTATTAGTTAAAATTATCTAAGATCTACACTTATGAGAGAGGGCGAAGCCTCGACGGAGGATGATGAAGTTATTTATAAAAGGACAAGCCATTTCCGTTCGTGATCACTAACCGCCAAAACTATAGAACTATTCTGTACCAACTATAACTACATCATCTTCATAGTTCAAGGAAGGTTTAGCAATAATAAAATTTTCATATTCTCTATAAAATTACTTTTTAAAAAGCGATAAATATGTGGTGTGCAGTAAAGCGAGCGCCATTCAAGATGTGGCAATGTGGCAAGCGACAATAGCGTTTTAGTAAAACTAATGAACCTATCTGAACCAAATTTTAACTACATCATCTCTATAGGATGGTTTAGCAATAGTAAAATGTAATGATTTTCAACTAATTGTTTATTGAAAAATGAATAATAAGTGGATAACAGTGAAGTTCAAAAATGGCGGCAATTGCCATCTACATGAAAGGTTACAAAAGAGCTTGAAATCGATGATAAAATTTACTTATTAAACTATCAAGAAAATTATTAAAAAATATTTAAATATGGTGTGCGATATGTGGATCCCAGTGATGCTTGAAAATCAACAGATTGTGTATAGCGCCATTCCACAATAGAGTTTACTATTCAAAACTTAACCTATCTGTACCGACATCTATTTAAATAATTTTTATAATTCTAGGAAGGTTTTGCAATGGTAAAATTTACAATAACTAAAATTTAAAAGTACAATTTTGAAAGGCAGAGGTTTGCTGTCATATACTTTTATAGTTCGAAATCAACATCCAACGAGATGAAATCAATAAAGTTATTTCTGCCGAATACAAATTAATACTAAATCAAAATGTCGAACCTTTGCTTTTTTATATTGTGTGTAAAAATATGATCCACGGGCCTTTTGTCGTAAGCATTGATAATGCAGTTTATTTTCCGCATGAGTTTCTTAATAGTCTTTATCCATCTTGATTACCAATTCATACATTAAAATAAAAAAAATTTATGTCTAATGGTGCTTTTACGTAATCTTCAACCGACTGATCAGTGCAATTATAACTAGATTAAACTGCTAAAAAATCATTGAAGAAATAATGCTCAACCACATGCTAAAATACAAGAATCTTATCGATAAACAAATAAAACTTTAACTTTTAGTTGAAATTATCTTTACTTATGAGGGCGGGCGAAGCCGCGACGGGGATTCTAGTATTGAAATGAAATGAAAAAAAATTCTTTATTCAGGGACATATTGTCCCCTAAGAATAACAGACATGTATAATAAGTTGTATAATAGTCTGGCTATCTTAATTTCAAATGGACAATAATAAGTATAAAAGGTAATAGTATTATATATATATAATAGAAAATATGACCGAATAAAACTAACTGATATGTATACATAATTACAAATAGTATACATAACTAGCAAGAGACGTGTAAAATGAGTTATTTCTTCCCTTCATATCATTATGTTAAACTAATAATTTGTAGACTAATTATATAATAGGAGGCTATAAATATGAGATAATTTAATATTTTTTTTATTTTGCCAATGGCTTAAGAGTGACAACTTTTTAAAAAGGAAAAATATAAATCTTACTGGAAAAGCTTTCAATCTCTGTAAGAAATTTAGGAGCCTAGTAGGTTCGTTTTATGAAGATACCTTTCTAAGGATACTACCGATCCAAGAGTTGAGCGATAGTCATTGCAATTTTTATGAGGTTATCGATTTCTCGACTCATGAACGATTGTCGACCTACTTCTTGACGAAACTCGCGAGTGATTGTTGAATGCGAGACACCTGAGTTTCTTCTTGATATATTTCGATACAGTACATGTTAACAGAATTTTATCAACTTCAGTTGAGCAAGCATTATCCTAAAGTTTTCCACATTGGCCCGGTTGGCGACGAACAATGAGAGCGTATCTGATAGGCCTCAAGGTGGCATATAATTTGCACATGAATGCGGAGGTGTTGTTAAGAAGGTGTAAATTATTACCCTACTTAATGGCATAAGTTCGAAATCAAGTTTCACAACAAAGGGACCTTATTTTAAGCATGTTTCATAAATTTATATAGGAGGAGCGAACAAAGCTCATGGTGTACAGTTTCTGAGTAACTGAAATGCTCTACCTATTTTTGCGTTAAGGAATTTTTAATGGATCGTCAAGACGAAACAAAATATTGATTTGTGATAAATAGATTTAAAAATGTGTTATAATTTATTATTATTAAAATGTCACCACGTTGCCTGTTAAATTAATGTCCATCAAGTTCATCAGGCTAATCATGCAGAATTACCATATTTTACAAAAATAATTTAATTATACGCATTTCGCCATCTTTTAAAACTGAAAAATGAATTGATGTTTGCAAGCTGGATTTTTATTTTTGTTGCTTGGAAATCTTATTTTCGGAGGGTTATGGGGGATCGAATAGAAAGCATGCACGGAGACTGGCCGTTTTGAATGGCTGTGCACCTTACCATGGAAGGATAGATATCGGGTTTAGCTCAAATTCCTAATATATAGGGTATTAAAATCATTATGGATAAGTTTGTTTGTAACCAGGATAAGGAGCACAGAGGAAACGACTTTTTAGAAAATTATTTCGTAGAACATAAATCCATATATTTTCTATTGACTTTGTCTTTCCTAATCTGATGATTTCCATTTGAATATTTGAATGCTTTCATTCACATATTCAATTTACACAAAATTCACTTAATTTTTCTTTATTTTTTTTTTCGTTTTAGAAGAAATGTTTTCATAACTTTAAATAGATCTTTTATTAAGAATTTATTACAATCTGCGTCACAGAAGGCATTAAGCAATATGGATGGCGAAAAGAAATAAAAGATTTATATTTGCTCATTGAATTTATCTTATTCACTACCATGCCTCTGTACTTTTAGTGTGTTAGTGATAATTGAAATGAAATTGTTTGAAGAATATTCTGGTTGAACTAAATTTCAAATAATTTTCATAAAATAAAAATTCTCAGAAAGGGATATGGGCCTGTAATGGTTGAGGGTGAATACAACTACAGTAAGTATTGTTCAAAATCAAATTAATTACCCGAATACGATATTTCACAACATAATTCATGAACATCCTTACAGTCTTATAGAAGGGATTACTATAAAAATATCGCTGATGCAATTGCCGATGCTACATTTTACACAGCATACTACTTCAATCTAGATAGACATCTGGTAATATTTCAATATATAATTAATTAAAGCCCCCCCCCCCCCCTCAAAAAAAAAAAAAAAACCTGTAGTAGTCATTAATTTAAAACCATAAATCTACATGATAAAATGACCGATCACATGCCGATTATAAAATTACAGTTTAAAATATTAAAAATACAATGTACAACTTTATTGATGACTACAGAAAGCAACTGCACTAAATGAATATAAAACTTTTTTTTTCTGCGAATTTTGCATTAATGATACACCTGACATGGATATATCGGATTTCTCAGTATAAAACTATGTACATAAAATAATAATAACGGAATCTTAATAACTAATTGAATGGCTTGTAAGGTGGTCATGGGTACTGGTCTCCGTGATAACTTAACACGATATTTTTCATCCCATTCGTCATTTGCCTAGAGTCTAAATATAAAGGTTATTATAAAAAACATGAATTATGAACTCAGCAGAATAACGGAATACGCTCTGGGAAGCTGGTGAAGAGAGAGTTGGGATTGTTGGACGGCTTTTCATATCATTCCCTTTATTTGTACTGGGGAGACTTGTTAAATCGAAATTTCACCCCTTCAAAGTAATGGTTTCCTGAGAATACCAGAAGGGTATAAGGGTATAACCACAGACTAAAAATATTTCCTTTAACCTTTTTTTTTCTTCCAAAAGATAACTCTTAGATGCCAACCAAGGTATCAGTATATGATTTCTATTAGTTTCTTGTAATAGTTATGTTTTAAATGCTTTTTAAGACTTTTTTTTTTTTTTTTTTTTTTTTGAGTCTTGAAAAATTATAAAAAAACTAATTTTGATAGGAAACAAAAAGAAGAGTGACTAGTAACAGTGTGGGCATTGAAACTAAATATGAAGAGGTCTATGAAGTAAAAGGACGGGGGAGGGTTATTTCATTGAAAGCCTGAGCTATGTTATTGTATAGAGTAACTGCTCCCACGAAGGGATTGCAAGAACAATATTACAGCTAGGAGGAAACACAGACTAGTACGAAGAAACATATTACATGTTGTAAATATATATTTATTTCTATCAAATTTATTAAATAATAAGGATGAATTTAGATATTTTATTTTTGTTTAGATACGAATTTTATCCTAACAACTATTCTTCAAATGTGATGTTATGATTGAATTAGACTTCTCTTATACAATACTAACAATACATACTTATGTATATATTTCAGGTATATGTATATATATATATATATATATATATATATATATCTATATATCTCATTAGGATTCTCGGTATAATGTTAAAGTATCTTATTTGTTATTATTTTTTATATATTCAGCAGGTTGGATGTTTATAATTATGATATCTAATAGATTACAACTCCTCCATGGAAACTTTTGTTCTAATCATGATAGTATGCCAAGTTAAAAATCCATACCTAGAAGTCGGAGTATCTTTTACTTTCTTTCGTTAGTTAACGTAGTTTCAGATTCTCTGAAACATTTAAAAACTAATAATTTTATAACATTTATAAACTAATAGTTTTCTTTCTTTAATTTTTGAAAAATCTGAATCCAAACCTCCATTAAATCGTCGTATATTTTATTACATCCATCTTTAAAGTATTTATTTAATTTTGAATAAGGAGTAACATTGTATTCTACTACTGAAGGTTTTTTTTCATACATCGCAATTATTAATGGAACATCAAATGATTGAAGGTTTATAGATTAATGAATGAATTATAATGAAAATATTAATATTTTGTTCCTCAATTTTCATTAAAAAATTTTTTTAAAGGGATTCTTATTAAAAAATGATTTAAAAAAAAAATTTACATTAGACATTGAATCAAATCGAAAGCCACTAGTGTTCAAAATTGGACAAAGCAACCAAAAATTCAGTACCTGACATAGATAAATTAATTAATTTCTAAATGTTGTAGATTATTTACAATTACAAATGTTGTTTAAAGCCATTCGATTCATTATTTATTTATTTTCTGGTGCCGTGTAACACCTCATTTGGTTTGAGACACCATACTCAGGTTGAGAACTTTAAGTCCTTGTACAGTTTGTTTCAAAAAGTGGAGATATGAGGTATTTTCAAGCAAAGTTGATATGGATTGAAATGGATACATCAGACCATTATTTTTTCTTTCCTTTTGGCATTTTTTGCATGCAACAAGAATATGTTCTATTGTCAGGTTTACCTGACATTCGTTGCATTTTGAGGGTTGCTTATCTTCCAATAAGTAACTGTGGTTAGTTTGTCTACCTAATGCGTAGTCTTTTAAAGATGACTTGTACTATTGATTCATTATAGTTGAGAGGAATTCCACATTCAATTTTTGTTATTATTGTAATATCGAATAAAAAATTTGAATTAAAAATCATGAATACTCAAATACAATTTAATCCCATATTTGTTTTTTATTTAGATACAACCTTTTTCCCTTCTATGTTTGTCTATTTAAGAAGAAAGATCATAAAAGTACGGACTTATATTCTAGTAGCCCACAAAGGTGTTAAGACGGTAGCATTTAAGGTATGGGAGGAGGGGGGGGGGCGCTATCGATTGATTCCTCTCTCTGATTTGTAATAACTTACTCAAGGGGATCAACGTTATATCCTATTTCAGTCTTTTAAGATTATTATCTATATTTTGGTAGTTTTAATATGAAAACTTAACATCCATAAGAGAAAAAAAAAAATCTACCATTTATTTAACAAAATACTCTAATAAATCTTATTTTACAGTTTTTATTTCTGAAGTCACATCATGTTGGTTCTTTTACTTATCTTATGTTGAATGATTGGATAAGTATATTGAGTGGGATTAGTCATGCAAAATCAGGAATTGTTCGATAATTAACAAACATATTACTTATATTCTTTTTGTCAACGTTTCGGCCATAGGATTAATGATCATCATCAGGGCTAAAACAAATTATAGTCGAATGCAGAAATAAAAAATAGAAAAGGAGATAAATATATGAATAAATGAATATAATAAAATAAATAAAAAATAATGTGAAAAATAAAAGGATTAATAAAAATTTTAATATGAACTGAAAAATGTAGATAAATTATTAAATGAAAAAAATAAATAACATGAAATATAACTGGGTTTTAAAACAAGTTGAATTATTGTTTGTAGAGAATTTGCTTTTTTGTTTGAAGAAAGAGGTTAATAAATAATAAACAGTTAAAATAAATAAAATATAAGATGATCAAAAGTGCAAAAAATAAAAAGACTTAAGTAATAACAAAAACATACCAGAAGGAAAATTGAAAAAAAATAATAATAATGGGGTTAATGAGTTTTAACGGTTTTTCAACAACAACAACAACAACAACAATGGCGCTACGGTCCATGCAGAACCTTGGCCTCTTCCACGATTCCCCTCCATTTGTTTCTGTCACCAGCTGCTCTCCTCCAATACCTCACACCAAGTGTCTTTAAGTCTGCCTCAACATCTTCCCTCCAGCGCAATCTAGGCCTTCCTTTTTCTCTCTTGCCTCCTTCGGGACGCCCATTCAGCATGATTTTTGGCAATCTGTTGGGGCTCATTCTCTGAACATGGCCTAGCCATCTTAATCTCCTTTGCTTTATTGTAGCAACCAAATCTGGAGCTTTGTGCAGTTCCCTTAGCTCCTGGTTGCTCTTTATTCTCCATATATTTCCATCTTTAGTAGGGCCGTATATCCTCCTCAAAATTTTTCTCTCCCATCTATTTATAATGCTTTCATTCTTTGCAGTGAGCGTCCAGGTTTCACTCCCATACATTACGACTGGTTTAAGGATGGTTTGGTAAACCCTTATTTTCAAATTATTAGGGAGCATTTTTTTGCCTATTATTTTGCTGAGGGCCCAATAAACGGTTTATTTATAAACGGTTTTTCTTTATCATTATATAATTTATCTACATTTTTTCAGATAATTTCACATTGTTTATTACCCCTGTTATCCCCTCTTTCTACTGACCGGAAACGCTGGCAAAAATATATAATATGTTTGTTAATTAATCAAACATTTCCTAATTGTTTATGAACGATCCTACTCAACATCCTGTTCAATTACAAAAAAAAAAAAAAAAAAAAATGTTATGTTTAAGTCATCATCGAAAAAAAATTTGTGGGTATGAATTAGTTCCATTTGGGAGCTCTGTACCTTATTGTCGGTTTATTCTACATTTCTTGACTGGTTTGAAAAAGAAGACTTTCTTTTTTTGATTCATATAAATAACCATTTTTTTTACTGTAATTACAATATTTTTAATTGTTTCTTATTTACTTTCATATTTAAATTTCCTCCAAAAATATCATTTTATGTCAATTATTAAATCAAGAGATTTTTATGTTTAAAAGATATGAATATTATGGAGAAACAACCACAAGTAAATGTTTTTTCGAACACGAGATATAAAATTTTTATTTTAATAGTTTTTTTTTTTTTTTTTCTTAGCTCCTAGGAGTGATCACTGAACAAGGTATAGTATATGTTTCGATTTCTTGTAATGTTGAATCAGCAAAAAAAGAGTCGCGATTGACAACGAACATCCCGGAGGACCCCTCTGGTTAGCGTGTAAAACGAAAATAAGAGAAAATAATATGAGCTATCATCTCAGGCCACTTACCGCAGTATTAGAACCGCCAACGAGTTAATATTTCAGATGGAAATTTGTTTCCCGCAAGCTGGTGCCTCTGTCGAGGTAACTGGATCATCAAAGAAATAATTACTGAAGGGGTAAGCAGCTAATATAATTAGCCCGACCCGAACGTTCGTGGCCCCGTGGCAACTTCCTCTCCTATCTTCAAGTACCATCAGACCATCAGTACTTGTGGTACTTGAGGAGCAGACCGATTCCTCTTCAGCGCACTATCACACCGCCTGAGGTTAATTAATTACTAATTAGTAAGGTGTTTGACTCATCAGCTTGTCTCGGGGAACTTAATTAAAATAATATTTGTTGTTACAGAAACATTGATAATTTGATAAATAATTTGTTATTAAAAAAAAAGAAAAAAAGTTTTCTCATTGTGTAAGTATCAAATAATAACTGTTTCATTTAGATAATTTTTGATTAGAGTATTCCTATCGAAGAGGTGTTTATAGAACATTAATAATATATACATTACAATCTAAATATTTGATAGATAACGAAACACTATACACACACTTAACAATTCCGTTTGTCAAGTATCGCATTCATAAAATTTATAGACATTTTAATGACTAATTACATGTTAATGATTACAAACAGAATATGCGAACTGTAGCAATTGGCATCACTATCACGCAATGAAGGCTGGATCTAGTTGAGGGATCTCTCAGACTATCCACTGATGTATCAAACCTTAAATTACCGCGCGGGATGCTGATTCAGTCAATTCAGTAATACTGATTTAACAAAAAAAAAAATCAGTGTAGTTTCAGATAGCACTGTTTTAATAGATGTTAAAGTAAATGTTGTTTTAATATTTCGTCGGAAGTCTTACTTCATGAAAGTATAAGGTTTAAATTTGTGATCGGTAGCACTAAAAATATGTTGACTTATAAAATATTTTTTCATTGGAATTTTTTAAGCTTTAAATTAAATTTTTTTTAGTAAAAAAGTAATGTGTGGTTTAGCTAAATGATATTAAAAGAAAATCGTACCAAAAAAATGTATAATAATTTTTAAATATAATTTCGTAATTGGCTTGTTAAAAAGATAAAAATTGAAATATTTTAGATTTAATAACCAAAATATTCTCTTGCTAAAGTACGTTCTAAAGTACTAATTCCAGTGAAATCGGAAAGCAGGCTGATAGGTATTTAAGAATCGCTCCTCACCCCACAAGAAAAAAAAAACAAAAAAAAAAACAACATATTTTTGCTAGTTGTCAGAGATACTTTTCAAGGGAATTCAGGATGTACTTCAGCTGTGATTAGGTACATTCTTTTTCGTGGAAATACTTCAGAAGTAGAGAATAGTTCTGTTGGAGGGGGCATTGGAAGGAGTCCAAGTTCGCCTTTATAAAAAGTTTCGTGTGGTGAGTCTGTCAAATCTGTGTGTGGTTGAAAGAACCGATGATAGGACTCTATGGGGACACACCAAACGCTTCTTGAACAACCGTGAACTGTCAGTTTTCTTGAGAAAAGATGATTCCTTAGTTATGTCATACAGAGGGAAGTTCTTTCCCTATCTTGCTTACCCGCTGAAATACGCAGTCCTTATGTATTAATACACATACCTGATTCTTACATTTTATTATATTTTAATCTCAAATTTGTTGCACCTTTCTTTTTAATAAATATTTCGTTTGAATATTTTACAAGAAATTTCGATGAATAATAATTAAAAATTTGTATTATTTTATCAACGTTTCTCGAATATTATTTCTTACTTTTCAGTAATGTTGTTTTCTTCAATTAGAAAATAACTGATGTAACCATGAAAAACTGTTCCCATAATTTTATTTTCCATTCATAATAACTTTCATAATCATATTACTGTTCGGTATCCATCAAAGGCGCTTTTGATAACATTTTTTTTAGAGATGTGTCGATTCCAAATTTCGATTTAGAAAAGAATCTATATCAAGAATCGATGATCCATAGTCGATTCCTCGGTATCGATAGACTTTTGTTATATCTAATTACATAATTATTATACATTAAGTCTTCCCCATAGTGACGAAAAAAAATACACAACATACCTTTTCGTTTATAATAATAGAAAAAATTTTCATGAACTAATCAACACTGTTTGCTACATAATATTTTTTTTGTTGCAAATTAATTATACTACAAGCCAAAATTTTAAAGATAGTATTCACCATCGAATAAAAATTTTAATAGAATTACAGTTTCCAAGTGCTGAATCTGAAGCACTAACGAAATAATTGCAGACTAATGCAAATTTTTATTATTTTTTGAGTTATTGTTTTTGGAGTTTT
Source organism: Euschistus heros (assembly GCA_003667255.2). Taxonomy (NCBI): domain Eukaryota; kingdom Metazoa; phylum Arthropoda; class Insecta; order Hemiptera; family Pentatomidae; genus Euschistus; species Euschistus heros. The sequence continues at coordinate 279,924 of RCWM02000313.1, forward strand.
GTTATTCCAGAATAAAGATATTTTTTCATTTAATTAAATTTACATACTTTTTTTTTTTTTAACCGTGATGCACTATTGTGTGGATTAAAGGGTTTTAGTAAAATTTGCGATCCACTAACTAATAAATAATAAACAAAACCAAAAACCTTTGGAATACTCATCTTCTTAAATTAAAAAAAAATAATTTTTTCATTATCTGAATTTTAATTATTTTATACCTTATAGATGCATATTTATTTATATATATATTATAGATGTATATGCTTTTTACTCATTTATGCTTTTAATGGTTATTGTTTTTTTACTTGATTTGGCTTGCTTTTTTAGCACGATAAACTAAGATGAGGATCTTTTTAATATTTGTTTATTTTTAAACCAGGTGTCAGTATAGATAATCGAGAACTAATTTTGGTATCAGAATCGAAAAATATTGGCACCTACACATCAAACATTTTTTTATAACACAGATCTCAACGTGAAATGTTTATGTTTTACATTAATCAAAAGTTTGAAACAGAGTGTTTTTACATTAGAAGAACAGGATACGATTGCTTTGATTCCTTAGAAATCCTATAAATTATCAATTTTCCTTTAAAAAACACAGAATTCCATGGAGGTTGGGTCAAGTTCTTTTTCCACCCAATCAATAACTCCTTACAGTCATACAATCCCAAATGGTGACCTTAGCAGGCAGCAAAATCTTTGTATCAGCAGGCCCTTAATCCTTGACATATCAACTTGTCCGCTCTCGGCTGTTCCTAATAACTTATAAAATTCCTGGACCGAGATGAAAATTATTATTGTAATTCCTGTCATCTCTTAAGCTTTTGACATTGTATCAACAAGGACGGAGAATACCCAATATATCAAATTCTAACTCCTCTCCCTCTATGTTTGTGGTTCTAAATACTTTTTGATTTATGAAACATTTATTAGTTATAACATGTTAGACGGAACCATGTTGATACAATAAACAATGGTAAGCTAATTATAGCAATAATATTTTTAAATAAATTATACATCAATTAACTGTCTCATATAATACATATTATTAATATAATACATAGTATATTAGTATAATAGTATATTAGAGTATAATACATTAGACAATCGTCTGGCTGTGATAATTAATTATAATAAATAATGATAAATTGATTAATAATTAAATTATCAGTTACGAAATAAATGATACATGTAAAAGGATACATCTTATGTATACTATTATAGAAGAAGAAGAAAGAAGAAAATGAACTTTTTTCTGGGACAACTTGTTCCCTAAGAATAACATATGATTACAGTATATAGTACAATCATCTTATAATGTATATAACATAAATATTCGTGTTTTACATTTGCTCAGAATTTTGAAAATTCAGGAGGTAAAGAAATAAATGATGTTTAAAGGAAGTAGGGCGGATAATAAAGAATTTTTCGAAGGATGCAGTTCGATGCGCAGCAGTGTACAGGTTGATGGGTTGGGTTCTAGCATTTAAAAGGTGGATGGAGGAGCGCTGAGTAAGGTCATGAATATAGGTAGGTTTTTTGGTTTTCAAGAATTGAAATATGAGTGCGCCTAGGAAGTATTGGCGTTGAAAACTGGGGAAAAGCAACCCAATTTCAGAATACCTGTGAGATATGTGAGAACGTCTAGAAATTCCAAAAATAAATTTAATAAAACAGTTCAGTTTTCTTTTACATCTTATTTCAAGCTCACTAGACAGTCCTCCATATACTATTCGTCCCTAGTCAAAGTTGGAAAAAACGAGAGATGATACCAAACGTTGTCGAGTGGTAATGAATCGCGGTAATGAAAAAGTTGCTTAAGAATAAAAATAGATTTCCTCATGATTTGGGAAATATGATCCTTAACTAGACAATACTTTAATATACTAATTACCGTAGAATTACATCTCTGTTTCAGAACTATTCTTTCGATATGTCATCTATCGATAACTTACATCGATAATATTATTATTTCTATTTGTGATTTCATCATTTTTCTATTTTATTTATGATTTCATTTATCATTTGCAATTGTCCGTTAATCAGAAAATTTGCTATGAAAAAATCCAGATGTAAATTTATTAAATGTACTTTTAGGAAAATATTTGATCAAAAATATTTATAATAATATAGCAAAATTCATGTGTCACCTCTACAGTACAGGTTCATGCTCTTTATGGTAATGCTCTGTCAATTATCTTCCATATAATTTTTATATATTATCTAAATTTCTAATATAATTTATACAAGTATGGTTCATACATAATTTTAATTACGTTATATATATTTTTATCCATTTGTCGATTAGAAAAAAAAAACAAAAACATATTAAACAAGTAACCCAATTCTAGTGCTTAAATAAAAGTTCTATATTAGACGGTCCCAAAGCCATCTTTTTTTCAGACTCTTTGGAAGGTTGTAGGGAATCGAATGGGAAGCTACTTTTATAAACTAGTGGGTTTTAGATTTGATTATTATAATTTTTTATTAAATGGGTATTTTAAATTGTTATATAGTTTATAGTTATCAGAAAATCGACGTTATCTTGATAGTCCTCTGGCTCTTTAAATAATCTTAACATCACTACACATCTAAAGCATATGTAATAAAAACAACTGGGGATAAGTAACAGGAGGAGAGATGTTCAAAATTATATAATTGGGGGATCGAGCACATTGGGGCAAGAGTTTAAGCAGTGGGTTCGAGTCAAACCTGAATGGGTTAAAATTGTTTTTTTGGTGGACCCATGAAATTAATCTTGACCTCCCCACTCTGGCTAGAATAAGTTGGTATCCCGTCTTTCCTGCTCTAGTTAGAGTACGTAAGAACGTAAAGCCCTAGAAAACAACACAAAGTTTAAATTATATAATATCTTGTTAAATTGAAGTTTTGGCATAAATAGTGAAATAATAGCTTATTGTATCTTTTATTTTTATACAAATCAGTTGGCAAATATTATTGTAAACACTAAATTGTAAAACAACATATCATGTAACTGATGAAAAATAATCTTTTTTAGAGAAACTCCATTTAGTTTTTATTCCTATTCGTCAGGTAAATTTGCCATTATTTACACATGAATGATATTTTTTCTTATATTAATGCTTTTTGATTTGCATAATACTTTGTGAGAACTATATTTAACATTAAGTAACCAAATCTAACATTAAGTAATTTATGAAAATAACGAAACACTTACAACTTAAAAAAAAAAATAAACTGAAAATGTTTTGAATAAAAACAAGTTAAAAAGTATTAAATGTATTTTAGTCAAAAATGAGATATTGTCCTTTGTATGTTTTGGCGCTAGATGGATGGTTTGTGACGGTGAGCCGTGAAAGGATAGAGCTATCGATCGCAATTTGTGAGCACTAATAACGATAATTGTAATTAACGAGTTTCGGTTATGGCAGAGAGCTGCCGTTCTCACACGCAATGAGGGAGATGAGAATGGATTGTCGGTGTGGTTGAAGACCTGTGTCATTAAGCCAGCATTAGCAGCTTCACTCTATTGAATACATTATACCTAGCCTGCCTTGTCACGTCCCAGGGATTTTCTCTGATTAATGTATTTTCTTCATCCCTCGTGGTTCACTGTTTATGTATTTTTTATAATTTTAACTGTGTAGGATGAAAAATAACCGCAATTATCATGAATGCATCAAAGTTGGATGCCTGGGATATCTGGGATAATGGCCAGGTGACCAATTATTAAAACTATCCTTAAACGATTTGCCGATACTTTCATTTTTTTTTTTTTACTTTAATTTGTTCGATTCAACTTACAACTTGTTAGTAATATTCTTAGAATAAAATATTTTAAAGTTCTTTCTTTTATACTTAATTACTTTATACTTTTTTTCTATTTTTATGGAAACTTACATCTTTATACTAATAAAATAAAAATACATCTAGTTAATGAGATAATACTTCTAATAACATGAAAATTGCTTGTAAAGCAACTACTCATTGGCAGCATGAGTTTTTAATAAGGTCCCGAGTCCATCTTTTCAGACAACTAGGTGGGTTAGAGTGGGCAGTTAGGTTTGAATGGTTATGGAGTTGTTTGTTTATTTCGTTTAACGTCACTTTTATGCTGCTATGGCTAATCGGACGATGCTACGGTGGGAGTCCTAAATTTTACCTATTCAGGTATAATTAGGATAGGGATCTTTAACGAGTACCTGACATCGCACAGACTCGGACTCCCATTTTACGTCCCTTCCGAAGGAGGGCATAGCTAAGGATTTTTTACTCCCTTTAAAAAATCCTTAGGTCATCTGCCGGGCTGCGAACCCGCGATCTTGGGTTTAGTAGGCTGCTATGCTAACCACTATGCCACAGGTGACCTCAATTGTAGTTATAGAGTTTACTATGAAATGGTAGATATCTGGATTGAGGTAAGTCAGAAACTTAAGGTATTAAGATCTTTGTGGATACATTTTTTTGTGACAAAATAAAGACCATTAAGGGTTTTTCTAAGGATTTTGGATTGTAAGGATTGGATACGAGATGAATTCCTTGATTTATTGGAGCCCCAAAGCTCAACTCCATATGAATTTATTTTAATTCTGCATTTTTGATACTATTCTTGAAGGTTTATGACATGGGATTATAGTGACTGGGAACTTTTATAATTAATATCGCATTTTATTACTGCTAACTTTAGTTTTTCACACTTTATTTTAATAAATAAAAACATGAATAATTAAAAGTTAGATACTTGGGATAATTGGGACCCATAATGACCAGGTAACCAATCGTTAAAACTATTCTTAAACGCCTAGTCAATTCTTTCTTTTTTCTTTTCTTTTTTTTTATTTAACATAGTAATAATTTAAAAATTAAGTATTTTAAAGTACTTTATTTTATGCTTTATTACTTTACTTATTTTTATATTTACAATTAGTTACTTCCATACTATTTTTATACTAGTTATTTTATAACGACCCTTAAAAGCCAGGTAACCAATTACATAAAACTATCCTTGAACGCTTGACCAATAGATTATTTGAAGATAATTATTAAGTTGGGTCGATTAAATCAAACTAATATTCTTTTTAAAGTAATACGGTCAAAGTAATACTATAATAAGCATTGTAAAATGTTTCTCTTATTTATCAGTCCTTAGTGATTTGTATACAGTTATACAAACTCTTGGATGCCTGTTTAGCTCTGGCATCTTCAATAAATATCTGATCAGAATATTTTTACTGCTATACTAAAATCCGTTCTGTCATAGCTGGAGTACATATCAAATAAACAAATCAAAATAAAAGATTAATACAACAAGGGATTATTTATTTTAATCGTGAATGTACTGTTCAAAGATCAAAATCATTTTTTCTTCTTAACATTGTAATCACAAATTATCATCCCATATTTTTCTGTTTTGGAAAAACGTATACTGCTCTGCTGTATTCCTTACGTCGTAAAACCCTTTGATAGTGTCTGGTATACGGGCCTTCTATCAGAAATAAAAGCACTATTACCTTATTCTTGCTTTTTAATTCAATAATTCTTTTTATACAGTTTCTTTTATGTTACCGGTAACACTTTTCTTTCTTACCTCTTTACTCAGCGCGATGCCGAACCTTTACGAGTATGAAACGCTTTAAGCTCTCTGTTATATTCTCTTTACAGCTCTAATTTCCAAGAGCATTGTTGCATCACTATAAACTCCTTCGCTGTCTATACCACTCTTCTATATCTTGGACTATCCCAGGAAAAAAAACTCGAATAGAATAATCATAAACAAATATAAAAACAAGCAATGACAAGACGGTTTTATCAACGGTAGTTTCGCACATAAGTTACAAAACAAGAGACCTATTGACATCACTATACCTAAACCTGTTTAATTTTTTTTTTGTTAATGTAGTAAGGGACATTATGACAATTTATTAAAAATAATAGAAGAAAGTATTGATTTTTTATACCAAAATATTTAGATACTGCAAATATAAAAAGTGAATAGTGTATATTGTTCGTGTACATTTTGAAATTTTTAGTTTAATTTGATTAGGATTGAATTATTATTGGATGCGTAAGCAAATATTTTGGTGTGTCACTATAATTAAAAAAAAAAATCCAATTGTTATGAATTTCCGGATACCCAAGATTACTTATTTCATAAACAGTATTGTTTTTCTCCTTTTCCCGGTGGCTAGGAAGGGGCATTGATCCCTTTCTTATTAGGGATGGATTGAAATGTTTTTCAGATCAATTTCATTGTTATTTCAGGTAGCAATTTTCCTAGCGTATCTTTATGTAAAACGTAGATAATTTTATTGAAAGCAATTATTTATCCCGTTTTCCTATTAAAAACTGTTTGTCGTCACCGTGGTTTGCTTCACCATTCAGGCAGGTGACGACATCATGTCGTCATTGGTTTAAAAAAAAAAAAAAACGCTAAAATATTGTGAAGTAATTCATGGTATGTGTAGAATAGTGACATAGTAAATTATATGTGAATTTTTAATGCTAAAACTTTTAGCACAGAAAATAGACATTGGTCCTAAGACAGCAAGCAGTCAACGTATCCTTTATCCTTAACTCATATCCTTTATCCTTTCTATTACTAAAAAAAAAATTCAAAAAAGAAATGGCGAATCGATTTCCCAACCTTCTGTTCAACAGTATATTATTTTGCTTCCTAATGCTATTACGTATATTACTTACAATTAACCTCGAAAACAAGGACATTGAGGGCTGTCTGGCTGTTAATTCTAATATTTACAAATAATTTGTAGTGTAAATTTATGAAAGTAATTAATCAATTTATCTCGAAATGGTAACCTGGCGTGGAAAACAATAGCGTGTGCTCTGCGGCTCCGGGTTTCGGCTTTTTCAGCGATAAAGGATTGTTTGTTACCAATAAGTAAAATAATAATCTATAATGCTTAAAATTTGTGAGTTCTATGTAGGGGAGACCTGGGATGGTTGGGACAGTGAAATTTTTGATTAATAGGTTGGCACTACTGAATTGGCTTTACAGCTGTTGATCACACTCCTGAGGCGGGTTATAATACTGTGCCTTGGCGGCCATATTTAAATTTTCTGAGAAGAGAGGTAAATTTTTAAGTAAATATTTGAATGAACTTTAGGACAAAAAACCCTGCCAGTGTCTTAAATTATCATATAAAACTCCTATCAATTATCATTCGATTCCAGTAATCAATCTTGAAATACTAACCTACATATTTGTCAGGACCACGTATTGAATAAAAAAGTAAGCTAAGGGATGGTTGGGACACTTGATCTCTAAGATGGGTGGGACAGTGTCCAACCATCCTGTTATATTTTTGCAGTTATTTATATTTTGTTACTTGCCTTTTCTTTTTTTTTTTTCTTTTTGAAGAATTTGATTGAAAAACATCATGCCTTATTTATTTATTGGTAAAAGTGTTCCTTTTTTAATTTAATTTATACTATTATTTGTGTAAGAAACAGGTAGTACTATTTTATAATGTTTACGTTTAGTAAATAAAAAATATTGAATTGTAACTAATGTGTTACCTAATTTATGTATGTCCCAACCATCCCTTATCGCTGCCCCAACCATCCTGGTGCCCAGGATAGTTGGGACACTTTTAAATGTTTTATATTTTTGTTTTTTTTTACTGACTTGTGTTCAATATTATCATTTAGAATAAATCATACGTACTTCTAAAAGGTTATTAAAAAAGAAAAATATTTCAAAAGTTACACAAAATAATTTTAGCCCTAAAAAAAAATAAAAAATAAAAAACTTGTTGTCCCAGGTCTCCCCTATTGTACGGTTGGTACAGCAACATGGAAACATATTATTTCACTTTTTTTCTTTATAAGTGTATTTAAATTTGCATTTAGTAATAAGGGCTTAGTAAAAAAAAAAAGTTAATTGGTAGTAAACCCTGCCTTAACGATTAGAAGAGAGCCCGTCTTGTTTTAATTGAGATAGGGTGGAATAAAGCGGAAGCTGGGCGGATGCAGTAAGGCTCCTGCTTCCCCTCCAGTAACCCGTTCCAGACTGCTCTGAGTTCCAGTTCGTTGCGCAGACATTTTACAATATTGTTTAGGATCGATCTAGGGGTAGGTGAACGGTAAAGATGGGTAACTTCAACCCGTTACTTTTATTTATATTTCAAAATTATTATGAAATATAGGCTATTCTTTTAATTAACAATAATCCAATGGAACTATATTTTTTTTTCTAATTCTTAACTCTAAACATTAACTTTATAATAAATATTATCGTAAAATATTTACTTTTTTTATTTAACCTTTCTGAATTTCAACTGAATCAACTTCTTTTTTGTATCTACATAAAATTAATGTAAGTATCCACTTAGTTCAAGCGTATTTATGAGATTAATAAAGCTTGATTCTAAGGTGTAGATTTCTGTTGTTCCATTACAATATATTAAATTCATAAATATTGGCATACATAATTTAGGAATTTGATATAGAATAACTGAACATTTATTTCTAATTAACTGTCCATTAAATTATAATGATAATGACATAATAGTCGATACAACCGTCACAGTCTCTCCCTCCTAGGTGGTTGTAAAATGTTTAAGGTAAGCTAGATGGAATTTCATTCTTGTGTTTCTTCATAATTCTTAAGTTTCGGACGATATTGGCAAATATGCTCTGCTAAATGTTTTTGTCCTTGCTCAGCTGGTGCTATAAAAAGCTGATAATTATCTGTTTCTCTAATCAAAAGATTCCTTTGAATCTTGACTCTAATGGACTAATAGGAATATCAGAAAGGGTTGTTCTGGAAAATTTTCTTCTCTTATTCCCATTGATGCAAGATTTCTGTTTGAAACAGTTTTTTCTCTCCCATCTGAAAGCCTGATATGTGAGTATTCCGGATTGCCTTCAAGGAGTTGTGCGCCATTAATAAGAGGTTCGTACTTTGACGCATATGTCTCTTAATCACAATAGGTCCAGGGCTCATCAGCCAAGAAGATGTTGCAGTACCTACAGGTGACCTTTTAGAAAAACCTAGCGTGTAGAGTTTGTAAGTGTACAACGAACAAGAAGAATAGATCCCGATGTGTCTTGGAGTACTTTTACCAACCTTTTATTTCCGACTTTTAAGGCTAATTGTATAATTTACCTTATGATCTATACGTAACGTTCCTCTTGATCTCACTTTTTTTCTTTACATCTAAAACTAACTTTTTTTTTTGGCTTTTTATAGTTACCTGCATATAGGATGAAGAATGAAATTCAAATCACATTTCGTTATTCGTTATAAAATTTGAAGATAATCCTGATTCCCTGCAACCTCTATTTTTCGTGGGTCCAGAGAACACTTTTGTGTGTATAATTGAATATTTTTAAATAAAACATTATTCTTATTAAATAGTAGGATTATCTATTATTATTTATTCATCTATCCTTGTGTAACTCTTTCTTCAAAATTTGTTTTATGTTACTTTGATAATAGTTGTCATTTTTTTTACTTATCAAATATTTACTTTTGATGTACTAATTATGATTATCATTTTAATTTATTCTAGATTTAATGCCTTTTTTTTTACTGATGAAAGCTAAAAATATTTAGCGATTATCATTTCCACAACACCTGACCGATAAAGATGGAAAAAAAAAAGAAGACTACTAAAGCTCAACAATTTTATTTATTGCTTCATCGGTTTATTTTGTGATAACCGAATTGTGATAACATTATCATGATAATCGTTTGTGCTCTAATTTGATTTTTTAGGAGTCTTCAGATAATTCAATTGTAAGATTTACAATTGTTCTATTTTTAAAAAAACAATCATATTTCCCGATAAAAGCTATCGGAACCGAAAAGGCTTTGTATGATGTAATAATTTTATGATATGAACGTGCTGTTCTCACTCTGACGTCTTCGTAAAACTTATCGAAGGAAAATTTATAATAGAGGTTGATTTATGATTGTTTGAAAACATTTGCCGGACAAGAACACATGTAAGGTAGAACAGCCGCTGTTAATTAGTCCTTCATAGTATTAATCATACTTTACCATCTTATTTAAGTGACCTGCTAATGATATTAATGGCTGTGGCGCTTCTAAGGCAAAGTAACTTCTACAATCTGATGTTATGTATATTATATACTTTATATATACATATATATATATATATATATATATATATATATATATATATATATATATATATACATATATATTAACGAGCAAAAGTATTTGAATTTTTCTTATTAAATTTTGAATTTCTTGAGTCAGTCATTTGTTTAAACTGTTGGCCCAAGTTGATCAAACTGATACTGAAATATTTTGTTGCAAGAACAATTTTACTAATCCTCTTCGTGTTCGAAATCACATCAGGATATTTATAATAATATGCCTATCACATACAATTTTTTTTATTAATTCTCTATATTCTAAGTTGCCTCTTTGCCTCTATCAGTCTGATTTATGCTTCTTACAATTTTGAACAAAATTTTGTATCCTCCTTAGAGTTTCGGATTGTATTCCTTTGTATTCCTCCAAATAGTTTCGGAGTTATATCGAAAAATATATTTAAAAAACGTGGATTTAACAGACATACGGGATCTTTAGCGTCCTGGCATGTGTATTTTAAGAGACCCGATTAAAACTTCATATATAGAGTCTAATAGTACATTTAATCAGCTTTAGGATGAAAAAAGGTAATTTTGAATCGGACAAATAGTTTCGGAGATATAACAAAAAAGTACAACATAGATGTTTTCGCGGAGAAGTGGGACTGACCGGCAGTTGGCCAATTTCTACCCTTTTTCCTAAGACCATATCTTCGCGGTAAATGGTCCGATTTCGGAGTAGTTTTTTTCATTTCGTAGGTAATAATTCCAGCTACAATTATTATTTGAAGACTTTCTTTTATAGGTAAAAAAAAACACACGAAAATAACTGATATTTTGGGCTGTTTTTTGTGATTTTGGGTATGAAGCCGACTTTTGCCGTGGTAGCAAACTTCAGATTCGGTTTCAGAACCCTAAAAAATATAAATATCCGTTGAAACTAAAAGTTCGGCATTTTTTTCTTCAAAACGAACTTTTTGAGCCTTATTTTACTGGACTATAATTAAGGCCTTACAATCAGTACAAAATTAACGGCAATATTTTTACACTGATTTCTTTTGGCTGCAACGTTCTTTTAATAGAAATGAAATAAATCAGAAAATGCATGAAGTAAATTAAGTAAAATTAAAAAATTACCATGCTCTACTAGCACATGGTTAAGTAGATTAAAAATAAACTGGTAGGTTTGGTTTAATGATGTGAGTTGACGAGTTTTTCTAAAGTTTTAAATTTAAATTTAATAGAGTTAAAAAAGTTTTGAATTTATTTATAATAATAAAAAAAAAAAAAACACAAAGAAATGTCGCATAAAAGATAACTACAAAAAAAAAGAAAAAAAGGAAAACGTGGTAAAAGCGTCCTCTCGTGATGCCAGGAATAATTTTCATAGGCTTACGTCAGAAAAGCTTTTTCCGCCCCTTTTTCCTAACATCAGTAGCAATTTTCGGCATTTTAAAAATAATTGAAACCATCGACTTTCGCTTTTGTCAGAGTGAACAGCAGCCAGAGTGTCGTGCTGTAGTTACGTTTACTGGCGGTCTATATTTTTAAAAATTGTTGAATATTTTATACTTTAATTCCTAAAAACTTTCTATCTAGTGTTGCTGATTTAAATTTGAAATTAAATATGCAAACATTTAGATCCATAGTTTATACTTTAGAATTACTTTTTAAATTTAATTGAAGATTTTTCCCTGTTCGACAAGGCTCGTATAACTCTTGTGTACGACCATTTAGGGCTGGAGTACCGCAGGAATCGATTCTTGTGCCTTTGCTATATATTATTTGCACACACGACATACCCACTTTTCCTAATATGATAATAGCAACATACGCAGAGGATACTGCAATTCTGATTAGACATTCAGACATTAATTAGGCTTCACTGCTCTTTAACACTACTTACAACAATTACACGAGACTGGTTCAACAAATGGAAAATCGAACTCGATAACGATAATATATATCATACAATATATATATATATATATATATATATATAGACGACTTCGACATAATACCTGCCCCATAGTTTACAATAACAATGTTCCAATTAAACAAACTAACACAGTTCCATACTTAGGACTAATTTTCGACAGAGGGAGGACATGGGGCACACATGTGAAACAGAAACGCCAAAGCCTTAATAAAAGACTGAAACTTTTATATCCACTTATTCATAAACAATCTATACTGAAAATTTCGCAAAGACTAAATACTTCGACTTATTTATTAAAACTTCTATGGACTTACGCCTCCCAAATTTGCGGAATAGCTAAAAAAACACACATCCAAAAACTGCAGACTTTCCTCTCAAAAACATTAAGACTCATTACACAATCATACTGGTATGTCAATAACATAACTTTACACACAGACTTACGCATACCCATGGTGCAAGATCACATCCAAACTTCATACACAAAATTTCACGATAAACTCTTCTTATCTTATATAAGACATTCAAATCTATTTATTTTTATTAGAGGTGGAAAAAAAAAATAAAAAAAATAGAGGTTGGCCGCCTTCAGGAAAATAAGGCAACAGGACAGGACGGCATTCAAGCAGAGCTACTGCGGTATGGCGGATCGGACTTCAATAAGGATCTCCACAATCTCATTCTTACTATTTGGCCAGTAGAAAGAATGCCTGAAGAGTGGACGAAAGGCATCATCTGCCCGCTTCACAAGAAGGGAGGCCAGCTGTATTGCAGCAACCATCGGGGTATTGTCCTCCTCTTATCAGCGTACAAAGTGCTCTAAAATATCCTCTTCGAGAGACTAGTTCCTCATGCAGATAGAGAGATAGGGAAGTATCAGGCAGGGTTTAAAAGGGGAAGATCCACTACGGACCAGCTATTTACGTTGAGGATGATGCTGAAAAAATGTAAAGAATATAGAATCGTAACCCATCATCTCTTTGTCGATTTCAAGTCTGCCTATGATACTGTCGACCGACCGGAGCTTTATCGAGCCCTAAAAGAGATGAACGTTCCGATGAAATTTGTCAGACTGATAAAGATGACAATGGAAAACTCAAGGTGTATGGTGCGCGTGGGTGCTTATCATTCCTACCCCTTTGTCATAAAGTGTAGTGTTAGGCAGGGAGACGCTTTGGCTTGTCTTCTATTTAATTTTGCCGGGGAGAAAGCTGTGAGGAAGTCTGGGATTCAACTGCACTCAACCCTATTCAACAGCACAGTCCAGCTTCTGGGATACGCCGATGCTTTTGATATAGCTGCCAGATCGGAACGAGCCCTACGAGAATCATTTCTGGCTTTGAAAGACTCTTCGAGGGATCTTGGCGTAGTTGTTAATGAGGCCAAGACAAAGTACATGCGGATTGGAGGTGCCGGACCAGGAGTTGATTATTTTAAAGCAGGAGACTATCGATTTCAAAGGGTAACCAGCTTCACCTATTTAGGTTCAGAAATCAACTCCCAAAACGATATATCACAGGAAATAAAAAAGAATATTGCCGTCAACCGATCCTACTTTAGCCTCGCCAAATATTTTAGAAGAAAGGATGCTCTCCAAGAGGACCAAAATCAAGCTGTATAAAATACTAGTCCGCCTAGTCGTCACTTATGGCTCAGAAGCTTGGGCGTTCACCAAGGCGGATGCGTCCAGGCTTCTTGTCTTCGAAAGGAATATCCTCAGACGAAGTTTTGGGCCTGTTAGACAGGACAACGTCTGGAGAAGAAGGAGTAATGGAGATCAAGAGAGCCCCTACAACGATCTATACATAGCCAAGTTCACAAGGCTCGGACGAATTCGATGGGCGGGACATGTGAAAAGGTTGGCTGCTAGCAAGATCCCGATGATGATGCTGATAGAGGAGCTCTACGGGAAACTGTGGGTTGGACGACCGAGCATTCGATGGATGGACTCGGTATCTGCGGACGCGCGGGCCCTCCTGGGAGCCCGAAACTGGAAAGCTGTGGCAAGCGACCGAGCGAACTGGCGGAAGGTTTTGGAGGAGGCCTAGTCTCGGTGACGGGATGTCGCGCCACCTATGATGATGATGAGAGGTGGGCCGACTATGATTTTTGGCTGAATAGTCGGTTGGTAAAAAGGCCGATTAGTCAGCTATGGCGAGCATTGCTTCCAATGGGATTCGGGTGTCATCGGTAATGTTCGGGTCGCTCCGTTTAAAGCTTTATCGCCGTGCGGGCAGGTTTTTGTTTATTTCTTATTATCCTTTTTTTTATGTAACGGAGTCTTTTTTTTTTTTTAGAAAACAAAGCAAAATTCAGGAATTTACTTTACTTAGTTAATAGCTAGTAGCTAATTGCGAAATTTGAAATTTAATTATGCCGAAAATCGTGTTTTAGACTTATACATGCAACTCAAAAATCTCTCACATGTAATGGTTAATAAAAATATGTAAAAATACTGCAATAGCGGTTTCCTTTTTGTGCTGATAAAACCGAAATTATCAAAATGAAATAATAGGCTATGTAAGTTCTGTATTCAGTTTATAGAAGTTATCGAATTTATTTTTTATTACATCATTATCATTCTTAAACTCCGATAACTAAATACAAAAAGAGATTTCCTATTGATAGAATAAATTAAAAGTTGTAAAGATGGATCTAGAATAAAAATTATCATCCATAAAGGCCATGCTTTCATTTTAATCAACCTATTTTTAAGCGTAAAAATATAAATGAATAAAAAGGCCGACTAATCGGCCTATCTTCAATTTTTATCAATGAAAATGGTCATTTTGTAAGAATAAATTCTTTCTGAACTTAAAAACATATTATGTAAATTATTTGTGAAATCTAGATTTTAAACTTTTAGAAAATTCAAAGAAATAAAAGAACTTAAGGAAGAATATTCTTTCAACACACAATTAGATTTGGCAGTGAGAATTTCGAATACATAAGTAAATAAAAAAAGCGAAGTTAAAATCCGATTACCAAAGGAAATCTGAAGTTAACAAAAAACTTTGGGGTTGATTTAAAGTGTGAGATAAAAGTGATATACTCACATATTCAAGAGACCAACGATCTACTATATTTCACAAGAGCTTTTGGGGTTGGGGTCAGATTTGGTCTTCATATACATATATTTTTTTTACTTTGTCCCTTTTTAAGTAACCTCTTTGGAATAGACGAAGCATTGTATCTATGAAATAGGCTATCGCTATTACTTAGCACCCTTTTATCTTTAAAATTTATTTCTAAATCGATAAATATATGTATATGTTGGATGAATTTGAGATACTTGGACGTTACTATGTATAATACTATCCAAACACCCATTGTTACAAAATTAACAATATTGAAATGTGAAATTTAATAAGTCAAATAATAATAAATCAACATTGAAAAAATGTTTTGTTTGCCTGTAATGCGCGGTGAAATTATTCTAAAATTATACACTTTTAACAAAATAAATAAAAATAAACGAAATATTAAGGAAATAATAACCATATAAAAATATAAAACTCGCGCAATAAACAAAAAATCAGACGTACTAAATCTGAACACATCTACCCAAAAAATCCGAGAAAGAGCCACTTAACCCCTTACTACTCCTAAACCTTCATCTGTTTTGTTATTACCTAGAATTTTTATTAAATTATTTAAATAAAATATTTCTAAGTGGCAGTGCGGATAAGTATTTATTGTTTTCCTTATTTTGTGTTTTTGATAACGCATTTACTATTAATGGATATGCCATACAAGATAGTTTTCTAGTTATTCGGTAGTTTTTGTTAAAATAATGTAAAGTGGTTTCTTTTTTACTTTCTTTTCTCTTATCTCCTTAAGTGATTTCCGATTTTCAGGCAAATTCCTTTTTCCTTGCAAATGGTAATATTATATCTGAAAGGATAAAAAGGGATATATTCAATACTAATGGCCTGCTTACTCCCGGAGTTTTCCTTTCGATAAACACGTTATATCAATCAATGGGGCAATCATTTGTAACCTAGTGATAGGTAATGTAAAAGGTATTTTATTCATCTGAAAAATATATTCCTTTTTTTTTTTTGTTTATATCTGCTGTCAACTTTTCAAATATTCAAATATATATAAGACATATATATATTATATTATGTATATGAGACAAGTAATTAACATTTCAACATTGGGTCTTATAATGGATATGCATCTACACATTTCGAAAATTCGTGGTTATTAATAAGGACAAAGATTTATCATCAGGTAGTCCAACAACATTGACGTAAAAGTGAAATAAAATTGCTTAAATTGTAGACGATATTATTTTTTTCGAAAGTAAAAAATATACACTTCACACAACAACTTGGGTGTTTTCGATAAAACTTAATAGCGTTTTCTCATATTTTAAAATGTTACATTTTACATAAAAGTTTTTGCACAGTTGTTGAACTATAAACCAAAAGCTGCTGAGGGATACTTTTAAAATTAATTAAATCGTTTTAATTTTTAAAAGGACACTTTCTCTTCCCGTTTAATCCTTTTCACAGGGCACTCAGGGATTCTATTTTGAGGTCTGACAGGATCTAACTATTTTTGAATCGCAGTATAGTCCGCCATTTTGATTTTTATTAATCTTTTCCTGCTGAATGTTTTTATAGTGTTGATGTAGTTTCCCGTTTTTTTTTTAAATTTTGACTTATTTAAGTTGAATAAATATATTACTGGGCTAGCCTATGATAAATATATCTACTCCAAGCCTTTTTTTTTTTTTGACACGTGGTCGTAGTTAACCATGACATAAATCGTTAAATTTATGAAATTGACATTATATATATATTTATTTTTTCATCTTAACGAAAATACTTAAGATTTTTGTTTCTTTAATGAATTAGGAATAATTAACTTAAAACTAGATGCTGAAATGGTAGTTAAACGTGGAGGGTGTTTCGGCGATCACTGAGTAATGAAGCGGAAGCATGCATTCTCTTACTATTATAGGTTGAAAACTTATGGAATAACCGACCATTCCTGATCGAATGGGATTTTAACCGTTAAACCGAAAACAAATAAATATAAGAGCAATCGTTTTAATACCACCGTCGCTGATGCCTTATAGTAAGTGGAAGGGTTTTGAATATTTAATATGTGAAAGTGAGTTAAAAATGCATTCTCATTTGATTTATATCTCGATTTCTTCTCACTCTAAGTATAAATTTCACAACTGTTGAATAGGAAGAGAAATAATTCTTAAAGATTTTGATCTTTGAAAAAATAGGTGATACCTCTTACGATTTAATGATGTCAGATAATAGTGTTCTAAGTAGTTTATGAAACGGATCACCGTAAATAGAGGTAAACTGTATGCAAGCAACAGTCTCTGCGACTCTTTTCAATTTTGGTAGAAAATCCTTTCGAAGTAATTAATAAGTTCTCTGATTGGAATGGTGTCCTAACAAATAATATAATGACTGTTGACAGTAATATGCATACATTACCACACAATATTGGAATTACAATACTATTTATACTTCTAAACAAGGAACACATGTTTTTTAAACTGAGTAGAATAATGGGAGGCGATATTGTTGTTGTTTTTTTTATTACCTTTCATTCTCTATATAAATGTTTTCCATGTTGATCTATACAATAGGACGGAGGAATAGGATGAAGAAAAGAAGTGGGCAGAGAAGAGAATTAATGCTGAATGCGAAAAGCAGGTGTAACTGGTTCCATTATTTGTATCAGCCTGGATATTGAATCGCATCAGATTTATGTATCCTTTTGAAAACTGTCCACAGCTAGGGAATGAAAGCCTTTTGATACAAGCGGGCATTTCTCACGCTTTGCATCCCACATCAAAGACTTTTGATTTTTTCTTTTTAATTTCACAGAGGCCCTACCGCTGTTTAGTGAATATCCATTGGTGTTTTGAAAATGAGTTATCAATCTTCTTGATACTGTTTTATTTATCCAATAATAAGTATAATCTTTACAAAGTTTAAAAATTAGTTCTTTGTTTAGGTAACAATGGGTAAATGTGGCTCATTACATGTTAATAATTTATAATGTTAATTTATCACATGTTAGTAATTAAGCTTTAAGATTTAAATTTTTTAAAGTACGTAATCTTCTTATTTACTAATAACTATTTTTTTATTTAGAGAAATAATATTTATTCTGGGGCAGATTAAAACCTGTACCACTTACAACCCATGAAGGGTCTTGGGTTCAGTACTTAGGTAGGCTGTACTGTTTCTAAGCCAACGGTTGTGAAAGGAGGTGATTTGGCCAGAATTCACGCTCAACCGCCAGGTTTTTCCCCAATTAAGGGTACCCACTTTTTAGGAGGCTGGGTGTGCCCCAGGAGGGTCTCCCGACCTCGAATTCGATCCACGGCTGAAATAACAGAAAATAAATTTTCTGCCTTCAGTCGGACTCGAACTCGGGCCCGGGAGCATGGTAGTTAAGTGCCTTACCCACTGAGCTACCGCGCCTCCTTCTGGGGCAGATTAACCAAGTATTATACAGGGAACTGGTTTATTGTCTGGCTGTATTAATTTCTGACAAAGAAACTATTATATAAAAGGACAAGCCATTTTTCGTTTGTGATAACTAACCGCGAAAACTACTGAACCAATCTGTACCAAATTTTAACTGGATTATTTTCTTAATTCAAGGAATGTTTAGCAATAATAAAATTTACTGATGTTCAATTACATTGACATAAAAAATGCGATAAATATGTGGTGCTCAGTGAAGTTCGAAAATTGACCGAAAGGTGGCGAGCACCATTCAAGAGCTATAAATTGATAATAAAATTTTATAAGTGAAGTTTGGATCCCAGTCATGTTTAAAAATCGACTATGTTGCTCTAGCATCATTCTTCAACATACTTTGCAATGGTAAAACTATATAACACATCTGTTATAAAATTTTAACTACGTCATCTTTATAGTTCTAGATAGTTTAGTTTACTTTAATCACAATTTAATTGCACAATGTTGAGTGGCAGAAACGAGGTTAGCCACACTGTCATATGCTTTTATTGTTACAATTTAAAATGTAACTTGATGAAATCAATAAAATTATCTACTGAATAAAAATCATTAGAAAATAAAAATGTTGATCCAAGGATCACTAGTTGTAAGCGCTGATAATGCAGTCCATTAAGAGTTTCTTAATAGTCTCTGTCCATCTGGATTACCAAAGTATACATTTAAATCTAAAATTGGATGTCCAATTATGCTTTTACGTAATCTTTAACTACCTAATCGGTACAATTTTGACCTGGTTAAAAATTACTGCTATGCTTGAAAATATGATTGAAGAAGTAATAATCAATTGCATAGATTTTTTATTGATAAACAAATAAAAAGTATCTTATTATTTAAATTTTATGTCCTGCTAGGATGCTAGTACCATATATACTGTTATAATTTAGTCGTAGATACCAATAGCATATCCACCAGTAACATTGTAAGTAGTTCATACTCCTCCATACTTTGTAATTATATGTAGTTAAATATTCGAACGCATGTTTTTATATATATTTATATTGTAGCTAACTTTATGTTTTGAAATAACCTGTATAACTCATATAATTTTATTCTAACCTGTTTTTTCTCTGTAGGGCATGATTATGTGAACAATATATCGTCAAAATAAGTTGTTATTATATTGTCAAGAACCTTATTAAACGTGTATATATATATATATATATATATATATATATATATATATATATATATATATACATATCAAAATTATATTTGGTCGACCCTTAAAAATTATATAAATAACTATTTTACAATAATCGGGTTAAAGGTCCTTTATATTTAACAATATTTTGTTTAATAATATATTCTTTATTACATTTTTATTTATCTATTTTATATATATTTCCTTTTTTCCTTCTCCTCTCTTCTCTCTTTATTGACGTTTCGACTCCTTATTTAATGGGATCCTCTTTAGAATAAAACCGGGTACCCCGAAACTCCAGGCCAGTAAGCCCACCGACTCCTGCAGCAAGTGCTTGCCAGCTCAGACACCCGGAGGATCCCATTAAATAAGGGGTCGAAACGTCAATAAAGAGAGAAGAGAAGAGAAGGAAAAAAGGAAATGTGTATATATATAAAGGACCTATAACCCGATTATTGTAAAATAGTTGTATTTATATATATATATATATATATATATATATATATATATATATATATATATATTTTTAAGTGTTACATGATAAATACAAAAAAATTATTTAAAAAAATAAATTTAGTTTTAACTAAATACAGATTAATAGGATATAAAAGGGAATAAAATAAACATATAAATGAATAAATCACCACTGAGTTGATTGATTGTTATCAAATTAATTGACGAATTACACAAAATCATTGATAATTAATTCTATATTACATATTGTAATATATTATACATTTGAAATACATCGGAATGTATTCAATATATCGGGTGGTTTATCATGAAATGTCCGTTTTATTTCGTCGTATGAGTGAGATTTCTAGTTGTTTACAGACTGATTGTTTACCATCTCTTGTCAATATATAGCAGTACAAAATTTATTTATGATTTCCGTTTTTTATTTTACATTCGGTTTTAAAATTTAATCATCGTAAGATAAATTCCACATAGTGCCATAATGCGGCGTGGAATTCATCCTGTTGTCACGTTCTTGGCAAACTCCCTTCTACTCCTAACCACGTTTCTTTTCCCGAACGTCTCCCGGACACTGTCCTCCTATATAATGCGTGGTACGCCTTCACATTTCTTATTTATTACAATACCGGTCAGAAATATTGCACACAACAC
The DNA here is from genome assembly GCA_003667255.2 of Euschistus heros. NCBI lineage: Eukaryota > Metazoa > Arthropoda > Insecta > Hemiptera > Pentatomidae > Euschistus > Euschistus heros. The sequence goes on from RCWM02000313.1 coordinate 300,730, forward strand.
ACTTTGGAAGAATTTTTTAAAAAAAGAACCGTCTCACTCAAGTTAAAAAATAGTAAAAACATTGTAAGTGCCACAATAATTTAGTTTATTTGTGGCAGTCCATTCTTTCTTGGAGGGTAAAAGCAATATTATTAATCCTTACTGGATTCTTGATCAGCAATAAAATGATCTTCATAAGACTCTTGAAATAATAAATTTTTATCTTTGTTTTAAGTAATAACTCATTAAAATAAAAAATTATTTTCTTCATTCGGAGACTCTAAATTTAGAGATTTTATGATTATGTATTCTTCTATGTTTTATAGTTAATTGACTTTAAATGTTTACAGGCTTAAAACCTGTTTTCTATTATCGATTTTTCCTTTTCTCTTAATGGTAATAATATAAAAGAGTAGAACATTTTACCTAATATAATTTAATCGCTTATTACTTGAGAAACATATAGAATACTTTTCTTCTTTTAAACGGCATTCTCATGCCTAAAAAAAACTTTCTTATTAGCATTATATTGAGATTAAAAGAACACTTTATAATTATCTCAAAATATGTTAAAAACATTCCTACATTGCACACTTTGTTTCTATGTAATCTTACTGATTCAGATCTGTTTTTGATTTATAACTATACGTTAACCGATGAAAGGTTCTGGGGTTGTGTACTTGATAAGGAAATACTGTTTATATACCCCTGGCTTTATACAAAGGCATTACCCATGATATATTCGATCTGAGTCGCTATGAACCCGACGAGAAATATGTCTCTATGTATACATAACTGGTATTTACATAATCGTTATTGATGTTTGGAGCACTGCCAATACGTTCATACAACCTATCGGTGAACTTTCCTAAGGAGCTCAAGAATAACAGTAAATCTTGTTGATCGATAAGCTTCAGGGTAAATACATTTAGTCTCGATTCTATAGACGTAAGAGATTTAGGATTACCTTATGAAAGGATGTCAGCGTTCTTCTGGATTCCTTTTTAAAATTTTAAATAAATAGTCAAATTATAATTTGAAGTTATTGGTCTGAAATAAAGGTAGAAAAATTTGTTTTCAAGTTGATACTAGATATGTTTAATGCTGTAAATGTGCTGCATCACATTTATATTAGAAATAAATGTAAAAATCGTTAACCGTAATTTATAAGCTAATATACAAATCTTTGTTTTAGTAAGGTAATGGATAGCAAGACTGTGCTATCTACGTGGCGTCTCTGGTTACGAGTATGTGAAGGTAATTTTGACATGGATATCCCTTTTAGTGTGGGGTCTATACTTTATTTTGGGGTAACGATTTTTTCACACTCAACTATGTGTAACATTTTTTTCATCCCTAAAAATGTAACATTTTGACACGCTCTGGCTCTGTTCATCAGAAATTTAATGGAACATATTTTTGGTTATATAACGTTTGTCGCTAGAATCTTCTGTTTAGGAGGTAGATTGGCATGAATGAAAAAAGCCATGTTTTAAACCCTTATATTCTTAAATTAGTTTTTTTTATTTTGAAAAATGATTTATTGTTAATTAGATTAAATTATTAATTTAAATTATTTGGTCATTTTAGGTCTAAAATGGAAATACGAAAAAAGCAGTAGCTAATAGATAGACATATCCATGATGTATTGTTTTTTTTTTCCAGTCAGAGAGATATTTATAACGGTCGACAAATTTCCGACCGTATAAAAAAATAAAGCTAAAATTTTATCACATATTTTTTTAAAAATGTTTTCTCCCGCTATTCGTTGATGTAGCAACCTGATTTTATAATGGGAATGCCTTTCTGGAAACGTCAAAATTTATTCTTAGTTGGCCAGTATAAAAGCTCTGAAGGAAGGAGATATATGAGAGAGATTACATTAATAAATACATATGGAGGAGCGGTATCTAAGTGGGTAAGCAACCAGACTACCAAGCTCCTAGAGTTCAAATCCAGTTGATGACTGGAAAAATATAATATATATATAGAGAATCACCCATATAAAGAAATGTAGAAAAAAAAAATCTTTCCAGTCTTGATTTTAAAATACATAATTCTAAATCCTAAAACGACTGATGGCATGATTTTAATATTTAAAAAAATAAAAATAGATAGATAACTTATAATGACCATAGTAATAATTCAAAGTGAACGAACATAACTTATAATATTGATAATAATAACAATAATAATAAAATATGTTTCAAGTTCTAAAATTACAAATGAATATATAAATATATATAGTTATGTTTGATGTTATCTTAGAGTGTTTTTTTTTTTAAATACTTTTTTTTGCTGATTTAGCCTAGACCAGATACCTATCCTTCCATAGTGAGCTCCATAACCAATAAAATCCACTAGTCTCCCAACTTGTTTCCCACTCCATTCCCGATAATCCTCCGAGGCGTCTGAAAAGAAGATGGCCTAGAGACCTTCTAGTGTAGATTTATATTAAAGTGCTACTGATGAGTAGTTCTTTTCAAGTTTTGGCATGTTGTTGTAATCATAATCAACCTTTTTACTTGATGTATATATTGTACTGTTGTAAATTTCAATAAATTGAAAAGAATAAATAAATAAATATATATATATATATATATAATATTAAAATCATGCCATCAGTAATTTTCGAAACATATTTTATTATTATTGTTATTATTATCAATATTATTTTAGGATTTAGATTTTTATTTTTTATTTAAAATCAAGACGTTTTGGTATTTTAAAATCAAGACTGGAAAGATTTTTTTTTTCTACATTTCTTTATGTGGGTGATTCTCAGATTACGGGCAATTTGGAGTATCAAATTTTTACAAATTTAGACTTCAATAAATTAAAAATTTATCACTACCGACGGCTTCTATTGTCTCTCAGCTTTTGAAAAATACAGTTGGCCAAAATCAAAACAGATTTTTTTACGAGAAATTTAAATTTTAAAATTAATAAAGTGCGGTAATGACAAAGTGGATCTTGGTAATGACAATCCGGAACATTTTTTTTTTTTTTTTTTTGGTAGGAGTCAATTTCGACTTGGGAAGAATCATTTTGTCGTTGGGTGCCTAGGTTAAAGAAAAAATAACTAAAATAACTAAAAATGAATAAAAATGTTCATTACCGAAAAGTTTATGTCATTACCACGCTAATAATTGACATGGGTTTTTACTTTGGTAATGGCATTTGCATGCATTTTGTTCGGTACAAACCGCTACGATTAAAACAAAAAAATATTTCTTGTTTAGGAACAAATGACAGTAAAAATTAAAATAAAGCTAATGGAATAATTTGAAAAGCAAGAATGATAATACTATTCGTGGTAATGACAACAATAAAGATACGTGACTTACCTCTCAAGTTGTAAACACGTGTAAGGGAACAGCCAAACTGACTATCGCTTCGCCGCTAAGGCTGGTCTTCAGCAAAAGGTGTACCACTACATTTTGAAAAAAAATTCCCAACTGTTCCATTTCTTAAAGTTGATTTCCCTACAAATTTATTTCTTGCATGGTAAAGACATCATAGTGATGGGATCAAGTTTGGAGCAAAATAAACATACTATATTATTACCAAAAACACAAAAATTAAAACATTTAGAATCTTTAGGTTATCCTTAATGCGAGGAAATAAATTTCACTACCATTCGCCATAGTTAACGAAACCAAAGTGGCGAATACTTCGTAAAAAACTATGAGTGGGACACTCCGTGGTAATGACATTTTCGTTGTTTATAAGCAATTTTCAAATTAAATTACTCTTTTTAATTTCATGTTTAATATTTTATTGTGAAAAAATGTTTCACCACCCTAATATCATTGGGCAAAAATTAAGGTAGGACTTAGTTAATTGATTAATAATCTTATGGGACTAAAAATTGCCCGTAATCTGAGAATCATCCATATATTCAGGTATTACCATATGTTTGTTTATATTGATAAGTATGCTGTGTGAAATGTAGCAACCAATTTGAAATGGGAAACATCGCTTAATAAATTGTTTCTCATATTTTAGCTGTGGATTATTAATGTCGAGGTCCGAAGACCCTCCTGGTGCACAGCCAGAGTGTCTATAAAGTGAGTATTAATTAGGGAAAAAACTAGTGGTTGGATTTCGATTAATTCTTCTCCTTTCACTACAGTTGTCCAAGAAACAGTACATCTTTACCAAATACTAAGCCTAAGACAATGCATGGGTTATAGTTTTATAGGTTTTTACATACATGCGACATTTGAACGGAATGATTTAGATAAAAACAAATTACATATTCTCTGGTTTATGGAAAAAAAAAAACTCATTAACTTTTGTTACATTTGACGACAGTATTTTTTCCCGGTAAGCTTTAGAAAGGAAGTTGATGGTTTTGATTTACCTTGGTTTTGTGGGAAAATGTAAGGGAGAAGTTTTTAACATATGCACATACAGTGGGAATATATAATTGTATGGAGGGCCAGAGATGTTAGAAATAAATTACGAACCCGGCAACTGACAGCCTCCCTAAAAAATCCCTCAGAGGGACGAGGTTAATGAAAAAAGCCTCGGGGAAGTTTTCTTTTAGTTCAACTGGAGGATAAGGAATTTCCAGGCTAGTGAAATTACCTCGCAACACATTTCCATTATACCTGATCCATTTCAGGAAATAATTTAACCGTAATTAATATCTCCCTTTTAAGCCTTTCCTTTTTTTTTTCCTTTGTGACTCCCTACTTCTTAATTACCATGAACAAATAAATTAATTTTTTGTATTTATGACTTTCATTTTACCTCGTTTTCTTAATTTCTCCTTCCGTTGGTTCATATTCTCACCACTGTTGAATTTTCAACATCTGAAAGAATATGCTGTACGCCTTGTTTTCATGATCCCGGTTACTTTTTAGGCTAAAAATAAGTTAACTTGTTCTTTATATTTTCTATATTATATAAATCGTTGAGCCTAAAAAGATATTAGAAGCAGCCGAAACGAAATAGGAAGTGACATTCAATGATAAAAATATTGTTGATTGAGTGGATAGGAAGAAATGTTATAATGTCTGAAATTCTTAGCGAAATAATTCGAGTAGGTTATAGATATATCTTCTTAAAATATAGCCCTCCCAGGTATCTGAAAAAAAGATGGCTTCGGGACTATCTCGTATACCACTTTTATTAAAGTGCTACCAGTTAGTAGTCACAAGTAATTGACATGCTAGTATAAAATTTACTGGTTGTAATTTATTTTTAATATATAAAGTTGTAAATCTCAATAAGTGAAAAAAAAAAACAACTTAATTTCACTCTGATTGGGAAAAACAATAGATAGCGGATATGTCTATCAATGATTTCCTTTTTACATTTTAGGATTAAAAGCATAAAATTACTTAAATCAATAATTAAATTAAATTAACAATTATAGGGACGTAAACCTTTAAAAATTAATGAATCTTTTTAAATTAAATAAAGAAGCCAAGAAAATGAAAAAAAAAATCAATTGGGTGGAATTAAACTTAAGTAGCTTTTCCATTGGCAGTTTGCCTGAATATTCGCTGCTGCTACGTCTTGGTATATTTTTTCTGGTTGCCCGGTTCATCATGATAATGTCAAGACATCTATTTTTTGAACGCTTCTTCTTGAAAAAATTAACAATAAAACTATTTAAAGCATCCTATTTTCCATTATTCGTTACCCTTATTTTAATTGCATCAAACCTCAGCTTTTCGAAATTTTCGAAGATGCATAAAACTTTAATTCATAAACTAAGATAGGACGAAGTAGAGACTTATAAATCTTAACTTTGTTTGTCCCGATTTCAACTTCTTAGGTGCTTGGAGATCCCGAAAAAACAACTTTGTTGTTGCAAACATCTGATTTATCTCCGGAATAAAGTTATTACCGGAACTTCCGATCTAGGTCATAGTTGTTATAGCTATGGATTTTATACTATTATTAAATAATATTCATTCTACTTCTTACATTTTTTAATATTTATAGTTCAAGTCGGAAGAGCCATTTTTTGTTTCTAATTACTAACCACGAACACAGCTGGGGGGTCACCTGTGGTGTAGTGGTTAGCATAGCAACCTACTAATCCCAAGATCGCGGGTTCACAGCCCGGCAGATGACCTTAGGATTTTTTAAAGGGAGTAAAAAATCCTTAGCAATGCCGTCCTTCGGAAGGGACGTAAAATGGGGGTCCCGAGCCTGTGCGATGTCAGGGACTCGTTAAAGATCCCTATCCTAATTATACCTGGATAGGCAAAATTTAGGACTCCCACCGTAGCATCGTCCGATTAGCCATAGCAGCTTAAAGTGACGTTAAATGAAATAAACAAACAAACCAACACAGCTGAACCAGTCTGTACCAAATTAAAAAAAAACATAAATAATATGCGCTATCTTACATATTTCGCCACCGATTGAAACAAAATTTTAAAGGGGGTAAAAAATCAATATTTTTTGATTTTGATAAAATTTCACATGTAAGAGTTTTTTGATGCGTTAAATCGAGATCTAAGGTCAGTTTTTAATAAAAAAAATGTTTCCCCTGATTTACAGCAAATTTAATTTTTTTAGAGTTTTTGAACGCCCTAAAGACAGATCTTGAATAACGAAAGTATTTTTATTTCAAATAACATAGAAAACTACAATTTAACGTGAAAGAATCATTTCTCTTTCTAGTCTGAGAGCTGAGAAAAAAACCTGATTTTCATATTTAATTGATTTTCTTCGCTCACAATGCTCATTGGCGGCTATAACTCTAGTTTTGCACTATTATAGGTTCCTGCTACCTAAACTAAAATCGGCATTCAAATCTGTGAGTTACAAGTCAAAACGTCCTCTTGTTAGTTCTTTACTTAAGAGAGAGGGCGAAGCCTCGACGGGGGATGCTAGTGCCTTTATAATATTGTTAGGGAATAATTATTCCCAGAATAAAGTTTATTTTTTCTTTTCATTTTATAAAGTCTATCTGATATCATACAATCGGACATTTGAGCTAAATATCGGACTTTCGGTTTCCAGGCTGGGGAGGACGAGGACAGTGACCCCAAGCCAACCCCCTTCCCTATAGCCTCCGATGCAAATGATTAATTACTCTAAGGAGACAAAAGGCCCAGTTGGAATCCGGCTATTTGTGCCTCAAACATATTCAGGGCCAAAAATATATAACAAGAAGTAGTGAGGAGATCGCCGTTACATTTATAGTTATTCAATAGGTCTATATGATTTAAAATATCATTTCTTCTTTGAAATGTTTTTTGACTTTATGATAAATTTTTATTAAAACTTTTATTCAATTCAATTGCTTTAAAGTATATATAAAACATATCTCTCATCTTATTGTGATATATCTTTGGCACTTGTGTATAGGATGTTAAGTGCGATTTTGAGCTATGGGTATCACCAGAAAACTAATTTTTGTCTCTTTATCTGTTTCTGTATGGCTAAGTTATGCGGTTATTACGAAGATGAATATTCCGTTCAGAACTCGAAAATTGAACTTCCCTCTGTGAAAAATGAGTCAAGTGCAGATGTCCTATATTACACAAACTTTCAGTTTTGCGAATTAATGTAATGTTTGTTCAATGTCTCATTTTTGGCAGGGAGTCTTTAGTTTTTTTTGTAATGTGTTTTTTAACCTCAAAAATGTTCAACCCATTCTGTTGGGTCGGATCGAAAATTTGACGAGAGTTTCCTTATCAGATTATTATTATTATTATTATAATAATAATAATTATATTATTATTTATTGAGTAGAGAATATTTGGGAGGTTTGTTTATTTGGGCTTAACGCCCCCTACTCTCAACCCTATTCTAGCTAGAGTGGGAAGGTCAAGATTCATTCTGTGAAGTCCGCTAGGAAATAAATTTTAACCCACCACCTTAAAGAATCATATTATATTTATCATAATTTTGTTTATTTATTAATTCAGTTTAATTAATAATTATATAATGGGGCTTACCATTTTTTTTTTTTTTTTTTTTTTTTTTTTTTTTTTTTTTTTTTTTTTTTTTTTTTTTTTTTTTTTTTTTTTTTTTTTTTTTTTTTTTTTTTTTTTACGCCTTAATCACTATCAGTAAATATTTAATACAATTTCTGCCACCGGTTTGGTTCTACTGTGATTAAAATTTGGCTGTACAGAGGGTTTGATATATGCTTAAAGGTATCGGAAATTTTTACTGTTTTCTTTTTCTTTTCTTTTTACTATTACTTTCGCCCCAAAACTCCTTAACTTTTAACTTCTCATATATCTTAGATGTTTTCAGTTACTTCATTTTAGTTTTAGTGACTTTTTTAATGACATTTTTTATCAGTTTATTCCACTTTTTTTAATAAAGGTGCCTCATACAGCTGAGTTGAACGGATTACTCATTACATTACATTTATTATATGTATATAATTTTAAACGTTGCAGCAGTTAATAAGTGGTTCAGCTTTTACGATTTTAATCTCATATTCATGCCTCACATTTAATCTCACTCAAATTCCTGTCAAATTTAACACACCAACAATGTTTTTCGAAAGTTTGTACTCACAATTATAAATTATAAATTTGGTCGGAAGTTTCTTTTTGCATTTTATAAAAGAAAATATAATACATTTTTTTAAAAATCTTGTTCACAGCAATGTTTAGTTCTGCAAGCTCCTCATTTATTTTCTGGTACATGTTCTGATTACTTCAGAATTTTTTTAATGTGTAAAAATATTTAGATTTGAAACATTTTTTATTACATTAAATGATTATTGGGATTCACCTTTTCTATGAATAGACCTAACTTAAAAACTAAAAGTAAAACCAAAAACGTAAATTTCTCCCAACCTTGGAGGACTGGACTTACTATAACTTTTTTGGCTTAAGTTGTTCCAAGATATTGGTAATTTTTACTGAAAAATAATTGTCTCAGGTTAACAAATTCTCTTATGATCTGTAATTAAACCACTTCATTAACTACCTTTGTCTTTTTCTTTTCAAATGACGCTTTACTATTTTTCTAATTACTCCATTTTAGAATGGTCCAAACCATTTACTCATCGACTGGGGTTAAATCAATTTATAAATTATGAGCTTGTGACAGTGAAAGATTTGTTGATAAAAAAAGATGATGATACTTGTATGATTTTCTCCGTACAGTTTTTAATTTATTTTAAAAATGGGCCGAAAAAGACATATGTCATTCAAAGTAAATACCGAGATATAAAAAATTTGAAATCGTGTTTGTACGTCCATTTAATTTAAAACTGACCGGAAGTTTTTAATATTCTTTACGTCATCTAATCAGTTTAGAATTAGCCATTCGTAATTGTTTTGACAAGATTTGAAATAAAAATTAGTAAAATACGAGCTCAAGAATGTTAAATGATAGTGAATGAACCGATAAATAGATATTAAATAGACAGTTTAGAGGAGACAAAGGTGTCGATTACTGTTAATTTAGTTAGTTGGACTAACTGCCGTTGGGGCTTTGCTAGGCCTAGCCAACAGTTCGCTTGGTTGGGGCCCTTTGGAGCTCAGTCGACTGATCAACCTAGAGTTCTGGAGTTGATGAAGCTTGTATAAATTTGGTACCTGACCTACCTCACTTAATCAATGGAATTCGTAGCCCGGGGGTTCATTAGGAGCACTACTTTGATCTTAACACTAGTCTAGTACAAACATTATGTCTCTAGATATTCTTATAAAATACGTAATGTGGTCTAGAAATCTTTAATTGTCTATTATTACAAAAAAATCTCACATAGGAGTCAACAAAGAACATTTAACTAACCGATAAAGTCCCTTTTGTTTTACAAGAAGACGTATTGACTGGTAATTCACTGTTTGAATGCCGATTTTTGTGTGGGTAGTAGGAACCTATAATAGTGCAAAACAAGAATTATAGCCGCCAATGAGCATTGGGAGCCGAGACAAAAAATATATATATGAAAATTACGTTTTATTTTTTTTTCAGCTTTCAGTCAAGATAGATAAATAATTTTTGTACGTAAAATTGTAGTTTTGTATGCTTTTTGTAATAAAAATACTTTCGTTATCCACAAAACACAAAACTCCAAAAAAAAAAGTGTATCAGTGGGTATTTTTTTTCATGGAAAACCGACCTCAAATCTCGATCCAATGCACCAAAAAATCCTTATGTGTATACTTTTTTAACCCTAAACAAACAAGCCTGTATGTATGTAACGGTGTGTTTTTTAGACAAATAAAGTGAGAGACAGCAATTTACTTTACTCAGGGGAAAGAGTTAATTGTCAAATTTGGCATTCAATCATGCCGAAAATGATACCATGTTTAAGGACTTTATTTGAGCACTAGATACCTCTACACGGCTTCGCCCGCTCTCATAAATAAAGAACTAAGATTATTTTAACTAATTTCATTTGTTTATCGATAAAAATCTTGTATTGAAGTATGAAATTTAGCATACTTCATCAATGAAATTTTGACCCTTGTCAATATTTTTTGACCTGGTTAAAATAGCATTAATTAATTGTTCGAAGAGTACGTGAAAGTATAATTAGACATCCAATTTGGCAGAAATAATTTTATCGATCCATCTGTTTGGATTTTAATTCCTAACCATAAAAGTATATGACAGTTTGGGAAACCTCCTTTCTGACACATTTTAATTATTATTATAGTAAAATTTATTATTTCTAAACCTTCCTAGAACAATGAAGATGTATCTAATTTGGTACAGTTGGGTTTAATTGTTTAACATTACAAACTCTGTCGCAGAATGGCTACATATCGGTAGATTTTTAAACTGCACAGGGATCTACATGTCGCTCCATATATTTATAGCTTTTTAATAACAATTGAATTGAAAATAAGTGAACTTTATCACAAATTTCGAGCTCTATATAACACGGTACCTTTGCAACCTCTAGTAGCGCAACCAGAATTACTATCTGGGGGGGGCTGGGTTTATGTGTATATATATATCGGTCTATCCCTCGGTCGTTTACCTGAAGGCTTAAAACTGATTACTTTTTTATGTTTTAGTTAAACTAAAACAAGGAATGGGTGGTGTTCGAGACTATATAAATGAAAATCATAGTTATCGACTAAAAAAAATTAGTTGTTTCGGTCGTCTGGGGGGGGGGGGCTTCAGCCCCCAAGCTCCCCCTTTGGTTGCGCCAGTGGCAACCTCTCTCGAATGGTGCTCGCAAATTATCGGTCAATTGTCAAACTTCACTGTGGACCACATATTTATCGATTTTTTATGGCAATATAATTGAAAATCTTTAAATTTTATTATTGCTAATACCTCCTAGAGCTGTACAGATGATGTTCAAATTTGATACAGATTGGTTCAGTAGTTTTTGCGGTTAGTGATCACTAACGAAAAATGGCTAGTTCTTTTATATAATAGTATTGATTCTGTAATATATATAACTAAAAAAATTGCTTACATGCAACAGTATGTAAACTCGTAAGTAAATTACTTAAATAGCAAGTTATTTTTTTTGTTATAACCTTTGTATTACATTTATATAAAGAATTAATATTTTTTCATAATGACAAAAACAGACTGCTTATATTTTTGTATTTTTTTTTAATAAAAAAAAAAAATAAAATGTTACTAAGATCATTATTCAGTCTTTACGATTTTTTTTGTTAGTGCCATAATCTTTTTCTTCCGATGATAGATATATGATAATTGAAATGGAAAAAAAAAATTGTTCCTATTTCTGGACTAAAAAACAAATTGTAAAGATGAATCTGAAATAAAAAAATATGATCAATAAAGGCCATGTTTTTATTTCCGTCAACCTATTTTTAAGCTTAGGAATACAATATAATAAAAATGTCCCACTAGTCGGCCTGTCTCTAATTGTTACACATATCTTGGGGATATTATTAATTAGTTTTATCTTAATCAATCATAGATCTTGTTCCTAGTGACACAACGGCCCCAACTATTGATGCCTGAGTCATATCGTTCGTTTAACGTTGTATTGTACAAGGCATTATGGTAAAATGATAGAAATTTGTAAAAATTATATTGCTGATATTAGTCTTCAATTGCTGATCTAATTCGACAGTTTACTCCAAGGCTTTATAGAAGACAACGGCAAACGAACGAAATAAATAAATGCGATTTGCCAGATTGGTTAGTTTTACATAGTGTCGCCGATATGGTTTATTTTATTCTATCTGTTGTGTTAACCAAGTCTATTTTAATTAGTGACAATCAGGTGATGAATAATTAATAAATAATTATTAAGTCTTTTGGTTAGATAACAGTATAATTTTAATAATCCGTATCTATAGATTGTAATACTCTTGATATGAGCATGGGTCAGCACACTATTTACAATATTTACTTATTATAGGCTATTGACATTATATGGCACTTATCCAAGCTTTTAAGAGTCTGGTCATTGTCCGTTTTCATAGCTCTCCTCATCACTCCGCCCTCTCCTTCCTCCATAACAAGACTATTCTAAAGACCCCTTCTCATTTCCGGGCCCATCTTGAATAGGGGTATATCCCCTTCAACAACCTTTGCATATCTTTACTTGAATTTTTAACTCTTTTGTTTGCAAACTTTTTCCCGGCTATTGCCGACATAGGACCTAGCCTTAAATCAGTCCCTCGCTCTTAAGCTTTCCATTTCTAACAGTTGTTAATTCTATTTATTAATTTTGTTTGAATAAATGCACTGCATGCTATTGACTGGGCTTTGAATTTCTTTATCTCCTTTTTTATTTCTCACTCAAAACTCAGATCTTTTAACTGTGTGTTAACATGTACATATCCCTTGAGTTTAATTAAACATTTCAGCAGATTAGGAAGAACCAACATTATTAAAAATTAGCAATACTTATAACCTTAATGAAAAGTGCAAGCGCACGTTTGACCAATTACCATGCTTCTCTTCACTTATAGTTGTTTAAAGAACATGGTATGATGTCCTTTACCCCAGGAAAGCATCAAAATTATCTATTTAATAAATATGTTTATACATATCAATCATATATGGGATTAAGTTTGAATAAATAGAGCAGTTTAGGTGTTTGGTTTTCAAAATATATCGAAAAAAAAATGAAATTTAACAGGAAATAAAGGCTAGGTTAAAGACCAGAAACGTTTGTTACTTCTCAGTCACAAAACTACTCAGTTCACGCTTACTGTCTAGAAACATAAAAATAAAAAAGTTGTACGGTTGCACAGTTTGAAATTACAGGATTTTTATGCGGTCAACAGAGTTCAAGTTTCAGCAGTATGGCGGTTAAAACGGGCATGTCAAGTCGGAGGAACTTATGACTGTCTAATCTGCAAGAAGGTAATCCCACTTGAACAGCAAGGTAAACGTTAGAGGGGTGGCCCCCGACGTTGGTGGGAGGAATGTAACCATCTTCCTAGGTGGAATTGATGTGTGATTTAAAGGGATGGGGTGGGGATGACTGTATTGGCATCGAGCCTTGCAGGTTCACTGATGCCTTTTTTTTTTTTTTTTCTTTCAATGGGGTCTCCAAGTTAAGTAATAGACCTTTTAGCGTATTCTGGAGGGGATTCTCATCTCATTAATAAGCCGTTTAATAAAACGATATTTAATGTGTATCTATGCTCCACTTACGATACTTATTGAACTAGTTGTGTTCTTGTACTTCTTGCCCTGATGAAAATTCGCAGACTGTGACGGAACGGTATTAAAAGTTGAACCATCAGGAGCAGGCTGTAAGGCGGTGGAGGAAGTTGCGGAAGCAGGTCACTTGCAAACTCTTCTATCAGTAGGTAGTTGACTGATGACTCCTTCCTCATCCGCTCGAGGATAAAAGAACTTTAGAACCATATCCATCATGATTGCCATCTGGTCCTCCTAACTTTCACCTCGTCCTCACATCCGACCAAATTACATCCCAACATAATTGTTATGTTACTACTCCTCGAGGCTTGTATTAGCTAAGTAGAGTAGTTTTCATAGATACTTTTTATAAATATTTTTATAAAAATTATAGTGGAAGGGATAAGAAATATGATTTTTGTCTTTACGATCTTATATGTCTTTATGATAATGGAAGTACAGATAAACCATATAATGAACTTAACTTTGATAAGGCAATTACTTTATTATTTCCGGGGGGTAAACTGAGTTTTAATAGCTTTCTAAATTGTTATGAATTTGCACTGTTCATAATAAAAGTGCAAAAAAATCGATTACCCACAATAACAGACCGTGGTATTATCTACAACAATAGCTACACAAATATTTCTTTTTGACTGGATAAACCCATGTAGGGTCACACTTATTTTATCAATACCTCACCGAATGGCCTTGATGAATTATGTAATATGATATATTATATATATTTATTACGTATACAGAAAGACATCCAACAAGTCCACATGTGAGTGTTAAAGCAGAACTCTTGGAGATCCTGTCGATACTCTCTTGCCGCTTCATTGTTAAAGGCAAGAAAGTATCTTATGGCTGACCATTATTGGATTACGGAATACGTCTTGAGGTGAATACCGCTAAAAGGGTTTTATGTATGAATGGGATAAACGTTTAGCCAAAAATTCAGAAAGGCTGGTACATCTATAAACTAAATAATAATATGATTACTAACGATTTAGTTTTTGAAATTTCTGAAATTAGAACTAAAAATATTAATTTTTTTTTTCTTTTTTTACCCATTAAGTAATATTTTGGAGCTGAAGGTATAAAAATATTAAACTTTCTGTAATTCATTAATAATTTTATCTAGTGCATGGAAAAAAGTGAGGCTTTGCTAGAATTTTATATGTTAAGTCGGGGATTATAAAGTACTTCCTGATTCATAAATATTTATTTTAGGAATGAATAAAGTATTTGGGATATTTCACAGCTTTGACATCAAATAATGGATTGATCTAGAACAATAATTATTTAAATAAAGAATAATAATTATTGATTATAGATGGAGATTAGAAGATTATCAAGCTTTAAAATGTGCAAAAGAAAAAAAAATTCAATTTTTAAAATTTTTTTATAATTAGAAATATATTTTTATAGATGCAGAAATTTGTTTTATCTATTGGTTAGAGTAAAGTCTGTTTAAAAATTTAAAACTGCATTTTTAAAAAATATCTGTTCTCGGGTCTTTTTTACAATAGACAAATATTTTATGGCAGTCAGTAACATTGATATAGTTAATAACAGTCGTTATTTTAATTGTAAAAAATATGTGCTTTTTTATTTAGAGAAGAATTACAAACAAGATTTTTTTTATTTTAACAATTATAAGAATAATTTATTTTTATTTATTTATTGCTTGGCTCTACAGCCCTAGATGGGCCTTGGCCTCACGCAGAAGTGATGACCATTGGAGTTTATCCATAGCTTTTCTTCGCCATCCTCTTATTCCTAGATTTTTCAGGTCGGCCTCCACATTATCCTGCCACCTTACTCTAGGTCTTCCTCTTAATCTGGTACCATCCGGTCTGTCATTCATCATCCTCTTTGGTAGCCTCCCGTCCGACATCCGTTGGACATGTCCCAACCACTTCAACCTTCCTTCTTTGATGACCGCCACTATATTCGGTTCCCCGAATAGCTCTTCCAATTCTTTGTTCCTCCTTACTCTCCAATTTCCATGGTCGTTTACTGGGCCAAAAATTCTTCTGAGAACTTTCCTTTCCCAAACTTGAAGTATTGTCTCGTTAAGAGAATAATTTATTAGGGTGGCAAATAATCCAACATTGATTGTTATATTTGATCAAAATGGTCTTCTCTTTTATATCTTCTTCTCGAAGAAAATTCACGTAGATATGATTCTAGCATTGACCTTATCGTACCACGTTGAATTTTCTTACGCCTTTTTAAATTATTCCACACAGATTCAAACCTCTAGTTATGAGCTCCAGTTATTTGATCTACAAAACATTCACTATGAATATTATGAACGTTGTTATAGCATCTGCTTATTGTCGCGGGATAAGTGACAGGTGTGGATTAAAAAAGCGAAAGCTAAAAAAAATTAAATTAAATTGGCATTAAACAGCAGGTTTGTAGTGAGGACCAACACGTGTTTCTACGAAGAAACAATTATTTTCCTTAACAATTCGTTCCAACTGTGACTGAAAAACAATCCCAAGATGATATTTTTATCCTGCTGGCGGCAGTTGCCCTTAGGGGATCTTGCGACCCACCATGTCATGTGGGTAATTGCCTCGGTCGTGCGGTGGAGGGCGGAGTTACGACCGCTGGGTGAGACCTAAAGGCACGTCAGATCCCGCCAACCTGTCGGAAAAGTGCTGTATTTTTTCATAACTCATTCAGGCCAGTAGCCCTTCAGAAATAAAATATGGAAATGGATTATCCTCCCGGCATTTTCGTTTCCTCTCACCCGTTTTTAAATTTAAAATATACTGGAAAAAATATTTCACAATTTAACGTGAAATAAGTTATGGATGGAGGGGATCAGAGATAAATTCGTTTATTTGTTATTATTGGATTCGATAGATCGTTGATAATCTTGATATTAATTATAAAGAAAAATGTTGGTATTTCATATTTTGAGTTCTGATACACGGTATATCAATATATTGGTGACCAAAAATATTGATATACCGTTTTTGTTTACATAATATTTTAAATTGTCCTATCATGTTACAATAATATTCCTGTTTACTTTATCGTTTTAGTTAATTTATTTCACAACTTAAATAGGAACAATATTATTCTAACGATAAAAATATAAAATAAGTTTATTCTTTATAGACAGATGCAACCAGTACCAGTGTTGCCAACTGTCCCCTGCCCCTAACATTAAAATCTTTTCCTTATTTAAACCGAGCTTATAAGGTTTTGTAACTTGAATGTTAAATATTCATATAGTTATTTATTTTATTTTCATAGTAAAGAGAAAACGTCTATCGATGTGACAAATATTGGAAAAAAATATATCGGAATACCACAGAAAAATTTGATATAACGTGTATCGATAACCGTCCCTGGATATGAACCTTCATCGTGTCAAGAACATATTTCTTACATTAATCTATTTTAATTTATGCTAAAGTCTTGCTTGTAGACTTGTATAAGACATCTTCATATTTGACATATAACTCAGCATTGTCTTTGTAAGCACTCATCAAGTACAACTTGTCTTCTGGTCTATTTCACCAGCACATTTCTCAAGTTTGTGTTAAATTACAAAGGATAGAATATTGTTTTCCAATATATTAAAAATGTCACGAAAAATGAAAAGAAAGATACAATCTTTCATAAATTTTTTTTGTTCAATTAATTGGTGGTTATAGATAATAACTATCCCCAAAATGAAATATTTTTTTATCATAAATCATCTTAAAGTATTAGCTTTAGTAACACATGTAACTGGTACGGATATAAGTTTGTTGTTTAATTGAAACTCGCATTACGATTTTAGATAATTTTGAATTAAAAGTTGGAAATTATAATATTTCCAATAAAATAATGTCGGTAGTAGGGGATGCTAAATGCTTAGTAAATTAGCTATAAATATCTCGAGCATAGGCTTGAATTTTATCTAGCAATTAGATTACATAAGCTAGCTGTAAACCGAGGCAAATAAATAAGAGAAAAAAACTAATATAGTTCTTAACGGTAGGTCCTAGTGAAAAATATTAGATTACAAAAAATATTAAATTCAATTTAATACTAGGAAACGGTTGTAAAAGTTTCGATCCAAATAACACCAACAGTGCCAAAGCGTGTCAAAATGTTACATTTTTTAGTGCAAAAGCGTTAGACCCTCAACAAAAAACAAAAAAGTATAGACCCTCAGCCTAAATAATGATAAAGAATTCATCTCACCTTATTCCTTAAATCTTCCGTTCTGAAATAAATTGGAATTTTCACGATTTACACTATCAACTTTTTACGGGCTTGTGGTATTTATGCTGAATTTTCAATTTTGTATTACATTGTTTCCGATTAATTTTTACACAATTATGTGTCTATTTTCCAATCCCTGTTTTTCTACGACCCAAAGGAAAACAATATATGGAGAAAGACGTCGAAACTACTTCACGGACAGAGATAATATATAGGTATATATTAAAAAAATTTTAACTCATTTTAATGAGTTTTAAAGTGATAAAAATATAGCTCGAATCATGATGTGCGTTTATTTAATTTGATATCACTTCAAAGCTAGAAGCTCCAAACTTCTTAAGGACCTCCTAAAACGTATATCACAAGGTGGGTGACCTGTAAAATTAAAACAAATTTCAGTTTATTTTAGAATGACCCTAATAACGCCTATTTTCTGATAATCCTAAAAGGTATAACAGATGTGAGAAATAGCAAACTTCTACTAATTCTTAAAATAAATGGCATTCTCCATCGCGCCTTCGCCGGCTATCACGAAGTACTTAAATGATTTTAATTAATAATTAAAGTTATTTATTTATCAATAAAAATCTTGCACTTTAGAAAGCATGAATAAAGGAAGAAAATGAGTTCATAAGACTTTCGAATAAATTACATATCGAGTTTTGTCTTCTGATTTTATGAAAATGATTAAATTGCTGTTAATAATCCAAAGTTTCCAGTTCCGGGTAAATCCTACATATAAGTCTGTACCATTTGAGAAAAACTAGATAAGTGCATTTTTGTCCACAATAAGATAAATACTTTGGGCAACCCATATTGGTATCCTACACATCTTGTAAAAGTAGGCAAGTTGTAATGTCAATAATATAAAAGTAAACCATTGCCATTACAACTTGTCTACTTATACATGATGAGTAGGACTCTAATACGATAATTGGAAATCCAATTCTAAATATTAATTTATGAGTTTATAAATTAGATGAACAGAGAATATTTATTATATTAGCCAATTACGATTTTCAAACCAGTGGGATTCACTTATCTCACCAAATATCTATTTCTTTATTAATCTAAATATTTTATTGGAAATACAATAAGTAAATTTTATTATAAATTTCAAGCTCTATTTGACACTGTATCATTGTAACATTACTTGCGGAGTAGCGCTCGCCACCATCTTTATTGAGATCCACACTGTTATCGCATTTTTGATAACAATTTATTTGGAAATCAGTATATTTTATTGTTGTTAAACCTTCCTAGAACTCTGAAGATGATGTAGATAAAATTTGGTATAGATTGGTTGGGTAGTTTTCGTGGTTAGTGATTACAAACGATAAATGATTTGTCCTTATATAGCAGAATGGATTGAAATTTTTAAAATTAATTACATGAAAATAAATTTGCATTGTAACAAGTTATGATTATTAAAGGGGCTGGTTTCTGATAATGCCTTTTTTAATTAATCATATTTTTCGGCTGAAAATATCTTAAAATGACATATACACATTTCAATTACGATCATTTTACAATAGGTAATTGTTTGCTGATGAATACCTTTAAAGCTGTAAGTTAATTTTGGGAAAAATACAAGGTTTTAATTAAAATTGTCTGTAATAACCCTTATTCGTTATCCACGAGCGATTATTCCCTCTATTTCATTTTCATTAGTGGCGAGTGATATCAAAAGGTCACTGTTTTCAAATACAATAATGTATTAGGTTTAAATTAAAATACTCTCTTTAACAATAAAGGCCTCTTACAGTTTAATTAGTATTGAAGGCCAGTACATTGTGAAAGATATATTGTATTTTTAACCCAATACTAAATGCTTAATTGTTGTTTCGTTTTCAGAAAGCATTATTTTAATGAAACAATTGAAGGGAAGATAATATATTTTTTTTTTTGTTGATTTTTACTAATTATAGAACATCAGACAGGGATTATGGATATTTATATAATCTAAAAGCTTGAACCAGTTTTGAATTATTTAAATTAGTGGTTCCATTAAGGCTACTAAAGGAACATGTGTGAGGGTATTCAGTTGATCGGAGAAGTGAGTTATCGATTTGGGTCCTCTATACGCGGGGCCAGGGCGAAAAAATGACCGTAAAAACTCTTAGAACTGTTGACCGGCCGGAACTGATTGCCAACTTTAGATCAAGATTTTAATTTCATAAACTCTATTTTTGGTTTTACTTTAATTATTTTTCGCTTCTAAAATAGTTGTTTTTTTTTTTAAATAGGAAAAAATAATTAATAATATGTTTATTGAATTTTTATTTCTAGTTTCCTTCGTGCTCTTTCTTCAACACTACCCGAGCCTAGATCTATTGAATACTTATGGCACAAGAGAGTTTTGTAAAAACGGAAGAAAAATATAACATGTCATTGAAATTATTTCACAATGAGTGAACGTTGATTTTGATAAAGACATTATGAATATTATTATATATAGTCCTCATATACCACAAGTAGTGAAAGAAGGATGTATTATCCGCAATAGTCAACTGTCAACGCGCCCAGACCGGTGTCGCAGCAGCCCTACAGATGTCATGAGCGTGTTTTAAATCCGTTGAACTACCTCGCGATTTTCCTTCTGAATTCAAACAATAAATTAATATCTTTAAGGAGCAGAAATTAAAATTATCTTCTTTACATTCTTTATATAAATCAATTAGATATTAAATTAAAGTTAATTCTTCAAAATATTAAAACAAGATTCTGAAATCCTAGCTGGAAGACCTAAACATCTAAAAAGTGATCTCTGCATCCAGGAAAAATATCCAGCGGTTGATATAACCGTTGATTATAATTCAGGCCAGTAATCCTGACTAATGAATTAATAATTATTATTACTAAAATCTCTAAAAACGGAGAAGGTTTTTGAGGCTCCACTAACAGTTCAGTCAATGAGTGCTGAAATGAGGGGTGTGGAGTGCATGAAATGTGATAATTTTCGACCCTTTTATACTAAAAGGGGTGAGCATGCGGTGGGGGGCAGAGGAGAAGGTTCCATTTTGGGCTTTTTCGATTATATCTCGGAAACGGTAGAATCTAGAATAGTATGTTTTAAATAAAAACTAAAGCTAATTATATTGCCTACAAAAGTGTTTCTATTTGCTTCAAGTGCTTCCCACGACCGTTTATTAGAAAAATAGTCAGAAACCAATTTGTAGAGCATTAAATTTAATTTGTTTTTATGTACACGATCAAACGTTGAACACTTTTCACAGCTATAACTTTTATTTCAATTATTAAAATCAAACAATAATAATAATAATATTAAAATTTACTAATTAAAATTAAAGCAAATTCCTTTTTTTGCCCTTAGTAAATTTATGAGGTCTCAAAAAGTGTCTCGATCTGCCAAACTCGCTGTCTTCGAAACTATTATAAAGCCGGTTTTGACTTATAGAATAGAGTGCTGGGTGTTGACTTATTAAGGTTGCTGAGGATTTGAGAAAGAAAGTGCCTCTGAAAAATCTTCCGAAATAAACAATGGGATAAACAACTTGTGAATAACAACGGGAATTGGAGAGTCAGAACTAACCTGGAATGGAAACAATTGGTCGGTGAACCCAATATCATTTCTATACTCAAAGTAACCTGGAATGGAAACAATTGGTCGGTGAACCCAATATCATTTCTATACTCAAAGTAAGCAGATTAAGGTGGCTTGGTTATGTACATAGGATGACGGATGGTAGACTTCCAAAAAAGATGATGACGGCAGGGCGGGAGGAAAAAGATTGAGAGGAAGACCAAGGCTTAGATGGCTGGACAACGTCCAGGATGACCTGAGAAGACTTGAAGTGAATGGTTGGAGGAGGAAGGCGGAAATAGATAGGGAGTTGACTGTCGGTACTTTGTGAAGCCATGGTCCGTATAGTACAGTAGCGTTCAATAAAAAAAAAATTTAAATTAAAAAAAATAATTATTTAATGAAAAATTAGGAATTCAAAGTTCGTCATCTATAAATTATTAAAGCAAATAAAATTTAGAGCTGTGCGGAATGAAACAAAAGAATATTTTGTTAAAAACTTTAAAACGTCACATTTAACTTAATTTACTTAATTTTATAACATTAAAATCGGTTTGGCCACAACCAGCGCCCAATGATTGGCTATATGGGCAACACTTCTCCGTGAAAATACGTTTGTTGGTACTCTTTTGGCTAAAACTTCTGTACGTCTCTAATCTTGAGCTTGAGGTTATCATGTCCCGTCGTTATTCGAAAACTGAGTTTTTCTAGGAATTTTTCTCAACGCCTTCTGTCTGCCTATTTTTTTTTTAACATAGAAAATAAAAGTTTATCTTTCTTTGTTGCTTATTTTTGAGTAGAATTACCTTAAAATAGTTCTATAACAACCAAATATAGTTATCAACCATTTAAATATCACATCAGTGCAAATAGGACAAACCAAACCGAGCTTCTCCGTCTTCGCTAGCTGAAAAAAATTTGTCTTCTTTGTTCATAATGACCTCTATGGAGTAAATAGACCTTAGGAGACTGATCATAGGTTCTTAGGCCATTAAGATAAGCGCCTCGACTAACTTTCTTTGGGGAAGCACTGAGTTCAGGGGCATGTACTGACACAGGGCCTTGAAGCAACCATTGAGAATTTCCTGTACGACCATATGGCCTAGTTTTCTCCAATAATTTAATTTTTTTGTAATAATATCTTTTATCTGATCTTTACGATTAAAAATCCTTCGTAAAATCCTTAATGCTTCTTATTTTGTCACTAAATAACATTACCTATAATGATCTTAATGACCCATATGGTGCTGAATTGAACTGAACCTAAACCAATCCTTTCGTTATGTTGTCCAGTAGTCTTCCAACATGCTTCTCATTCGTTAAATCTTCGAGGCGTCTGAAAAGAAAATAACTACGGGATATTCTAATTTAGAACTTTTTATTGGTACTTTGAATGGGCGGCTACTTTCCGAATTATTGTATTCATTATCCCTCAAATTTAATTTATGTTTTTATTTAATATAGTAGCGAACATCAATAAAAAAATAATTTGTTTTTGTTTTTTTGTTTCAGGTGAGTACTGAATCCTATTTCCTTCCTTTTCGAGTATGTGACAAGTAAGTAAACCTTTTTTAAGTTTATAATAGAAGGGTTTATATCACATTTAAAAAAAAATACAATCTAGTTCGTAGGATTAAGAATCTATATGCGGAAGTGTTAGGTAGGAAAATCTGAATATTTAAAAGCAAGTAGAAAAAGATATATGAAGAAGATTAAAGGGCTATGTGACATTTTCCTGCTGTTATATCTGAGTCGTAGAATTTCAAAACCATTCAAGTCCAATTTCTAATTTTTTTTTTGTAGTAGTGTCTACTGGATTATCTTTAGGTGAAATTTTCGCCCAAAAGTAGTTAAATCATATTTAAATCGGCCATACAAAAAATAAGGCCTCTTCCAAATCCAACCTGACTTTTACCTTTATCGACCAACTGTAAGAAATATTGACTTGGCTGACTTTGAAATTCTACGTTACATATTAACACTATAACAAAAAAAAAAAAAAAAAAAAAAAAGAAAAAAAAGAAAAGGAAACTAGAAACATACGTTATCTACTCTAATATAATAATATCTTTGCATAGATACGTAGTAAGGTATATAAGTGGCCGGCCTGTCCTGCTACCCCTCCTTCAAACGTGCCGGGACCTGCACGCCTATAAAGTTCCATGCCTGCTCAATCCATACCCATCGCCCGCACTTCCTTAGTCCTGTCCGTCAGTGTCCAGCATTGAAGGAAACTCCTAATATTTACAATGTTCAAACTCGAGTACCGTGCAGTTATAAAATTATTTTTTAAAGAGGGTCTTACTCCTGCCCAAATTAAAGAGCGCTTGGATTGTGTATACGGGCAGTCCTTCCTCCCCCCCCCCCCCCGTATTCCACAGTGAAAGAATGGGCAAAATTATTTAAGTTAGGGAGAGAACGTCTAGAAGATGACCCGCGTCCCCGCTATCACTTCTAAAACAATCCAACTTGTGGAGTCTGAATTGCTGTCTGACTGCTGCGACTGAAAACCAAGGAAATAGCAGCGGTTTGAGGCTTTCAGAAACAAGTGTTTTGAGGATCATCATAGAAAATTTGTATACGAACAAGGTTAGTGCAAGATGGGTTCCAAAAATTCTTTCAGCTTCTCAAAAACAGGAACGGGTTACTGCTGCAATGAATTTTTACTCCTTTTTTCCAAGCAGCAGTGGAAGAACATTTTTTTTAACAAATAAGAAAATAATTTTTTTCATGGTATATAAATGTTGCCAAAACGTTGTATCAAGTGTGTTGAACTAAAGGAGAATATATTGAAAAACAGTAAGATCAGTTTTTTCTTTCCCCTTTCCTTCTATCCCAGGCCGGAAACTTTTGGACCTTACTAAGTATGTTTTACCCAGCTAATTATATATAGAAACATGGACTTTAGTTACACTATATTTTGTTTGATTTCTAGATAAGTAACTCAACTTTAATAATGAAATAAGCTCTAAATGTCGTTGTTAAGGATGTATAGAGCAATATCGGAAAAAATCATAATTTCCGCCAATTGTCTCTTTGTCCTTGTTTTAGCTACGGAGAGCAAGGCATAAGGTGAAACGTAGAAAAAGTCGAAAGTTTTGACGCTGCAAATTAGCGAATGGTGGAGCTTGAATGTCCAAAACTTTGATTTTTCCGAGCAATCACTACTCTAGCAATGAATAAATAAGTTAAAACTACCCGCCCTTTTACATGCCTAATTGTATAATTTTACTGGACTTATAAGGGATTCCGCAAAACTTTTGTCCGACCACCGTACTCCGCGGGAGTGTCGCATTACCCGGGATGGTGGAAGGCGGATTAGCGAGATGCTCCTTACTGCTTTGGTCTCTTTAATTTAGAACAGAAGTCTACTCCAATTTCTACATGTTTGTACAATTTGGAATCCGCCGAAATTATCAATGTTGAAATAAATATTGGTTTCTTAAAAGCTTCATTCAGTTTTGAATTAAAACTTTTAATACAAAGTATCCTATTCAACGGAAAATTCTTTTTGGTATTAAAAAAAAAAAAAAATTAGATAGGTAATGTTTAAAAAATTTTCATGTTATTTTTAAACATTACCTATCTAATTCGCACAAGCAAGCAGTAATAATGATTTTGTAAAAATGGTTATAGGAAAATTACAGAATAATTGCTTAGCTATACTTTTATTAATTTTATAATTCACTTGAGCCCGATGAAGTAATGAACTATAATATCCTTTTTTTTTAATTTGATTTTTTAATGAATCTGTCAAATCAGAGCGTAAACAACATTTTTATTAATTCAAGGTATATTCTTTCTATTTAAAATAGCAACCATAAATGTATTCAACTCAAATTTATTAATATTCAGATGTGTTTTTCCCTAAAGGAGATAGCAAATAGAGGCCATTTTTATTTCGTAGACTGGTGGAGATATGAGCATTCCACAAGCACCGCTTCTTCCAACTGCTTCCGTGCTCTGAATTCTAAATTGAATAACAGTCACCCGAAAAATATAAGGGAAAATATGAGGGGAATAAAGGAGGATATTAGCGATTTTGGTTTTATAAAAGAAAAAAAGTAATCACTGCATCAAATTAATATATTTCAGGTATGTTATTCATTTCGTTTGATTTAAGGAATAGGATATTAAATTTAATATGATTTTTTTTTTAAAATTAATATCAATTTATTTTGTGGCATTTATCCTTACATGAATAAATTTTACGATGATGTAGACAATTGGGGTGTGCATTCAAGATATAGGTTCCATTTATTATGCCGAATTTTCGCCTTACGGAATTAGCCTTCATCATGGCTAAAATAAAAAAAGAAATATACAAGAAAATACTGTATGAAAATAAAAAAAATACAAGGTAAAAAAACTAGAAGCTTTTCATTTCAAAGCTGGTTATCACTATTAGGTCAAATATATTAAAATTTTATTAAATCCCATGAAATACCCATGCCAGCACACTAAATGTGTATGTTTTGGCGAAATTTAACAATTTTGATATGTTCAGTGGGCTGGCGAGGATTTTTTATGGGATATAATCGAAATTTCATATGTAAGACCTAATAAGAATTTTTAACCAGCTTTGAGATGAATAAAAGAAATTTTGGATCGGACAAACAGTTTTGGAATTATAGCGAAGAATGTGCCATAAAAACTTAGATTTCCCATCAGTACGCGGCTTTTAGGGTGGTTTTCAGGGATTTGATACAAATTTCATATATAGTTTCTGATAGTAAATTTAAGCAGCTTTCAGATGAAAAAAAGATAGTATGGATCGGACGAATAGTTTCGGAGTTATCTTCAATACAGTACCGACCCAAGTGTCTTTGCGGAGAAGTGCGACTTATTTTTTTTTAAGAAGAAAAATGAACTTTATTTTGGGACAACTTGTCCCCTAAGAATAACAAAACGAGTACAATACATAGAACAATCGTCTGGCTATGATAATTAATTATAATAAATGATAATAATAAATAATAATAAAAATTGATTAGTAATTAAATTATGAGTTACAAAAATGAATTAAGGAAACTTGTAATAGGATACATCTTATGTGTACTATTATAATGTATATAACTTAAATATTCATGTTTTACATTTGCTCGGAAGATTGAAGATCCAGGAGGTAAAGAAATAGATGTTGTTTAAAGGAAGTAAGAGTGGAGCTTTTTCGAATTGTGATGGGCAATGAATTCCATAAAGAGGAAGCACGGATAATAAAGGATTTCTCGAAGGATGCAGTTCGATGAGCCGGAGTGTATAGGTTGATGGGTTGGGTTCTAGTATTTAAAAGGTGAACGGAGGAGCGCAGAGTAAGGAGGTCATGGATATAGGCGGGTTTTTTTGGTTTTTAAGGTTTGGAATATGAGAGCACCCAGGAAGTATTGACGTCGAAAAAGCTGGGTAAAGCCAACCAATTTCAGAATACTTATGAGATATGCGAGAGCGTCTGGAGATCCCGAAAATAAATCTAATAAAACAGTTCATTACTCTTTTACATCTCATCTCGAGTTCTTCAGACAGTCCTCCATATACTGTGCATCCGTAGTCAAAGTTAGGGAAAATGAGTGATGATACTAAAAGTTTTCGAGTACTTAATGGTAATAAATCACGGTAATGTGAGAGTTGCTTAAGAATAAAAATGGATTTCCTCGTGATTTGAGAGATATGGTTATTCCAAGTAAGATGTTGGTCGAAAGTTATTCCCAGATTTTTAATGGAATTTTGGAAATGAATTGGACGGTTTTTGAGGAAAAGCAGTGGATAGTAGGGAAGAGCTTTTAGGACTTATTGGAGTTAGTCTTATAGCGGCACGTTGAAAAAATGGGTAAGTGCAAACAAATTTTGGAAATTTTTTCCTCTATAACTATGTATATAGCTAATTTTCGAATAGAACTTATAGTTATTGAGTTATTTTAGAAAAAGGAAAATACGTCCGTTTTTAGGGGGAAAAACCTTATTTCCCGCTAGAAAATTTGTTGAATAAGATCAGATTCGTGTTCAGCTCCCCAAAAAACCTTATACTACAAAAAATACAAAA
This sequence comes from Euschistus heros, assembly GCA_003667255.2. Taxonomy (NCBI): domain Eukaryota; kingdom Metazoa; phylum Arthropoda; class Insecta; order Hemiptera; family Pentatomidae; genus Euschistus; species Euschistus heros. Next base: position 328,068 of record RCWM02000313.1, read on the forward strand.
ATTTCCTTTTTAAAACACAAGTTGCCTGGACTATAAAGCATAGGGTTTATTGACCTGGGGGAATGTGTGATCAAAGGCCGAATGGCCAACCAGGCAATTACTCCTAAGAACAAACGGCTTCATTATTTCTACTGGTTTCCCTCACTGTGTGACGTTTAATGTGAATGCTTTTGATCCCTTTAATTTTACTCCTACGCCTCTGATGACATATTTTGGTACCCTTTTCTATTTGCAAGTGTATTGCGTCCATTTTCTTCTGTCTCTAAGTCTTAAATGTTTTAAAGATACTATTTTGCTTCTTTGTTTCTGTATATAAGTTATTAAACGTGTATATAAAGCGTTCTAGAAATCATTATGTTTTTTGATTTGGTTATGGTCTAGGTTTCGAGAATTAATTGAATGTAAGAAGTACCGAGTATAGAGGCCATGTACACCCATCTAAAAAAAAATAAGTAAACCGAAAGGATACTGGTTTCAGATCTGCCAGGATCTGACGATTTTGATGGACATTCTTGGTCACTTTTCAGAAAGTACTTTTCTTCCTTAAGATCACTATTTTTTATTTAAATCTCCCAAGATTTAACGATTTTAAGATAAGATCGAAGCTTACTGTAATATTTCTATAGAAGTCCCTGAAGCCAGAATTTATCAAAAGCAAGAGTGCCTATATTTTCTTTGTATGTCGTCAGAACATTTCATTTTGACTAAGAAAACTAATTTCTTCTTGTAAAGGCAGCACTTACGGGAACCTATTATACAGTGGTCTATTTTACGTCATCAAAGGTGGAATAGCCCACAGTGTAGAAACAAGATCTGTGGATTTGTGGTTTTACTTAAGAGCCTTAATTTTATTTTCACCTTCATTAGCCTGCGGGCGTAATCTTCCCTACCTCAAAATATAATCTCCTATAAGCCATTTTAATACTCTTGTAAACGTGTCGGTTGCCGGCCACAATGTTTAGTCTAAGGTTTATATACATTAATTAAATTAGTTATATCGGAAATTCACCACAGTTTTTAATTTACTCTATTAAATTTACTGTGATAAAACTTAATTTACAGTTATTTTAATAAGTCATTGAAACCGATGACTTAAGATAATGGATTCCGCTGATGTTGGTTGGCACAAGGATTGTAATATATAATACCTGTTATCTATATATCCTCAACCATCAATCTTATGAGCATATGAGAAAAATAAAAATGATAATATATATATATATATATATATATATATATATATATATATATATATATATATGTGTGTGTGTGTGTGTGTATGTGAGTGTTAGTATGTGCATTTGTATAAACTATTAAAGATTATTATTTTAAATTGACAAATCCAGAAAATAGTATCATAATTTGTAAATTGGATATAACATAATAGGGCATTCAAAGAGGAGAATTTTTTGTGTACAATCTTCTTCGCGGACGATCAGGTGGTTATGGCACAGGATTAAGAAGACCTGATGTTGATGATAAGGAAGCTCATACGATGTTACAAAGCTTGGGGAATGAAGTTAAATTTTGACAAAACCGAATACATGTATTTAGAGGGGAATGAGGAGGAGGATCTCTGGATAGAAGGAGCAAAATGTAAACAGGTAGGATAATTTAAATATTCAGGTTCTATTCTGGATATAGTAGGGGGATGTAAAAGAGAAATACAGAACAGATGTTGAATGGCTAGGAAGGTAATTCGCATCTTGCATCCGGTTTTGTGGAGCAGGACCTTATCCCAAAAGAATAAGAAACGAAATTTTTTAATCATTGATTGAAAGCATCCTCCCATATGGCGCAAACATGGTCCCTCGCCAAAAGTAGTAGAGATAAATTAAATGTAGTCGAGATGGACTACTGGAGGAGGTGAATTCAGAAAACCAGAGCAGATCGCGTAAGAAATGAAGATATAAGGAGAAAAATGGAAATTATGGAGAGCGTGACGGAACATGTTATGAAGAAGAAATTAATATGGTATGGACATGTACGTCGAATGCCTCCTGGAAGATTACCTGAAATGGTTAGAAAATGGAACCCTCCGAGAAATAGAAGGAGAGGACGACCAGCAAGGAGATGGGAGGATGAGATAGCGGAGGAAATGGCAGGAAGAGGTCTGAGGGACGGTGATTGGTGGGACAAAGAAATGTGGAAGGATAGTTTGACCTAACGGAAACCCAACAAAGGGAAACACCATAACAAAGAAGAAGAAGGATATGATTTGTAAATAATGCCAAAGAAAAAAAAGATTGTTTTTCATTTCTATTTTTGGATATGGTAAGGAGAACGAAAATGTCCACCTTTATTTTCCACCTCTTTCACAGAGTACGAAATCTCAATCCAAATGTAAATTTCTTATAAAAGCCTTGGTCAATAAAGTCAATGGTTATAGGTATCAGCTAGAGTGAGGTACTTAATTGACTTGCCACTGTATTGTATAAAAATAATATTTATATAAAAATAATGGTAAAATAAAATGTTCATACAGTAATTGCGGCATTGGCAAATTCATTTCACATTGTTTCTTTGGTAATAACGAAAGTTATATGCCAGCAGATAACCCAAAGCCTTCAACCCTGTGTTACTCCCAATGTTCAACCCCGTACGTCACTTCCAACACTCATTGTTGCCCGGCTTAACTATGTTATATCAGGCTTACATTAAGATTTCGAAATTTAATCGAATGTTAAAATTTTGTAAATAAGGTATATTTTCTGATCTCGATTTTAATATATTCCCATTTTATTCGATATATTGTGTTTTGAATTGAACAGTTTTGAATAACTTTTTAGAAATCCTAAATCTATTCCATCTCATCCTTGTAGTAATTTATGATACCCATCTTCCAAGATATACCATTCTGGGACATAGACTGTAATATACCTACTACTTTTTTGGTGGGACAAAAATAGCCTAATAAATAGAAATAGATTTTGGACTTATCGGAAAGCAATATTTGTACAATAATATTGTCTTTGATCGAAAACCGGCCAACTATGAGATAAAACAAACAGAGGAGCAGGGATGTTATTAGGACTCAATCTGCCTCTCAGCTATAGCCAATACATAATCATCACTGGCGATGGAACGGGATGGGACCAATGTTTACTTTCGGGGGAGGGGGGGTGGCATAAAATAGTGATTCGATATTGCAGTCCTGATCCGGGCAGAGTCGATTGTCTTAAGCGGATTACTCTCTTGTTAGATTTGATTTATGTCCCTGCAGTTGGCCAATAGCGGCAGCTCTAGCATCTGTGTTTGTCCTACCTCTACATCCGCCATCCGCTCGAGGGATTTAATTAAAAACTTGTTGCTTTTAATTTATTTGTATTCGTGCCGCTTACATATCCATTAATAATTATTTTATCTCGATTTCGATTAATATGCGAAAATTTTAATATTATAGTATTACATATGGTATTGAATGGAGGATATACAGTTTATGAACTGGCCAATACAACCGAATAATATATTACATAATTCATATATTCCCTGAGCTATTATAAACATTTAAAAATATTTTAGAAAATCTATATAGGGTTAGTTTCTGGAAAAACCTGAATAAATTACAGTTAAATGCTTCAAAACCTAGGATGGTTGTTCAGATTCTCGTACCCTTCTCAGATCATTACTACCCCTATTACGTTTGACTAGGGACTTATCATTATATATATATATATACATATATATATATATATATATATATATATATATATATATATACATATATACATACTTTTTTTTTATTTATAATTTTTCATTTAAATACTTGTATCTATACGTTCGTCACGATATATAGTTTTCTTTATATTATTAAATTACAACATACAACTCTATATAAAAATTAAAGCAACAAAACCTTAAATAAATAAATAAATTGCTTAAAATAAGGGAAAGTTTTTTATGTCAGTGGCAGGAGACAGTTGGCAAGACTGCTACTGTTTGCACCTGCACTTGTTACACATCTTACTAACTACATGTACCTACTACCTACTGTAACTCTACCCTGGAGTCCCCGAACATTTTCAGTTTTTAATATGCACCCCTAAGTTATCGGCCCTTCCATTTTTATTTCATTTGTATATATCTGTGTGTTATATGATGGCACTTAAATGGGACTAGTCGACAGATCAAATCGATCCGAAAACTGCTTAGTATGGTTTGGCTCAGGTTCCTCGTGGCACTCTGATGTTTCGTCTCTTCCATTCTTTGACAAATTTCTCAAATTAAGACTTTTTTTAAAATTTTTTTAATAACATTGATTGAAGTTTACAACTGTACAAAATTTATACACCAAGTAAATGCGCTGTTAACTATTAAAATAACGTGACAAAACTTGAGAAGAACTACTCATCAGTAGCACTTTAATAAAAATTCTACACTAGAAGGTTTCTGGGCCATCTTCTTTTTAGACGCCTCGGAGGATTATCAGGAATGGTGTGGGAAGCAAGTTGAGAAATTAAAGGATTTGAGTGATTATGGAGCTTACTATGAAAGGATAGATATCTGGTTTGAGCTAAATCTGCAACATAAGGAACATTAAGATCCTTATGGATAAGTTTATTGGTGACAAAGTAAGGAGCATTGAGGATTTTTCGAGGGATTTTGGATTCTAAGGATTGGATACGAGATGAATTGGATGGTTTAGTGGAGCCCAAAATTAAGACTTTTAAAACAGTATTTACATCCATCTCCCTTGAAATTCATTCCTAGCTAACAGGGACTATTACTAAATATATAGGCAATTATGATGTCACAAAACTGAAGATGATTTTATAAAATATTTAATTTATTATATTATGTTTATCGCTCATTTATTTCTTTATGGTCAACAGATTAGATATCTCCTTCAAGTTAGTCATATTGGCACGTAGTAGCACGTTTTATGAAAACAAAAAAAAATTGTATTAGGGACAAGATTTCTTTTTTTTTTTAAAAAAAGAAAAGAAATAAAAATAAATTTCACTTAAGCTAGTTGAATAAAAAGAAAAAAGTTTAACCATAATACAAATCAAGAAAACTAATTACTGAAATGAGTATCAGGTATTGGTTGAAGAAACATTGTTAAAATCCAAAGATTTTTTTCTGTCCTGTATTAAAAAAATGTCCTTTTCTTCCCCAATGTTTTGTTATTCTTTATTGGATTTTATTTCTGGGATAGGATTGATTTAGTTGAGGCTGTTTCCCCTGGGCTTAACCTTTCTTAAGTTATCCACCCTCCCAGTATTCCATGCTCATTCTTACTGTACCAGTTCTTTTAAACTATTCTTTAGTTCTATTTAACTATTGTTTCTCGTTTTTTGGAATCAGTTATACTTCTGCTGGGTTTGATAGGTAATGCTAAGAGCTATATTTCTATTATAATTACTCCATTCTTCATAGATTAGGTTAGGCTTAGTTTAGAATTAGATCTAATTTTACAAGCAAGTCTAGCTACCCTTTAATTGTAATAGTCTTCCATTAACATTTTAATTAAGTATTACAATGGTGAAACTAAATTTCTATTCTATTGTTTAGCGGTAGGTAGTTGTTGATTTCAGCAGTATTCTAAATAGATTTACTTGAGGTATGCATGATGGTATAAAAGGATCAATACAATTAGGATTGATGAATTAATTGCCACTTCTATTGGAATCATTTTAGTAGAAAACTAGTTTCGAATGCTAAACATTCATCCTCAGTTCTGAGGAGATCTAAGAGATACCTGCTAGAATTGATTAATTAATTGCTACTTCCATTCGGGTTATTTTAATAAAATAAGAAATATCTATTAGATCTCCTCAGAACTGAAAATGAATGCTTAGCATTCGAAACTAATATTCTAATAAAATAATCCCAAAAGAAGTGGCAATTGAATCATTAATCCTAACCAAATAGATTTGTTGTATTATTATTTTAACTGTATATTTTTAAATTTATTATAAAACATATAATTTTTAAAAATACGACTGGAATCTGATTATAACAATCTACAATATAAGTATGATTCAAACGCTCATAGTTATAATTAATATTTATACATATTTTAAGAGTTAGGAATATGATTCAAAATAATTTAAAGAAAAAACAATTTTTTTTTTTCTCGAAAAGATTATATATTTTTCTGTTTTTATTTATATTTTAAAATAATTTATTGAAATTTATAACAGTACAAAATATATACATCAGGTAAATGAGTTGATACGTATTTCAATAACATATCAACACTTGACAAGAACTACTAATCATTAGCACTTCATTAAAAATTCTACTCTAGAAGATCTCTAGGTCACCTTCTTTTCAGACGCCTCAGAGTATGATCGGGAATGGTGTGGAAAGCAAGTTGTGAAATTAGTGGATTTCAGTGGTTATGGAGCTTGAAAGGATAGGTATCTGGTTTGGGCTAAATCAACAGCATATGGAATATTAAGATCTTTGTGGATCAGTTTGTTTGTGACGAAGTAAGGGGCATTTAGGATTTTTCTAAGGATTTTGGATTGTAAGGATTGGATACGAGATGAATTAGATGGCTTAGTGGAACCCCAAAGCTCAACTCGGTCTAATTACTGTCATGTAAATGAGTTTTTTGTAATTAAGTGGATGGTTTGAACTTTTGTCAAGTAAATGTTGAAGTAGTCAAGGAGCTTGAAAGTAGAAGAGGAGCTTGAAAGTAGAAGAGGAGCTTGAAAGTAGATGAGGAGCTTGAAAGATGAAGAGGAGCTTGAAAGGATTGGTATCTAGCTTGGGCTAAATCAAGAGCATATGGAACATTAAGATCTTTGTGGATAAGTTTATTGGTGACAGAATAAGGAGCATTGAGGGTTTTTCGAAGGATTTTGGATTCTAAAGATATAAGATGAATCGGATGGCTTAGTAGAGATTATATAAATAAATTTGCCTTAAATATTTTATTAAACAGAAATAGGTCGAACAGAATAATGCATAGTTAGTTAGGGTCGTTGATAACCCTGGAGGAGTTGCAGGTTCCATTATAATAAATTCTTATAAAAAACATCGATGGAAAAGTTTTAAAAAACATCAAAAGGGCAAATGGCGTAGAACAGAAAACTTTGGATCGTACTGAAGGGAACTTTGTATCAAAATGAAGGGAAAAATTGAGAAAAAAAATTGTTGACAGATAGATATTATTTTTGCAATTTTTGGGTTGATGATTGCATTAATTAATCAAAAGATTCAATTAATTATTTTAGTGGTTGATTTATATTAATGACCGAATAACACTAATAACCCAGCGGTTACCAAGTTAGTATTAAACTTGTACTGAATTAAGTAAATAATGTATTGATCCTTTGTTTCCTGGGTCTTTAGCGGTTTGAAAGTTAAGGGCTTGGAAACCATAATTGAGTCATGAGGTTTGTGCAATCAGTATTAGTTTGAAATAAACCCGAAAAGGAGGTTTATTCTATAGATCCTTCATTAAAATGCTCTTAGTTAAGAGGCTATTCTCGCGCTTACTCAATTACCTAAGGGAGGGGAATTTTATCAAAACGTTAAACTGTTTTTAAAATAATTCGTTAAAGGTCACTTGTTTACTCAAAACAAATTTTTTTTATTAAAACCATTAGGCCATCAACCATTCAGTACAAGTACTATAAATTATAACGGATAGTATTGAATATTTTCCGATAGTGAAACTAAAACACTTTAAAGTTCTGTTTTACTCTTCAAGAGCCACTGTGATATTTGTTTGAATTCTCTTTTTTGTTAGTTTTCCAATAAAATTTGGATTCTGGTTCTTTTGATATTAAATATCCATGGTCCATTTTTGTATAACCAATTCTCAATAAGGTCAAGTTTTTTCCTGTCTCTGAATTTTAATCAATTTGGTAGGACTTTGATCCCATGTGATCTGTTCTCTTGTTATACATGAATCTTTCGTCCAGTTTTTGGTTCATTTAAATTAATTTTATCATTGTTCTTCAAAGACTAATACTTCTTTCGCTGCTCTCTCCGGCGCCTCGTTTCCCATAATTCCAAAATGTCTTAGTGGAACCTTTTGCCAACCCCTTAATTTTGTATACGTGAATTTTAACGGAATTTTTGTTACTTGCATGCATATTTTGTAGTCTTTTTAATGTGCTGAGAGTTAGAAATAATAGTGATGTCGTATGTAGGAGTAAGCATGGTGTGTTTAACGCTGAAGAGATGAACTTCTGCAGTATGCATACGGAAACTAGAGATTGTTTATGCTTATATATATATATATATATTGTGAAATGAATATTTTATATTCTGTTAAAGTGGAATCATTATTGTACTTTGACAATTTTAAATATAATAGTGTTTTCTAAAGTCCTTGGTGGTCGTTAAGGAATATAAAGATACACAGTTATAGTTTAATCTGGAAAACATCTTGAGACATTCTTTCAGGTAGTGGAAGGGTGTATTTGCTTTCTATAGATTTTTGCTCACATCTCCTGGATTAACTAGAGTTCAAAAATATATTTGTAAGTGAAATTTGAATATAGTGGTGTGATCTGAACTATTAAGGACTTGCAGAGAAATTGTTTTTTTTGATGTCACAATGCTTTAATTATTGTGTCGTCTCCCTTTTGCTTTGAATACCTTCTAAATATTATCTTGAATATTATTTCACTAGTTTTTTTATTTTTTTTTAAATGAAACTTTATGGAGTAATTATTACGATCTGCCATAAATGTGGGCAATAAGTAATATGGCTTTATGATTACATTCACACATTATGTACAATAAGAAATAAATAAAAAAAAAGAAAGAATACAGAAACGAACTATGCGATACTCATACTATGATATATATATATATATATATATATATATATATATATATATATATATATATATATATATATATTTTTTTTTTTTGTAAATTATACTTTACTTGTATTTCTTTTTTTTAAATTTTAATAAATAGGTTTTTTATTCATTTGTTTTTGATGTATTTTTAATTCATGTTATTGTATAAAAGGTTTCAGAATGCGATGTGTTTGCATTTTATGTGGGGGGGGGGGAAATGAGAGCAACCATCATCTATAAATTTTAAAACATTAATTTTATGACTTAGATAGTGATTTAGAGTTTGATAAATTAATTGTAAATACTGCGCTGATGATTTCAATTTCAACGATGGTTCGTATTTGCCCAAAACGAATGAAAAAACTTACCCAACGTCGCTTCGGAGGTGGAAAGGTCTTATTTGTTTACTAGCTCAAATCGATCCACCAGATGTGATGGAGGGGAAAATTTATTTTTAGTCTCAGCTTCTCTAGCCTTTTGGCTGTATTTTCTTGGACAGGCCTTCTAACCTTATTGCCCTTCAATGATAAAAGTGGACTACCCACTCACTGCATAACCTATATATAAATAAAAGCTAATTTTGTTTGAAATGGTCTATATTAGTTTTGTGTCGGTTCCAAAATTTTCCGATTGTCGATACCGCTACCTCGGTTTAAATTTAATTACTGCTGCAAAGCATGATTAAATAACAGGAGCAAACCAGGTGTGTTGAAAAAAAAAATTATTCCAGAAAGAAATTAGTAAACAGCAAATATAATTTATATATATATAAACAAAAAAATAGTCCAGACAATATAAACAAAAAAAAGAAAAATTATTTTACAAATTTTTATTGAGTTTTTGATCATACTTGACTACATAATTTTGATTCTTGGGTGACAATAAGCTCTTTAGAATAATATAACAGTGTGATGAAAAACTGGTTTCTAATTTTAGATTAAAAAATAGCCTTTACAATAGGGTCATTCCATGTCAAATCAACCAATGGTTTGGACCTTGATCTCTCCGATTTCTATGATTTTTGGTATGGCTGCTGTACTTACTAATACAAGTAAAAATGTATAATTTTACATTTTTCTGACTTTTGGTTTTTGAGTTATAATCTTTTAAAAATTCAAAAAACTACTGTTATCGGTCCTCATATAGTGTATTCAAAATTATGCCTTAAAAAAGTATTGCTTCCAGAGAGTTCAAATTTGCGCCATTCTTTTTTTTTGGAATGCCCCTTATTATGATATATCACTTGATATATTTTCGGTTCATTTTGAATTTTTTCGAAACATCCAAAAACGGTTTTCGTAATTCCTAAAATACATACCCTTCGATTTTTTCGAAAAAAAAATATATGTGATTTATACTATTAATGACTATAATAATAGTATAAATCACATATATTTTTTTCGAAAAAATCGAAGGGTACATATTTTGGGAATTACGAAAACCGTTTTTGGATGTTTCGTAAAAATTAAAATGAACCGAAAATATATCAAGTGATACTTTTTTAATGGCATAATTTTGAATACACTAAATGATGACCAAAAACAGTAGTTTTTTAAATATTTAAAAGCTTATAACTAAAAAACCAATAGTCAGAAAAATGTAATATACATTTTTACTTGTCTTAGTAAGTACAGTTGCTATACCAAAAATCATAGAAATCGGAGAAGTCAAGGTCCAAATCTAATGTCGAATTGGTTGATTTGACATGGAATGACCCATTACTCTCTTTTTGAACGTTAGGGAGTAGAATATATGCGCAATAATTAAATATTTTTTATTACAAAACTCAATCGTCAAAATCGCCAGTATCGATCGATGCCTAGGAATCGACTTTGGACCATCGATTCTTGATACTGATTCTTTTCTCAAGAATCGATGGAATCGAGAATCGATATTAGGAAGCGACACATCCTTAATCTATATCTTTAGAAGCATGGCAAAATCAGGTTTCAGTTGATGATATAAAAATTTGTTTCTCAAAGGATTGTTCCTTATAGATTTTTTTTTTTTTTTTTATAAATTTTGCACTTACAGTGAATAATTCAGCTATTAATGAATGACTAACAAGAGAACAGTTGATTTATTTTTTTAATTAATTGAGCAACTACCCCTCAAGTACTCCAATTGTACTTACTTAATATTAAATTGAATCTTAAAATTAATATATTGGAATGAGCTGACTTTCTTTTTTTTTTTTTTTCTCTTCCTCTTTAAGATTTTGATTCACACCTGTTATTGGGGTAACAATCAGTGAATGTGATGAAATTGAATACTACAGGTCTTGTATGCGTGTGGGAGACTAGCACTCAATAGTACCTCGCTCTGGCATGGATTAAAGAGATTTATTTGAGCAAATCTCTCATCCAGCTTCTTTTAAGCCTTCTGAGTGTATTTCCAGGAATGTCATTCATGGCCATGTCATTAATGAGTATATTGTTATGTCCATGAAGTCTGTCGTGAAATCGTCTATAAAGGTCATGTATATGTTCCTTTGCTGTGGTTATTTCTAAATCAGTGTGAAGTGTGTGGTTTGAAATGTACCAAGGTGATTTCGTGATAAGTCTGAGTAATTTTGATTGGAATATTTATATTTTTTTAAGGTGTGCATTTTTTGCAGTCCCGTATGCTTGTATGGCGTATGTCCATATGGGTTTAAGTAAGTAAGTGTATGTATTCAGTCGTTGTCGGAGTTTTAATGTCGACTGTTTATGAATTATTGGATACAGAAGTTTTAATCTTTTGGTTAGACTGAGACGTTTTTGTTTTACATGTGGGCCCCAGATCATTCTTCTATAAAATGTAAGTCCTAAGTAATGAATTTCGTTTGTTTGTGGTATGGGTTGATTGTCGATGTAGACAGGTGGATTAGAGTCTTGTCTGTGTGTAAAGGTTATGTGCTGTGATTTGGTGAAATTTAGTTTTATTCCCCATTGTTTGAACCAGTCTTGTAGTATTGTTAAGTGGGGTTGAAGAGTTAATGATGCAATTGTGAGGTCTTTATGTCTAGTTAATATTGCTATATCATCAGCGTATGTTGCTGTCAATGTTTGAGGGCTAAGTGGCATATCGTGAGTGTAATGAATATATAACAGTGGAGCTAGTATTGACCCCTGTGGTACTCCGGCTTTTACTGGATAATTATGGTAGTTGATGATTCAGAAGGCAGTTTACTTATCATTAATAAAACAATTTAATAATCAAAGCCTATTTAAATTGCAATTATTCTTCGGAATGTATTAATTTTGAAGAATACAAAAGCTATAGATTTTGTTTTAAAATTTCTAATGGAACGTGAAAATAAAAACTATGCTCTTATTTCATCCATTTTGACTCTTTTTTATCATAACGAAAACTAAAATAACAAATTATTATTTTCCTTGTGTATGAGTACAGTTAAGAAATAATATGAATTTAAAATAAATATTTGTTGAGCAAATTAAACACACTGAGTAATCAATTATAAGACAAACTATGTATTCCTTACGATTTAAATTTTTAGAGCCACTTAAGCATAAGTTAAGTTAATTTACTAACAGATATCAATGAAATATTTATACAATTTTGTATTGAACTATAGTAAGTATAGTTATAAGAATTTATTTATTACCTTGTAAAAGTGCTCCGGATCTTTTAGTGTTGTTAAACTTGCCAGAGTTTACAGAATATTTTGTAATGAAATCATTACGTAATACATAATCAGGCTTATCTTTCCAATACAGTTTAATTGGCTTATTCAATCTTTATAATTATAATATTAAATTTATCAATCAACTTAATTATTTATTAAATAACCGTTTGAATTTAGTGTTAATATTTTATACGAAACTTCAAATCAAGTTATGCGTATACAAATACCTACTGGAATAATTATATTTTCATTTGAAAAATTAATTAATCGTAAAACATTGTTATTTTCGTAATACCTTATTTTATTTAGCTTACATGCAAAAATATGCATATTTTAATACAAATTTGAAAACAAATCATTCTTTTAGTGATTATTTAACAAATTATGACATTTTGTTTATATTTTTCCCATTCGAAATGTTCTGGGATGACTTTTTTTGTTTGATATGTATAACGCGTGAGAACAAACATGCGTTAGGTTTTGGCTGGACAGAAATCGATTCTCTAACGACTGGGCTCACCCATGACTACGTAATCAGATAGCAATAGGAAAAACAGCTCTGGCAATGTTATTTTTTTTTTTAAGTTTTGAGATAGATTTTTTAAATATAGAGGTATATATTATTATTATTATTAAAATATATATTACTATACATACATTTTGTATATTAATATTATTTTAGTTTTTTATTATCTATCATATATCTATGGTATAAATGTGGTGAAATATTTTTAATATTATGAAACTTATTACAATAGTTTTAAACATTATTACGGCATAATAATATAATGTTGTATTATATGCTTAATAAATTGTTCTTTTAAAAAAAAAAAAAAAATACTAGGTAATATTGTTTTCTATACAGTGTATTTGCTGGAGTAGGTCTACTTTATTTCAAGTATAACTTGGCAAAAGATAACCAAATTTTTAATTTTAGTGGTTTATTTTCTTCACGATTTCGACTATTCCCCTATTATCATAAATTATTTAACGATCATTAAACCAAACGCATTAAACCATAAAATAATTCAACTATGGATCAGTTATTTTCCACTTTGGAAAACTTAATTCCACGATTTTAATTTTGGTATATTTTTAATCCAGACACCTTGTTCGCAAGTAAACTTGATTTTTATCAATATAACTCAAAATATATAATATTTTCATAATTTAATTAGGAATATTTGAATGCAGTGTTGGCGTTTACCAAAAAATGTTTTTAATGGAAATTTTTAATTAATTATTTTTTTAATATTATTTTCACAAACGGTATTTAAATTATATATGTATTATTTCCATTTTCCTACAAAAAAGATTTATAACATTGATTAATAAAATAAACTTTTTATAAAAAGTATTTTAATTTTTAGAATTTTAAGTAATTAAGTAATTATTTATTATTATTAGGCACGATGTGGACCTAAGATAGATCACGTGAACCTCTTGTGGTTCCTCTCTCCTTACGACGCGCCCAAATGATCTTCATTTTCTCCCCATGTTCTCTCTTCCTATCCTCCGACCAAGTCCTCCCTGTCCTCTTGACTCCGTTTTCCGGCCGTACTTCCCACGTATTCACCTTTCTTCCGTAAGCATTTCTGTCTAGAGCTTCTTCTAGGTTCGTTTTTGCACTTTTTAGGTCTTTCTTCACTTGTGTGCTCCATGCCATTGTTTTAAGGTTTTTTGTTGCCTTCAGGATCTGATGGGTCAGTCTGTGTTCGGGTAGTCTGCATGTGTGTCCATGTAATTATTTATATTTATATATATAAGTTATTAAGTAATTATTTTAATTTTTAGTATTTTATAAAAAAGTATTTTAATTTTTATTATTTTATAAAAAAGTATTTTAATTTTAATTTAAGTATGTGTTTTAATAATTTGGGTCTTTATTAAACTATCATTTAGTGACATCATTTATTAATGTGATAAATGATGAGATATATAATTTATTTTATATAAAACTTTGTGATACTACTTACGTAAAATAACAGAAAATTATGTCTATAAACTAAATTAATTATGAGGTTTATAAATTTTCATAAAATTCTTTGTAGTACTGTACAATTACTTTTTTTGTCAGTTTATCTTTTTCAGTTTGTGTTATTCCTACCTTAGGCTTGCATGTTTGCTTTAACGTGATCACAGCTGGTGGTGGTTGGCGTTTAGCTTTTAGGGCATTAAGCTGAAAAAACTCAGCCTGCTTGTATGTAAGTTTTATAAAATAATATTCCTGGGTTTTCTTTTTGAAATATTAAAATTCTTGTATCAGATAATTTGACAGAGTCACCTTAGCATTTTTGAAAACCTCTTTGCATAACAAATTCCTTACTAACAACTGTTTTGTGACAATCTTCTCCAATGAGATAATGATAAGTTGCAAAAATGGCGGAATGCCACAAGTGCTCTCTAGCGACCCATTTGAAAATTACACTTAGATATAACAGTTTTATCCATTTATTATTAATACATTTTATTGATATTTAATACAATAACCTGGAATTTGAACATTTTTGACTTGTGACGGCCATCTTCCAAACTGACGATATATGAAATCTAGTATTATTAGAATAGATAATAGAAGTATTAGCGACTTTATTTGTTAAAATAAATTTCCCTACTATAACGGGAAACAAGAAGAATTTTATATTTACGAAATTTATATAATAATTTATTAATTGCAAAATGTACCTTTGATCGGGGAAGCTATTTGGTAGGGAAAACATTAAATTCAGAATCGAGGACCTGAAAGGTCTTGAGAAAATTTATTTCCTGACATAGTTCGTGCCGGCTAATGAAGAACGGAAGTGTAGCCAGTGCTAATGTCAGCTCGATTAGGGGCAAAGGTCTAACTCACTTCCGCTTTAGACAAATCGACAGCTGTTTAGATCTGCTTTATTTCTGCCGCTGCCAACTAAATAACCACCTCTCACCGAAGCGTCATCTTCTATTTGACATAGTTGTTCTGTATGTATTATTTGAGTTGATTTACATGATGGAGGAGATGTCTTCGAAGAATGACTTTAAGTGAAAAAATATCTTAATTTGAATGGCCTTGTTGTTACGCAATTACCCTTTTAGGTACTGATGGGTGTTTTTTGCTCTGTTTTTCAAAAGTAATTGTAAGAATATTTAAATTATTATTTTTCCATTTAAAACTTTGTAGTAAATTGCTGAGATTGACAAACAAAATCCTTTTTATGCAATTTTAATTTTATCTTAGCTTACCATGCTAAAAAAAAATAAAATCATTATAGATTATTGAATATGAGGTTATATTAGTCCTACAGTTGATCTATTAATTAAAATAGAAACGGTTTTTTAAAGATTGTTTATGTACAGTTAAAAAAAAAAATTATTTATTTTTGTTCGAAGTTTGGAGGAATATTCATTTCTTTTTTCCCTCATGTTTAATGGACGTGAGAAATAAAACCTTTTTCTCAATCACACAAAATTATAATAATTTGTTTTGTCACATATAAAATCTTGCATTATTTTTGCTTATTTTATTGCTCTGTTATCTTTCCATCTTCGAAAAACTGGTGGAGGTTTTAGGCTATCATAATTTTGGTTGGCAAAGTATTTTACGCAATCGAAGAAATACAAAACAAAAAACGTTATATGCATTCACTCAAAAAAAAAAAAAAAAAACAAATAAAAAAGAAAAGGAAAGTACTTGATTTAATTTTAGTTGAAAGTAATTTTTTTTTATTTTTACCTTCTTAATTTTGTTTTATTAAAATATATTATCCAAAAAACAAAGAAAATAACGAAGATTTACGAAAAAATGTAATTGCCATTATTATTATTATTAACGAACATAGATATTGGATTAAGTTAACTAAATATTACTAAATAATTTAAAATTATTAGCTTGATGAGAAAAAGTTAGTTTTAAAGAAGTGTTAGCAACCTAATTAAAAAAATAATTATGTATTATTGTTTAAATTATGACGGAAATGTTATAGATTCAGTGAATGTTATTATATTTTTAAGTTGTATTGAACAATGTTAATATCTCATTACATGATATTATATACATCAATTATCATATTTTTAGTCAAAAAGTTCCAAAAGAAAAATAATGAGGGTTTTATTCTTTTGTAGATATTTTCAAGGAATCACTCCTTTTATCTTTAAATATAAAAGGATCATGTACTTTTCTCTTTGAAATCTTTTAAACATCGAATCTGATAAAATATCTTATTATGTTCTTCTCGGAATAAAAGACTACACCAGGCCTTATTAGTTGGAAAAACTTCAAGGGCTTCTTCAACAATTTGTGCCTGTTCATCAGAGTTACATG
Source organism: Euschistus heros (assembly GCA_003667255.2). Lineage (NCBI taxonomy): Eukaryota > Metazoa > Arthropoda > Insecta > Hemiptera > Pentatomidae > Euschistus > Euschistus heros. Next base: position 344,767 of record RCWM02000313.1, read on the forward strand.
GACTTTGGAAATAACTAATTAGCTGAAGAAATAATTAAGAAAGCAAGGTTATTTGTACTGGCGTTTAAAATTTATAAATTTTATCAGAAAAGTATTTTATTTTGTCAATAAAATTTGTATTTAAAGTTTTCAGGTTGAAAAACTTAGCTTGAGTTGCCAATAATGAATGAAGAACGCCAGAACAATGTTAAAATAACAATTAGACAGAGAAATGTGTTAATAGTTAATAATAATAAAAATACAATTCCTTGAGGATATGATGGTGAGCCAGGAATAAGTTTTAAACTGATATCTGGACTGGTTGGGGGCCGTCGATAGATTAACCCTCAACGGCGCCCCTAAAGCCCTTGGCCAAACTACCCCTAAATATTTATGAGGGTGACAAAACGGATTTTAAAATAAGGACTTTTCGAAAAATTGAAGGGTGGGGATAATCTGGTTGATTGATTTTTATATCAATATGCTGGAGATTGAAAGTAACCCTCATGGCACAACTCAGCAACGCAAAATATTTATAACGAAACTTGTTTGTACATCCCTAGGAAAAATATTATTATTTTTCCTAACTCTTTCTTTTAAATAGCACTAAGATCGAGAGTTCGATCTGAAGTATTTAATAATTTCCTGACAATGTGCTCCATCAATTCAAATCGTTAATCATAACCATCAACGGTTTTCTTTTTAATAATTATTTAGTGGTTTTACTTCTTCACTTCGTTCTTCATGTTTCCTAATGTGATGTCTGTTTTCCGATGACACTTATGTCTCAGCTCTGCAGTATTTTTTTATTTTAAATCAATTGCGTAGGATTTTGTGAGAGTTAAGGGCCATACGCTATGATGGGGTAGTCCTTTTGCAGATTGGAAAGCAAATGAAATACAGGCTAATTATTGTATTTTTAATAAATACATATTTCAAGGATCAAGGAGAGGAAAATCCTGAGGAGAATACTAGGACCAGTCAAGGAAGAGAATGGCACCTACAGGATACGGCGCAATGATGAGCTGTATAAACATCAGGAGGATATCCTGACATGCATAAGGAAAAGGCGACTGGCATTTTATGGACACCTGACCGCATGAATCCCAAAAGATTAACAAACAGGATATTTACTGTGGCAGGTAGAGGTAAGGCTTCCAAGAACAAGTGGATAACATTGGTGAAGTCAGATCTGGAACAACTAGGGATCCCACAGCATAAAACACAAGACCGACTGCAGTTCCGACAAGCTATCCGACAGGGAGTTTTCCCAGTGTCCCTTACCAGTAAGAAGACCACAGGGACCAAATGGACAGAGGAGAGAAAGCTGGCTCATAGTCAGAAAATGAAAGAATTCTGGAAGAGAAAGAAGAAGATCCTCACTGAAAAATAGCTACGAGCCTGTGGTCCTCAGAAGGCAAAAAATATATAAAAAATATATATATATATATATATATATATATATATATATATATATATATATATATATTTCAAGGATTTTTATTCCCACATTAAGTGAATTGAAGGACTTGGTGGGCGAAGCGTTTAAGTAACTAAACACAATTTTGATTCATCTATTTTTAAAGTTGTTTTTTTACATTTTCCTCTAGCAGAAAAATGGTACATAACCCCTTTATCTTCTTCATATTTCTTTTTCTGTTTGTTTTGAAATATTCAGGTTTCGCTATCCAACACTTATGCACATAAATTCTTCATCCAAAGAACTGGATACTATTTTTAAAAATGTAACGTAACACCTTCATTCACCAAACCCTCTCTAACGTTCTTCAATTTTCATTTTTGAAATATTGAAGAAAAAAATCGTACAATTCTAGCCTAGTTCCAAAGAACTGACTGTCTAGCCTTTCTTAGAACTTTAAGTGGTAATTGCAAAGCGACCTTTGGTGCTATTTTTCTATCTAATTATTATACTAACAGGATCCTCTCATAGGTATTCTTAATGTATGCCGTCCGTCAAAGTGTTTATATATCTAACTTTTTATGATTTAAAACCTAATTTTTATTTAGGTATTTTATCATTTGTTTCACCGTTTCTAGAGTGCAGTCTACTATTAAATTTTTTAAAATTACATTATTTTTTAATAAAATCTATTTAAACGAGTTCTTGTCTAAACATCTTCCCATTCTTGCTTAGCCTTGATTTTAATTTATCTAAGACAGCGAAAAATATTATCTTCACTGACAATGAGATTATTGCCAAAAGTTCGAATGAGTCAAGAATGATTGTATATCTTAGATAGTACAATTTTAAGATTTGTACATTTATTTCTAATTATAAGCATTTTCGGAATTTAAATTCCTAAAGATTGGATTCTAGTGCTGCTACTGTTACGACTCGAGCCACCCGGTAAGAGTCGCGCGGCTGTATAAGTTGATTACTTTAAAGGACGTGACTGGAATCCATTTCCACAGCGCGTCCCGGCCCATTAGTCAAGTGATCATAATGATTTTTTATAGAAATTGTAACTTTTTATAACCCTAAAATCCTTTATTTTAGTTTAAACCCCCCATAAAAGAAAAAAAAAATACATTTTGTAACTCCATGCATTGTAACTTTCGCCTTCTCTTTGTTTCCATGTACCTGTAATACAGTTGATCCTTGTCTGTTATTTAACGATTTATTATTTACTAGCATCCCCCTTCGCTGCTTCGCCTGATCTCGTAAGTAAAGAATTTTTACTAATTACTGAAGTTTTATTCATTTATCAATAAAAATCTTGAATTGTAGAAAGCATGCTAAAAGGAAAATAAGTCCGAAGACCTGCTACAACGTTCTTGTAAGTCTGCGATTTGCTAGTTACAATATCAATATAAACTTTAACTAAAAATATTAATTATATGAAATGAAATGGTAGATCAATAGGGATCATTGGGACTCTAGGAATATGTACAATTTCTTCAGTCCCTGATCTAGTTGGAATTATAGCCTCAATGATATTTTCACACATTGCTGTAATTGTAAGAACATTATTGGTCATCCAATTTTTAATTGTTAATATCAGTGGATTTTCTGGGATCCAGATATAACATATTTATAAGTTTTCAATAACAATTTAATTGAAAATAAGTAAATTTTATTATCAATTTCGAGCTCTATATAACACCGTACCTTTGTAACCTATCATACAGAATGGTGATATAGGTCGATTTTCAAACTTCACTGCGAAGCACATATTTATTGCTTTTTAACATCAATTGAATAAAAAATGTTTAAATTTCATTACTGCTAAACCTTTCTTGTACTTTGAAGATGATATAGTAAAAATTAGTTACTGATTGGTTCTGTATTTTTCGTGGTTAATAATCACTAACAAAAAATGGCTTGTACGTTTATGTAATAGTATAGATTATTAATTATTTTTTGTTCTTCTGTATACTCTAATATTTACAATGATATTCACTCAATTCACGTTTATTCATAATGACCGATTATGTACATTAGCATATTTGATTCTGGACTATTCTATTGGTAGTTATTTCTTTTGAGGATGAAAAAAGTTAAGAAAATTAAATTATACAGGTATATATTCTGATCTGTTTCTCTTGTTTAGAGAAAACAAAAAATCCTTCATCTCTTTTTATTATTGCATAGTTTCTAACGTTTCTTGCAGGAAGCTTATAAATAATAAATTTTCAGAACCCTTCCTTCGAATTAAATAAGTTAGTTATTTACAAATTGATAAATGTGAGGATGTTTTATGAAACTGCGATGTGTTTTCATTTTAAAATCGATTCGATGTTAATCGTGTAGATCCTTTTATCTAGAATGCTTGTATCTTCTTCTTGACTCTTCCTTTCGATTGATCTTTTTGTGTCCATGACGTCAAAAATCGATGTAACCTTGATAACCCACAACCACAAAAAGAGACCCTACTATCTAGAAGGTACTATTCTAGGTCTATAAGTGCGTTCTCGATAACGATCTTAATCTGAGCTAGTTACAATTAGTTTACCTTCAAAATTTTAACTAACATCATTAATAATAATATTATTATCATTAATAATATCGATTAGTGTTAAGAAACTACCCACACTTCAATCAAAGCTCTTTACAAGAACCTTCGGAGGCGTTCTTTTCAGACGCCTCGTTATGTTATCGAGGAATAAAACGGCAAGAAAGTTTTTTTGAGAAATACTTGAAACGAAATTGTTGTTTTCATAAAAGGAGACCTTCGCCTTCCTACTGATATACAACTATTATTTTTTATGAATAGTGGAAGAAGAACATATTCTTTCTTCAATTTGTGAAATCGAACTATCCGTCACTTTAAAGTGAATTATAAATTGAAAAAGATATCTTAATGCCACCTAAATTGAACTTGCATCCAGAACATAAACAGATAATTTAGGTAATTTATTGTTTATTTCTTCTGAGTATGTTTTAAATTCTCCGTTTTCTTCCTTTCTTCTCAAAAATCAAATCTTCAATTAGAGTTTAAGAGAGGTAGTTAGATTGTTAACGTTATTTAACTGAAAAAAAGAACAATAAGGTCAGTATACAAAAGCATAAAAATCCAGTTTTTATATAAAATGAAGATTTAATGAAAGCGCTTTGTTATTACCTTAAGATCTGGTAGCTGAGTGGGATGAATATCAGCCAAACATCCCAAAAAAAACCCGTGATATAAAATATTAATAACATTTCACACATGACCTTGTAGGGCAAAAGTGATACATTTTGGGCGAACGCGAGTGCGTAACGCTCTAGCACTATTGATGTTGCTCGGATAGAAAATTTGCTGTAAGTTTCCTTATCAGGAATTTAATGGAGAATATTTTTTGTTATATAACATTTTTTGCTAGGACTTACCACTTAGGAGCTATGTTGCTTTGAACGAAAATAGTTACGTTTTGCCTACATTATTTTGTGTTGCTCGGATCAAAACTTTTAAGACAGTCCTCTTGTCAGAAACGTAATAGAGAATGTTTTTGTCTTTTATATCATTTGTCACTATGACCTATACTGATTTTAATGAAAAAGTCATGTGTCATGAAACCCCTATTTTCTCTCAACTTTTGTCTTGAATAATCATTGATTGTTTATTTAATATAATAATAATTCCTTTATTGAACAATATAATATTTTTACACATACATACATTTACTTACCTAATAATCATACTAGTACAATAAAGACTACTCTTTTCATTTGCCATCAGAGGAGTCTTTGAGAGGAGTTGACCTTTATGGCTGTACTTTTTAAATATTCGATAAAACGAATGGAGAAAACTTAAAATTAAAAACAAAATTAACATATTTTTTGTTTGATTAATAAAAAACAGTCCTATTTTAGTGTTTTCCTTCCAGCAGTAACCTTGTTGGAAGGGATTTTATTATTTTCTGTACACACCATACTTGTACAAAGTATACAATGTACATGTAAATATTATTTGCGATTTGATTATAATTTTACATGTGTTGAAAGGTATAAAAATATAAAAATAAACAAGAAAAATAAAATAAAATAAAACAAAGAATAAGAAGTTATATAACATAGATAATTTAAAATTCAATAAAAACAGCAACAAAGTTATGTAGAGAAAAGTTTATGAATATTTAGAGATTTAGAGATATTTCATATTTATATCCTCCATTTTAATGATTGAATTTTTAAGAAATATTTGGAAATTTTCAAATGATTTGTTCATCAAACATTGACCATCCACCGGCCAATGTCCTAGTTTCTGTACTGTTTTTGTCTGTAGAATAGTTCTGTAGTCAGTGAGTAGTCTGCATTCATATATGAGGTGGTGTATATTTTGTTCTTGAGTGAAATCACAAGGACATAGGAAAGAATCTCTTATTTTAAATCGATAGAAATAACTGTTTACTGCCGCATGTCCTGTGACTCCTTGTGTGATGTAAAAGTTAGTCCATGAGTTTGATTTAATGTAGGTCCGTAAGTCTGGAATGAAGTTATGTAGATGTCTTCCCTTGTGTGTAGTGTTCCAACGTGTCTGCCACTGGTCTACTGCTTGTGTTTTTAGCATGTGTTTTAAGTGTTGTTTGGATATCATATTATATGATATAGGAAGGGTAGTATCCTTTGAAGCCTCTTTTGCAGCCTTGTCAGCCAGTTCGTTTTCCGCTATGTCGGAATGCCCTTTTACCCACTTGAAGGAAATTTGAATGTTATCGTCAGTTTGTAGATGTCTTAGAAATGATCTTATTTTTTCAATGATGGGATTGTGACAATGTCTGTTATTTATCATGTATAGAGTACACTGACTGTCCGTTAGTATTGTAATAGTTTTATCTTTTGTCCTCAAATTTTGAAAGTATTCTAGAGATTTAAGGATGGCGAATTGTTCTGCTTGATTATTGCTACATTCTGGGCCTAATTTATACTTTATTACATCTTCCAAAATTTTGTTTTTAAAAATGAGACTAGCACAGCCTACATATTCGCCATTCTTGCTTCCGTCAGTATATATCTCATAGTCTGTGGGGTCAGTTAAGCATTCAGTAATACAAGGAAATTCTGCTGGGTGTAACCAATCCTTGTAGTCGGTAGTATGTTCAAAGTTGTTAGATTTGAAATTTTCGTAGTCAGTGTTCATGTATAACAAATGGAATTTTCCTATGTAACTGGTAGCTAATATACTGATGGGGATCATTTTGGCCAAGACAAAGGCAGCTTCATCAGAGAGTGTTCGGAATCCTTTAGCAATTTTGAGTGCCATTAGCCTCTGGACCCTTTCCAGCTTTGCCTTGTTGTATTTGATCTGAAGTCCTGGATGCCATATTTCAATGCCATAAGTAAGAATAGGCAAAATTGCGCCTTTATACAAAACCTCCAGAGCCTCCGTTCTCAAACCCCATGTCGCTCGCGCTGCTATTGAAAGTGAATTTATTAATTTTAAAAGTTTGTTTTGTAGTATGTCAATATGTCTGTTCCACTTTAATTTTTCGTCAATGGTTATGCCTAAATATTTCAAAGTACGTATTCGATTCAGGTTTTTATTTTGTATTTTCACATTTAAGTCCGGACTTAGTCGTTTTTTAGTGATCACCATATAATTAGATTTTTGTGTATTGAATGTCTTTAATTGTTTAAGTAAGCCCAAGAATTTATTTTGTCTAATACTATATCGACTACTGTCTGTAAATGTTTAAAATATTTTGATGTTATAATTGCTAATATGTCATCTGCAAAGGCCAAAATCGTCGCGTTTGAAGGTAATCGTTCTTTTAACAGTGAGTCAACAATTAGGTTCCATAAAAGAGGAGAGCAGCACGAGCCTTGTGGTGTCCCAATAGACTGATTTCTGTGTAATGCAACGTTGTTTGTCACTAAAGATACAGACCTATTGCTAAGATAATCTTTAATAATCCTGTAAATGTTACGTGGACATTGATATGTAATTAGAGTACTAAAAATTGACGGCCACCAAGCATTGTCAAACGCTCCAGTGATATCAAGCGATATAATAGCGGTATGCTGGTTATTATTGAAGGCAGTTTGGATAATATTTATGGCTTTCATTACCGTATGAACCGTGCTTTTTTGTGGCGTAAATCCAAATTGGTTTTCACTGAGGAGCTTATTACTGTAAAGATAATACGACAACCTGTTATGTATTAACTTTTCCAATATTTTCCCACCTGTTGGAATAATACATATAGGTCTGATAGAGGAAATATCTTCAGGTTTTTTCCCCGGTTTATTAATTAGCACCAATTTAGACTTTTTCCAAAAATCTGGAAAACGTCCAAGGCTGAAGCATTTAGAATATATATTATATATAGTTTGTGGAAATGTTTCGTATACTTTTTTGTATATTAAAGAGTTTACTCCATCTATGCCTGGTGTTTTGTTATCATTGAGATTGTTAATAATATCTGATAACTCTAATTGCGTAACCGGGAGATCGTCAACTGTTTTGGGTAAACTGAAAACAGTCCTATGAAAACAAACAAAAATTGGAAAATAACATTTCACTTATTAACATTTTTTACATTTTTTTAAAACACAAAAACTTAACTATAATTAAATTCTTGGACTAAACTTAAACGGCACTTCCATGCTATTCGACAATACTTTGATATATACAGCCAACATTTTCTATTTTAAATATTCAAAGCTTCATTAAGTTTTCCCAGAAATTTTACTCTGAATTCCTTCAAGATAGGACACACCGCTAGGAAATGATATACATCCTCTCTCTCGGATCTATTACATAATGAGCATATTCCTGTAACTGTGCCATATCTCTTGTTCAAAATTAGAAGTTCCCCTCTGATTCTCATAATCCAAAAAATATCTTTAATTGTAGGACACTATTTGTATAACTATTGCAGGTAGGGTAACTATGATTCAGGTTTTTATATAAAACAGAGGAAGTGGATTTTGGAGCCTTCAAAACTTGTTCTGACTTGAAATTATTGTTTATTTAATTTAAGTAATTTGATCTTATTGTTTTTCCCAATAGGGGAGAAATGAGTTTAAATGAAATATTTATATATATCCAATACACTTTATTTTAGGAAAAACTCCTCTTAAAAAATTAATCTTCATACAATGTAACTTGTTTCGGGATATTTTATCCCTTCATCAGACTGAAAACAATGTTTACATCAAAATCAACTCTCATTTCATCATCTTTATATTTTATCATAATTAAATGTTTATAGCGTCACTTAGATGATCTATGATAATGACTTATTGGGTTATACCATGTAGATACTGTAACTGTAACAGTTACTACATAAAATCACTGGTCGGGCTATTCTAAAAAACCCAGTTCTTGTTAATATTGTTAATAAAGTTATTTTTTTTTATTGTTATTAGTTTGTTCATGTTATTTTTATAATTCATTTTGTGATTTTATTGTTTGAAAATAGTGTTTGGTAAATGTTAGTAATTTCATAATTAGTTGTGGTCGAAACTTGTATCAGTTAATTAAGTGGAATAATAAAAGGGGAGGAGTGAAGTTAGCCGAGAGCTAGTGGGAGTTGAGACAGTGCCTGACCGCCATTAGGCCGCTACCTCCTGTGGCTAGAGTTTGCCTCAGTCATAACTTCTCAGGTAGTGTGCGCAACTTACCCTATATCTTACCCTAACAGTCTCTTCCCTGCTTTGTAGTAGTTTGCTAGCGGAATACCATAAGGCCTTAGTACCTCTGGTCCTTTCCATTGTAGTCGATGAATACATGAATAGGAATACCTATTGTATTCGATACAACCGTCTCTACAATAGGCATGATTTTCAGCTAGTGAAGATAACTTGAGAAGGTCCTATCAAAGACGATGGTTTAAATAAATTTCAGAGTATTTCGGATGCTAAGAGGATTATTATCTGGAGGAGAACTCTCTTGATAGGAATCGGAAATTTGGCGTACAAGTGATCAATGATGGCGTGCCTGATTTAGCAGAGTGAAGTGATCGGTAATCTTCGCCATTTTCGGGGAAATAACTCACTTTAAGGTCTTCTCTTTCATCGTCGTCAAAATCAGTTTATATAAACAGATCTTATTCAAATACTCGATTCAGAAAAGTTATTTATGGATATTTGAATACAGTGTTTGTCATAACTGAAACGTTAAAAATGAAATGTTTTAGTTATTTAAAAATGTACAAAAATAAACCAAATCCCATTCCGAGAAAGGCTTTTATTCATTATTTCACTGGGGAGGTATTGTTCTTGAAATTCATTAACTGGAAATAACGAATTACCCGAAAAGGGTCTTGTAATTCTGCCTGGAATTGGGCAGTAATTGGTGAAACTCCATTTTTGCTGAGGAGGGAAGAACTGAGGTTTTTCTCTGGAAGTCATTACAAAAAGAGTGTTTGTGCTATAAAATAAAAAAATAAATAAATATATATATATATATATATATATATATATATATATATATATATATATATCACGCTATTTGTAAACATATTTTCCAATCAACGTTCATATAGTTTTCAATGTTCATTTTATTTTCTCATGATTATTTTTATTTCTTCTTCTTATGTTAGTGTATATATATATATATATATATATATATATATATATATATATATATATATATATATATATATATAATTAAAGTTCTATATGCAATTATATCTATTATTTACTGTAATTACATTTCTCATGGTCTACATAGATAAACAGCTTTGTCTGAAATTATATAAGCCAGACTATTGTACTATCTTATCGTACATTTTTGTTATTCTTAGGTGTCATTTCATATATATTCTATTCTCTTTATTTTCAATATACGTTCCTACAAGTTGTATTTTCAAAGCGGTTGAAACAAAATTTAATTTTTCCTCGATCAGCTGCGATTGAAAAGTTTACTGAGAAAATGTCGAGCTGTAATTGACATTTTCATTACCTCTATTTCTAAGAACCTTTTCTTTCGACAAAACCTTAATAATGTTAATTTAAAATCATGAAAAACAGTTTGATAAAAAAAGCTTTCCAAATGAATACATCGTAATTATTTATCGGTATTTCGAGTAAATCGATACGTTATATTTTAATTTTAATTTTACATTTATTTAACATTATCGTTATCTTTTTATTTTTATTTTGTTACATACGTCATTTTTGCTTTTATCTGTAGTCTTGAAGAAGTCCTCTACTGTATTATCAGCTCTTCTTTATTTTTTTTTTCTTTACCTCGTCTTGTTGCAGTTTTGTTATTTTATCAAGTAGAAGAACTATTTAGTTTGGAGGTTAATTCATAAAAAAAACAAAAAAAAAAAAAAAAAAAAAAAACACTCCGAGGCGTCTGAAAACGCGCCCCCAGACCTTCTAGTTTAGAACTTTTGTTGTGTGGTAGTTTAAGTGTGGGTAGTTCCTTTACACTAATCATCCTGCAATCATGAGCATCATGATGTATTAGGAAACCTTTTTTATTTTACATAGTACAATGTTACGAAATTCTTTGTGTTCCTTTGTAGTTTCAGTAAAAAAAACCAAGAAACCAACAATACTTTTTCTGGAACCCCTAGTTATATTATTTTTTTACGAAACGAAACGAATAAAAAACAAACAATTAAACGACCTGATACAATTTTACTAATATTACAAAATTAAAAAACAATTGTTCTCCTCCTAGCAACTTAAAAAAAAAAAATCATTTAGAAAGCATTTTCAATAAAAAAAAACAAGAACACTGAAAATTCATATTAAAACGAATGTTCGAATAAGTAATACATTTACTTATTTTACGTAAAACGCTACATGACGAAATATTAGATATTTAGTGCTTAGATAAATTCGAGAACTTTTTAAAGATGTAAGTAAATAATTTATCTTTGGAAAATTGATTTAAACCTAAGATAAATAATTAATGAACCATTGCTGGACTTAAAAAAAGAAGACTAGAAAGCGCAAACTTTAACCTTACAACATAAAGTTTTCTTAAACTTTAGTTGTTATTTGATACACATCAACGTAGAACAGCTTTTTTTCCATACTATCGCATTCAAATTGCTATTGTATTAATAATTCCTTTATTTTGTAGTAAAATGCTGTTTCTAAAATTGTTGTTCGATTGTATTCCAGTTATTAGCAATTAATGCGATTAAATTAACAAGAACCCCTTTCAATAAATGGGAAGCATTAAGAAGGAAATAAAATCATTCAATAATATTTTCAAAAAGATAGTAACATAATCAATAATTGACCAAACTTGACAGGTAGATAAATCATTTGGTGAAAAATGCGTTATATGAAATTCAAGGTTTCAAATACCCTGAAACCTCAAAAGTTATAAAATAAATAGTAATAATTTTCAATTTGAATTACAGCAGGGTTACTAGAATTATTTTGGGTGCCTTTTTATTTAAGTATTGACAGTGAGTTGTATTAAAAAAAAAAAAAATATATGACTAGTGTTCGAAGAAATAAAAAAAACAATGGTCACTAGCTTTAAAAGTTACACAACAAAAAAATACAAATGGAATATTATTGCAGTTTCTATCGTCAAATCAACGTATGAACGAATAAAAAATACATTAGTGAGTTTACTCTTCGTGGATATTTATTATTTGATAAAAATAATAAAAATGAACCATTTTTCGTCCTCTTTTCCTCGTCTTCTAAATATAACTTGGCTATCCATCATTACACCTGACGTATATACACCTTGAGTCCCCCATGCTTCAAGGTATTGTTGCTATTACATTATTCTCTGCACAGAGTTCAATATTTTACATCACGTGTTCAATGCATGATATGTTTTGTTGCATTGGAAGATATAAAATGGATGATATAATTGAATATATTTAGATCAACACTTAAAATATACATCAATCAAATATGTAGAGTTCGATATAAGCAGTGGGGACTATTATATTAACTATCTATAGGGATGTATATCGGTAAACATTGATATTTTTCTCCCAATAATCCGATATTTTCATATCGATATATCGTAAATCTTATAAAAGAGGTTTAAATAAGGGAAAATTTTTAATGTGTAGTGTTTTTAATACAAATTTTTCAATTTTATATAGGTTGTCTAGGTAATATGTTGCTACTGTTTCCACTTCAGTGCCAACAGAATGATTATTTGTAGAGACAGTAAAGTAAGTAGAGAAAATTTGGGATAGTTACTTTTCCTAAAATCCAATGATGACGATATGTAGGAATTGTCGACCTACTGGAATACTGACAACTAAGCATACGTACCCACTGACTACTGTTAAATTTTAAATATATGAAATAATTGTGTTTCTATTTATGTTATAAAATAAATTAAGGTAACAACATTGAACAGACCACAAGTCCACCCCTGCTTCCACCCAAAATACCTTTATATACCATGATAAAAAACACTAAATCTTTCTCACATTTTTTTTGGTAGAAGTGTTAGTTGAATTAATATTTCAATCAGCCTTCCTTAAGACAATAAGTAATATTGATGACAACTCCATTCACACATCATGTAAAATGAAAATTTCTCACATTAGGGACGTGGAAATAACAATATACCGAAATGTAAAACACCACATTCATTTTACATGAATTACCTTACCTTACGTTACCTAAATTAGCTACAACGATAAAATAAGCAGGAATACCATTGTTACGTGATTGGAATGTTTAAAATGTTATTTAAAAAAAATATATCGATATATATCGTTATTTTTAGTCCCCGATATATCGCGTATCGATATTCAGAGCTCAAAATATTTTTCTAACTGTACCCCTCCCTACCTATCTATCTGTTCAATAAATGGGGAGTAGGTCAAGAATACTATAGCTGAAGATGTGATAAATTGAATTTCATGTTAGTTCGAAGGTGCCAAACGATTTAATAGACGGTCTTAAAAGTGAATTTCAAGCCAGATATATTTATATATATATATCTCAGTATCTCAGTTTATCAGAAGTTAAAACATAACATTCAATATTGATCAAGTGCTTTCTATTTTGGTATATAAAGGTACTTACTTACTTCTGCAGCTCTACAGCGCCGGGTAGACCTTGGCTTCTCCAACAATATTAGAACCGAACATTGTCCCCAGTGGTATTTTTTTTGGAGCTCTGCTGTCTTCCATTCTTAATACGTGGCCTAACCATTCGACTCTTCTCGCTTTTATGAACTGAACTATGTCACAAATTCCGTAAATTTCATAAAACTCTCTGTTTTTGTCGAATTCTTCACTCACCCCCAACTACCACATGTCCATATATTTGCAGTGCGTTTATTGTGGAGGTTCACAGGTGGTATAAAAAGTTATTTTACCATAAAAGTAGATGACAGTGTGGCAAACCTCGTTTCTGACACTCAAAAATGTACATTTAATTTTTTATTATGGTAAATTGTATTATTGTTAATCCTCCCTAGAACTGTGAAAATGATGTTACAAGTTGGTATAGATGGGTTCAGTAGTTTTCACGGTTATTGATCGGATATGAAAAATCGCCTTTACTTTTATTTAATAGTATAGATTTAGATGATTGATTTAATTAAAACAATAATTACACTTGATATTAATTCGCTTACCCCTCCTTAAATCAAACAATAATGTAAATATTTTCTTCTAATCAAGAGCTTTGCTGCTGCTATTTGTTGGTTTTTCTTTATGAACTCCCTGATATGTATGAATTTCAAGTAGCCGGTTTTAAAGAATAAAATAAAATTTTTTATGAACTTCATATTACTGATTGTGTAAATATTTTTATCTTCATGATTTTGAATGCATGATATAAATTAGAGGACTGAAATGGAATATATAATTAATTGGAAAAATACAATGAAGCCTATAAATATTAGTTAATGAACACATATCACATTTTGTTATTTATTATTGTTAAAAAGAATGTTATAAATATTGGCTCTTGCCTTATCCTGATAGCGCGGAAGGGAAATCACTTATACCCACCGGATCCACTCTGAAAGATAAATCAACTAGAGGATCAAAGCACTGATGATGGCTGATGGAGGCTGGGGAAAAAGTGTTGCTGAAGTGCTCCCCTCAACTGATTATCTCCAGCTCTCTTTGAAGGCTCTCTCTTTGAGGGATAGTTTTCATTGTTACTATTTTATAGCCTCTGCTTTTACCAATATTTCATTTTTTATTCTCTAATGTAGTGTTTGAAGGCGTTTACGCTATACTCTGTTGCGATGCGTTCAATTAACCTAATTTATTATCTTATTAAGAAATTGATCACTGTATGAAATCGCTACGATGTTTTACAGTATTACCAATGCAACAATGTTTACTAGCAAATGTACTAAACAAGGCATTAAATAAATTTTAAAAATTTCATATGTATTATGATATTCTTTGTCATACATTATTTCCCTGCTATGTATTGGGTAGTCCAAATATTAATGCAGGATATCATATTTAAACCAAAACCTGATACTATTATTAAAGAGATTATTTATCAGGTTTTGATTGTAGTGAAGAGATAGCATTCTAAACTACAATTTTACGTGAAAAAATATTTCTCTATCTTGATTGAGAGCTGAAAAAAAAATAATAAGTGATTTTCATATTGGTTTTTATTTTATTTTTCGGCTGCCAATGCTCATTGGCGGCTATAAATATAGTTTTGCACTATTATAAGTTCCTACTACCCACACAAAAATCGGCATTCAAATTTGTGAGTTACAAGTCAAAACGTCTCCTTGTAAGATGAAACCAAGATATCACACTGTATCAGATCTGGGTAATGGGACCTTATTTAATAGGACTTTTGGGCCGAAACTACGATGTAGAGAAAAAGTAATATAATAGGTTTTGGTTGTGGTTAAGAGATAAATATTTCATAAATATTACTTTGATAATTATATCAGGTATTTGTTTAATCATGAAACCCTGCACTAATTTCCGGACAACCCAGTATTATGACTTTTATACATTCGTTTCATTAAACTAATATTTCAAAATAATTAAAATTTTCAAGTTTATTTTAATAATATTTTTCAGAAACAACACAAGCAATAGCGTTTCTTATAGAAAATACTTTCTTTTTTTTTCCAGTTTATAAAAAATAAGTAATAACCAGTAACTAGTGTTATATCTATTTAAAAAGTTGTTCTTTTTGCACCTGATTCTAAAAAATAATTTGAGCTGATTTAAAGGAAATTTTTTTTTTTAATTCTGTCAAACGATCTCTTTAAAAACTATAAATTTCGCGTGTTACATAGAACCAAAAATCATGTTTAATTTAAACAACTTGTGTTATAGTTGTTTAAATTAAACTTGATTTCACACTATGGATTAAAATTAATTTTTGTATGACAATTACTTTAAGTGTCTAAAATGAATACTGTTGAAAAATTAATTTTTTTATTATCCTTTTTTTTCTTAGCGATCTAACTATTTTACCTTAGATCTGAACTCAGACTTCAGCGGACTAAATGTTATCAAATTTAGTCATATTCAAATATTATTTTTATAATAATTGAAAAATTATTTTTTTTAACATAAATAAAATGCAATCATAATATTTTTTAAAAATTCCATACTAACCATTGAAGAAATTAATTTGGAAAACCTTTAACACATTAAAAATGTTTGGTCCGAAGATACCTCCAACCCGAAATCCGCACCAAATACTACACTTTATGGAAGCATTTGTTTTTCGACAATCACACGTGGGTTCACGTACTCATCAATATGAAAATGAGTTCCGTTGCTTAATTTTCCAACTGTGGCCGAACTTTTTTTATTTTTGAGATATAGTTCAATAATGAAAACACGCTCTATCTTGTAACGTTTAATTTTTATTAATCCTTTTCAGATGTTTTTTTTTTTTGCCACACTACTACCAATGGCAGCAAATTCACATCTTGCGTTTGTTTTAGGACACCCTATGTAATCGTAAAATAGTATTTGCAAGTATTAGCGGAGACCTCTTTTCCATCAGTCAAGGATTCTTAAGTTTAAAATAATTATTTCTCTTTGAATAACTTTGTGAACAAGTAACGGATTCACCTCATTCTCCAAAATCATAATTGATATATTAGAAATAAGTCGGTTGGTTGTTGCCTGCTTGATAGTCCTATGACTATACTTGTGCCGAGCACAAAAAGAGGTAGATTTTTCGTATGGTTATATGTGCTTCTTATGTGTTAAGTTTTCTTTGTAAAATTACAAAATGTGTTAGTAAAATTATTAAAATAAAGATTATTTAAGTACTTTCGGTGCAGTTGAAGCTAAAGCCATAATATTAACCCATTAAAGACTATTATTGCCAAACGGCAATATGAAACACAGCATTGTTTGTTAATTAGACATTCTTTAACAAGAATGGATAGTTTCATTAAAAAAGTTTGACAAAAATAGTTCCAGTCCTTGAAGGGATAAACGCATCACTAAGCATGAAAATCTCAGTTCAAACTAAAATGTCAGTTAGCTCTTTTATGCTAAGGTTGCACCATGGCGTCTGAAATGAAACTATATCTGAAGATTGTGGTTGTATAAAGTTGAAAAGATGAGGAAGGAGACATTTTAAGATTTATTCGTTGCGTTGAGTGGAGAGGAGGAGACATTATACGAGAAGGGAGAAGCCTATTGAGGGCAGAGTGGTAATCTTCTGTCTTCCTAATCCCTCATAAACAAGCATTTCACGTTGCGCTCTCTCCGAGGAGCAGGCAATTTGGCTGTGTGAGGGAGCGGAATAGGGGTCGTAGTGGAAGTAGTGAAGGCGGTACGGGTCCTTGTTCTCTCGAGAAGGCTTCAGGAAATATTTGAATCAGTTGCGGGAATTCGCATGTTTTTTTTTTTTTATCGAATTTTCTATTAAATAAATATTATAAGCTGCCTCTCTTAAAAGCAATGAGTAATTTTGATAACAATAATCCGTTCACGAAATACGTACAATTAAAATAAAAAAATATAATAAATTCTTCAAGGAAGGAGTTACTTTTATTGATCATTAATAGTATTATAAACAGAATTCAACTCCTCTTTAAAAAAAACACCAAGAGAGATTGATTTAAAGTCTGATAATGGGACCTTGTTTCCCGAAACATGTAACAAGTCTGTACTTTTAATAAAGAGGAGTTTAATGCTGTTTATAATACTATTATTGATCAATAAAAAAATATATATATGTTTTAAACAATTTATTGATATTTACAACAGTATACTTTATATACAAGTAAATTTGAGGAAAATGAATTACAGTGACATGTCAATAAGACGTAAAGAACTATTCACTTGTTGCACTTCAATAAAAATTCTACATTAGAAGGTCTCTTGGCCTCGGAAGATTATAGGGAATTGAGTGGGAGGCAAGTTGAGACTCTAGTGGAATCGAGAGGGTTTGAAGTTTATTATGAACCTGCCTTGGGCCAAATCAGCAACATATGTAACATTAAGGTCATTATGGATAAGTTTGTTTGTGACAAAAAGAAGCATTGTGGATATTACGAAGGATTTTGCTTTGTAAGAATGGGATACGAGAAGAATTGGAAGGTTTAGCGGAGCCCCAAAACTCAACTCTGTGTCCGATTATTTTGGATCTAGTTACTCGTCTAATTAGTGTCATTTAAATAAGCTTTTTGTAATTCATTGGGATCTTTAACCACTTGTGTAGTAAATGATGGTGTAGTCAGAAACGACAAGTAGTTTCTTGTCTATTAAGTCTGGTATGTAAAAGTAAAAATAAAGGAAAAAATAATAGACATTTAACTGTACTGACAAGGTGCAAAATATAGAAAGTACTCATGTAGATTAAATTATATAGTATACAAATATAAATAAAACAAAAAAAACTCAATTTCTCCCTGAATGGGAAACACAATAGATCATTGATGGATATGCATACCTATAATTTACTGCTTTTATATCAACTGCTTCTGATAAGTAAACCGTTGACAAATTTTCGATCCAATTAACACTGACAGTGTTGTAAGCAGTAACAGTATGTCAAAAATGCCCCAACAATTCAAACCAATATCGCTCCTAAACGGTAGGTTTTAAGAAAAAAATATTCTCCTTTATATTTTTGATTAGGGCAACATCAACAGAGTAAGAGCATTTGAAAATTTTACTTTTTTGAGGTTGAAAAAAAAAAAACCCATTATAAACAAACTATACACCCCAGCCAAAAAATAAATCCATTCACACTGTATTTACAATGCATAAAACCAAACCAGGGAAATCCAGACCTTATGGTAATTTTATAAATACAACTAAGGTTCTAAGTTATGTTCTTGGCATTTGCTACAAAAATATTAAATATTTATTTCAGTTACTTCAATTAAACATTCGCCAGTGAATTTGAATTTTCTTGGTATTTATTTCTTATTTGTAACCTTTGATAATCTTTTAAATTGCTTTCGTCTGAAATGTCAATAAAACCAGACCTTATCGACCAGGGTTATCGTATTTTATAATAATTGTTATAAAAGTTGCATTTTATACCTTTGTGTTATCTTTATTAGTTCTCTCTATTCATCGAGTTATTACCCTTTCACGTGGTCTCTTTGCAAGTAATTTTGCAATAATTAATGCATAGAGATGCAGCGATTGATAATATTGAGCTTTTTCCATTCATGCATATCGAAAGATACTGACTGACAGGTGGAATTCTAAGAATTTTTTTTTGGTGTATTTATTCTAAGGGTCAGTTCTCATGCATAGAATGTTTCTTTCACGATTTCCCTTGGACCGCCCTAATTATAAAATAGTAAAATAAAGTAAAACTTTATTGAAGTATTGTATAATTAATTTTATTTTTTTGGTTTTATTGTAAATATAATAAGGGTATCTAATCATATTATTATAATTACTGATAGTTGACCATTGCGCTTGATTAGTAGGTCAAAGCCTTTGTTAGAGCTCGATTAGCTAATCTTCACTAGCAAAACTAAAGCAGGTTCCTGCTGCGTCTTATCTTCCTTTGCATTCTCCTTCCATCCCAAGCTAAGGCGTCCTCTGTATTTTTCTTTGTGAAATTTTAGTGGTGTATCGTTTTTATTCATTTAGCTCTCATGTCTTGCCTGACGTAGTCTTTTCAGAGGCAAAAACTTGTATCTTAATGAAAACCTCGTATTTCAGCGTTTTTCTTATTCTTCTAAGCGCTAATTTGGATTTCCTATCAAATATATAACTGTGTAATTTATCTGAAAACAGAGCAAGAACAGTTCTTCAGTTAGAACAGTTACCGTCCATGGTTTAGATTTATATCGCATTAAATATAAAAAAAGAGTTTATATATATATATATATATATATATATATATATATATATATATATATATATATATATATATATAAAAGTATGTCCCGTTACATCCTATGAAAGGTCTTGTGTTCAGTATTTGGTGAGGAAGTTTTGTTTCGGGACTAATGATTGTACAAATAGGTGATGTGATTTTCCCACTAGCCACTTTATAGAGACAGGTTGTGGACTTAGAAGGGTCTCGAGACCTTGAGACCTTCCATTGCTTAACTTACAGAAATTAAATTTCCAAAACATGAAATAATGAAAAATGTAATTTTATTCAAAATAAAACGTATTTCATTGGTGGTCTTTGAAGGGCCTTTTTTTTCTTTTCTTTCATAGTTTTATTCTTGCTAGTTAAAACTAAATATATATTCATATAAATATGTATGAGTATCTAATAGCATTCTATTTTAACTAGTCACCAATCAAGACAGAAACCTTATATTATCCTCTTTATTGTGAAGAATTGATATTTCATAAATTGATAAAGAAATAGAAATATAGAAAAAGGATATGCATGGACATTTATTTCAAGTAAAAACACATGTACCATATTTAAATGATGTTTTTTTACATGCATAAAACCACTTAAGCATACTATTTTCAGATCTGCCCGGATCTAAAGATTTTTGATGACCGAAGGATATCCTTGATCACTCCCCAAAAAATCAATTTATATTTATTTAAGTTTTTGTTCAGTTTCATTTATGTTGCGGAATCATTTCTTTTCAGTTGTTTTTATTATGTCGTGTTGTTTATCATTTTATAATCCTTTGAGAGTGGTGTCCCTTGTTGAACTTTTTCCACAACCCTACACTTGGCCAAATTATGTTTAAACTCTTTTTTTCTTAGTTTATATAAGGAATCTTCATTTGAATTAAGTTCTAAGATTTTTCTTTTTTTTTTATGATCATACCAATCAAAAATGATACGAGTTCCAGGACACAAGGTTCAAAAGTTCTATCGCTAAATGTCAAAAGGTTACGGATGAAGCACTGTTCTAAATATAGCCCCAGTTGCTAAATCTAAATAAAGCTTCCCTTTCGTAAGCATCCTTTCATGCTAATAATTCTCTTTACCAAGAATGTTTTAAAAAAAATAATTTCTTGGAAGAAATCCCGTTTTTAAATATTGACTTCTTTATTAAAATATAAATGTCTTTAGAAACCATAGTAATTCAACTTATCTTTATTAAATTATGAGATTTTATTTAATAATCTATGCCATTTTACTTAAATACTTGTTTAGGTTTTTCATATTTTTGTACTAGTTAGGTGAAGTGGGAATAAGTATAAAACAGTAGAACAAGATCTCTGTAAACGGCAAAGAGTTTTATTGTTAGGCACAAGATGGAGGGAGGATGGTTGTGTCATAGAAGCATGGGTTCGATTCTTACCTGAACTAGGTGGTTTCCCAAAAGCAGTCTTCAATCCTAATATTCAATAAAAAAAAAAAAAAAAATCTATAAAAATGTATGTGGTAACTTTTACTGGTTTAGCAACTTTTTTAATAACCTATCATTTACTGTTATTTCTGGTGAAGGTATATGATTAGAGGAACGTACATCATTTAGCTTTCCTGAAACACGTCATAGTGTCATTGATTGAGTGTATCATTCTTATTTGATTTAGCTATGATTTTAGATTAAACTTAAACTTAGAATTGCTATTTTTGATAAGATTATGTAAAAAGGTCATACCTTTTTCGAAATTTCTAACTCCCTTCTCTTCCATCACATATTCTCACTTTCAAACAAATATATATATAAAAAATCTATATCATTTTATTAAAGATCGAGGATTCATTTTTTTTTTGCACCTCTTCTATTGTGCGGTAATGTAGATAAATAGAATATTTGTATTTTATCGAAGAATATATTTTCAAGGTACCGACAAAGTTTTCATAACACGTAATCTTCTTTAGATAACCTCATCCGGAACTTTACCACCCTGTTTAAGTTAGTAGTATATAAATATTTCATATATGGATCACAGAGGATGTACTTAACCTGGGGTTAAATATTGTAAGTATATAAGAAATATATATGTATGTATTTTTTTATTTGTAGCTTCACTAACTTTTTGTTATTTACCCGTTATTTTGTATAATTATTTTATTAATATTACTTCATTATGGTTCGCATGTTAAAGAGGAATGAATGTAAAACACTATTTTATTTTCATTAATTTTGTTAGACTAGAATTCCCCATCGCGGCTTCACCCGCTCTCATGAGTAAAGAACACAGATAACTTAAAATAATAATTTAAGTATTATTCGTTTATCGATAAAAATCCTGTATTGAAGTATGCCAATGAGCATTATTTCCTCAATGATATTTTCACGCATAGCAGTATTTAACTCGGTTAAAACTGCACAGATTAGGTGGTTGAAAGTATAATTGGACATCCAATTTTTCATTTTAATGTATGAGTTGGTAATCCAGAAGGACAGGTACTATTAAGAAACTCTTTGCGGATTATTAAGTCCATCACATTATCAGTGCTTACAACTAAAGGCTACCCACCATATCGAAAAGCAAAGAATCGACATTTTGATTTGGTAAAAATTTTTATTTGATAGAAATAATTTTATTGAAATCATCTGGTTGGATTTTAATTTCTACCATAAAACTACTCGTCAGCGTCACAAACCTCGTTTCTGCCACTCAACATTAAACATTTGAATTTCTATATAAGACTAAAGCGACAATAAACTGCCCGTCGATTCAGACTACTTCAACATTTACTAGACAAACGATCAAACCTCCCAATTCATTACAAAAGACTTATTTACATGACTGTTATAAGACCTACTTGGATGTACGGAGTTGAGCTTTGGGGCTCTACTGAACTATCCAATCCTTACAATCCTAATTCCTTCGGAAAATCCTAAATGCCCCTTACTTTGTCACCAATAAGCTTATCCATAAAGACCTTAATGTTCCATATGTTGTTGAGTTAGCCCAAACCAGATACCTATCCTTTCATAGTAAGCTCAATAACTACTCAAATCCATTAGTTTCTCAACTTGCTTTCCACTCCATTCCCGATAATCCTCCGTGGCGTCTGAAAAGTACATGGCCTAGAGATCTTCTAGTGTAGAATTTTATTGAAGTGCTAGTGATGGGTAGTTCTTTTCGAGTTATTACATGTCATTGTAATCTTTATCAGCTTATTTACTTGATGTACATATTTGTATAGTTGTAAATTTCAATAAATTAATAAAAAAAAAAAAAATCTATATTGCTGAACCTTCCTAGAACCATGCAAATGATTTTAAAATCTAATGCAGATGGATTTAAGTTTTACTATTGCAAACTCTGTTGTAGAATAGCACTATTATCGTTCGATTTTAAAATTCACTAAGATTCATACGTCACACCATATGTTTATAGTTTTTTTTATAACAATTTAATTGAATTATGCAAATTTTAGTATATCAATTTCTAACTTTATATAACACCTTATCTTTGTAATTTTCCAACTACACCGCAACACACATTGTTTGTTTGTGTATTTCGCTTAACGTCACTTTATGCTGCTATGGTTAACCGGACGAAGCTACGGTGGGAGTCCTAAATTTTGCCTATCCAGGTATAATTAGGATAGGGATCTTTAACGAGTACCTGACATCGCACAGGATCGGGACCCCCATTTTACGTCCCTTCCGAAGGACGGCATAGCTAAGGATTTTTTACTGCCTTTAAAGAATCCTAAGGTCATCTGCCGGGCTGCGAACCCGCGATCTTGGGTTTAATAGGTTGCTATGCTAACCACTACACCACAGGTGACCCCGCAACCCAATTTATCGCTTTTCTAACAACAATTTATTTGAAAATATTTAAATTTTATTGTTGCTGAATCTTCCTTGAACTGTAAAGATTGTGTATATAAAATTTGGTACAGATTGGATCCGTGGTTTTCGCAGTTAGTGATCACAAACGAAAAATTACTTGTCTTTTTATATAATAGCATTGAGTATAGATTTGTGTTCTATAAATACAAATGTGGCATTATTTATTCAGAAGTAATATTACTTAAACGAACCTTATAAATAAAATAAACAATTCATTTGACGTATATGTTTAACCAATGGTTGATGTTTCTCGATACAAAATTTGTTTTGGTATTAAGGATAGTTTGGAAGCGTCCTCCCGGAACGGCAGAGGTGCCAAGGTCCTGATGATTGATTACACCCTTAATTTCCAAAGGGCCCTGGTAGTAATTTCCTAAATGCTTTCCGTCATGATCAGTAGCACTCCTTTGGAATGGATAAACAGTTCGTTTCCCTAGTCTAAATTGAAATTTAGATGAGTCAAGTTTACTAACTTAGGTTAGAGTGTACCTATGGTTAACGTTGTGATTGAAGGTTATATTCATCATAAAAAGAGAAACAAAATGTTAAATGAATTTATTTAATTGAACTTCAGGTTATGAACTAATTATTTTATGCAAAATACAATAAAATATATACAAAATACAAAATTAGATAACAAAGATATTAATTAAACATGAAAAAAAAATTATATATTTGAATGAGTAGTTCTAAACAAATGAATACAACTTTTTTTGTTTTATAAACAAATGAATTTTTTTTTTTTTTTTTTTTTTTTTTTTTTTTTTTTTTTTTTTTTTTTTTTTTTTTTTTTTTTTTTTTTTTTTTTTTTTTTTAATCTAATACAGGTATTGTTTTTCCTTTTGGAATTTGAAGATATATCTTCTTTGCAATTCTTGGAAGTTCTATGTTGACTAAATGTACTCCTACTACATGAGGAGTGTGGAGGGAACGGCCGGCGGTAATACAATCAATTTTTTTATTTTTAAATACTACAAATTTATTGATACATTAATATAAACAAAGAATTATGTTGGGAATAAAAGATATGAACAAGGCAAAACTAATTACGAGAATCAATAGCAAAAATGTATTCGATTAAACGATATTCAGATTTTTCAAAAATATTTCGGTAACCCCAATTTGTTCTCAACTAAGGTTACTCCTGTTCTTATAAAAATATATATATAATATATAAATAAAAGGACTTATCACCGCATTAGCTTGAAGAAATAAAAAAAAAATTGATCTAGTTATTTATAAAATTATACAAATAATAAATGGTTTAGGCCTAATATATAATAATATGATATGGAAAATCTAATAAAATCTAAATTTAATATTTATATAATAATATACTCCATCCTCATGAGAAAGCATTGTACAGCCGGAAGGCTTCATTAATGAATACACTTTTGTTATCCTACTTAAGGAAGGGTATCGATATACCATATATCAAATTATCGATATTTTTCTTATCATAATCCGATAGATTTTTTCGATATGCACCTTAAGATATATTGTTTTCTCTACTTTGTAAAGTATATACATACAACTATGTATATATAATATAATATAATATAATATATATATATATATATATATATATATATATATATATATATATGTGTGTGTGTGTGTGTGTGTGTATATTTTTTAATGTTTAGCGTTTGGAGTGTAACTATTCCAATATCATGTAGAATCGATAGGAAATGCGTTGAAATTATTCTCTAGATCAGGGTGAACCATTGTTTATTATTATTTATTTATTTCATTTGTTTAATGTTTATTTATTTCTTTTCGCTTTATTATTACTATTGTTTATACTTTTATTTCCTGATTTATTTTATCTTAATATTTATTATACCTTGTACCTTGTAAAATCTGAGGATTTTTTTTTTTCTTTTTATTTAAATTGGTTGTACACATTTAATTAATGCATTCTTTGTCATCGATATTATTCATTGCCCTTTAGAGAGACAGCTTTTAATATTTATTCATTAAAAAATAAATAATATATAGTTAATTTTTTGAAAAATAAAAACAAATCGATTTCAAGATTAAACCTACATGTACAAACTTGATCTATATAGTAAAAAAATAATATTTTAATTATTTCGAAACAAAAAGCAGTAAAGAACTATCAACGAAATTATCGGTACTCATATACCTATTCAGTATTTATGATCAGTTATTTTTGTTCGGTACCAGATCTAATCCTGCCTTTGCAACAAACTTTCGAATCGCACGAGAAAAAAATGATTGAGAATCTCCTTCTTTTTAAAGTCAGTTAAAAAAAAAAAAAAATTCATATTATGAAGTATTAATAACTAAATATGTAAAACACTAAATCCATGTTGGAACTAATGTTAGCTTCTGTTACATCTTGCACTTAAGGAGATGAAATATAAAATATTAATATTCTTCTTATTTAGGTTATCGCTGCTGTACTTAGTTTTGAGGTTAAGTCGAAGAAACTTTAAGTAAATTATTTTGTTCTTAGAAGGAAGCAATGAATTTATAGCACTAATAATTGTTATACTAAAACTAAATTGTGGCCGACGTGCCCTTATCTAAAAGCAGACAGCCATGAAAGAGGACCGAGAAATTCTACACTTATTTAGTCGGGGACTGAGGAGAAGGGCCCGCTGGAATTGGAGAAGAGATTGAGCGGGAATTCCGCCCCCATTCCAGCCCCGGAATGTGGCGGCCAACACACACCGACAGGGAGGAGGGGGGCTAGGGGCGACCCCGGGGGGGGGGGGGGGGGGCAAGGAGCTACCCTCAGTCCACACCTTGACCGGCCGGGTTTACTTAAGCATTCCCCCTCCCACCTCAAAGGGGAGTCATGCAGGAATTTATCAAGCCTCGGCGAGCAGAGGCCTCTGGTATTTTACATAGAACTGGTTGCGGCTGGTTAGTTCTAGTGATTGCGGGTTTAGTTTTCTCAATGTTTGTTAGCACATTGAAAATTAATAAAATAACTCAATAACTAATTTTTATTTAAAATTTTGGATATTTATTCCATGTTCATTCATTTCATTCCTCGGAGAAAATACAAATAGTTTTGTAACACTGCAGATAATTTGTTTTTGTCGTAAGTTTATTGGGGATTTATGTAATTATGTAGCACTCCAATGGATATTTTATTCTACTAGATCACGAAGTCCTCTTATTATTAATTAGAAAATTATAAATTATTTTGCTATTTTTGTAATTAGTTTATTAGAAGATAAGTTTCTTTAAAAATTTGGTTCAACATTCATCTTTAGTTCTAAAACTTGACTAACATTCATAATACCAGGTATGCAAGTTTAAAATGTCGTTTTAATTCCAATAGAATGCGCTCTTAGCCTATTGAAGGATTTGCTTATCTCTAAACGCTATTTTGTTTGTTAGTCATTTGTTTACAAAAGTCAGTTGTTTTTAAAGTCGTTTACGTGGACGTATCATACCTTTCTTTGGTGTTAAAAATGTCTAATTTTAAGCCAAATAAAGAGCATTTGCGGCATGTCATGATTTTCTTATTTAATCAAAAGAAAAAGGCATCTGAATGTCATCGAATTCTTGTTGAGACTTATGGCGATGTTGCTCCAACCGTCAGGACATGTGAACGTTGGTTTCAAAGTTTCAAACGTGGTGATTTTGATGTTACTGATCAAAAACGAGAAAATCGACCAAAAAAGTTTGAGGACTTCGAATTGCAATCTTTATTAGACGAAGACAATACCCAAACCCAACAAATGATGGCAGAACAGTTGAATGTCACTAGGCAAGCCATTTCCGATCGCCTGAGAGCTATGGGAAAGATTCAAAAGGTTGGAAAATGGGTTCCACATGAATTGGACGAACGACAGATGGAAAAAAAAAAAAAAACGAAAAACTGTGTGCGAAATGCTGCTTTTACGCCACGAAAGAAAGGGTTTTTTGCATCGAGTTGTAACTGGCGATGAAAAATGGATTTATTTTCAGAATCCCAAACGAAAAAAATCATGGGTAACGCCAGGACAACCATCCACATCGAGTGCAAGACCGGATTGTTTTGGGAAGAAGACAATGCTGTGTGTGTGGTGAAATCAGAAGGGAGTAGTCTACTACGAGCTTCTCAAACCCGGCGAAACTGTCAATACCGAGCGCTACCGACAACAAATGATCAATTTGAGTCACGTGATCGAAAAACGCCCAGTATGGGCTCACAGGCACGCCAAAGTCATTCTTCAGCATGATAACGCTCCTGCACATTCAGCCAGATTGACTAAGGAAACGATTTCTTCGCTTGGTTGGGAACTCCTACCCCACCCGCCGTATTCACCTGACCTGGCGCCTTCTGATTATCACCTCTTCTCATCGATGGGACACTCATTGGCGGAGCAACATTTCAACAATTTCGAAAACGTACGAAAATGGCTCGATGAATGGATTTCAAATAAAGATGAAGCATTCTTTTGGAATGGTATCCATATATTGCCCGAGAGATGGGCAAAATGTGTAGAAAGCGAGGGTCAGTAGTTTGAATAAAATATATTATACTTTTTTTTAAATTACTGTGTATTTATTTTAAGAAATAAACGACATTTTAAACTTGCATACCTGGTACCTGCAATTTGATGTAAAAGTTGTATTAGTATTTGGTTTGTTCGGAACTTATTGCAGGTTTATGTTCTAAAAATAAACTATAGAAAACTATTGTATTAATCAGAATATTCATTATTTTTCTCAATATGTCAACCTTTTGGCTCCTCTGAACTGAATTTTAAATCCTTATAATTAACCATTATATAAATCGATCATACTACCCGTGTTGCTGTATGGCCGTGAGACGTAGTCCCTTACGGGCACCCTTAAGAAAAAGATTGAGAAATTTGAGCGGAAGGTTCTCAGGGTGATAGTGGGCCCAAAGTGGGATAATGAACTATGGATTTGAAGAAGGAAGAATAATAATGAAATCATCACTGAAACCAAGCAGTCAGCCGCGCTAGAGATGAAAGCAAGAAGATTGCAATTGGCGGGACATGTAGCAAGGGGGCCCTAAAAGTCCCCTCTTCTTAACTGTGAATGCTACTACAGTGCTAGGAAAAAATACCAAGAGGGAGGCCGAAACTATGATGAGTGGGCACTATAAAAAAGGACTCAGCTGATCAACGCGTAATTAATTGGAAAGTCTTAGCTCAGGAATGGCTAAAGATCTCCAAGGTCTATAAAAGCCAACCGAAAAAAAAAAAAAAAAAATTAACCATTTCACATTTCTATCAAATTAAATCAATATTGTGGTTCAAGTCATTAAAAAAAAAGAGGTAGCTAATAGGCCAGAGGTCTGGAGAGAAGGGCGGATGACGCTGAGTCTCAAAACTAAGCCCCAACAATTTTATAACGACATTACCTTTAGATGATTTTTATTTTGTTTGTGCACGTTCTGTCTTGGGGTGGCCAGTGTTGTTCGATTTGCAAACTGTCATTTTTCATTCAAGTTTTTGAACCTCCAAGTCTCTCCCTCGAAATTTCGTAAACTATTGCTGAAAGGTGCACGTACTCAGGTTATCGTCGTCTCAAACATTATTGATGTTTTTGGGTCTTTTTGTTTTTTTTCGACCGAAACTCTAAAAAACGGAATCATACGCAAATTATGTGTAAAATGTACTAACATTAGTGAAGACTGAATTAATTCTAAGTTGTATAATCCTGAAGATTTAAAAGAAAGAAAAAGAAAAAAAAACACGTTTTAGGCATAGGGGTAATTTGAAGAAAATAAGAAAGCCTGCATGCAATATGTTAGTGTAAAAATGTAAGAAAATAAATAAAATGCATGTTTGTTCTCACTATGGAAAAGGCGTGACAATACGTTGCAGCTAGTGCAGGAGTGAATGTTGATTGAGAGGGTAGGTATGCAAGTAAATAGAATAACCTTTATGTTTACTTTATAACTGGTCAGTTTTTCAGTTTCTATTAGAAACAAATTAAACGTAGTCCTATTTACATTGTCACTTCAATCTACCAGTGAGTGCCAACATGCCTTGCTTGCCTTACATTTTTACACTAACGTAGTAAATATAATCTCTCTATCAAATTGCTTTTTTTTTAAATGTTGAATGTGTTAGAACTGAAGATGTTTAACATTTGAAACTAGTGTTATATTAAATTAAATTTCATAGAAATGGCAAATCCATCATTTTTAGTGTGCTTTGGTAATTGTTCTGAATGTTTCGACTTAAAGATATTAATATTTAGTTTCATCATATTTATTTCTTCCATATTATATTTTCCAAATTATATATTTCTACTTAATGGTCTACATTTATATATATTTCATTTAATGTTGTTAATGTGCCCAAAACATTATTGTATTTTATTAATTTTAAAACATACATATATTTACTATCAATTGCTTACAGTTACAGTTCGGCCATAGCAATTTTCTCAATTATTTTTTTACAAACGACGAAATAAGCTGATTGGGTAACAGACAACTGAAACACCGGGACGGTGGCTGAGGATGGGACATGAAGTGGAATTCGAATTACCTTTTGATTATTGGACATTTGGAAAGACGAATTCTCCGTGACAGGGCAGATTGGGGGGGGAGGGGGGGGGGGGGGGAGGGGGGGGGGGGGTCATCGTTATTACATTCGTCATGTGGAATAAACCCTTCATTCCCGCCATCTATCGACAACCCCCCGCATTAAATATAAATGAAGAGCGGGGCTTTAAGCGTTCTCGAGCAGGCTATGGTCACTTTTTGAATAAATCATTATCCGAAATGATGCGTAAATTTGGTGTTTAATTAGTGAATATTTAACCGCCCCTGGCCTCTCTCCGGTGAATCATAAATCATCGCGGAATCTTGAAGTTCCCATTAATAGGTTAATTAGTTTTCCTTATAGCGGGAAATTAGTCTGTGTTATTGTTTAAAATTCCTTGAGCTATTATTACAAGTTGAAGAAGAGATTTAATAATTGAACCTACTTTTGTACTTGTCCCGCTAATATTCATTAGTCATTTTTTTTAGATATCTGGTAACTATCTTTTTTCTAGACCTGGTATGGTACCCTGTGTGTAAGGGGAGGGGGGGGGAGACAATATTTTCGAGAAATCCCTAATAGTCCAGTAAAGTTGTACATTTCGGTGTAAAAAAGGTCGAGAACGAGTAGTTTTGATTGATTTATGTATATTGTTAGTGTTGTGCTTGTGTGCTAAAATCCAAGCTTTGTACCTTGAAGGGCGCTTGCTAATTTGTAGCGTCAAGGCTTTGAAACTTTCGACAATTTCTACGTTTCACCAAAATAACTGCTCTACGGTTTGTTACAAATAAAAGATGTTTATATTCAATATTAAACTGAACTTTGAGAAGAAAACAGGCCCAGTAGTTTAAACGGGGACTAAGATACAAGCTTTCAAATTTTCGGAATGCTCTTAAAAAGTGTTGGAAATTGTGATTATTTTGCGGTTTTTCTCAATACGTTCTTAAAAACGGCGTTTAGAGCATACTTTATTATGAACGATTTTAAATGTAAGTTACTTTGCTACAGACCTAACACAATAAATAAAAAGCTGGCGGGCTAAAAAATATCCATACAAATATATAGTCTGTTAGTGTAAATAATACACATTTCTATTTCCTATATATTTTTTTAATGTTTATATATAATTCAGAATATAATTATAATACACTTTTAACTATGAAAAATATGTTTCATTTTAATCTCCGACTAATCCGACCTTATTACCGTTCCGCCCTACCCCTTGATCTCTGAGGGTTTGTATTATGGAGGTTTTACTGTATACATAACAAAATAAAATCCTCAAAATATTTAAGTAAATTAATACAAAATGAACAACATAGGTATTCTGAATGAAGACTGTCCTAACCTAATCCAATATTCCGTGAGGTTCTTGCACTAATCAATTATGAGAGTTAAGGATGTTGAGCCTCATTGAAAACACTATAATTGTAGTGTTCTTAAAGTTTAAGAAAAAGTTCCACATTCCTTATAATCCTCATAGCATGTTAAAACGGCTGAACATACAACAACAAAAAAACACCCTTTTTGTCATTTGTGGATTTTTTTAATTGACTTTGACTTTGTAATCTTTTTTTTTAAATCGGGTTGTTAGAAGAAACAAATTATTAGATATGGAAAAAAATATTATTATTATTGTCAGTAAAAAAAAAAAAACTATAATATGGTTTTTAAAGATTTTATTCATCCTATGTTAGCCTTTTAACTATACAGTTAATATAACTGTAATTAATTGATCCAGTTTTTCGTAGATTATAAATAAAAATATTCTTTGCTGCCTCTAAAATGGAAGTTGTGTTAAAAAAAAAAGAAGAAATTGTAGCAGATTTCAATAACTTTAGAAATAACTTTTCGAAGACTTTTTAATTAATTTTACTTAACGCCAGATAAATTCTGATTAAGGAATTCCTGAAGAAATCTCTGGTTTCCTTCCTGAACAACTTGAATTTCGGAAAAGTTATCAAAGTTAGTTTTAGAAATAAGGTGTTATGTTTTTAAAAGATGCAATATCTCAAAATCTTTTTCTATTTAACAGTTTCTCTTGTAATATTCCCCTTTAAGGATCCTCTTTCCGGGCTGCTCTTCGTTATTAAACTTGGAAAGAACATTTTTAAAAGCTCATATCGGGAACGTCGCAGCTTTCATATCCCTGCGTAAAGCTGGTCTTTATAAGGCTTCTTGGTTGGGAGGATCTGCAGAGATCTTCTATTCACCTCCTTTATTATCGCACTATAGACCTCTTCCTTCCACTTCATAACTTCAGATTAATTATGACCTTTTCTGCTTGTGAAATTAAGTAGTGTAAATTATATTTTATTTTATTGGTGTTTTCGTTATTTGATAACACGAATTTTAAAAAATATGACATAAATATTATGGGTTTGGTTGAGACAGTTGTCAATTGCTCTGCGTATATGTGTCTGTGAACAAGAATTTTATAACCTGGTGAGAAGATTTTTTATATTTTAATGGAGCTTTTGAAACAATATTCTATTATTATTATTGATGGAAACTAAAAACCGATTTTATTGCCTTTATGAGCCTAGCAAAAACTAATACGAGGTTTTCTATCCCTACTTCTAAGGGTATATATAGATAATATTGGATACTATTGAGCAAAAATAAAAATTAATAATTCAAAATGGTATCAGATTCTTTAAGACTATATGAAAGATACGCTACCTTTTTTTGGTATCTCGGTTCCTTCACATGCAACCATAAACTAAGCTCAATAAACTTAACCCTTTTTTTGGCACAGTATCCCTTGAGAACCCTTCCTTTTTCAGTTTTTTTTTTATTAATTTTAGGAATATTCTGACGTATTTGTAGGTTACTTACCAATATTTCATTATGTCTGAGATACTCTGAGTCATTGAGCACCTTAATCTTAATTTAGTAACTCAGGAGATACCAATTTTTAGTTTTTATTTTGTTTTAAAATTTTGCTCAAATATTTTTATATCAATGCCATATTTGATCTCTTTTAAAGGGATTTTACTGGGAAAATGATTTTTCCTTCTTTTAAAAATTATCATGCCAAATTCAAAATTATCAAAAGCTTACAGACGATGATATTGTATATATATGGATATATTTCTTGACTGTAACTATTAGATGTTTAATAGGGCTCTTGAGGTTCAGTCGATAATTAAGTGAACCTCAAGGACCTTATTAAACTATATACATGTATACAAGGTTTTTTTAAGCACAACTGCTAATTTTCATACAAATAAGTAATTCTTAATTCTTAATTAATTAATTATGAATTAAAACGTTTATTTTCTAAATAGACTATGTACTGGTAATATCAGGAAACAAGCGAGGTTAAATTAGCTGAAGATGGTGTCAGGGCCAGGCTGGCATATGTCACTGGAGTATGATCTTTGTGAAGGAATAACCCAAGAACAGGCTTATATATTTTCAACTATATTTTCGACTTTTCTATCACAATAGGAATATTTAACATTCAAATAATCAATTAGAAGTATAAGATTATTGTGGTGTTACAAGTTGTTGCACAAATAATGAAGTAAAGGCTAATCAAATCTAACTTCGTGATATAGATGTTGAAGAAATGCTTTTAAAGCAAAAGCAAAGATTCGGTTTATTTAAAATTCCTTTTTTTAAACATTCTCTTCTTTGTGTAGGATATTTCCTTTTTCCTACAACTGAACAAAATAATAATTATATTTTACTTTTATTCTGCACCAGTTGCTAAATCGATAACAGTTGTAAATGATTACTAATCGATTATGTCGGACTCCAGCACCAGCGGAATTGAATCGTTCATAATCTAATTGAATCTGGTCGACCAATAGCTTTTAGGTAATTAACCATTTAATTAAATCTTCCAGTAATGATATTCGTAACCAAAATAATATTATACGCTTTAAACACGGATAAAGTTCATACATATCATAAGATTAAATCATAGAATCATAACAGGAATCCACCTATATATTTTTTTTTTCATCAAAGATAGTGGATCTTAGAGTGCGTGAAATGATTATCTTACAAATTGTCATTACCTGCACGGAAACTGGCAGATTTGAATAATGAGCCAACCCATGTTTCTGCGAACCATATTTTTTTTAAAATTGCTACAAGATACGTTAATGAACACCTCAGGGGCAGATTCGGATAGTAGCTTTTCACTGACATTGGTTCAAATATCCGTATACTTCTACCGGGCTGATCTGAAACTAGTATCCTCTGTGTCTATGGGCGTTATGGCAACCATCTCTGAATCCCACCCGAACCCCACGGATTTATTTATTTATTGTACTATCGGAGTGTACAATATACTGTTGGCGGATAGGATTAGATATCCAACCTAGGGATATCCAAGCTCAAGAAAATGTTAGCAACTGACTGAAAAAGACAAAATCAGATATAGCTAGCGGGAAGGGAGAAAATGTCCTGTAAAGAGATTAAACGGAATAAGATTCTCCTCGTAAATAACTAAACAATTTAATTAATTTTGATAAGTACAATAATGACCGAATATTCTTCGCCCGTTAAAGATTGTTAGACCCTGGTAGATCTGAAACTATTGTCCTGTAAAAAAGATTAAACTCTAAGAAAGAAAGTGCCCTTTAAAGAACGGAACAATTTAAACAATTTTCAACAGTACAATGATTAGTTTGAAGGGAAGGAGAGGGCGATTAGTTAGTATTAGTATCATTAGTATCATTCGGCTTCCAAAAATCGTTCGATCAGGCAGATCTAAAACTGGCTTTGATTCAAATACTAGGGCAGTTACAAATCGGTTTGAATCCAGAGATTATTTTTGATCTAAGTATGCAGACCGATAAATATAAATAAATATAAAGCTACCATGGTTTTCCTAAGATCATCCATCCATGTGCTAACTAAGTATTTAACTTTGAATACCTATTACTTGCGCCCTGATTTGCTCTGCTATCCGTTCTTCAAATGTAATAGATATCTTAGTATTTTACTTGCTTGAATTTTTTTTATATATAGAAAAATTAAAACAAAAGAAAGACTTGGTAAGAACGACCAACAAATAGAGTTAAATTTTAAATCAATAATAATTAAAAAAAGGTATCAGTTGGCTGCGAGGAATATAGCTGTTAGGCTGATACGGTTTATGAATGATGGCTCACCGTTAAAGCTGTTTATTGCTGAGACCAATCCTTGACTACTGCTCCCCCCCCCCTAACATGCATCTAATGGCTAATAAATTGCTTTTATTTTATTTATACCGTAGCGGGATGGCTATAAGCCGTCTGTAAAATTAATATTCCTTTTTCATTGAACGAAGGCCCCTCAATATAATACAAAATCAATATAATCCTTTCAATTGTTACGAATGGATTGCCTTTTGGAAATAATGCATTATTGCTGATGTTCATAATTGTAATCCTATGTTTTCTGTAACAAAACTGTATTTAATTTATTTATTTTTTTTAGAATTTAACCTTTTTAATTGGTTGATTGCGTTTAGTATGAAAACATACAATGAAGTACCTCTCTATCGTGTATTTACATCACTTCAAAATTATAGAAAGCAACAATGGATGGTTAAATTACAAGTAATTAAACACAACTAATTGGAACTATGAACACCAACTAACTATAACATGAAAACACTTCAACAGTCTTCTATCCTCTTCAATATAACCTGCTATACACACATTAGTACAGCGGTCAATCGATATTTATAGAAACACACTGATTATTAGAGTAGTCTTTTTGTGTGTGTGTGTGTGTGTGTGTGTGTGTGTGTGTGTGTGTGTGTGTGTGTGTGTGTGTGTGTGTGTGTGTGTGTGTGTGTGTGTGTGTGTGTGTGTGTGTGTGTGTGTGTGTGTGTGTGTGTGTGTGTGTGTGTGTGTGTGTGTGCGTGTATACAAATGTGTGTGTTTTCATTTACAACAAATATAATTATTTAAAAAAAAACATGAAATTATTTTGAAATATGAAATAAGAAGAGAAATACTCTACAAATGGCTATTTGTGGCTATAATGCAGCAACTAGCAACTATGTGAATGTGGTAGAGGGGAATAATACATGGCGGATGAGGCATGAGAGGAGCAAAACCCAGCGGCACCTCCCTCTTCCTGATTTTTTTTTTCTAAATGATTCCAAGATGTCAATACAGCTTCAATATATCGCTGCGTGTTGCCTGTACGTGAGTGAGTTTACAACTAACAAAAAAGAGGTAGAAAAACCGGTACTGTAGTTTTTACCCCACTACCCAATCGGGGCTAAAGGGATTTATTCCCTTACGGAGTGGCGCCTGCCCGGGCGTCACATCGAGAAACTTTCTTGGGAGTTGCCTGGTGTAGACGTAGAAGCCAGCGTTTATTGAAACCATATGATGCCAATCTATCAAAGACTTACGCTATATATTAAGCTAAGCTAAGTAGTAGTTTTCATTCTCCTCTTTGAGTATCGTTGGAATTAGGCTAGGAGGTGGATGGTTAAGGCTTAAGGGCTAAGGTGCACTCATCTCTGAATCCTTTTTCAATTTACCCTTCAATGTATGTGAGTGAGTAGTGGCCATGCCATTTATGAGTATGTTGGGATGTTTATGTAATGTCTCGTTGAATCATTTGTAGTGGGTTCGTGACATTTAATATATCATGTGATACTCATGTTTTGGTCTTTTTAGCTGTTCTGTATCTATGCTATCTATGCTATTCTAACAAGTTTCACTAAATGTTTTTAAGTGTTCATTTTGGGTCCAAGTTGTAAAAATGACAATGTTTTTAGAGAAATGGTCATAGAAGTCTTAGCCTTTGGATATATATTTTTTTCTTGATAAGGAGGAATCCATGAGTTGGTTAGAAGAACTGTAAGGCACGTTTTCATGAGGAAGAGGCAATGTGTGGTGATTTGTCATACTTTGTTCATTTCTTCCAGAGGTTCCACCAGTCTTGCCAGTAATAGTTAGTAAAACTTTCAACTTTGTTAAAATTGCTGTTTCGACTGCATATTAAAATGTGTATCAATACTTTAGGGATAATTAATTACACTATTATAGGAGCATCTCTAACAAATGATATATCAATTTTTCACACAAGAGTTTCTAGATAATGTTTTGCCAATTCAAGCTGGAGTCACGCCATTGTGAGAACTACAAACCCGAAATTCACCTTAAAAAATCAAATATTTATAGTAACATTTGAATTAAACCTTTAATTTCATCATCTGATCAAAATTCTATCTAATTATTGTTGTCAAACAAAATTACCGTTTCCTATAAGTGGTATGAAATATTAAGAATGCTGAGAGCCTATTTATTATTTATTGCCTATTTGTTTATTATTTCCGCTTAGTGTCTATTGACTTGTTTGTATTCAATTAGCCGAGTTAAATGGCGTTTTGAGGTATTCAGCTATTGCTATGGCTTCGAACAGCCTAAAACCGTTATTCTCTTTCTTCGATTATGTCTCTATTACGTTTGTCACAGAACATATTAATGTTATACTGAAGAGCAGAAATTGATGTTGCTTATTTTAAACTATAATTTCTTTATTAATATGTTTACTGGACAATTGGTTAATTTTTTTTCGCTGAATTGTAATAATTTATAATCAACACCAGTTTTTTGTTTCATGATATTATAAATGCTTCCAGAAATATTTTATTATTTTATATATGTATATACATAAATATTCAAATGTGAAAAACGATAATACAATAGTCTGTATATCATAATTCCACACATATTATTACCAGACATAAAGATGTCTTATCAGGTATTTATCTTATTATATCAATGGAAAAGAAGAAGATATCGTATTCGTTATATAATCATTAGATCATATCTCAGTGCTAAAACCAAGTAAAATGTTACTGAAGATGGTTTTTAGTCTTAAAATAGATAATAATCGTCTCGCAAGGATGACATACGGTTAAGCACTCGCAGGGAAGGAATCATGGAACGTTTCGCAAATAGAGGTCTTGAAACGGACGAAAAGATACTATATGTTCTAGAAGTTCGCAAGAGTATTCTACAATGGTCTCGGATGTAGAAAAAGCATCTAGCACTGCGCCTGGGCTGTAGAAAAGAAGAGATTATTATGATTTATTAGTGTATGTAATGTGTAACTACAGTATTCTATATTTAAGCTACGTGGTGTCATTCCAGTAAACTAATGCTATGTTAACAATATAAGTTATTTTATGTATAAAAACAAAATTTATTATTTCGACTTGCCTCGAAATCGCGTTATATGTTATTTATTGATCTTTACGAAATACTAAATTTATTCGCTTCCGATAGATATTGAACATGTTCTAATTATTATATACTAAATAACTTGCAGATTTCATATGAACATCCTCTTTTTGCTCTTTCATTTATATCTGAGGATTTTCGGAACGACTTTGGAAGGCTGATCCTTGTGAATTGGTTTTTGCTATCAGTCTCGTTCACTTAAAGAGAAATTCTCTCTGGGTAAGGGCGGTATCTTTGAATATATTCGGTCTCCGAGAGCCTTCTCAGCAGTGCTCACTCCTGGCTATGCATAATACATAATACATAATATATGTTACATAAAACATAGCGGAGGGCAAGCTATCCAGAAATCTTTGATGTCTTCTTCTTTGATCCTCCCCGGTTCGTTGGCCAAAAAAGGGCTAATTATCAGAAGGGAAAAAAGTTCTATGCTCCGGCCATTCGAGGGAAAATTAATATTTCCAGCTTTGGAAAAAGGAAAACTCATTTTCTAGCCTTAATGGTTGTGGGCAGTTCATCTTAAATCTCCAAACATCCATTAGTTATAACCCTAATGAATTATGGATCGGGTTACAGAATATTGGTAAAACAAAAGATATTATTATTTTTAGCCTTTTTTATTAATCGGATATATACTTTCATACCATTTATAAATAAATATTTTAGTAAAAAATGTGTAATTTATTTTAGGAAGTTTAGTTTTTGGAAAGCTTGATGACAAGTACTACAATAAATTAAAATGATTAAAGCAATTACTAATTATTAATACATTCAATATCAAAAGTCTTAAATGAGCTGCTAGATGTTAGGGCAAAAATCGTGCCATTTGTGCTTATCCGAATGACACGTTCTGTATGTTCAAGGGATACTTTATGAAGCTTAAGGCACACAAGGCCTCTCTGCCTTGACCGTATGCTACTACCAACGTTTTCCATTTCTGTCTTGATTTCATAGCAACTATCTAGCACTGCTATCTTCGTTAATCTGAACAATGTTGTTTATAATGCAATCATTATTATTACGGAAAGTTGATCTAATTGAGCATTGTTTGTTTAATGATAAAATTAAGTAATAGCATTTCCAAATTTAAATGTGAGGCGCCTACTTGCAAAACGTTGGAAATCCACCGAAAATCGAAATTGAGATTTGTATACCGTTCGATCCAGCTCCTTGCCACGCAGAAGGCTGACTAGGATATAGGTTTAAAAACGAAGGAAAATCTGCCCAAATTTACAATTAAAAATAACGTAATGTTGCAAAAGGGAGTAAAACCATGCCTATCACAGTACCAAATTGGAGTATCTCACAATATGGCTGCCATAGTTTGCATATTATTTGTCAGATTTAGGAGACATAAATGAGGTGGAAGAAACACAATTAGCTGTTTAGAAAAGTTTTTTGTTATTGTGATCGTAATCACTATTGACTAGGCCATTTTTTAAATTCTAAACTAAACTAATAAATGTTTTTAAACATTATAAAAAAAAAAGTTTTTAGATAGATATTTGTTTTGAATTTTAAAGTTACCTTTAATGAATTTTAAAAATAGAGTCAATAATATTTTGATACTACTACGTAGTTCAATACTTCATTGTTTTTATTTTGTTCCTCAATACTATAAAAAATAATCGTAGTTATGTATACAAATATTTTTTGATGATAAATTATTTTTAACCATTTTCAAAGGAGTTTTACTAAAAGTCTGCCTAGAAGTAAGATGAGGAAGAATAATAATTTGTTTTAGAAAATGTGTATTGTGATTACATAGACTAGTCCATGTATGTACATATATCGTTTATTACTTTACTATTGCGATATTATATTATAATTTTATTGATTTTATCTGGTTGAACCTTAATTTCTAACCATAAAAATATACATCACAGTGTGACAAACCTCGTTTCTGACACTCAATATTGTACATTTAAATTTTTTCTATTGTAAATTTTAGTATAGCAAAACCTTCCTAGAACTTCAAAGATGATGCAGTTAAACTGTTGCCCTGGTGGGTTCAGTAGTTTAACGTATTAATTGCGTTAAACTCTATTGCGGAATGGTACCAACGACATTCGGTCGATTTTCAAACTTCACTGGGATCCACATGTCGTACCACATATTTAAATCTTTTTTACAAATTTAATTGAATATAAGAAAATTTTATTATCAGTTTCAAGCTCTATATAACACTATACCTTCGTAACCTTTCATGTAGAATAGCGCTCTCCTCCTGTCGGTCAGTTTTCAAACTTCACTGTTATCCAATATACACATATTATCGCTTTATTTTAAATTTATAGAAAATCAGTATATTTTATAATTGCTAAACCATTCTGGAAGTATATAAATGATGTGGT
The DNA here is from genome assembly GCA_003667255.2 of Euschistus heros. Lineage (NCBI taxonomy): Eukaryota > Metazoa > Arthropoda > Insecta > Hemiptera > Pentatomidae > Euschistus > Euschistus heros. The sequence goes on from RCWM02000313.1 coordinate 385,319, forward strand.
TAAAATTTGGTACAGATTGGTTGAGTAGTTTTCATGGTTAGTGATCACATACGAAAAAAAACTTGTCCTTTTGTATAATAGTATAGATTTACAAATTTAACATGGCAAATCGTAGATATAAATTTGTCTGTTTATATTGTTTTTTAAATTCGAGAACCTTCATATTGCCATGAAGTAATACGTACATTACTTTTCTTTTAAAAGTTTTAGCATGATACTAGTGAGTAAACTTTCGGGACGCCAGCTCTCCAAACATTGTATTCATTTTCTCATCTTCCATCTTATATACATTTTCCTTCTGTGGCGTCCAATATTTGATCTAGGCTTTGTTTATCCTTTATTTTTTTTACAAGCTGTGCCAAAAGCAGCCAAAGAGATAGCCGTGAGTTATTGGTTTAATCCAGAGAGGCAGTTGGTTTCGACAGGACTGCTCCGACACCAAGAGCCGGGTCCAGGCAAAAAATACAGCCGTCGTTACCAACCGTCCAGTTCTACTCTACCTTCCTTGCGCCATTTTTATTCAAGATTTTCACTTTTATAAGTTCTTCGACCAATGGTGTTCTAGTTGTTTAACGCAGTATTGTAACAACCAAAAATATATTGAATGCACTGAATAAAACCAGATCAGAAAAAACAAAACAAAACATAATTACAAAATAACATGAATCCTAGTTCAATACTCTTAACATTAATAATAAGAATAACATTAAAGACTCTCTTTGGACAAACATCTTACAAGGAACAAAGTCGTAATGATTGAAATCATGTTGCTTTCCGCTATTTACTACATTCACTAGACTATTGCCTTAAGATTCAAGGCAATAACAAATGACTTACTTTTTTATTATTTTTTTATTCTTTTATTAATATAAATTTTTAAACTGTATTACAAATACATCTAGTAAAAAAGTTGTTTACAACGAAAAATAATGACATGCTCAAAGCTTGTAGAGGAACTACCTGTTGGTAGTTAAATATTTACAAAAGAAGAAGATCCCGTGGTCATCTTGCCAGAACTATTTCCAGGAATGGAATGGGAAGCAAGTCGTGCAACAAATGGAGGAGTAAGATTATTGTGAAAGAAAAGGTATCTAGTTCCTACAAAATCAGCGACACATGTGATAGTTAGGTCATTGCGGATCAGTTCATTTGTGGCAAAGTAAGGAGCATCACGGATTTTTCGAAGGATTTTGGATTAGATGCGGGAAGAATTCGATGGTTAGGTGGATCCCCTTTACTCTAAGTAAGTCCAAATAGGCCTGATTATCTTTATATAGATGAGTTTTGAACATTTGTCAACTAAGTATTGTAACAGTCGAAATCGACGTGACTTATTTTTATGACTGTATATAGACCTTTTTGGACATATATGGGTTGAAATTTAGGGCTTGCCTGAATCCTAGAAAGCGTGTCATATCCAATCAGCCAGATATCCATCATAAAGCCTTGTATTTTCCATGTTTTGAATATAATAAACTAATTATTGATGATATAAATTAAAACAAAAATCATTATGCTTATTGTCCTTGAGTGTAGCCTATTGTAATACTAGTCCATTAAAATTTGATTATTGAGTTATAATGTCATTTTAAGCTACAACGTCAGGCAAATAATCGCCTAAAATAATCCAATTATTGTTTTCATTTTCTCGGGAAGAAGTTGGCGGGAACAAAATGGCGCCGGGGGAAAAGGTTAAAATTCCTACGTCTTTAGCCGTTTGTTCAAATAACTCGGAAACCGTTACATTTAGCACATTTTCTGTTCCATGCATTATTAAAGAAAATATAATTTGTAACGAATTTGGTTTTATTAATTTTTTTTGCTCAGATCAGTCGTTTAAAAGCGGTTTGGCCAGCAAAGATTGGCTAACTCGCACTAAAGATTGCGGTAAGTCGCACTTCAACAAGTTGTTGGTACTCTTTTAGCTATAACTCTGAAACTATTTGTCCTTTCCTAAATTTATTTTTATATAATAAAAATAAATTTTGGATCAGACAAATAGTTTTGGATTTAAAGAGAAAAATGGGCCAAAAAACTTGGATTTCATAACAGTACGCGGTTTTAACGTTCTAGCTTGGGCATTTTACTGGACCTTATCAGAATTAACCAGCTTTCAGATGAAAAAAAAAAAAATTAGGAAATAAATAAATAATCGGAACTGAAAGAGTATCGACTGCGTGTTTTCGCGATGTGCGAGTTACCTGATCTTTGATGGCCAATCGCTCAAAAACTGTTGATCTGAGCAAAGAAATGAATCGAACCAAATTTGTAGAAAATTTGATTTGCTTTAAAAATATATAGAACTAAGAATGTGCTAAAAGTAACGGTTTCCGAGTTATTTGCTCAAAAGGCTAAGAACATACGATTTTCAACCCTTCCCCTCTCTGCCATTTTGTTGCGGCGCTGACCTTGATTGGCAGAGTCATAAATTTTCATTCAGAACAGTGGATAAATTACACCCATACATTCCAAAAAAGGGGTGAAATAACTCGGTTTTTGCCTGCGGGCTCTTGGACTATGTGGGATATACCCTATTGAGTACAAAACTGTAATAAATATTATTAATTTAAACATAAGTAATTTTAATTTTTTTAAATACTACTTTATATAAGTGCTTTATTACCTGTAGATCAGTCCAGCATATTATTAAGAATTATATCTAGATAATAACTAGCTAATAGATTTATTTTTTTCTGTTGCAGGTGAGTATTTTTAATTGATATTCATCCAATCCAGTGAAAATTGTTTATGAACAAATTGAATGGAAGGTAATCATTGCTTTTTTTTACATATTTTTAATCAAGTTTTGTTCTATATATGTGAAAGTTCGTGCTTTTCATTAATAGTTTGAAGTCGGATAGAACATAAGAAAAAGTTATTAATTGTCTGATCGATATACATGTATACAACTAGTTGCAGTATAGGCGCAATATTTTGTATATGTCTGGTTTAACCATATTTCAATATCTCAAAACAGGACTTATTTGAATTATATGTAAAATATTATTCAAAATCTGTGTGAATTTCGATTAATGTGCAGAGGTGTACTGGGTAGGAGTAATAAATAAATAAATACCGTTAATTTACCCTAAAAGTATGTAAGTGTATTAGGGCCAGTATGAAAGGAAGAAACAGGGATATTGAATACAAATTTTAATTTTTTATTCATACTCTGTCCTTTTTTTATTTCCAAATTGGTTGGATAGCCTTACATGAACGTTTTAACTGTAAATAAAGTCTCAAAAGTGAAAAGAGTGAGAAGATAGCCTTTTGCAGGAGGCAGTTATACAATACTATTACGTTTTTAATATTTACATAATTGTAACCTATAAAAAAAGGACTTAATAATAATACATTTAAAGAAAAAAACAAAGAATTGGAATTACAGAGATAACATAAAAATTATACGTATCAATAAAAATAAATAAATAAAAAAGAGAAAATAAAAATGGATGAACTGATCAAAATAAAAAAAATTATAATACAATTAATAATAATAATGATTTAAATAATAACAATTGTAATACGAATATCAATCGATCAATCAAATTTTATATAAATTTATATAAACATTAAAGCATTCATTCATTTCAAAGTAAACTCCATAACCATTCAAATCTCCTAATCTCTTAACTTGTTTCCCATTATATACCCAACCACCCTCCGAGGCGTCTGAAAAGAAGATGGAGTCGGAACCTTCTACTATAGAACTTCTATTGTAGTAGTACCAGCGGGTTGCTTCACAAGGTTTGATATGTTGTTATGAACTTGGTAATTAAATTTGCTAGATGTTTTTTTTTTATTTATTAATAAAGTTTTAAAATTCTATGAATACATAATAAAACTCAATTTCTCCCTGACTGGGAAATACAATATATCATGCATATGCCTATCTATATATAAGCTACTATTTTTCCAAATTTACATATTAAAATTAAAAGGATGATGTTACTTAAATTATTAATTAATAATTATTCAAACTAAACAAAGTTTAGAGAAAGAAGGGGTTTCAGACGTGATTTTTTCGTTCAAACCAATATAGCTCCTAAACGGTAGGTCTTAGCGACAAATGTTATAGAACAAAATATATTCTCCATTAAGTTTCTGATCAGGAAACTGTCGACAAATTTTCGATTAGTGCAACGCCAACTGAGCTTGAGCGTGTTACATTTGTGAGCGTGAAAATAACGTTACAACGTGACTTTTTTCATTCGAATCAATATAGTTGCGGTAAATTCAAGCGACAAATGTTATATAACAAGACATTCTCTTGATTAAATTTCTAATCAGGAAAATGTCAGCAAATTTTTGATCCGACCGAAACCATTAGAGCTAGAGTGAATGCAAAAATACCGAACACTTACAAAATGTAGGCAGTAAGTGATTTTTTTCCATTCAAACCAATGGAGCTCCTGAACGGTAACTTCTAGCGACAAATGTTTTATGATAAAAAATATCCTGTATTAAATTTCTGGTTTCAAAATGTTACAGAAAAAAAACATTACAGCATAAAAGTTTGGACCACAGCCAAAAAACGCGTCCATAAAAAAAATAAAATTATGTTATCTATAGAATTATTTCGCTGTATTTAAATTTACATAGTTCAATCTGAGTAACAAAAAAAATATTTAGAACATCTTAGAACCAAAATTCATCAGTCGAATCTGAGTGGGGCGTTGCACTATTTAACGGGGGCTAATTTGGATGAATGGGGACGCAGATAGCCCGACTAGAGATGACATGGAGCCTATGATAGGAAACGTCAGGCCCCAATGATAGTGCACTCCCAGCTAGCCATGAATAGTAATTAGCCGTGGAGCACCTGTCTGCTGCAAAGCGCCCCGTTGGGTGGAACGGCCGCATTCAGTGGGAGCCATCTCGAGTGGATCCCGTCCATGGATTGGTACCTCACCAATCTGCCGAGGGGTAATATTGGAGCCTCAACGGCTATTCAGCATGATTCTGCTTCAAGGTGTAGCCATATTACAAATTGACAAAATTCCAATGAAGTCAATTATTCGTGTTCTACCTCATTATTTAATTAAGAAAGTTTCGTTTTCAGTAAATCTCGATGAATAATGATTATTATAAGCAGAATATAAGTGTGATGAGGAGTAATTAAAAACACAATAATTTTTATTTATTTGGCCGACACATTATATATAATTAGCCTTCAACAGAGCTACAAGAAAAAAAACAAAAAAATACGACTGGAAAACTATTAATCTAATTTATAGGGTAAATCAGACAGTTATTGATTCCTCAGATAGTTATTGACACCCTAATCTTTAATTGAAAAAAATCAGCTTTTGTGCTAATGTTTAGTTTCAAAAAAATGGGGAAAATGTTGCTTGTGGATCATAGAAATCAGCTGTGGTAAAATATTTTCAAAATATAAACACAAACCAAGGTAATATATTTCCATTAAATGAATCCAATTGTAAAGAAAAGAGAGAATAATGAAGAATAAATGGGTGTCAATAACTGTAGTGTCAATTACTGATTCGTAGGGTGTCAGTAACTGTAATTTGAATTAATTATTCTTAATTTATTGAAAACTCTATTTTTATAAATTTTTTTAGTCAAAACTTTGCAGCACAAAGTAAGGTAATTAAAGAATAGTCTCAATAAATTTCAAGTTTATTAAATTATTTTTCCTTTTTTTTTTTTGAACTTATATTATAGGATATTGCCTTAACGGTGTCAATAACTGTCTAGTTTACCCTATCTGCACTACTATATGAAAGGACAAGCCATTTTCGTCTGTGATGGCGAGCTACTTTCTATTAAAACTAAAGAACCAATTTGTACCAAATTTTATCTGCACCTTCTTCAAACTGGAGTAAATTTAGCAAAAAATCTAGAAAGCTACTATTTTTAGTTCATTTACATTACTTCATTTATTTATCAACGGTATGGAAAACGAAAGAAAAAAGAAAAATATATAAGTTAGGCTCAAATGACGAGATAAATTCTGTATCTGTGGTAAAACGCTTTATCCCTTTTATTCCAATAGCTCTTGCTTCTTAAAATATCTTCGAAAATATTCATCCGACTTTAAAGGTTGGCATGTAATTCGATCATTAATCCCTTTAAGTTTTAAACTTGCCATATTTAAAAAAAAAAAAAAGTCGTGCGAGCGATGCCAACGGATAACTTAAAATTTCCTTCCCCTCTTGATCGCTCTTCTTCACGTCGTAGTTTCTCAACAAACGATCTAAAATTTCCAATAGGGAGACGTTTTGAAGAGGATGTACCAGGCCATATTCAAAAATAAATGTGCTAGATTTATACTCTTTTCAAACGAAATACCTTTAAATAACCTATTTAAAACGGCATACCTTTGATAATCGTAGCTCGTTCCGTTAAGACAAGGTAAAGAACGGATGAAGACGTCAAAAGTCGAGAGTGTCCTAAGGGCTGCACACAGCGCTGCGTTGTACCCACTCTTGTTATAATTGCGTTGTCATCAACTTCCAAGTAAATGACCAAGTTTTTAGTCCCCAGCTCATCGAAAAGATAGTAAACGGATCTAAATCGGTAAGCTACTCCTCGAGTTTGCTTTTTTTACACCGGGCCAAAAGAAGTTTAAACAAAAACGGATCTTTGTCAAAAAAACAAAAGCGTCAGAGGTTTAAAGAAAGTGACTATCGACGTTTTCATTTTCAAGCCTTGCAGTACTGTGCAAGTGATAACACGGCATTTCCAGCTAAGTACATGATATAAAATTACTAAGAAGTATCAGATTCTTAAGAAAAATGTCGTCGAACCTTAGGATAAATCTAGGGAACCGGGAATAGAGGATGGGTTAGGAAGAGGAAGTAAAATAAAGAGAGTGCTTTTCACTGGCGAAAAGCTCATTTTTTTCTCCAATTATGAGCCGTGAGGGCAGTCGAGAAAAACGGAGGCCAATAAATATCGGAGTGAGGTAATATCCGGGCTATTTTTTTTATTGGCCTAGAGAACCGTTAATATAAGCTTCGGGGTCTGATTTACATCCCCGGGATAGTTGGGTCCGGCCATCCGAATCACTTGGTCCTTAAATTTACATTTCAGATTGGATTTAGTTAGCTAATTGCATTATTAATTACGTTTCACTATTGTCCCCCAGATTACTATAATTGGGGTTTATAGTTGGCATGTAAATATTAAGATATTCAAAAAAGTGATTTCTATATTTTTTTCCTTTCTTCCGTTATTTTACATACATTATATGCACTAAATATTTTCAATGTACAATACAAATTAGGTATAAATCCAATAATAGTTCAATGTTGGTCCATATGAGCCGGTGAGAATGAAAGTGGTGCAAGTCAAGTTTCTTCCATTTCAATAAAATAAAGGTTTGGCAAACTTTCTCATTAAAAATTACATAAGCAATATAGAATGGAGTGTGTTTCAATTTTAGACGGGAATCATGTCCTACACAACCCAACTTTACGATTTTAATCGGCTTTTTATATCTTCAAAATATTTTTAAAGGCTTATCCATTTAGTAATCTCTTGAGTACATCAGTTAAACAAGATACATTTAATCGGCTTTTTATATATAAAAAATTCGCTTTAATAAAAAAAGGACATCCAGCTTTTCTGATGCCTATACTTGATTTTTTTAAAAATTTGTAATCATAAAGAACTGAGAAAAAAAGAAATGAAATACAGAAATATGTCAGAAATTATTACAATGATTTAGAAAGAACAGAATTTCTGTTAAATTATCCCTCCATTTATTTTACACCCTACTTGCTAACATTAATTAATTAATCGAAATGATTATTAACTAAAGCGTGAAATGAAATACTGTTCGGTAAAATATAGGGTTTGTCGAAGAGTTTATTTTTAGCAGTAATCGTGTAACTGGATTCAATGACGCGTTACTAAACAAGAATCAATTTTCAGAAGCTGCTTCACAGCTCAGTGCACTCCAACTTTATGTAATGTAGTAAATTTAAAATACCTTACCCTTCGATATTTATTTCTATGAGACCCGGAGGGTGATTCTCTTAACCCATGGCCTCTAAAAATAATATTGTTATTTTTGTAAACGTGGCAAAAGCACTTTTTTGTATCAAGCATTGGAATGAATTAATATACAAGTATTTGAGAGCTGCAGACTATTAGTTTTTTGCTTAAATTATTATTGGTTACCTCAACAACGGTGTAACCCACGTAAGCGAATTCGTTATTAACATGAAAATATTGTTGCATGTTGCGCCTGTATAAGTAACCATGTAAAACCATTTAGCCACATTCAATGCTATATTACCCCGAAGCTTATATTAACGGTTCTTTAAGTACAAAAGGTTTACGACTTTGTTGCAATTACCTCACTTGGTGGAAGTTTTCCTGGAACAGGTTGTCTCCTTATAAGGTTGGCTCTAGCTATGCGAAAAAAAAAAATACTCACCGGCCGACATCTTGTTTGGAGCCATGATTGTGGAGAGAAAAAATATTCCCCACGATGCACTTTGTGGTTGACGAGATTTTTGCAAGTTATGGGTTACGTTGTTGTTAAGGTGACACATTAATTTATTGAAACTTACATCTGTATAAAGAAATAAATAGAGTAAATATGATCTATGTTATGAATATGATCTATAAATAGAGTAAATGTCAATAACTAGGAAAGCTACATACCTTTCGTACTTTAGCTCTCTAATTTCTGTAATTCTGTATTGGTAGGTCCCAAAGTCATGTTATTTTCAGACGCCTTCATCGTATACCTTTAAGATTATAATAAATCGATCGGGAAGTAAGTTTGAAATTAGTAGGGTTGATTGCCTATGGAGCATATCATAGAAGCATAAGTTTAGGCCGGATGTACAAAATTTGGGAGTTTAAGATTATTGAAGATATGTTTATTTGTGGGATAATAATAAGGAACATTGTAAGTGGATAGGAGAGAATCGCATTGCTTAGTGCAGTAGCGAATCTCAACTTCACGTCCTCCAAAATCTTATCTTTCATTTCATATATATATATACTCGAAGATTCGCAGCACATCTAGTCTGTTTTATATTTTATAAAGTAACAAAAGGGTGCCACCAGCGCACATTGACAATAATAATGAATCGAATCATATTTTTTATGCAAAACGTAAAAAATAGTTGTGTTTTTTATAGTATAGGCTGAATCGAAAACTGCAAATATTTTCCCTTTCTTTCTCGGAATTTCTTTTTATCAGAATAAACTTTATCTACATTTTTATAAACAATAATCAGGGAACAAAATTAAACTAATTTTAAATTATTCATAAATTTAATTTGTTGAGTATCACAGGTATTGCTCAAAATGATCTCCACTATTTCTAATACAAGCACGATATCTTTTTCTTATTTCTGTGGTGGTTGTTATAAAAATGAATTCTTCCTTCATTATGGTAAACGCGGCATTGATTTTTTAAATAAGTTCTTGTTTTGAAAAAGCCTACTACAACTTACCTTTAAAAGAATGTTTAAACAATTGTTTCCCACAATCCTGGATAGGAAGGCGGGGTCCAATTGAGTGGCCAGCACGGTCTCCAGACCTCACGCCGCTCAATTATTACGCCTGGGACCGTGTCAAAGATTTGGTTTATAATAAAGAATTGTTTGTGTATATATATATATATGTTTTTTGTTTTTGGCCAAGATTTTTCACAGGGAGTTTTAAGTTAAGACTAAAAAAATAATTGATTATTACAATTATCGTGCTAGCAATTATTATGGATTAAGATTTATCCATAATTAGTTGTCATTCATCAATTGTAATTTTACCGATTTTCTATGCATACCTCAACTAATTGTTTGAAAGACAAATTCGACATTCTGTTATACGGTTGGGGTTCGCTTCCCCAGTCCAGGTTAGTGAGACTTAACTGAAGTTTTTTACTAATTGCTCACTAATCGTTAATGATAACGCATGAACTCTACAATAACCAATATATTTTGGTATAACTTAAGAAAACAAGATTCGAAATTCAAAAATCTGATTTGAATAGGAAACGTATTAACTGAAGCCAGCTGATTGCTAAATGGCGTCACATAACGAATTTCCTCCGCCTGTCACGGGGACTGTTTCCTCGGGTATAAATTGTGACTGTCAAAAGTTCCTAGGACACCCCCCCCCCCCCTCCCAGGACGACATCAGGGCCGCCAACTTGGTAATCTTAAGAGTTTTATTTCTTCGATAAAAGTTTGGGCCCAGCCCGTCTAGACCTTCCTTCGAGCAACTTCTTTCTCATCCAGACCCATATAACAAAAGAAAATTTCATGGCGCTACACACGTTCTGCTTCTAAGTTTATCCTATTACTTTTTCAAATAATGAGAGGCGGATTCTTTAATTCAGTACAGATGAAATGGAAAAGTTTTTGAAAAGATTTTCTAGAGGTAGTTAGTGTTTCTGACAGTTTATTGATTTAGATATATCTCCGTGGAAAAAGTTTATATTAAACAAACTTGGAAAATGGTAGATGTTTGGAAGATTCTCTTACAGTTTTCTATTTTATAACAAATTCAATTAGATTTATCAAATACATTGTTATGTTGTTACCACAGGTTTGGGGTTTATTAAATATTTTTGTCTTTCTCGATGATATATCTTGTGCCTTGCTGTGCCTATCTCCTCTATTAACCTATTATATTTTAAATAGTGGCTATTAGGTAATGGTAATTAATAATGTTGAATATATTTTATTTATTGGTATTAGTAATTAATCGAATGATATTTAAAAGTATGACACTATCAATTACTTACTCATGGCTCAGCACAAAATATACTTTATACGCTTAGTACAGGCTTTTGAGATTATATTGTTTTCATCTTTAGTGCTAGTAAACCTTAACTTCCTGAGTCCATCTTAAATAGTGTTATATTATATCCCCTCCTTAAAATCCCTTCATTTCTTCTTTTGAATATTTTTTTGTTTGACCCCTTTGTTATAAAACTTTTTCTCCAGGTATTGCCTTTATTGGATCAGAGAAGGTCCTGACCCCGGTAGAAATAAGTATACCCTAATTGGGTACACTAAGGTATCACTCAGCCTTAAAATTACAATATATAATAACTATCAATATTATTTATTAATTTGGTGTTAATAAATACACTGCTACAATATTATGTATTTCGAATAAAGGAACTTTCCAGATATTCGTAATTACATAAGATTTTTTTAAAAATTATTATGTTCTGATGATATTTAAAAAAATAGTAATTTTAACATCATGCTAGGTAAGCAGCTTTTGATAGCTATAAGTCGCATATCAGAGTTAAAATTTAACCAATCTGAAAATTGAGTTTTGTTAATTATCTTCTAAGACAGGGACGATCAGTTAAGTTTTTAACCAAATGGTTATTTAATAATTACACTAAGCACGGAGCTACTTAATTCCACTGCCAAATTAGTTGTTAATAGTTTATAATAAATTATCCACTAGATCGTAATTTTAGTTATTAAGTCTGTTAATATTTTGATAGCAACATGGTTCTTCAGAATGTAAAGTTGAAAGTTCGTGGAATAGTTAAAATTATATATCATTTTTAAAATTTCATCAATATGAAAATTAAGTTTTGTCAATTATCTTCTCAGACAGGGACGATCAGACAAGTATTGGTTCTGTACAATTCTATCGAAATTAAAAGAAAAATGTTTAATTATTTTCTGACCATAACATACCTAATCACTGACTCAAATAAGCAATTTTTGTTTTCATTATTTAGAGGCCTAAACCAGTTTCTTCATAATACACTTTTGACTTACTCAAAACCATTAGTTCTTCATCTTGCTTCCTATTTCCAATAATTCTGAAAAGGAAATGGCATTGATACCTCATAATATTGTAACTGAAATTATAGTGTTTTTAGTAGGTAGTTACTTTGCGAATCATTGACATGGCATTATATATATTATCCCTCACATTTACTTGACATTATTTTATATATTTTATATTTTTTTATAAAAATCTGTGCCCTGCGATTTTAATCATATCCTCATATTTATTCGTTGGATTTGTTTTTATTGTTATACACTTCTGTAAAAAAGATTGACTCTGTAAAGCTTATTCATGAAAGTGGCTAAATATTGGAAATAATCACTCAGAGAGGGCTTATCAATGCAGTAATTCAATGAATTCAACCACTTATCTTCTCTCTCTCATCTTTGAATCAATCCATTAGTAGATCACCTATCTCTACAAACCTATACCGATAGGTTGGAACATTTCCTTTAAGAGGAAAAATCCGAACATTCCTTCGGAAAAGTGGTACTTGTCCCAGTAACAGGAACACTATTTCCAATGGAGTTCCTCTTTCTTACTATACCGTAATTACGTTGGCCAAAAAAAAAAAAAAAAAAAAAAAAAAAAAAAAATCATAAAATTGTCACTCAATTGTTAAAATAGTAATCTTACAAAAAGATCAAGCAATACTCAAAATATTTTTATAATGTAACTTCTTAAATAAAAAAGTGTCCAAAGAGCCTTTCAGAGCACTTTGGCAGTTGGGAGCTTTGACCACGGAGCAAGATGGCGCTCTCTGTCAATACAGCCGGGGGCAAGGATCAGCAAGACTTTGTATTTAACATCAAATATTGGCGCCCCTGCTTCTCTGTTAATATCAACTTCATAACTCCCTCGGTCCCTGTCAAACTTGGTCTCCTTTTGACTGAATTACTCGATTATGGTAAATTTCAACAAATCTGACATCCCTTGTTCCGGTAAACAATAACTTGTTTAGAAACTTATTAATTAAATAATTTTTCAGCTTCAGTTCAGAAATTTTGTTGGAATACTTATAAAATTTGACTTATATAATAAATGTTACTGAAAATATTATTTAGGTGTTAAAAAAAAAAGTTAGCTTTGTTGTCGTTTATTTGGTTTAAAGGTGTTCGAGACATTAACAGATACAGATGAGTTACGAGCTTAGTCTAAAAGGAGAGGAGACATCCTCAGTGATGGTCTCTTCTGTCGTGTATTTCTTTTTAGTATTCTCAGGTTTTTAATTCCAGATATTGTATCAGACTACTTTTGGGGTGGGGTTTAATATTTGTTGCAGATCTATTAGAAAGGCGACCTAGGTCGGAAGGTTAGAGATTAGTGATTCAAGATACAAAAAAAAAAAGATTTATTATCGTATTAAATTTATTTATTCTTTTATGAAACATATGCCAACTTTTCAAAAACACTACCTTGGCCACTCTCCTTCTATTTTTGAAGGTTTCAGAACACGCATGTGATACTATCTCGTTCACGAAAGAATGCTCTCGCTCAACTCGTTATGAAAGCAGTAAATTATTGCTAGACATGGCATTTCAAATCATAGCACGCGTCGTATCTTCCTGGAATATCGGAGAAAATGGGTCGCCGAAACCGGATAGAATGTCCCGGTTGTATAGTATTGCAAATGGCAAAATATTCTTATACTTCTAACCCATGGAATAAATCTGCACTGATTCGAGGCCATATTGATCCTAAATTCCATTAAAGATACAGGCTCCAAGGTTTTAAAGTAAATTAACAAAATATACATTTTTACTATATAAATACAAATTAAATTTGTATCTATATACAATGAGACTAGATTGAACTTACAAAATCAGGCATTACAATAGTGTTTATCATAGCGTATTAAATTTGTAGCCTTAAAGTTTCGAAATTCTAAACATTTTCAATATTACATAAGTAACATACACATATTTGGATGCGAACATCTGTATTCGAATGATATTTTTCATGCTTATATTATTATAAAAAATATTAAATAAAACAGTGAGACAATCTGTAGCCAGTCGTGTTGGAGAGTCCTGCCCTTAAGCATTCTCGTAACCCAAACGGTGCCGGATCGAATCCAGTCGGGAATGATGGATTTTCTGTTTGACCGACGGAATGAACCTCGCCCATTCCACTCTGATTAGGCTGGTAATCTGTAGGATTACTCGTCCTTTCTGCCATAGTTGCAGTACATAAGGAAGTTGAGTCCCAACACACAACGAATATATTAAGATTATCTTGAGAAAATAAAGTGAAGTACTTGACATCAACAAAATGAAATGTATGGCCCTTCAGACCTTATTTATAATTAGCTATATTTACATGAATTTTTTATTATCAATTGATGTAATAAGATATGAAAATATTTTATTTTTCAGATAATGTTGATTAAGGAGTGGATGTGGACATAATAGCGAAAGAAGTGTCATTACTAATTGAGTTTTGGCAAGTTATTGGATAGGGTGGTGATTGGTCGGGAATGTAATGTGCCCCCTCCCTTCTTGATTCTATTAGAGTGCCGCGTTCCTGAGTTACCCCCCTCCCTCTCCTCAAACCCCAACATTTCTGGATAGATTTTCCTGGAATCTCAGGTATCGGAAGTTCCTTCAAAATCAGACTCGCCAAATATTCCGTGGGCAAATTGTGGTCCTTTCTTGTCAGTTTGTTGGATGCGTTGATTGAATATTTAAAATATTTCACTCGTCTCATTATGTCTGTAATCAATAATTTAATTGTTGATCTATCAATGATGTACTAATTTACTGCCTGACTGGTGCTAACACTTCGGGTGCACTTCACTTAAGTGTTCTTAGCTATAAACCATTCCTCAAACGGCTTCTAGCAATCGATTCAGATCAAGGTCAATATAAGGTTTCACTTTGAATTTGTGTTGACTTCAGGCAGCAGTATTTAAAGGGTTTTTTTTTGGCTATTAATTTTACCTAATACATGTTTGTCTTAAAATGTTACATAGCAAAATTTTATTTTTATTTTTATGGACTGCTAATTATGAAGTGTAGGCGTATATATTCAATTCTTTGTAGATATGTTATATATCCTGTGGATCTAGGTTTACATGGTGGGTGTGGGATGGAGGGAGGTGTTGGTTGAGGGATTGGTTTGTTCGGCATCAAGCCTTCGGGAACACCAAGCCTTTTTATTTTATTTTATTCACAGTTCGGAGTGACTTCGTTACAACCAAATTTAAAAAGATTAAATTTTTAATTCCAATATAAACCTCATTTTATTATCCGGCTGAGAGCGTTGGGACTAAAAGTCGGGGGTTGGATTTCCAACTGGATAATAGTAATAATATTTATTTTTTGCATTCACTCTAGAAAAAAAAAAAGAGGCATTAATTGTATATTTTTCTAGGACTAATTCCGAATTATGCTCGAGATAAAAAGAGATATATGCTTAAAGAGATCTTTGAATTATTTCATAAGATTTTTCAGGGATTGGGTCGAACATTTCTAGTCGGTATCCTGAACTAGGATGGGTTTTTATTTATTTTCTTTTTACGGCACTATTTCCTATTCAATCTTTTAAAACTAAAAATGTTTCCTAAATTCGTTATTAATCAAGTCCGCGTTCCTTCACCCACCTCCTAAATATAAGGTCCAACATTCAACCAAAACCCACTCACATCGAACTGCTTACTTTGAAAAATCCTATTCATACCTTTTTGTTGAGCGTCTTGTATTATTTTAAAGATCATTTTTTATTTAATCTCATAGATAATCAACCTTAGGCAAATATATGAATAGTGTGTATTTATGTACATGTTTTTTATTCATTATTGAAAGTGTTTATATTCTATAATTTTTATTATAGTTATTCATTTATTGATTTGAAACAAAAGCGGCTTGACAATTGTTACAAGTAGTCGTGCATTGTTCTTATTCTCAGGAGACTACGAAATTTTTTTTTTTTTTTTTTAACGTTTATCGAGTAATTATTAAAATCTGCCATAAATGAGGGCAATAAAAAATATATATGCCTTCATGATTACAATCACACATTATGTACTATTAAAGAAAAAAAACAGAAAAGAACTATGCTATACAGAAATAATACAAAATAGAATATTTATCAAGTGAAATATATGACTAAGTTCAATTAAAAGTTAAAACTACAGTCATACTTTATTTACGATACACACTCATCCTTAGGATCTCCCAACCAAACCTGTCCTTCCACCCATGGAGGGTATGTGCCAGAATAAAGTTTATTTTTTAAATCATTATTATCTACTGTCTTGTGAATCTTATTTCTAAAATTCAGTAAACAGCAATTTCTTAATTGTTCCGTTGTAATAGTGGTTGAGTATAATTATAATTTTCTAGCACAAATAAATAAAATAAATAAGGCTGTGGTAGGTTTAATTAATCATAATGATTGTAATGCTGTTTTAATATATTCGTAGTTTTCTGCAAAAAAAAAGAGGTATTTTTTTTTTAGTACCCCCCAGACGAATTAGTTCTTTTGGAGAATTTAATTAATATATTTTCTTTTATTGATTACATCTTTAAATAAATTTACCGCTAAAAAAGTATAGTTTGTCTGGCGCAATGTTTAATTTGTCTAACCAAAATTTTAAATTGTCTGACTGTTCTATTTACTTTATCAAATGCTTTAAAGAGACTGGAAAATGAAATCTGACTGCCATTTCATTTTTCAGTTTTCTTCGCATGGATAGAACCAATTATATAATTCAATGCTGAACCTTTTCTTTCATTTTGGGTAATTTTTTCTGCTTCTCCAAATAAGGTTGTTTTTTGCGCTATTATGGTCTGTAGTTTTTAAATAATTATTTTTTTCATATGAGCTGTATTATAATGTTTTATATTTTATATACTCACTATTTACTATAGCAACTTCTATATCGACATTGGTATATGAATATATTAATAAGTGTTGCCCGTTTTGATCTAAAACCAGGGAAGTCAACAGTTTAATATTTTTGCTTAAACATATATCACTGTAAATTTTAAAATTTACTCTGATAACTGTCAAATTAATCTGTTTATTTTTTTTAAATAAGTCTGAAATATATTTTTTCTTTTGTATTTGCCCACTGCAAAATTTGTATAATTTTTGTACAATTTGTATAATTTGTAATCATTTTTTAAAATGATTTTTGAAAACCAAAATGAATTAGATAAATGGTATTATTTTCTTCAAATTGTGGTCAACAGAGTATTTTAAATTTATTTAGATTTGTAAAAATAACATAATTTTTTCTTCATTTAGATAAACATTAAAAATGTATATTTGTTTTTTAACGTAAACATTAAGAATATTTATTTATTTATTTATTTACATTTTGGTGCCATGTACCACCACATTTGGTTAGAGGCACCATACTCAGGTTCAGAATTAAACCATTTTGTGCTATGAGCATTCACGTCACCGGTTAACAGAAATGGACGTGGTAATTGATTTATGATACTTTCTATCTCTGAGTACAAGATATTTTCATTCGGGGAAAGATATAAACTACATAATGTAAAAGGGGCTGATAAATGTACCGTTGCAGCGATTGCTTCAAGTGATGAATTTAAATCAATTTGCGAGAAATTTATACTCTTGTTAAATCCTAAAAGTACACCGCCTCGGTTGTTTTCTGATCAACATTTTTGAATTATGTTAAATCTAGATAAAACATTAAAATTAGGTTTCAAGTTTGTTTCTTGGAGAGAAATTATGGCAGGTTTGTAGTGGGATAACAATAAACTAAGTTCTTCGTATTTAGAAAGTAAACCTTCACAATTCCAATTTAAAATAATCATATGAGATTTGTATATTATTGTCAGTAAATGTGTTATTAAATTGATAAATGTGGATTTACTGTTTTACTATCGTATAGATTAAGTTTATTCTTTCGGAAGGTTTCTTAGATGGGCTGCTAGGGTTTTAGTTATCTTGGTAAAACGACCCTTGATTCCTTTATTTTGCAAGTGTGGGTATAGTTCAGATAGCATTTGATTTACTGCTTTTAAATCGTTTGTGAACTGGAAAACTGTTGAAACAGGATCTTTTGTAGACTCTTCAAATGAGAATGGGAAATCCGGATTTCTTAAAAAAATGGGTTTTAAAGGTGCCATTTGACTTATTACTGAGTTTGATTCATTGATTTCAGGAAAAATAGGATTAGCTGCAGGTGAGCTCACCAGAACACTAGTGTTAGGCGTTATACTAATATTTTCGAAAGTTATATTTTGAGATTTATTATCTGGCACTTGCAATTTGTCATTAGGAAACGGTACAACAATATGTGGTTGTGGTGGAGTTATCTGTAAGGTGGGAGCAGTATCTGTAAGCTTGCAGCATGAGAGATGGCTATTAGAATCATTAGAATCGATAGTAGGAGGGAGATCATTTTCCTTAGAGACTGGTTTAGTATCAACTTCTTTGTGGACATTGAGTGAGGGGCACTGAGAAGCAATGTGGCCAGTTTTTTTTGCAACGAAAACATGCCCCTGTATCTTCCTTGAAAAAAACTCTATAAGAGACACCTTCAAATGTTATTACTGATGTTTCTGGCATGCAATCAGTTGTTTCAGGTGCTATGTAAACTAGTCTCTTTAAGCTAAAGATATGTTCGAAGCCCTTTATTCCAGCGCTGAGATATTGGACTCCTGACAGAAGTTTAACATTTAATGTTTCTAGTAATTCCTCAATAGCAGAGTGGGGGACACTGGGGCAAAGGCTAGATATTATGAACTTTTTGCCGGGATTTACTGATTTTCTAACGACAATTTCTTCCTCCCTTATCTTGATTCTATGATTTTCTAATATGATTTGTCCACAAGTTGTTTGGATTTAAGATAAACAACGTATCTATTATTTGATATCCTGCCGGCAAAAATAATGCTCGAAGGCCCGACTATTTCTGCAATCTTTTGGGCATACTCGAGTTGCGGAACCCCACTAATTGAATTAAAAACTATACCCTGTTCCTTACTTGGATATCGAACTTCCAACGGTTTCGAAGTGACAGCAGCAAAGCTTTTACCTTCAGTAAGTATTCTTGTTGAAGAATTCATCATATTTTCGAGAAAGGAGTTACTTCTTAAGAAAGTTACTTCTATTAACTTTAGATAATATTTTTTAGTTCACTGATCACCATATGTTCTCAATCTTTTTACCTAAAATTAATTAAGAATATAAAAAATATGTAATTTTAAATAATTAATTGCTTCCCATGTATAATTAATTTTTTTACAAAATATTTATCATTTTTTCGTAAGGAAAAAAAAAAATTAAATCTGAAAATTATTTTACTAAAGCTATTTACATTTCTATATGTTTATATATAGTATATATGATATTTTAATATAGTAAATTTATATATAATATTTAAAATAATTATTAAAAGTATGAATAATTATTTAGGTATCTTTCTGTTTTATTAAGCTTAAGTAAAAAAATAGTGTGCTTTGTTCGAAAAAAAATATATATATATATATATATATATATATATATATATATATATATATATATATATATATATATATATATATATAAGTCAAGGTCCGAAGCAGGCTAGTATTAGCCTTAATCCTATCTCTAGTCACAACAAACAATGTACTTGTATAAATAGAGCTGCATCAGAGCAATAAACCAGTTATTCTTTAACAGTCATTACGTGCGTTTCATTATCCCTTTTATTTCTTTTTTTTTAAAGTTTTGTTATTCAGTCTATTTAACTGGTGCCGAAACCCGGGACGAGACGAGGAGCGGGGAAGGTAAGAAATTTTTTCTTTCTTGCCGCTCAGGGTTTTTCTTATGGAAGATAACGGCATATTGAGGCCACCGACGCTGCAAGTACCTAACAGTTTACCTGAACTACCTAGGCAAACGATGGCGGAGGCCCATGCAAATACTCTTGCATGGTTGAAAGTGAGGACGGCTACAGCCCAGGACCTGAGAAAGGCAGTCTCGGACATAGAGAGATTCACAGGCGAGGTAGGAGAACTGAATCACTTTTTGAAAAGCGTTGACAGGGTCCTAGCACGGATTGGAACGAAGAGGGCCGAAGATCTCCTCGATGCTCACGATGCAGAGTCACTCAGGGCAGACTTAATTTGTCGAATTAAGCGGAGCGTCCTGAACCACATCCAGGCGGATGAAGAAACGCCCTGGGAAGTCATCAAAGAGAGATTGAAGAAGGCGTACGGCGGAGGAAGATGGACGCCGGAAGAAGACCTCTTTCAACTCTTCAGAGAAAGCAGGCATCCTCGGCAAAGCAGCGGGCGCTATGCAGGTGAGCTCCTAATAAAATTTAATAAAGTGACCGATAAAATGAGGGAGACAGCAAGCGCACCGGAGGTAGAAACAAGGATGGCTTTTGTTGCAACCATCCTTAAGGTGCAGTTAGCCCGAGAAACGGGGAAGAAGGAGAACTTCCCCCGAGACAAGGGATTCGTAGAGTGCGCCCAAGAACTTATGGATATGGGCGCCCGCGAAGAAGAATGCCGGCTGGAACGGGAGGAAGAAAGGAGCTGGACCGAGGTGGTGCACCGAAGACCTCGAGGCCCACCGTGGAGAAGCAGAGAAACCGAGAGGAGAGCCGATCAGCCAAGGAGAGCCGAACATCGGAAGCCGGGGCCAAGAAAACCGGCTACTGGCAGTAAGAGAGAGGACCGGCGGTGCCACGGGTGCGGCAAGCCTGGGCACTTGGTCGCACAATGTCCCCGCACGAAGTGCTTTGAATGCGGGAATGAAGGGCACATTGCGAGGCAATGCCCTTACATGTTCAGACGGAAGGAGAATCCTTGGGGTGAGCCCATGGAAATCAACAGGGTCTGGAGGAGACAGAGATCACGGCCAGAATCCCCGAGATCTTCTGAGACATCTGAAGTGTCGGATACCGAGAGGGAGGACCCAGGACCAGGGAGCAGCGGAGACGAGGGAACCAGCAGACGGGAGCGGAGCGGCCGGAGGAGAGCGGCACAACCTGGACGTGTGGCGGCCTGAGGAGGGTGTCCGAGGAGAGGCGACCGCATCATTGAGGTACACAACGTGAGGGCGAGAAGCGGCGGTCTGCCTATTATCCGAGTGGAGCGAGGGGTGAGGTGCCTGGTGGACACAGGGAGCTCCAGCACCATCCTGAGTCGGCGAGCGGCGGAGCAGTTCAGTGGCTGCAACGGAGCACTCCAGGTAAGGGCATGTTCCTGTAAGTTGATTACCTTGGGTGGCCCTTGTACCATCGAGGGGGAGGTAGAGATGAGTTTGGAAAAATGGTCGGACAGAGGGGAGAAACTAGTATGCCATGTAATAGGGGAAATGGCCAAGTCGTATAATGGTATTATAGGCTGTGATTTATTGGAAAAGGTAGGAGCCAGGGTGAGCAATAAAAAGGGGAGGTGGAGTCTTAGGATTGGGAAAAAGCGGTATAGGTGTTGCTCGGTGTTAAGAGGGGAAAAAGGGCAAATTGGAGTAGTGAACAGGGCGGAAGACTGGAGGGGGAAAATTTTAAAAGAGTTCAATGACATCTTTTTCAAGGAGGGTGATAAGTTGGGCGTCACCGGTAGGGCGGAGCACGAGATCCCGTTGAAGGAGGAGCGGGTCACGTACGTCAAGGAGAGGAGATACCCACAAGCGCTCCGTAGGCATATCCGGGAAGAGATAGATGACTTAAAACGTCAAGGAATCGTGGTTGATAGCACTTCCCCCTACAATAGTCCGCTCTGGGCCGTGAGGAAAAAGAGTGCCCCCGGGGAGGAGAAGTACAGGGTAGTCATCGACTATCGCAAACTCAATGAAAACACCCGGGACGAGAAATACCCCATCCCCAGATTCGAGGACATTTTGAATAGGCTTAGTGGGGCTAGGATATTTAGCACATTAGACTTGAAAGCCGGGTACCACCAGATCCGAATGAACCCCAGGGACCAGTGTAAGACGGCCTTCACCTTCGAGCGAGGTCATTACGAGTTCACCCGAATGCCGTTCGGGCTTAAGAACGCGCCCATTACGTTCCAAAGAATAATGGACGAGCTCCTTAGGGGTTTGGATGAAAGTATGTGCCAGATTTATATGGATGACCTCTTGGTTTTCAGTAAGTCGGAGGGCGAGCATCTGGCACATCTTAGGGCGGTATTCGGGAGAATTCGGGAGTTTGGCTTGAAACTATCGGCGGAAAAGTCGCGTCTGGGGGAAAGCGAGATAAGTTTCCTGGGGCACACAATATCGGAGGACGGGGTGAAGCCGGACAAAGGGAAAGTAGAGGCCATTGCGAGAATGGAAATCCCGCGTGACGTTAAGGGCATACGGCGGCTGTTGGGTTCCCTGAACTACTATCGTCGATTCATCCCCGAGATGGCGCGGTTCTTAGTTCCGTTAAACAACTTATTGAAGAAGGGCAGGAAAATTTTTATCACACCGGAAATGGAAAATAACATCAGGCGCTGCATGGAGGAGTTGCAGAGAGAGCCGGTATTGGCCTTCCCGGACTTCAATAAGGTGTTTACCGTAACTACGGATGCGAGCGAATACGCGTTGGGGGCGGTATTATCACAGGAGAACGAGAAAGGGGAGAGGCCGGTAGCGTATGCGAGCCGAAGGTTGGCGGACGCGGAGACGCGGTATAGCGCGTTAGAGAGGGAACTACTCGGGATTGTGTGGGCTGTGGATCACTTCCGTCCGTATATCTTTGGAAGGAGATTTTGGGTCCACACGGACCATAGACCGTTACAGTGGATTGGTAAGTTAAAGGAATCTTCCGCAAGAGTAACGCGATGGAAGGAGTTCCTCAGCCAATACAATCTCGAGATAGTGTACAAGCCTGGGAAAGAGAACGTGGTTGCGGATTGGTTATCGCGCGCACTGATGATAAATGCCGTTGAGGGGGACGAACCGGGACCGTCGGGGGATATACGACAGTTTCTTAGGGAGTGGACACCGGAGGGAGAAGGTGAGGATGAGACGCGCAGTGGTATAGAGGATCCCCAAGAAGACGAAAGCTCCGCTGATGAGAGGCCCTCAGACATGGAAGAAGTAGATGAGATAGTAAATGATAAGAAAGACCAGATTATCTGGAAAACCAGGACTGAGGGTCTCCCAAAGGCGGACTTTTCGAAATATGGGAAGAGCACGGTCGTCACCATTTGGACGGAGCCTGGGATTAGGGAGGAGTCAATGGTGAGACTA
The DNA here is from genome assembly GCA_003667255.2 of Euschistus heros. NCBI lineage: Eukaryota > Metazoa > Arthropoda > Insecta > Hemiptera > Pentatomidae > Euschistus > Euschistus heros. Next base: position 408,224 of record RCWM02000313.1, read on the forward strand.
CTGCGCGGGGTGACTAAGGCGGGAAGGACATATCACCTCTATATCGGGAATGCCACTATATGGGACAGGGTTAAGAGGCTGTGGAAGGAGGAGAAGATAGGGATCGACCGAACTTTTATTAGGTGCCTGAGGTCGGTAGAGGTGGTACAGGACGTCGAGAGGCAGAAGGAGGTCACCCTGTCATACCACCAGGGGAAGACGAACCACCGTGGGACACAGGAGACTCTCCAAGCATTAAAACGAAGGTATTTCTGGTGGGGCATGAAGCGGACGATCCAAGAGGTCATTGGGTCGTGCGAGGTATGCCTCACCACGAAATACGACCGGCATCCCCCAGGGTGGGTACAGGAAGAGACACCTACGGTAGCGTTCCCCTTATCGGACCTCCAAGTGGATACGTTTAAGTGGCGGGGGTACCAGTGGGTTACTATCTTCGACGTATTCAGTAAATATGCCCTAGCTCATCTCGTGCAGGCCAAATCGGCGGAGGCGGTATTGGGGGCGTTGAGAGGCTGGTTTAGATCATACGGGATCCCGGATCGTATCACGTCGGACGGGGGTCTAGAATTCGACAACGCGTTGGTCAGGGCGGAGGCCAAAGAGTTAGATATTAAGTGGCATATCAATACCCCAGGGCATCCCAAGGGCAGAGGGGGGATTGAGAGGCTTCATGGGACCCTTAGTGACCACCTGCGAATATATCAGGTTGAGAAGGGGCTAGAGCCGGACATCGCGATGGAAAAGGCGGTTGCGGCGTATAACGGTTCCATCCACAGCTCGACGGGATATTCGCCGGTGGAGATCGTCTTTGGGCTCCGGGAGCGACGCCGGGACTTCCGCGACACCGTAGTAGGGGAGGAAATGGTAAATTTTATTACCAACCGTCGTTGGGCATTCGGTAAGCTATGGGGGAAGGCGCGTGAGCGCATACTCAAAGAAAAGAGACAAAGGGTTGAGAGGGAAAACGTAAAGGTAAGGGATGTAGCGGGGAAAATCAAGATCGGGATGGTCGTCTATAGGAAAAAGAGTACAAATCGAGGGAAAGAGATTTGTAGGTATGAAGGGCCATTCCGGGTAGTTTGCATTAGAGAGCACAACGTGGTGACGCTGGAGAGCGTCAAAGAGCCGCGGAAGCGGAGAAATGTGCATGTGGAACAATTGAGAATTCCTATTGAGGAACAGGTTATACCCTGATCTGTGAGTGGTCCGTTGCCAGCAACGGAAGAAGAATTTTATTTTTGTAAATTTTTTTTTTGTTTGTTTGTAGAAAAATGTTTTTTTTTTTAAATTTTGAGAAAATTTTGTTCATGTGAAATTAATTTTATTGTATATAGTAGGGGTAATGTGGAGTTGTAAATAAGAGGAAAGAGATTTATTATTTTTGTACAGAGGAAATTTTTGTTTTGTGTGTGTGTGTGAGTGTGCGTGTGTTTTATTTTAAAAGGAGTTCATTTTAGTTTTGGATGAATGTTTAGTTGTAAGTTAAGTTTAAGTATTGTTTTTATAATGTAAATAAAGTTTTACTTTTGTACTATGTTAGGTTAAGGATTATGGTGTAAAGTTTTCTTTTATTGTACTTTGTATCATAGAGTATTAAGATAGTAGTTTTAATATGTGTAGAGAATTAGTTGGTAGAACTATGGACAGGATAGGATTAGGCTGTTTATGTATCGCTATCTGCTTCGGCCTTTGACCATGAGGGGATTAGTCTCTGGACTCCTTAATACCGTATTGGTATTAAGTGCCCAAAGTTGAAGTTTATGAAGGATGGTCATAAACTGGCGGGGGGAAGTCAAGGTCCGAAGCAGGCTAGTATTAGCCTTAATCCTATCTCTAGTCACAACAAACAATGTACTTGTATAAATAGAGCTGCATCAGAGCAATAAACCAGTTATTCTTTAACAGTCATTACGTGCGTTCATTATCCCTTTTATTTTTTTTTTTAAAGTTTTGTTCTTCAGTCTATTTAACTTATATATATATATATATATATATATATATATATATATATATATTTAAAACTAATATAAATATTTAAAACTGAATGAAATTACTTTACCTGGAACAATAACTAACCTTTTAGTTACAATACAAAGAAGATACAAATAGACTTCTAATCTATTTAATTTGAAATTCGCTTTTCCGATTTACTAATTTTTTTATATTATTGACTAATTTAATTGATTATAAAATAGTATAACTCAAAAAACAATATAGAATAATGTATATTAAATAAATAATTATTTTTAAATAATAGTAATTCGGATATTGTTACTATTGACCGATAGTTTATGTGATGATAGAAAACGGATTAATCAAACATCTATGGATTTAGCTGTTTAGGATATAGGTAGTATCAGTTAGAATTGGGTAAAATGTAATCATTTAGTTAATCATTAGTTTGACAACTAATTTTCTGGAATAGATCATCTTATTTAATCATGATTAAATTTTTTAATTAATTTTTCAGTTAACTAAATCATTAAGTGACTGAAAATAGGCCTGAAAGTCGAAATTATGATTAAATTGGACGATTGATTCCGGGTAATTAGTTGTTAAATAATTAATCTCGATTAAACTGTGGTATCAGTCAGTTCTTGCTCATCTATAGTACATTCGCTATCAGTTCATGCTATTTCAAAATTGGATGTAATGTTCATATAAAAGTTCAAAGAGGGTCATTAATATTCTAAAATATAACATTGGGCTCTTTCTCTTATTGTTGAATAAGTATAACAATGGCCTATTCAATTTTTCGCTAATGATCGCGCCATCTTTTAACTTGACATAACTCCTTTTGTGATCTTAAGTAGCTAAAAAAAGAACTTTATTCCATTCTTTCGAGTGATTTAATTTTCCTGCCATGTATTAAAAATTTTTCTCTTTGTAGCTATAAATATTTAGCTTAGCTGCTTTGTAAAGATCGTATTAATCAACATTTATTATATATTGCTATTCACTATATATCACACATAGTTACTTACAATTGAAAATTATTTCTTCTTTATATTGATTATTTCTGATAAATAATATATACCGAAAACGGGGCTCCTTTGAACATATGAAGCTACTTTAGACAAATGCGCTTTTAAAATGAAAATCCTTCTGGCGGGCTCAATTTGCAAGTTAGCATACCCCCCCCCCCCCCCTCCCTGGTTTGTTCTGAGCATTTAACGATTAAACATGAAATGTGCTGCGATCGCGATAAATACACATGTTGCCCGTCCTTGACTGCTGTAAGCCTTTTTATAGCATCAGTGTTTACTGGTGTTTTTATAAGCGTGTCCAAACTTCATCTGGCCTGGCGTATGTGAAAGCAGGATTGTTTCATATGAGTAAAAATTGATCACAAATCTATTCAGCAATATTTTCTTTTTTGTTTCATGTCCCCAACTCATTTCTTTAATTTTACATCTTTTATTAGAGAAGAAAAGGCAATTTGGGGGAATTGCAACACCTTGAACAAAGGTGTTGACACATTTTAAAAGATGGTGTTACTTTAAACGCAGTATTATTCTCTGTATTGTTATTCGGTGAATAAAAACAATTAGTTTCAGTCATATTTATAATTAAAACTATTTTAGGTTTAGGTCCGTATTATGTAATTAAAATTGATTTTGATTTGATGATGAACAAAAGTGATTATGGTTAATCGGACACTAGTAAAATTAACAAATGAAGAACAATAAAATATAATTGACAAATATGATTAAATTAAAATAATTGAAAATTGTGAGCTATCTGCGCACTTATTGTTTCTTTGCTACTAGTATTTTATCCAAGTTTTCTTCTGTGTTTTGTTTGATAAGCACCAACGTTTCTTGAAAACTTAAATCTATGTTAATAGATAGGTAGTTAGCACATTGTTTATTTAAGAGCTATATTTTTATATTATCTACCAGCATTACTGAAAATATTTGTGTTTCATCAACTAATCTGGCGATGAAGTGAACCCAATAGGCGGAAAATTGGAACAGAAGCATTTAAGTAAAAAGTGATTTTTTTTTCAATGTTTTTCGACTCTAAAAAAATTATATTTCTGAGGTAGTTTAGGTTAGTGACAAAACATTTAAATTAAGTAGTTTTCAACAGGCTCCAAATTAGAGAAACTATCAATTTTGTGCTACTATTATTATCAGTTTCTCCTTCCAAATGACATCCAAATTTCGTTTTGCTGATTGCCAACATAACCAATTCTGTGGGACTTCATTTTTACTTGTACTTCATAATACCATATCATGTTTTACTGCAGAGGTTTTTGGTACTCATAAATTATAAATAACTTCCTTGACATCCAAACCAAGATTTCAGAAAAAGTTCATTTTCGGAGAGGAGAGGAAAAATGAAGAGAAAATAGGAGGATTCTCTGTTTAATGAAACGGAAAGAAAAATCTCCGACATAAACATTGTCGTTTCCGGGGGGATGGGCGGCCAAGTAATGAAAATTTGATGTCGGGAGAGGAATGACGAGATGAAAAAAAGGACTGAAAACGTTGATGTATTAAATCGCCGGACCGTTGGAAAAAAAATATATTCGTTAAAAGCTTTTTAATTTATTTATCAGTATTGATTAGTTATTTTATTTAACACTCTTGTTTGGATTACGAAGTGAAGTCCAGTACAAGAAGTATTTTTATTTACCTGTTACTGAAATTCCTATTTCGTTTATTATGGTGACCATAACTATAAAAAAAGTTGAAAGAAGAAATTAGATTTTTGGAGTTGATGTTGGTAAGTAATATGTTCAGAAGCCATTGCGTGATAAACTTATTTTATAACTTTAGGACAAGTGGGTTTTTAAGGACCCATCATATGCCGGATGGCGCCCCATTTAAAAGTTTGTTAGAAACTTTGAGACTTGGAGCTTCCAGAGGGCAGGAATATGTGCTACCATTTCTGGAATAAGGCCTTCGTGTAGCTTTATATTTATTAAAAACTTAATTAGATAAAGGAAATTAAATAAACCTATAGCTAAGTAAAATCGACAAAAACTTTTTTAAAAATTTTTTAAACCATTTATTGATATTTATAACGGTATATATTATATACACCAAGTAATCTTTAGGGATATTATTAAATTGACAAGTCAATAACATGTACAGAACTACTCAGTATTAGCACTTCAATAAATGTTCTGCATTAAAAACTCTCCAGCCATATTCTTTCAGATACCTGTGAGGATTATCGGGTAATGTTTAGCATTTGTTTGGGATTTAGACCAAATTAGCAACATATAGAATTAAAAGATCTTTATGGACAAGTTTGTTTGTGACATAAAAATTATTATGATGATTTTATGAAGGATCTGATTGTAAGGATTAGATATGAGAAGAATTGGAAAGTTTAGTGTATGTCAACTCCGTATGTCAAAATTGGTCCAATTACTGTCCTGTAAATAACTTTTTTTGTAATTTTTTGGGAGCTTTAAATGCTTGTCTATTAAATGTTAAAACAGTCGGAAAGGGCGAGCAGTTTCTTATCTATTTACAAATATTTAGTTGCATTTTAGAGGAATCCGTTACTGTATAAATGAATGAATGAATGAATTACTGTATTTTGTAAAAATAATTACAATCACAGGAGGTTTGACTTCAGAATGAATAGTTATAATGAAATAACATATTTAAACAAATTGAAGCAAATATAAAATCCATATATCACACATAATATAAAATTAAATAAATATACTACACATGATAAGTACAACTAAAAAAAGAAAATTTTCGGCTGAAAAAGAAAAACAAAATTTTAGACAAACAAAACTTAAACAAAATACTTCGAAATAACTAATCACCATCTGAATTAAATGTATGTGTTATAAATAAATAAATAGCTTTTAAATGCTTTATGCTCTTAACGGTTAAATGATTTTCCATGGTCAACTCAGGAGTAGGTTTGGGCAGGAGATACTTGCTTAAATACTTTTGCCTTTGTCTCCTAAATGCCGAACAATCCAGCAAAAAGTGTGTGACACCATCGCTAACATTTGTGTCACAAAACTCACACGATTGCTCACTGTTAAATTGTCTATGCATACCGTACGACAGTCGTGTATTCCTTTTGCTGGCCATCCTCATTTGAGCGAGAATTCTCTGGTTTTCTATATGGGTGTTGAATTGTAGGTACGCTTGAGGTATACCAAAGGTTGCGACATTTCTATAATATAGATTATACTCGGACTGCGCCACTCGATCGAAATCTAAACTCATGAGATGATTCCTCATTGCGTCTTCGAGGTCGACACCGTACTGTTTAATGTTTTCTAAGTTCGAACTAGCTCCCACCAGAGCAACCAGTTATGAGGCATAGTGGTAATTTTTCGAAATTCAGAGAGCCTCTTGTAACATACTTTTGGCAGCTGATGGTCTTCCATCCCCGACACCCACCACTTCAACATCCTTTTAAAAATTTTAAAAAGTACGTGTGTCATACCAGTCTCTACTCTTATGTAAAAGTTAGGTGTGTTCCGGGGTAACTTTAGTAAATGCTTCACATATTTTAATCTCCCTTGCTCTAATAAATCCGAGTATTCACTCCCCCAAATTTCAGCTGAGTGAAGGAGTACGCTTTCCGATAGTGATTCGAACAACTGACATTTAATGACAATTATCGGATTTGCATGCTTGGAGAATGTTGGTTACCAGTGCATTAGCAGAAGAATGCTTTGTCAGAGCCGAGAAGGAATCCGTTACTCATTAAAATACCTTAATGAATTTTAATGCTTTAGTAGAAACGAATTCTATTTTTTTCCATTGCCCACTTTTTTTTTCTTTTTTTTTTTTGTATTAATCTTATATAAAGTTTTGCACATTCTCCTCTTACTGCTTTCTAGCATGTTAAGGATTCATAGTTTGTATATCTTAATTTTTTTTATCAATTAATATAGTTAAATTGATAATTAGGTGATGGAGCTCACCGTTTATTTATGTGTATCCCCCTTACGCACTAAAATAACTTAAATCAATAATTTCAAATTTAAGATCATTTTAGCCACCGCTTTGGTTTTCCTGCGAGTGAAATTCGGCTATACAGAGGATTTGAAATATTTTTTAAGGTATCATAAAATTTTTCTTTTTAATCGGCCAAAAACTCCTTAATTTTTTATACTTTTATTTCCTGGTATATCTTCGTAGTTTTGACTCTTTGCATTGTAGTACCTTTAACAATATTTCCCAATGGATAAAATAATGAATTCGAAGATTAAAGAATTCGATTATAAATCTGTGTGTGTGTTATAATAGCTATTATTCATAGTGACATTAGAAAATGCAAATTAAAATTCTATGGACACATCAAATAGTTGAATTCTGTGAACAAAGGAGTTACAAGGAAGTGTGGGCACGACAAAAGGAAAAGCATGTCTCTTGAGTACTATGCGTAGTCCCAATGGGCTCATTCGCAAATGATAATAATATGTGATAATAGTTCATTTCTTTAGATAATGGCAATATAGCAATAATTTTAATTGCGATTTCGTACTTACCTTTGATTTCGCTCGTTAAAATGTGGTTTCATTTATCTATATTGGCTAAGAAACTCGACTTCAGGCTTATGTCTATGCCGAAAATTTATTCTCGAGAGGCCTTTCGGGGCACACTCAGCCTCTATAAAGAAGATATCCTTAATTTGTGGAAAAGTCTCCTTTCCCAACCAAAGTTTTGAAAACCCTTCACAGGATGTAGTGTTCTAAGTTTTTATTTTATTTCATAAAACTATTCTTAAATTAGAAAAATATATATATTTATAGGAAGGAACTTGTATAATTTATTTTAGCGTATGCAAAGAAATAAGAATACCGTCTGTGAAATAGCATAATGCTTAATCATTTGGTTATATAAATAGTTGAATTATTTGATTATAAAATAAATAATCGTCGATAAATAGTTGATTCTATGAAATATATATGAACATTTAGGAGTAGGTTACAATAATGATGGAAGATCTCGGCAAGATTACAGACGCTTTGTGGTGTTCTAGACTTGATCTTATGACAAAGGGGGTTGAGAATATAGGCCATGGAGGATGCGTCTTAATGAACGTATGAGCTCCTAAGTGACTCCAGTTGTTCTGTCACTCACATACCAACGGCTCAGTCTTACCCTGGAGAAATTCAGAAGGAAATAAATATATATCTTCTCACTAACATGCGTTTCCTTATATTGAGTTGCTATAATTTTTATAATTTATCAATACATCTTTCAATATACCGCGATAATTTAAATTAAAATTTTTGAATTTGAGGTTCTGAACTGATGGGTAAAGTGGCTATGATTATGATATTAAAGTATAATATTGTGTGATAAAAAATGTGATTATAAAAAGGGTATTCTGAGTTTTCATTATGTATAGCTACATTTTAGCGCCCGCAGTTCATAATTTAATACACATCAGAGTTCGATTGTCTATGTATTTGTTGTTGATAATGCATTTATAATTAATGTATTTATGTTCATAGAATATATATTTATAGCCATAATATACATAATCTAATTATGATGCGATGATTTATTCAGACGTAATTATGATAAAAGAAAAAAAAAACAGTTAAACTTTTTTTTAAATTGTATTGATTGTTAGATAAAGGCCCCAAGTATGTAAAACGTTTAATTTTTTCCTGCTACTATTAACAGTTTTCTTCCTCTATCTCTCACATATACATTACGTCATTTTATAACCTTTCGATTTGCTAATAGCCATCTTTATAATATTTTTATTACATAATATAACCTCATTAAGGACAATTTTAATTTTGCACTATCCATATAACAACTACGAACCCCTTAATCTACAGATTCATTTGGTATATACGACTCACATGAATTTATTTTGTTTTAAACAATATTAAAATTAAATTTTCTGTTTGGTTTTTATGCTATTATAAAAATCTTCACGTTCTACCTTTGCTGTTATTTACCAATTAATTCTAGTTTCAATTATTGTCAGTCTCTTCACCTTTTCTTTTACGCCATGATGATTGTTATTAAAGGATTATTACTCAGTATTCTATTAAGTGTGAGAGGGTATTATGGCCATGATAGCCTCTCTATTCTTACTTCAACCATTTCAACATCCCAACAATAGTATCATTCCAACACTTATGTGAGGTAGCGAGCGAATAGTGATAACTATTCGACTGAAGAACAGACCTATATTAGAGAACTAGTGCCCCTGCCCACGCGAACTCTAGGTATCTTTAGATAAATCTCAACTCCTTTTTAGCGGGTATCATGCCTATGTTTTATATTGTAGAAAGATCTAGATAATTGAAAGGTTTTGTGGATAAAGGGGTTATGTCACATTTTTTGTAAAACACAATTTAGTAAATTATATGAAGAATTTGTGTAAAGAAGTATTAGGTAGTAGAAAAATCTGAATATTTCAAAGCAACTAGAAAAATGGGTATGACGAAGATGAAGAAGCGGTCTAACATTTTCTTGCTAAAGAAAATGTAAAAAAAAAAAAAAAAAAAAAAAAAAATCATTTATATGTGCCTACACTTTTGTGAAATTCGATATGATACTAGTTTGGATATTAAGAAAATGACAATCCCAAGACTTTTAAAATTAAAATTATGTTTTCTAAACTTGAATAAAAACTGCATTAGCGTATTCTTATGGAGTCCATTTAAAGCTCTTTAGATTGTTATCAACCTGGGACAACTCGAAATATATGAAATTTAAAAGTGTGCATATATATAAATGTAATTCTTACGTTAATATATAAATGATTACGATAAGAAGAAAAATTAAAGGTAAACACAGCCGTTATTCCACCAAAAGCTACTCCGTCATGACACATTACATAAAAGGAATCTTTTATTCAAAACATAAAAGGAAAACCTCTCTATATTTTCTATATGATTTTTATATTTTTATTCTATATAGTTTTTATTGCCTTATTGCCACGATTTGTGTGATGATTTTTAAAAAATCCGAAGTATTTTCAAAGTTTATGCCAAGAACATTTAGATTCACCTAGCTATATTAGGAAAAAAAGGAACATTATCTATTCTATACTTAATTTTAAAAAGTGTATTCCGTTCCTAATTTAAATAAGAGAAAATCTTATTTTTCATTTTAGAATTTTCTTCTTCAATTGAATGATTCTGAGAAAAAAAAATCAGATACATTTCTTTATACATTACTTTTAACATATTTATTTTTAGTATATTATAATAGGTTGATAACAATCTAAATAACATAAATAGCTCAATAAAAATATGCTTTTGCGGCTTTATAGAGGCTTTACAGGTGCAAATGAAAATTAAACAAACAATAATTTTTATTCAAGTTAAAAATTAATTTTAATTTTGAAGTTCTTAGGATAAAATTAAAAAGGACGTTGATCTTGATTTTATAATGCATTTGTTTTATACAAATATATTTAACCTAAAAATTTAAACTTACCATTAAATCTTTATCGTATTTAGTCTCTGCAATAGATAATCCTTGATGCTCCTTACTGTATCACAAATTAAATAATCCACAATAACCATAATGTCCCATTTATTGCTTGATTGGTACGAACTCGATACCTGCTATTTTATAATAAACTGCATTCCCTCACAAATCTAACTGTTCGTCAAATTATCTTATAATATTCTATTCCCTGTGCCCCTCCGAGGCGTCTGAAGAAATTTATTTCAGATTTTTTAACATACAATTGTACCAATGGGTACTTTCTCTCCTAATTTTTATCATGCTATTAATACCGTTTTATCATATCAGATTTACCAGATCCATCTTGTCATACAATTGTAGATTTATATAAATACATGAGATATTTTTTTTTTTTTACAACTGTTTATTACATTTGATATCAGTGCTCATGTACCATCAAATAAATATTTAAAAATAATTTTTTGGCAATACATTTTTAACTGTTATTTATTTTATTACGGTAAAATTAGATTTTAAGTCAATCGAATCTAATTAACCTGAATGTAGTAAAATATTGAATTCAAATTTCATCATTTTGTTCACCTTCTATAAAAGGAAACTTATTCAAACGGTTTAGCTTTGAATAAAATACAAATCCCGAGGCATTGAGTTTTAAATTGTATAATGCTAGTGAATTATAAAGTTACTGTTTCACTCAAATGTTCTGTGAGACCAGAGGAAACAACTAACGGGTTATTCAAATATGAAATTCTATCTCTCAATATTATTATTATGCAAAGTTCGGAATGGACTTTCAACTGAAAGTTCTGACAAAGCTGATTTAAACCTTTGCCATTATAAACGCTTTGCCTTTAACCACGTTTTATAAAAGCCTCTAAACTTTGTATACTTTGAATCTTAATTACAATTTTTTTTTTTTAAAGAAAACGAATATTGAAAATTAAAATAAATTATATTACCTATTGATAATTTTATTTATATTCGAGGACGAATAAAATAGGGTGAATTTAATTTTGTATTAAGAAAAAATTAGAAATAAAAATTCACGTCTATATTTCTATTTTTTAAAATGCAGAAGAGAATGAATTAAAAATAATTAAAACCTTTGCCACTTCAGCCCATAAAGAGTCTCAGGTTTAGCTTTTCCAGAGCCCAGTAAACTAAGGGTCCAGTAAAGTAAGGGTTTGCCGAAGAAATAACTGGTCAACTTTAATTCTTAACGGATCTTTATGTTTTTTTTTGGGTCCTGAATCCGAATCTGAAGTTTGATACCACGGCAAACGTCAGCTTCATACCCTAAATCGAAAAAAACCGCCCAAAATACCGGCCATTTTCGTTTTTTTACCTATAAAACGAAAACGAAGCTTTTTTCGATACATATATACACACTCTACAAAAACCTGTTTGTCGTACTTTTTTGTATATAACTCCGAAACTATTTGTCTGATAGAAAATTACTTTTTTTTATCTTATAACTGATTAAATTTACTAATTATAATAGACTATTATCTATGAAGTTTTAATAATGTTCCTTAAAAGCATGCTAAAAAAAACCCCGTACTGTTGTGTAATTCATGTGTTTTTGCACATTTTTTACTATGACTCCGAAACTATTCGTCCGACTGAAAATTTCTTTTTTTTTTTATCTAACAGCTGGTCAAATTTACTATTAGACTCTATATATGAAGTTTAAATCGGGTCCCTGGAAGTGCACATGCCAGAACGGCTTTTCATGTTTCATGTTTTCATGTTTTCACGGCTTTTCTTGAGAATTCCAACTAAAGTTATACAGAACATGACAACGATGCATGTATCAGTCAGCCCGAAAAAGCCTAAAAAGGACCTAGCTAAGAGATCTCTTTAGATAATACAGTAAGTTTAAGTTAGGGCAGGTACCAATGATTATATACTCCTATTAATATCAGACGTGGCAGTTAGATTTAATTTTTTGTTGGTTTGAGTTATAGGTATAGAAAAAACCAAAACAACTATATGTTTATTTTCAATCCTTACAATACCTAAAAAAAAAAAGGAAAAGTTTTAATGAATTTCAGTTTTCTGTACTAGGGATTTTTACCGGAAACATTGACATCGGAAATTCCTCTCCCGGCTGATTCGTGAGATGATCCTTGTTTGTTAAACTAGTATTGTCAGGAATATTTGTCATGGTAATTTATGTACATATTCTGAATGTCAAGGAGTCTATGCAGTTACAGTCATGAATATATGCAAGTCAAAATGACAGTTATTGTAAACTCGTAGCCAATGAAGGATTACATCAAACAACACTGTTGGAGAAAATTTGATCTAGCTCATTTAAAGTTCCCTCATACCATTAACTATTATTGAATTAATATAATCAAAATGGTTTGTCTGAACTTTCTTAACCTCATTGACCTTCTCGAATTTTAGGAACTTAAGCCCTTATACAAAACTCTATAAGATATTGTTGATTTAAGTATCGTTACAGGTTGCAATTTTATATAAATTCTCCTTGCATAAATTGAGAATTATAGAGAAAGAAGGAAATATTTATTCTTAATATAAATTGAATTATTATTTAATTTTTATTTTTCCAACAAACTATAGAGAGAAAATGTTGATTAAGAAATAAAACTCAGTTTCTCCCTGACTGAGAAAAAACAACGATCGTTGATAAGTCTATATATAAGCTGCTGCTTTTCTCAATTTAAATTTTAGAATTAAAAGGATCAAATAACATAAATTCATAATTAAATTAAAATAAAAATCAGTGCCTATTTGAAATAAACAATGTTGTGAGAAAATACTGGTTTCAAACTGTTTTCATTCAAACCTAGCTCCTAAAAAGTTGACAGGTAACATTCCCTTGCGAAAAATGATATGAAACAAAAAATATTTTCCATTGAGTTTCTAATAAGGAATCTGTCGTCAAATTTTCGATCCCAGCAACAAAACCAGTGAGTTTGCAAAACAAATTACTAATTTGATGGAGAAAAAAAAGGTTGAAACGTGACTTTCTTCATTTAAATCAATATAACTCCAAATGCTAGGTCCAAGTGAAAAATGTTACATAACAAAAAATATTTACTATTAAATTTATGATAGGAAATAATCGGAAAATTTTCGATTGAAGCAACACTAACAGAGCTAGAGCGAGTCAAAATGACTGTGAAAAACCGTTACTCTAAAAACAGTATATTGACCCCTCATTCAAAAGACATTTACATGCCAAAACGGTTCATACAATCCGATTCCTCTAATTTTGTTCATTTATTTATTTTTTAAAGGATAGTTTGATGTTTAAAATTCTGAATTATTCTTAGTATCATAATTGTGACTACTTATTTGTCTAGTTCATTTTTTAGAGCCTAAAAATCATAAAATTTTATTTCTTTAGATTTAAATTAATTTACGATGTGCTTTAATAAAAATAACAGGTAGTTGCTTTAAGAAACATGAGCATACTGCATCAAAGCTATTCTTCACATTCAATTGATTTGTTTTTTTATATAATAGTAAATTTCAATAAAGGAATAAAAAAAGAAAGAAAAAATAAAAGAGCTAATTTTAAATAAAATGAAACTGTATGATTTATGAGCATTGGGCCTTTTTTATTTAAATATATTTTTATTAAAGAGGTTTAGGATCCATATTGTGATCTTCATGACATGCGGATGCGGCAATAAATTTTCGGAAGACTCTTGATAATAGGAATGTCAAGTCATAAAAGAGGTTATTGTTGATAGTAAAACTGTTTGTAGCTTGAAAATATTGAGCTTATTGAATAGTGGGAGTTATTTCTGTACCTTACCCAATAAAAAGATATCAACCACGTAGCACGCCAAATGTATTTTATGGATTATCAATTCTTTAGTTTTAAATTAAGAGTGGTAAGGCTTTTATATATATTGAATATAGAACATCTCTTTAGATTTCTATGATGATGTGTTTCAGGAATTTTATTTTTTCTATTTACTTTATAGACACTTCTGTTTCTTAATATATATATTTAAGTGAGTGATATGGAGCAAGGATTTCAGTGTCTTACCTACTTTACACTACTACTCCTTTATAATTATGTTCATACTATTTTGTTAAAAATGAAAACAAATTTTGGTTCAAGAGTTTTGGACTTGAATATTTTTGTTAAATATATTTTTTCAGGTGCTTTTAATATTTTGATATTTTTATTTATATTAAGATGTATGATTTAAAAAAGGAGTTTTTCCGATAACGCCTCTGGTTTTTAAAAATATCTAAATTTAAATTCGGATTTACCACCTCACATTACATAAAATAAATTGAGAAAGATGTGGTATATATTTTTTATTTTTGAAATAGTTATTTACTTCAACACTCTCTAGCTCTTTAACAGATTGTGAAAAAAAAAATATGAGGAAACAATATATAATAACTGAAGAAAATTTATTGCAATTTTAAATTTTAATAACCAGTATTTTTATTTGAAAGAAAAAAAAAATTAGAATATTAGCATTTTATTTTATGTTTTTTGCAATTTTTTTTTTCAACGATTCAGTTTTTGAAATTGAAATTCAGAGTTAGCACGACGAAAACATTTATATCCATTAAGAACATTTATATTTTTACTCAAGGTACGCATAATGGTACAGAAGGATCAATCTTAATTCTATATTTTTTCCCGACCAATTATCAAGTTAATAGATCAACTTTTAAGATTTTAGTCATAGTTGCAGAACATTGTTAATGCAGATACGAACCGTTTCTCTCTCCCCCCCCCCCCCCCGTTTGACTTATTGCAGCTTATAGCATTGGGTACAGTCTAGTAACTTAAATTGCTTTATTTTATTTATCTTTGCAATCCTTCGAATAAAGTGTACTAATTGATTGTTCATTGTCAGGTAAAGTGTTTTCATGTGAATGTTTGTATAATCACCAAGCTCATAGGAAATTTAAAAGCAATCGTTTATTGCTTATGAAAATTATATGTTCTTCATCTTCAGGTAAAGAATGTAGGTTTCTCAATATATAATAATAAGGGAATCTCTAGGATCTAAAAATATTTAAATTAAAAAAAAAATGTATATATTTTTTTATAGAATGAAGTAAAATCAGATAATATAAATAGTACGTGTGTAAAACAACGAACAGTATTTACCTTCATTGGAAAAAATATTTGTTGTTTTCCGAGGTGCTAAACTAAATATCAGTCCATTTGTTTTTTAATTTACTTTACTCAAATATTTGTATTTTTTTTTATATAAGATGAAGCTAATTTTTTAACTTTTAAAATTAACTACATCATGACTTGGATATTTCATGAATTAGAGTAGATACGCTCCGATCCGCTTCAACACAATGTACGCTTTGGCATTTTTCCGATTCGCAGCACTGAGCTGCACTCCGCCTATAGTGTGTGCGGGCCTTTTGATTGTTTATTATCAACTTTAGGTAATTGGAGCATAAAAATTACGATTAACATCAATTACTCTTATTGCTACACTGTTATACCAATCATGCTGTGTGGTTCTTTTTATTCAGTTCCAATCATGTCTGTACTCCTTTGCTTCATTGCTGTTGACAATCTTTTTATTAAGTTAGGTATTTTATAGTAAATGATGATCGTTGTAAGAAGTAGAAATGTTGATCGATGAAATGTAATTTGTGTCGAAAAAAAAATAAATTAGGAAAAAATCTCCCTCTTTTTTCAAATATTTTCCTTGTTTCGAAAATAAAATATGTGCCAAAAAGGAATACTTCCAAACAATCTATAACACAATATAATTATTCTTTTTTTTTTTCGATGTATTAGTATTTACAACTGTGAATTATATATATAACTTGTAAATTTTAGGAATACGATTTAAATATACAGTTTTAGAGAAAGGAGAGCAACTGAAGGGATCCATAGAAAAAATTGGACAGCAAACTCAGGTGAGTGGTAATTTTGAAGTCCTAAAAGTGGAAATTCCGGTGTGCCATGGACGGGAGGTAGGCAAAGAGTGTGGTCGCATAAAATATTCAACCCAAGCTGCTCGCCCCTGAAAGCACAAGGTTTCACTTTGCTCAGTCCCAATGAATTTGTTATAAGTGTAACAGAAAGCATGCCACAGGTCGTCGGCCAGTCCTCTTGTTTTGTTAACTGTTAACTTCAATTCTCCAATTGTTCAGAGAAAGGAAGGATTATCACCAGTTGCACCAGTTTTATAAAATGTAGAGACTTGTAATGACTTGTAATCAGTGTTTCATTAGTTTTAAACTGAGAAATATTGTATAAGAGGCTCCTTATCAGTCACAAATATTGATTTCTTAATGTCTGTTAGCTCATCGATAAAAATTGAGGTGATTTCCCACTCTCCATTCATCGGCAGGGTAATGATTAAAAACTTTTCATTTTCGTGATCCATGAATTCTCAGAGTGGAGAGAGGAGAGATGAATATATGATTGACAGGCAAAGGAAGTGTGGTAAACAAATAAAGACCTTTGAGAGGAAAGGAAATGGGGAACTTTGAAAAATGCATCGCTCCATCCTAATGATACCCTCAACTGACCTACTGCTCTTTTTCTTGATTCACCGATTATTTAAAAGAGTAATATTGACCAGCATATGAAACATCTACTAATCTATACTCCTGATCGAGCGTACAACATAATTTGATCCCTTTCTACAACAGAAAATTATTTAAGTCGTTTGTTCTTAGGTTCGATTCCGGCTGAGGCAGATAATTATTTTATTTTGTTGTTTGCAGAGGTTCGAACCAAACACCCTTCGGGAATGTACCCGACCTCTATAAAGTGAGTACCTTTGAATGTGGAAATACCTGGTGGATGAATCTTAGTCTGCCAAATCACTATCATGCTTACACTTGTACAACCTTTGGCTGAGGAACTGTTTGAAGGTATTAAGTGCTAAAACCAAGACCCTTTATGGGTTTCATCGTAAGATCTGCAATGCTTGAAAGAACTAATTTTCTTCATTCCTTGCAGTTTCAGCAACACTGGTTTTTCCTATTTGGAAAGGATCATCAATCAATGATAAATAACAATAAACAAGGAATTAATAAATTACTTGTTATTTTTATTTAGTTTGTTTGTTTGCTTATTTGGGCTTAACGTCCTTATGTACTCCAACTAGGGCAAGAAGCAGGGGTTACCCAACAGGTTACCAACCTATTCAAACCAGGGTGGGAAAGCCAAGATTGATTTCGTGGTTCCGTTACGAAATAAATTTTAAACGTAGGATTCGAACCCACGACCTTCAGCACCGAACGCGCTGAGACCCTCACCCCAACTTTTTATTTAGTTTAACTTTGATTTCTTGTGCCTTAGTATCTTTTAATGATGTTCCACTACTCTCTGTTAGACAGATCCACTACCTTGCATTCTATTTGGACAAATGACCTTCACTTTACAACAAAGATCTTAACTTTACATGTGTTGCTGATTGGGCCTAAAAAGATGCTCATACTTTTAGAGTGAACTCCTTAACCATTCAAACCCGCAAGTTTCTTCTTTCACATCCAGTTCTTGATAATCATTCCAGACGTCTGAAAGGAAGATTGTTACGGGCCTTGTAATATAAAACATTTATTAAATTACTACCAATGGGTATGTGCTTTAAAAGCAATTGAAATGTTATTATGAACATTATGCTCACATTAACTGGATATATTTTTTTTTTTTTTTTTTTTTTTGTATGCATTTGTAAATTTTAATAAACAGATAAAAAAAGCTACTTTATTTTTTATTAAAAATAATTAACAAAGTTCCGCTTTGTCAATTAAAGCATTAATGCTTAGGTTGGAGTAGCTAGGTCCAAGTTTTGAGGCTTAGTATGAAAATATATATTCAATGTCATCATTCATAGATTAAAATTTGGTTGAGAATGTTTTTCCAAACATTAAGTAGATACCTTTAAATGGGTAAGGGTAGGGCTCGTTGAACGTGGATCTAATCTCATTACGTGATAACATTGGTCATGATGTAATTTCCTGATCAAGTAATTGTAATTATGAGTCCTTTTGGTCTTGGTAGAAGTTATATTTTTTCAATTGTTGAACATAATTCCTATAATCAAATAAAATTAACTTGTAAATGAGCCCTTCCTTTAATTAGTGCTACGAAGTACTCTCATGAATTATTCACATCTTGTATGAAATAGTAAAATAAAATCTTAGCAATAAAACAAATAGCACTGGACAAGTTGATATCAGGGGTTCCGTTTTAGAAGTTCTTACCCAGCAGATTTTCTTAACTGCTTAAGCTCTTAAACTAAATGTGTCACGTTTATCAAGAAAGAAATCTACAGCTAATTTGGAAAGTTTTATTTCTCGCCTTTGCCACGTTATACAAATTATAAAACAACTTCGGAGAAATGTAACTATATTAAGGAAAGCTGGTTCCTTCGCTCCTAAATTATAAAAAAAGAAATTGAAAAAGAAGGAAGTCTTCTGCAGGAGGCTTTTTCAATAGGTCTTCATTGCTTACAGAAGGCGAGTTAATCGTCTTTTGAAGAGTTTGAAAGTTCAATTGAAAAATTTTGTTCGGCCCCGAATCAATTTAAAACTTGATGGAGCTAAAATTGTATTTAAACTAGTCATTTACCTCTCACAAATCCTTTTCTATTATTTCTTTTATTAATGTATACTATTGAAAATAAAAAAATTATTTTATAGCTTTTCATAATAAATACATACATACATATATATATATCGCTCCTAAATTATAAAAAAAGAAATTGAAAAAGAAGGAAGTCTTCTGCAAGGAGGCTTTTTCAATAGGTCTTCATTGCTTACAGAAGGCAAGTTAATCGTCTTTTGAAGAGTTTGAAAGTTCAATTGAAAAATTTTTTTGTTCGGCCCCGAATCAATTTAAAACTTGATGGAGCTAAAATTGTATTTAAACTAGTCATCTACCTCTCACAAATCCTTTTCTATTATTTCTTTTATTAATGTATACTATTGACAATAAAAAAATTATTCTATAGCTTTTCATAATAAATACAGATATATATATATTTTTTATTTTTTTCATTGCAAACCTGAACCGATTGCGTTCTGTTTTGTCCATTATTCGTCTTGCCATCTAATGGTTTAATCAACCATTTTGCGTACTCTATTACTCGGGATTGGTCAGAAGTCCTCGTGACTGTGTCTGAGAGCAATTATTCTGACTGTTTCCCATTATTATTCTGTTATTGTTTTATGATGTCTCCGAATTTCATATATATTGAATATCTCAAGAGGATATAAAAAAAATTATCAAACATTAATAAGTAAATTTTAATATAAATAATGCCGTATCCTTCTCGATTGCTATCGAAATACATATAATAACTTCCATAAATTCCAAAACGTCTTCATGTTTTGGATGTGAGACAGCTTTCTTTCCTCTATCCACTTGAGTCTGATGATCCCTGCGATCTTCTTACATGTAAGAGAAAAATTCCCTATTGGATTACTTGTCGGAACTCTGGTCGGTCTTGTATGGATAATATCTGAAGTCCGATTTTACTGACGTGATACACTTATTTTTAGAGGCTTTTTCTCTACCTGACACAGAGAGGATCTGCTGCTGTGTGCCGGGTTCGTACTAGATAAATGTCCGT
Source organism: Euschistus heros (assembly GCA_003667255.2). Taxonomy (NCBI): domain Eukaryota; kingdom Metazoa; phylum Arthropoda; class Insecta; order Hemiptera; family Pentatomidae; genus Euschistus; species Euschistus heros. The sequence continues at coordinate 428,193 of RCWM02000313.1, forward strand.
AAAAGGCTAATCGCCTTTTCCTTACTGATTTGACTATGTCCTCCAGATGTTCATTGTTGGACCTGATTCAGGTAATATTTGCCTCCTTCCTCTTTTGTGGGTCTCAGGATCTTCCTCAAGATGTTCCTTTCTAGGAGTTCTAGTTTTCTGACAATGAGTTACAAGACATTCATAGGCATAGAGTGTAGAAGGTCTAACTGTTGTAGTGCTTGATTTTCAGGTTTTTGGACAGCTAATTGAAGGTGTAGATGCTTCTACAAGAGTGGTAGACTCTTTCATTCTTAGTACACCTTTTGTCATTGGTTAAATTCTGATTTTGGTTGGCTCATATCCACTCTCCAAAGTCATTATTCATATATTACACAAAAAAAAAAAAAAAAAAAAAAAAAAAAAAAAAAAAAAAAAAAAAAAAAAAAAAAAAAAAAAAAAAAAAAAAAAAAAAAAAAAAAAAGGATCGAAATTTTGATATTTCAATAATTTTTTTTCGACAGAAATAATTTTATTGTTTTCATATGATTGGATTTTAGTTTCTAACCATAAAGTAGTGTAGTGTAGCAAACTTCGTTTCTGCCACTACTGATATTGTACATTTAAATGTACATGTTTTTCCATGTTTACATGTTTAATGTAAATTTTTTAATTGGTAAATCTTTCTAGAACAATGAATATGATGTTAAAATTTGTTACAGATGGGTTAATAGTTTTACTATTGTAAACTCTTTAGCGGGATGGTCCTAACCACTTATCGGGCGATTTTCAAACTTCACTGGGAACAACATGTAGCACCAAATGTTTAAATAATTTTTAATGATTTAATTGAGTATAGGTAAATTTTATTATTAATCTCAAGCTTTATGGAACATCATACCTTTGTAAACTTTCATGTAGAATGGCACTCGCCACCTATCAGTCAATTTTCAAACTTCAATGTTATCCACATATTATCGCTTTTTAAATTACACATTAATTGAAAATCAGTATATTTGATAATTGCTAAACCTTCCTGGAGCAATTAAGAAGATGTGGTTATAATTTGGTAAAGATTGGTTCAGTAGTTTTCGTGGTTTGTAATCAAACGAAAAATGGCTTGTCCTTTTATACAGGGTGTCCCGAATTTAAATGGCAAAACTTCAGGAACTTATAGGGAACCGAAAAACTAAGACAAAAAGTCCTTTAGAGATTTGCTCGTTTTTGCTTTGTTTTAGAGAAAATCGCAAAAAAAGAAACAAAACAAGTTTTCATTTTTATACTTATTTATTCACATTTATATTTACATTATGTTCTTTTTTATGTAAATATTGCTCAAAATGTTGTCCTCTTGCACCAATGCAAGCATTACATCTAGCACTCACTTAATAAATTGCAGCTAAACATTGTTCTGATGATATTTGGTGCACTTCATCTATGATTCGGTCTCTTAATTGCTCTCTTGAGTTGATTGACACCGAATAAACTTTCTGCTTCAAGGTTCTCCATACGAAGAAATCCATGGGTGTCATATCAGGTGATCTGGGTGGCCAAGGTACTACTCCTCCACGTCCAATCCATCGTTGTGGATAATTTATATCCAGCCAAGCTCGAGCAACTCTGCTATAATGAGCTGGACTTCCATCGAGTTGGAACCACATTTCAATCCGCTGCTGTAAGGGAATGTCATCTAAATAATTAGAAAAGTCGTTCTCTAAAAATGTGTAAATGTGGTACTATTCAATCTTCCAGGTAAAAATTATGGTCCCACCAGTAATCCGTTCCAAATTACAAGCCAAACGTTAATAGCAAATTAATGCTGAAACCTATTCTCTCTAATAGGTCTGGGATTTTTAAGAGCCCATACATGATAATTTCTTTGATTAACAATTCCTCCTCTTGTTGAGGTAGCTTCATCGGTCCATATAATTTTTAATGGAAATAAATTATCTTCGTGAAATTTGTCAAGAAGCCAGTCACTAAAATTCAATCTCTTGACATAATCTTGAGGTAATAAATTCTGAACTTTTTGAAGATGGTATGGGTAGCGATTATCACCTTTCAACGTTCGCTATATTGCTTGCAGCGATATTGCTAATGCAGCAGATGCTCTTCGGATGCTAGTCTCAGAATTGTTGCGTTGGACACAATTTCTTCTCCTATAATCTGCTCTTATTGCTGCCTGGAATTGGTCGCCTTTATTACGTATTAAGAATGCCCCAGTCTCTCATAGTCTATTAAAAGTTAACGAAAAGACTCGTCGATTAGGCACTCTTCTATTTGGAAATCGGCGCGCATACTCCCGCACCGCTTCTAAAGCATTACCGTTACAGAAACCATACACAAAAATCATATCAGCGTATTCAACATTAGAATATGTATGCGGCATTGTGGTTGATGCTATGCACACAAAAATTTCTGAGTAACTGACTGAAGACTGATTTAGGAATTATATATAATCCTAGAAGGAAGCCAAAATGTAAACAAATAAAATAATGTAAAGGATAACATTAAGTGTTTACATATCTCACTGCCTAGCCTGACGAGCTTGGAAAGGCGATAATCGCTACCTGTAACATTTTTGTTTTGTTTCTTTTTTTGCGATTTTCTCTAAAACAAAGCAAGAACGAGCAAATCATTAATCTCTAAAGGGATTTTTGTCTTAGTTTTTCGGTCCCCTATAAGTTCCTGAAGTTTAGCCATTCAAATTCGGGACACCCTGTATAATAGTATAGGTTTCATTCGTCAGATAAAATGGATTATTATAATGTTTTGGCTTATAATTATAAAACCTTAAATAGTATTTAATTATCATAGCACATATTAAAAATAATTATATAATGATTTATTATTTTAGGAGAACTTTTAAATAATTCGATGTCAACAATGCCTCTGCAATTCTAGAAAAATTACTGTGACATTCTAGGAGACTCATGAAAGATATGATGTCTACCCACACTAGAGAAAATATCCTTACAATAATAAAAAGAAGTGACTATCTCCTATATCGGTGTATTATGGCAATACTTTATTAACTGTTCCGCACCCTATGGAAATATGGTATTCTCTTCTTTCCTTATTCCACTATGCTTATTTTTATCTTATCTGTTTCAGATTCATTTATTTATTTATCTCATTCTCTATATTCTTGTAAATAATAAACCTATATTTCTACATAGGGATATTAATTTTATTGGACTTCTTTTGTATACGTTCAAGTTTATAGATTATAATGAGTCGTTATTATAATCTATATTTTTTGAATTTATTTATTATAATTCAAAATTGATCGCACATAGATTAATTATGCCGTCTAATATGACCAGAAAAAGATGCGATTAAATATAATTAAAATAAATTTAACAAAAAAGTATATAAATAAATCGAATTTTGATACGTTCAGTAGATAGGTAATTATTAAGTAAATTTATATTCAGTAGGATTGAATATATTATTATTATTATGTTGGCGCAACAACTCGGCGACGAGTCCTGGCCTCCTCCACCAGCTTCCTCCAGTCATCTCTGCTCAATGCCGCTGTCATCCAGCGACGGACTCCCAGTACATCTCTAGCGTCTCCCTCCACTCCATCAGACCATCTAAGCTTCGGTCTCCCCCTTCTTCTAGTTCCGTGGAGAGGTTCAGTAAGGAGCTTTTTAGGGATTGCCTCATTGTCCATCCTTGCCACGTGGCCGGCCCATCGCAATCTTCCCAGCTTCATTGTGAGAACAATATCTTTTTCATTAAAAATAGAATAAATTTCGTTATTCGTCCGTCTTCTCCAGTTTCCGTCGGTATGGACTCCTCCAAAGATCCTTCGAAGAATTTTCCTTTCAAAGACCAAGAGGTCTTGTTCTATTCTTCTACTTGTAGTCCACGTCTCTGATCCAAACAAATGTCCTGTATAGGTGGAGCTTGGTCTGTCGCGATAAAAGGCGGGAGGTGAATTCCTTGCGGAGGCCAAAGTAGCACTTGTTCGCCATCAATATTCTTCTCTTCACCTCAGCCGCAGGTGAATTATCTTGAGTAACCAGGGACCCCAAATATGTGAACTGGGCCACTTTCTCAAAGTTGAAGAGGCCGATATTAATTGTCTCCCCAGGTCGAGCAGCTTCTCCTGTTACCATATATTTAGTTTTCTTTTCATTTATCTCCAATCCAACCACTTTGGCGGCCTCTAATAGAGCCAGAAATCCTTCTTTAACTGACTCCAACGATCTCCCCACAATGTCCACATCGTCTGCAAAGGCTAAGAGCTGGACCATTCTATTATAGATTATTCCTCTTGTCTGCAAGCCAGCAGGATTGAATATAACTATTTATAAACCATTACGATATACAACAAACTTAATACACTTTTAAAAACAGAGCAGCATTACTTATATTATAAATAAAGAAATAAATAAAAATTAATAAAAACAAACAGTCGTTAAAGTATTTTCAAAACATAAAGATTTTACTTCGTTATTTAAATCAAAATTATGTTTCCTTGTTTCTGTTTGAATACTGCTTAGGTAAGGATCAGATGCCGCCCACAGCATGTGCATAACGCATTCTTTCAGTTATATAAATCTGTGCTACTTGCGGGAAGCTGATTGTTATTTTCTAGCAGAACTAGGAAGTAAAGTTTGACGTAGTTTAAAAAAAAATTTGTCTTATTAATTCGTCAGACATCCTGGGATATTTGTAAAATATAATTACTATTGTAAAATGTAAATATAAATAATATATGTAAGATATTTAGAAGATTCACGACGTTTGAAATTATGATTTCAACTTATCATTTAAACGATATATATTTACAAAACAACCTGTGTTCATAAACTTCCATTTTTCAAGCTAAAATGTTTAAAATGATCGTAGGTCAAAAACGCATTTTCTGACTTCATTTTCGTACAAAATTCTTCTTTTTTGCAGTTCTGGGAAACATTTATGACCCTATGGTGAAAATTTGTAGAAAATGAATGTAAATATTTCCCTATCATTGTATAAAAAATTTTTGATTTCGCTAAGTTGTTTTACCAAAAAACCTTCCATTTTTCTTTCTTTTTTTATCCATTCATTAAAATTTACAACTGAACAAAATATATTCAACTAGTAAATGTGTTCATAACGATTAAAATAACAGGTAACTCATCAGTAGCACTTCAATAATAATTCTACACTAGAAGGTCTATAGGCGATCTTCTTATGATACGTCTTGGAGGATTATTGGGAATGGAGTCGCAAGCAAGTTGAGAAACTAATGGGTTTGAGTGGTTATGAAGCTTACTATGAAAGGTATTTGGTTCTGGCCAAATTAGCAACGTACGGGACATTAAGCCCTTCCCCTTTATTGATAGGTTTGTTTCTGACATAATAAGGAGCATTAAGGATTTTAAGAAGGATTTATGGAATATCATTAAAGGATACTGTAGGACAGGAAGTCGTATGTTTACGACGTAGGGTAAAGCTTATTTGGTGAGATTTGTTTGGATTAATTTTGATTCTCCATTTTTGACACAATTCTTGAAGGTTGAGGATGTAGGATTGAAGTGCTTGGGAGGCAATGGTGGGATCATTGATTACTGATAGCACACATGTGTCGTCAGAGTAAGTGTTGAGGAGAGTGGTAGTATTATGGGTCGGGATGTCAACTGACCAAATAACCTTAAATGTGAAAAGTAACATTTCATATGAAACGACCCAATAGTCAGTGTATATAATTGCTGATTTTTTGAATAATTGTATGTTTTTAGAAATGAAGATGGAAGTTTAAAATCTGAAACTTGTATTCTAAAAAACTAAATGTCATAGAAGTATCAAATAAATCATGATTTTCTTAATAAGCTTATTTGATGACAAAGCATTCAGAAAGTGAGGATTGAAACAGTTCAGACGTTGAATTTGGATGGCTGCTGTTGGATTGGAGGAGAGCTGTCTCTATCAATTAATAAACGCCCTCCCTTCTTAGCCTCCTCCCACCGTCATAATTATTCGATATTTGTATATTATCGATAATTATTTTAGCCAGAGCTGGTTAAAACCAATCAATTAAATATTAACACTTGTTAAGTTAGTAACAGTAACTTCTACAGTTTCGTCTCAGGTAGAAGCACGGCTATAAAAGTTCAATCGTGTCCATTTTATCAGTTAAAGATTGGTGGAGTAGATCAAACTGCACACGAAGGGTTGATAAATATTGATTTAAAAGGGACGGTATCAGACTATAAGTACCATATAATTGATTTGAAAAAAAAAAAAAAATTATGATTTTGTAATGCACCATGTGCAAGTATTACTTTTATTAGATTTAGCTTCACAGTTAATTGATTATAGTATCTTTAATTAGAAAACGTTTTATTTTCTAGTTGATGACATTGAAAACAATGAAAGCGCCCTGCAAGATTTAGAATAATGCTGAAGTATCTTATATGGTTAAACAATTGTAAAATTTTAGGATCATAGATTGGAAATGAATCATAGGACGGATCGATTAAATTTCCGCTCACATTTTCTTTTGAAACCATATATGCTGAAACAGCTCTAAAGGAATGTATATCCGACAGCGATAAAGTTGTGAAGTTAGTATTGTTTTCGGTGAAACCTGCAGCGTTTGTGTTCCTTACTGGCCTTTTACAAACTAAAATAGTAAATCGAACTTATTTTTGACACTTACAGTTTCACCATTAACAGTCGACCATTGTCTATTTCACAACAATCTTGTACAGATAGATTAACTTTCTAAGTTACAACTCATGATTCTAAAAAAAAAAAAGTACTAGATTTCTCATCATGTAAATGTGATGGATAATTATAAATTAGAACAATACAAGAGACTGGTTCATTCATTGTATTGACGATTTAACTCCAGTTTATCTAGAGTTTGTTAAACCCATGTCATAAAAAGCTGTTTCGGTACTTAAAAACGATTACAAAAAATATCCATTCATGGTAACTTACTGTTTTAGCCGATGAATCAGAAATTTGGAAAAAAAAAATACAGTGAGTGAATGAATTTGTTCCATCGAAAAAGTGATTTTCCTTCCCTCTACTGTACACAAAATTTCGCTATCAGTTGAAGCAATGTTGAGTTTTTGTACTGAGGAACAAAAGTAGAATAGGTAACTGGTCCATGGGCATTGTTGCTTGTTTGTTAGCGTTGTAAATTAGTTAAGTTATTCCCGATGAAGTTCCTTTTGTCCCTGAACAAACCGTGTCACCGGGGATAGCAATGTTTCCAGTAGGTCAAAGTCACTGATACTAATTAGGTCTGTTTCCAGACCCAGGACTCTGATCACAGTTCTGTACAAATCAATTGTACTCCCAGTGGAACAAGACTTCCTAGCGTGATTTGCATTGCATTACCCTTGCATTTGTTAATCTAACAAATAAATACAATAAAATAGTGTACAAAAACTAGAAACATATGTTAAATTAGGGAATAAATAATGTTACTTTTTGCATAAGTTACATTTTTTAATTTTGAAATAAATGTAACAATTATATTTCCACCCAGTGATTTTTAACATGTTTACAATTGCACTAATTAGGTGTTTGAGGATTGCATAAAAGTATAATTAAACATCCAATTTATAATTTTAATGTATGTGTTGGTAATCTAGATGGACAGAGGCTATTAAGAAAATCTTTTAACTAAAGGCCCATAATTCATATTTTTACACACAATAAAAAAAGGGTCGACATTTTGATCTTTCAATTTTTTCAGAAGAAATAATTTTGGTAATTTCATCTGGTTGGATTTTAGTTTCTAACCATAAGAGTTTATGGTAGTTTAGCAAACTTCGTTTCTGGAGCTTGATATATATTGGGGAACCCCAGATGTTCTCACATATCTAACAGCAACTCTGAAATCGAGTGGCAATACTTCCTTGGTGCACTCATATTTCAACCCTTGAAAACAGTAAAACCCACCTGAATTCATGACCTCCTTACTCTGCGCTCCTCCATCCACCTATTAGTTATTAGAACCCTACACATATATATGTTCATTCCTGCGCACCGAAGTGCATCCTTCTAAAGATCCTTTATAATCCGAGCTTCCACTTTATAGAGTTCATTGCCCATCTCAATACTAAAACATTCCTCTCTATCTTCCTATAAACATTTATTTCTTCACCTCCTGAATTTTTAATTTTTTGAGCAAATGTTTTTGTATATATAATATACAAATGTAAACATAAATATTTTTGTATTACATATTATAATAGTATTTTTATGTTGTATCTTTTTACAATATTTTTCATTTATTTTGTAACTTAAAAAGTAGATATTGATCAATTGTATGTATTGTACTCAAATTTAGGGGACAAGCTGTCCCAGAATAAAGTTTAATTTCTTAATTATCATAAGTTAAGTACTTAACTTATGAGAGCCGGCGAAGCCGCGATGGGGAATGCTAGTCACTAATATGTGGCTAAACGATGCATTAAGTCTAAGTTAATTTAGTTCTGTGATGACTTAGTTTTAACTAGTTTTGAAATTTTATATTTGTAAATTATAATTATCTGGAATGATGGATTTTCTTTTCTGTGCCTCAAGATAAGGGTTAAAAATATTTAAAATTTAAATCCTTTTTATAAATATTAAAAAAAAAAAGTGTTAATTATATAAGCTAAGAGAGATGGGAGCGATTTGTTTTTATCTCGCTTTGCTGATAAGAGGCTGCGATTGGAAGCAGTAGCCCTACAGGTAGTAAGTACCTCTTCTCAGCTCTTTCAACACCGACCCTCTTCAAAGTTTCCACTTTGAACCCTTGTTTTTTCAAATCACCACTTCTTAAGAATTAAATTAGATCCCCTTCCAAAAGTAAAGAATGTCTCATTTCTGAATATTCAACGACGATTTAATGCCGTTATAACTTTTAAGTGGTTATCGAAAGTGATCTCAGCCTTCTTTGTATTTATTTAAAGAAATACGATTGTAACTGAGAACAATACTTCTTATTTAGTATTGTGATTATTGTTTTTCATAACAATGGAAGGCATTAATATTTCACTTATATTTACATACAGAATTTGTACTGAATTTATTCACGGACATGGTCCATGTAAGCTATTGTCGGGGCGTGCCTTCATGTGTATATTAAAACATAGGGACATACAGACCGGCCTCTGTGCCTCTCGTTTTTTAGGGCGCCATTGTTGGGGGAATGGGCATTGTTGTTTCTGCATTAATTATTTTGATTATGATTATCCTGCTTTCAAGTAGTCGGTTAACATTTTCTTTTTTCGGAAACAATCGAAAGTTTGGCAGTCATTGTCTCATCATTGCATAATATATTGAATCATAAATTGCTTTAATATTTATTTAAATATCAAAATATACTTTTGAGAAATCACTAAAAAATCACTGAGGTACGCACGATATTAATTCATTTCAATAATAATTCTATTTTAATATAGCCTTTTGGACATGGTACTCTGTTTAGAACAGTAAGTAAAATTTAAGTAAGATTTCACTCCTTGGAATGTATCCATAAAATAACAATGTAAATTCAAGTAGTAACGAAGCTGATATGTTATCAAGTTTTATGGAAACTACAACAGCATTTATAAATGCAATGAAAATAAATGCAATATAAGAATCAAATATAATACGGTTTATTGGCTTACAACCCAAAACTTGCAGCTAGAGGTCAAATAAAAGAAAAACTACAACCTAAGATGTATTTATTTTCAATGCAATTATGATGATGAATGGTTTGCTATTTTTTAAAGGTGGACATCGTCCATCATCATCAGTTCTATAAGAATACAAAACAAAAAAAAAAAAATTAAAAACATCAGCAGATTTCTATTTCTATTTTTATTAAATGAAAAAAAGTTAAAATTATTTAAAATTCTCTAAAATTCATTTAAAATTCTTATTAAATAAAAGACAACCTCAGATGCTGGTTCAGTATGTTTTCAACGGAACTTTTCCGCATTGTCTACCAATAAGAGAAGAATAGCCATCATGATCGCCAACATTCGAAGCTGATTGGCACCGAAAGAAGAAGAAGAAATAAAAAAAAAAATAGGGCAAAATATCATTGTCCTAAACATTTCAAACAAGTCTTCAACGAAAAAAGTCCAATAGAAACGGATTATAATTCATCAATCAAACAAATGCTGATGATTGGTTTGTGACAGTAATAGAATAAAATCATGTGACTTTATCAAGTTTGTTTGTTTTAGTTTGGAAAAAATTACAAATAAAATCAGCATGCCTTAATAAAATATATATATATATATATATATATATATATATATATATATATATATATATATATATATATATATATATATATATTTTAATCCATTTAATCCAAGGTTTTAATAAATTCTATGAATTTTTCAAAGTTGAAGAAGAAAGAAATTTATAATATTAATGATACACTTGTTTTATATATCAAGATAGACTCTTTGTAAAATTTGCTCTTATAAAATATTGTGACTCTCTAATTATAATATACCATTGTAATATTAAATGTAAAAAAAATGTTGGCTAGTTGTAAAGAAGAAACGGTACTTTCTTACCAAGTACTGAATCCACAATACATTTTGTTGTAGTTTTACTTTAGAATATAAAAAAAAAATATATATATATAAAATTTGTTTACATCTCCGGATTGATGAATTATAATCCACTTCATTCGGAATTTTTTAGTTGAAGACTTGTTTCGAATGTTTAAGACACTGATATATTGCATTAAATTTTTAAAAATCTAATAAATGTAATCTATATAATCTGCTGATGTGTTTAATTTCTTTTTATTTTATGCTTATAGAACTGATGATGATGGATGATGTCCACCTTTAGAAACTAGCGAACCATTGATCATCATAATTTCATTGAAAATATATATATCTTAGGTTGTAGTTTTTTTTTTATTCAACCCCTTGCTGTAAGTGATGGGATGTAAGCAAATAGTCCGTATTTGATTTTTACCTTTTCATTGCATTTATAAATATAAAATCTGATGACATTTAAGCTTCGTTACTACTTGAATTTACATTGTTATCTTATGGATACTTCGCTGTTTATCTATAGCAGTACCTAATTATGTCTTTAGCGCTCTTTCCAAGGAGTGAAATCTTACTTAAATTTTACTTATCGTTCTAAACAGAGTACCAAGTCCAAAAGGCTAAATTAAAATTTAATTATTATTGAAATGCCTATATTTCTCACTGTTCCAAGGTCATAACGCAGTTGAAATGAATGTAAAATAACGTGTTTTATATTTATAGTCTGTTTAGCTTAATCTGTTTATAGAAGTTACTACTTATTTCCCTTATCAACCGACTTCAAAAAAGAGGAGGTTCTCAACTCGTCTGTATTTTTTTTTTTTTTTTTTGTGTGTATGTTACGCGATTACTCCGTCAATTCTGGATCAATTTTGATGATTCTTTTTCAATAAAATCAATAAAATCACTTATTAACTGTTTTTTTTATTTTTCTTAAAAAGTGCTGCATTGATTTCAAAATATTTTTTATGGGACTACCTCTGAAGTATGCCCTACCGATCTAAAAAAGAATCATCAAAATTGATTCAGAATTGACGGAGTAATCGCGTAACATACAAAAAAAAAATTAAAAAAAATACAGATGAGTTGAGAACCTCCGTCAATTCTAAATCAATTTTGATGATTCTTTTTTAGGCCAGTAGGGCATACTTCAGAGGTAGTCCCATAAAAAAATATTTTGAAATTAATGCAGCACTTTTTAAGAAAAATCACTGTTATATAACCTTACATTTTAAACATATTTATGATTATGAAGCAATTTCAATTATACAGACAACTCTCGATCGATGTGTCAAACTTCGATAAGTTGAACAAAATCTATGTACTAAGTACATTACTCGTAAATTTCACTTTAATAAATCTATTTCAGGCAAAGTAAGTTGAACTGAAAATAGGGGTCTAAAGACGGAAAAAAATACACTCACCACTAAAAAGTGAAAAATAAAAATAATTTTTAGAAAAAAAACAAAACCGACTTCAAGATTAAACCTACATATATAGAACTAAAAAGTAAAAAATAATATTTTAGTTGCTTCGAAACAAAGAGAATTAAATGACAATCAACGAAATTATCGATACTTATATAGCTATTCACAATTTATGATCAGTTATTTTTGGAGTCGGTGCCAGCCAAGGAGGGCACTTGAATCCTGCATTTGCAACAAACTTTTGAATGGCACGAGGAAGCGGTGTGGCGGTGATGAAATAGTGAGCAATCTTTACAATTACCTATTCTTTTTTCTGTTTTTACGGATTCTGTTTGTTTTTGTTGGCACCGACTCCAAAAATAACTGATCATTAATTGTGAATAGGTATATAAGTATCGATAATTTCGTTGATTGTCATTTAATTCTCTTTGTTTCGAAGCAACTAAAATATTATTTTTTACTTTTTAGTTCTATATCTGTAGGTTTAATCTTGAAGTCGGTTTTGTTTTTTTTCTAAAAATTATTTTTTATTATTATTATTATTATTTTTTTTTGACAAAAGCCATTTAGACAACAGTGCTGATGGCTGGTAAAGCAGAGATGCGAAGTTTAATCTGAGAATCCTATAAGAGGTAATTGAACACGGGTAAAAGTTTGGATAAGTTGGCTTTTATGTTAAACTTCCATATTCTGATGGATTCGATATTTCGCTATATCTACGGGGTCCATTTCAACAACATTTTTTGTCCTTATTGATCATATCCATATCTCGGGTTCGCATATCTTACAGACTTTTCCACGACAAAATGGTAGGACAATCAACCTACTTATTCATGTTTGCAACAGGGATTCCCCACAACTCTCGGCGAAGGCCCTGGGAGGGCTTCACGTTTCTTTGGTGGTAACCATATTCTGTTCAAATTCAAAGAATATCTATCTAAAAAACCACAATCTAAAACTGAGCCAATTTTCTTTAAAAAAAAATATTAATCAAACCTTGGGATTGGGAACTTGATGGCTGAGTAAGCTGGGGTGAGGGACCAGACGGTCTATGGTTTGAATCCCACCGAATCTTGATCTTCCCACCCTAGCTAAAATAGATTGGTAATCTGGGGGATAACTCGTCCTTTCAGCCCTAGTTGAGGTGCTTAAGGATGTAAAGTCCTAATAAACAACTACAAGCATAGCGATGACATCATCAAATTACTGATTCAAACTTTTTTTTTTTTTACTAAAGTCACTACTAGAAATCAGATGAACTATTAATACATTCATGTTTTCTACGAAAGCTACTAAAGGAAGTCATATAAAAGGTCCGTAGGATTTATTACAGGAAATCACGAACTAGAGTTGTGGACAATTTTTAGGCTGGTTATTAAATGACTGCAAGAGTTATTTGTGTATTTACACCATTAAGGGCTTCTGGCTATTCTTATATAAATATCCGCAAATCCTTAGCCTTTTATACTAAAGCATAAAATGATAAAAAAAAAAAAAGAGTTGCATTTCTCTTGTACTAGAAAAATGTTAGAAGCCATACCTAACAACTATGACATTCGAGTCTGCTTTAAGAAAATAAATCGTCAATTACCTCTGAATCTGAAACGAGATCATATAAATTGGTAACATACGGCCACAAAATGGTTTCCAATGCCTCGTCGTAAAGGCGCCACCGAATCCCATTGGCTATAGATTTATCGAGTGATTTATTTTTTATTGTGGTGACCGCAATTAACTTGCCGGAGATATTGTTAATTAACTTCGCTCCCACTAATGTCGTTTTTGGCCACAGCTAGTTTAATAGGCCATCAAGGGCTGCGAGAAATTGGCCGTTTATAGACAACACGAGGCGTAGCCATTAAACAAAACCAATTTGTCATCGGCCCTTCTTAAGAGTCCGCTATTTATCGAGGACTCACTTCTGGCAATAAAGGGCCGCTTCACTGATAGCCTTCAAAATTTATTCATAGTCTGAATAAATGAATAAACGACCAGGGTTGGAACTAAATGTAACCAAGGATGCCTTATTATGTACTGTTATGGATGTCATTTGATTGATGATATTAAAGTTACGAGAGAAAAAAATTAATTTCTTTTCATTTTAATCTTAATTCAATAGTCTTGTCTTCATGGCCTTTTAATATTTCCTTTATGTTATTGTCTTTACTCTTATACATTTCTTCTTTCAATACTTTTGTTTTTTATACTCTTTACAATTTAGTCTTTTTGTTTGTTTTCTTTTTCTTCTAGCCCTGATGAAGGCTTGCAATGCAAGTCGAAACGTCGGCATTTTGTATTAAAATATTATTTATTAGTTAAGTTACCCCAATAATTAACAACTCTAAATACTTCTCAGCCAACTAATACCTTATCAAGAGAAAAAAGATGTTCTATATACCCTTAAAAAAAAATCCTTTCTATAAAAGCGGAATATATGAACTGAACTGCATCCAAATACATGAAGAAAACTGGACAGACTGATCAGACGTTGAAATAGTTTTAAAGGAGGTGTAATGATACGAGACATAATTTTAATTTTGGAAATGTTCTACTAAAAAGTATAATTATTACCTTTATTTCCTATAATTTATGTTTTATATCCATGTTAGGGTTCAGAAGCTTGCTTCCATTTTTTAACGCGGGGCACTCGATGCCCGAGCGTGTTAAGTCTAAGCGCGCTTGGTACAGATGGTCGTTGGTTAGAATACCACCTGGGCGGATTAAAATTTATTTCGTCGCGGATCCCACGAAATGAATTTGACCTTCCCACCCTAACCAGAATAAGTTGGTCACCTGTAGGATAATCCTGTTGGCGTTAAACTCCAACAAACAATGCTGTTGTTATCAGCTGTTATTGGAAATCATAGAATAAATAATATATGCCGGTAAGAAACAGTGATATTTGCTTGTGCTTAAATTTAATAAGTACAATTTGCAACCAAATTATGGAAATTTTGCAGATGCAGGTCTTTAACGCTGATAAGAAAAACGAGAAATATCTAGGGAATATAATCCGGCTCTAGGAAATCCTACGTTAAAGGCTCCGTTTTGTTTATATTTTTTACTATGGCTTGATAAAGAAGGAAGCCACTTCTACAGTTTTAATCTAACTTCCAAGCATGACGACTGCCTTTGTGCCGCCTCCTTATCTCCTTAGCCGGATAGTGGCACCGCTGAAGAAGTACTACAAGGAGAGACGGGTACTATCCTCTAGTATCGATCCGATTCCAGCGACCCTACCGGCCGGCCTACGACGATTCTTTCTTGTCTTTGCCGGCTGGCTGCCCTCTCTGTTATAGTGGCCTTATTCAAAATGGCCACCACTACACCGACATGTTATGATTTCTGGTCTGCAGTCTGTTCTCTTCTGTAACATCAATTCACAGTACCGTCTTCCCTCCTTATCCTTATTTCTTGTTCTATTGTGAAGTCTTTCCTGCTATGAGTCCAGGGTGCTATGGTGCTGAATGAGTAAGATTTTATTTATCCTATATTTAAAAACTGTGATTTTTAATATTTTAAAAGTAGTAAATTGGTATTGATCTTCTTTATAATAATATATAATAACGTTTGATTATTCTTTTCTAGGCTTTGCTGTGAGTTGTAGTGTCTTCATTTTATTTATTTATTATTTATTTTTATTTTTATTTTTTTTAGAGTGAAAACATATGTACAAAATTGAAAAAATAAGGCATGTAATGTTTCGACAGGTGTGGTTACAATAAAACATGAAGAATTTAGTCCCTTGTGGTATAATTCCATTGCTTGATATATATTAACATATATCTCATCCAGTTTACTTTAAGCCTGTGACGGATGATACCTGGAATGTTTACAGGTTTCGTATTCTTCAATTCCTGTTTGTAGCTGTGTCCATGTATTTCGATATGAAAATGTCGATACATTATCAATAAAGTAATAATTGAAGGCGCTAGTCTTAGTATTCTGCGAATATATAAAGGAAAAAAAAAAAAATCTACAATATCAGGACTGAAGACAATAAACGGTGTCAAAATGGACAGCATAGATATTGCCAATGATTTCGGCAAAATTTATATGTCGTAAAAATATAGCTGAATGTCATATGGTTAATATAACCTGCAATGATATTGAAAAATATAATGACAATATTACTTTGGAAGAATTTAATAAAGCTGCACAAACTTGTAAATCTAAATCAAGTTATTATCTATTAATTAAAAAACTCCCTATTGAAGCAAAAATTTACTTATTGAAATTTTATAACTGTATCTGGATAGAAGGAAATATGCCTAACATATGGAGGAAGTCGATAATTATACCTAATAAATGATAAAAGACTTATTTACATGACAGTAATTAGATTACACCCATTAGGACATACGGAGTTTAGCTTTAGGCTTCACTAAATTTTACTGTTCTTTTCGCATTGAATCTTTAAAATCCAAAATCCTTGGTCAAATATTCAGTATGTTGCTCATTTAGCCCCGAACCAGATTATAGTTAATTTATTAGGCCAAGAGACCTTTTAGTGTAGAATTAATATTAAAGTGCTTCGAGTGGGTATTTCTTTAGATGTTATATACGTGTCATTGTTCTCATGGATCGTTTTCCTCGAATCCACTTATAGTATTCTAGCATACCCCGTCGCGGCTTCGCTTGCTCTCATAAATAAAGAAGTTTAACTAACAATTCAATTTCATTTGTTTATCGATAAAATTCTTGTATTGAAATTAGGAATTTTTAATGATAGTAATTTTTAAGCTGGTTAAAATTGAATTGATTAGATGTTTGAAGAGTAGGTAAAAGTATAATTAGGCATCCCCTTTGGCAGAAATAATTTTATCGATCCATTTGGTTGGATTTTAATTTCCAACCATATAAATATATGGTTTAAAAATAACAGTTTAAAAAAACTCATTTCTGACACTCTAAAATATATATGTTAGTTATTATTATAGTAAAAGGGTATTATTATAAACATTCCTAGAATTATGAAGATGTTTTAGTTAAAATTTGGTACAGTTGAGTTTAATAATTTCACTATTGCAAACTCTGTTGCAGAATGGCTACATATCGATCGATTTTTAAAATGCACTGGGATCCACATGCCGCTCCATATATTTATAGCTTTTTTAATAATAATTGAATTGAGAATAAGTAAATTTTATCATCAATTTTTAGCTCTATATAACACGGTACATTTGTAACCTCTCTCGAATGTTTATATAATAGAATAAATAATGTATGCAGTGGTAAATTTTAATAAATATTTAAAAAAAAAGAAATCTAATGATTAGTTTTATTAAGGAGTGACGATGCTAAAAGTGTATGCTACTAAAGAACTAGGCATTCAAGCTATCAAAATAATTGAATATTATAGTCACTTTAGGATACTTTTAATTGTAAAATATACATTACAGGGGGCTGTGGATTAGGTGTTGTTGGATCGGTAAGGGCAAGTTTTCACTGTCAGTATTTGCCGTCAAGGAGTGTAAAGTGAAATCCTCTCGAAATAAGTTGTCAGTTGTCGAGGGAGGGGGGGGGGAGGTTGGAGGAGGACACAAAGACTCGGCCGGGTCCCTTTTATCTGATGGCTCTCTTCTAATTCGGTCCTACCTCCAGCAGGTGCTCCTCCAGGGTCCTACCTCTTTGTGTCAGCTCCACCGCACTTCAACAAACACAACTATTTAACCGACGTCCCTTTGCCGTATCAGCCCTATTTTAGCAATAGAAACAACCATATTTACACTAAAGATACTGCGCCTATTTGGCTAACTGCTACCACGTTAATATAAACTTTGTAGATATCTGTTAACGCTATTAAAATGAACTGTATTTTTATTTATTGTGGTTGCATTAATTTTCAGTCAGTTTTGAATTTAGAGACAATATATTATTGGTGAGGTGAGCGATATAGGAGGTCGCTGCTGCGGCTGGAGGCTTTGGCTGCCGTTACCTAGCAACGGCCATATGATTGTTAGCCCAACTTGATAATTAGTTCTTTTGAAGTGCAGTACAAGATGGCGATGAGTTGGCGTCATTATTTTAGTTAGTTTTCATCGTTGATAGTTAAAATGCAGACGTGGGCCCACTAGCTCTTCGACCTCTTTCGAAGACGTCCAGCGTTCTTCTTAGACATCTTATGAAAGTTCTTCACACATCGAGACCATCTAGATCATCAACATCTCGTTGCGGCATGTACCAGTCATAGTCGTCCCGCTTCCTCAGCTAAGCTCTTCACCAATAATATATCTTTTTATGATATTAATTTATATTTTGTTTTGTTTTAAGTAATATAATTGTCATAATTTTTATTAATAGGTTATTTTTAGTTTTGATTCAAAAGGTTCAATAATTATTTGTTATTTAATTCATTGTTTGTAAATAGTTAATGTTTGTTTTCTTTATAGTAAATATATTATGTATGTAGGGTGTATAGTTTCGATTTTCTCAAATAGATTCCAATGTTCGGAACCTTAGTTAATTTATTTATTTTCCTTTTGTTTATTTTTTTTGGGTTTTTAGAGCCTCATTCAAAAGACCCTGTCAATTTTGCGGGGTCTCTAACACTTTCCCTCTTCCCTCTCCCCACCACTCTCTCTCTCTCTCTCTCTCTCTCTCTCTCTCTCTCTCTCTCTCTCTCTCTCTCTCTCTCTCTCTCTCTCTCTCTCTCTTTCTCTCTCTCAAGTTATATCTATACTATTATATTAAAGGACTAGCCATTTCGGTTTGTGATCGTTAACTGCAAAAACTAAAGAACCAATCTGTACTAAATTTTCAGAAGTAATTAAAATCCAATGGACAATGTTGAGTGGTAGAAACGAGGTTTAATGGTTAAAAATTAAAATATGACGAGACGAAATCTATAAAATGATTTCCGCCGAATAAAAATTATAACCAAATCAAAATGTCTATCCTTTGCTTTTTGGTAGTGCAAAATTATGATTCATGGGTTTTTGGAGTTGTAAGCAGTAATAATGCAGTCCTTTTTATGTAAGAGTTTCTTAACAGTCTCCATCCATCTAGATTAACAATTCATGCATTAAAATTAAAAATTAGATGTCAAATTTTGCTTTTATGTAATCATTAAACACTTAATCTGATCAACTTTAACCAGGTTAAAAATTATTTCTTCTTCTTTCTCTTCCTTTTCGAGCCATTACTGGTGTAGAGGGGCCTCGATCCAGCGCCGCCAATCCTCTCGGTCCCGGCACAGCAACTTCATTTCGGCGAGGGTTTTATTTCTTTTGTCCCCAATCCTCTGGATGTATTGTATGATAGGAGATCCTTGGGCGACCTTGTGGTCTTTTACTTGTTGGTCTTGCTTCCATGGTCTTTCTGGGTTCTCTCACTTCTTCCATCCGACAGACATGTCCAAACCAATTAAGTTGTCTCTTTTCGATGGTTTCCTTTAATGGAGGCACCTCTAACCGTTCTCTGATCCTTTCGTTCCTAATACAATCTCGCTTGGTTTTTCCTGCTGCTCTGCGTAGGAACCTCATCTCGGCATCAGTGATACGGCTGGCATGCTTATCAAGCATTACCCAGCTCTCGCCGCCGTATGTTAGGATCGGAAGGTATATCGCCTTGTATATATGCATTTTTACATTTTTTCCTACTTCACGGTGACCAATAATCCTATTATTGATATAGTAGTAGACCTGGTTCGCTTTTGAAATCCTATTGGCTATTTCTTGGTCAATCCTGCCAGATCTATTTATTATGGTTCCCAAGTAGTTGTACTCGTTTACTACTTCTAGGACCTCCCTATTGCAATATATTTCAATGTCTTCTTCATCATTCCGTGAGAGAATTAGTATCTTACTTTTTAAATTATTGATGGACATTCCCTCCCGTAGTAGCTCCTCCTCCCATTCCATCACTGCCTGTTGCAGCTTTTCTTTCGAATCTGCAATTAGGACAATATCGTCTGCATATAAGAGACTTTTCACAAGTACGGTCTGCATTTTCCATTTGCCTATTGCAGTCCATGGCGTCTTGCGCTTGTGCACCTCATCCATTAGAGTAATGAATAGAAGAGGGCTGAGGCTGTCTCCCTGTCTGACTCCTCTATCAAGAGAAAATGGTTTGGGTTCTCTGCCATTTATCATAATGATTCCCTTCGCATTGCTGTACGTCGATCTTATTGCCTGCAGTAAATCTGCTGGTACATTCTTCGCGGCAAGTGCGTTCCATATTTCATGCCTAGGCACAGAATCGAATGCAGCTTTTAGGTCAAGAAAAGCCAAATAAATGTTTTTATTCCTGTCCCATGCTTTTTCGGCAATATTTCTGAGGACGAAAATGTGATCCTGGGTCTGCCTTCCTGGGCGGAAGCCTGCCAGTTCATCCTCAAGTTGGTTCACCACAATACGTCTCATCCTTCTTTCAAGGATAGAAGTGTACATTTTATAGGGTACAGACAGTAAGCTTATTGGTCTGTAGTTTTCGCATAAAGTTGAACTGCCTTTCTTATATATTGGGATATATACTGGCACTATATTCCCAGTCTTTAGGAATTTTTTTGCCATCCCATACCGCTTGAAACAGTCCTTGCATTGCCTTTTGGAGTTCTTTGCCGCCATACTTTAGGAATTCAGGGGCGATTCCATCTGTTCCCGCTGCTTTGTTTACAATTAATAAAAATTATTTCAAGACGTGAAAACATTATTGGAGAAATACTGCTCAATTGCCTATTTTAATACAAGATTTTTAGGAATAAACAAATAAAACTCCATGTCAGTTAAAATTATCTATGTTTTTTACTAATAAGGGCGGGCTAAAGGGTGATGCTACTTGATTATAAGTTGAGGACAGATTTATTTAGCAAAACGAAGGATGCATTTTTTGGGAGTCATTTAGATGATTAGGGTTGATAACATCTTAGATTGATGCCATTGTATAGAACAATTATGATAATGAATAGGAATAATTTAATTAGCTAATTAGCCCTTTAAGGTTTTGATAATTTTCTGATGGAATTCTCATATCGGCATTTTCACTTTAACATAAGTTGTCGATCACCTAAAGTAGCTATGGTATACCTCCTTCTTGCCCCCACACTAACGATAATTAGTGTAAATAATTTCTGTAAATGTACATAAGTGTGCTAAAATTTTTACTGTTGATTGTTTTATTTATTTATTTTTTTTTTACTCAACTTAAATTTTTTTTTTAATTTTTTTTTCTTTTTTTCTTTTTTTTTTTTTTTTTTTTTTTTTTTTTTTTTCTCATAAATTAATTTTTAACACCGATGTGCTGAGTTATAACTATTCTCAGCCAGACAATTGTACCTATTATTGTGCACTTTAAATATTCTTATGGGACAGTCTGTCCCAGAATAAAGTTTATTTTTCATTTTTATATTTCATAATTACCATCCATCATACAAATGATTTGAGGTGCGCATGGTGGTATAGAAGGATCAATATAATTAGAATTTATGAATTATTTGCCACTATCCTATTGTAATTTTTTTTATTTAAAGACTTATTTCGAATGTTAAACATTCGTCATCATCTTAAAAAGACATACAAAAATATGCTTAGTGCTGATGTTTTTGGAAGTGATGTTGAAAGTTTAACATTCAAAACTCTTCTTCTCTTCAACTTCGGCTCTACAGTCCATGGTGAACCTTGGCCTCCCTAACAATTAGTTCCCAGCAATATCAGTCCAAAGCTTTTTCTTTCCAATTAGTCACGCCCGTCTTTTCCAAGTCCTCTTCCACGATAGCAATCTAGCTCTTACGAGGGCGTCCTCTTCTTCTCTTTCCAAGGAAGGTCGCCTGGAAAAATTAATACACAAAGTGGTTAACAGCTTCAAGAGAGTGGTTGTCAAGAGATAAGTTATACGGCCTTCTTCTAATTCCAGAAGCCGAAGATACCCTATACGTACTTTTCGCCTCATTAATTTCAAGACCTACTATCTTGCAATATTTAACCATCTTGTCCAAAATGCCTTTTAACATTTGAAACTAGTCTATGAATAAAAAGAAATCCCAGTAGAGGTGGTAAAAAATTCGTCAGTCCTGATTGTATCGATCCTTCTATAACATCGTGCATACCTCGAGTCAATTAGATGATAGATATAATAATTATTGTAAGTGTGAAAGCAAGAAGGTGGTCTACCATTTAAGGTGATCTACATCGTTATGTATAATGAGAAAGTTATCGGAAAATTATCGAAACCTTATCATTTTTTATAGAAGAGCTAATCATATAATTAAATCCAATTCAAAGTAATTAATCCAAGAAGTCTTACTTGCTCCGAAGACCAATAAATTCTCGTGATGAGGCTAAAAGACATGGAGCTCAACAGTGGCGTGCCAGCAGAGCTGATAAGGCTACGAATTGAGGAGCGGGAAGATAGGACCGCTGTAAATCAGCCTTCCTTAGCAATGGTCCCTGTAATTACCCTCCGCTTATGATGAATAGTTTGCAGTTCCTAGGAGGTGTTATCCGTCACATCCAGTGGGGGGGGGGGGGTGTAATTGCCTTTATCAAAATACTGCTTCAAGTGGTTATTATTGTCATATTTATTTTGTCAGTATTCAAATTCGGTAGGTTACTAAGAAATGAAATATAGGGTACTAAGAATACAAGAAATAAGAAAACATTTTTCAGTGTTACTGGGTGGTTCTTATTAGTGAGTCATACCCCTACGTTTCCCTTTTACTGAATCAGTTGCCGAGGAAGACAGTGTAGTTTTAATTGTTATGTTGAAGGGGGGGGGGGGGGAGGGGTTGTTTTTGTTCTCTGGTAGCAGCTCCTAAATCCTCATAATAATAGCAGATCCTAAATTGTATAATCAACAACGCATGGTAATAATAAAGTTGAAAAAAATCAAGATTGTTATTTTGTTTTAATTGCAAAATCACTAACACTTTAATTACTTTAATATTTTTTTAATCAGTGCGGATTGGATTCTATTATAAAATAAATTGGGTTCTTATTTATAAGTGCGTGGAAATTTTTTTTATTTGTTATTGGTTTTAATTTATGAGTACAGAATAGTCCAAATATAAAAAAAGTTTCTTATTATAATAATTTATTCGATAACTGATTGTGGAAAATTGAATAAAAACATTTGATTAAATGCCATTTACATTATAACAATTGAAAGGATCGTTTTGTCATAATTTGCAATTGATATTTGCGGTATTTTAATTTTATGTGTTTTTATTATAAATTTAATTATTGTACCTGTCATTACACGAAATACAGATTTAATAAGGAAAGGCTGTTTCATGATTAAACATTTGCTCAAAAATCTGGAATTTGTTTTTACTAAACAATGCAACGGGTTAAATCTCGATTTTGAGATCACATTGGCTATCACTTAAGTTGTCGTACCGAAAGAGGGTAAGACGGAAATGATTTAACTCTTAGACTCAATCACTGAAAAAAAAAAAATTATCGGTAAGCGAATCACCCTGACCTGATTCCTGCTAAGGATGGAATTGCCATCCCTAATTAGTGCTTTCTGATCCGAAAAAAATTCTGTTAATACATTTAAGTCATTAACCCGATTGAATAACCTCATTTTTTTAGCATTATTTTTTCTTTTTCAATTTTCAAAATGAATTCAACCCACGTGTACAATTCCCTTTCCATATATACAGTTCACTGTGTTTAATCAACCTCTGATGATTGAGTGATTAAAATTATTGGTAAGGAAAGTGTAATGCATAATTATGAGTGCAGTGCAATAAATACCGACGGTGTTTCCTTTCTTCTCCATAGGTTTCTCAGAGCTAAAGCATGTTTGTAAAATTATAGAGTAAGAAATTTTCTAAAGAAATCATAGAACTATGCACCAATAAAATTGTTTATGAAATCCTTTACCTGTTGTGTTGTCCATATTGTAAAACTTGTCTATAAATTATTTATTGAATTTATAAATTTGCTACAATAGAAAAATCGGCAAAGACTAGAACTTTTCATCAACGGACAAGACCAAGTATTTATGTATTAAGCGTCCTTTTCAATCTTCTGGTGGATATCTAAAGTTATGACATGAAATTGAAGTGGTCCAGGCATTTGTATATCTTGGCGCGCAGGTTAATGTCCGAGCAAGCATCCCTGACGAAATAGGACGACGTATTATGGCAGCCAAAATATCCTATTTTGCTCTACAGCAGAAGTTGAGGAGCAGCACCTTGTCTCGGAATGATAAGCTAAGAATTTATAAAACTCTTGTCAGATCTTTCCCCACCTATGGTTCTAAATTCAGGACAATTTCTAAAAACAATAAGCTTTGTATGCTCGGAAAGAAACTGGTTAAGAAGGTCCATCGAATAAATCTAAGGCCTGTGCAACGATATGGATATTTGTCAATTCATTAAGATCTCCCGGGTACGATGGGCAGGCCATTTTGCCAAAATGAGTCCAGAGGAAATACCCGCTTGATAGATCTATGATAGTGTTAATAATAGACTTATAACTCTACTTGGTGTCAGAAACTAGAAGGCGGCAACGATCAAGCCACGTCTCTGTTATCAGTAAATAATAACTCCTTTCAACCCGTCACTTTACCAATAAATTTATTTTTCAGTATTTTAATTCCCAACGATAACTTTTTTCTTCATAATGTGCATTTATTTACAAAACATGATAAATAATAATCGAAAAGTACCAAAGAAAAAGTTAAAGTAGATAAAAATTTCATTTGAAAGTATAAAATAGAAGAACAGAAAATTCAGTTCGGCCTATATGACAGAAAACAAGATTAGCATCACGCCTTGGATGATAATCAGACTGAAATTACGACGACTAGGTAACAGGACGTTCTGCTATGGTGATCTTGCAACGTATTAATTTTTCACATATATCTGAATGTAATAGCACTAGTTCCTAACCTTTATTATTGTTAAGATAATCTGCTTGCACCTAGAATTTCATCTTAATGGAAGAAAAAATGACAAACAGTTTGCATCATTATGGTGTTCCAAAAACTTTTTAGTCTCTATAATTGCCTCGCAAAGATGAATTCCAATGGATCATTGTAGGAGGTACAAATTTAAATAAGTAATGTAACCTTTTATCCTTTATTTACAAACGTAGGAAATAAATGGAAAATATTTTATATGGATATAATAAAATTTGAAGCGATACGAATGTGCGGGTGACACATATATCGCTAAATTGCTATCTTCATCCGGTTATTTGGCATCAACATACGAATGTAACTCCAGCATTATTATTTACTCTTGGACAAAAACACGTTGATCATTATTTTCCCGTTCCAGGTAGACGCTGTTGATAGTATGGATTGAAGCCCGGTTTATGGAATTTACGGATTACTCTTGTTTGAACAATGCTTAACTGAGCTCAACAATGCTATATCTTCTACATAATTTGGAAGTTTTTCAATTCAAATTTTCTTTTTTTTTGGATAGGACTTTTAAGGTTATGTTAACACACACCATTCTTGCAAAGTGAGTTTTTGCCCAATTCTAATGCCAAATGTAATTCTCTGATAATTACTTTTTTAAATACTTACAGTTTAGAGCAATATTGCTTTTAAGGCATAGCATTATTGGCTATTTTATCATTATTTACTTCATTGACGTTTATATAATATAATAACCATGATTAATGTATTAGTGATTCAATGATGTTACTCGAAACGACATACAATTTATTACCTCACTGAATAATTATACTATAATTATAATAATTATAATTATAATAATTATATTATATTAATAATAATTATAAAATTAAATTAGTGCTGAATTATGCAATATTGATTTCATAAATATCAACAGCTATTTCAGTACATCGTACTAAACTAACGTTTAAGGATTCAAAAACATTGATTGAAATATTATTTATATTATTTCATTGTCTTCTTAGATTCTTTTGTTTACTTGAGCTACTTTAAAATGGTACTTTAAAATAATATAAATTAAATTAAATCCTTTTACAATTTTTTTTCGCAGTAAAGTTTTCCTATGATTTTTGAAAGGATATATACTTCTCATTTCCGAAAAAAAAAAAAATTAGAAATTTATTAATGCTTAGGTTCCCATAGAAAAACCAGAAGATGGAGTCTTGGCAAAATACAGCTTTGTTAAAATCCAGGCTAGGTTATGCTACAGACGGATCGGAACGCAGCGTATCGGAGCGGATTTTTTAACAAGATTAGTTATATAGGAAAATGTGCTCCGCTCTGCATCGTGTAAAAAAATCCGTTTCGGTGCGCAGCGCTGTGATCCAACAGTAGTCTGCACTGGCCTTTGCTGTGACTTGTTCAAAAGCGACATATTTTCTTTCCTTAAGTCTATTCATGAGGAATGCCATTTATTCCACTAATTTTACACCTGTGTTAACGCCATGTTAATAAATTGTAACCATTTAATTGTAATTAATCTGTAGAGTTTAAATAAATTTAACTTAGTTTTGCGTTATGTTAATGGACGTAAAACTACGTGAGTGGGAAAGGAGTTCGTTGTTACTGCTATAAATTTCCGATGCAGCCATATTTTTTTAACCCATGTAATAATCATTGTGGGACAATGCATCGATCGAGAACTTATACATCGACATACCACTTTGGAAGAACATATTGCAGTAGGTCTTAACTTATCGGAGCCGTTTTAGAAATTATAATTTATTCGTAATTTAAATTTGTTTTAAGCGTCATATTTTTCTAATAGTAGGTTAATTTTAGGTTCAATTTCCAAAAGGTTCAATATAAATTTAGTTTTTTTTTTTTTCTTTTTTTTTAATTCATTGCCTTGTTATATTTAATGTTTATTTTGTTCATAGAAATATATTTATATTTATATTTATTTGTTTGTAGTTTCCATTTTCTCGTTTAGGCGCCAATATGCGGAACCTTATTTTTCTTTTGTTTTCTCTTAGTTTTGGAGTCTCAATCAAAAGACCTATTCAATTTTGCGGAGGCCCTAACACCTGCCACAATATCAATGACTTTTGCATTCAATTTAAATACTAATAGTAAATAGCACCTTTTTAATAAATCCCAATCCATTATTATTATTTTTTTTTCCCAACCAGTATTTTAAAATAAAGAATTTAATTATAAATGAATTAATTCGTTCAAGAGACACGATTTCTCTCTGAGAGGGAAGGTAGAATAAAATTATCCAGTATTTTAAGATGGATTAGATTTTTCTTTTATTCACTTAGTGGATACCCTCGCCAATAACTGAACGATGTGGGCAATCAGTCAAAATACTGGCAAACATGTGAGGTGTAACAAAGATAATAGAAAGGAGTAGAACTTGAAAAATAATTCTCTAGTTTAGCTGGAATTGGAAAGATGCTTTAAGGATAGGGGGTGAGGGGAGGGAAGCATGTGAGAAATGGTCACGTATCAATCTGGAATAGGCCAATCTCCAATGGGCGCCTCCAGCCATCCGCTCCTTCTATCTTTCTTCTCTCTCTTATTTTCGTTTTTTTCTTCATCTTCTCAATTGAAATACCCTCCTAAATAAATATAGGTTTCAAAAAATCAGCAATTTATTTTATAAATCATCATCATCAATACCTATGTTTTTTTTCACTAAATATCGTTAAGATATTGAAAAATATTGTTTTCATCATTATTACTACATCTAGCATTACGTTTATACAACATTTCTAAATTCTTCGAGGGCCCAGAAATAAACGTTTCCGTAGTTAATGGTTACTACAGTACCACCATACAGCTGACTTTAGTAACCTAATAAATTCATAGATACAGTGTTCCTTTGATTGAACTTAAC
This sequence comes from Euschistus heros, assembly GCA_003667255.2. NCBI lineage: Eukaryota > Metazoa > Arthropoda > Insecta > Hemiptera > Pentatomidae > Euschistus > Euschistus heros. Next base: position 455,810 of record RCWM02000313.1, read on the forward strand.
GATCTGTGATTTAGTGAAACTTATACAATTGTAGAGATTACTGAGATTAAATTAAGTAACATTGACTTTGGACAATCAACCTTTAAAATTAATAATCACAATACTATATCATTGGTGTTCGGGCAAAAGGCTTTAGGTCCTAATTTTTATGAAGATGATTTTATGAAAACAAAAATTAATAAATAAATAATATTTTGTTTAAGTTTGTATTCTACTAAAATGAATAGTCCCTTATGAGACAGTATTGTGATTCATGAATAAAAAAAATTTTTAGGCAGGATTTATAATGAGCTTTCAAACTTTGGAAAATCGTCTTTGTAAACTTGACATTTCAAGATTTGACCAAACCTCACTGATACAGTCTCTCCAATAAATGCTGACAACAAACCAGTTCGTTAGACTAACACTGCAAAGTACTTAAGACTAATACTTGATAGAGGGATGATATGGGCTGGCTCATATTTTAAAAGAATTTTTTTTTATTGAAATTTACAACTGTATACAAATAAAATACATCTAGTAAATGAGTCGATAATGCTCGTAATAATTTGCTAATTGCTTGTAAAGCAACTATCCATCGGTAGAACATAACACCTTTTTATATTAGAATGTCCCGAAGCCATCTTCTTTTCAGACGTATCGAAGGGTTACCTAGAATAGAGCAGCAAGCGAGTTGAGATTATAGAGGATTTGAATGGTTAATAGATAGCTGATTTGAGCTGAGTCAGATTGGGTCCTACCTAGCGTATAGACGTCCTAGATAGGTGTGTTCAACGGGGATTAATGGAATATCAATAAAGGATACTGTAGGGCAGGAAGACGTAGGTTTACAACGAAGGGCATATGAAGAGATTTGTTTGGATTTATTTTAATTCTTTATTTTCGACACTGTTCTTGAAGGTCTATGATATGGAACTGTAGTGTTTGAAAAATTAATCAAATTATTATTATTATTATTTATCAAACTGGTATACCACAGAGCATATTAAGTATTATATATTTTCAATTCGGTTAGTTCAATCTGGGATACAGTCATGAGTAGTAAACTACTCGTCCAATTTTAAAAAACTTCATAGGTACCTTTTGGAACTACATGTACAAACTTTATTATATAATATTTAAACTTTAATATATTTGGACGTGAAGTTTATAACTCCTAGCTGCATCTCAGAATATCTTCTATTTGAATTTTATCATTCTGTCAACCATAATTTTTTCTTGATAATATGTTTAAAACGAGTTTGTAGTCAACTTATCTAAGATCTACACTAACATATTGTTAGACTACCCTCCAGAACAGTAAGGAGAACCCCTCTGGAAACTGAGGAATTTTTCTCCCCTCCCCACCAACGGTCCCTTTGGCGCAGTGGATAGCGCGTTGGACTTCTAATCCAAAGGTCGTGGGTTCGATCCCCACAAGGGATGTCTATCTTTTTTTCTATATATAATTTTGTTAATTAACGTCTGTTATTTTTAAAATTTATTATCATTGATAATATCAATATTTAAATTTTTATTTATAATAATTTTTAAAATTAGAGTAATAAATTCAGTAGTAATATTTATATTAACCAAGTTTAATAATAATTAATATAAAAATAACTATATATTAAATAATCATTATTTAATTAAATAAGCTAAATAGAGTAAATTTAACAAGTCAAATAGAATTTTTTTGTAGGGATATTTTAGTAAATTACAGTAAAATAAAATAATAGAACAATCATACAAAATGTTAAGTAAGAAATAGAATTTCGTTTCTTAATATTAATAATAAAATTCATTTTGAAAATGATTCATGAAACGTCATAAAATATATATTAGAAATATACATTTATGACATATTTTATAAACTAGTTAGTTCGTTATAGCAGAATAATATTAGATGGAATATTCGAATTCAGCCCAAATGACTTAAATATTTAGACATACTACTGATATTAATAACAAATATTTATAGTGATGCTTAATTTTGACAATAAATATTAATTTTCAAACAAGTATTTTGGGATGCTGTCAGTTAATTCACTATTCATTTATATATATATATAATCTTATATAATCTTATATATACACATACATACATATATTATTTTACTAAAATAAGCTATTTAATTTTATTGTTTAAAAAAAAAAAAACTACTCTGAAAACCCTTGGAACGAGCGAAATTTCAATTAGGCAAACCCACAAAGTTTATGTAATAGCTTTTGAACCTAATAACTCACTTAATTGGTTTCTGAAGTTATTGTATGTTTCTGGTTACAATTGCCAAGTTTTAGCATTACATTAAATTGCTGTTCTCATTGTTTCAAGCTGATTGCTTAAGAACGATTTCAAATATATAATATTATTATTGATATTATAAGATCTTGTATTATATTTCAGTCAGAAAATTATTTTCACCCGGAGATATGGTTCGTTGCTGAAACATAACTTGTATGTAGTTATTTCTGGAAAAATGCAAAAATTATAGCAATAGATGAGGAGATTGTGCTGTTATGACGAGAATCAGCACTAAAATAATTTTTTGATAAAGATATCAATTAAAGAAATTTTATCAAGGAATGTAGTCGTTCATGAAACTTTTATTCAAGGCTGAAATTTCCCTTCCAAAATATTTAAAAACACCGTTGATAAGTGCATTCACTTATACTGCTATCTTTCCTGACTGACAGTTTGTGCCCATTTCCGACCGATTTTAATCTCATAAAACGAAATTAACCAAAAATTAAGCTTCGACATCTCATTACATACTAGATTATATCCAAACAGTGACAGGCCACAGAGCTAAACGTATATTTTTGTTTCGAAGAGGAGTAATGAAGACATCTATATGGAGAAGTAATCCGTGTATTGTGATCAGTTTATTATAGATATTGACGAAAACATGAAATCCTTCATTAGTTTAGAGTTACCCTGTTTAACTCGTCTATTATAGTTACACACACACGCACGCACACACACACACACACACACACACACACACACACACACACACACGTAATACATAAAACATATTTAATGATACGTATTTATAACTTTGCTTTGCATAGGTTTTTGACTTAGCTGATGAGATTGAATTGGTTGATAAGGACCACGAATTTCGATCCATTTTTTATAGATTTAGCTCGACTTCAATAGTTGATTACATGTTGTTTTGTTCTGTTTTATTATAACTGACAGTTTTGAAGTTTATTACATCGTCGGTTCTTTACTTGTTATTATGTATCATCTTGCTCTCCCAAGCGTTGCGAATGTAGCTTCAACGATTAATAAAGTCGTTATTTTTCCCCTCGACTGATCTGTCCGCTAATGATTCACTATTTTAGATATCAGTAAGCCTTAGCACTGATATCTAATATAGTGACCTAGAATATATATATCGGAGACAAATACAAAAAAACAAAAAACATACAATTAATAAATGAGGAATGACAGGGATGGAATAAGGTAGCCTTAAGAATAAATTGGCTATTCTTCTTGAAACTTAAAACACACTACTCCTGATAACTAATGAGCCAATGGATTTCCAATAATTCATTAACATTTAAAAATTGCTGTGATGAAACTTAAACAATAATTTTTTTTTTGTATATGACATATATATATATATATATATATATATATATATATATATATATATATATATATATATATATATATATATATATATATATATATATATATATATATATATATATATATATATATATATATATATATATATATATATATATAAATTATATTTATAATTTAAACGAGTTTTTAATTTTAAAAAAATATAAGCCGTATGATCTTGTAATACATTTTCAAAATTTTATACAAAAAAAAAATTTAATCTGGTTAAGAACAGTATACCTAGTTATTGCTTATTATTTCACAGAAAAACTGATAAATTTCGTTCCGACATAAATAACATAGAAAAGATATATTTTCAGTAGAATCATGATTTTATTTTATTTTTTTTTATTCACATGGTAGATATTGTCATCTGTATTCGGTAAGGAAGTGACACGCGGTTGTTGAGATGTGGCCAGCAACTGCGCTAATCCACCAGATTTCCTTTCCAACCTCATGGTTAGATACCCTTCATAAAATGTAGATATGCCCTCGAAGTTCTTACGATTCTGAAGTCTGTCTACGTCTTAAATAAAGGCCATATAAATTTTCTACTCATAGCCGGATTCGAACCCAGACTTGAAAGCTTGGAGTCAATAATAAATATATGATTTCTGATAAATATTTCATGAGACCCTCAACACACGGAGACGGAGCTCTTCTATTAGTCATGACTTCTAAGCTCGGCGGGATGGTATCAAGGCGCCGCACAGTGGGGCAAACGTGGAAAAAACCCTAAAATCTCATGATTTTCTTTTCTTTTTTTTTTTATTATTTTTGTATACCTAAATAAATGTAGCATAAGGTTGTGGAACTGATTTTTCGATTATTTCATTACCAGGATCTGTACACGTACTTGAAGTTGCCCTTTTCTGGAGTTGAGAAAATAACACGGTTTTGAAGTTCTGTTAAAATAATTTTTTATGAGGCTGAATTTTTAGCAAACATTTTGTATTACCCTTTGAACTTCACTATTGATGTTTACTGGTTTATGGACGATTTTCATTTCGTAAATGTAGCCCCAACCTTGACTGCCAGGAATTTTCAAAGTTAGCTATCTCGTAAATCTAACTTATCATCATTTCACTTGGTCTTTCAAAAAAAGCTACACCAAACTAGGCTCTCTTTAGCTGTTCAACTTGAAGTACAGGTTTCTGAGGAACCGTGTTATAAATATAAATCCCGGCGGATATTTGTTCAGGGGATGAATTTATGTGTTATTTTTCACTATACAGAAACTAATTTTTAGCATAATTTTTTTTTTTATAACTAGGATGTGAAAATTGGCTTACTATATATATATTATTTTTATTTTTTTTTATTTTATAATATATATATATATATATATATATATATATATATATAATTTTTTTTCTTTCCTTTTCTTTATTCGTTGTAAAATGATCAGATATGATTTCTTGTTTTCTATACATAAACACATAACGCTTCTTGAGAGACTTAGTACCAGAATATAGCAGAAAGAATAATTTTCTTTAAATAAAAAATCAAAATCAATTGAAAATGAAAGTTTTGGAATTTGGATGACCAATTTATGGGGTTATTATTTGTATCACAGAGTTCTTATTATTGTATACCTTAGTTTTCTCATGAAGATTATCATATTTATTTATTTTATTCTTTTATATCAATGGCCACTCCAATCATTTTCGATCTAAATGTCTTACTAAATTCAAAGATTTAAAGTAAAATGTTTTTAGAAATGTGTTTTATTAATATATAAATCACATTTGGCTTTAAAACTGAATGTAATCTATAATAAACATCACAGAGATCATCATTCAAGAAATGCTCTCGAACAGCAACAAATGAAGATGTTTTTCATCTTATCATGGTGACTTCTGATCCGGTGATAAGTAATTTAAGTCTGCATTTAAAAAAATGAAGTTCCCATTAAATGATAAAGCTTCTTATTTACTGTTATAGAAAAAAGAAACAATTCGCAATCTTTTATTTCTGTACGTAATATAACGAGTGAATATAATCTTTGTCAATATAAGCTTGATAATTGTAAATAGCTGCCCAGTCTATTCAATAGAATTCAACTGAAATTACTTTGTAAAACTTATTGCATTTTTAAAATTATATTAAACATTTTAATTTATTTCCAAATATAACCTAATAATGAATTTTAACCTAATTCAAGGAATCTTGGGTCTGTAATAGAGCTATATAGTAAATTTCATTCAATTTAGCACCTAAAAAACATATATAATAATAACAAACTTGATTTTATTTAATTGATTTTATTTTTTTAAAATTTTTAAACTGAAAACATGGCTCAATGCTGATGATCAGATTGCTCTGGTTATACTTTTATTTTATTCAGCAGCTTAAATAGTTTATAAATATACCCCAAATTTACTTTATTAATTTTTTCTAACTTTTTGTTCTTAGATTTTGACCCTTTCTGATCATCTGATGGAGCTGATTGTGGTTTCATTCCATTCAGCACCTTATGAAATATATAATTCCAAAATTTCAAGCTTATAGCACGAACCGTTTAGAAAATATGAGGTTTTTACCCATTTTGGGCCGTTTTGCCCCACTGTGCGCCGCACAGTGGGACGAAACGGTGTTTTTTCTAGACATAGCAATTTGAGCCTCTAAAAATTTTTGCATAGACTTCGAATTTCATATGGGTATGTTTTCAAGGGTGTAGAATTTGAATTTGAAGTCTGTCTTTGGCTATCATTTCAAGATTTTGCTCTGTTAACTTATAGTGTGTCCAAAAAATCTAATTTTTGTTTGTTTGTGATTTGATTCGAGGGATATTATTTTCTATGATTTTTGATTGGCTCTATCGAATTTAAAAAAATCTACAAATCAATCAGTTTACCGTTATGTAAGTTATACGTGTTGTATGCCTTTTTCGTCAATCGGACTTTTTAAATATTTAAGAAATCAAGGGTTTGTCGACATTTAATTAAAAAAAAAAAAAAAAAAAAAAAGCTAACCTGTTATAATTAATTATCCCCGACTTCCCGCGATAATTAAGTAAGTAATGATTAAAAAAAAAGTTGACTATGGCTTCAAGCTATCAAAACATGTACCTGGATACAGACAGATGAGTCAGTTGCTGTCTATATGTTTTTATGGCTATTGTTGTCATTTGTTAACAACAAACTGCTATACAATAACTATGACTATTTGTGGATCATGTTGAGATCATGGAGCGCAACGAATAAACTGTCTATATAATTTTACCTACTCCTAATAATAAATATTTTTTATTTCTTCTATGTTTTTCTCATTTTTATCCATTTATATATTTTTTTATTCAATTTTTTTTTTCTCCAATCTTTATTCTATTCATCAATCAGCGTATAAATTCATTTGATAATTATTGCTTAAATTTCATCTTAACTCAATTATTTTAGATTGAAGTTAAATTATTTTAGTATTATTCTAAAAATATTTTATGTATTATTATATAAATAGTTTGTTTAAATAATATTTAAGTATGCGTTATGTCGAGAAATATATGCATGAGAACGCGTAAACATATATGCTCGTAATACCATTACTGCAATGTGGAAATAAAATAACTAAGCCTAAACATTTTGAAATTAACAAAATACAATTCTAAACTAAAAATTACAAATATTGTTTTGTTTTTCATAACTGGGAAAGGTACAAATAAAAATAAAGAAAGGTTGATGGCTTAATTAGTTTGAATTAAAACATTAGAAATATATAAACTATGCTTAATCACGGGTTAATTCGGCCATATTCGGAAAATAATGGAACGTATTTATCTCATTAAATACCTAAGGTAAAAGTCTATGAAGTCAATTTTTTGGACAAATTTGGACGTTTTCTTCAACACGCAATAATGTACTCGAAATACCCTGAAAGTTACTCCACATGTCATTGTTTTATAAAATCCTAATTCTTTTTAATGATAAAACCATCACTACTAATTTTTTTTTTACTTTAAATAAACTAGTACGAAATAGAAACTAATTTTTTATTTGAGGTTATGAGGTATAATTATCAGTAAAATTTAAAAAGTTACGGAACAATAATAATCACTAAATACGATTTCGTGTATTTTTATGTCAATTTTCATTACCTTTTTTTTTTAAAAACAGCATTTTCACTATGTATTTCTGAAAAATTTCCACATTTTCTTATTCCTAAGATGTTAGAAACCCTGTGCGCCGCACAGTGGTGAAGGCGGAAAAAAATATTTTTAATTCAGAAAAATTATTTTGTCTTTTTAACAATTCATAATTACTTAAAAAGAATATTTAGCTAATTTAATTGTAAATATTTTAAGTTTACTTTAATAACAAATCTTTCAAATCCAATTCTAAAATGATGTTTGCTTTTCAAAGGAAATACTTTTGACATTATAATACATACATTTCTTGTTTTTTTTCTATAGTGAATGGCTTTCTATATCATATTCTATTTAATTTCCCCCTATTTTTTGATCTGTTGAAAGTTTAATAGCATCTCTAGAAATTAACACTTTTTTTTTTTGTAGCTCCTGCCTAAAATTATCTTGTCATGATGTAAGATTTCTAATATAGTATTAAAAATATTAAAGCTACCTCTGCACTTATTTTTAAAACTATAGTTTTATTCCCGATACGATATGAAGTAACAACCAGGAAGTGATCTGATGTGAGGGGGAAGTAGCATTGTACTCTGCCGTACAATCTTCAGGTTTTATTATAAGTTAGTATATTAAAACATATATTACATTAACTTCAAAAATGTTACAGACATTGTGGACTTAGACTTACATATTAAATTTTTATTAATGAAAATGCTTTAACTGTTTAGAAAGTCGAACAAGAATTTTTTTCAGATTCACGATATGTGTGTGATTTTAATAGAATGGGATACTGCTAGATCATGTGAGCATATCATTCCTAGTCTGTACAATTTATTATCATGATTGTTTTTGATTTATTATAGATTTGTTCATCTTTTTTTTCTCTCTTTATCTCAGGCAGATAGTTAAGAAAGTGTTTATTTACTTTATATACAAAATTTATCGTTTTGACCATTAGAATAACTTTTAAAGAATATTTTTCATAGAAAATTGTAACTTTTTTTTCTTTTGGGCCCAATTCTTTTTCGAACTAACGATGGCATTATGATAATCATGGAATCGTCATAGCGCAAAGTAACTTTTTATTAGGTTTTTAAAATTGAGAAAACAAATTATAGGAATAGAAACTTCATGATTTGTAACAGCGCGTGAATGAAGTTAAGTTTTGAAGGTATAATCCTGAAAGTAAATGTCATAATTAATAAGATAGTATAAATATTTTTTTCCTCTGGCATGTTGGATTTTTCAGATTTATTTTTCGCGAAATAAGCCGATTTTAAACCTCCGAGTGTCGATTACAGTTGTGTGTATATTATCAAGCGTAGGGTTAGGGTAATCAGAGTCATCTGAAACTATATGAAGTTTAAATCGAAAAAAATAAAATCTATTTATTTTTGGCGACTATTATTTGGAAAGTGTTAAATTCAGACACACGTATTGTGGACTCAAGAAAGTATAAGATAACTTAATTAATAACCTTTTTAAAAAAAATTATTTAAAAATATTTGTACAAGACCACTCAATATATGAATATTTTAAAGCAAACATAGATTACACGATTGTAGAAACGACTAGAATAACAACAAAGCGATAAATCGATAAGATCCACTTGTCGAGTCCTGCTCAACGAGACCAAAATTAATTTCATATCTTGTTGTTTGTTATAAATGTCTAAATATGAGACCATTCATTGACTTTATTTACTATTGAAGCGCCCCGGGAGGGAACTCGGTAAATATTGGTGATATTATTGCTTTTACCGCAAACATGTTGACCGCTGCTCCATTTTGTGATTGAAATCAACTTTGTGTTATTACATTTTTTTTTTATTGGTATTTTTAGATGTAAATTTATCATATGAATATTTAATATTCGAATACTTATATGTATTTATGTGATCGAACTTTTAAAAAGTTTTTGTAACGAGTTATTTAAATTATTTTAAAGAGATTTTTAACTGGTTATTTTTACCAACTTAGAAATACAGAACGAGATTTAACATGCACGAGGCATTGAAGATTGAATTGTGTTGACTCCTACTACGTGTCACATTGAGTTTATTTTATTTTATTTATTTTAGGATGTGTTGTTGAAAAATAGAATTTAATCCTAAACTATTGAGACGTGATGGAAAAAAATGCAGACCCTTGTAATATATAGCTCATTGCCATTATATTACTGCTATATGAGTTAATTTGTTCCGTGGAAAGATAGGATTAGGTCAGTCTTGTCTAGGAATAGGTTTATCCTGTACAACCTGTTATCTACGACATTTGCGGATGGTGTATCTTTATTTCTTTATTATTATTTGTTTACTCTGAGGGCTCTCTTCCGTGATGAATTTCTCTTTCTTACCCCAATCATTAACATTAAAGTCATCGGGGAGTTCCCGTAAAACCTGTTCTCATCTCCTAACCTTTATTTAACATCTTTCTACATAGCATCATTCAAAAGCTCTTTTATTGCCGGATGATTTCTGCAACTGCTTCCCATCCAACATACGGCATTCCTCGATTATCAGTATTTTTAAATCTGGACTCTTTCGTTGGTTATTAGGTATTCAATTCAATAGTCATATAGAAGAATAAAATAGTTATTAAAATGTAATTTGAATGTTTACAATATAGTTTTAGTTTTGTTTTGTCATAACTCATATTAGTGTCAGATATTTTAAATTATTATTTTGAGATTTATTTGGTTTTCTTGTAATATTTATAATGTGTTAGGTATATTAATTTCAATAACTAAAATTTAATATAACTACTGTTACTGGTTCTTAGTATTACGTCCTTAATTGTAATTATGCCTTTATTTTATTGTTTTTTATAATTTTATTCTTAAAAGCAATGGCCCAAAAATAAATTCTATTTTCATTTCCCCTTGATGTTAGAGAGAGAAGGGGGCTTCTCTTGTTCTGTTCGATGAAAGATTGTTCTAGATGACTTCAGCTTGCACTCAGTCTTTGTTTCCTTTTGCTAGTAGTGTATGATAAGGTTAAAACATTACTGGATGGTATAGAGGATACTGTTGTACCTTGGTAACAATGTACTTTGAAACAATGGGCATTGCTCTTGTTAGTGTTGCACTCTACTAAACACTAGCAGATGTTTTACGGATTTTTACCGCCCCAGAGTTTTATTGTTTTCTACCATTTTTATAATCGTAAGTGGTCGATTTGCTCTGGATACCCCTTGGGAAGATTCCCAGTCGATCGGGATAAAGAAAAAATGTGGACTAAGTCGCTTGCAATTTTTCCTTAAAACATTAAGGCTATTGTACCTTGAAACATCTATTGTAGTTTGAAATATCTTGAACTTTAAAAAACTTTTTTAGGAAAATTAAAAGAAAGGAATCAAACGACTATCAATGGCAAATGTAATTTGATGTGAGCTGTTTAAGAAAGAAGGGTAAAATCAGAATGAAAAGTCATTTCTATCCCTGCAGTTATTGATCCAAACACCAATGAGATTACGGACATCGTTGACATGATACCCTGCTCCCTTGTAAGGTGACATATTTCAGGAGAAATTATTCGACTTTCCATTCTATAAATACAATATAAAATGATAAACTACATACATTATTCTTTCATATATTCAGCTGTTTTTAATTCATCAAACGTTTTTTAATAAGTATTCCAGTTTGTTGTTCGTGTTTCTAATTTTATTATTATGTCGTTCATGTTTATAAATTTTGATTTTTGTCAAATATCAAAACGCTAAAAGAAAAACACAAAATTGATAAGAAATACTATTATTGTTTTTCTGTGTTTTTGAAAATTACCACTGTTACGAGACACAACAGGAGCATTGTTGTACCTTCAAACAAAAATCTTATTTCTCATTTAGCTGCTCATACTCGAAGAACACTGAAAATTGGGAATTTAATCTTGGTTAATATCAGTTGGGGTACCAACACTAAAAATCGAAAAAGTGTTTCGAGGTACAACAGTCTCCCCTAGTATATTAATAGTTATATAATCTGTAGATGCATAACCAATATTATTGATTAATTTTATTTCAGGGTTAATAAGCGTTAATATAAACATCTGTGATTCAAGGTTCTATACTTTTCGGTTTATTGAAGCTTGAGAAACCTAATGCAGGTATTTCTTGAAGATCGGAATGGAAGACCCCTCAGCGATACGATCTGAAATAGAGAGGACTAGATTAGGAGAGTGCCCTCAGATCTCAATGGCCGCTATTACTCTCCTAACGACCAAAGAAAAGTCGGAGTGGAGAAGCACTAAGGCCCATGGGACTATTAATACTAACTGCCTCATCATTATCATATTAATGTTAATGTAAACGGTTTACTAATGCCGTTTGGTCGGGGACAACGCCACTCCCGCCAATTATAATTGTTGAGTAGGGCAATTATACAGGGGCAGGATCTGCTTGTCCAGAATTACGGATAGATTATAATAGGTAATGCCCTGGGTCTGGTCAGGGTTTTGATGCTTAATGTATGTCTCGAAGGACAGCTGTTTAAAATTAAATCTCAATCAAAGGCCACTAGAGGAGAATTTTCTTTGGATTTAGGTCACAATAATACATAATACCGCATACATACACTAAAAAATCGATCTTTATAGTGCGTAGCATCAACAATAATTTCGCTAATTACTTATATCTTTTAAATAAAATAATGTTTTAATTGGGGCCGCAATTGATTCAGATAGTCAAAACTCCCAATAATCAGATGTACTATTGAATAAGAGTGTTGAAATAAAAAATACAGACATGTGTTATATTTTAACTATGTATTTCATTGAATAATTAAAAAATGTGGCTGTTAATAAAATTATTTCTATGTAACAACAATGATTAGTTAACATGTCGGAAATCACGGATATTCTAACACAGAACTCATCCGCCAATTTTTTCCCAGATGCGCCTTTCCTAAGAGGTTCTTCTGACACAGATATAACAACATATTTTCTTTTAGGATGTCACGGCCCTTTAAGATTATAAAGAGGTCACTCGCGGCGGCAATAGGGCCCAGGATGAGCAAAACCCTTGAAGGATGGATGTGCTATGCTTCTAAAAATTCAGTAAGTACATTTATTCAGACTTTGACTGTTATAAGGCGTGTGGGCTCCGCTCCTGATTCTGAGACGCTGCCGTTGGTGTATTTAGTTTTACGTATTTTATAGTGTCATGAAAACTAAAAAGGCAGAACCTGTCGTATTCTACGTGAACTCTAAACTACGGCCTACAATCTCTGTTAATAAACCATTAAAAAAATATTTTTTTTCTTCAAATCAAACCGGATAATCGGATATACAGATAATTGGAGTTTCACTGTACTATGGTAAAATATCTGCAAACGAATGTATTACTAATTTGGATCCCATCTCACGTGGGGTTCAAAGGCAATGATACAGCAGATTGTACAGTCAAGGAAGAAGCGTTATCGTAATTAGATATCACTAATATGACATTTAAAATAGTTGGAAAAATAGAGTCAAAATTGAACCGGGCTTATAACAGATTAGAAGAACAAAACATACCGAAGCCTTTTAAAATAGAAATAAAAATATGTAAAGCTCGCACCACAACAGCAGAAGAGAAAAAGTGTTTACAACTTGACTAGGATGGACCATAGACGACTTACTTATGGATATCTTATATCGATGGAAAATCCACCGAAGTCCGTATCATGCAACGTACAACTAACGATTAGACACATTTTAGAGTATTACCCTATACGGTATCATTATTTTAAAGAATTAAGATTGCAAAGAAACCTCTCTACAGTTTTTTAGTGATAATAGTAACAATGTCCAAAAAAACTATGAAGTTCCTTGAAAAATATAACAATATAACTGAAAAAAAAGAAAAGATCAAAACTAAAAAGAAAGAAACATAGATTGAAGAAGGATACTGAAGACCCCCGATGTTGCATGCCCATTAGAACTTCAATCTAACCTAAACAACGAAAATTATTATCGTTGGCTTTATTTTCGAAAGTTACTGTTTACTTGAAATATGGTTTAGTTTAATTTAACTCTGATTGTTTATATTTAATAGTTATATCTGGGGAAATTCTAATTCGTGGAGAGTAAATTATTAGTCGAGTTCAAACCCGGTTCTTGGATTGAGATTAGTGTTATATCCACTCAGCCAACTCACTCAATACACCTTTTATTATAATTTAATTATAATTGATACAGAAATAATTATCTATGTCTACGAATATTAAATTTGGTGTTATGGAGGTGTTATATGAATATCAGATAAGGCATATTTTATTTAAGGTTTATAAAATATTTCTAAACTAAATTATTTTCTCTAATTAAAGTATATTTTAAAACAGTTTGTTCCATTGTCATTACTTTTTATGATTTTCGTTCTCCAGGAATTGAATAATGCAAGAAAAATGTATTCAATTTAATTCCGAACTTGTTTAAATAATAATAATGATAAATTTAAATAAGTTTGAATTTAAATTAAATGAGAGAAGTGAACATTCACAACACATTGTTGTCATAATTATATCACTTTTTCAGTTTTATAATTCAGGCATTGTTCAAATGAGGAACCCATGATAATATAGAAGGATTTATACAATTATAATTTTTTTTAATCGAATGGGTTTAAAAAAAAAAATGGTATTTGCCTTTTATTTTGATTTTTAAACAATATATCGCCGGTGAGATTGCCAATTATGCTGTGTGCATTTTAGAACCTTCTATGACATTGGATACAAAATGTGCTTTGATGCACATGTGTAATTATTATTACGAAATTCTTTTGTCCAAACCTGTTCCAAGCTGAATTGGCATATTTGGGTTTTCACATTAGATGTGGAATTTAATTTTAAAACCAAACCTAAAGAAAAAACCTAAATCGATAAAATGCACATGCCGGAGTTGGGAATCTCGCCGATGAAATATTTTGTTGGTTAACGTGAAGAACTGGATATCAAAATAGAACACTTTTCAGTACGCCATTTTTGATCTTTTCCTCAATGCAGTCATTAGTTTAAATAGATACCAGTAGAAATAGATACTTTAAGGCCATATTAAGAAGCACAACATAAGCAATTATTCCGAACGCAGATGTTAAAAATCCTGCTTTAAATGAAAAAAGTAAACTTATTTTAATGTTAATTTGAATTATCAACTTCTTCACGACAGCCACTGATATAATCTATGTAAGAAACTGCTGATGTTTCGAATTTTTTGTTTTGTGTACTGATGATAAATGTTTAACATTTGAAACTAGTTAAAAAAAAATATGAAATACCAAATAAATTGGTAAATAATTCATTAATCCTAATTGCCCATTGATGATGCAGTGGCCCACTTAGACTTTTGATGAAATTAAAAATTCAGCAGTTCTTTGTTGTTTACTGCCCTTGATAAAATGGAGTTTATTTGTAAATATTCCCGGCGTTTCGTAGATTCAGTTATCAAGAATAACTTATTGCCAGTTTTCTACAAACATTCATTTCTAAAATCTTTTTAGTCTATTGAAAGTTTTTTAACGCTAACACATAACATACGACAACCTTGTGTGATCCACAACTTATGCGTACATATGATTTTTACATATAATGATTTTTTTTGTTTGTTAAAACCTTTTTTCATTATCTGAAAATATGTCTGTTGATTTATTACTATTACTAATAGGAATAGTCTGTTTTAAAGTAAGTTCATGAAAAAAAAAATGCATATTTTATTGCTTCCATGTTGTTGTAATTGTCGTTATATGTGGTTCTAATAGTGCCTTAATGAGGTGTGTATGTGGAGGTGCTCTGCCTTCATTAACGGAACCATTACTCTAGGGCTAACTGCCTCATTTGCATTTTAAATATATTTTTCTTCCTTAATCCAGTTTGTTAGCTAGGAAAAAAGACCGATAATTATTTCTGCAAATACTAAAAGTTTTCGGACATTATCTCCTCGTTGTACAACTATAAAATTAATTTTAACCATATCACGTCGTGTGATCATTCATTATGGAAAAACTGACCGCACCTCTGATACAATAGTTATTCCATGTTTTATTTTTTATAATAGATCGTTTAAAACATTTATGTTTTCCTTATAATTGGTTGTTTTTTTGCTGCGAAAATCTGGATTGGTTTTGAACGATTTTACCATCTCTAATGATTCATAAATATTCAATTTTGGACTATTTTCTAATAGATGTATTAGTTTCACTCTCGAGTCTTGGATGAATTTAAGGTTATTTTTATTTAGATGGATAGCGAAGTTGAAATTATGTGTCTTATTATTTTATGCCCTGGTATGTTCTTGTAATCTTTGATTTACTGATCGTCCAGTTTTTTTCTGTGCATTTCAAATCAAATCAGTCAGGGAAAACCGAAAGACTTTTAAACCATCTACTGACCTTTAAACACCTATATTTACATTCCGAATGCTGTAGGATAAGTCGTTTCCATTTTGCCTCCTTGGGTGAGTATCAATATATTTGTTTTCTTGTCTTACATAAAAAAAAATAAATATAATAATACATATTCTCAATGTACCAAAGTGTTGTTCGAATAGAATTCCAATAGAGTTGGTAAGTAGTTCATCAATCTGAATTGTATTGATCCTTCTATTCCATCATGCGTATCTCAAGTGATTGTTTTTTGTTTTTTTTTATTTACTTGCAAATAAGAGGAAAAAAAATGGAAAGAAAATTAATTATAAAATTGGGGTTCATAATAAATTCTAGATGTTTATTAGGTGACTGTTACACCAGTAACAGTTAGATTAGAGTTGGCCCTCTCTTGAAGCGAGCGATTTATATATTGTTTTAAGTTTCTGTAATCCTCTATTATGGTACTACAGATATTGTTTGTAACCAAAACATAAGTTGTATCTTTTAATAAGTAAGTAGTTTCTTCTTTCCTTTCCTTTCATATTAGAGACTGGCATAGAATGATTTGAAACCACTGAAAATGTGGTGGACCCAGAGCAACTATATAATAGGTAAAGTTTGTAGGAGTTGATGTTGGCTGCGGAAGTTAACACTAAAGTCTGCACTTTTGGTCGGCCCTGCCCTAAACGCCCTTATCAATGGTCAAACAGAACTTCTCCCCTCAAACCTAGGCCGCTCTCTCTGCATAATCCAAGTTTCTTGTTTTATAATTTCGCCGGTGGAGCTGCTTCGAGAAAGTTGTGGTGTAATTTTTGAATTGTTATGTATTTTATAATTAATTTATTTTTTTATTATTCTATACATTTTCTGATGCGTCTGAAAAGAAGATGGTTTTAGGATCTTCTAACCAAAGACCCACAATTTTTTTTCTTGCATGTATGGAGTGATATCTAATGGAAGTGATTAGTCCAAAAGGGGTGAGGCAGCATAATCTTCAGAATCTGTTTGATATACTTGTAATATTATGCAATAGAAATTTCGTCCCTGCAACTGCTAATTATCAAATTTGAAAAAAACACATTTTTGTATTACTTTATCAATTTCTTTAGGACTGATATACGTTTTAGTGAATTCTCAAATCTGAATTTACTCTGTAAAGGAAGGAATAACCTTGTGAAAAAGTCGATTATACAAACTATTTGATTATGCCAAATCAATGTAAAATCGCTAAAGATCGAATGCAAAAACCACGTATTTTCACATCCAATACTTTGCAGTTGTAGGGAAGATGTAAACAATATTTATTACAAAATAGTAGTCTGTATCACCAGATTTATGGCTATTTTTAAATTTTCGTTTTATCTGTTTGAAATTTACTTTAGAATCTAAATCAACAGATGCATAATAAATTTTGGTAGAAGTTTGAAACGTACTGCTATGCCCATCCTATATTTGTATTTATTAGAAACCATTGCTCCTAGTAATTATTATAAATCTAATTTATACAATTTTGGATCTGTTAATTAGAATCTCCGTATTTTGACCGGGTGGCAGAAAGGTTGTCTTATTGATGAATTAGTTGAACTAAAAAAGAAATTGAATGTAATACTTGGTTAATTCAATTTCAAGACCAATTTCATTTCATTATAAGCACTGATAATGCAGTGCACCATTCGCAAGAGTTTCTTAATGGTCTCTAATCTTAATAATTAAAAAATAATTAAAAATTAAAAATAGGATGTTAAAATATGCTTTTAAGTAATGTGCCAGGTTAAAAATTACTGCTATAAGTGAAAATATTACTGAAGAAATAGTGCTCAATTGCAGACTTAAATACAAGATTAATAATAATAAAACTTAATAATTAGTTAAAATTATCTACGGGCGAATCTAAAATTATGAGAAAGGGCGAAGCCGCAACGGGGGGATGCTAGTATAATATATACTATAACAATAATTATAGTACTGAAAATTATTATTAGCTGTAATGTTTTATTTTTCCTTATCATCGCTGGATCTATCGAATATAATGTGGTTTTTGTTGCGATTCGGGTAAAGTAGAACCTTATCTACTTTGATATTACCCGGCACTTTTCAGCGTACTAGCTTTATCAGCCTGAAGGCACCCACGAGGCATGAAGTTAATTTGAGTTAAATTAAGGATGAAATGGCTTTTGAAGGTATTGAGTAATATTCGGGGTGCGGGAAGATATCTGCTGCGGCCCATTGTTTTCGTTATCAGGGGCGGGAGTTAGGAGGCACAAAGAAGGCGGCCAGTAATAGCTCAATTAGCTGTTTGATTACCGAACTACAATGGCCGGCTGTCTGTCTCCTCTTGTCAAAGCGCCCATCTCAAAATATCTGCTCTCGCAGCAAAACTCCGAAAATAGCAGCCGCCTCCCATTAAATCAAACCGCGATGGTGCCCAATTCACTTTAAAAGCAACCTTTGATCAGAAATCAACCATGTAACCAATATCTCAATGTTCCCAATTAACATTGATTTCAATCAAAGGTAAATGTAATTTATGCACCAACAGTTATACAAACGTATTTATACCATAACAGTTACTATATATACATAGTAAAAAAGTTTCTATTTTTTATTCTAGGGTGTATATTTTATTACTGAGAATAAATACTTTTATTCAGAAAATATTAATTAGGATAGTTAGTTAGGATTCAGATGAATCTATAAATATATATATTTTTTTTTTAAACCCTCAATGATCGTTATACCTATCAACTATAAACAATATGTCGTAACTTAAACTAAGCCATGTTTTAAGACGAGATAAAAGACGAGAAAGACTACTATAATATTTTACTGATAATGCAAAATATTTGTATAAAGTCGCATTCAAAACTTCATGGTGAAAAGATAAAGATTAATATATTTGTACTATATACCAGACTTAGGAAACTTGATTTACAGAGACTATCCTCCTAAAAACTGCTTGTGGTTCCGACTATGATTTTTGTTAAATTTTTTGAACAACAAGTTATTTCGCACTTTTAGATTTTTGAAATTTGAAGTTATTTCGATGATGTAATAAAGTAAACTGACTATAAAATATATATGTATTTTTAGTACTACTGTTTCAGTTAGGGCATATTGGTTCTTGCAAATATTTGATTGCTAATTTACGAAAACTAGAGAAATATTTATTTTTTTAGTTTGTTTTGTAAATTCAGCTTATAACCTTACAAGCAGTATGTGTTAGCTGACCGTTTTATCCTGTTAATTTGACATCCAAACGAAATAGTGGTTGTAATTAGCGGAATTCGATCAATAGGATGCACGTTTGTGGATTGTAATTGTTGAATAATCAGTATGAGCTTACAGCAAAGGGAATTCATTATTATAATTTAGTTAAGTTATTTGTAATCTATTATATATTAACCGTAATGGCTTTTGAGTAATGTAAGGAAAAAAAATAATAATTTATTTATTTTCTTCATTTTAGAGGGATGGAATGAAGACTGAATTTTCGTTACTCATACATATTTTGTAAGTATATTTATAGAAATCCGGATAGAGTGACTCATTAAGTAATCAAAACGTATTGATGGCTAGAGATGGGTATCGATAAAATATAACGAATTATCGTTATTTTTCTCTTTATATGTTTATTTATCGATACTTACCTTAAATATATCATTAAAAAATACTACATGCAATTGTATAAATATATATTTAATGAAGTTAAAAAACCTTACAAACTGGGCTTAAATAAGGTAAATGTTTTAATTTAATTAGATTCTAGGTTTGTTCAATTTAGTGTAGGTTGAATAGGAAATATGGTTCTACTGTTTCTACTTCTGTGTCAAAAGAGCAATTATTTCCTAGAGCAGGGCGAACTACATTACTTAAGGGAAATGAATAAGTTATGTTGACAAATTTTGAAATTGTTAATTCACTTATGACGATATGTGGATGTTAAATTTTCGACATCATAATATTAATATCAGACTTAGTATATGTTCTCACTTCCTGCTGTTTAATTGATAATAAACTACTTTTGAATTTAAAACATTTAAAATAATTTGGTTCGTGTTTAAATTGTGAAATAAATTAAGTAGCTACATCGAACCACTGCTCCCGCCCAAAATACCTTTATATACCAAAAAAGAAAAAAAACTAAGTCAATGTTGAAATTCATGTTGTTGAAATCTAGCAAATCTAAAGTTAGAAAAATAGATTTTTTTTTAATTTTTTTTTTATTTATTGAAATTAACAACTGTATATACAATATAAAATATAATACATCAAGTAAATGTGATGAAATAGATAAAAATGACACGTCACCTGTTTTTAAAGCAACTACCCATTTGGTAGCACTTATAAAGTTTCTATATGATGAAGCACTATATTAGAAGGTCCCGAGAACATCTTCTTTTCAGGCACCTCGGAGGGTTATCTGGAATGGAATGAGAAGCAAGTTGTGATACTAATGGATTTGAATGGTTGTGGAGTTTGCTATGAAAGGATTGATATCTGGTTTGAACTAAGTTAGAAACGTAAGTTATATTAAGATCTTTGTGGATAAGTTTGTTTGTGACGAAGTAAGGAGGATTTAGGATTTTTCTAAGGATTTTGGATTGTAAGGATTGGATACGAGATGAATTGGATGGTTTAGTGGAGCCCCAAAGCTCAACTCCGTATGTCCAAATCGGTCTAATTATTGTTATGTAAATGAGTCTTTTGTAATTAATTGGAAGGTTGGAGCGTTTGTCAAGCAAATGTTGAAGTAGTCGATAGCGACGGGCAGTTTCTTGTCGTTTTAGTCTTGTATGCGGATTCCAAGTAAGACGTTTGTCCAGATGGAGTCCGAGGTAGCGGATCTGTTCAACAGGGATTAATGGAACATCGTTAAAGGATACTGTAGGACAGGAAATCGTAGGTTTACGACGAAGGGTAAAGGTTATTTGATGGGATTTATTTGGATTTATTTTGATTCTCCATTTTTGACACCATTCTTGAAGTTTTATGATATGGGATTGGAGTGGCTGGGGAAAATGGAAATGAAATATAAATATATAAAACGCTTAATCCATGTAGGAAGCAATGTTGTTAACTGGTATTACACTTTCTCAGATTAGGAAAGAGGAAATAAGAAAATATTATTAATATGTAAAACACTATATCCTACTTGAAACTGATGTTAACCTCTGTTACAACTTACATTTTGGAAGAACAGTGGTTTGATGTTATTACCTTAATTAACTCAATAATTACCTAAAACAATAAAGATAAATATCATTGTGATGTGATTGGAATATTTTAAATGCCATTTTATTTTTTTAAAAATCTAAAAATATCCATATTTTTACTACGATAGCCTTCCCTAGTTACGGCCGTCATAAGAATATTGACAAAATTGTTGCTTTGTTTTTATTAATATTTGGAAAATATTAGTGGATGATAATTTGTCGACTTACTAGATATTTCCTTTTAAGATAAACTTGTTTTTTTTTTTTTTTTTTTTTTTTTTTTTTTTTTTTTTTTTTTTTTTTTGTTTTTTTTTAATATGAACCAGACTAAAATTTGAAACAAGTGTTTCATATTTTTCATCTGGCATTTCTTTTTTAAGCTCTGATGTTGGCCCTAATTGCTTTGCCTGAAACGTCGGCATAAAAATAAATATTTGTTAATATAACAATGTTAATATTTTTCTTATTAACCAATCCCTTCATTGAAAAAATAAATTATTCAAACTAGAGTCAAACCTGAAGAATGAAATGGAATACTTATGTATGTTTTTGTGATTTTTGAATATTTTTACAAATGCTGAGACGGAATGCCATAATAATATATGCCAGCTGGTTATTGAATATTACATGGAACGTTTTTCCTTTATCATTATCACATTATAAGCTTTACTTAAAAAAAAAAAAAATTATAACCAACTGTTGCTGATGGAATTTTAAATTCAGATGAGCTGTCGAGCGGAAGAGGTTCACTAATTGAATCGAATCATGATTTTATAATTTATAATGATTCCGAATAATTATATTTTTTTGTTCATCGAATAATAATTAATTATAAATTCTAAAAATAAGATTTCTCTTGACATTTAAATAATTAACCAGTCAACTTTCCTGCCCATCGAAATCATGAAGGTAACATTATTATTTTCCTTGATTATAATTTCCGACATAAAAACGGATAAAGAAAACAGCACTATTCTAAACCATCTATTAAAAATTTGTATTAAAAAAAAAAATATTACACTTATTACCTACTATTATCGAACCGTTCTCTCTTGAAATCAAATAGATCAGATAATCCAATTGCTGTTCTAGTATTAGATGGTTGTAAAGTATTTACATTTTTATGTTGAATCTATTATTTATCCTTGTTCAGTACACCCATATCTCGCAACGGCCACTCTTTAACCTATAAACACATAGACTTATCACTACTACAGAAATTTCTATACAAGAGAATTCTATGAAACCCTTCATAAAAGAGTTTTAAAAAAATCGATTCAGCATTTGAAATTGAGTAATCCATATAATTCCTTGCTGTATCCGCCGTGCTCTGTCGTGTCCGTATCAACATTAATCTAAAGTGATGCCCGACAAATTATAAATATTTCTAAAATAATCAATTCTTAATTAATGCAATTTTTCTTTTCGCAAAGGTCTCGTATGTCCAAATTATGAAGATAAGTTAATTATAAAGAAAAGGTAATTTAAAAGAATTAATTGGATGAGTGGCATGTTTGTGGAAATAAATTTGACTGTTGATAAATTATAAACAATGTAGGGAGTTGACTTATAAAATTACAGTTAGTTGTAAAGATCATTTCTTGATCTGGTATCTTACTTGGTAACGAAACAAATTTAATCTAGACTTACCCTAATAAATGAGGGATGTTATGATGTGAGGAGTCTTTAGTGGAAGTCATGGCAGTCGAATCGGCTACATTGTGGTAATAGCGGTGACAGAGTGGACCTACAAGACAAGCTCAGATGGACAAGACAAGAAGAAACACGACTCCAGCATTTTCTTCTTCTTTTTTTTTTTATAATCCTTCAAAAGTTTTATTTATTTTTAAACAAAGGATAAGGAATCAGGGTTCAGATCTTCTTTTACATCTCCTAGGTATTGGAGGATACGTGTCCTCGCTGTTGTCCTGAATCCTCCAGGATATTTTCTGCTCCATGGATAAGGAGGAGTCACTCTGTTGGCGGTGGACATCGAGAATATTTTTCAGGTCCTTTGTATAGCACCTGATTTTTGGTAGCTTATGGTTGAAAGTTAACTTAGTACGGTTAAGGAAATTATCAATTCCAAGTGTTTTCGCAGGATGTTATAAAATAAGGGATTTGCACAAAAAAAAACAAAAAAACTCTCCTTTGTATAGGGCCCAACTCCTGACGGTTTCCGAGCAGAGTGATGGATTTCCGTGATTTTCTAGTTAAGAGCTGTGAGGAAGTTTGCTTATTGCGTATCACGGAACATATTTGTTATTGTTAATTTTAAAAAGTAATAGTTGATTAGTTGGGCACATCGCAGAAAAGAAAAAAGAAAGATATATTCAACTAAAAACTTTTCATTTGTTCCCGTAACACATAATGCTACTACATAGGTTTTATAGATCGAATATCGTGCTGAAATTATCTTTCTATTATAAAGATGTTAATTCTGCTGAGACTTCTTGAAATTCTTACCTATAAAATATAATACACGGTTAAGTTTTATATTTCTCTAATTATTAACATGGTACATAGTAAATATACAACATTCAAATATTTAAGACTCAAATCGTGATATAGAAATGACTAAATCTAACCTAAAATGTAATCCCAATGTTCCAGTGCTCAGCTTTGCCATTTGTTTGATGTTAAAGTTTAATGCTCTCCTGAGCTGAAACTTGGTAGGCCACCGATTCTGTTCTGGAGTTAGTTCCCACTCGATTCTGCCAACAGAAACCTCAGGACTAAACAGTTTCTTGTATTCAGAGGACAATCATGTAAGTGGGAGTTAACAATACCATCCCCAAGAATGGCGAGAACGGTTTATCAAATATCAATATTATACATTGAATACATTTGGAATTTTAAGGCTTATTTGGTATTTACAATTTCTAATTTATGATATTAATTGTTGCAAATTTTGTAAAATTATTAAATTTTCAGAGTTAATTACAATGATGTTTATTTCTTTTAATCCTGTTTCAATTCCTGGATCAAAATAATAGATCTATATATATATGTCACATAGTATTTAAAACAAGGAGATATCTATTTATTTTTAAAAGTCTAACTGCAGGAAAAATTGTATTTATAAAAGCTAGAATAACACGTATAAGATAAGGGATCCCAAAAAAAACGTTTTAATATAATCCATGAATCCTTTGTGGAGGTGACGGATTTGTGTTTTTTCCTCCGGCCTTCAAAAATTTTCAAATCATGGCAGATCTGACGCTTTATGGCGCCCGAAGGACATACTTTGTCACTATCCTTCTGCACAAATTAGTTTACGTCCATTTGAAAATTGAATTAATTATTACGATTTTTACTAAGGACACTCTTTCAAGATTTAACGATTTTTGATGGTCATTTAAAATTTTTAAACTTAATATAATAAAAATAAATAGAAATTAAGAGACTGTATGACGAAACATTGTCGATCTTCTTTATAGTAAAATGACAAGATCTTAAAACGTACTCTTTAGTATTGGCTGGTTAAGGTTTAATCCTGTTTCAATTCCTGAATCGAAATAATAAACATATATATATATATATATATATATATATATATATATATATATAAGTAACATAGTATTTCAAACTAGGAGATATCTATTTATTTTTAACAGTCTAACTGCAGGAAAAAACTGTATTTATAAGAGCTAGAATAACACCTCTATTTTGTAATTTTAACCTAATCGTTTACGATAATAAATTGTTATTATTTGGACAAACACTTTGCCCTATAAAGCATAACACAGATTTAAACTATTAGTCAGTTAAATTGACATAATCATCTGATCTACTAAGTGTTGAGAGAAGAAAAGAAAAATGTTGGAACAATTGGAATTAGGAAGAGAAAGAGACTGCACTGTTCTTATCAGTGTTTTGTAGCCTGGGGTAATTCTTTCAACTCGCGTGTTTACTGCTGTTTAATTGTCCCGAGGCAGGTATCTCAACTAAGAGTTGGTTGCAACTTGTTGCTCACCCCCGGGCGGCATCGCAACTTCCGACAATTACCAACCAATTCTAATATAATGTAAAGCAGTTCTCTAATCGTGGTCAATTAGGTTTGGGCCGGGAGTGGAGAGGGCCTCGGGCGTTCCTCCTTCAAAGGAACACCAGGAAATATCTCCCGGTTTGTGTTTGAGAGGGGAATAAGTGCTTGTTTCAAAGCCATTACCAAACAAGAGGCTCCGTATAAATTAGTAGGTCCTCTTCATTGAAATTCTGTTGAAAGCCGTTTGCAGATTTCAGCGGTAGATTTTATATACAATAATATGGCTTAGAGGGTGACATTTTCCTTAAACTGTTTTCTATTAAATGTTAAGGTAAAATAGAATATATATTTGTTATTAATTTCAATCCTTCTCTTCTTGAGGCTACACTACCATGGAAAGCAAATATAATTAATTATTCAAATATTAGTAGTAAATAATATGAAGCAAATGGAAAGGTATGCTCAACTTAATAACTCCTTATTTTTAAGAAAGGTGAAATTTTTCTACAAGAAATTTTTTTGATTATTTAAATTTAAATTAGAAATTTATAACAAGGATTGATGAACTAATCGCTACTCCTATTGGAAATGTTTTATCTGAAAACTAGTTTCGAATGTTAAACATTCATCATCATCTTTTTCACAATATCAGCACTTTGTGTCATAGATTATACATACATATTAAAGTTTTAAAAATGTAGGATAAGATATCAAACATATTGGTACTTAAAGGCGCAAAACGGACTTGTGAAAGATATCAGGAGTGGAATGGGAAGTAGAAAGGCCAGGTAGGTTAAATTTTTGTTGTTTTTTTTTTCTAAGACTAATTGGTTTTTCCGACCCTATTGAAAACAATTTTTTTTTTTAAAACTATTTATTGATATTTTCAATCGCATACATTATATAAATATATAGGGGAAATTATTACAATGACTTTTTAGTAACATGTAAAGAACAACTAAATAGTAGCACTTCAATAAAAGTTCTAAACTAGAAGGTCTCTTAGCCATCTTCTTTTCAGACGCCTCGGTGGGTTATCAGGTATCGAATGTGAAGCAAGTTGGGAGACTAATGGGTTCGTGTGGGAGTGCAGTTTACTATGAAAGGATTGGTATCTGGTTTGGGCTAAATCAGCAACATATGGAACATTAAGGTGTCTATGGATAAGTTTATTTGTGACAAAGTATGGAAACACCATGGAAAACATTGGATGGTGGAAACAAATTTAAAATGGGACTATTGGAAATATTTATCGGGCCGTTTGAACAAAAATCTAGAAATATTTTATAATTTCTAATAATTCATAAATATTTAATTTTAAGTAACTTTCTTGATGTTTTATTTTCACTCCCGGGTTTTGGTTAAATTAATGGTTACTTCAATACTTCATATGAATACTTCAAGTGAGAAAAAGTTATATGTTACGTTATCCCACTGTTTTGTAAATGACAAACACTATACCTAATCAACACAAATAAATTAATGCATTTTAATAAGTTAATATTTTATTATTTCGTAAATATTAAGTATTTTTATAATTATTATTTAAACATTCATTCCAAGACGTCAATTTTTTTTTTTTAATCTTTTATTTAAATCCACAGCTTAGTCCAGGCAACGAAGGAAATTTAGAGGAATTAATTTATGTAGAATCCAATTTTGGCACAGTTGTAGAGGAAGGTGTCATTGACAACATACTAAAAGTACTGGGGGGGGGGGGGGTGTTAAGGAGCTAGGTGTATTTTTTTCTCTCTTTAGACTCTTGCCTCTAGCGAAAATGTGTTTATGTACTAAATTATTTAGCATAAATTCCTTTACAAAAAAAAATTTATACACTTTTTTGCTGGAGATCGATGCATAAGGAGATATAGTGGGGGGAATATGGAAAATTAAAGAAAAAACGTTTTTATTGTTAAAAACAATATGTTTAGCGTTAAATTTGAAATGTTTAATGTTACGAATGAATAGTTTATAATATAATAACTAAATGCTTATTGTTAAAAATGAAATGTTTATTGTAAAGCCAATATGTTTATTACGGTACAGGGAAATTCGCATTCGAACCTTGAAATCGAACCAAAAATAAAAAAGTCTGTCTACTGAAAATTGTTCGCCAACGTTAGCTGTAAATGTGGTAAAAAGATTTCATTGAAATAGCGTTGGGTTTGGGCAAGGGAGGGGGGAAAGTGTTGAAAATTTTTGGTTATTTTCAGATTACAGGTGATTTTGTTTTTGTTATTTTTGACTACCATTTGATGTTTAAACTCTTTTTGATCCATTTTCACATTTGAATAATTTATTATATTATTTGAAAAATGTATTTTTAGTATAAATAATATATTGGCTACTTATCCCAACTTTTGGTTTGATTAATGTGATAATGTATTTTTTTTAATTTAATATACTTTGCCTTCAAATATAACAACTTCTGTAACACGTTATTGCTGCTGAGTGTTACTTTGCTGATTTATATCTTTGTTTCCCAACTTAACCGCAGCGTAATTGGGTCATCCTGGGGCTGAGGCCACAGCGCTTAATGGAACCGTAATGGGGATGGCGATCACAGCGGGATGCCAGGGACAGAATAATAGAGCGGCGGATCAAGGAGCCAACTAAGAGCAATAGAGATTAAGAGGAGAGGGAAACATGAACCAATACCCCCGATATCTCCCTCCATTAGAAGAATAAAATCACCTACTTCCTTGCTCTAGTGGCCAAGCTGTTAGCTTTTATCGTCTTCCCTGGCTCATTGTAAACAGAACTTGAGGCGTTTATATCTTTCCTAAGGTCAGATTTTTTTTAATCTTATCATCATGTTAGATCCGATTAGTATATGCTAACTACTCAGGTTGTGGTTAATATCCGATGTTGGAATAGTAATACCTAGTTTCGTGAAAGTAATTTTTATAGTATCAAGCTTTACTGTTTTCATTCCAGAAGTGCTTTTCCTGTTGGAAGGGATTTTATTTATTCCTGTACCTAATACTTAAACTTGTGTTCTGGTAGTTGGAGTCAGAGTAAATTATTATACAGAAATTTATTAATTAAGAAAACAAACACACTGTTACAACATTTTCTTACGGAAGGTTATAAAATTTGTAGTGAAAAAACTAAATAATTAACAATGTAGTCCAGTCAATGAGTGCTGAAATGAGGGGTGTTGAGTGCATGGAATATGCGATAATTTTTGACTTCATAGCTTCGTTAGGAATAGTTAAAAGGTAAACATACTAAAAGTCCCCACCACTGGGGGGGGGGGGGTTAGCTAAGGGTGGGGAGGAGGGAAGAAGTTCAATGTTTTTGTTTTTTCGCTAATATCTCTAAAACGGTTGAATCTAGAAAAATATATTTCAAATAAACATAAGCTAATTAAATTTCCTATAAAATTGATGATATATAAATTTTTTCGTAGTTCTAACCGTTTACGAGTTATGCGTTATGGAAAATTGGTGATTTTCGGAAAAAAAACCAATGTCACCTCACTTTTTGTCAAACTTTTGTTTCTAGTACCTTCCACAATCGTTTCTCAGAAAAAATGTTAATATCAAAATTGTAGAGTATTAAATTTACTTTAATTTCATATATACCTTTTTGGTATTTGAAGCATGTTTTAAAACCTCACAAAAAGTGAGGTGACATTTGTTTTTTCCCGAAAATCACCGATTTTCAATAACGAAAATCACCGATTTTCAATAACGAAAATCACGTAAGCGATTAGAATTACGACAAATTTATATATGATCAATTTTATAGGAAATTTAATTAGCTTTTATGTTTATTTGAAATATATTTTTCTAGGGTCAACCGTTTTTGAGATATTATCGAAAAAACAAAAACATTGAACTTCTATCCAGATATGTATAATGTACTCATAATTTTCATTTTGGATTTATTTTATTTATACATATGCATAATATATATACTTATTGAAAATTGAATTTAAAATAATAGGACAAGAAATAAAATAAAAGAAAGAATGCATATGTTCTGCAAATAAAAATAAAAAAAATTAATAAATAAGGAAAACTAAGTTATTGGAACATCATAAATACTTCAATAATATTTATGATAGTAATTTATAAAATTTGTGAATTTTAGAGGTGTCAAAGGTGTTTAAAATCAATATCTTAAGTTTTCGGTATAGCTTTTTCTGAAAAATATTTAATCCAATGTTCTAGTTTCTGTACTTTGTCTGTAGTATAGTTCTGTAGTCAGTGATTGGTGTATATTTTGTTCTTGTGTGAAATCACAAGGACGTAAGAATGAATCTCTTATTTTAAATATACACTCAACAGAAATAAAAAAACCGGACACTCAGATTTGGTCTCATAATTTTGTTAAATACATTAATCTTTTTAATTTGTGGTAAGGAATGGTTATACGTTATTTACTCAAAATCTGTCACAAATGAATAATTTGTATTCATTATTAACAAAAAAAATTTTTTTTTTTTTTTGTGCCACTATGGACCACGGGCTCGCAGCTACTTTTCGGAGGGGGACTTCTTCTTTCTCTTCCGGAATTTATAAAGATTTTGAAAGTCTTTATTCTTCATTTTTATCAGGTTTTCTGTCAATGGATGTTCTTCTAATACTGGGCATTTTCCCCTCTTCTACTACAAAGGGCCCTAATCTTGTAAGGCATAGAAGAAATTAAAACAATCCAACAAATAACAAAGAAGTTGAATTTGCGAAATTTCAGTTATAGGAATTTTTTTTTTAATCTATTGTTCATCCATTGAAGTCAGGAAGGTATGTGTTTATCAAAAAGCATTTTTATCTGTTCCGTTTCAAAACGTATTTAACAAAATTATGAGACCAAATCTAAATGTCCGATTTTTTTTGCTGTTGAGTTTATGAAAATAACTATTCAGTGCTGCATGTAGTATAGAAGCCAGTCCATGAGTCTGATTTATAAGTTTGTTCTTATTTATCTGGAAACTAGTTTTTTATTGAAAAGATGAGATGATGAAAAGTTACATTTAGAGTCATTTTGGTTTTATCTACTAATGGTTACACCGATTTTTATTCTGGTGGGCTAAGAGTCACTGAAGATGGGATGAAACAATAGCTGTATTATCAGCGATAGTTGTTAGGTAACTATGAGATGCATAATGGATGTTTGTGGGGGAGAGTTAACGACTTGGGCCAGTAAATCGCCTTCTATTTAAATATTATGTCCTTAAAATCCTATATTTACGTAATTTTTAAACATCGCTGGTGAAAAATATGTTTATGTGTCTTGATAAAAAAACTTTTAAACGTCATTCTACTAGATGAAATCAATGAATATTGAAATAAATCTAGGAAAGTAAATTTAAAACAATCGAAAATATTAATTAAGATTAATTGTTTTTAGCGATAATTTTATGTTTTGTCATTTTTCAGTTCTTACTAGTCTATTGCAGTTTTATTGAAGTTTCTATTTGAGTATTTTTAAATTATTTCGAGCATTCTGTTAATTAATTTTTTTTTTTTGGTAAATTAAAAATTTATATTTCTATTAACTTGTACTTGATAACTTATAAGATACATAAAAGTATACTATTTTATTTTAATTACTTGATTTGCGCAAATATTTTGTTATAAAGTACATTTATAACAGTTTAAAATGAGTGAAAAAAATGAAACAAAACTCATAATTAGCTCTAAAATGGCAGTCAATGAAACAGTTAAAGAGGCTCTAGACTGTGAAGTGGCTTTTGATACTGTTTGCAAAGGAGTGTTTCAAACCTCAACAACTTTACCCAGTAAGAAGTATTATTACTCTCTTTGCTTGCAATGGTCAATGGCTTATGTCAACAGCAACTTTGAAAAATAAATATAAATCATTCCTTTAAATATATCTTTATATATTTGTTTATTTTTCACTAAAATATATTTTTAATAAATTCATTGTAATTTTATATTTTTTATTATTTCGATTTTCTTAAAAATTTAATATCCTTTGGTTCTGATTAATATTTTGAATATTTCTTCAACTTTCCATGAGTGTATGCAAATAATGTACAATAAGTATACGATGTGTAACAGTTGAAAATACTATTTGATGTGACATATATTTTCATTCAATATAGTTGAAAAGTTTCTTGTGAGGGACGGCTAGAACTTGTATAAAATAATAACAAGAAACGTTAGAAAGATTGCCACTTAAAGAGATTGCGTGCTCCCTGGATTTTACATCTTAATATACTGTTGCATGACAATATTTCGTCTTTGTCTCCCTAAAACTGTATCTTTAAATGTCCCACATATTATATCTTACTAAATTAAATATATTTATTACTTTAATGTTATTAAGGGTAAATAGCGTGTCAGATTTAAGTACCATATATTAAAAAGTATTTATTTACCTACTTGAAAATTACTAAATGATATATTGGTGAATTTTTAATTGTGTTAAAACTATAAATTACACATAGTTTAATTACAAAAGCACGACTAGATATATCACAATGTTTTTTTAACGTATGAACGTTATACCACTGCAAGCAACATTTCTTCGTCAGATAATATCTTCCGTCTGTGTGCTATAGTCATTGCTGCTATAGCATGGCTATTGAGATTACATCAGAAAAAAATCAATGCTAGTATACATGTTGCTTTACAAACACGCAAACTGGTTTGAGATCCGCAATTTGAGAATTGGTGACAACATTATAGAATATTGCATAGACTTTTCAAAATCAGATCTCAAGGTTTTCATCAGGAAATAATAGGAAACGAGACTGACAAATATTACAAAGAAATGGTTAGCGAGTGTCTCTGAGATTTTCAGAAACCGAGCTGCAAAATGAGTGCAGGTACGTTTTCTCAGCTGTCCAATATCTCAAATATTTCTTAGAATATATCAGCGATCAAAGCGAACAGAGCTATGGGAGCGATTCCATTAAGTAATGAAAACCATACAGATACATACCTGTGTCACTTTTGAATAGTTTGTTAAGTTAATTTTGAGTGTTATAAG
The DNA here is from genome assembly GCA_003667255.2 of Euschistus heros. Taxonomy (NCBI): domain Eukaryota; kingdom Metazoa; phylum Arthropoda; class Insecta; order Hemiptera; family Pentatomidae; genus Euschistus; species Euschistus heros. The sequence goes on from RCWM02000313.1 coordinate 488,016, forward strand.
TGAGAGTTAATCATAACTTTTCCTATTCCTCCCTCTTTACACAATCAGAAGGTGTGTAACACCTTTACAAAAATCCTCAAGGAAGTTTCCTAGGTCCAATCCTCTACACAGTGTATACAGCTGACATCCCGAAGCATCCTAGCTCCATCCTAACCACGTATGCTGATGACACTTGTATGTTATCAGTAAACAATGATCCGTTTATTGCTTCCCAGACACTCCAATCTCATATCATCAACCTTCAAGAATGGTGTCAAAAATGGAGACCTATGACTTGCCATGTCCTTTAATTATGTCCCATTAATACCCGTTGAACATATCCGCTACCTAGGACTCCTTCTGGACAAATGTCTTACTTGGGATCCACATACAAGACTAAAACGACAAGAATCTGCCCATCGTTTTCGACTACTTCAACATTTACTTGACAAACGTTCAAACCTTCCAATTAATCACAAAAGACCCATTTACATAACAGTAATTAAACCAATTTGGACATACGGAGTTGAGCTTTGGGGCTCTACTAAACCATCCTATTCATCTAGTATCCAATAATTACAATCCAAAATTTTAGAAAAATCCCAAATACTCCTTACTTCGTCACAAAAAAACTTATCCAAAAAGATCTTAATGTACCTTACGTTTCTGACTTAGATACCCTTAGATAGATAGATAACCCTCCAAGACGCTTGAAAAGAAGAAGGCCTCGAGACCTTTTAAAATAGTTCTTCATTATATAGAACCTTTATAAGTGCTACCGATGGGTAGTTACTTTAAAAACAAGTGACGTGTAATTTTTATCATTATCATCATATTTACATGATGTATTTTATTTTTATATTATAATTATACACAATTATAAATTTCAATAAAGAAAAAAAAATATGAGAGTGATTTTTGGGTTATAGGTATCACGAGAAAGCTTTTTTTTCTTATCTTTATTTGTGTCTTATGAACTTAGTTATAAGACTATTACAGAGATAACGTAAATACTAATTTGTGAATTATTCTGGACAGAATTGCGTTGGATATGATTTTTAGTTAATCGACTATTCACAAGAGCCACAGGTATTAAATTAGATGGTTCAGTTTTGTTTCTGGAAATTCAACATAAATTCAAATTTCTATATTTCTCATATGCTGAAATTGAAAAGCAATAAGTTTTTAATTATGCAATGAATTACATTATAACACATCACATATACTAGCATACCTAGTACAATGTGTCAATAAATGGAGCAACCTTTAGATTTACATATATAATGAGTAATTTAATATAAAACACTATAAATTATCAAAATATATATAATTTATTTGTGAATCTTTCGTTGATGTATTTTAAAATCGAGATTTCCATGAAGCTTGAGATTTCAGATGGACGTTCTCATTTTATAAAATTCTTTGCTAAAACAAGGGCAATAGAGATTGTAGCTTTAAGAGGGTCTTTGGCCGCTGGGTTTAATGGTCTACATTGTCGGGTAATGGATCCCAAGCCACGCGAGCTATACCCAAACCTTTTAGCAACTGATTCCAAGGTGGAACTGCACCTCGAGGGTCTCAGCCACAGTTCCGTACGTCTTACAATGATTTAATGAAGATCGTATAATTTACAAGTGATATTCAATATATAAGATTCAATAGTTGCGATTTAGCGGTGTTGGTCAGAAGTTATTGAAATATCAAATTGATATTAATCACAATAATTTCAGTGTGATTAATATGAAATAAAGATATTAGTTACAATTAAATAAACAATTTAGCCGTTATAAAATACTGTCAGACTGCTGTGAGATTCCAAGTCAAGTGGTTTGCAGTCAGCCCCCGTTGGAGACGGTAAGACTGCCAAGAGGAAAACAAGTTACCTCAACGAAGATAGCTAAAAGAGAAAACAAATTATATTAATTAATAAAAAATAATTAATCAATATTTATTATGATTAAAGAAAAAGTGATTAAAAATACTTTTATAAATTATTCTTTATTGTAATTTTCCTTTTGTATTTTGATTGTTATATAATTTGATGGCAATAAATTTATATTCGTTTAACTTATAATGAAATATTGTTTGTACTTTGAGTACTTTAAGTTTAATTTAGATCTTATGTAGAAAATAATTTCATAAATATAGCGGAGCGCAAGAAGGTACACCATATACAGGGTGTTCAGCATGAGACCGCACTAACTTCGGGAGGCGATTCTGGGCATCATTTGCAACAAAACATTCCCTATAAACTATAGCTTTTCTCATCCGTTGTGTACATATTTTTAATTTTATGTTTTTCCAAAAAATTTCTTTTTTTTGACAAATAATTGTCTATATTTCCCAAATGAACCAAAATATGTTTTCTGTACAAAATCTTTTAAAATTTCAAAACCTCTAAAGAAAAGCGAAGATAATTATTTATCTAATGTTGTTATTTTTTATCGATAATTATATTATAGAAGAATAGTTTAATACAGTTCCGCTCTAAAATGTTGTGATTTTATTCTGCAACACATTCCTGTGCGATGGTTATTGTTATTATTAATTGAATCTATTATTATCTACTTATTTTAATATTTCCAATTTAAGAAACTTTTAAGACAATTATTGTAAATTAAGTATGTTAATTTTAATTAAATTATCTTGAATGTTTCTTAAATTGGAAATATTAGAATAAGATAAATAGGTAATTGTGATTAAATTACTTTTCTATAAGTAAAACATAATAAAACTATTTAACAATTCTGTGCATTCTCTCAGTATTTCCCAAACAGCCGATCTTGCATCACCCAGTTTTTTGCAATTCATAAGCGATTTATGTATCAATTTTAAAATTATCACTATTCATGGTATACCATTTGAAAAATATTTGTTTTTTAGTAGTCTACGTTTCTAACTTAAGCAATATTTTTTAGAAAAATGCAGTCAATGTTTTGGAACGAAATTTGAAACTTCATGGTGGAGGAGTGGCCCTAATTATTCACAAATCCATTAAACACCACCGTATTAAAATTTCTAATATACAAAACCTAGAGGCTATAGCAGTAGAAATCGAACATGATAGGTATCCAATGACAATAGTTTCATGTTACAAACCACCAAACAAGAAATTAAAATTAAGAGACTTGGACAGTATTTTTAAATTGAATAGGAGATTAGTTGCCATGGGGGATTTTAATTCAAAACATTTCGCATGGAATTGTTTTAATAATAATCGGGATGGCACAAAATTACTGGACTATTGCCTTCAACATAATAATGTTATTTTTAATAAACGAATTTAATCTTTGAAATATTATTTTTTCAGCTATTTTGCCTATAACACACACTAAGCTTATAGGTCTGTAGTTTTCTACAAGTTTTTTATCTTTATTAGGTTTCGAAATCGCTTTAATTATAGCCATTTTCCATAGTTGTGGGTAATGTTTCAATTTTAGCATTGAATTTATCAATTGTACCAATCGTGGAATTCCTGCAGGTGGTAATTTTTTTAAATATATTGGGAATATTGCGTCGTGACCAGGTGTTTTTTTCGTATTAATTTTTTTCAATATTTTGTAAATTTCGGAATAATTACAGAGTGCATTTTGGGGAGTGTCTATATTTTCGTTTAATTTTCTTTTTACTTCTTTGTCTATTCTTGTGGTGTGATTTTTGGTTCCTAAATTATTATTTTGATTACTTATTTTTACTAAATGGTCAGCTATCAGATTGGCTTTACTAGAAGGAGAAAATTCGGTTCTATTTAAATAGGTAAGAGGTGGGTACTGGTATGTTCTATGTATGGTAATGTAGTTCTATGTCTAAAACAAATTATAAAAAACTACAAGTATTCCAAAATAAATGCCTTAGAATCACAGGAAACTATGCATTCCACACAAAAATTGAGATTTGACACAAAGAACTGTGTATACCTTATATTAAAATGTTTATTAAGAAAATATGTAAACAATTTTTTATTAAGTGTAAAAACAATAAAAACCCAATTATAAAAAATATAGGGAACTACACAAAAAATAGTACGAAGCGATATGTACATAAAAGAACTAAGCATTTATTATTGTTATTTTAAATGTGCTTGTAGTATGTATATGTATAAAGAATTGCATATGTATGTAAATATGTGTGTAAGCAGGTATGTATGAGTATGTAAGTATGAATATATATATATAATGTATGTATGTATGTGTGTGTGAGTATATATATATATATATATATATATATATATATATATATATATATATATATATATATATATAGATAGATATTTAAGAATGTATAGTCACAATTTTTTTGTTTATTTTATTACTAGGATGTTATATTTTTCTGTTTAATTGTTGAAAGTTTTTTTTTCGTATATTTTTCTTTCATTATAAATTATGATTACATCATATATAGTTGATTATTAGTATTATATTTTAAGTTAAGCCTGGTTCTATTTTCTTGGTAAAGCATATAATTTTGTGAATTGTAAATACTAATTATATAAGAAATAAAGGAAAAAAAAAAAAAAAAATTTGAAACTTGCTATTTCTTATGTTTGGATCACAAAGTTAAATACAGGATGCTGCTATTTTGAAGTCTAAAAAAGCTTATTTTAAAGAAAATTTAATCTTATTTCTAATGAAAAAATTGAAATTTTGAGCATAGGGAAATATAGACAATTATTTTTCAAAAAGTAGAAATTTCTTGGAAAAACAAAAAATTAAAAATACATAGAAAACGGATGACAATCGAGCTATAGTTTATAAGGAATTTTTTGTTGGAAATGATGCCCAGAATTGCCTCTCGAAGTTACTCCAGTCTTAGGCTGAACACCGTGTATATAAAAAAACCACTTTCGACATAACCTTTCGGTAGTTTGGTTTAATGGCTCAAGGATTCTTTAAAGATTTTTAAAAGCCAAAGTCAGAGAAAAATAATTAAGAACTAATACTCAGGCAAGTTGAACGAAACATTTCCTATTTAATGCAGTCAGAAATTTCAAAACTAAACAGATATTTGGATTAATATTAATTTCTAATAGACTTTTTATAAATCGATTCATACGAATTCGGAACTCGTGGATAGCTGAGGTAATTACAATAAATACTTTAATTGAATCAATGGTATAATTTAATCCAGTGCAAGTAGAAAATAATAGATTCAATTAATAATTACAATAACCATCGCAGATACAAATATAGATTTATTCTATAAATACTTTTATTGATTACATATCTGTGGTCACAGGTATGTGTTGTAGTATAAAATCAGAACTTTTTAGAGCGGAATTGTATTAGACTATTCTTCTATAATATAGTTATCGATAAAAAATAACATCATTAGATAAATAATTATCTTTGCTTTTCTTTAGAGGTTTCGTACTTTTGAAAGATTTTTAAAGTTTAGAAAACATATTTTGATTTCTTTTTTTTAATTTCATTCTTATTGGTTTCAGTCGCGTTTAAGTATTAAAAGGGTTTTATTTTCTTTAATTTATGGTTTGTAAAGCTGATAGGCCTTTCTACCCCTTTTTTAGCTTGGATTCTCAACTCTATCGAGATTATCTCTATTAAAATTTAAATAGTTTAATTATGAAAAAAATGTTTTTAAGAGCTTTCCAATTTCAAAAATTTTTAGCTCTTGTGTTTAATGGACGAAAATCAGCCTTTTATGGGATGAAATAACTTTCGAAGTTGCGCGTTTTCTTTAGTAAGCTATTGCGTATTGTAAAGTTGTCGAAAGAGGTGTTTTCCTCCTGAATTCTATACCTTCCCTTCCTCTTCAGTTTGACGGCGTTCTTCAGATTTTCGTGAAGTTAGGAGAAGACCATAAAACTTTTTCATCTCTTTTCCTCCCGCTGAAGTAGGTATAGTATTTGTCAGAACACGAAAGCCCGAAGTGTCAGTTTTCCACTTCATGTTTCCTCGACAAAGAATTTGAGATATTAGTTCAAAATTTGTTGGAAGTTTTTGACAGTTCCTGACATATTCCTTGATATTTTGAAGATGTTACATCATTGAATGTGCAATGTTAATAATTTGTAAAATTTATCAAGCATAGAACCAGTTCGATTTCTTTGAATTGGAATGTCTAGGCTTATACATACATTTTACTATTGTTCATATTTACTCATTGTATATTTAAATACAATAGGATATTAGTAATATTAATAATTTTGCTTTATTTTTGTTTCAGGTGAGTAATTTTTCCCTCGTCTCTTCAGTATACCTGTTGAGTATCACAATAGTAAGGTAACATTTGTCAGTGATCTATCATTAAAATATGAAACAATTAATAAATTTGTCATGTAGTCATCTAAGTTAAGCAATTAGAAAATTTTAACTAGTAATTGACGTTGTATTTGTTTATCGATAAAAATCTTGTTTTTAGCATGCAATGAGCAAGCTTTATTTTTGATATTTTTACGCATGTTGGTAAAGTTTAACCTGGTTAAAATTGCACTGGATGGTCGAATATTACGTGAAATCATAATTAGACACCTAATTTTTAATTTTAATCTATGAATAGGTAAGCCAGAAGAACAGAGACTATTATGAAACTCATGCGGATAATGGACAGCATTATCAGTGCTTACTACAAAAGGCCCATGAATAATATTTTTACACACAATATCAAGAAGCAATAGATTTAAATTTTGATTTGGAGATAATGTTAATCCGGCAGAAATAATTTTATTTATTTCATCTGGTTGGAAATTTATTTCTACCCATACAAGTATATAAAAGTGTGGTAAACCACGTTTCTGCCACTCAACATTGTACATTAAATTTTTATTATTGTAAATTTCAGTATTGCTAAACCTTCCTAGAACTATGAAGATGATGTAGTTACAGTGTGGTACAGATGGGTTTAATAGTAAAGTAAGTCGATGGGTTTAATAATGTAACCTTTGTAAACTGTATTGCGGAGTGGTCCTAACTTAATTGAATATATGTAAATTTTATTATAAATTTCAAGAATGTGTTCGCCACCTATTACTCAATTTTCAAACATCTCTGTTATCCACATATTATAGCCAGCGAGGAGATATACAATAGAGCAGTCATGAGTGGAGTGGTGGTGGGATTCGTTCCCCCTCCACTATACTACCCTAACCTCAAAAGTTACAACTGAAGTTAGAAGTGTTTGCTTTTATTTTATTTTTTTTTTACGTAAACCTATTCTTGTTGAATTTTTATTTTGTTTATAAATTCATTCCACGTTAAGTATGTCTTTTTGTGCTGCAATTGGATGTAAGAACAACAAGCCTGGGATTTGTAGCTTAGCTTTCATAGGTAAGTAACTAACGCAAAATTCTTTCATTGCACCTAGTCAAATTTAGTTCACGATGGTGTTAAATGCAATTACGTTTTTATAATAAACTCCACGTCAAATGTATCACAATACTTTGAAATATGTGAATTTTTATTAGTAATTATAACTTTCATATTCAATAAAAATCTTTTTTATTAACAAAGTTTAAGTAAAAAATGATACACTGTGTTTGAAGGAATTTTGTTATCTATACCTGCATCAGCAGCAGTCTAAAATAATGTTGGTGAGTTTGGAACTGGGCTAACCCTGGGTAGCGTAGTGGTGGGGGAACACTAGTCCCACCTGCCTGTATCTCCGCCCTATCTCAACAGCAGCTCTATTTGTATATCTCCTCGCTGATTATAGCTTTTTAAAAACAAAATCATTAGACAATCAGTAGATTTTATTATTACTATATCTATCTAGAACTATAAATTTGATGTAGTCAAAATTTAGTACATATTGGTTCATCAGTTTTTAAGGTTAGCGATCACAAATAAAAAATGGTTTTATATAATAGTATAGATAAATAAAGGTAACTTCTATATATCTATCATTCGAGTTATGAATCTAGGAGTTCAAGAAGTAATTTTGCAAGGCCGAATAAACATATGTTTTCATTAATAAGTGACGGCCTAATACGATATAATTTAATTATTCCGAAATTGTAAATGAAAAATATTTAGGTTTGGTGGTAGGGGGATACATGAAATTCCTAACATGAAGCTAGAAAATATTTGCACTTAGCCGGGCAGAGGTAATGTTGTGGGTGGTGTGGTGGTGTGGTAGTGTGGGTGTAATATGGGTCCACCTGGGATAGGGTAGCATACAGTCAATATTTGTTCATGGCCAACCGTTCCCGGCCTAATCTCTCCTCCCATCGCACAGCCATTCCCAATATCCTTTACCAATAACCTCCTCAATATATTTACAATCATCTACAATAACTTATTATCTTATTAGGTTAAGCTCCCTTGTGTCGGGTAAAGCAAACTTATCATTTGTCTTTAATTGTGATTAGGTACGTTCAATATCGTCTTCTTTCAGTAAGGCTTTAAACAACTATTATAGAATTTTTTTTTTTTGCAACACGAGTAAAATATCAAATATTTAATTTTTTTTCTCTTAATTTTTTTAAAATGCAACATTTCACGTATACATTGACAAGTAGATGTGACTCACGAAATTGATCAAATGTTTGAAGTAATATAAAAAATTTGTCCTAATCCGATATGTTGTTTGTCAATACCTGTTTTATTGCTTTGTTTACATTAAACATTGGTTACTCTTTTATCCTCTTTCCAACCTGCATTGTAAACATTAATCACTCAGTTGTTTTCATAAGTCTCTCAAGACCACTTGGTCAATTTCGTGAGTCAAAATCATCAATTAATAATAATTAAAAAGACCTGCAGCTATAAAATAGTAAGTACTTTTTTTTTGTCAGTTCTAAATGCAATACAAATTACAGTTGTTTTTATTTCCTACAGTATAACTAATATTAGAAAATATTAGGAAAGCAATTATAAATCAGCTTCAAAATAGAGTTTCTCGCCGTTCTTTAAGTATAAAATACCGATGCTCAGTAGGGACTATTTGAAAGAGATTGGAAAGTATAAGGCATGTCGTAATCCTTTACTCCAAGACCCTGGTATTATTCGTTCAATTCGGTCAGGCGATAAGTTGATAATACCGTTCAAATACAACGGAAGATTAGACGGTATGTTAATATCAACATCAGCGCTGAAGGAGTGCGCTGTGTCTTAATACAAGCAGGTTTGTGAGGAAGGGCAAAAGTTAAAAAGCCATTGCTAATAGTTAGGCATGAACAACTAAGGTTAGCATTCGCCAAAAATATTCCCACTCTACTGAAAAAGATTCGTCAAATATCATATGGTCTGATGAGATCAAAATTAGTAGATTTGGATCTGACGGGAAAGAATGGATATGGAAAGGACGAAATGAACAATCTATCTCCAATCGTATGCGATTTGATCAATTTCGTGAGTCATTGTAGAAGGTAACTTGTGGGAGATCTGCACCTAACGGCACTTACACCTAACATGATATTTAATTAATTTTAAACGAGTAGATCACTAAACCTTTTTTATTTTACTTCTTCCGGGTATTCTCTGACATGTTTTCAAGGCCATGGTATTTTTATATGTCGGTAAAATTTGTCATGAAATATTTTTTATGTAATATTGTACCATGGGTGTACCTAAGTTTTTGTGTAACGTTATGTTATTGACGTACCATGGAATTATGTAATGAGCGTTTATGTTTTTGAAAAAAATTGGTGTTCGTTAATATATATCACTAAAATTTTAATATAGATTCGCGTTGATTATGTCCATATCATTAAGTATGAAGTTGCTAGTATAGTTGTTTGCTAATGCGTACTAATGACGGATAGTGAAAGTTACGTTGGTGAAATAAGAACGATAATTTATTGGTTGAAAAATATATGTCAAAAAGTCTTTTGTTTTGCTATAATCATCGAGGATATAATACAAATAAGCTGCTGTTGATATAGGGCTGAATCCAGGCAGGTGACTAGTGGTATCCCCCAATACCCGTTTTTCAATGACCCGGAGGATTGAAGAGGTGAAATTAAAAAGTCGTCAACATTACTTAAGAGGCAGTAAGAATTCGAAAAATTTCAAAAAGAATAACATTTTAACCTTAATTTTAAATTAAGATTATTGCTCTAAAAATGTATCTGGTAAAATATAAATCATTAGGCGGGGACATCAAAGAGCCTATAAATCAGAGATGGGCAAACCATTTAAGGGGAGGGCCGGATGAAATAGAAAAAACATCTTGGCGGGCCGAAAAAAATTGGACTAAACAAAGTTTTACAACTAATAAACTTTTCCCATTACATTCAACTTATACGGTACAACGGTAGAAGATCCGGAACGCAACGAGAAGAAAACAATAATTCTATTCCAGCTTTGCAGAAATGAAGTTTTGTCTTATGTATGATTGTGTGTGACCATTTCGCGGGCCTGATTGACTAGACCGAAGGGCCGCACTTGGCCCGCGGGCCGTAGTTTGCCCATCACTGCTATAAATGGTCCGAAAATCTAAAAATAGTATTAACAGTGATCTCTTAGATACATTTTAAATAATCACTTAAAATAATGAACTTAGAGATTATGCAATACTATATATGGAATAAATGTTTATTCATATTTATCTAAATTGTTTCAAACTCCCTGCCAGGATGAATCAATATTAACTAGAGCAATGCTTGCAATATCCAATTTATTACTTATAGGCTCATCAAAAAGGCTACAGTTCGGTTTCGATGATCAGCTTTATCCTTCTGCTCCTTCTGTATCAACGTTTTCATAATCTGTATTAAAAAAAATGATTATTTTTTTGTCCTTTTTTAATACCCCTTTTTGAAAACAAAAAAAATTATGTGCAAAGCAATTGTTCATAAAACGTTGAAGATTTGGCCAGGAAAAGATACTTAGCGTTCTATTCTAAACCCGATACCCACAAAAACCCACTTGTTTCTAACCTTCCCAATCGATTCCCGATAATCCTCAGTCCGGGATGGCCTCGGGACCTCCTGGCAAAGATCTATCATTTCAGAGCTAACAATGTACGATTCTTTCACAAATCATATTGTCATTTTAATTAACACATTTATTTATAATATTTTTAAGAAATCATATAAATTTAACCATACATCACTGCAAATAAATTGCAATTAACTAACATGGTACAAGTTTTTACGGAGACTAACTAGTTAAATGGTTGAAGTATTGTTAAAGAACAGTATCAAAGATTATTATTAATATTAATACGCTTTGATTAACTTCACCTGTATGTAACGGAATCTTTCATCGTAATTTTCACCAATTTCCAGCAATCTGATTAACTTGAAAATTACCACGACTTGTAATTCATTCCTAAATCATAATCATAATTCATTGGAAAAGACCAATGACAATACAATAATGGCACAAATTTGTTCTAATGTTCTCACTTAGTCTAGTTAAATTACCCCCAAAATGAGGTTTTGTCTTGCAAAAGGTGAAGTAGTAGGCTTTACGTTTTTTTAAGATCCAGATGGGTCTTGAGAATAAAATATCAAAACTGATACTAAATTTGGTAAAGGGAAAATGTTTGGGCGGCAAAAAACCAAAACATTTTGATTTTTTTTTTCATATTTTGGAAAAAACTTATAGAAAAATACTTTCAATAGAAAAATTTACAAAATTAAAGTTTATTAAATTGTGCGTCTAAAAACATAAATTAAGCTGAATTTGATTTAAGCGTTTAGCCACAATCATTTAATATTAATAATTATCATAATGTTTAAAAATATTTCTATACAAAAAGTTGTAGATTATTACATTTTGTATGTAAAAAAATATTTTTAAGGTAAAACATTTGCCCATTCCTACTCTGAGATATGTCAAAAAACTCAAAATATTTAGTTAATTTTGGATAAACTGTGTTAAAAATGCATACAAATCACGAATGGTGCAGGGAAATAAGATTCGAACCTTGAACTCAGAACATTAATAGGTCGGACTGCTGCATTCCCTTTTCAAGGCCACAAAAGAGTCTAGTGTGACTCATTAATAACAAAAATTAATATCATTCATAATTATTAATATTATTATTATTATTTATATTTTTTTAGTGTGACTCATTAATAAGAAAAAATTCAGTATAACATGTAGTGGTTCTTTTAGAGAATAGATTCTTGCACCTTCTAGGTGTTTGCACGTAATATCAACCTTACTAGTAAGAGCTACATTACCTGCTTTACTTATCATATCATAACTATATTAGCTATAACCGAAAAATGATTGTACATACTGATCCTACATGAATGTAAATATATACCTATCTGAACATGTACTATGATACCTTGATTTGATCCTTGATCTAAACTAAGATAATTTTTTTTTATTATAATTTTCACTTCCCCTAGAAACTCATAATGTAATATATAGCCTTAAATAATTATTATTTTGAATGAGTTATAAGTCAGTGATGACTAGGGGAAGGGTTGGTATTGGTTGAACCCTTGACCCAGGTGGTAGGTGATCGTTACTCGACTAACTATATTTAACCAGCCGTGGAATACATTGCGAGCTCTTCCCTTGGCAAATTCAATGGCCCTGAACAAATTTTGACTAACTGCACGCTGATGTCAGCCCAATGTTACGGAAATAGTAATGTGTCCGTCGTGTGTGTCTACGCTACTCCCATTCAGATAAAATTACCAAGTCAAAACATTCACCTACATCAATCTTTAGGTTTCCCGTGACTTGTATGTAAAATTGTAGATCTTTTACTGTAAATAAAAATAAAAAAAATCTGAAATATTATCGAGGTATATTTCAATAGCCTGTCCAACACTTAATAATAAATGGCTTTGTATTTGAAAACTATTGATTGATTGTTTTATATTGATTGTGTTGCAATAATATAGTAAATTTTTGTGTGTCAAATTGCTGATGCTTCTATTTTTTTATTGATGAAAATGAATAGGGTAAATCAGACAGCTATGTCTGATATAACACAATGATCTTGGGTTGTGATAAGAATTGGTGTCAATGAGGGATACACGTTTTGTAGAGGATGGGTGTGCCTCTCTGTCCTTGGCTATTAAGTCAAATTACAGCTGAAAAAAAAAAAAAATTAATTTTTGGACTTCAGCCAGACTGTAACTCAGAGCATAAGTCTCTCTGCCTTATCAACTTACCTACTCAAATCACAAAGTGTACTGATAAAATTAGGATTGATGAATTAATTGCAACTTCTTTTGGAATTATTTTATTTGAAAAGTGGTTTCGAATGTTAAACTGTTAACATCAGTTCTAAAGCATAAAGAATTTTCAAAATATTAGTTCCTTACTACATAGATTATATATACTAAAGTTTTCAAAATTTTAGACCAAACATACTTCAGAAGAAACCAAATATATCACCTGAGGAGGCAAAACGGACTTCTGAGAGATATTAAATTATACTTGATATCTTTTAGAAGTCCATTGTGTCTCCTCAGGTGAGTACGAACATATTTTATTTCTTGTCTTAAATTTATGAAAACTTTATTATATATAATCTATGTAACAAAGTACTGATGTTTTGAAAAGTTTGTATGCTTTAGGACTAACGATGAATGTTAAAAATTCGAAACTAGTTTTCAAATAATTGATTCATCAATCCTAATTGTATTGATCCTTCTATGCCATCATGCTTTCCTCAAATGAACTGATAATGTTCTGAATTTTCAGAAATAAATGTACAAATATTTATCTTACATCAACCCTTCTTATCTTCTTACCCTATATGTTTATGTTAACATAATGGGAACAGATCTTTTTCAAATTGTTGGTTCATATAAGTTTATTTATAGCTTTGTGAATACCAGCAGTCCTATCCGTTACTTCTGTTTGCCCAAGAACTGGAGTTGTCCTATTAACTTTTAAGATCATTTTGTTTAATTAGTCTCTGCCAAGTTGGAACCTCTCTTCTGTGATAGGGAGAGGGTGAGGTGAGAGGGGGTAGTGCAGAAGATGGGAAAGGAAGAAGGAGAGAGCGGGAGAGAGAGTGGTGAGGCTTAAAAGTAATTAAATGAAAGGGAGATGGCCGGGAGGAGAATAATTGAAAACGAGGAGAAATTCGATTTGGGGCGAGCCGCTGTATTTGTACTTTTTACTCGCCTTCGAATGGAATTCCCTTTGAGAAAAATAACAGTATTCCTTGGCAGAAGCCAAAGTCAATGGCTCTGATTAATTTAATGTTTGAGGAGCTATGGCGGAATGGAATGCCAACCCTTCAAATTCTCATTCATTGGGCCGGTTACCTTTTCTGTAATAACTCCGATAGTTGTAATAATACACTTCAAAGCCTTCCAAAATAGAAAGAGTAATCTATCCGTGCTATTTTTAATTAAAGTTACTATTGTTGTTACTAATATAGTTTACGAGATATAATCTATAATATTATATAAAAGGACAAGCTATTTTTCGTTTTTCATCACTATCCATGAAAACTGCTAAAATATTCTCTACAAAACTTTAACTACATCATCTTTATAGCTCAAGGAAGATTTATCAATTCTAAAATTTACTTATCTTCAATTAAATTGTTATTAAAAATGTAATAAATATGTTGATTCCAGTAAAGTTTGAAAATCTACCAATAGGTGGTGTCATTCCGCTATAGAGGTTAAAACGGTATGGTGTCATATCTGACTTCCCATTGGATACATAGGTAAGTCGAAATTTGACCAAAATGTGTTATGTGACTAGAAAACAATTAAGAGGTTTTCATCAAGGTAAAACGTGTTTAAGAATCACTTGAAATGAAGAAAACCTCCAAGATTACTTTCAGTCACTTAGCTCATTTTTTTCAGAATTCGTCTTAACGATTTATTCACTAGGATAACAGATGTAGAGCTTGAAATTGATAATAAAAATTTACTTTTTTTCAATTTAATGGTTATTAAAAAGAGCGAAATATATGGTGCGACATGTGGATTCCAGAGATGTTTGAGAATCCACCGATATACCGAGAATACAGTAAATATTCTCTGCTCACCTGAATTACCAACTCGTACATTATAATTAAAAATTGGATGTCCAATCGTGTTTTTTCGTGACTATCAACCACCTATTCTATGCAATGGTACCAGGTTAGATATTACATCTATGCGTGGAAATATCATTGCGGCTATAATTTTTGCTTGAACAACGACTGGAGAAATCGCATTTATTTCTACTAATCTACCATCTTAATTCAAACGATCTTTATTTCCAATTAAAAATTAATGGATCGCAAGACCAGACATTATGGGAGAGGGCGAAGCCGCGGCAGGTAATGCTATTCTTTCATATAAAACCTCATTTATTTACCACTTTATAAGTTGCTGAAAAGTGCAATAGATTACAATAACTAATAAAATGTCTCCTATTCTTGTAAAGCGTAATCGTGTCATATTCTTGCTGTTATTAATATTATTAGTTAAGTTTGAAAAGATACCATCTATTTGTAGCTCAAAATATAAAGTTTGGTGTCTGTAAATTTTCCCAAGTCTCGGATATTAATTACTGGGTGAAAGATAATGAATAGTATGAGATTAAGTGTGTAGCAGGTCAACACTGATTGGTGAGATTACATACTATCTTCTGGCATGATAGCCAAAGAAACAGATAAATAGTATTATTTTCTCCTACCTTTTATTTATATCGGGATTACCAATTTTGTGGGATAGTCATTAAAACAAAATATTCTAATATAGGTTTCTATTCACAACCAGTCAACAAATACCATATTAGCAAGACGTAACACATACAAATGCAGAGTTTCATCAATAAGTAAAAAAATAATTACCCACAGGAAATAAATAACAAAAAGAATAAGGGTAGTAGTCTTTTGGTGGGCTGAGGTATCTACTGGTTTTTGCACATGGTATGAAAATATATATGATATGACTTAAAAGGCAAGTAACTTCTGATCGTTTCTCACTACTCTAACATCTGTTGGACAAGTGTTCAAAGCTCTCAATAAATCACAAAAGACTTATTTAAATGACTAATTAGACCTATTTTGACATAGCGAGATGAGCTTTGGGGCTCCACTAAACCTTCCAATCTTTCTCCAATCCTTACAACCCAAAATCCTCATTGCTTCTTATTTTGATACATTTTCTTTCATAATAAACTCCATGCCCACTCGAATCCACTAATTTCCTAACTTGCCTCACACATATTCCCGTTAATCCTACTAAGCGTCTGAAAATAAGATGGCCAATAGACTTTCTAATTTAGAACTTTTATCGAAGTGCTACTAGTGAGTAGTTCTAAGCATGTTATTGACACGTCATTGTAATCCTTTTTCTCAAATTTACTTATAGTATATAATATGTAATATTGTAAATATCAATAAATAGTTAAAAATAGAAAATAAAATTAATTTTATTTTTTACTCTTAAGTCTCTTGTATTATATTAATGTATGCTTATTTAAAAAAAGCATCTTGATGCCCGAGCAAGTTGGGGCGTGTTCAGTGCAGAAGGTCGTGGGTTCGAATCCAGGTGGTGTGGGGCAATTTTATTTCCTGGCACACCCACGAACTGAATCTTGACCTTTCCACCCTGGCTAGAATAAGTTGTTAACTTATAGGATAATCCGGTCCTTCCCGCCTACTATACGAATATTTCTGATTAAAGTTTTTCTCTCCCTCCTTCCATCGTAATTCTTTAAAAATGGATTCTAGCTATCAGTAGATTTTATTGATCTTCAATTAGGCTATAATCTTCTATAGTGACTATGAAATAATAACTAAAATTAGAATATTTTTGCTGGAAAGTACTGTAGGAATTTCTGTGGTAATTACTCCTTTTTGCTCCTTTTCTGTCAACACAATCTCGTTACTATGAATTTCGTACTCATGTTGGTCATGAAGCTAAGTATCAGATAATTTTAGAACCAGCTGAGCTGGCTAATTTGTAACTGATATAGATTTTATTAAAATAAATTGCACACATAAATAGAAATAGACTGTCTAAGCTGAAGCATGTTTGTTCAACACATCACCCGTTATGCTTTGCCTGAAATTTCATCAAGATAGTGAAATCAATAGAGAAAAAACTCGGATATTTTAAATAAGAATTGGTTAAAATATTTTTATTTATCTCTTAATTTATTTTTATTTTATAACTTCTTACTTTAAATACAGCTCCACGAATTTGTTATTCCAAAAAAACAAAACAAAATGTTAATTGTTTGATTAAATTTTATTATATATTTAGTTGACAACAATACTTCGTGCTAGTATAGTTTTTTCTTCTTTGTTCCCTTTACTCAGAATATATTATCATTGACCTTCTATTTCGTATTTAGTTTCAAAACTCACTTTTTCCTTAAATTATTTTTAAGTTGTAACGAGAACTTCTCCCCACTTTCCTCCTACTATTTCATCTTTACTTTAAAACATTTTTATTTTTGCAGTTGACTGTTAATTTTTTTTTTTTTTTCCTCTTGGCTCGACAGAACTTGGCCTCCTCAACCAGCCTGCTCGACCTCTGCGTATCTTGGGCCATTGCTTCCGCTTCGTGTCATGTTCGTCTGGTATCTTAAAGCCGGGGTCCGTTTTTTTTTTGTTTTTTTTTATCACAGATTTTCTGTGGCTGATTAAGGTTTCGTAATGGTAGGGTTTTACAGGATAGGGTTATTAGTCCTATGCCCAACCCCCAACCTGGAGGACCAGGAGCTATGCCAGGCACAGGGGTCGCTCACCTCCCTGTGACTTCCAGGGTGAGGATAGTGTACTGCCCCCATGTGGGAATCGAACCCACAACGTTGACTGTTAAATAATATAGAAAAAAAGATTATCAAGGATGAAGTCAAGTAGAAATAAATAAGCATGTTGAAGTAAAAAACAATTTGTGAAGTCCCCCCCCCAAAAAAACGCATAACTTTTTACCAACGAGGCCACGGGTGAAACATATTTCATGTTGAAAAAGAATTCAGTGGAAATGTTAGAGAAAAAGACTGTCTGTTGACTTCTTTTTCGTTGGATGAGATGATCCGGTAATTGGAGTTGCCATGTGTGGTCGGTCACCTTAGCCCGGGCCCCGAGAATTTTACCCCTTCTCTCTGCTCCCCCCTCCGTCAGCGGCCCTGGTAATACAGTACGATGTAATGCATAACAGATGTTTTAGAAAAACGTACAAGTTTTTGAAACGAATTGTTGATAGATAAGGTAAGGACGTAGTTGTTGAGTTGACTGCCATCTCTTATACTGCCTGCTGCTCCAGAAATTGGGGATTACTCGGATAAGATCCTCTTCTTAACGAGTGAAGACAGCCGCCGAGGAAGTCCGGACCAAGTTTGGAGTGGTCCCTAGTGGTTGAGCCTAGTTAAATTGTCTTGGGGAGGGCTGGATGTTGAACGATATTGATGCTGGGCCTGTTCCCGGCAGATAGCTGTCACTTAATTAGCTCCTAGTCTTCCTGATGGCCTAGCCATGGATCACCGGCTTTACGCACCTTCTGCTTTATCTATCCGCAACTATAAAGTTTACTACAACTGATATGCTTTACTTTTATAAAACAGCACTCCATGGAATCACCCGTTGAATTTCAACAATAAATTACGTGATCAAGATATATTTATTAATAATCTTGCCTAAATTTCTAAATATTTATATATATATATATTACATATTTAGGCAATAATATTACATCGTTGTTTTCCCCTGATTGTCATGGAGAATTTTATCTTTTAAATTACTGCCCATAGTCACGATTTTCTATGGATCTTTCAACACTTCTTTTCTGTAAAATCAGCTTTAGTACAGAACCTGAGAGGTCACAGATGTCGGGAGCTGTTGATTCAGGCCTGGCAGAGGCAATGGACCAACTGAGGGGCAGTTCCACGCCTCATTGGCGGCTCTGACTCGACACCCTGGCTCGTTGCCTGCGCCCTATGTTTCATTGTACAAACTGTTCGGTCTGACTTGTAGCCTCTAGCAGATGGCTTTATAAATATAGATTTGATTGAAAGAATGGAAGAATTAATTACAATAGAAGTATTCACCATAATACAATCACAATATAATATTACATTATATGCTGTGGCATCTTGTTGTGTAACTGGACTAAAATGAAGTTGATACTTAAGGGCCGAGTGGTCTTGGGCTATAAATAAACATATTCCACGCTAATGACCTTACATCGAATTCAATATTATTTTCCAGAGGAACTAGTTGCTTTCTTGTCATTGGTAATCTTGGACTAGTAGCAGGCAGGATATATCATAGACAGAAACACGAAGAAAAAAAAATCATCTCAGTTTAGATCAACGATCAAATCAAGGAAAACATGGTGCATGTTTTTCGGATAGGTATGTTATTAATGAGTAACTTAGAGCGGGAATGTTATGTAAAAAAAAACCTTTACCTCTATAATCCGTGAAGGGTCTTGGGCTTAGTACTTTGGAAAGGATCTATTTTTACTGGGCTAGGTTGTGAAAGGAGGAGACTAGTCCTAAGTCACGCTCTGCTGCGCTTGGATGTTCCTGATCTCGAAGCCGAGCCACAGCCGAAATAAATCTACTTAACAATCTATCTTCTGTCGGACTCGAACTCGGGTCCTGGAGCTCGGCAGTTCAGTGCTATACACACTAAGCTACCACGCCTTACTCTCAGCTACTACGACTCACTTTGTAGCGCTGTATCACTGACAGAAATATATCTTTAAAAAAAAAAAATCATTTTATAATGACATAGAATTGAATTAAGAAAATACATTCTATAAGTATAAAAACAATACCACTAATATTGGAGGAAACTCTTTTTCTTCTAATAGACAAGCTATAAATTGAAAAAAGATAAGTATTACTAATGTCCATGACTATACACTATATAAGATAATCATGGTAAAGGCTGGAAAATTTGGCAGATGGGTGATTCTCAGATTACGGGCAATTTTCAGAACACAATTTCTAATCATTTTTACGGTAGTTTGATATTTTTTTAAAATATCAATACTTTCTATTGTCGTTTATCTGTTAAAAAAACAAATGGTCAAGATCAAAAGTCATATTTTCATGAGAAATATAAAAATTTTTAAATTTTAATAGTGCGGTAATGACAATATCAGCTAGGTAATGATAATCACTTGAATATAATTTTTTTAAAAGTATATTGGAGGTGATTAAAAAAGTATATTCCAGAAGGAGCCATTGGTGGTTTGGTTATTGAGAGCCTAAGGGAAAAAATATAAGAAATAACTTTTCAGGCAATATTTCTAATAATTCAGTGCTAATCAAAAATAAAATACACATTTAATTCAGGAGAAAACCTATGAATCTAAGGAAGCAATAGTTCAAAAATGTTCATTTTTTTTTTTTTTTTTTTTTTATAACGGCTCTACAACCCGGTGAAAGGTCTTGGCCTCCTCCAACCGTTTCCTCCAATCGTCACGGTCCCGCGCTGACGCCGTCCAGTTTCGCACCCCCAACATGCTTCTGGCATCTGCAGCGACCCCATCCGACCACCTAAGCTTTGGTCTTCCTTTTCTCCTTGTCCCATGGATCAGTTGGGTCAGCAACCCCTTTGGCATATCTCCATCAGCCATTCTGGCAATATGCCCAGCGTACCTTAAGCGCCTTAACTTGTAGGTTGTAACGATGTCTGCCTCTTCAAAAATCGTATACAACTCCTGGTTTGTGCGGCGTTTCCATTCCTCTCCGATTTTTACCCCACCAAAGATTCGTCGGAGAACTTTTCTTTCAAAGATCATCAGTTCTTTTTCGGCTGCCTTTGATGCTGTCCAACATTCCGATCCATACAGGAGCACGGGGCGCACTAAGGTTTTATAGAGGTAGAGCTTGGTCTTTCTTGAGAGTATTCTCCCTCTGAACTGCCTTGCTAGACCAAAGTAGCATCTATTAGCGGCGGCTATCCTTTTCCTAATCTCCACATCGGGGGTGCTGTCTTGAGTGACTATTGAACCCAGGTACTTAAATTCAGAGACCTTCTCGAACCTGTGTTGTCCTATTGCCACTGTCTCACCTGGCCTCGGAACCTCTTCTGATGCCATGTATTTGGTTTTGGACTCGTTTTACCTCAAGCCCAAGTTTACTGGCCGAACTCGCCAGAGCCAGAAATGCCTCACTCATGGACTGGAAGGAGCGCCCCACGATATCTACATCATCTGCGTATGCCAACAATTGCACGAGGCTGTTAAAGATGTTTCCGCATCGCTCATCTCGGCGCAAGCCCGCATCTCTTATCGCCTTCTCAAGAGCAAGATTAAACAATAAACAGGCCAGTGCATCACCTTGCCGTAATCCCTTCCTTGCATGAAACTCTTCTGTCAGTTCACCGTTTATCCTAACTACACACCTCATATCCTTCATAGTGACTTTAATCATCTGTATAAGCTTCTCAGGTATATTAAGACCCCTGAGGCCACTGTACAGTTTTTCATGCTGTATGCTGTCATACGCCGCTTTGAAGTCTACGAAGAGATGGTGCGTTTTTATCTTGTATTCTCGGCCCTTTTCTAAGATGGTCCGCAGACAGAAGATTTGGTCCGATGTAGATTTTCCTTTTCTGAAACCGCATTGGTACGGACCAAGTTCCCTTTCAGCATATGGCAATAGGCGTTTAAATAAAATTTGGGATAGTATCTTATATGCACATGAGAGCAACGAGATTCCCCGGTAGTTATCACATGCATATCTATCGCCCTTTTTGTGAATAGGGCATATTATTGACCTGTTCCAGTCGCTGGGCATCACCTCATCCGTCCAAATCATAAGGAGAAGGTCTTGGAGTACCTTAGTGAGTTCACTTCCACCACCTTTTAAGAGTTCCGCTGGCAGTGCATCGGCTCCAGGGGCTTTATTATTTCTGAGCTTGCTGATGGCATCCTCTATCTCATCCTCATCCGGGGGCTCGAGTTCCACTTCAGTCTGGTTCATCCCGTCTTCCTCCTCCCCCTCCTCCTCCACGTCTTGGTCTTCCATTCCCAGTTCTTGTTCTTCGATTCCTCCACTGTTGAGAAGATCATGGAAGTGGTTCCTCCACTCTGAAAGAACTTTGTCCTTGTCGGTGATCAAGTTACCCTCTTTATCCCTGCATGATTTTAGTTCATTTGTAAAGGGCTTCCTTTGTTTGTTGACCCGTCTGAAAAAATTCCTGCTTTCCTGATTACAGCGCAGCAGCTCAACCTTCTCCATCTCCTCTCTCTCCCTCTGTCGCTTCTTGTTGCGGTGTATCCGTTTCTCATCCTTCCTTTTCTGTCGATATTCCTCAACTGACCTCCTGGTGCTTTTTTTAATCATGGCCTCATATGAGAGATTCTTCGTTTCTGTGGCTGCTCTACATTCTTCATCAAACCAGGTCGACCTAGGTTCTTTCTCCTGTGGTCCCAGAACTTCTTCAGCTGCCTCCATTATTGCCCTATGGCAACTTGACCAGCACTTCTGGATATCCTCAACACCATAATTTCCTTGGCGTATCTTTGAGTCAAGAACTTCAGCATAGTTACGCTGGGTCTCTGTATTCTTCAGTTTTTCCAGATTGTGCCTTCTGGGTTTCCCTGCAGCTTTCGAGTTCCTGACTGAGCATATCTTAGCTGTCAAGTGCGCTATGCTTAGAAAATGGTCTGAGTCGACATTGGCTCCTCTGAATGCTCTTACATTTCGCAGGTTGCTTCTATGCCGTCTTCCTATTAGAATATGGTCAATTTGGTTTACTACGGACCTATCAGGTGTCGTCCATGTTCCCTTATGAATATTCTTGTGTGGGTAGCAGGTACTTCCGACGACTAATCCTCTGGATGCTGCAAAATTTACGAGTCTTTGTCCATTGTCGTTGGTCACATCATGAAGACTATGTTTCCCTATCAATCGCTGGTATATATCTTCTTTCCCTAACTTAGCATTAAAATATCCAGCAATCACTTTCATATCATACTTTGGACATGCATCTATAGTCCTTTCCAGGAGTTCATAAAAAGCATCCTTGGCCTCTTCATCAGACACCTCAGTAGGAGCATGTACACTCAGTAGGGTATAATTGTAAAACTTTCCACGCATCCTTAGCATACATATTCTTGGGCTTATTGGCTTAAAGCCTATTATCATTTGCCTATACTTTCCCCTCACTACAAAACCAGTGCCAAATTCATGCCGGTTTTCGTGACAACTGTAGTAGATGGAGTGACGTCTTTTTTCAAGAATTCCTTGTCCAGTCCATCTCACCTCCTGGATAGCGGCAATGTCAATCTTGTACCTGTCCAGTTGTTCTAAGAGCAGTTTTAGGGCTCCGGGTCTATAGAGCGACAATACGTTCCAATATGCAAAGTTAAAAATCCTATGGGGGGTGCCGGGTCGTTTCCTTTTTAGACAGATCTGATCCGAGGCTGGTATGGGTTTCACGATAATGGATGTTTCAGGTAGTGGGGCTATCCACCCTCTCTCCGTACCCTAGTTTGCTGATGGGGCTGCCATCTCAATGCTCGCAAACCCGCATCCCCGTCCGGGGCGGCTTCCCAGGGAAGATAGCCCTAGGGTGTGTAGTGTAGATGATCTTATGTGCAGTGTGCTGTGTTTGTGTACTGTATGTATGTAGGAGTACTGTTCCCCCAACCTGGAGGGCCAGTAGCTGTTCATTACCGCACTAATAATTCGTGCAGCTTTTTTAAACCTAACCTCTAGATGACTAATATAAAAATTATTTTTTCTGTCAACTGTCATATAACAAATGATATTCTTAATTGAATCAAAGCAAATAAACTAATTTGAAAATTTATTATGATAATATAAATCGTATTAAAGACAACAAAAACGGTTTATGACTTATATTTCACAAAGAAAAAAGTGGGGGAAATCTCCCTAACTCACTGCCTGACCGTTGGCGGCTGGTCTTCAGCTACCGGAGTATTACCACTACTTCTGGAAAATATTTCCTCCCTGTGAACCTATTTTCGCGGTACGTTTATGATTGTTGAGTTTTCCTTTAAGTGTGGAAATAAATTCCACAACCACAGTTGTCGTTACCTTACGTAACGAAAGAAATGAATAAAAGTATAAAAGAAAAACTAAGAGTAGGACACACCGTGGTAATGACATTTGAGTAGGTTAAGCAATCACAAAATTATTGCAGTAATTTATACTGTAATTTTTAATATTTTACTATGGAGAAATATTTCTTCTCTGTTATAGCTGTGGGCGAAGTTAATGAAGGATTTGATCAACTGAGAAAACATTTTAATGTACAGAAAATTGCCCGTAATCTGAGAATCACCCAAATACCACCAGACGTTGACGTCTTTAATTAATAATGAATTAAACATATCTTTAAGAATTAAACATGTCTTTAACAATATCTATTGATAATATACATTTTGTAGTACTACTGTTATTGTAGGAGGAACTAGTCCAGCAAGCGGTCCAAAGGGTTCTTTTTGACCTTACACATCTTTCAAAAGAATGGCGCTCAGTTTTGACCTGAGTGGGATTTTCATGATTCATTCCAAAGAACCGACATTTATATTTATTTCAATAAATATTAGCAGAAGCAGATGGTCGAACCTATACCACCTTATCTCGGTTGCTAAGTGCTACGGTTTTTAGAGGCATTTTAATATGAACTATATTTTATAACATTAATTACATAAATACAATATTGTACTCGGCTTGATTACTCGCCACCTCTTACTGGCTTTGTGGTGGCGCGTGTGACTTTTCTTCGAGCCTTTCTTGTATAAGATTTCTGGTTGAGTTCTAATTACTGTATGTGTTTCTTGATCTCTCGTCTATTAGTCTGTGAATCATAACCCTCCATAAAAAGCTTTAAAAAATACTTTTTTCTTGAGTTGTGAGGTGTCAATCCGTTTGTAGTCTATCAACTTATCCTTAAAAGAAGGGGATAATCTTCAAGGGTCAGTTTTATTGTAAGTGAAAGGCTTTGTTGTAACCACCTCTGAAGTGATATAGACCCCTGGACTTGATCTTTGAGCACAATCCTTCTTACCTGCTAAACGGCTTAGCTTGTTTCCTTTTGCATCTCGAGGCATTTAACCTTTTCCAAAAGATCTCTCAGCCTGGTTTTAAAATATTTACAGTTATTCCTTATGATTGTTTGGCTTCTAGTAATATAGTATTGTAGTTAATATAATATTTATATTTGTTTGATATAATCAATAAATAACCAATGTTCTGTTATTTGGATACACAGAATTTATAACTACAGTGAATTTCCGATCATCCGGATTAATTAGGCTCGACATTGATCCGAATTTTCAAAAATCATGATTATCCGATTTACTATTGAATTAGGGTATTGAAATAAAAAATACAGAGTTGTGTAATTTTTCAACTATGCATTTTAATAATAAAAATGTGGCTGTTTATAAAATTATATTTATGTAACAACATAGTTTAGTTAAGATGTCGGAAATCGTGGATGTTCCGACACAGAACTCATCCGCCAATTTTTTCCCAGATTCGCCTTTCCTAAAACGTTCCACAATGGACAGTTTTTCGGACACAGTTAATACATCACGTTTTCTTTTAGGTCTCATAACCCTTTAAGTTTATAAAGAGACCACTTACGAAGGCAGCAGGGCCAAGACTGGGCAAAACCCGTGTAGGATGGATGTGCTATGCTTCTAAAAATTCATTAAGTACATTTAATCAGAACTTGACTGTTATAAGGTGTGTGGGCTCCGCCGCTAATTCTGAGACGCAGTTCCGGTAGCTGCCGCTTGGTTTATTTAGTTTTATGTCTTTTATTGTGTCATAAATACTGATATGACGGGCCCTATCGTATTTAAATGGAATTAGGAATCACGGCCTACTATTGTATGTGTAACGTTGCCATACTTATAAACGAAAGAAGATGTTGAGGAAATATCAGAAATTATAATTATTCTTATAGATTGTTGTATGGTAGTATTTATACTATTTCATATTTCTATAATTTAACAATTTCTATATTTTTTGGTAAATTAATTGACCTACAACGCTGGTCGAAACGTCGGCAATCCGTATATGAAGTTTATTTTTAAAGTTGGATGTGTATTTTAATTGTAAATAATATCTTCTCAACTATAATATAGAAGTATAATAGTAAAACTAAAAATAGGATTAAATTAAAAGGTAAAAATACTGACATCGGTTATTTACAATATGCACTCATCCTAGGGATCTCCATAACCAGACTTATCCCTCCACTAATGGAAGGACTAGCCAGGTTAAAAGTTGAATGTTCTAAACATTTTGAACAAGTTTAGAAAGATTGAACTAAACTCCCCGTCAAAAGTATCGCAACACTTTGAAATATTTGAATTTTATAAAGACGTATTTTTTTTTCATAGTAAAGAAAGGTTCTGAAGTCTATAATAAACATTCTTAAACCAGTCATAAACAATTTTTATTAAAATAAATTACAATATTTCTCTATATTTCTATAAATAAATTACTATTCTCTTCCTCCTTCTATTCGTAATGCATCCTCCCTCGGAACTTCTAAAACACTCCTCTTCCACCACCTTTCCTCCCTCCAGTCGGATGCTATCTAATTGTATAGATGCTTTAATGAATTTTACCCAAGCATATCATATATAAAAGTTTAGCCTGTTTAAAAAATCCTCATATGACGTTTTCTCTACCATTGAAATAATTTTCATTTTTATTTTTCATCATCATTTTTTCTTCTTCATCCTTTACTAGATTTAACATCAGAAATATATTATTTAGTCAATATATAATATAATATTTTTTTTCTTTTACTGATTGTAAAAATAGTTTATGTATGTATGTAGTGTGTATGTGTTTATATATGCGTATAGTTTTTCTTTTTTTTTTCATTTTATTACTTATTTTATTGTAAAATTGTATTTACTTTTAATGATATTATTTTGTTATCTAATTTATAATCTCTAGGCCAGATATAACTTATGGCCTGCTATGTAACTATTATTCTTAAGGGACTTTGTCCCAGAATAAAATTTATTCTATTCTATTTCTTCCAAAAAAACTCAGAAAACTTGCTTTTTAAAATTTTCATTTTTTTCAATTTTACTTTTTAACTTTTAAATTTATATTTAATAAGACATATTGCCCCCTCTGACTTGAATGGCTGCTTCCACTAGTCTTGGCATACTTGTAAATAACGAAACGAATGATGAACATGTACTGAAGGAAATTTGAAAAAAATTATCAATAATTCCATTGTTTGCTATCAACAGGGAAAAACATTGATGTGTCTAATCTTTAATATCTCACGTTTAATAAATAATATTAATATGAATATAAACCAAGTATGGATTAAGGTAAAAACAAGAAGAATCTCGAGAATTATAGGTGTTGCAATTTTGACGGGGAGTTTATATAGTCAAAGAAAAATAATCATAAAAAAATATTATCTGTCATTGCCCCTCCAAAAGGTAATGGGATGAGGATTAATGATCAGGTTTTCCCAAAAGTACGGCCCGGCGGTGGATAAATGCAGAGGGAACAGTGACGCGGTGGCCGGAAGAAGGGGCACAAATCATGTTTATGAG
Organism: Euschistus heros; assembly: GCA_003667255.2. NCBI lineage: Eukaryota > Metazoa > Arthropoda > Insecta > Hemiptera > Pentatomidae > Euschistus > Euschistus heros. The sequence continues at coordinate 515,362 of RCWM02000313.1, forward strand.
GGAACTAGGAAATGAGCCTGGTCCAGCTGGATATGGAGGATATGTTGCTCTCTTGTCTACTCTATGATCTACTGTCCCCGCACCCTTCCACGTCCTTATTTACTACGGCGGTATCTGTTCGCTACTGCCTTGTTTGTATTTGCCGTACCTTAACCTTATTAGTTAAACCTTTATCAGTATAAATGTCGTTTATAAATTGAAAAACAAACAATAAGGATGATGGAAACCATGATTTGAAATGTTCTGTATACTGGAAAATCAGCTTTAACTAATTAGTTATTATTAGGGCTGTGAATTATATGCAATAAAGACTGAAAAATATATGCAAAGGTATTAGGTAAAATTTGCTATTAAATACTGAAAATATGCAGATTTCCACATTATTTAGAAAACTTAAAAATCGCAGTACATAATAAGTATGTGTATAAAAACAGGTACGATCTCAAGTTTTATTAACTAATTGTGTTGAAAAGGGAAACAGTAGGAAGAAGACTATTGAAAAACAAATAGCAAGCAAACAGTATTAAAAAAGAAAACCTTTATGAAACTTAGTTGAAGTGGCTTAATTTATGGAAGAGTATGTCAGGTTGAACAAATGCACGATATACCATAGATCGGTATCGAAAACAGCCATTTCTGATCCAGTGGCTGTTTGTTTTATAAAAGTTTGTTCAAATTTTGACTTCTTGCCTTTGTTTTATATATGCGTTGCTGCTTTTATTGTGTTTTGTAGCTTAAAACCGTGTAGTTGAAATAAGTTAAAAAAAAAAAACAACAGTATAAATTGTCTCCATTACCTTTTAAAGTCTCAACTGAAAACTCACATACAAATATACTTTCGAACAAAATGTTTCGTCTTTGCAAGAGTGGTTTTCGGCATTTTTGGAGTACACAATCAGATAGTTAACGAATGATGTATGTTTCTTGAAGGACACTGCATGAGAAACTAGGTAATGAAATGATTTTAGGAATAATATGCCAAGTATTTGAGTGGAGCAAGAACGAGTTTAATCCATTTAAACAATACCAAATGCGATAGAAAGTTCGCTAAAAGAGAATAATCAGCACCTCGATAAAAATAAATTCCTTCATTAGGCGGGGGAAAATAATAGAAGGGGATTCATTAGCTATTTTTAGTTTTATTTTTAATATTTTGCTTTTTTTCTGGTCAGAAACATCAAAGATTTCAAATACTAAACGCTGATATGCCGGATATGTAGAAAAATATGTAATCACAGTTTCAAATATGTAAAAATATTTATTTATGACAAAATATGCAAAAATACGCAAAAGAAAAATAAATTAAATTGATTACGAATACCTTAAAACATATACTTGCATTTCGATAATATACGGTGTTTCAGCAGGCTATTATATACAAAGTAGGTGTAATGATGCAGTGCAAAGGAAGAAATCGACAAATTTCTGTATACGGTGTCAATAACAAGTATCGTAGGGATCACTACGAAATAAATTTTAACCAAACTTGGCGGGAATAAAACCATCTTATATACCGGGTGGTCTACAGTTTTCAAATTATAACTTATAGCTTAAACAGGAAGTTAAAGTGTCGATTTGATTTAGCAATTCAGTAGCTTCTTTCCTGCAGAACTAAATACTAAATAGGTTGTCTCTTGTTTTATTGTCGTGTTGTCCTTAACATGCACTCAGAACAGGGTTCCTGGTATTATCAATTCGAAAAATACCCAAAGCTTTCTACCATCATATTCATATGTTTTGAAAGTTATTTCAATCTTTCAATATTTTGTACTTTGAAATGGCTAGGGATTGAAATTTCGTCAGTAAAAGTGTGAATTTCAATTTCAATTGAATAAAATTACTCGAAATTAATGCATTTAGTTTTTATTAATGATTTTGTTAATCATAAAAAAATTGGCCTGAAATTAATTATTCACGAGTACTATTTAGAAAAATAGAAGATTTTGAACTGATTTTTGCTAATGTTAATAGTTTAGGAATTATTTCTTTACTAGTGAACTTGAAAAGATAATGGAAGTGTGAAACAAAAAAGATAAAACTCTAGTTAGGGTTGGGAATAAAAAGAAAGTAATGGAGTAGTGAAGTTTTTTTTTGTTTAATGTAAATTCACTGCAAAAGAAAAGAGATTTCTCCTTTGTAGATATCACTTTAAATTGCTTTAAAGTATTTTGTTTCTATCTTTCTCTATTTATTTAATATGCCTTTGAAAGAACTTGTTTTGTTTTTTTATTGTATATAGACATAGTATAAAATCAGTAAAAATTTAATACTGAAATCACTTTGTACATTGCACATAGTGATATACAAATCGTGTAATTTCTTTCAATATAAGAATTATTTTTGGTTCCCTAATAGTAAATAATATTTCGAATTTCCTAAGAATGTTCTGAATTTATTTTGTTAATATTTCCTCTCTTCATTTCCATTGAAAATTAAAAGAAAAGAATGTTTCTCTCGTCTAAAACGTATATTCTAAAAATTTTAATAACTTGCCCAATAATTTATTGCTGGTTGTGGAATTTCATTCGATTTTAATTTAAAGAGGGGGATACGATATGGTTGGCTTTTCATTTACTATTATGATTAATAAAATTTAATATTTTTTTATTAAGTATAATTAAAAGAAGATCGACTATATATATATATCGCTAGATTAAGAATTTTTTTAAAAATCTATTATAGGAAAAATACTGGAAATGAAGGGATAACAAAAATTGGATCTGCAGCAAAAAGTTACTTTGCTATTAAACAATTAAGTTGTCCACTGATGTTATATTTTTAGTAATTTATAAAACATAATAAATATTACATACATCATTTTACTGAATATTACAGTATAAATAAATATATCAAATTATTCAAGTATATACTTTAAAATAAAATCCATGGTGGAAAATCTTACCAAAATACTTTCGAAGTTGTTCGAAACTTTTGCTCTATCAGTTTTTCTAATTTTTATATACATATTTAATAAATATACATATTAAATTATTATTAATTAGTATTAATATCAGTTGTAACTTATTATAATTTCAAATTAATAATTGATTTACACATTACTGTCCTATAGCCATACAAGTGTGAGCGAGGGTAATTAATAAGGAAAAGTCACTAAAAATATTAATAAATAAACCTAAAATATGATAAATTTTACATCAATTTTATATATTTAAAAGAGTTATGATTTCGTTCATTTTTCAAGTTTAATTTTTGTCTTTTTTAAATTTTGTGATTCTTTTTCGAGCCACAGTGTCTTGCAGATTACCATTTTGCAATTTAGCTATCGGAAATAGTATATATTATATATAGTAATTGTTGGTTAGTAGTAATTAGTTGGACATATATTGTCTATATATATATTATTTTTTAATGAATATATATATACCTACAAGGTCATTGATCATTAATTTCTTAATAGTTCAAATTGATTGATTATTACAGTTTGAACACGATAATTCTGTGTGAGGAATATAGCTTTAGACTATATCACCCGAATCAGGTGCAAATAGACAGGTATTTATGTTATTAATTTAATTGTTAAATATCTTTCCATTAGTAATCGAGGATATTTAATAGAAAGATTAAATGCACTTTTAGTCTCCAAGTATAGTTCTAGAAATCCCAGGAGATTAGAAGCACATCATGTCATTTTGGTTTACCTTAGAAACCATCGTTTCGACAATCCTACACGACTTACTAATAGAAATATGATTAATTTAATTGCGTTAATCTATTCGGAAATCAAAATAAAGTAATATATAAAGATTTTAGCTCATATATTTAATTTTATAAAATATTAATTTCTTGTGTAACTTTGTCTTGGATACTTTTATGTTATATTTAGTTTGTTATGTGCTCGACATATATAGCTGATAATCATTTCTGAAGTTTCTTATTGAAGTTAAATATAAATTAAATGTTGGATAACCCCTGATACAAGGGTTACAGCTCTGAAATTCTACTGTATTTTAAACATATATTATTTTTCCGGCTGTAAGTCGGTATATTTGTAGCTTGAATATCCCTGTCCTCCAACACTTGAGATGATTAATCAAGTTTTGTCGCCCATTAATTTATAAATCGTTACTGTCTATCGACCAGCAACTGGCTCATGCAATCACTACCACCTCTCTTCTATAGTTTCCTTACTTTATTTTGTACAATCTCTTAATACTATAATTACTAACTTAATTCTTTGGTATTATATTTATGATTTTATGAATGAAAGAATGAAGAATGTATTTGGTGGAATTGATGCCACATAAGAATATCACACAATTTATTTTTGTACAACTTATAAAAAAAAATCTAGCTTCTTTATTAAATGTTTTAAATTAAAATTGATTATTGTATGGTATTGCAAAATACACCCAGTATATTTGTGATGACAAAACTTGCGAAACTATTCGTTAGTACTCCTTTTCTGCTTTCTTACTTTATTTTATTTTTTTATTGTAAGATTTATTTTCATTTCCATGTAATATTTATAACCTGCATATAATATTAATTCTATAACACAATTTAATTTTATTAATATTTTTTAGTAGTATGTCCTTGAATTTAAATACGGCAGCTAGGTTTCATTGTTCATATTTTTCATTTTAATTGTTCTTAGGGATTAATGGCCCCAAAATAAAATTTATTATCATTTCATTTTACATTCTCTGGCTTCACTATCTTCCTTGGCTTTCTAGTTATGAAGACATCTCCAGTTCTCCTTCAGTCAAAAAATTTATCTCTTTTATGAGTTGATTATAGAGTCAACTCTGCATATATAACTCTTCTAGCTTCCTCCTCTATTTTAGTTAAGATCTTTTGTTGTTCAATCTCTGAAGCATAATATTTAGCATAATAGTTTACTTCTAACTATGCTCATTGCATTGACCCCTACTTCTTGCCTGGACCGAATGCTTTATATAATAGAGATCATTCCACTTAGGTCTACAGTTATCTTCCTTTACCTTTACCAACCGTAATATGATAGTAGGTATCTGGTACTGTTTAAGTGGTAATATTGTTACCTGGATTTTAACATTTGACCCTTTCCACTCGTATTTAATGTTTATAATAGTTGACTATTTCTTTCCCGATACTACCTTCCGAATACACATAACATCTGTACAGTGCGAACTGCTAGTTCAACTAAGGTTTATGATCACATGAGCATCAATTATACGGAACATTACGACCTTAATAAAGTGAAGAAATCGAAAGGAGATACTATTAATATTTATTACCTGTTACGGCCACAAACGAGTCGACAATAAAAAAGAATGAGGTATTTTTATTTGTCAGTTCAATCGATTGCTTATCTCATTTTTTTTTTTATTTTGCTGTTGCTTGTTGAGGACTGATTGCCTTTCGAGAGCCTCGATTCGAGGAAATAATCACGATTCTAAGAGATTGTATGTTGATTTATCGTTTATTGATTTCATCTCTTTTGGGATCAAAATAGACCAATTGTCATTTTAAATTATATTGAAAGTAATATTTATATCAGATAAAATTGCATACTAAATAAAAATTAAATATTATGTATTGTCCCATAGGTTGAATATAGTTACAATCATCTATCTTTTTTTGAATATCAAGACTAAAGTGACAAGAAACTGCTCGTCGTTACAGACTACTTCAACATTTACTAGACAAACGATCAAACTTCCCAATTCATTACAAAAGACTTATTTACATGACTGTTATTAGACCTATTTGGACGTACGGAGTTGAGCTTACAATCCAAAATCCTTCGAAAAATCCTAAATGCCCCTTACTTTGTCACCAATAAGCTTATCCGTAAAGGCCTTAATTTTCCACTTGTTGCTGAGTTAACCCAAACCAGATAGCTATCCTTTCATAGTAAGCTCCATAACCACTCAAATCCATTAGTTTCTCAACTTGCTTCCCACTCCATTCCCGATAATCCTCCGAGGTGTCTGAAAAGAAGATGGCCTAGAGATCTTCTAGTGTAGAATTTTATTGAACTGCTATTGATGAGTAGTTCTATTCAAGTTATTACATGTCATTGTAATCGTTATCAGCTCATTTACTTGATGTACATATTTGTATAATTTTAAATTTCAATAAATAGATATATAATAAATAAATAATAATTTTTTGAATATGGATGTCCAAGAAATGCCTTTATAGATACCCAATCTTTTCTTTGGTTTATTTATATATTTCTTCTTTTACCACTTCCATTAGGTTTTATAGATAATATGATATTATTCTAGGAATCCTTTGTCAATAGCGTTTGATACCGCCTCCGTGTACTGCTGAAAGGATTCTTTCTATCCTTAGGTCCAAAAGTTGATGATATTATAGCGGGAAGTCTCCTAGGTTACAATACCCTTCGGCTATACTCTATTCTCCCCCCCCCCAAAAAAAAAACCTTTATCACTGATTGCTACCTTCTATCGATTTTTGTGATTTTGTTATGTTTTTTAAATTAAGGTGTTTGGTGTATATTCTATCCACAGGAATATGCTTACATTATATTTTATTAAAATTTAGTTAGGATCACTTACTGTGCTTCTCTGTTATTAATCTCGCGGTTATTGATATTTTTTTTATTAGTTCACACGTTAGACTAGTTCAAATAAAAATTAACTCTGCCGTCTTATATTTAATTAATTTTATCAAAAATGTATTAAATATTGTTTTTGTTATTAATCTATTTATTGAAATTTAAAACTCAGGGATCGAAAATAACAGTTAACCTTTATCGATAAAAGTAAAAGTTTAACTTTTATATAAAAGTGTTAACAGATAAAAGTTTTTTTTTTAACTTTTACTTTTATCGCTAAAACTTTTATTTAACAGTTATTTCAGAACTTTTATTTTAAACCTCTTTTGAATAAAAGTTTTTTAAAAACAGTTATTGTAAACCATTTACGTGAAAATGTTCAAATGAAAAAGTAACTCAACTAATTTTTTTATTATTTGTGGTGATCACATTTTAAATAAATCGTAAATTGTGGGGTAAGAAAGAGGGGCTAATTGGGGGTAAATATTTACGTAAGATCAGTTTTCCGTTTTTGTTGAAATTAGATACTAATGTTTCTTTGGTAAACATTCCTTTCTTGAATAAGTTTTAGCTATAAGAGCATAAATTAAAAAAAAAAATTAACAGTTATTATATCTATTAACTTTTATCTCAAATGGTATAAATAAAAGTAAAACTTTTAAATAACTGTTAAAAATAAAAGTTTTTTTTTTTACAATTTTTGCTCTTATACCTAAAACTTATTCAAGAAAGGAAAGTTTACCAAAGCAACATTAGTATATAATTTCAATGAAAAAACAGAAAACTGATGTTACGTAAATATTAACCCCAATTAGCCTCTCTTTCTAACCCCACAATTTACGATTTATTTAAAATGTGATTTCCATAAATAATAAAAAAATTAGTTGATTTACTTTCAATTTTTTTTTTTTTTTTTTTTTTTTTTTTTTTTTTTATGCCTAAAAATCTTAATTACGAAATATAATGAAAATCAGTTTTTATTTAAAAAAAACCCGATTTGCACCTTTTAGCACCACCCCCCATAAAAAATAATAAATATTTAACAGCTTTTATCAAGCTTAGACTTAGAAGTATTAGAGCGAGAGCCCGTGAACGCCAGACCTCCGTTATTTTATAAAAGATGAAACTTTGTCAGCTCATGCTCCCAATAGAGGTAGGAACGATGGGCCATGAATGAAGTTCGGGTTATCGTGGCCTTGGCAGGTAAACGGTGCTAAAGGTGGGTAAAATACCAGCCTACTATCGTCAGTTATAAAGCGTGATTTTTTGATATTTCCTTCAGAAATGTACTTACGTTATAGTATAAAAGCTGATCTTTATATATATTACTCAGGCAATGAATAGATGATGTTTCCTCATCAGCCAGACACTTACCATCGTGGCAACCCCTTGCCAGACACCCTTAATGCTCATTTATTTTTAATTGTATTTACGTAATAGTATAAAAGCTGAGCTTTATATATATTATTTGGGTAATAATCAGATGATATTTCCTCATCACCTAGGCCGTTCTGACAGTTCTAACCCTTGCCAGACAAGCATGTAGGGTAGCTGTAGTAGCGAGCGCGAGGCAAGATACAAATGGCTGGGTGGGAGTGAGATAGTGAGTGATGTCTGTCGTAATCCTTCACCACGCTCTTGTATTATACTGCACATGTATTGTTTATTACTTAGTGCGTATTTACATCAGCTAAAATAATCTTATATGTTTGTGTGAAGTATTAATAATTAAATAGTAATTATTATTTAACTATACCAAATATAATAATAATAACTTTAGTTGTTAATGAACATGTTCTTGTACAAATATAAGATTATTTTAGCTGATGTAAACACGCACTGAGTAATAAAAATACATGTGCAGTAAAATACAAGAGCGTGGTGAAGGATCGCGACAGACATCACTCACTATCTCACTCCCACCCAGCCATATGTATCTTGCCTCGCGCTCGCTACTACAGCTACCCTATGTACTTGTCTGGCAAGGGGTTGGAACTGTCAGAACGGTCTGGCTGATGAGGAAACATCATCTATTCATTGCCTGAGTAATATATATAAAGATCAGCTTTTATACTATAACGTAAACACAATTACAAATAAATGAGCATTAAGGGTGTCTGGCAAGGGGTTGCCACGATGGTATGTGTAGAGAACGTTACTGACCTTGCATTAACAGTTATTATATCTAATAACTTTTATCTCAAATGGTATAAATAAAAGTTAACTTTTATATAACAGTGTTAAAAATAAAAGTTTTTTTTTTTTTAATTTATGCTCTTATAGCTAAAATTTATTCAAAAAAGGAAACGTTACCAAAGAAACATTAGTATCTAATTTCAACAAAAAAGGAAAACTGATCTTACGTAAATATTTACCCCAATTAGCCCCTCTTTCTTACCCCACAATTTACGATTTATTTAAAATTTGATCACCACAAATAATAAAAAAATTAGTTGAGTTACTTTCAGAATGGTTTTTTTTTTTTTTTTTTTTTTTTATGCCTAAAAATCTTGATTACGAAATATAATGAAAATCAGTTTTTATTTAAAAAACCCGATTTACACCTTTCCGCCCCACCCCCCCTAAAAAATAATAAATATTTAACAGCTTTTATCAAGCTTAGACCTTAAAGTATTAATTTAGTCAAACCCCTCCCCTAATTATTAAAGAAACTGTTAACACTCTTTAAAAATGTTAGTAAGTATGAAAGAACTAAATTATCTAATTTTATTAAAATCAGCCGTGACGTCATTAAAGTATTAATTTAGTCAAACCCCTACCATAATTGTCAAAGAAACCGTTAACACCCTATAAAAATATCAGTAAGCATGAAACAATAAATTATCAAATTTTATTAAAATCAGCCGAGACGTCCTTAAATTATTAATTTAGTCAAACCCCTCCCATAATTGTCAAAGAAACCGTTAACACTCTATAAAAATATCAGTAAGTATGAAAGAATAAATTATCAAATTTTATTAAAATCAGCCGAGACGTCCTTAAAGTATTAATTTAGTCAAACCCCTACCATAATTGTCAAAGAAACCGTTAACACCCTATAAAAAAATCAGTAAGCATGAAAGAATAAATTATCAAATTTTATTAAAATCAGCCGAGACGTCCTTAAAGTATCAATTTAGTCAAACCCCTCCCATAATTGTCAAAGAAACCGTTAACACAGTATAAAAATATCATTATGTATGGAAGAATAAATTATCAACTTTTATTAAAATCAGCCGAGACGTCCTTAAATTATCAATTTAGTCAAACCCCTCCCATAATTGTCAAAGAAACCGTTAACACCCTATAAAAATATCAGTAATTATGAAAGAATAAATTATCAAATTTTATTAAAATCAGCCGAGACGTCCTTAAAGTATTAATTTTGTCAAACCCCTCCCATAACTGTCAAAGAAACCGTTAACACCCTATAAAAATATCAGTAAGTATGAAAGAATAAATTATCAAATTTTATTTTAATCAGCCGAGACGTCCTTAAAGTATTAATTTAGTCAAACCCCTCCCATAACTGTCAAAAAAACCGTTAACACCCTATAAAAATATCTGTAAGCGTGAAAGAATAAATCATCAAATTTTATTAAAATCAGCCGAGACGTCCTTACATATTAATTTATTCAAACCCCTCCCATAATTGTCAAAGAAACCGTTAACACTCTATAAAAATATCAGTATGTATGAAATAATAAATTATCTAATTTTATTAAAATCAGCCGAGACGTCCTTAAGGTATTAATTTAGCCAAACCCTCCTCTCCCCAATTGTTAAAAGAACTGATAAGACTCAATATAAATGTTACTAAGGGTGAAAGTACCATAATTATCAAAGTCCATTAAAATCAGCCGAGCCGTTCTTTAAGTATTAATTTAGCTAAACCCCCCTTTCTAATTGTTAGAAAAACTGATGACTTAATATAAATGTTAGTAAGTATGAAAGAACAATGATCAAATTTTATTAAAATCAGCCTTGACGTCCTTAAAGTATTAATTTAGTCAGCTTTACCCCTAATTGTTAAAATAACTGTTAACACCCTTTAAAAATGCTAGTAAGTTTGAAAGAAATATACTGATTAAATTTTATCTAGCCGAATGAAATTTATCATAACTTTTAACTTTTATGTTAAATGATAAAAGTAAAAGTTTAACTTTTATATAAAAGTGTTAACAGATAAAAGTTTATTTTTTAACTTTTACTTTTATTGCTAGAACTTTTATTTAACTGTTATTTCAGAACTTTTATTTTAAACTCTTTTGAGTAAAAGTTTTTTTAAAACAGTTATTTCATAACTCTTTTGAATAAAAAATAACTGTTTCGATCCCTGTTAAAACTGTGTTTAAAAAACAGATTCAGTAAATGGGATGATAATAAAATGACAATTGCTTGTGAAGCTTCAACCCATTGGTAGCACTTCAATGAAAGTTCTTTATGAGAAGGTTTCTCTAACATCATGTTAGAATAGAACGTGAAGCAAGTTGAAAAACTAGTGAATTTAAATGGTTCTGGAATTTTACAATCAAAGTATAGGTACCTGGTTTGGGCTAAATTAGCAACATATGAAACAATAAGGTCTTTATGAAATAGTTTGTGACAGAGTAAGGGGTACTAAGGATTTTTCGTAGGATTTTGGAGTGCAAGGATTGGATAAGAGAAGAATTGCAAGGTTTAGTGGAGCCCCAAAGCTCAACTCCGTAAGTCCAGTTCAAATGGGTCTAATAACTGTCAATAATAAGTATTTTTTCATTTGTTGGAAACTTTGAACGTTTGTCTAGTAAATTTTTGTCAATTACAGTTATAGAAAAGAATATAAAAACAATTTTTTTTGTATGATTATTAAATTTTAATAATTCGAATATATAGGAAGTTTAATGGGAAAATATATCGATGATTTTGTACTCAAATTGTGAAACGTAAATCAGATGCCCTCTTTCATTTTTACGAAACGCTAAAACAGAGGGAAGTGTTATTACCGTCAGTTGTTGGATGGTATAAAATTAACTCAGCATTTAAGTTTTTTTTTAATTTCTATTTCAGTTGGTATCTTTCGTACTTCACCTCAGTCATTATCATAATAGGTAGCTCAAAAAAAAAAATGAATCCGTCACAAAATACGTTTTAAGTATCCAATAAATTACAAACTCGTTATAAGAGAAAAAAGTTAAAATGTTGGATACTGTAAAGGTCACTTGCATTTTTCATTCCTCGCCAGCCCAATTATAAACTTCTCCAACCAACCAATTTGAAGTTGAATAACACTTCAGTTAATTACATTTTAAATATAATCAAAAACAGTTTTTTCACTAACTCGTTTCACTTTATTTTAAATAGCTGCGAAATACTTTTATTCGCTTAAGCGTTAGAATGAATTAAATTATAAATTCAATTTGTTCCATGAATGATTGACAGCTAAGGAATAGCATTTGAGAATAGCAGTTGATTAAAATATTTAATGTAAGTGAAGAAATGGTCAGAGATGCAGTCAGGTAAATAAACACGTCCAAGTTTTTTATTTAAAAACTTGGACGTGTTTATTTGCCTGACTGCATCCCTAACCATTTCTTCACTTACACTACATCCTACAGTCAACAATAGAATCAGCATGATTAAGGTATTTAACTGAATTTTCCGATAATGTTTTTGTTTTTTTAGATCTAGAAAAAATAAAAATATATTTTTCTATTTTAGAATTACTTATGTTCAACAGTACCTTATTCCAATACCGGTTCAACGTTTTTTTCTCGCAGATTATATGGAGAAGTCACTGAACTAGCTCCTAGGTCCGAGCTCAGACCAGGCTGTATGCAGAAAGTTGTTATTTTATTCCTGTATCGAAATCAGGCTAGGGAGACCTGGAAAAGTACACCCTGCCTCTATAAAACGGATATCCTTAAACTGTGGAAAGTTCTGATGGTTGAGTTTAAATATTAAACCACAACACCTCCTACAACTGTTGTTCTTGAAACTATATTTCCTAGCCAAGTTTTCAAGAGCAAGGGTGGGGACTCGATGGCTGAGTGAGTAGGGGCTTGGCTCTCAGCGCGCTCGTAACCAGAAGGTCGTGGGTTCGAATCTCACCTTGGCGGGATAAAATTTATTTCGTGGCGAACCTACGAATAAATATAGGCCTTTCCACCCTGGCTGGAATAGGTAGGTAACCTGTTGTATAACCCATCGTTTCTGCCCAAGTTTGAGTACATAGCGACGCTAAGCCCAAATAATCAAACAATATTTACAAGCATCCCGGGGAAACCCCGAATCAAGCTTGAGTTTATGAAATATCATTAAATCTTAAAAACTTAGTTCGTCTATTCCTGTTAATCTATTAATGAAGTTTTATTACTTATTGATTTAGAAAAACGAAATGAACCAGGCTATAAACAAAACTAGGCTATTTATGTTTAATCTGCCTACAATAATAGTAAAAAGTTTTATTCCAATAATATTTCATAATTTTTCAATTATGTAGCACATTAAGTTAATACATGCTTGTAATTAAATAATTTACATTACAAGGTTGGTTAAGTGTAATAAATTAGAAATAGAGTACATTTATAACAGAAGGAAAAAAAATCTGCTCAAAATTTGTTTTTACTAGATAGCGGATATCTATCTACGATATATCATTACACAATGAATTTATAGAAAATGTTTACGAATAATATAGAAATAATATTATATTAAGTATAATAATTGCGAATGACTTTTGATATCTAGAAATAAAGCGACTTTATGAAATGTAAATCTCATAATCCAAAAAGCAAGAACCGTTTGACAGCCTTATAATGCGGTGCGAAAAGGTGAGCTAAGAAGGGGCTAAAGAGGATCCCTTGAAGGCATTAGGCCGCCCTTAAGGGAACCAGCAGGTGGAGAAGAGAGTACTACGAGGCTAGAGGGGGATGAGGCCAATATTTCGGGGGTCAGCTCTGGGAAATTGATGCCATCTCCGCTCTCCCTATCCCCCCATATTTCCATAATGAAATCACCTTCCTATCCCATCCCTTCTTCCCTCTGTCCATCCTCTTATTTTTCCTCCTCTCGCTTTTCATTATATATTTGTTTCAAGTTTGAATCATACTTTATAAAGCTTTACATTAAACATTTCTTTGTATTCAAATAACCTTATTATCATGGCATAACCTGGTCTCATAAATGTATAGATCTCCCGAAAATGTAATTAAAGAAACTTATTTTGCCTCAGAACCTTTTAACCATCAGAGTTTAATTTTAACTAATTTATATAATTTTTAACTAATCAGCAACGTCCGGTAGGGGAAAAGCGTAAAAATCGAATATCAAATGCATTCACTTCTTCAATCAAAAATCCTCCGAATCAGAATGGATACTTCGTATTATATCTTCAACAAAACCCTATATAATAATCTTAATACACCTAACGTCCTCGAAGTCTTACCCCTTAGTTTTTTGAAATTCCATTGAAACCTTTCGCATCATTATCCAGTTCCACACATCCTTATAATCCCTCACGCAGTCCCCGACACCTTTTTTAAATATTTATTTATGTCGGAGTCCTAGCAATGGCCATCCAATGCATTCAAAATATGGAATATTATGAAAGGACACGAGAGGAGAGAAAGACTTTGAGTATATGATGAGTTTTGTTTAAATTTATATCATTTCTCCCTGAAATTTTGACATAATTCATGAAGGTTTGTGATATGAGATTGGAATGTTTGGGATGCAGTGAATCGTTAAATATTCTAATATTTCAAAACCCTATCCATAAGGACAACAATGGCGGAATATCCTTCGGATAACCTAAAAGAACTCCTGGAATATTTCAACATACTATCCTTAAGGACAAAAACTAATTATATGTGACCCAATGATGTTCTTACGCCATCTTAAAGCAGTTTTCTCAAGGACGAAAACTAAGAAAATCGTTGTCTTGACAAAAAAAGTCGTCGTATCCTTAAGGACGAAAACTAATTCTAAGTGGGAAAGGAGATTGGCCAAGGATCTTCGGCCGCCAAAAACAGCCAGATCCATAATAGAAATATATGGTTCTAGATCAATTAAATTTACTGTTTATTTTCCAATAAATATATATTAATTTTTTACTAACATCAAACATTTTGGATCATGATTAACTAATAACACACTTGTCTTCAGCGTACATGGTGGGTGTGGACGTTACTAGGGTGAGTCTGAATATCAGATGTATAATCCGAGTTGAGGAAACCTTATTCCCATACTTCCATGAGGAATACGGATCAATCTATTAAAGAGATAGAGTAAAGTGGGTTATTAATCTTAAACTGTTTGTATTTTTTATATTATTGTTACATATTTGTTCCTTTATTTTATAGGATTCTATGTATTTTTCCTGCTGATCAGAAATCTGTTTATTACTGTAAATACCAGAAAACTATAAAAACTCCATTATGTGGTCTTTAAAAGTGTGCTAAAATAAAGTATATTTTCAATTTTATATTTACAATCTTCTTATTGTTGTTGGTAGGATTATGTATTGGATGTATTGGAATAACTCAAGGAGCTAATAAATAATTCATGGTCTAGGATCCTTTTAATATTTGTCCGGAACTGGAGGAAGCTGATAGGGAAATGAGAAGGTCGGAGGGTGAAGAAGGACAAGGGACAGCCCAGGACACTCTAGGAAGCTGGGCCTTTGCCGTTGACGATTGCCCTCTGAGTGTCAATGTTTGGGCTAGCTCAACACACAAAGGCTATTTTGCTTTGTTTTATCTAACTGTTGCAAATATCCACCCAGTACTCATCTCCTTCCCACTTAAGGGAAATGTAAGACTGCTGAGTATTCATTGATGAATAGAAAAAAATATTCGTTGAGTATCATAGAATTAGCAGTACAGCATAGTTTTAGGAATTTATCTCTGAATAAGCATCCCACAAAGAATCCTCCACCCTTGTGGTGGATGAGGACAAACGATAATTCTTTTCAAATTTTAACCGAATTGTATATTTTTATGGGAGTTACTGATTAGTAATTATAATTATTTAAATACTTGTTCAAACTAACTTTATTATATTATGGTGAACAATCATCGTGGAATTCCTTCGCTGAACTACTGGATTAGTAGTTTAGTAATTTAAAATTAAATTAAGTGAATAGTAAATGGTAAATAATTAGATAGGGTATCTAAAAAAAAAATATGTATCATTATGTTGGTACAAGAAATATCTAAGGGACGTTTTTAAGCTGATTACATATATTGATGACATATAAAAAAAAAAAAAATATATCTGAGCATAAATTGTATATATTGAAAAGACTAAATTAAAACTATATTTAACGAAGACACAAAATTATACTTATAGGTAATACATTCATTTGATAATTAAAAGTTTTTGTAACTTAATTGAATATGATTTTTTTTTAATAAGTTCATGAACTATTAAAAAAAAAAATTCACATTGTACAACCTTTAACTTTTCTTTTTCAAGTCACTCGTGGCTTAGCCATAAATTCACTGATGTAATTTTATTTCACTGTTACTTCATTATTTTCAATTGGCTCCTTCTTAATTTTACCTTGGGTCCGAAATATGTTCTTTCAATAGATCCTCAAATCCAATTGAATAATTAAACATATTCCTTCCTCAGAAAACCCCTCTCTTCTTCCCTGTCTTTTTAATTACCTCTTGTGTTAAATCACTGCGTGTCTAGTCAACTATATAATCTCTCAAAATATATTTTGGTTCTTTACTTTGCATATTAAATTGCTATATATTTAGATTTTAAGATTAATATCCTTACTTTGTCACAAATGAATAGATCCACAACGACCTTAATATCCCATATGTTGCTGAATTGGCACGAATCAGATACCTTTCGTTTCATAATAAACTCACTGCTCATCCAAATCCACTTGTTGCACAACTTGCTTCCCATTCCGTTCCTGGCAATCCTCCGAGGCGTCTGAAAAGAAGATGGCCCCGTGATCTTCTTTTGTAAATATTCATTAGAGTACTACCAATGGGTAGTTCCTCCACAAGTTTTATTCATGTCATTATGTCTCATATATACCACATATTTACTTGATGTTTTTTTTTTTTTTAAATACAGTTGTAAATTTCTATTAATAAAAGAATAAAAAAAAAAAAGAAAAAAAAAAAGATTAATATAAATATATATAGCTATATATAAATTAAATTAATAATATAATTATATTATCCATTTATAATTATTTTTTATCCGATAAGAGCATAAAGCATTTAAAAGCTATTTATTTATTTATAACTAATGTATTTAATTCAGATGGTGATTAGTTATCTGGAAGTATTTTGTTTAATTTTTTTTTTCTAAACTTTTGATTTTATTTTTATTCAGCCTAAAATTTTATTTTTTTAAGATGTACTTATTATGTGTAGTCTATGTATTTAGTTTTATATTATGTTTGATATATGGATTTTATGTTTGTTACTGTTCATTCTGAAGTCAGGTCTCCTGTGATTGTAATTATTTTGACATAAAATAGTAATTAATTCATTCAATATAAATTATATAATTACGTATGGACAAAATAAAGTAAAACAATTGGATCTTTATTTGGATCTCAAATAAACTCACCGAAACTCAAATATGCCGATACCACCAATCTCCATCCGGACTATTTAATTATCTCTGTAATGCTACTGTTACATGCAACAACGATCTTCGAATTAGGTAAAAATCATTAATAACAGAATTAGATGATTTACGAGAGTTCGAGCTGCAACTGGACTAACAGTATTCCAAAAACCGCATACATTATATTTTATTGTCAGGTTGATTAGATTTCAAGAAGATTGTACAAGAGGGTTCTCTTTCCAATCACGCACCCACACAATCCTCTTAGGTTAAAGTTTTATAAGCTATGATTGGTCTGACTTTACTGCTAGTTAGCTATTAATATTGGATTTTAAATAAGCCGAATAAACATTTTAAACGATGATCCTTCGGCAGAATTCAGATGGAAGATGTGAAAGTTAAATCTAGAAAGGAGGATAAGATATTGGAATTTATCATTTGCACCTTTGCTCTCACTCTTCCTCCACTGGCTCACAGACTAGTCAAGAAGGTAGCGCAAGGATCTCCTGGAGTCATGCCAAATGAACTTGGATCGGGAATCTTTAGCCTAAGTGTAAACATTGCATCCATTCATTTTTATCATGTTATGTTGTATCATAATTTTATTGATATGCATAGTATTTCTTTGATTCATTTTTAAATAAGGAATAAACATCCTGCCCTTTTAAATACTGTCTAAATAATGGTGTTTCGTAATATTTATCAAATCAGAAGTCTTCAATTCAAATAAAAAAGAAAATACAATATTTATTATTGGCAAGTAATCACATATACATTACTGAAGTCACGAAGATTTGTCAAAACCATACGAGTAATTAGCTTTAATGAAATTCTGGCTGGGATAAACGTTAGCTCTACGATACATTGGAATTTATGAGAAGACATTAAGATTTATGGGTCATCATTTCAGGGAACGGATGTTCACAACGGTACAATGAGAGGCAATTCGTTAAAATCTATTGATCCGGTTCTCTTCGTTGTCAATGAATCTGAATTAATCCAGATAGATGCTTCAATGATTTATTTCGTTTTGGCATCAGATATTTTATGAATACATCATCATGATTCACTTATTTTCGAGAACAAATGTGTTATTGTTGTCCTTTTTTTATATTTTGACGTGTCGTTATAGAGTTGGGGTCTTACGGTATTAAGGGTTATATTCTACTATTACGGGAAGACTTTTTTTTTTTCTGTAGTTCAAGTATTTGCGCGATAAAAATGCGACTTGTGCGACTGCGATCTGGATCCAGTCTTATGGTTAAAAGCGGTGTACCATATACATATGTTTTTATGGCTGTTGTAAACAAATGATAACTTTACAATAACTGAGACTGTTTTTCTTGTTTTTTTAATGAACAAAAATACAATTTTAAACTTAAAATTTTGTTGTTCTCATAACTGGAAAGGTAATTTAATAAAATTGAAGGTTTATATTTAATTAGATCAAATAAAAATATTGAATGTATATAAACCATGACTAAATATTCCGCTCATCAAAATTTATTAAAATTTCCAAGATTATCATTAATGATCTCCAGGAAAAAGAGGTGCTAAGCGAAATACTAGGCATACGAATTCACCATTGACTTTTTTTGTTTTGACTGGCTTTTGCCCAGTTGACCAACAATGGATTGGAACGTTCGGATCTTTCAAAATCACCAAAGCCCCAGGGGTTATATTTGGATTTTTAACTAACCAATGGTTAAATGAATCTATTAATTGAAGGGTTTGGCGGAAGAAGGGGTTGTGTAACAAAACATATTTTTAAGTAGATAACATATGTTTTGTTAACGTTGTAGGTAATTTAAGTTTTTTTTTTACATTTTTCTTTAGCAAGAAAATATTACATAGCCTATTCATATTCTTCATATCTCTTTTCCATGTTGTTATGAATTATTCAGATTTTGCTACATAACACATCTGCACACGAATTATCCATCCAATGAACTAGATTGTATTAAAAAAAAAGTGATATAACACCTTCATCCACTAAACCCTTCAATTATGAACCAT
The DNA here is from genome assembly GCA_003667255.2 of Euschistus heros. Lineage (NCBI taxonomy): Eukaryota > Metazoa > Arthropoda > Insecta > Hemiptera > Pentatomidae > Euschistus > Euschistus heros. Next base: position 534,485 of record RCWM02000313.1, read on the forward strand.
CTCTTGCTAAAAACGTACAGTAGATACCGAATCGGTTTAGTTGGAAGTTTTGAGCTATGTTCAATTCCTATTTTTGTAAGGAGCAAAACCGAAATGATGATCATCGAACCCTTTTGATGCGAAGTTGTCAAGTTTGCCGAGATGGACAATATGAGACAAAGGATTTAAAGATTTCAGAGCAACCAATCCAGGCAAGCAACATGCAAATGACCATCTCTCGTTGTGGCTTAGTTTTCAGATCTGATTGATGTCTCTAAAAAAAGCAACGACTATCAACGAGACACCAATGGAAACTTTAGTACCTGTAAACATAATCGAGACAGCGAGATTCGGGCGGAGATAGGCATGGTAAATACTTCTGTCATCCATGCTGTTTTCGATTCGATTGACATTCTCCAGCAAAATTCCTAAGTCGGCAGTGACATCTCCTCCAAAGGGCACTGGCCATTCAGATTTGCTACGGACTTTAAAGATATTGTTGTAACCAAATGGATCCGTTGGTGTATATCATTTGTCAGAGCCTGGGTTCCGGGTCGGTCATTTCTTAGCGAGGTGAATAGAGCGGGTAGAGGTAGCTGTCAGGAGGGGGCCGGCCGGGAAGGATGACCGTTGAGAAATGTCAATCAATAAGATATCCTCCTTGTATGGAACCTATCGCAATTATCAAGTTGCACAACATCTGAGGATTTAGAAAAGACAAATCAAGAAAAAATCTAAATAAAATAAAAAGTGGTTTTATGTTTCCAAAATTATGACTGGTGTAATGAGGTTCAAAAATTTTTTGTAACTTCTCCATTCATACCCGTGTAGGGATGGGTATTGATTCTCGATGTATCAAAGTATCAATATTTCCCCTTCCCCGATATTGCGATATTTTTTTATCGACATTTTTCTATCGATGTATCGATATAGACTTACATAGCGTGCAATATATCGTTTTCTCTATTTATAAAATTTCAACATTCAACTATACATTTATATTTTTTAAAAAGTACTAAAAACTCACGAAATTAGTTTAAATAAGAGAAAGTTTTTTGTAGTTGTTAAAGCAACTTTTTTTTACCTCAAGGCAATGAGCAATATAGATGACAAATAATTTGTTTACACAATATGTACTATGAAACATTCTTACATTAGGGATGTGGAAATAACAATATAACAATATATGAAACCGGAATTCATGTTGAAAGTTATGTCGTTAACTTCTGGTAAACTATCTTATATTAGGTATATGGAATTACGAAAGTATCAAACTTCTTATAAACTTTCTCACATTTAAGTTTTTCATTGAGTTAAGATTACAATCTGCCTTCACTTTTTCAAACACTTATATAATTTTTGTATTGTAAAATGCATTGATGTTTATTAGAGATATTTTTTATTGTTAATATCAGTGCAGTTTATTAGGAAAAATAATATACATAAGAGCTTTGCAAAGTGAATGTCACAAAATTAGGAATATCCCTATTTATTTTTACGCAGTATAGATGACAAAAATCTATCCACATAATACGTGCTATGGAAATTTCTGCCATTGTGCAAGTGGGAAAATATATCGATACATTTCACAGAATATCAATTTATAAAACACTAAATTCATGTTGAAAACTATCAACCAGATGTTCCAAAGTTCCTCAGGGATTGAAGGATCTTTAGTACAATTTAGATAAACTGGAATCCAGAATTTGGTGCCTCTGGCCATGCTGCAGTACACGGCACCTTAAAATAAATAAATAAAATAAATTCATGTGAAAGTCAAGTAGTGAAATCTTCTTACATTTGAGAAGACGAAATAGGAAAATATTATTATAACACACTAAACAATACAATGCAAATTAAAACTATAGAAATGGAAAATTACTTGTAAAGTTATAGGAAAGAGCTATCGATAAATGTAAAACGATCTGAAGCAACGGAATCGATCTGCAAGTGTGATGCGGGTTTTGATTGAATTTGGTGCTGCAGTGGTTCGATGCCGTTACCTAAATTAACTAAAAACGATAAAATAAACAGGAATATCATTGTAACGTGAGAGGAATATTTAAAATGAATCTCATTACAAAAAAAAAAAAATCATAGTACCTATATCGATAAATCTGGTCATCGATATTCAAAACTCCAAATTATCGAAACATTTTAGACGTCACTGATCCCTGTACCCATATCTCTGATTTGTGTCTGTAAAAAAGCCACTTATAGATTCTTATTGTTCACTAAATTCATGTTTTTTCATATTGGTTCTGATTTATGCTCATAATCACGTTCCGTTTTGTCAAAGCCGTGTTATACAATATACGAGAACAATTACTGTTGAAAATTAATAAGAAAATTATGATAAGCCGGTTTTATCAATTAGCCTGTAGCTGATCAATAATAATTACGAAGACGCTTAAAAGACTGACTTTATTGTTTTGGGGTCATTTATAAGGCGACAGAAAGTAGACGCTGAGATGGGCAAGTTGGATGTGTTCCCCTTACACCATTGAACTTTCCTCTCAGGAGTTGCTAAATTTGACTTAGCCAAGTGTAATTAGCTTAATTCACCGAAGAGTAAAGGCTGGCAAACATTCCCTCAGCCTCTCTTCGAAAGGATAACAATTCCTTTGACAGAAGAGCAACGAAGCGAGAAAAAAAATATTATATAAGGGAGCTGGGTGCAAAAAGCGCAATTTTGAAACTATGAAACTGAGATACTAAACTTTGAACTTTTATGTTTGATATAAAACTATAATGCAACTGAATTAATTAAAAAGTTTAAGTTACTCTGGATAGTATTCACGCTTGTGAATGATTAAAATGTTTATGGATAAATTTCACTTTTACATAATGCCTAACCTTCAACCTTAAAAGAAAAAATAATGTTTTTCAAAGCTTTTGTTTTCTTTTGTTTTGACTAATATATGGCAATTTGCCGCAATTAAGAGTAATAAGTGATAGTTCCCTAAGTAAACATTCATCCTATATTCAAAAGCAGATCAAAGAAATGATTATAAAACTATATCTATCAAAGAAAAGGAAAATATAGTGTTTATTCAAAAACAAAATCAATAAAAAAAAAGAATTCTTGGAAAAATAATTTGAAAAAGAAAAACAAAAATTTTCTCTGTAAAATCCTTTAAAAAAAGTCAAATAAGACATTTATAAAAATATAATTCGTAATTTTTTTTTAAATTAAAAACTGGTATCACCTGATATTCTAAACCAAGATTAAGGTGCATACTCTCTTAGAGTATCTCAGTGATAGTGAAATATTGGAAAGGAACATATAAATACGTTAGGATATGCCTGAAATTTGTAAAACACACTTACTAAATGTGTTATCTCAAGGGATACCATGCCACAAAATATATATGAATTCATACACACACACACACACACACATCTACATACATACATCTCTCTCATAGCGTCACTTTAATCAATATAATTACATTGCATCAGTTTTGCCTGTCTATGTCTATGTCTATTTGAGTGGACGCTGAGATTCTCAATAGTCATGAACAATGGTTCATTGGTTCAGTTGTTTTGTTTGGCCTAATTATTTATGTTTTCTTCTGTTGTTCAAATTGTTTTGATCAGCATTTATTTTTTGGGTTATCACTTATTTTTCAAAAATACAAAGCAAAGTAAGTTTAAAAAAATATATTAGTAATATAATATCACTCTTTTCGATATTCTCTTAAGAAATATGATTTTATCTAAAACGGGTAATACAGTAATGGACACAGCATTAACTTAGTGATCATAACTAATAACAGCATGGTTAAAAATATCCAACGCACTATGATATGTTCGAAAAACAGTTTTGCGCAATAAAAGTGCAAAATATTCTTTTCCTTTTGCACTACTCCTCTCATATAAACCCAAGAGAAATAGTTACTTATTCAAGATAAACGAACTACTTCTTCAAAGGCTCTTATCATGACTTCATTTATTCCGTTTTATTGACTTTTAAGAAAGATTTCAACTGGTTAGGTTTTAATAAAATCCCATTGAAGGAAAATAACTAAAAGTCTTAAATGGCCCGGAGTGATTCAATTTGCAATTTAATTCAGTTCTCAGAAGTACATTGAATTCGGTCTTTGCCTATTCCCAGAATCAATTTTGTTTGAATAAAGAAAAACGAAAAAGTATTAATTGAGCAGTATTTACCGAAATACTTCGTCGTTTTACCCAAATGTTTATAATTAACAATAAAGACTGTATAACAATCGATAAATATGCATCGAATTACAAAAAAAAAAAATCACAAATACATATAAATCAAATCTATCAGAACTACATCTGTGATAAGGTGGGAAATTAGAAAGTTCTTGTAAACATACACGTAAATATGTGTTGAATTGTTTGGGATTGAAGTTAGTATATATTTTTTGTCTTTATTTCGTGTTCAGTTCTAACGCTGAATTGATTTTAATAAATAAACTTTATTCTCTGGTATTTATAGCTTATGCATCATTATAATAATTGTAAATATTACGAGTAGAATATTGTATACAATCTTGGTAACCTAGTTACCTTATTACAAACATTCATTCTCAAGTTCAAAATTGACGTGAGGTAAAAATAAATAATAATAGAGGACAATAACAGAAAGTATTAATTGTATGTACGAAAACTAAACATATAAAAAATTTATATAAATTATTGTACCAATACTTATATGTAGCAAATTTTACACTTCTAACCTTCGTAACACATATTTGTTTTATTCGTATATAAATATTTATTAGATACTTTATAGTTAAAGGCGGAGGTGGAATTTAAACATGGTGAAAGTGGCAGATTGGGGCTTGATTGGGAAGAACCAGACATTGGATACTTGAGTAAGAAGTGTAGATTTGAATGATTCTGTGTGGGATAGCGTTAGAGATCGGAAGGATAACAACTGGTTTTTGAAATTGTAGGCTAGTGCTTAGAGGGTAATCCTTTTCAGACCATCGCGCAGTGGGGCGAATAACGTATATACCACGTTATGGTTCAAAATTGGAAGCATTCCCAATGGCTTTGCAATGTATTTAAAATTGTTGAAGAATACGATATTAATAATGTTTAAGAGTCAAATGAATAGTTCTTCCATTAGAAAAAATTGGTAGCAAGACTACGTAAAAATTGTCTGTATTGAGTATTATGTTGTTAACAAATGTACAGTTTTCATTTTTGTGTGTGGAGAAATGAATACAAAATAGGATTTAAAAATGGAACAATTGGAACACATCTGTTAATAAAATTGTAACATTAGTTTGTATTGTTATATTAGTTTACAAAATTTTTAAATTTATATTATTCAATTTAAATTATATAATTACTCTATTACAACTGTATCTTCGACTAAACTTCACTACTATTTTGTATTCAATTATCTAGTTAACTACAAATTTTTTTTTTTTTTTTTTTTTTTTTTTCTTGTTTCTTTTTCATTTTTAAATTATGTTTATTATTTATTTTTTTATTTTTTTAATGTTAGTATCATCTTGGTCACATCCAATTTTTTGTTATTTCTTAGTGGCACGCCAAAATATAAGTTTTTCATTTAAAAACTGGCTGTGTTTATTCAAACCGTCAACAATACAACCATCATCATGAATAGTTTTTTTTTTGTGTGTGGAGAAATGGAGAAATGGAACAATTGGGACACTTAGTAGCCGGTATTCTGCTTTACTCCAAAAACAATTTACTAAAAAAAAAGCTCCAGAGCCCTCCAAAAACGGGATACACAGGTTATCATAGATATGTATTGAGAGAAATACGAAAGAATCAAGAGCCCACTTAGTCCCATTTTTCCGTTATTCATGTTTGAAGAAGTGGCTTAGAGCGTTAGGGATTAGTTATTTAGCGGTAACCAGTGACAACACTGAGTACCAACTATGAACTTTCATTGTAAAATATTAAAACTACATTTGAAAACGTGAAAGAACATGATCAAGTGATGGACTGTTTTGAAGATTACGAATTCGTATAAGGGGGATGGGTTATGATGGGTGTTTTCGGAAGGAATATTTTGTATTCAATGTTGCTAATTATTAGTATTTGTTCTTGTTAGTGTTAACCTGTTAATTAAATTTTAATTTATATGTATTTTAAATAATAATAATAATAAGTCTGCTCACAACTCAACAAAATAAATTTTAAATTCACATAAATATATTAAAAAATAAATTTAACATATACAAATAACTCCACAATTATTAACGAATGTACAATAGGGTGGGCCGAAAAAACACTTTTTTTTAATTTCGAAATTGTAATAGCGCGGATAACTTGCGAATTATATAGACAAGTAAAAGGAAGAAAAATTATCGAAATCGGTTGACATCTTCCGGTCGCGCATAGGCCCTAAACTTTGAAAAAATATGAAAAAAACTTCAATTTTGTGATAATTTTTTAATATTTGGTTTGTATGTTTTCCTAATGTAATAGTTTCTAACGTCTTCAAATAGAGCCTAATTACATTGTTTTTGATTTGGTTAACATTAGATGATACCTTCCAGTCGTGCTTAAGCCCCTTCGAGGTGGTTGACGAAAGCAAATAGAACTCTCAGATTGTGCATAAATGAACAAAGTCCCTCACCTGAACTTCAAAAACTAGTTTTTTTTATATTGAAATCATACAGCCCAGTGTGGTCTACTATCAAAACCAGTAAACACCTTACAGACGGCCCGAAACTTGTTTACCAATCAATTCACTCTACCGGGTATTTGCCAAAACCTTTGCTAGATGTTGCCGACCCTATGATCGAACGGATTTTTTTCGCCCACCCACAACACTTACTGTTAGTCATGACTCAAGATGACAAGAAACGCATATGGAGAATTCTTTAGGCGAAACAGATGGATGTAATAAGGAAAACAGTAATTACATTCAGACCATCGAAAATCAACTATAATGCGCTATATTACTCTGTGATGGTCGGTGAATTATCTTCCTATTTCTTGTTGGCCGAAATCAGTGACGACGGGATCAAATGTCACATCGACAGTGGCTCAATCTCAGACTGAAACATTTCTTTCAAGCGATTCCCAGTTCACACGCAGGCTGTTGAACGCTGAGTAAAACTCGTCACGGAAGCCTCAGGAAAAGTTTGTGGAGCTGAATCTCGAGATGGATTTATGAAAAACACTCTACTGTCCAGGTCCTCCCTGCTCAACTTCATCAAAAAATCAGTCAATGTAAGTTACTTAGGCTCTATTTGAAGACGTTAGAAACTATTACATTAAGAAAACATACAAACCAAATATTAAAAGAATTATCACAAAATTGAAGTTTTTCCATATTTTTTTAAAGTTTAGGGCCTATGCGCGACCGGAAGATGTCAACCGATTTCGATAATTTTTTTTCCTTTTACTTGTCTATACAGGGTGAGTATCTCTTGTGTATAAAAAAAAATTGGGTGAAACTACATCAAACATGTAGCAAAATGCCGCAGATCTTACCTTTCTATTCCAATCCGTTGCAGATATATAATAAAACAAAGACTTTTTTGAGGAAACCAAGTTTTTTTCTATAAAAGCTGTAATATCTCTATTTTGCTTAAATATTTTTCAAATTTTGACCACATTTTCGGATTTAGCATTAAATTTTCTATAATAGTTCAGTACCTGTAACCTTGAATTTCACAAACTTGGTATCTAAAGAACAGCTTGATCTTCACCCGAAGTCACAATGCCTTATATTACTTCTACGCTCACCGTTTTTTGAAAAAAACTATCCACAAAACGTCAAATCTCACAAAAACTTGAAAATTTAATAAGCTTTCCAATGATATGTTAAACGTAATAAGTTTGTTTCGATTTCACGGAGAAATTTACTTTTGAAACCAAAAAAACATGGTGTTCTCATTTGGCATACAAATCAGTTACTTGTGTAAATGAAACATTATGACTATCCCTTAATGAAAATATGAATTTCAACCATAATAAAATCTTTATTGGATTAAAAAGGAAAGAAAACAAATTATTGTTTAATAGAAAATGAAGGAAAACTTTCAATAAAGCGTCACCAGATAAGAACATCTTATGTTATTACATTTATTTATTTATTATTATTATTTAGGATTTTATTTTATTAAATTTTCAATGTAAGGTTTAAAACTCAATGATAATGAACATAGACCATAATTTGCTATAATCTTCTATCACAAAATTGAAGTTTTTTTTCATATTTTTTCAAAGTTTAGGGCCTATGCGCGACCGGAAGATGTCAACCGATTTCGAAATTTTTTTCTTCCAAAATTTAATGCTAAATCCGAAAATGTGGTCAAAATTTGACAAATATTTAAGCAAAATGGAGATATTACAGCTTTTATAGAAAAAACGTGGTTTTTCTCAAAAAAGTCTTTGTTTTATCATATATCTTCAACGGATTGGAATAGAAAGGTAAGATCTGCGGCATTTTGCTACATGTTTGATGTAGTTTCACCCAATTTTTTTTTTTATACACTAAGAGATACTCACCCTGTATAATTCGCAAGTTTTCTGCGCTATTACTATTTCGAAATAAAAAAGTGTTTTTTCGGCCCACCGTAATGTACAAATCAAATTCTTATGTGAGCTTGAACATGGGCCTTCCCTCAGAGAGTATAGGTGTAGGCTACTGGGAAGACAACAATTTTAACAAATATACTTTACTTTGAATAATTCTTTTTTAATTGTACCTAAAGAAGCATCATTTCATATCGTTCAATATTGGTATTTTATAGCCCTAAACCTCTTACTCATAACTCCTATCTCCATACAAACTATACCAATTCATTTTGCTCCAAACAATACATAGAATTCGACCCCTTCTAAAATTTTTGTGCTCACTTAATCGGAAAGAAAAGCCATGTCCAGAGTCACGGCCGTTTCGTCCCACTGTGTGTCGTATCAGGTCCATTCTCGCATAATGGAATTAATAGTTGGGAGCTAGTCAGAGACTGAAAGTGCTGAGATGAGTCCATTATTAGTTACCTGATATTAGTTATTTCTTTTACGAAATTTATAAATAAATGCATAACAAACAACTAGCACCATGGTTCCAATATAACTATATATTTCTTTAAAACATAAAAGTTCTTATTATCTTCCATTTTACGATCTAAGTTGATTTTTCAACGCTCCCGTCTCAGTTATGCATATTCATGAATATATGTTAAATACGAGCGCTCATCTAAAATTATAATTAAAAGATACCGTGCATAGCAAATGGAGCAGATAGGAAGAAGGAGGGGGGGGGAGGAATTCACATTAAAGGTAAAGTTGTCGTTGAGAATTAGGAGCCGGTGCGAAGAGGAAAAAGTTTTGCAGTGGCTGTGAAATATTTCTCTAGGGCCCGGGGGACGGGGGCAAGTTTAGTCTTTCCCTGCCCCCGTGCCCCTTCCCCTCCTGTCCCCCTACCCCTCTTCTCCCGCCTCGGCACATATCCTCAAAGGCAAACATTCTTCACTCTTCTCTAAATACGCAGACCGGAATGTGTGCGCACCTCTATAAATATTACTTCAAAAACACAGGGTCCCGAGAGGAAAGGAATAGTGTTACCTCCTGCGAGGAAAAAACTGAGGGCGGTCATTAGACCAATACTTCTGTTGGTATAAAATCTAATTGTGGCTGATTTTTGAAGGAATCTTTTTCTAAGCATTATTTTTGATCTTCAGACAACATACGTCTACCAATTTATCTATTGATACCAAACTAATAAATAATATTAATAATTATTATATACTAGCGTCCCCCGTCGTGGCTTCGCCTACTCTCATAAGCAAAGAACTTCATAATTTTTACAATTAATTAATGTTTATTTATCAATTCAAATCTTGCAAAACAAATCATGGAAAAAGGAATAATGAATTCATAAGACATTCGAGTAAACTACATGTCAAGTTTCGTCTCCTTATGTTATGAGAATGATTTAATTGTTAAGGGTATTCAGATCTAAAAGAACCTACCTAAAGAGGAACAGTCGCTACAAAGATGCACTAAGTTATTGTAAGCTACGGTTTGTTAACTTAATCCTTTGAAATGATATGGTGGATTAGTAGGAATTATTGGGATTCTAGGCATAAATGCGATTTCTCCAGTGACTATTATGTTCTTAATAACATTTCCACGCACTGCTTGAATTTAAACCTGGTAAAATGCACAAATTAGTTGGTTTAAGGTCACATTAAAACATAATTAGACATCCTATTTTAAATTTGAAGGTATGAAGTAGTAATCCAGTTGGTCAGAGAATATTTACAATTTTATCAGCAACATATTGGTCGGTTTTCAAACTTAACTGGGATCCACATGACGCAACAATTTAATTGAAAAACAAAAATTACTTAACGTTTATTATCAATTTCAAGTTTTGCAACATCGTACCATTACAACCTATATTAAAAAAGCATATTTATCGCATTTTCAATAAAAATGTAATGTAAAATAAATAAATTTTATCATTTCTAAGCCTTCCTTGAACTATGTAGGCGATTTAGTTACAATTTAATACATATAGGTACATTAGTTTTAATGGTTAGTGATCACAAACGATAAATGACGTCCTGTAAGTAGTATAGATTAAAAGCTAACATCATTGGTTTTAAGGAGCAGGGTTTTCGGCAGGACACACAATAAGGGTATAGTCGATGAGAAATGTACCGCCCAAATCTGCCTTTTCTTAATATTATTCTTTAAAAACAATATGGCAAACATATTTTTTTTCTCTGACAATAATTTTTTCAAGTTTTCATTTCAGAATACTGAGCTAAAAATGACTAAAATATAATTTATGAAATTGTAAGTTCTATGACATCTTATGTTATGACATTTTTCTAAATCCACTAAAAATAGTATTACAAACCTTTAATCTTCAATTAAAACATAAATCTAAAGCTAATATAACACGGAACAATTATTTTTTAGAAACATGATTTACAGCTCAGTATTACTATAGTATCGCCAAACTGAAAAGTAAAAAAGTCCAACCGACTGTCAAAAGATTTCAATGAATTGAGTTGAAACAAATGCTTTGAGACCTTGCGAGCAATTAGCTGATGCCGAAATAAGTTTATGTTGCAGGATGTCGTGAATAGTATAACATGCCCATAATGAAATGGCAAGCGAGGATACAAGAAGATAAAAATATTCTAAATAAAATGAAACAGAAAATACAAAATATATTTATAGAGGAATCCAGTAAATAAGTGGCGTCCTTCGATAACACAAAAGATGTTTAATATTGAAAATTCAATACTCATGCATTATGTTTCATCTACTCGAGGAATGAATTAATATCTTACCATAATTCTATTCAGTTTGCCAATAAAAATTGTTTTTTTCTCTTGAAATAAAAATGCGGATTCCAGACTGAAGTTGACTCCTTGAAGTGCTAATTTAGTGCCCATCTCTTGTGCATTACTGAACCATTCTGTCACTTAACTGTTGCTTCGTTAGCCTTTACGGTCACTTTTCTTTTTTATTTTCCACTCATTAATTCCTTCTGTTGCTTTATAAACACTGTTGGCTCATTTTCTTTGAGTATGTACTGTCCTAGAATAATGTCTAATGTAAGGTTTTTTTTTTACTGCTATTTATTCTCTGTCTTTTTGTAGCTGTTTACATAGCGAATATATTGTTTCAGATAATATTAAGAGGAAGGTTTAATCATTGTTATTTAACTTTATTTTATTTCTTATTTATCTTATCTTGTGCTGCGATAGTTCATCATCTTATTATTATAAATATTAATAGGAAGACTTATAAATAACTGATATTTCTAAGTACTATCATTTATTTTTTCATCGATTGTTTCTTAACTACAAAATAATTATTTTGTGGTAAAGAAACAATCGAAGATTTAAATTTAAATCTATTTTTTGTTTTAATTTTTACTGTTGCGTTTATTTTATTTTTTATTAAATCCTTAAGTTGTTATTACTTAAGGTCAGTAGAATACACATGGTTATCTACTAACTTTCGACTTCTCAGCTAAAAAAAAAAAATAATAAAAAAAAATATAAATAAATAGTATGGTGCATGTTCTGTTCGAAGCTGCCTGCCTGTTCAAATCTTGTATTCTGGTATATTTTTTTATTTTCAAATTTTCAAATTTTACGAAAAGTAACCAAATAAGACCTTTTTCTCATTAAGTTTATTTGGTAATTTGTACTTTAAAAAATGTTTATAGTTTAAATTTTTTTATTTATTTATATTATATATATTTTTTCCCTTTATCATTCCAGTCTTGTCCTTGCTGCTTTGTATTATTACAGATTTATGTATCTGATCTTTTCTATGCGGTTTTTGGTATACTGTTTTTTATCCATGCCATTCTGTATTCCATTTGTCATCTGTTTATCGGTCTGTTATTTTTTGTCACATCTAGTATTTTGTTCATTTTAGCCCTGAAGAAGACCTGCAAGGCAGGTCGAAACCTTGGCACGTTTAAAATAATTTCTTCTTAGACGTTGTGTTCCTCTTTTACTGCATCCCTGATCATCTTCTTCTCCATTCATCATAACAGTCAACTATACTTTTATTATTATACTTTTTATATTAATGCTTTGATTCCTATTGAGATTACATTGGATGGCTGAAACGAATATTTAAAAAAAAATATTAATGTTTATTATTAATGAGTAACAATAATAACTGTTATTAGAGGTAACGGACGTAATTATTAATTTGATTTCCTCTTGATATGTAGAAGTAGATTCTCGACCCTATAACTTCTTCTCGTCAAAATTTTTCAATACATAATAAATGCATATAATAATAACTTTCGAATAATAGAAATTGTTTAATATGTATATTATTATGTTACATATTTACATGCCTGAGCCCTTGTACCTGGATTAATTAAATACGCTAGGTACCTGGATGTGATGGAGGCTGGGAGGATTATAAAGGGAGTCTCCCATGGTATGGGGCTAAGGAGCTTTGTACAGTTGACGACACTATGGGGCTTAGTAAGCTGTATCCCTATTCTTGCGACGAAAATCTTTAGCTGAATAATGAGCGAGAAATTCATTTTCATACTGAAAATCCTGAGAAATTCATGTATATATTTTAACCATTGTTACGAGCACACTTATAATAAATGAGAATCGTCCACTCCTAACCGAAATAGGTAAAGATAAAAAGTTTAATTTTTTAAAATGATGATTTAAAAAAATATCTAATTCAGTTCTAAATTTCTCGCCAAGGTCTATAAAATATAAGGGGAATTAGAAAAAAAAAATAATAAAAAGTGTATCTGTAAAATATTTTAATGTAAAATTTAACATATTGATGAGGTATATTTGACTGTTAAGTATTTAGAGAAGTAGATTGTTGGCGTATGCAGTCATAAAAATACACAGCAATTAAAAAAGCAGTTTTTTAATTTGTAATGCTAATGTTTCAACTCGCATTGCTAGCGTTCATCAGGGCTGGAAGTAGAAAACAAACAAAAAGGTATGACTGAATTGCAGAGAGTATAAAAAACAAAGGTATGAAAAGAATAAATATATAAGAGTGAAGACAATATTTAAAGAGAAAGAAGACAATACACAAAGACTATTAAAATGAGATTAAAATTAAAAGAAATTAAAATGAGTGACAGTTAATTAAAAATTAATGAGTAAATTTAACAATATAATTGGTAAACATAAAAACTGAGTAGATACCAAGTTAATGAAATAGTAAGGACCAGTTAATGAGTTAATATTTAAAGGGTATGAAGAATAATGCATAAAGACTACTGAATTAATTTAAATTTAAAGGAACTTAAACAGAGTGATAGTTAACTAAAAGTTAATGAGTAAATACTGCAATCTAATTGGTAAATATAAAAAATGAGTTGGTACAAAGTTAATGAGATGATGAGATAAAAAAATAATAAAATAAGATTAATAACAAAAGTTAGTTATATAGTTGATAGCACATATATAAAGTATAACATTGAGAAGTACAAAGCAGTAAAGGAGTGATAAATATTGGGGCATAAGTAATAAAATAATCATAAATGTATATAGTGGAAAGAGAAAATAAAGGAATGAGAAGCAAATGTGAGAAAAGTAAAGGTTAGCAAAAACTGTGCAATAACATTTAAATTTGAAGAAAGGAAAAGGATTTTTTTTAATATTTTTTTTAAATATCTATAATAAAAGAAGGGATTAATTTTTGAAAAAAAGGATGAGAAATCATTTTTTAATTGCTGTGTATCTTTATGACTACCATATATACCCCAACAATCTACTTCTCTAAAATTTAACATCTAAAATTTTATTTTTATGTTTTATCGCATAACAAAGGAATGGGGTACTTAGCGAATAATTTTAAATATTTAAGAATATAAACGTATTAATAAAACTTTTTATCTATTTATTTATTCTTGGCATGAGATATTAACATTTTTTTTGTTATTTTTATATCCATTATATTTAAAACTGCATAAAATATGTGTTAATGTGAAGTAAAACGATTAAAATGTCATGCCAATTACATGTAAAGATACTCCCCATTAGTTAAACTTTAATAACTGTTCTACATTAGAAGGTCCCTGGGCCATCTTCTTTTCACACGCCTTGGAGTGTTATCGGGAATCGAATGGGAAGCGTGTTGGGAGACTAGTGTTGCAACATATGAAACGTTTACATCGTTACAGATATGTTTATTTATGAACCATTAAAGAGCGTTAAGGATTTTGGGTTGTAAGAATTGGATACAATTAAAAAAAAAAAACATTTCATATTGTGCCTAAACCGTCTTTTCTTACTTAAAAAATTGTTTTCTTTTCCCTGATGAATGTGCACTTATAACATCACTTGCTACCGTTAATTCTAGAAAATTGGAATATACGTAAAAAATTACAAAAAAAAAATGTTTCATTTTAATGTACAAAGTCATACAAATTTAACTGAGACCCAAAACAAAATTTAAGTTCATAGGGTTATTTGATTTTTATATGTTTATATATAGAGTTATCGTGTTTATATATTAAAAGGGAGCTCCTATAATTTATAAACATAATAACCACATTATCTGGGTCAAGATATTCCTTATACTCCTAGTAACTCCGCTTTATATATTTGAGTATAAACCTAGTTTTGTTTATGTTATATATCGCTGTAGTTGGTAACTTATACTAAAAGTTGGGAAGCTGTATAAACTTCATTAAAAATCAATTGTTGCTTTATTATTATTGAAATAAGGAATAAAATGTGTTTACTTATTTAAAAATTTTATTATCATTTAACTAACACATGTTTCATTATAATTCTTACATTACTTTACAATAGTTTGATATCCCATGAAGGTTTCTCGCGTCATCAACATTAAACAATAAGAAAAACGATAACCTTTCTTTTAATTATTTAAAATATCATTTCTTTTTTGACAATATATGAACAATAAACAATAACTGATTTCTGCTGGATTTAAACCAATGATATGAACTTAACTAGGACATATTCTTTATTGCTCAAAAACTTGGAGCTTGGGTGTGATTTTATATCTAACGATTGAAAATATTTTTCCGAGCCCTCACCTTGAAGTATAATTCGCATAACATTATGATGTTTAGTTGCTATTATTTTTTTCTTCTTCAAAACGGTATTAACTAAGGGACCACTGAACAGTTTTGTTATTTACAAAAAACTTTTCGTTAGACACATTTTTGTAGTATCGATTTTTTTAAAGTGTTATAAGCATGTATAAAGTTATGTTAACATTATTCATGATTCATGCAGTGGTCATATTTTAAAATGAAACAATTCTTGAGATTGAAATAAAATCCACCAAACTTGTATATCCCTTCCATTCCTTTCTTCTCATACTTTTGCATATAATTTATGAATTATTTTTATTTCCCCTAAAATACCAGTAATTGTTTTTTTGTTTTTTTTTTACTGTTTATAGATATTCACAGCTGTATACGTTACGTACAACAGATAAATTTTAGGAAAATTATTGAAATGACATGTTAATAACATGTAAAGAACTACTCATTAGCAGTACTTTAATAAATAATGTACATCAGAAGGTCTCTAGGTCATGTTCTTTTCAGGTGTCTCGGAGGATTATAAGAGCTTACTATGAAAGGATAGGTATCTGGTTAGGGCAAATCAGCAACATATGAAAGATTAAGATCTTCATGGATAAGTTTGTTTGTGTCATAATAAGGAGCTTTGAGGATTTTGGATACTAAGAATTTAATAATAGAAGAATTGGAAGATTTAGAGAAGCCCCGTAGTTCAACTCCATATTCCATTGGTCTAATTAATGTCATGCAAATAAGTCTTTTGTGTTTTTTTGGGAGCTCTGAACGCTCTTCTTGTAAATATTGGAGTAGTCGGAAACGAAGAGCAGTTTCCCATCTTTCAAGTCTGTTATGTAAGTTTAAATGTTGAATCGCCATTTAATCATTAATTAATTGTTTAAATTAATTTAATAACCTCGGAATACTTGATGTGAAAGCTGAGTCATACTTGTCTGACGTATCAAGTAAGCTGAAACGGAATACTTGCATAGAATGGTCGGTAAATGAATAAAAGTCGAGTTCTGAACCTAAAAGGTTCTCTTGGAAAGCTTCAACTCAAGCGGATCATTTTCTTCGAGGAGATATAGAACAAGACCGTGAAAGATCATGGCGGCCCCATGTTTCCCCGAGGATCCTCTACGGGGATTAGATATAATGGATAAGAGGAAGAAAGGGGGAAAACTCTTGCTTAAATGAAGAGGATGTGACATGACTATTTCGTCTCTGCTCCGTTCAGTCGAGGGACCACTATCCTAGAAATAGCAAAGAGAGAAGGAAAGAAGAATCATATCGTGCCATGCCCCTAAAATGTTATGTTATCTCAATAAAAACCAATTTTATCATAGAAACAAAATGCCAATTATCTTTTATAATTAGTATTGACTAAAATATATCCTTAATCCAAAATAAGATTTCAATGCTGATTTCAGTTAAAGAAATACCTATAAAAATTTTTAATTATCCAGGAAAATGTTTAACTTCAGTCGGTCAATCCCATGATTACCACTTAACTTTTTTTTTATTTTATTTTTTTTTAACAGGATATGTCTTTTGGCGGGGGGTTTATACTTTTTTGGTATAACGTTTTTTTCACACTTAAAAAAAACATAACTTTTTGACACGTTCTAGCTCTGTTAGCAGGAACGAAACTTGGAGATTTATCAGGGGGAACAAAGATCAGTTTGCCACCCCTATATTCCCTCTCCCTTGCCATTAAAATATAATACCTCCCTTACAGTATAATAAAGTTTATACATTAAAAGAAATCAAATAAAATTTAAAAAATAGTAATTGTGATATTATTATTTTGAAAACGTTTATAATAACTTATTATGTTAACTTTTCAAATTATGTTAAAAGTTCAAAATTTGCCGCCCGGAGAACGTAACCCTCCTCCTGCCCGCTCTTGTTCCGGGCCTGTCAGTCAGTGTTGCTCAAATCAAAACTTTTCCAACAGTTTTCTAATAAGAAATTTAATGGAGTATATTTTTTTGTATAACATTTGTCGTTGGGAATTACCGTTTAGGAGTCATTTTGGTTTGAATGAAAAAAGTCACGATTACCTACATTTTTAAGTGTTGGAGCTTTTTTGACTCGATCTACCTTTTTGTTAGTGTTCCTCGAATCGAAACTTTATCGACAGATCCCCCGACAGAAATTCAATGGAAAATATTTATTGTTATCTAATATTTGTCACTAGGACCTACTATTTAGTAGCTACATTGGTTTGGATGAAAAAAGTCGCGTTGTAACGTTTTTACTAACCCCCAAAATTGTAATATTTTGCCAAGCTCTAGCTCTATTGAGTTGCTTGTATTTAAAATTTTACGTTAGGTTCCTGTTAAGAAATTCAATAGAAAATATTTTATATATATATATATATATATATATATATATATATATATATATATATTAAATTTTGTCGCTAGGACCCTGTAGAATCTGTATTCGTTTGAATGAAAAAGTCACTTTTGAAACCCCTCCTTTCTTTCAAATTTTTTTTATTTCCAATAATAATTAGTTTTTATTTTAATTAAGTTTTATATTGAAGTATTCGGTCCTTTTAATTCTAAAATGTAAATTGGGAAAAGCAGTAGATTGTAGATTGACATATCGATCATCTATTGTATTTCTCAGTCAAGGAGAAATTGATTTTTAGTGATACTTTATATGTTATTGTAACCATTTTCCTCAAATTTAATTGTATATAATTTATATAGTTGTAGATATCAATAAATAGTAAAAAAAAAAGAAGTATATATATATATATATTTTTTTTTTTTAATACCCGTTATCGAATTTAATTCACAATCACCCAAACGGTTAATCTATTCAAACTAAGGCACGGTGCACACTGGAGGTTTTATGAAACTGATTTCATGCAATGGGTTTCAAGAAATTGTTTCATTGCGACGTGCACATAGAAGCAACGGTTTCCCATCAGTTTCGTGATGGATTCTGACGATGATGTGCTTGAGTTGTGGTGGTGGATAAGAAATAAGAATAAAAGCGCAAGTCCTGGGTTCACCCGTTGATCAGGGATCGGTAGCACAGCTGTTTTGTTGTAGTTCGCGAACTAAGCAGAGATCCTGGTAAGTTAAAGGATTTTTTTAGAATGTGGACGCCACTTTTTGATCGCTTGTTAGAACTTGTGAATCCACTAATAACTTAAAAGGATGTTAGCTCTGAGTGCTAAGAAAAAAATAGCAATTACACTGAGATAAGTGAAAACATTTTTATTACTTTGAAATATTTACGATAATTGTCAAATATTTAACAATATGAACTATTTTTATAAGAGATAATAATTTAAAGTGTTGGAAAATCTTTATAAAAAGGGGAAAGTCATTGTAAGTGAATAAATGAAGCATACATGGGGTAATATAATAAAATACATGGGGACTGATGATAAGTGACGTAAAACTGAACAGGAAGCCGATTTCTTGAAACCCCGTTTCTTGAAATTAATGAAACTTGCGTTTCATGAAACGCTGTGTGCACCAACCTATGTTAATCTTATCTATCTGTTGCAAGCAACTTCAGTTTCCAGAAACCAGTTTCTATAGTGTTCTTAAGTAATAATTTAAAAAACATTTTTTTGATTTTGACTTTTTTGTTTAAAATATACGAAATAGAATGATAGGAACTAATGGCTTGAGAATCTAGATCTAGAATGTTCAATTTGTTGTAATATTACCTGAAATCTCTGAAACAGAAACAGTTACTTTGTTTTCATTGCTATTATTAGTTATGAAAAAAAAAAAAAAAAAAGATATTAGATGGCTGGGTCTGTGTTAATAAGACAAAGGATTAAGGTGAATGCTTCTCTGATGGGTCGTGATAGAAACCATAAAAGTTCCCCTCCGCCATTAAAAGTATCCTCAATGTCCTCAAATAATAATGCCATATCTTTATTAAAGCCTTTCTTAATGTCTTTCATCTGCCGTCTACTATCATTTTTTTTTATTTGCACCTTTATTCCCTTTGAATAATATTTGAAATGGGATTTAATAAGTTCTCGACATGAATTTATTTAACATAATCTTTAATTTTATTTATACATTAACCTGTATAAATGTTTAAAGAAATAATTGGTAAATTATGCTAGTTATATTTTAACGAAAAATTGATCATATAGCAAATGTGTTTCTAAGGAGACATGATTCAAAAACGTGCATTTTAAATAATGTAAAATTTTCACAGCCTTGAATAAAATATGGATAGTGTATTTGAATTATCTTTTAATCCCAATTGCAAGTGACATGTATCAGGTGTGATTTGAAGTCAATTCGATACATTTTTTATATTTCATATTGAGTATTGAACTGAAACATGATTATAAATCAAAAATACAGATTTTTGAATAGTGTCACTTTTTAAATACATGTCCGATATGTTAAATATTATTTTTCAATTTAAGATATAAACCTATTTTTCCAAAGGCACTAGTGGGGTCTTGAATTTTCAGTTTTCAATTTTAATAATGATGTAATATAATATAAAATGTAACAATACAAATGTTTATTTTAATGCAGATTTTCAACCATTGTCACGCGACCCCCAAACAGTAAAAATAAATTAAAATAATATTTCGCGAACCCCAAAAAGTGAAAATAAATTAAAATAATATGTCCCCCCCCCCCCCCGCAAAAAGTAAGCCTAACTATTAATAATTGAATTTTGACTGTGGTTATGAGAAAGTGAGGGAGCAGAATCCTTCTAACTTCATTTTATTTATTTTTCTAATTTACCTGTTTTCAAGCTTTTTCTCAGCCTTCACTGCTGATGTTATGTTAGGAATAGCGTTGTAGTCTAATTTACCATAATATACCTACATATTGATTTGAAATAACTTCATATAAATTCAGTGCTTCATTATTTCCATGGTTCCTATACTCACCTTTATTCTTTTAATATGTCCGAAAAGTCTCAATCTCCTTCCCTCCATTTCCTCCAGGATATTCCTGTTTACTTCCATTCTTTCTCTCATTATCTCATTTCGGATTCGTTAAATGAAAAATCCAATCTCCACAGCCAGGAATCTTTTGCCTCACAATTTTTCTAGAGGCCATGTTTCTGAGCTGTATAGCATTAAGCTTACTATTAGCACCTTATATATAATTTTTTTTTAAACATTAATATATATATGTGCATTCCAGAGGACTGACTTTAACATTTCAATAGCTTTCCCGTCCATCGCTTATTCTTTTCCTCTGTCGCTCTTCCATTTCTTTCGAGGATATATTGATAATTACATTTTTTAAATGTATTTTGTCATTTACACGGAAAGGAATATCTGACGAATTGTTTAACGTTATTGTGCAACGTTATGAGGTAAAAGAAAGTTCTGATTTGATATGAGTTGGTTTGAAGTTCTGATTATGAATTTAGCTTAAGCTGGTAAAACATTGACTTATTTTAAATAAATATTTACTTCTAAGATTCAAAGCTTAATTCTTACGTAATAATAATTATTATTTATTTGTATACTATATACTTTATTTATAGTAACAATGATGATTTAAAAAAAAAAAAAAAAAAAAAAAAAGTAGTCGAAAGAGCGAATATATTATTCTGAAAGAATCATATCTAAGTATTATATTTTTCATTATGGATTAAGTTACTCTAAAAATTGTTCTCGTTAAGTTTCTATTATTTTCGACTGTGTGATGACAGAAGCTAAACTGAATAAACGTAAAATGTTTTAAGGCTAAATCACTTTGCGCGAATGTACTTAGGCTATTTGCTATGTTTTTCATCGGGAATTTTTAGACACTTCGGCTGTATTTAGGAATAATTCCGGATCAGATACTTATTTATAAAGGGTTCTGCTGAGAAAAGTGATTTGATAAATGGAAGTGAACGGATCCATTATTTTCTGATCATATATATTTTTAGGCTTTGGGATGTGAAGTTTTCTACTTCCAATTTATCCAGTCTTCCAGTAAGTCCAATTATGGTATGTGCTCTTATCACGCTTTAGAAGGAATTTTTTAAGACTCCTTGTGATGTATACTGTTACCTTCCTTGAGTTCTTTGTTGTGTTTTGAAACTGTTGGGTGAGTCTTGCTTTTAATTGATTGATGTTTTCTTGGGTCTGAACAGCTTAGAGATATGAACTATGAATAAATGCCTTCAATTACTTTTTATGTGATAAAGCACAAGCGCTATAGACCTATCTAGTAACAGCGATTGATTTTTTGTGAGGCCAACACAAAACCAAATCTCTTAAAACCTGGATCCGTTTGTGCTGATGAATGCCTTAGAGCTAGAGAACCATGTTATCTAGTTATTTATAAGTAGCTATTTACCATTATTTATCGTCCCTTAAATCATTGGTAGTAATAAATGATAGAATATCGGAATAAAAAGGTTGTTGAGCTCGGAACATTTAGGGTAAGGAAATGGGGTTTTCCAAGTCCAGGTAGGAAAAAAGGGTTTCTCTCCCGGTCAGCCCATTATACCTTATAATTGGAACTGTGTCTCCATCAAAACCAATCTTTTTGACCCAATTAGATTTTTTTTTTCGTTATTTCCCTTTCGGTGAGGATTTATTTTTTAAAGTAAAGTTTTATAAAAGATTTTTGTTGCAATTATTTCTTTATACATGAAATTTTGGATGTTATATTGTTTCTGACGAAATTTACATTTTCACTTCTCAATTATAGAATAATGTAACTAATCCATGGTTTATTATTATTATTAATTATTTCACCGAAAAAATCAGTGTTTTTAACCTAAGGTTTTATCTGTGCATATTGCATTCACATGGCTTTATGTTCTGTTTTAACAACGATCTAAAAAAAAAAAAAAAAAAAAAAAAAAAAAAAAAAAAAAAAAAAAAAAAAAAAAAAAAAAAAAAAAAAAAAAAAAAAAAAAAAAAAAAAAAAAAAAAAAAAAAAAAAAAAAACCCAGGAAAAAATTTATGTTATTTGTTTGAAATGTTAATGTTATTACTTTACTTGAAATCAGCTTAAAAAAAAAAATTAAAAAATATACAGTCGTGGATTCTATGTAGGCTTTTGTCTTATAAAAAAAAAAATATTCCACCCGTATATTCCAATATATCTACCATACATCCAAATATGAAAGAGTTATATATTATGTATATTTATTTATTTACAAATCATCATTATGTGTATATTATATGGTCATATTCTATGTTATCTGTTGTGAAATGTCCGCTTTTAATGATATGTTTATTCTACTTTGATATTATTTATAGTTAATATCATTTCTGTTTCGACTATTAGTCCCAAAAACATAGATACAAGGTGATATCGATTTTTTTTTGTTCTAGTTCAACAGGATCTTCAGCCATCTTTATTTTTAAATAATGAAAGCAAATGATTGAAGATTGTCATTTAGTTTTTCCTTCAAATATTACATTTCAGCTGCTTTCAAAGGCTATTGTAATGTTATACACAAGCAGAGAATGGGATATAACATTAAAAATAACAGTAATACTAAGGCATGAGGGATTCAGCACTCAACGGTGCTATCTCAAGGCGTGACTCTGCCTTTGTGTATAGATAATGAGATCTCACATTCATCTCCTTTTCAAACCGCGTTGTGGAAAATTTGGAATTGGAATATTGCCATATTTTGAACCTGATCGTTAGTCTGTTCACTATTGTCTTGAAAATATTTGTAAATTTTCTGAATACAAGACTAAACCGCTCGTTATTTTCGATTTCTTCAAAATATATATTAGGCATTGTTCAAACCTTCCGATTAATTGCAAGTGAGTCATTTGACAGTAATTTGATCTATTTGGACATATGGAGTCGAGCTTTGAAGCTCTACTAAACCATACAATTCATCTCGTATCCAAGCCCTATAATCCAAAATTACATTCGCAAAATCCTCTATTTCCTTACTTTGTCGAAAAGATCTTAATGTACCATGTGTTGTTGCTTATCCACAAGCCCCAGCCAGATACCTATCCTTCTATAAAAAACTCCATAACCATTCAAATGCACTGGTATCATATCATAACTTGCTTCATATTCTATTCCAGTTAACCCTCCAAGGCTACTGAAAAGAAAGTTGCCACAGGACCTTCTAATATATACCTTATTATATAAGGTGCTATATTAGAAGAACTTTTTTAAGCACTGACAAAGGATGTCGCTTACAGTTGTAAATTTTAATAAATAGCTAAAAAGAAAGTATATCAAAAATGAGAATGTGGCTCGCGACTGTCAGGATAGGCAAATCTAATGTAGGGAGATAATTATATTATTACTAGTTCTATAAATTTTGATGGGGATATTTGTATTTTTCGAATATATTTTTTTTCCAGCCGTATTTTTAATATTTGTTGCCGTTTTTAGAGATCAATATTAAAATAAATGCCGTTCACCATTTTGAAAAGATATTACTATCACTAGAAACACTTAAATAATATTGAAGCTCTGCTATTATGAATGAAAACAAATAACTTCCTGACGAAATAAACGATTACAAAAGGAAGAAAACTATTCCGTCATTCATTTGTCAGTTTACACAAAGGGTTGGGGCCGCTCGGTGGGGTTGAAGCTCTTTCTTAATTTAATATTGTTCTTAGCCCTCACAAACGATCCTCCTGCGGCCTAGCTAAAGTGTTTTCATTTGCTTTCCAGTTGAACCTTGAAATTCAGTTAAATTGTAATTTATGTGGTCCCTATTAAGCCAGGAAATTGTACTAAATTAAACTTAAATATTTTTCTTCCAAAGTTTCGTTTCGATGTTATCCCGAATTTATGTCCTTTAAATAAATCATTAAATTTAATGGCAATACTAAATTGCTAATGCGGAGCCTAATAACAGGAGAGGCCGGGCCATTTGGATGACGATAAGCCAACGCTATCACGTAACACTTTATTACCCTCGCGTTGGCGTTGGATTAGCAGATTATTGTTTGATGCGTGAGGTTTCCTGGTACGTTCCCAGAAAACGAACAAACGCTTTTAACTAATATCTAGCGGGCATATGCCGCATTTTTTTTTTTTTTTTTAATTATTATTTATTGAAATTCACAACTGTATGTACAATGTAAAAATATAATACATCAAGTAAATACGATGATAATGATAAAAATGACACGTCTCAACGGAGCTACCCATTGGTAGCACTTATATTGGTTATATATAATGAAGCACTATATTAAAAAGTCCCGAGGCCATCTTCTTTTCAAGTGCCTCGGAGGATTATCTGGAATGAAGTAAGAAGCAAGTTGTGATACTAATAGATTTGAATGGCTGTGGAGTGTGAAAGGATAGATATCTGGTTTGAGCTAAGTCAGAAAGGTAAGGTATATTATGATCTTTGTGGATAAGTTTGTTTGTGGCGAAGTAAGGGGCATTAGTCTTCTTAAATCTAGAAGGGTGAAATAGAAGTTAACAGCATGAATTTCATAATGGATTTAGTGTTTTATATATTGAAGTTTTTTTTATTTTCCCTTCCCTAATGTGAGAAAGTGTAACACAAGTTAACATTAGTTCCCAAATAGATTTGGCGTTTTATATATTTGTATCTTCCGTTATGTGAGAACTACAGGTTTCTCTTACGTATATTTTTTAATGATTCCATATTACTTAAAGTCGTAAGGTAAGAAAGATAGTAATATTGTTTTATATTCAATAAAACAGATTGATAGAAATGTGAGAAAGTATATCAGAAGTTTTATACTTTCTTATTTCCGCTTCCTTAATGTGAAAAAGTTTATTAGAAGTTACATTACTTGTTATTTATTATTTACTGTAATAATGATCCAACATTGATGTTGTGTTTTAAATTTTGATATTTTCTAATTTTCACTTCGTTATTTTCTTATTTAACATTTTATTATGATAAAGTATAACATATATTAATATAAGTTTGAACATGGATTTAGAGGTTGTGCGTAAATGAAGGAGAGTAAACTTCCCCCCTGGAAAAGTAGTGACGAAAACATTGAAATAAATTGGAACAATGTTAGAATCGATAAAAGGAATTCTGTGTTCTGGCTAGAGCGCCTCGTCGATACAAGCACTCCAAACATTTTGGTTTATTTCACTATAGGACTAAGTTTGTAATACGTTTTTATTATTCGGGAAACGTATACTATTGGGAGTTTTTTCGATTTTTGAGCATTTATTTAGAAAAAATGGTACAATGTATATTATTCAAAGTATTTTCCATCGCTAGCTACTACTTTTTCCCATCTTTCTGGCAATTTACGAAGACCAGCTCGGAAGAAGGCTTCGTCTTTTGAGGCTATCCATGAATCCACCCATTTTTTGCAATCTTCATAAGAAGTGAACCGCTGGTCAGTCAGCTCGTGTGTCATGCTTCGAAACAAGTAGTTGTCAGAAGAAACAATGTCTGGAGAATACGGCGGGTGGGATAGGACCTCCCATTTCAGCGTTTCCAGGTATGTTTTGACCGGTTTAGCAACATGCGGCCGAGCGTTGTCATGTTGCAAGATTACCTTGTCGTGCCTTTCCCCAAATAGCGGCCGTTTTTCCTTCAGTGCACGGCTCAAACGCATCAACTGAGTTCGGTAGAGGTCTCCCGTGATCGTTTCATTCGGTTTCAGCAGCTCATAATAGACTCATAATAAACCTCCGAAACCAGTACTCACAAGTGGAAATTGATGGAGCATAGTCCCATAAGCCTCGCAAACTAACTGATGGGCTTCAGCTGCTTTTTTCCTCAAATGAAAGCAGAAAAGCAAAGCTTCCCGCAAATTCGTCTTACTTGGCACAAAAGTTGACATGTTTAGAGAGCAAAAAAATAATGTTGTTCACACTTCAGAGAAATGACACCTACTGAAAATCAAAGCTAAATGATGACGCTTCAACATGAATATAGCAACAAGTTGGCCCGATGGGATTAGAGACTAGTAATACCATATTTACATAAGTATAGATTTTCCTATCTCTAAAAAGAACATTCTTCAATCTACTGGATTCAATGAATTTACTAGAAATATTCCCTAGGTTATGTAGTGTATGAGGCTTATACCTAACAAACATAATTTTGATTGTACTATAAAAGTTTAAGAGTTAGCAGCACCGTTTTAAGTGGTTAAAGAATAGCGATTTAGGCAAATCCATTAAGGTGGCTTGGGATTATCAGTAGCATACTACTTGATCAATGGGATAGCTAGGACAGGTAAATCCTTCATCGGCAAGGAATAGAGTATATGTATATTTACTCTATATGTATATTAGTGTATTCTGAGTATATTTAAAGTTTTCGGACGAACAATATGACGGTGAAGGAGTTCAAAAGTTAAATGAGAAAGGAGGAGTATACAGCGAGAACCTAAGAAATAGGAAAAGGTCTTTAGATTGAGAGAGGTGATTATGATGAGACGCTGATGAAGGCAAGAGCTGTTTGGAGAGAGGTTGGAAGACCATGGACTAGATACCGGCTTAGGCATTAGCACTAAACATAAATATTACCAATACTGTAGTAATTTTATGAATTATTATAAGTGTAAATATTGAGTTACAACTATAGTCTAAGCGCTAGCTGATGACACTTGGGGAAAAGTGGAAGGAGGGAGGTGTGGTTGGTCAGGGCCAATGAGAGTGGTAGATTTATGGTAATGTATTCCCTAGGTCTATCTATACTTTTAAATTTAACCTTACAGACTACTTCAACATTTACTAGACAAACGATCAAACCTCCCAATTCATTAGAAAAGACTTATTTACATGACTGTTATTAGACCTATTTGGACGTACTGAGTTGAGCTTTGGTGCTCCACTAAACCGCCCAATTCATCTCGTATCCAATCCTTACAATCCAAAATCCTTCGAAAAATCCTAAATGCCCCTTACTTTGTCACCAATAAGCTTATCCATAAAGACCTTAATGTTCCATATGTTGCTGAGTTAGCTCAAACTAGATACCTATCCTTCCATAGTAAGCTCCATAACCACTCCAATCCACTAGTCTCCCAACTTGCTTCCTCCTCCATCCCTGATAATCCTCCGAGGTGTCTGAAAAGAAGATGGCCTAGAGACCTTTTAGAGTAGATTTTATTGAAGTGCTACTAGTGAGTAGTTCTTCACAAGTTATTTACATGCCATTGTATTCACTGTCAACACATTTACTTGTTTTATATTATTCTGTACAGTTGTAAATATCAATAAATGAAAAAAAAAAAAAAAAAAAAAAATTTAACCTTTTATTCATTCCTTGTACAAGTGATCTTATAATATTATGAAAAAAATGTTTTTACAATTTATGATTAATTGATAATTCCCAAATAGCTACACATTAGTATACAGTTGGTAAACGCGATAAACTTTACGAAAAGAAGTCCTATCAATCAGATAGATCACACACCAATGACTAAAATGTTTGGTAAATTTCGAAGAATTGTAAGAATATAGCAGTTAGAATGTTTATTTGGCCCTTTAGCTTTGATATTATAAATATACGAAGAGAACAAAGAGAGCCCATAATGTGTTCCTGTCAACTATTTTTCTCAGTATTAGCAGCGTTTCCACAGCACAGAGCCGCGTGTAATTTTCGAAAAATCCTTGCTCTTTTATTGTAGCTAACAACCATCCTTAGCTCAATACATGTCAGTGTTCTACGAGTTTAGTATAATGCAAGTATATTATTATATAAATAGTAAATAATAGTAAACATTTATTTTCAGTATTATCTGTAATTATCAGTAGTTGCAATTGAGTTTTGTTGAGTTAATATAAAAATAATAAATTATTAATTATGTATTAATAATTTTAATGCTTAGATAATTGTGATAGAAGTATAAATCAGGGTTTGCGGTTTTGCAATTATTGTTGACACTGCGTATAATCAAATATAGTTTTTAACGACAGCTGAGGAGGACTAACGGTTTTTAGTTTTACTCAAACGGTAAAACGCGAACTGGTACTTATGTAAAAATGGATTCCTAAGAACCGTGAAGCTAAATAGTTTTAGAGAAACAACACAAGCTGGTTTAGAGTTGTATTGATATGGTAAGTGGCCAAGTTCGTGATGGAGGAAGTGTCGGGAAAAATTAATTTTGGCCTCCCGCACGCAGCTTCGCATTGTTTATACTTCTGCTATTCGCGTTGTATGTAAACAACCTATTTGAAAATATATATGTAATGTGAAATTTTATATTCACATATTTAGCATGATGTTATGGCAATCCGTCCATTAAATGAAGTTGGGATACATTTGTCAGTTTAATTTCTATATACAGAGATAAGTAACAAGTTAAATTATTATGTTTAGTCAGCGTAACAGCATTTTTCATCCTATAAAGCTGATCAAATGGTTATTGCTACCGATAGACTACATTGGGAATAAAATATAGAAATGGCTAGTTTTACCTTATTTTAAAACAGATTACTATACTGACATAAATATTTATCGCAATAAATTAAATAAGTTTGAATGACAATTATTTTCTTATTTAAATTCCTGGGCAATCGTAATAAGAACTTCAGCTTGACATAGCTTCCCCCTCATCCAGCATAAATGCCAGACATAGAATCATAAAATTATCACCTATTGAGGTCAATAGTTTATTTTCTTCGTGGATAAACATTCATTATTTTGAATGAAGTTAAAAATGTTGCTCACGAGTTCTTCGATTCTAAGCCCAAGGAGTGGTATCATCAAGGAAGTCTGCAAATGGCTTCCAGGTGGTGTCAAATCACAAACAATGGTTTGTATTTTGATTTTTAAAAATCACAGTTAATTTTTTTAAATTTTAATCATTACCCTAAGAGATTGTCGTCAGTAATCAACCAATAATGAAGGGTGGGATAACAATCCTAAATATTAATAGGAATCGATCAATTGTATTCTGATATTGTCCTTAACACGATGGGAAACATTATCTTTTACAATATGTAAATGTAATTGAGGAGTTATCGGAGCTGGGTGGCCGTTGAATCCTATTTGTAGAGTCAAGCTTAAACGTGAGGCACTGCAGTATAAATATATATATTATTTATTCAAGGATTTGCTGGATCAGTGGAGGGAGCGGAATTCCTTTCTGCTGGGTACAAAAGCCCCTAAGAGAGGTTTGGACCCAATGTTCCCTGCGCTAATGTATTATGTAACGAGTTGTGCCATCTTCCTTCTGCTCCCCTTCCTCCCCCCTCCATTCTTTGTCCTTCCCGAGCTTATACAGAAGCTCGCTATCAGTATGTCCTTTGTCAATTCGTCAAATATCAGATCCAGAGATTATGGCCGTCGATTGGTCATTTGAAATCCTATTTATTATTCTTCGAAGGTCGATTTGCAGTTATAAACTTAAGTTAATGGACGTCGACATAAAATGAACTTCTACCATGGCAGTCGCCGTCAGGTTGATTCAAGCATAAATCCTTTTATTGGGAGCGGCAGTATACCAATTAGGAACTGATTTTTTTCTTGAACTGTTCTTAGAAGTGATTGATTTTTATTACATAACTGAGATCATTTAAACTGTTACAAAAATTCAAATCTCTTCATTTTTAAGTGTTAGGGTTACGTAACAAAAGGTGAAAAAATTATAATCGTTACATAATCCTTAGTTTGTAAAAAACGTTTTATTCTTTAGCATCCTTCTCGTGCTATAACTAACGAGTTTTTTAGTTTTTTTTTATTATTAATTTCTTTTTCCTGCGGTCTAATATGGTCCTTTGATTCCGTTTTACTCTCGTACGGATGACAAGTCCAGGAAAAGATTATACCCCCGTCCACTGGGTCCTCACTGGAAAGGTGATCTTGAGGCATCTAACCTATGTGATTTTAATTGTAAGTATATTTGCCTCTGCTGAACTGAGGATCCCGGGGGAGCATTAATTCCCTTAAGCTGAGCACTCTAGCGGGTATACACAAAACAAAACTTTATATCCCGACATACAAGAACCAAAACATATGAAAGATGTATGATCACGTCAACCATAGTCTACATTGATTATAAAGCAGAAAAATTATAGAAATGGCTGCAGCTAATATATCCAACATAGCTTGAAGAGGATTGATTAATAAGTAGTTGGATCATTCTGTCATACTCTTTAATAAAACAGCCGACTTTGCACTAGAACTTACTTTTGTTCGTACGATCCTCTCAAAAATTAAAATTATATGCGTGGTCTCCAGAAAAACAATCAATATTTCGGAAAAATTGGTGCTCTAGTTAATATAAAATAAAATCCGATGTAGTGTCATTCCTCAATGCGATAGTTGGAGGTTCTCACACTTTCACAATTTGCAGTTCTAAACGAGTAGCGGTTCCGCAAGAAAATAAAACGTTCACACTAGCACACTTGCCGCAGTCCGCTCTGAGTATTCTCTCATAACATCAAGTTCCGTTATGTTCACGGTTAAAAAGTTAAAATTCTTATCAGATGGGAAGAAGAAAAGATAAGTGATGAGAGAAAAAATGGTTGTTCATATGTTTCACGATTGGTCATTTTCATTTCAAAGAAGAATAGAGAAAATGTTGATTATTATATTCTTTTTTTTCTATCTTCTTTGGTACTTAGAACTCTTCTTGATTCCAAATATTTTATATTTTGCTACTTGGTTCAGAGATAGACAAACTAATGGAAAAACAAATAAACTATGCCCGATGATTTGATTAGTCATTCCTCGTTCTTAGAAAGTTCTACCATTTCTTCCTGTCTTGCCAGTCACAGTTTTGAAGCCCTCGTGTAGTAACGCCATCTTCAACATTCTCATAACACCATTTATTTTGGATTAATTAACAAATATTTATATTCTAATTCAAATAATATACATACCTATGTATAAAAGAGCCACAATGTATTCGAATTTTGTGTAGGATTATTTGAATGATAGTAATTGGGCAGCAATTGAGTGATTGAGCTAGATTTATAAGTTAATTAGATAAGTTTTGATGAAATTTAGAAGGAATAAAATCTATAAAAAATATAATGTTGTTGAT
The DNA here is from genome assembly GCA_003667255.2 of Euschistus heros. Lineage (NCBI taxonomy): Eukaryota > Metazoa > Arthropoda > Insecta > Hemiptera > Pentatomidae > Euschistus > Euschistus heros. Next base: position 565,864 of record RCWM02000313.1, read on the forward strand.
TCTTGCATGCATTGGTTTGAGTTCCTAGAAATAAAGATATTTTTAATTCCATTCTTGTGCAAAACTAAAGTTTAAATAAATGGGACCTTTTTAGGAGAGTGGTAAGTGATTTTTGTAGTATTATTTGTTTTATAAAACTATTTATTGATATTTACAACTGTGTGCATTATACATAAAAAATTAATATGATAAAAATCATTATAATGACAAGTCAACAACATGTAAAGAACTACTCATTAGTAGCACTTCAATTAATTTTTTCTACGATAGAAGGTCTCCTGACCATTTTCAGACGCCTAGGAGAACAAACGGGAATGAGTGTGAGGGAAGTTCGGAGACTAGCGGATTCGAGTGAGTATGGAGTTTACTATGAAACGATAGGTATCTGGTTTGGGATATTAGCTACATTTGGAACATTAAGATTGTGGATTGCTTGTGACGTAATGAGAAGCATGGAGAATTTTCGAAGGATTTTGTTGTGCTGTAAGGATTGGTTACGAGAAGAATTAGAAGTTGTCAAAGCTCAACTCTGTATGTCTTGTTGGGCCTAATTACTGTCATGTAAATACGTCTTTTGTTATTCATTGAGAGCTTTGAATGCTTGTTTAGTAAATGTTCGAGAAGTCGGGAACGACGAGCGGTTTCTCGTCTTTCATGTCAGGTATGTTATTATTTAATTACATAATTATAAATGTATAATATTTTTATAATAAAAGATTGATGAAATCAATCCAATTCTATATCGAAACTAAAAAGGAATTGGAGTGTGATATTTTATGAATGCGAGCTCACTCCCAAGTTATTGGTGAAGATAGTACCTTGTTTGGTTTATAAAAGTATTCTATATAAACGGTGTTTAATTGGATCGTGTATAAACTATCGAATGATTAAATTGTATGAGAGAAAAATTATATAGTAATTACAAAAATTAAGAATACGCTGTGATTTAATGCACAGGTTGTTGTTATCTTGGCTGAACCGAACCACGGTAGCTCCAATTGAGCTGACCGGGACCATGAATCTCAGGGACAGAGCAATACATACGTCACCTGTCCGGGGACAACGGGATACCGCACCGCTCCGGCCGCTGTAGTTAGCCCCATTCATCTAGGGCCATCTTCCTTCTCTATTTCACCCAATTCAGGGCCCACGGTTCTTTTATCGATAAAATACCGTAATCGATTAACTCTTTTACTTTTTTTCAGTGCTAAATTATTATTACTCGTACTCCAAGTCACGGCTTCGCCCGCTCTAAGTAAAGAACTTAGATGATTTTAACTAATAATTGAAGATTTATTTGTTTATTAATAAATATCTTGTTAAAGTACGGTGTTAAACTTTATATCTTCAATGTTATTTTTTGACACATAGCAATAATTTTTAAGCTGGTCGACATTGCACTGTTTAGGTGGTTGAAGATTTCGTAAAAGCATAACTTGACATCCAATTTTTAATTTTGATTTATGAGTTGGTAATTCAATTGGACTGAGACTATTAAGATACTCTTGTGGATAATAGACTGCATTATCACTGCTAGCATCTAAAGGCCTATGAATCATATTTTTAAACACAATATCAAAATACAAAGGTAAAAATTTCGATTTGGTAAAAATTTTTATTCAGCAGACATAATCTTATGGATTTCATCTGGTTGGACTTTTCCCAACAAATTATATCACAGTGTGGCAGTCCTCATTTTAACCACTCAACATTATACATTTAAATTTTTATTATTGTAAATTTAATATTGCTAAATCATCCTAGAACTTTGAAGATAATTAAGGTAAAATTTGGTACAGATTGATTCGGTAATTTTACCTTATTTTGCGGAAAGGAGATAGTTACATTTTGGTCGATTTTCAAACTTCACTGGGATCCAAATGTCGCACCATATATTTATAGCTGTTTTAAGAATTTTATTAAAATAAGTAAATCTAATTATCAGTTTCAAGCTCTATATAACACCGTATCTTTTTAATCTCTAATGGAGAATGGCGTTCACGACCGATAGGTCAATTTTCACTCTCATCCACATATTATTGCTTTTTAAATAACATATCATTTTAAAATCAGTAGATTTTATTTTTGATAAACTTTTCTTGAACTGTAAAGATGATGTAGATAAAATTTGGTACAGATTGAATCAGTATTTCTTGAGGTTAGTAATTGCAGACGAAAAATGGCTTGTTCTTTTATATAATAGTATAGATATTTATATAGATATCGCTTGCAATTCAATTATTTATTATAATAAATTTTTTATTTATTTATTTATTTTTTTTACGCGTAACGGCCACTCAGGACCACACAAATATCATTGGTTAAGCTGTTTACGGGATCTTGACTTCCTTTCTTCCCATCGCAGTTTCATTATCCTCGAATGCATCTCTTTTCCTTCTTCGGACCACTTAGTACCCCTCTTTCTTTCTCCCCTAATACAGGTGAGATTTTTCAGTGTCTCTATCAACAGTTGCAGACAGTCTGCATCCGAAATTTTAAGTTTCTTTACTTCCTCTCTCATTTCCTTCGTATATCCTCCCATACATTTGTAGCTAAAAATCCTGTCTAAGATCCTCTTGTTTAATCTTTCCTCCTTCATCCTCCTCATGTGCCCATAGATCATCAGCATTCTGATTCTAACCTCCGTTTCCAGGTCCTTTGGCATTCTTTATTTATATATTATTTTTTATTTACTTGTATTAAAATATTCATTTTTATTTGTGTATTAATTAAGTTATACGAATATAAAATATTAACAGAAATTTTAGTAAATCTAAATATGAAAGCATTTATGAGTTATTATTCATTTTCTTTAGAGCGTTCAATCTTTTCGTGGGTCCCCTATTTCTGTTTCCTATTAGTGACATGTATTATAGAACAGAAACTATATACTTGATAAAACAAAATGCTTTATAGAGTATTTATATTTTATTAAATTGACATGCGAAGTGTTAGTTTGACCACATTTAAAAATATTTACACATTTTTCTTGGTTATTGAATTTTAATGTCCTTTAATTTTTTTAGAGCTTTACACACACACGCACGCACGCACGCACGCACGCATGTACGCACACACACACATTATGTAGATTGCGAAGGACGAGATTCTTTCCATGGATCTACTAATGGTCAAATAAAAGTTATCCTCTCTAGAATTGAATCAAACCGATGAAATTTATTGGCGAGATTAAATTTGGAAATAATATATTTCATGTTGATGGATACACCTACAATTAAATAAAAGAAATGATTATTTTGGATTTTTTAATTCTTTCAAAACTTTGTTTAATTATCACATTCAAACCATCTCGACTATCAAAGTCCTAATTATTTTCAATATACAAACCAGTATAGTATTAATACTACACCGTTATTTAATATTTAATAGAGGAAATTTCTCAAAATTGGAGAAAGCTCTTGACCCTAAAATAATTGACTTGGATCGGAGTATACTCAAATGCATCCAATTCGATTTTTCAGAATGCAAAGAACATACAGATATATTGTTACTTAGTATTAGTAGACTTTTATACATTAGGATACTACATCAATAACATGTGAAATTTACACATTATCCTATCTTCCAAATTGAAGTTTAGATTCATTTAAAACGTCGGATATTTTCAATTCGGTCTTGTTTTCAATTGGTTTGGTATTGTCTTTTTCTTTGCGATGCCATTTTCAAATCGTGAATGACAGGATGCTTCCCGAAGGCCTATTTCAGCTTTTTTTCGGTTCTCCCATTCCTTGTCACCTTGTCATTCATTATTCCGGAAAAATAATTTACTTGCTAAATTCACAACTGTCTTCCCCCTTTACATAGTGAATGAAATATATTTCAATTAGGACTTTGTTAAAAAAACTTAGGATATTTGTTGTCAATTACAGTTAATTTATTTTCAATGAAGCTTTTGCATATGCCAAAATCAAGGAATAAATAAAAAAAAAACAACAAAAAAAATAATTTTTTTTTATAATCCACCGACTTTCTTATTAAAGAAAAACAAATAAATTATTATGAAGGAAAGGATCTTACTCCGCTTTCTCGGCATGAAAATTAATTGGCGGTTGTGGTTAAAACTTAATTCCTTTCTGACTGGAAAAAACAATAGATCATGGATATGGTTATCTAGGATCTACTGCTTTTTCCAATTTACATTTTCGAATTAAAATGGTCTGATAACTTTAATTAATAATTAAATTAATTAAGCAATTGAAGGGTGTTAGGCTAGAAGTGGGAATGGTCGGTAACCACAGTTCTGTGTGAATCGCAAAAGTAAATTACAAAGTTTATATTTTTTGTCTGTAGACAAACTGATTTTTTAAACCTCAAAACATGTGATTTGAGGGCTACTGATGAGTAGTTCTCTTCAAGTTTCGCATGTTATTGTAATCATAATCAACTCATTTACTAGATGTATATATTTTATACAGTTGTAAATTTCAATAAATGGATATAAAAAAACAAAAAAAACATGTGAAAATCCTCTTTCTAGCCTTTATGAGACCATCTTAAGTGATAGTACATGGAACAAGCTAATATGAGGCGATTAAATCTCAATTTTGATTTTTTTTTGGACATTCCCCCTTCTAGGGTAACAACACCCTTTAATTAATCATTCTAACAAATAGAAAGAGTTAGAGAAATTAAAGGTGACCTTTTTCAAATATTCTCCATTAAAATTTTAAACAGGACACTATCGTAAAAATGTAGATCCGAGCAACACCAGCAGACTGTGTGTCAAAATCTTACATTTTGAAGTGTGAAGAAAAGTTACAACAAAAAGAATAGACCCTCTGCCAAAAGTCAAAACAAACTAAAGTACTTCATCTACTAATTATTATGATAATTTACGAATATGAAGCGAGAATTGAGCCTCGTTTTGGCATAACAACTTTGATCAGTTTGGTACTCTGTAGAGAGAAGTAAAATGTGTTTCATAGGTTCGATCATTTTATCCATTCTCTAAATCTATTTATAATATCTATATTATCTATAAGGAGATGAATTTGACAGGGGTGCAGTCAAGGTTGAATAAACACAGCCAGTTTTAAAATGAAAAACTTATATTTTGGCGTGCCAACGTTTCGACCTGCCTTGCAGGTCTTCATCAGGGCAAAAATAACAAAAATTGGATGTGACCAAGATGATACAAACATTAAAAGAAATAAATAATAAAAATAATTTAAAAATTAAAAAGAAACAAGAAAAAAATCTGTAGTTAATTAGATAATTGAATACAAAATAGTAGTAAAGTCTAGTCAAAGATACAGTTGTAATAAAGTAATTAAATAATTTAAATTGAATAATATAAATTTAAAATTTTGTAAACTAATACAACAATACAAAATAAATGGACTTACTTTTAATTTCTCATATTTTCCCAACCTCTTCCTTCGTTTATTGTTATGCCAACTTTATTATTTTGCTTACCTTTCTATCTTACCATTTTCTTTTTCATATAGATCCCTTATACCTTTTTTAATTCCTAATAAAAAACATCTGTTAATAAAATTGTTACATTAGTTTGTATTGTTGTATTAGTTTACAAAATTTTAAATTTATATTATTCAATTTAAATTATTTAATTACTTTATTACAACTGTATCTTTGACTAGACTTTACTACTATTTTGTATTCAATTATCTAATTAACTACAGATTTTTTTCTTGTTTCTTTTTAATTTTTAAATTATTTTTATTATTTATTTCTTTTAATGTTTGTATCATCTTGGTCACATCCAATTTTTGTTATTTTAGCCCTGATGAAGACCTGCAAGGCAGATCGAAACGTTGGCACGCCAAAATATAAGTTTTTCATTTAAAAACTGGCTGTGTTTATTCAACCTTGACTGCACCCCTGACAAATTCATCTCCTTAGTAAAAACTCACAGTCAACAATACAATCATCATTATATTATCTATATTGTTTGTTTTTGTTTATTTATTTAGGTTGAGCAAGAAAACCGAGTTATTTTACGGGCTACCGAACTTTTCTATTCGGAGCGGGAAGTTGGGAATTAATTCCTCCGGACCACTACGGTTCGGCGGAACATTGACAGGATGGTAGTAATCAACTTTTTTTCCTGATGAGAAACTCTTTTTTAATTCATTTAATTGAAAAAAACCATACACGCTTTTACATATATGATATAATGTATATCTTTAGAAACATTACACATCAATAATATTATTAGTATAAATCAAATAAAAAAGTGAAGTATTCAGAAATGATATTCATATCAGAAGTTTATTTTGGTTTCTTAGATACTTTATTGTTTTTGTAATTATGGGTGTGTAATTGTTTCAATAAAAATATAAAATGGTAAAAGAAATAATTAGATCAAATATCGAAAAAAAAATTAAATTTTTATCTATATAAAACCTTCCGATTTACTCCAGAAGACTCATTTACATGACAGTTATTAGACCAATTTGGACACGCGGAATTGGGCTTTGGTGCTCCACCAAACCTTCCAATTCTTCTCGTATCCAATCCTTACGATCCAAAATCCTTCGTAAAATCTTCATTCCTCCTTACAATACCACAACAAAACTTATATATAAAGATCTTTATGTTCCATATGTTACAGATTTGTCCTAAACCAGATACCTATGCTTTCATAGTAAACTCCATACCCACTCAAATCCACTAGTCTCCCAACTTGCTTCACACTCAATTCCCGATAATCCTCCGAGGCATCTGAAAAGAAGATGGCTAAGAGACCTTATATTATAGAACTTTAACCGAAGGGCTACAAGTTAAAAAAAAATGTATATAAATTTGCATGTCTTTAAGAAAAAAAAAATGAATACCTAATCAAATAATAAAAAATTAAGTGCAAGAAATAGGAATATTGACATTTTCTATTTTTAATTTAATTAATTTTTTTTTATGTTATATTCAATTTTTTAAACAAATAAAATAAAAATGTAACTGTTGTAACAGTTACAGATGAACATATATGTACCGAAATTAAATATTTACTATTCATAAATTAAATATGAAAAATAAAAATCTATCCTAAACGAGGATTAAAGTAGATGGACGTTGCCTATTCACCATAAAATCCTCCCGTCTTGTTGAGTATTTTTTACTCGAAGAGATTTCCAAGAAAGAAAACCGGAGAGGGAAAGCCCTTTTAATCCGACCGCGCCTCTTGGGAAGGAATTTACAGACGTTTTTCCCATCTCTGGGAGGACACAATGAATATGTTAAACTGACTGGCTAGCAGCTTACGCCCGCCAGATTTTTGTACATTTAGAGGATGGCATTAGTTGTTATAATTCTTGAAAAAGCTGTTGATTTTATTTGGCTTAGCCTGCTTTAGGTATTCAAATGCAGTTGTTGTTTCTTCTGTAATCTTTTTATTTTCTCTTTTTAAGTCGATTCTTTAAGCTCTCTTAGCTTTTCTCTTTTTTATTTTTTTTTTCTGTATTCTACTTGCTCTGAAGAAATGGCATCTTGTGTTTGGTTCCTCGTTAAAACAATATTACAAAACACTGTTTCTTTTACCCTTTTTTTTGCATACCGTCTGTTTTCATTACTATTTAGTTGATTATTCTTTTCTTTTTTATACACATCTTTATTCTATCTAATGATATTGTTTCAAATTTTTGATCATTTAATAAACGTTGACATTTCATTCATCCATAACCATGGAATCTGAAAATTCTCTCCCTCCCTATCTCTCTCTCTCTCTCTCTCTCTCTCTCTCTCTCTCTCTCTCTCTCTCTCTCTCTCTCTCTCTCTCTCTCTCTCTCTCTCTCTCTCTCTCTCTCTCTCTCTCTCTCTCTCTCTCTCTCTCTCTCTCTCTCTCTCTCTCTCTCTCTCTCTCTCCCTCCCTCTCGATCTATCTATCAATTTCTGATAGTATTAAAGGAATAATAGTAAGGTCTTTATTTATTTATAAAATATATACAAACATACTGATTTCATCTATAATATTAACACCCAGGTTAAAGACATCCAAATTAGCTCTCTTTCCTCTACGTGAGGATTTAACTAGGTTTATGAGGTATTCTAAGGCCGGGTTTTTTTCTCATCGAATTTTTTACCTTGGCAGCCCTACTAGTTGCAGCGGAGGATAGAATTGTGACTTAAACAATGTGCGGAAAAATGTACGATGGGATTATAAAACGCCGACGGCAGCAATACAGACACTCACTGGCAACACATTAAATCCTAGTTCCGTTGAAAAATTCGAATCGGAAAAAAAAAAAACCTAGAAAAACTATTTCATTCAGCCTGAAAATATTTCAAATTACTAATCTTACATTTAAGTGTTTAAGAATTAGTAATTTATTTATTTATTTTTTTTTTTACAACGGTGAAATAGTGATGAATGGTGAACCCGAGTCTAATATAGGTAACCAGGCAGATAAAATAAAACAAACGAAACTGTTTTTAAATTTTTTTTTATTAAATTGTCAGTCATTTAGGTCACCGGAATTGTTTTTGTTATTTAAAGTGACACCCGCAGAGAAAAAAATTCCCATGTTCGGAAAAAGAGAAAAAGTTAATTGCTAGATGAAATCTGTATTTTCAATCTCAAATTATATTTGGCATTAGATGGTTGAGTTCTATTTTTGGTTTAACCGATAATGTAAATTATTTGTAATTTTACACAGATATTTATATAACAGTCGTTTCTGGATCTAATTTACACCTTGTTGAATTGGTTAAAAATAACTGCTCGAGATTAGATAGTATAATTTGTTGGATATTAGATATAAATTTAGGGATTTACTATTATCTTAAAATAGGAAACTTTTGCTAACTAGATATAATATTACAATATTTAATATGAACTATACATTATTGTTATAATTAGGGACATTTTTTCAGGACTATGGCCATCTACGAATCATTAGAGTTCGATGTTGTCACATCGAGACCGTGTATTAATTAAATGGACACGTTAGGGGATAAATTTAACTATAAATAGTTAAAATCAGGTTTAGCAATTTAAAGATTTTCAATTATATTGCCATAATTTTCAATTCAATTATTATCAAAGCTATAAACTTGGATAAATATGAAGCGACATATGAATCCCAGTGCAGTTTAAAAATCTACCGATATGTGGCCATTCAGCAACAATTTTGCATTGGTAAAACTATTGCACCCATCAGAAACAAATTTTAAGTTCATAGTTCTAGGAAGGTTTAGTAAAGTTTTTATAATAATATTTTAAATGTAAAGCGTTAAGTAACAGAAACGAGGTTTGTCAATTTTTTTCCTACCGGCAAAAAGTATTACCTAATCAAAATGTCGATTCTTTTGCTTTCTTATATTGTGTCTAGAAATAAGGTCCATGGGCATTAGTTGCAAGCACTAATAATGCAGTCTATTATCAGCAAGAGTTTCTTAATAGTCTCTGTCCATCTGGATTACCAACTGATAAATTGAAAAAATTAACTCATATATTAAAATTTTTACATTTCGCTTTTAAGTAATCTTCAAACACTTTATCACTACAATTTTAACTAGGATAGAAATTACTGCTATGTTCGAAAATATCATTAAAGAATTCAGTGCTAAGTTCGAAAATATCATTGAAAAAATAATGATCAATTGCGTAATTCAATACAAGATTTGTATCGATAAACAAATAAAATTTCAATTATAGGTTAAAGTTCTTTGCTTACGAAAGCGGGCGAAGCTACAACGGAGGATGCTATTATTATATAAATGAAAAACGTACATAATATAAATACAGATAAAATTGATATAGTTACATGAAAACAACTTGTAAAGCAACTAATCATTGGTGGCACTTATAAAAGCACCAAACTCGAGGCCATATTCTTTTCAGACGCTTCAGAGAGTTATCGCAAATTGGAATCGGAATCAAGTTGAGTGGCTTGTCGAGTTGAGTGGCAATGGAGTTTACTATGAAAAGATAGTTACATGGTTTGGGGTAAATCATCAACATATGGGACATTAAAATCTTTTAGGATAAGTTACCTTTTAACAACGAAAGAAGGATTGTAAAGATTGGGTACGAGAAGAATTGGAAGGTCTAGTTCAGGTCCACTTAATGAGCAATTTCAGTTTATTTATTAATATTGATAATATTTCAGAATAATAATGTATAATCATTGCAAAGATGGTTGTGGTTAAACAGTAAGTATGATATTGACCTTCTACCTCCTTGGGACAAGTTCCAATGCGGCTGCATAAGGTAATAATAGATCATGAATGAGTTAGTTTTGTAAAAAACACAAATTTTATTAGTTTTGTATTCTATAAGTGTCCAGTGGTGATATTGAGGAGAATCACCCAGAAATATCTTACTAGCAGTGTAAACTCTGTTAAAATAATTGTGTTACGAGAAAGAAGAATCTTTGCCGAATCGATATGGAACGGCCCACATTAATAGGGACCTAATAGAATTACAAGTGTGAGCCAGGAGGCTCATGTTCCGCCATGTGGGAGGAACATCAAAGGAGCCACAACTAAGCCAATTATTTCAGTTCGCTATGATACGTCCATTTGCCCTTCGACCACCCGTTTCGGGCAGTTTATGGTATATTTTAATAAAAGTAAGAGGCTACTCTTGTATTCACTTTGATATTTTAAATTATCACCAAGTTTCTTGTTGAGTATTGGAGTTCTGTCAGATGGCAGATCATCAATCTTTTTCGGTCGAATGTTTTTAAAGGAATACTGATCTCTCACATTCGAATACCATTTCAATTGTTTTATTTTTTTCCCTTTAATTTTGATATGGTTAGTATTTAGTACTTATTACGTTTATGCCCTAGCTTAAATGTATACATTTTTTCATAAGTTTCAAATTTTTTCATCTTGACAAAAACAAGATTTGTGCTAACTTCTTTCTTTGAAAAGATAGTTTGATTATTTCATAAAAAGAAAGTTTTACAAAACTGTTGATGAAAGATTATTTTATTAGTTCCACAAGAGGCGCTCCAGCCTCTTCACGCGCCCAGAATACCTTTTATCGATTCTAACCTTGTTCCGATTTATTCTGATGTTTAAGTCGCTAATTTTCGAGGGAAAGGTTATATTCCTCAATTTACGGAGAAACTCTAAATCTGTGTCCAAACTAATATTAACTTTTTTTTTACCTTCTGACATTAAAATGAGAAATAAGAAAATATAAAAATATAAAGCACTAAATCAATGTTGAATTAATATTATATTAAATCAAAATTAATATAATGCTAAATCACTAGTAATATGAACTTCTGATCAACTTTCTGATGTTAGGACAGTAGAAATAACAAATTATAAATACATAAATTAAAATCCATGCCAGAGTTTGGCACAATGGACTTCTATTTAAACATAAATCATTCCTCCCTTCCACGTGGTATCTTAACCTTCTCTATTTCCTTTCCGACAGATTTTTCTCTGTTCGACCAAATAGGGCTGGAGTACCGCAGGGATCGATTCTTGCACCTCTGCTATACATTATTTACACACGCGACATACCCACTTACCCTAACACGATAATAGCAACATACGCAGACGATACTGCAATTCCGACTAGACACTCCGACTAGACTAGACACAATGAGGCTTCACTGACTCTCCAACACTATCTACAACAATCACAAGGCTGGTTCGACAAATGGAAAATTATACTCAATAACGACAAACTCAATAACTTTTGCACTTCGACATAATACCTGCCCCATCGTTTACATTAACAATGTTCCAATTAAACAGACTGACACTGTTCAATACATAGGCCTAATGTTCGACAGAAGGATGACATGGGGCCCACATGTGAAACAGAAACGCCTAAGACTTAACAAAAGACTGAGACTATTATATCCAATTCCACACAAACGATCTAAATTGAAAATGTCGCAAAGACTAAATACTTCGCCTTACTTATTAAAACCTCTATGGATGTACGCCTCACAAATTTACGGAACACCTAAAAAAACACATATCCAAAAAATACAGACTTTTCAGCCAAAAACCTTAAGACTCATTACACCATCACCCTGGTATGTCAATAAAAAAACTTTACACACAGACTTACACATACCCGTGGTACTAAAATGATAAAAAAGACTTCACGACAAACTTCACGGACATATCAATAATTTAGTAAAAAGTATGGCCTCCATAAGCTTGCCAGATAATACTCAAAGGAGACTAAAAAGGAGTTGGTTGAGGGATCTACTCCGTTAAAACTGATAATATATCATGTTCATGTTAGGAGTAAGTACCGCTGGGTGCTGTCCTCCCTCATGCCTGACATGCCAATTATCTTGTATACAACAATTTATCAAATCTGCTTGTTGTCACATGATAAGTGACAGGTGTGGATTAAACAAATAAAGAGAAAAAAAAATCCATGTTGAAAGTTTTGTTGTAATGAAATAAGGACATATGAAACTTCTGATACACTTTCTTTTTCCTTCTTCTTCTTTTTTTTTAAGTTAACAACTACATTACCAAAATCTTCATTTTTTTTTTTTTTTAACTATTTTAAATAGCGTTTTTATTACCCGAATTATGGAAACCGATAAAAAAAATTTAATGGAACAAGTTTTATGATAACTGTTGGCATACTCTAGGGAAGTTCTGAAATCACTGGTTGAGAAGTTTAGTAGTAATAGTAGTTAAATTTGTTTACTGATATTTGTTCACTTGTTTGTTTACTTCCACCTGCCTTTGTTCCTTTGTTTTGGTCTCAGAAACATGTTACTTCTTCTTCATTATACCTTTCATCCGGATTTCAAGTTTACTGTAAATTTTAGTAACCATGACTATATCAGGCGATGAAATAATATCGTCGAAAATCCAATCTTAAATTTTCTCGAAATGAGGAAAGAAATATTTTCAATTATCCTATTTTAAAGGTGTCTCGTCACGACATTAAAAAAAAATCTACTCGTGGGGCTCATCAGGTAAATAGAAAGCTGTTTACAGTTACTTGAAGACACCTAAAATTTTTATTTATTACAATAATCGTTTAGTTCTAATCTAGTGATGCATATAACGTTTCCATCACTATGAAGCCTAGTCATAAGTTAATGAGCCAATATGTATTTGGTTCCTTGTTATACACCGGTAAACTAATATACTCTGTATGAATATAATCTGAATTTAGAATTTTTGACGTATTAAATGTTTGTATGGTATTTTTCAACTGAAGATGGATGAAACTAGTTTTCTGAAGAACCAAGTAACATAGAACTGGCAAATCATTAATCGATTCCTAATTATATTGATCCTTCTCTTTAATCATGCTGACTTCAACTGTAAGTTAGCTAAGGTCCTGAAGAGGTGAATTGTCGGCCTTGGCGATTCTAAGGCAAGTTTACTGTGATGGTGGCTTCAGATTGCGATTTTCTTACCTATTTTCATTGGTGTGATATTGGTGCGGAGTCTAAAACCCTTCCCTCTGCAAGAACAACCACTGGCTGAAAGCTGTCTGTAAATAGTGGAGTTTAGACGCTTAGCACCGTCAAAATCTCGAAAAAAAAGTCATAAAAAACCTTTGATGTACTGGTGGTCAATAAAAGCAGGGATTAAAAATGTTTCCTTATTCTTTCTGGTCCTCTGAAGGTTGGTTCCACGAATGGTCTGCTGGAAGACGGAAATCTGGGAACACTGTGCTCCAAATTCGGTTCGGTACAGTTGATGTGATAGAAGTGGAAAGGATGTGTGAGGTCATTCATCGCCTTGCAAATATGCTTCAATTTGAGAACTGTTATTTTTCTTGTCAAAAAAATATATTGCCTGAGTTAAAACCATCTGGAAAGTGTGGTATCCAGATTCGAACAATTCTAATTTTTGATTATTTATTCAGAAACTTTAATCTCTGTTCTCGAGAATTCCCAGTATAGTTGAGATATGTCTTTATACTACACCCAGAATTGTTCTGTACTTTTCCTCATCGATAATTTTCTAGTTTCCAGAATACCATATTAAGGCTGCAATTATTATATACATTTTTTTTTTGTCCCTACTAACCGTAAAATTAATGCAGTAATTAAATTGATATGATCGTTCCTTAATCTTTTACAGATTTTGTTTTTATAAAAAATAGAAAAACAGCTTTTTACATTTGAAAAATAAAATAATAAAAAACAAAGTAATAGTAACTGAAAATTCTTAACCTTTTGGAAAAATTAGCATTGCTCAAATTAAAAAAAAAACAAAATAACATTTCTTTTGCACAGCGTACTTATGCATTTTTGTTATGTACAGGTTATGTAGATACATTTTTCTTATTCCCGTTTCCAATTAAATAACAACTAATCAAAAATTGAAACTAAAGTGGAACATAAGAATATTGTTGTATTAATTAAATATTTTCTTGTCTCAATATGAATAAGCCTCAATATTTGATTAAATTATGTCTCAGCATTAATTTTGAAATCACTTCATAAGCATTAAATATTTTACTTAAAATTAATTAATGAAGTTTTACCTTGTAATTTAAGAAACGATCTTTGATGAAGTATTTAAAAAAAAATAATTGTAAGTTAGCTCTTTTTTTTCAAAGCATTATTATTTTGACTGGAATAATATTTACTTGTTAACTAGCTTAACAAGAGTTTTAGAGTTTTATTAAAGCCTTTTTACGGCTAATTTGAAAGTATTAAGCGACTTTCTCTCTCTCTCTCTCTCTCTCTCTCTCTCTCTCTCTCTCTCTCTCTCTCTCTCTCTCTCTCTCTCTCTCTCTCTCTCTCTCTCTCTCTCTCTCTCTCTCTCTCTCTCTCTCTCTCTCTCTCTCTCTCTCTCTCTCTCTCTCTCTCTCTCTCTCTCTCTCTCTCTCTCTCTCTCTCTCTCTCTCTCTCTCTCTCTCCCTCCCTCTCTTTCTTTCTTGTTAAATATTTTCAGGCGTTAAAATCATTCTGCTCATAGTTGTTGAAAATTAAGGATTAATTTTTCTTATTATTGATTTTTAAAGAAATAAATTTGTATCGCAGATTCACGATTCAAAATGAAATTCACGATTCGATTGATTCTTAGGATGTTCCTATAGCATTGATGTTCAGTTTAGTATTACCAGACAATGGCAGATGTTATGTGTCCATGTTGATTATAGATTATAAATGTAAAAGGGAAATGCAAAACTCATTTAATTTTTTTTTTTTTAACTAAGCAGAAATTCCTGAAAGCAGTAAATTAGTTTTAGTGGAGTAAAGCCTCTCCCTTGACTTGTATCACAGCATCAAGTGTTCTAGTTATTCTTTTTGTCAAGTTTTATGCAAATTCTTCCTCATTGGATAATATCAATGATAATAAATCCGTTGAATTGATTCATTTGAAATACATAAAAATCTTTTTCAAGCAACTGGTACTAATCAATGCCTATGTACACCTTAAATGCAGACACCATTAGTTCCAGTTCTAGCGATGTAAATCGAAACCCTCTAAGCAGTAAAGTTGACGATGATATAATTAACTTCGTTTGTGATTTTTGTTTCGTAAACTGAAAACGAGTAGAGTGACGTTTTGTTTCAGATTAGTCTGCCTTGGATGTTTATACAAATAATGAATGAATAAGATTTTACCAAAGGTCTAGTGAGCTCTGCGCTGAGTGTTATATCTCTGGGAGGGATCAATTCAGAGTTGGTAAGATATGAAATTTATTAGACGGCCATAGAGTTTTTCAGGCCTTTTCTTATTGCTGATTTGTACATGAATGCATATGAATCAAGTAAACAAGAGTACGTGATCTCTTTTGAACCGTTTATAAGCGACCATTCCTTTTCCCACGGTGGATAAACTACGACCATACGTGGACAAAGATTTTTCCGAACCCCAAGGATGTACGAACTTTGAATTACTCAGCTCGTATTCCATATTTTTGGAATTTGGAGCTGTCCTTTTTAAGTCCTGCAGAGAACTTGGGTGTGTTTACAAACGTGTTAGATGGCAACTCTCGAACCCCCTCTGTAGAATACACGTGTTACCAACATTTTTATTAGAGACGTGAGATAATAAGAAGCAAGAGTTTCAGCAACTTTGGTTGTGTTTCTCGATTTCTGTAATTTAAGACCGATGGTGGCCTATCCCTTACTAAAACGTAGCTATCGTTATCGAAATTTCTGAATATGCTTTAGGTTTTCGTTGCATATTCATAGCCCATCATCAATCAAAACGTTCAATGTTACATTTAAAAAACATTGAACGCTTAAATTGTTTAATTAGGGTGCAAATATTTGAAATTTTACAAGGAGCTATAAATTAATCATTCCTCTCTTATTTACAAACGAATAGAATAAACAATAATATTAGGTCATATCTATAATAAAAAATCGACAATGTTAATATCAAATTAAGGGGCACAATAGATAAAAACGCATCCATGCATACAGAGAATATATCCACTCTGGCCGAGGATCCCTGAAACAACGTCCATCTTACCATTCGAGGGGCTAAGCAGAATATATAATTTTAATTAACCACATATAGTATTTGTTCCAACTAATTAATGCTACTTGCTGATTATTAATTTATTTCATTATTATATATATATATATATATATATATATATATATATATATATATATTTTTTTTTTAAATATTTTATATTGTTTAACTCCTAAGTAGTATACACTAGATTTTTTGTTATTAATTTATATTTATTATTAAACATGAGTATCGGTATCAAGAATCGATTTCCTGGCATTAGTATGAGCAAATAAAAAAAAAGAAAAGAAGGGTATCAACACTTCTCTTTTTATTATTGAATACACAGTTCCTGATAAATGTTTTTTTTTCCTTATCACCTCTAATATTTACTTCGCCTTTATAAATATTGCTTTACGTCAGTGAAAAAATTTTTAATTGAAATTTTGACTGAGATGTATCTTGTCTAGAAATAGTTTGAGATATTAACGCCATACTTACGTTGAGAAGACTTAGTACCTATCTTCGTACTTTACTATGTGTAACTTCAGAAATTTATCGTTCAATCAACTTTGTATATAATATTTAATAATAATAGTTTTATTCAAATGATTAAACAGTTTACAATTGCACATTCATAGATACATGTTTTGGCAATTATTACAATATGGATAAAATATTATTTGGAATGCATTTATTTTAACAGTAGGAAAAATACTAAAAAACCCACAAAATAAAAAGATAAAGAAAAAGAGATTGATAAAAGCAAATACATAATAAAATTTACTAAACTGAAATACACAATTTATTAGCTTTTGTACGTTAAGTTATTTAATTTCAAGCTGAGACAGTAACTTTTGGATGTCTTATTAGCAAAATATTGTTATAGTAGTATGTGGTTTGTACCTTTGTGTATGTATCTTCTTAAGAATTGCTTGTTATAATTGCCTATTGAATAGGCAAAAATATTATATATATTTATATATATTATATTATAATATTATAATTTTTTTTCTGTACTGAATATATATAAATATTTATACTTTTGTGGGTATATATGTGTGTTTGTTTATAGTTTTTTTTTTCCCTTTATTTTATTTTATTATAAACTTGTATTTACTTTAAATTATCTTATTTCATTATTTTATTTAAAATATTTGGGCCAGATGTAATTTATTTTCTGTCATTTATTCGTTGTTATTCTAAAGGGACTTCGTCTTAGAATAAAATTTATTTTCTATTCTATTCTATTCTACCTACCTAAATTGTGTGCCGATAGGAATTTGACATAGTAGCAGGAATTATTTGATTTTTTTTTTCTTATAAGTAATTCTTAATTGAATGATAAATTTTATTATTCTTTAACATTCTCAAGTTTCATAATATATTCCTTCATTAGATACCCTGTCGGTAATTCTAAAACCTTGCTTATGTTTTCAGATTTGATGCAATCCTTGTGCAAGAACCACTTCTTGCAGCAACTATACAGGAAAATCGACGGTGCAGTTCTCAAGTCCAGGAACGAAAGGAACTTGGACTGTATCATAACCTTCCAGACCCACTCCATCCTTCAGAGGTTCATGCTCCGCTTCGATGAGCTGACCCTCGATTGCAACGACCACCTCTTCATCTATGATGGAGCTCACGCTGTGGGGGCCCACAAGGTAAGTCTTCAACATCCTTAATTTTTTTTTAATCTCGTGTTAAGGAATAATATTTTAATATTTTTCTGAAGCAGACTTAGTCAATCTAGTACGGATACAGATATATTGAATAATTTTCATTTCAAATAGTATAGATTGATGTAGATTCTAGTATAAAATGGATCTATTACTTTTGCAATTTACTATTTGGAAGGTAATCCCTACGTCTGTCTAGAAAGAATCAGGATATTAAAATAACAAAAATTCCAAAGATATTTATTTAATAACGGAAACGGTGATGATTTTGAAAATTTAGATATTTGATCAAATTTGTGGAGAAGCTTAAGTCAATATTCTGAAGAAAGGTGAATCAGCTTTGAAATTCAAACCTCTACCTGCTTCTGTAATTTATGTAACAGTGTCGTTGCAATTAGAAATATATGTAGCTTATCGAATCCAGGGAGATAATTTCCTGTACATCACGAAAAAACAATAAAAGGATTATTTAGCTTAGGAGGTTTATTAGGCCTTATTAGTTAGTATAACATACATTTTTGATTCGAAATTGATGTGCTGGACAAGTCCAACCACCTTTAGATAACGATTTGGCGATTCTTGAGTGTATGAGCTTGTTTTGTATCAACAGCTTGTTGATTCTCGTCCATAGCTTATAACAATTTTAAACCTCAATTATCTCTTTTACTTCTATGCTCGTTGGTTTGTTGGATTACAACAGTCACAAGATTGCATGAATCATTTTATGCATCATCATTATATATATATGAATCATTTCTTTTTTTTTATAAAAATTTAATTCATTAACATAATAATTAAAGTAACTGATAACTGGTTATCACGGTTTCTGAAACGACGTCATAATAACTGTTTGATAAATTGTAGATAGTTAATGAAAAAAACAAAAACAAAAAAACAGAAAGTTCAGCAACTTAAACTGCAACTGATCAAAGCTAATGAAATTTATTTAGTATTTTTTCAGGTAACTGTGTCTTTAGAAGAGATTACCCTCCCAATAAATAAATAAAAAATAAAGGAAATCGATATTTCTAATTGTAATTATTATTAAATAATTAATTCAATCAAAAGAATTTTGTGATTAAATGGAAGAAACATAAACACAAGAAATAAATATGAACTAAATAGAATGGGATGTGGCCCTAAGCCGAGTAAAATTTTGTACTTGAAGACATTGTTGCCAACTGGCTCTCCCGTACTCCGTTGAGAGGTTTCTTCACAGCTGTTGGAAAGGTTTCAATTGCTTTCGATTAGAGTGTTTTCTTCCAGTTCACATTTATCGAGCACTTACAGAAAGTAGTGTTTTTTATTTTTTTTGTTGAATCACTTGTTAAATAACTATAGTGATAATTCATTAGGTACTATATTTTGATTGATACAACTAATAGATTAATTATAAAAACTAAACATTTCTATTTCAAGGAATTTACAATCTATTATCAACTCTCATTCAAATCAAGTTTAACTTTTTTCGTATCGTTGATAATACTAAAATTCTGATATTTAACGACAATTAAAATTGATAGGACCAACACAATTAGGATTCAAACTGAACCATTCAAACTGAATGGTTTTCTGCCATTTCTCATTCCATGTTCCTTTCCTTAGACAGACGGGCTCACCTTCTCTCGATCTGGTCTTTTATTATTAGTACGATGTTTCCTTTCATCTTAGCAAAGACTTATTCAAGATTGTCAACGAAGCTTGCAGCATCACCTCCTTCTACAACCGTTGGTCACGAAACAATACTTTTTTACCAGTACAGAACCCAAAACCCTTCATAAATTATAGCGGTTTAACTGTGATATTTGGTACTCGCTTCGGCGGTACATATACTAAAATTGGAACTGTGATATTTAAAGAAAAGTATGTATTGATTTATTTATTTGGATTACGATTGCAGGAGTTTAAAAATATCGATAGTCGGTAATTTTCAGAAACCTTTTTGAAAAAGTCGGGAATTGTGATTACTGAAATTGGTAGACACCATGATGCTATTTATGTAATCAATGGGCATAGGTATTATAAATCCAAGTAATCTTTTACAGATAAGCAGTCATTATTAAGATAAATTAAATTGTTTGCCGCAAAGATGAGTTACCTCTAGATTACATGTTTGTTAAAACTGTAGGAAACTTTTGATGCAAAGTATAGAATATGAAAATATGCAGAATGAGAGATTGGAGCGATTCCCCTTTTTACTTAAAAGTCGAGTTGTTTGCACTTATAAGTAACCATGTAAAAACCTACAGTCGTATTTAATGTTATATCAAACATATTTAATGTCCAATTAAAAGAAAAATATAACAATGATGTATAAATTTGTAAATGTAAGATATATAAATGGAACCATTTCGGGTTACGCCGTTGTTGCACATTCCCTTGCGAATTGAGGGGGGAGGGTAGGTGTGTATTGGTAAGTACTCTTGAGCAAAAATTGCACCTTTTTAGTCTTTTTTTTACCTCTTAATCATAAAAAAAAGGATTCATTGCGAGAGTAATCATTCTCCTGCTTGGGGAAGGAGGAATTATGGCTCATAATGAGCTCAGTAACTTCATTACTTACTTTGTTCGGACGATTTCTATGAGTTCACAATAGAAAATGTTCATCTTTTACCTTTATTTGTGGGTTTTTTGCCACCAGACGGCAGACAGATGGACGTGCCTGTTGGTTATAGATGTCTCTTTATTGCAAGAAATTTGTAATTTTGTCTATGGGAAATAATACACACACAAAATAATCTGCTATCAACTAAAATTATATAATATAAAGCTGTAACGTCTTATTCATTCATACAACAAACATTTGGTTTCAGTTCAGTGTAAAACAATTTAGTACAAATTCACGAAGAGTCTTGGTGGGGAATCTTACCTGTCAGGCAAACAGAAGCGCTTCATTTTCGCTTGCACTTGCCGCATTTACTAATACTTAGCACTTATCATCTTGTTTACATGTAGGTACATACTGAAAAGCACCAATGGGTAAGTACTAAACTTATGTAAACCAGGGATATGATTATTCCTGGTCGACTCACACAAATACTAGTTTGAACAAAACGGAAAATAATACTTCGAGCTGCATTATTTTGCTACAAAATTAATTTTTTTTTTTTTTTATCCTAAAGTAAACGCAAGTCTCAATGTGCACCAAAGATGGTAATAACTCTTCTTTTTTTTAAAGCAATTTTATAAAAATATCTATTTTTAATTATTTGTTATTGATATTTTGAATTAATCTGACTTAATGCTGAATTAAGCCCCTTAAGGCGAGTCGATGCAGAAGGATGTGACTGCTCAGTATGAATCACTAGGAAGGTGCTGGCCTGAGTCCAGATCCCTAACACGAGCCTTGCCAATGTAGATACCGGCTGCTACAGCTACTGTAGCTATTGCCTACAGCTCGCTGCCAACTGCTAGCCTACACCATATAATTACCTTCTGCTTCCTGCCCACTGGAATCGAAGTGGTAGTATGCTTTCTTCCCTACCCAAAAAACTTAGTTAACAAAAACAAGCCACACTTTGAGTGATGATGGCAATTTAACAGTAACCACAGTCCAAAACCTTAAAGTTAAAAGTTTATTAAATGTATCTGTCCAACATTATATACAAAAGAACCACCTTAATCCTCCTCCCGCTTGTCCGACTCTCTAGGTAATCTGACCCTCAAGTTTAGTCCAGTATGGTGGACAATATTTTTGTGGAATTCCTAATAGTCCAGTAACATTATACATTTGTTTGTAAAAGCTGAAGTACTTTTGATTATTTTTGTTTGATAGGTATATATATATAATTCGTGTAGCGCTTGTTTGCTAAAATCCAAGTTTTGGGCCTATGTTTGGAAGGTCCACCGCATGCTAATCTAAGTTTCGCCAACATATCTGGTGCAAGTTTAATTCTAAAGAAAATTTTTTTATATTCAAAATCAAATTAAATTATCTGCAATTTGAGCAGAAAATACGCTCTGTAGCTTAAATGGGTACTAAGATATAAGTTTACAAATATTTCGGAATTCTCTCAAAAAGAGGTAATTTTTTTTTAATTTTTCTATATATGTTCCTTAAAACAACGTTTAGAACATGATAATTATCAGTAATGCTTAATTTAGAAGATTTTAAAGGTGAATTATTTTGCTACAAATCTAACAAAATATAGTGTTACTACGGCCAATGCTTCTTATTGTTAGTATAAATTCCTTGCTAAAACACATCAATTAAAAAATATTATATTAGTGTATATGATGTACGTTTCTATTTTCTTTATTTTTTTAAAATGTTAATTCATAACTTTTGATATAATTATAATATACCTATGCTTCTTATTGTTAGTATCCAATCCTTATAAATTCCTTGCTAAAACATAAACATCTATTAAAAAATATTATATTAGTGTATATCCGAGGCGTCTGAAAAGAAGCAAAAAACATAAGTCATGAAAAACATAAGATATAATTATAATATACCTATGAAAAACATAAGTCATCGACATCTCCGATTAATCCGACCTTTTGGCCATGCCTTTGGTCCCATAGGTGTCGGATTAGTGAGGCTCTACTGTATAAGATTAATTAGGGTTAGTCATACATTTAATGAAAAAATTAATCCTTTTTATTGAAAAAGAAAATTTATTGGAGAAATTATTCATCAATTGAGAATAAGTATGACATGAATGAATAAGATATAAAATTAAAAAAATAATCGATGACATTGCTCCTTATGCATATCAATAACTCAATGAATAGCTTGAGAGATGTTGAGTGTGAGAAACAGTATTGTATGTTGAAACTGTTGCACTAATGATTTAAAATATAATAAAATTAAATTTAAATTAAATAAAGAATTTACTACTCTCTTCCTAACAAAGCTATATACAAAGGTAGTTTAGAAGTATGCACGTCTTAAAGGCCTGAAACAAGAGACAGAACTTAATGAAGTCTTGATGAGCAAGCTCTAATGACATTTTCCTTATGCTTCTTGAACATTAAGACATCTCAAGATAATTTTTTTTTTAATTGAAATTTTAAATCAACTACCAGTCTGATAGGCAAACTCGTAATCGTATATTGTATTTGATGTACGTCTTGACATATAAAAAGACCTGTCCGAACCATGCAAAATAAAAAATAACTTATTTTACATGGATAAGTCTCTCGGAAAACGCTCGGAATAAAAAAGTGCCGATAGTTACCTTATCAAAAGCAGTACATATAAAAATAGTATATTGAGTTTTTTTAATTGGTTAGATGGCTGAATCCCATCAAATGTTTTATTTAGTATAAGTTTAATACAAGGGTCAAATATATCATAAAGAAGACTTGGTCAAGACAACAGTCAACTGAGGCGCCAGGATTTATGATTAAGTAACAAATCTTAAAATGCTGGAAAGGCAATACAAGATCATACCATTCTAATTATTATTTGTTTGTTTTTATACTAATAAATGGAGGAGAAGAAAAAATAATAATAATAAAGAAGTTATCAAGTAAATAAATGAAACCTGACAACACAACTGTAACAAATATAATAAAAACGCTTCTAGACACTAATAAACGTGACTTACTTACTTCTATGTTCGTTGAAGAGGTTATTTTGTTTTTTTGTTGAGACTGAACGTCTTTATGTACCCCAACTTGGACAGGGAGGATGGTTTATCAAACAGATTACCAACATTTTCTAGCCATATTGAGGAAGTTGAAATTCAATCCATGGGGCCGCCTCTAAATATATATGAACCCCATCAAGATTCGAACCGTCGATGCAGAGATGACGAGATGAGAGTTTGACACTTGAACTCGTTTTACCGTCATTACTTACAATATGAATATTAAGTTGCCACCAAAAAAGAAGTAATAAAATGTTTAACGATAATTGCACTTATATGGTTCTTCCGTGCGTCAAAGTATATTTTTATATGGTTCTTCTGCGTGTCAAAAGAAATTTTTAAATTAATGAAAGTAACTTTATAATAATTTAAGTAATGAAAGCAACTTTATAATAAAGTTGAATCGTTTTCTATCACGAGATATCGGATGCCTCCATGTTTTTGGAATAATATTGCTAGTTTGCGGTTATAGCTGTGTAAGCATTTTGATTGTTTTACGTGATATGTGGTATATATTCCACCAGCTTGTTCATTCTAAACTATAGCCGATTCTAACGGATCATTTTCTTGACCATTTCAGCACATCAATCTGAATTATGTCACTGGACAATAGCTGGATCAAATCACAACAGAAAGCAGTTTGATATTCTTTCCTTGATCTATCATTTTGCAAACATACTACCATTAATTATACCTTTTCATTAAATGACCCATTTCATGATAAAAAAAAAGTTCATGAAATGTTGATTTCGCACTACCTTGTCCTATCACAACCCGCAGGTCCTCAACAAAAAGAAAGCTTTTAACTGTGTATAAAATTGTTGGTAGGGGTCGAAATATAAAATTATTGGCTTCAGAATCACTTGAGGTACGCATGATGATATAGAAGGATCAATACAATTAGGATTGATGAATTAAATGCCACTTCTATTGAGATTATTTTATTTGAATATAACTGCTGATTTACCAGTAAATCAAAGAGTAAATGAACATATAAGAGCATACACTAATAAGACCCAAAATTCCAATTTCGCTATCCATCTAAATGAAAATAACCACAAATTTAATAAAGACTCGGGAGTAAAAATATTACATCAAGTAGAAAATAGCCTAAAATTAAATACTTTTGAATCACTAGAAATAATAAAATCGTTTAAAACCGATCCAGATTTTTGTTTAAATGATCAGATTAACATATCCAATAGCCCCATTTTAAATTTATTTCCCATAGGAACGAAAAAAACCCAATGAGTCATAAGGGAAACCCCGTTGTAAATCTAAAACTTAACCTACCTGCCCCCCCCCTTTTACTTCTCACAATATCAGTGTTTTAGTTACCTCGAAGGTG
Organism: Euschistus heros; assembly: GCA_003667255.2. NCBI lineage: Eukaryota > Metazoa > Arthropoda > Insecta > Hemiptera > Pentatomidae > Euschistus > Euschistus heros. The sequence continues at coordinate 590,844 of RCWM02000313.1, forward strand.
AGTGCCTGTGTTTGATTTCTTGTCTTATCTTTTTAAAAACCTTAGTATATTTAATCTATGTAACATAGTACTGATGTGTTGAAAATTTTATTGTATGTTTTAGAACTGAAGATGAATGTTTAGCATTCGAAACTAGTTTTCAAATAAAATAATCTCAATAGAAGTGGCATTTAATTCATCAATCCTAATAAAATTATTGGAAAATTATGTGTCCTTGTTCAAAAATAAAAATTAAAAATTAAATCAAATTAAAGTTATAAATTAAAAATAAAAGTTATGTTCCACGTGTTGATTTTTACTCCCTAGAATTATTTATTTTCTTCTAAACTGCAAAGAAATTATTATTGTTTTTTTTCCGATCTAAGGTCTAAAAATATTTTATGGCAATCACCTCTTCCAGACCTCTCCAGGATACGTTAATTCAACTTAACCCAGTTTTGTGAACACAATTTGTTGACAATACTTTTTGATTAACTGAATTTCAAAAGCATTTGATGTTCTTGTAATTTTTTTTTCTAACTATTTAGTGATATTTAGAACTTAATACAATGTACATAAAGTAAATTTGAGGATAAAATTACAAGGACATGTGAATAACTTGTGAACTACTCACTAGTTGCGCTTCAATAAATGTCTTAGGTAAGAAAGTCTTTAGACCATCTTCTTTTTAGACACCTCGGTGGGCTATCAGGAATTGAGTGTGAAGCTAGCTGGAAGACTGATAAATTCAAGTGTGAATTGAGTTTTCTATGAAAGGATTGGAACCTAGTTTGGACTAAATCAGTAACGTATGGAACATTAAGATCCTTATGGATAATTTTTTTAGTGGCGTAATAGGGAGCATTGAGGATTTCACGAAGGATTTCAGATTGTAAGGATTGAATTCTAGAAGAATTAAAAGGTTTCTTTTAATTTCAATAGCAAATGGTGTCCATCCAAAACTTTTGGATCTGTGTAAGACTGACTGTGTGAAACCTTCCTCACTATTTCTAATTCCTTAGTAGTGAAATTTTTTGAATTATTTAAAGTGTTAAAACAAGTATTTTGATCAATTTTTTAATGTTTTTGAATAAGATTCAATCTAAACGTGAATACTGCAGAAAGTGATGCTACATGCCTGTGATCTGCAAGCTCATTTATTTTCCACATATGGCCGTATCTTTTTACTCAAAATGTTTAGGTAGACGTTTATTTATCCTTAAATAAGTAACCATAGCTATAGTATATTAAAAAATAAACAAGCCCGATATTAATTTTTTTTTCTAAATCAATGCTGGAAGTAGTTTTGGCTAATGTTTGGGATAAGTAAATAATGTTATAAGAAATTCTAAATACATCATTTTATTTGTCAATCCCATATTTTTATTGAAAAGCCGAGATACAATTTAGTTATATATTACAACTAAGTGGCACGTGGGCCAAATATTATTCTTGAGATTATATCTAAGGGTATAAGAAGAAAAGGGTTTATATCCAGTCGGAAACAGGTGGAAGAGATTAGTCACATATTCGCCCCAATGAACTAGTAATCCAACTTAAGCACTCAAGACACTCCTCCCTCGGCCATATTTTTCGTTGTTCCTTTCTCCTTATATTCAGAATTAATATTAAATAATGTTATGGTGAATGGTTTAATTTTTTTTATTTAACTGCTGTGCTATGTAATACCTAAATTCTTAACGATTATAAAATACTGCAAAATACATGCAATGTGCTGAAACAATATCGCATATGTTTATAATTTAAATACATAGCTAATTTATGGAATTATTGCATGATATAGAAGAAGAAAAAATTAGTATTATACTATGAATTTTAACAACAAAATTATTTGTTAAGAGCGTTTTAAGAGAAACAAAAACATTGTGGTCATTTTGATTACTGCAAAAGAATATATTTCTCTTGTTATTAAATTCCTATTAATCATAAATAGATAAAATTTTTTGAAAACTATGACGTATATAATTATGATTAAGACTCAAAAGTTTGTTTGTTTATTTCGTTTAACGTCACTTTATGCTGTTATGGCTAATCGGACGATGCTACGGTGGGAGTTCTAAATTTTGTCTATCCAGGTATAATTAGGATAGGGATCTTTAACGAGTACCTGACATCGCACAGGCTCGGGAACCCCATTTAACGTCCCTTCCGAAGGACGGCATAGCTAAGGATTTTTTTCTCCCTTTATAAAATCCTAAGGTCATCTGCCGGGCTGCGAACCCGCGATCTTGGGTTTAGTAGGTTGCTATGCTAACCACCACACCACAGGTGACCCCAGACTCAAAAGTATGGCAAATGCCTCGAATAATTGAAACTAATATAGTTGTCATCGGTTGTCTTTTAATTTGCAGTGATGTTTAATTAATTAATTTAATTGAATGTTTAATCTGATTAATTTAATCACGATTAAATTAATTTCTAATAATATATTAATCTTAATCACGATAATTACAATAATAGTGATTACAATTAATTAAATTAATCGTTAATCATTATTCGTTGATTTTATTAAGTATATTAAAGTACTACCATCCAAGTCGCGGCTTTGTCCGCTATTATACGTAAAGAACTTTGATAATTTTAACTAATCATTGAGGATTAATCTTTTTAATTAATAATTGACTTATAATCTTGTTTTATAATTTTATTGAACATAAGTAAATTTTATTATCGATTTCAAGCTACCTTTGTAACCTTTGATTTTCCACTTATTATCGCTTACTTAATAACAAATATTTGCTAAACCTTCCTGAAACTATTATATATAGGTAGGTGATGTAGTTAAAATTTGGTAGAGGTGGGTTCAGTAGTTTTCGTGCTTAGTAATCACAAACGAAAAATGGCTTTTACTTTTATTCAATGGTATGTATTCTTAAATAACAAAAAAAAAAAAAAATTAAAGGTGACAACGTTTTCAACTTAAATCAAGTCTGGATGACACTGGATATAATTCAAAAGGGTTGAGCTAGTGATTTAGTGATCTGAGAAAAAAATGATTATAAAATCTTAAAGATTTTATGTGAAAATTTAGAACATCGTGGAAATATTTATTTGAAATACTTACATGGTCTAAATACCGGATATGAGTTTTTAAAGTATTTGATTGAGACAAGTACACATGCAGCAGTCTCCTACCCAAGTTTAAGTACAAGTGGCTGTTGTGACTTGCTCCTGCTGATCAGACTAATTTACGTATTTAAATCAATGTCAAGTCAGAGATATTCAAAAGTTCATAGATCATAGATAAAAATTTGTCGGCAATAATAATCCCCAAAAACAGTTTGATTAAAAAAAAATTTTGGAACGCTATTAAATACAATACTTAAATACAATCAATTGAATGAATGTTATCGTGTGCAACTATGTTAAATTTACCTAGGTCCCTCAAAATGTTAGAAGATTAATTTGAGAAAAGATTGCTTATAAAATGTAATTTAAAATATTAAAAATAATTAATACCTATTTTCATTTTTTTAAATAAACCAGACCAAAACAATCGTATTTATTTATTAGTGATTAACGATAATTGATTACGATTAATAATTAAGATTAACGAAAGTTTGGTTACGATTAATTAATCTTAATCGTTAATCAGATTACTTTTATCCAACACTTATTCTTTATAAACTATGTATACTGTTTTTATATTAGTATTGCTTATACTATCACTTACTGATATTTATTTACTCGTATTTATATATGCATTTTTATTTATGCATAAATAAATTTATAAGAATACTAAATATAAATCATGATTATAATTAATCTAAATATTAAAGTCTTTATGAGTTATTATTATTTTTCACTGGAGTGTGACCAACTATTCGTGGTTCCACTATTCTCATTCAACAATAGAGAACCAAAAAACTAGGCTACTGTTTCGTGACTAATAAATTTGGCAATTCTGAGCAGGTCGGTCCTGTGAATTAGTAAAGCCCGGTAGTGGTTGAGACCGTAGCCAATCTCCTGATTGCACCATAATCCTTTTAGGAGGTTAAAATTAGTATTTAACAGGGATGGCAAAGGGGTGAGAGCCAGGGGTTCCCGAGAAATCTCTCTAATTATCGATACTATCTTGTCACGTCGATATTTGATTGGCGGTGGATATTAGGTCGATTGTGGATAGGCAGTGCCTTCTCTTTGGGTTCAGTGTTGAGGTTTTTTAAATTTATTCTTTCTTAAATTATAGGTCAATGAACATCGATTTTTACCTCGGTGGGGTTTTATATATTTTTGTTTCCTTATTATCATTTTTTCTTATTTTCCTTCCTCTTCTGGGCATTCCTAGCGTCGAGAGGTCTCAATGCAATGGAACCAGTCTCCGGTTCTGAAAGTTCCTTCCGGGTTCCATTTGAGCGAGTTTTCCTTCTACTAGCTCCTATTATGCGGATATGGTCTTCATACAGAATCCTTGAGCGTCCTTTGGGTCTTCCACCCAGCGGAAGCTTTCATTACCTTTTTGCATAGCCATTGGTCGAACCGCTTGAGCTGTTGTTTCTCAAGGGAGTTCCTTATTTTTAGCATTACTTAAAAAAGAAATGTTCTAAAAATTTTAGTCCTGGCAACAAAAGTAGATTGAAATTTCGGTGTGCTGGTTGATTGGATTGTTCGCAACAAAATACTATAAAATAGCCCCAACCATTTACGAGTGAGCTCCCCGAAAGTAGGGAGTGAATTTGAAAGTAGAGAGTAATTTTAAAATATTTTCATTCGAACTTCATGGAAACCAGTTTCGAGCCATCGGATAAACACTCGAGGGACAGATAGGTGAATTGCGTCAGGGCTGATTTTGAGGATTGGAGGGAGGTCTGTGGTTGAAGGTAGGTATCTATTTAGTAGTTGAAGGTGCTAAGCCTCTATTTACATATTCATTTATTTTCTTACGTATCTCTGAAACCACTAACATCTCTCTATATATATATGTGTGTGTGTGTGTGTGTTATATTGTATTACATATTGTTACAGCTAATTTGTATATGTGAAACTGTTCAAATATCCTGTTGAAGTAAAAGAGGTAAAAACTTATTAGCCCAAAGTTATCTTATAAAACATTATGAGTACAGAAATAATTGTGAAATATGTTTTAAAAAATGAGTCGAAATCAGTTTATTGTAATAGACCATTATATTTTGAGATTGTGAAAATGTTTCAATAATTTAAGCATTAAAAAAAAAATCGATCAGTATTTTTATGGCTTCTAGATTTTAATAAGCAATTAAGGCACATTTATACGAAATAAAAACTTTTAAGCCTTTTCTATTATTATTAAACACCATCAGCTCCCAATTCTCAGACTTACTTACTGCATACCGTCACTATATCTCTGGCAGTATTTCATTTAACGTTTCCTCGTTGGGGGCTCCTGACGAAAGTGGAAGAATGAAGCCATTATAATTAATTGAAAAGTCAATGGAGTGGAAAATGAATCGATACCAGCCCCGCGGGTTTTTTTTTCCCGTTCCTTATCCCTCAATTATTTTTCTTTTGTTCTCGTTTTCTTTTTCGGAGGTCCACTTTTGTAATTGCTTGTGCCTATTGTTCTATGTTATAGGCGGATACGCCGAGAATAGATCTATATGGCTTTAGTTCGTAATAATATTTCCAGTGGTTCCAATTTATTTCTGGTTATTTTCTAGAAGCAGTTACGTTATTGTTCTGCGTATGCTTTGACCTAGATTTAATCTTTCTAAACGAAGATCATTTCCATTTTTTTTTTTCGATCTCATGATCAACAATTTAGTCAATTGTTTAGGCATTTTATAGAGAAAAAAATAAATAGAATATTGTCAATAACCACTAAATAAAATATTGAATAATTAAATAAAAAGCAACAGTGGTCCAAGAAAGAAATATTAATAAGAATGTGCCTTTAAAAAAAAATATTAAAAATGATTTTACAAAAAGGAGTCTCTCGAATCCACTAGTCTCCCACGTTCCTTCCTACTCGATTCTCGATAACCCGACGAGGCGTCTAACAGAAGACGGGACCTTGTAATGTAGATTTTAATGATGTGTAACCAATGATATTAAATGTGTTATTAGCTCTATTTTAAAATAATATTTACTATCACTCCAATTTATCTCACATTGGACAGGAAAAACTCGCTATTTTAAGCTTTTTTTGTTTAATTAAACTTGGACACATGCCAGTCACAGCTGCAAAAAATATTTCCATAGATGTTCTTTAAAAATTCGTTTTAATTAGATCCTGGCAGATCTGTAACTAGTTCCATTCAATGTCCTGTGAAAAGGATTAAACGAGAAAGAAAGTATCCTTTTAAAAATTAAAATAATTTAATTATTATTAATTTTCAAAAGGACGAAAATTAATTTGTTGGAAAGGTGTGGATATCGTTCGGCTATCAAAAATCATCAGATCCTGACAGATCTGAAACCTGCATCCTTCACCGGCTTCGAAATTAAAGTTTATAACCAATTATAGAAATAATCACGAAAAATATTTTAACCCACGCAGTGGGATTCGAACCCACGAACTTCTGTACCGAGCGCGCTGAGACCTACGCCCCGATTCGCAAAGCCGTCGAGTCTCTAGTGTTCTATATGAATATGCGTAACAAGTATTAATAAATGACGTAAACATTTAGCAAAATGAAATATATTCTGAATAGATTAAGTTGAAATGTACCCTTTTAAATATCATTCTATCAAACATGGGTTATGCTACTAGTGCCACTGTGAAAATAGGTTCCAAAATGGAAGAAAATGTATTCTGCTTTTGAGACGTACGCCCCCCTTTCTTGGAAAAATTACAGCCTTGTGAATATGAATGAAGCGTTGTGAATATTCATAGAATATATATATGAAAGGGATTCTCAAAGATTAAAATCTTCCTCAGTATAATGTCGGTATTTTGAAAGCTTAAAGTACAGAAGCCTCAGGAGTCTCTTTTAAATTCCTCTTCAACTAATTTTCAACTTCAGAATGTTCATATTCAACCTTACTATAATTTTCATATATGTTTTGATTCGTTTGTTTTCGAATATTGGTCGTTTAAAAACAAATAATTCTAGCTTCTTATCTTAAGAAAAGATTCCTCAATAATATAGGGAATGACTTAGGGGGATTATATGGAGTAAAATGAATAACACTTGTAGTATATTGTGTGAGATGCCAGTAATATAGATGTTAGAATCAGAAAAAAAACTGTTGGAAAGTTTTCAATAGTCTGCAAGGAAATAACCAATATTTATACATGGAGGTGATAACGTAACAATCCATACTCAAAGGACAAGTTTTTCGTCAGATCCATTAAAATGCCAAGTTCCCACTTAATAGAGACTTGGATACTGACCTGAGTTCGACTTAATCCACTTATTAGTAATGTAATTGAATATAATTAGAAAAAAAAAACAAGAATAATAATAAGAATTAACGTGATTTAAAATATGAGGCGCAGAATTCTATGTCGTACCAGCCAAGTCCAATTTTCAGAATTTTTATTTTAACAGCTCTTCTACTAGGCTATCTTTAGGTGAAAAGTTTTCTCCTTAAAGTACTTAAATCACATATAAAACGACCATAAAAAAAATAAGACCTCTTCCTAATCCGGTCAGACCTATACCTTTTTGACCAGCTGTAAAAATGTTTCAAAAATGGATTTTAGAATTTAGAATTTCACACCTCATAGGTAGTCATTTATTTTATAATAATTTTAAAATTTGATCAGGGAACCTACCAATATAGGAATTTTATTATATTTCTTTGTACTTAGTAAATTCACAGTTCTGCTCATTCACTTGTACCAATCCATTATTTATAAGACAATGGGTAACACATGTAACTAACATGTAAGTCAATCGGCGTTTTGATGTCAGACCTAGTGTGGGAACGATGCTTTAAAAAGGGTAAGAAAAATATTTTATCTTTTCTTGTCTTTGTTACCGCCATGTGATCTTGAAGACTTCAGTCAGAACTCATCTCATGATGACACCTCACCGATAACTTTCGCTGACGATGCCGTATCCACATTATAGCATTACTCTCATTACCACTTAATATTGTTAGCACTTGAGCTTTTAAATTATGTTATGATCTTTATATTTATGTGTCAGCCCTTTGTTTAAATATAACCAGGTCGCTGGACACTTATCCACTTAATTCCTTTAAATTACTTTTTCTTTATAATTAACATATCTGCGTGTTGGTGTCTGTTCGTGCCAATCGGCGCTCTTGTAAAGAGGTATTAACTCAATTTACGCCAACAGGCGTCCTTTTGTGAAAAAGGAAAAAGAAAAAAAAACAGTACATTGATACTCCCTCTATCTTCTCTCTTCCGCTAATCCTTGCTGGTCTAGGCGTCTTTCTGTTCTTAGAAGCTGAGTGAACCAGACTTACCTTCTTTGCCCAAGGCCCTTTGGTCTTCCTTTGTCTGTTTCATGCCCAAGGCTAAAATTAGCCTTCCGAAGTTTTTTAACGGGGTTTTCTTTATGTATTCCAAAGACATTATATTTTCCCTTGCAAATGAGTGGTGATCTAATCGGAGGATTTCTTAACCGATTATCTCTGTATCCTGGAACAAGTCAGCCACCGATGAGTCTCTTTGGGGTCCCTGAGACTCCAGGAAGATACAGCGGCTCCTGCACATGGGTGAGTTATTTTCATTTTTATGAATGGTTTAGATATCTTCTATTACAAGTTTCCCCAAAGTTGCGAGCATTTATTTTAATAAAATTATATACAGTCCATTCCCCAGAGGCTGGTGCGATTTGTGAGGAAGTTACCCTTCCTTTTAAATAAACAGGAAAATTTACGATCATTGATCAAACAGTGTCTTTTTGGCCCTACGCAAACGTTTGGAGAAGTGCTTATATATCCAGTAATTATTTTAAATTTATTTATAATTTGTCAAGCAATTATGACCTGATAAACATTCCTGTAGATTAATTCTTATCCGGACTCGACAGAGAAGGACGGACATAGCAAAAGGAAGTGAGAGAGGAAAGATGAGTGGATATAGAGGTAGCAATGCCATAAATTCGCGATATATATATTTTTTTTTTTTAAAGATTGAAATAGAGAGGTACTAAGGAAGTTTTGGCGTCAAAAATTTGGTCAAAGCCACCAGAAAGCGATGTGAGAGGGATCCCAAAAATTAATTCTATAAAGGAATTTATCCATCTCATGTATCGCTTCAGCCTCATTTCGAGATCACCATACAGTCGTCCGTAGGGCATGGCGGGAGAATTATTCACGGAATCTTAGGAGCTGTTTGGAGGTTGAGACGGTTTTCGGGTAATTTGGAAAATGTGGTTGTTCCATTGACGTTGATCAAAATCGATTTCAATATTTCTACTAGAACGTATGAACTAAATAGGGATGTTGTAGAAATAAAGTGATCGATTATAGGAAAATAAATTAAGGGAGGGTTTTGATTCAATTAGCATTGCCTATATTGGACAATATATTAATAGAGACATTCGGATTTTGTTTATTTTCAGAATTTTTTTTATAGAAATGCTTACAGCAAACGTTTTGAAAGGAAAATGTTTATAAAATAAAGTAATTAAAATTACTGTTATAATTGAAATTGATGGTGAATGAAAATTAAATTCATATCTCAAACCTCCGTTTAATATAATATGAATTCCTGAAACCAACACACGCCCATTTGTTCGTATACACAATTTGTTCCAATTGTGTATACGAACATTAATTATTTTCATCATTCTTGGAACCGTTGTTTGGATCATTTGCATAAAGGCATAACTATAAGTCAACATTCAACACACCGAGGAGGACAGTTCGATAGGGGAATGAAAATTTAAATTTTCTTGTTAAACAATGTTAGGTATTCTGTTACATTCGCCCGCCGCTGTGACTTGAATTTCTTTTATTCTGAACAAAGAACAAGGAGAAAAAATCTGTTCTGGTGAGTAAAGAAAAGAGAAATGATTTCTTTAAATACAATTAAATCGGAATACATCACATTCTTACCTTTTTAGTATTTTTATTCCTTTATTCTTTATTCATACTAGATTAATGGTGCAAATAAATAAGATTAGTTGGAGCAACCACCAGTGAACCTTCTTTTATGTTGTTATTAAGATTATTAGTTTAATTTAAGGTCACTCAGTATTGATTCCAGAAATACTTGCATTAAAATTATTGAAAGAATAACATAATTATCTATGTTCCCGTCTGAATACATTTTAAAATTATCAGTTAAGTTTATGGTAAACGGCGTTTCCTTAAAGTTTAGATTTTTTAGATTTTACAGTATTCCACAGCAGGTGCGATATATTTTACTGAGTTTTAGGAGCGCACAACTTACCTTACCATTGTGAATGTCAAAATTTGTCAGTCTTCCCCGATCGGCTGCCCTTAATTCCCTCACTTGTAAATGTAAATTCCCATTGGATATGTATTTCCATCTCTCCTTGGCCAACTGAACATCTAAACTTATGAATAAGCTAACTAAACTGGAAGACGAGAAAACCCATATGTAAACTTTGGAGACTTTTGACATCGAGAAACTATGAAAAATGAAAAAGTGATAATGATATGTTAGTTTTTGAATCTCCAGAATTGTAGAAGTTTCCAAATGTTTTCTATACTTAACATTATAGTATACTATAAGTATACTGTATGTTAAGTATTCTATACTTAACATAGATTAAATTCTAGCTAGCCACATTCTATATCTTAAAGTCATTAGAATCCGAGCATACTTTTTCTTGCTCATTTGTGGATTTCTGTCAACAAATAATAATAAAAAAAATTCAAAGAAAAATTAAGGAAATTAACATTATTTTCATCTGTTTAAAAGAATAAAAACCTTTTTTTTATATACTGCTTTATTTACGTTATGTACCTTTAGTCCATACAAGTCAATAACAATGCTATCAGAAATAGAGGATATAAATAAAAGTGATTTTCAAGGAACTCTAGCGGAGAGGTAACTGTTTGTATCCAGCCAGAATGAGGTGGAACAGACAAGACAGATATTTGCTTCACTGAACTAGTAATCCGGCTTAAGCCCTGAAGGCCCTCTCAGCGATATTTTTCTTATTTCTTTTTCTTTTTATTACATTTTGCTTCAAAAATATTAATGATTTATTTATAACTTATATATTATGTAACATTTAAATTACATATTCGTGATCAAGTCCTAGTCCCTATTGCTTTTTTTCATTTTTTATCTCAGAACTTAATTTCTGAATCATTCATTTCTAATATTAGCTTCCTTAAAATTCCTTAAAAACAGAATATTGGAAGTTTTCATGCTCCTGATATTTTAGACTTTTATTTAAACATGTTTTTACCATATTAAATTTCTTTAATCAAGTCTGGAAGGGTTTCTTAATATTTGTTGGTACTATATGTGTACTTTATAGCACATAATGCTTTCGTAATATATTTCGGCGCAGTTTTATTAAAATCTATGAAATACATACACAGTTATTTAGTGCTGTTATTAATCTGTCGGAGATGTCCCTAAAGTCTCACATAAGAAATTGATAAATGGTTTAAATGAAAAATATCATAAATTCAGGAAAGATTTGAGAAAGTAACTAATATATCACGTAGAAAATATTCTTTATATTTATCTTTACTTTAATTATATTAATATATTATTGGAAATAATAAAATCGTTTAAAGCTTATCCAATGTTTAATTTAAGTGGCCAAATTTACAATAGTCTTATTTTAAATTTGTTTCCTGTAAAAACAGAGTTCGTTCATAGAAGAAAACCTTAAAGTATTTCTATTTGTCTTCATCGCCACCTAACTATTCCACACTATTTTTCACTCCTCATCCACAACTGCAATACGATATTACCGCTTATATATTTTTTTTTCAGAGGGCTGACATAAATTTCATTTTTTGTATAGTGTTTTTAAATTTATATAATAAATATAATATGTGTATAAAATATTGATGGTTTTGGAACTAAAGATAAACGAATATTTGAAACTAGTCCTCTGATGAACTAAATATCGTAGAAGTGGCATTTACAAATTCCTGAATATATTGACCCTTCTATACAATTATGAAATGAATAAATAATCTTTATTCTGGGACGCATTTTCCCCTAAAAATAACAAAATTGTATCATAAGGTAGTACAATGGTCTGGCTCATTTCATAATTTCATACAAAGGTATTTATATATGAGGAACATGAGACATGCAAATACAGTTAATTATAAATAATTGTAAAAAGACGTTCAGTAAATATGATAACATAGCAATGAAATAAACTAAAAAAAGATAACCATGAGAAAATAAGAAAAGATATGTACAGAGAATGCAATATGTCTATATGTACATTGAATAAAGAAAATATTTACAGATCCCACGATTTATATTTATATACACTGCACATATTTTTATATATACGATATATACACATATACACTACAATTATGTATATTTTGACGAAGTTTCAATTGTTTCTATCGAACCTACCTATTTAAAACCCTATCAAGTATTCTCGAACCATTGTTCCAAAGTATGACGGTATCTCATTCACTTTATGCGTGCCCAAACATGTATTCTTAGCTTTCAGGTCATCATGTGACTGTTATTTCTTAAAAAATACTACATTTGTCTTTACACAAACCTTTTATAAATTATACATTTCTATAGTGACGATCCTATCTTTAGTATAAAGTATATATGAGGCGTAGAATTCCAAAACCAGACAAGTCCAATATCCAGATTATTTTTTTTTTTTATACTAGATTATCTTTAGGTGAAAGATTTTCTACTTCTTCTTCTCCTGGCGCTACAGACCGAGGTCATTGGTGGGTGGTCCTTGGCCTGCTTCAACATCTGTTGCCACGTGACTCTGTCCTCCACCCAACGGACGCCAGCTTGTCTCATGTCCTCTTCCACCTTTTCCTTCCATCGAGCTCTAGGACGGCCCTTTGCTCTGGTGGCGAAGATTTTCCCTTTGTATACCTTTATCACCTGCTTGTCTTCATTCATTTGTTTGAGATGGTCATACCATTTCAGCCTGCTTATTCGTATAAAGCTTGAAAAAGACAGATCGTTGTAGATATCGTATACTTCTTTGTTTTTTCTACTTCACCACGCTCCATCCTCATACACTCCCCCAAACATTCCTCGCAGCACCCTCCTTTCAAACCTGTCAAGTCTTTTGCATGTTACCTTGTTCATCACCCAGCATTCACCACCTAACAACCGGCCTGATTAGGGTTTGGACATCCAGATCTTAATTTGGCGCGAGATCAAGTTGCTTCTTATAAGGTAGGTAAGTAAGCCCTGTTTCCTGCCAAGATCCTTCTTTTGACTTCCTCTGTTTCATTGGTTTGTTTGTCATTAATGATCCTAGGCACGGGAATGCTGACACTATTTCAATGTTTTCTCCTTCTAAGCTGCAATAAGGTGGATGTTGCTGCCTCTTTCTCTCTACAATCATCAGTTTAGTCTTTCCATTATTTATTTCAAGGCCGGCTACTCCTGCCTCCTTTTTCAAGGTAATATATACGTCTTCGATTGCCTGCCTGCTTCTTCCCAATATCTCTACATCGTCCGCATAGGCCATTAATCGCACTGATTTATTGATAATTGTGCTATTTTCCTCTATCCTTACTTTCTTAATAACGTTATTAAGAACTATGTTGAATATCAAAGGGGCCAGTGCATCTCCTTCTCTCAATCCATTTTTTATTTCTAAAGTCTTTGACAATTCTCCGTTCACTCTTATTTGACAGTTGGTGTGCCTCATTGATTTTCTCCTTAAAGTATTTAATTCACATTGGAAACGGCTATACAAATATAACCCTTCTTACAGCCAGGATCTTTACCTTCATCAATTAGCAGTGAAAAATTTTCAATAATGGAACTGGCTGGTTTTGGAATTCCGTGCTCTATATACTATGATTTTCTCCGAAAGAAAACTTATGAGTCAACGTATCTAAGTATTTAATTCACATTGGAAACGAATAAATCAAACTATACTGAATTTGGTTTAATTAGTATTAAAGAGGAGAAAGAAAGTGTTAAACTTTGGTTGTTGGTTGTAATGTCATATTTTTTTTTTGAAAGGCGAGCTCGCAAAATATGTTATACCCTTCTAACAAATAACAGCCAGGATTTTTTTTTTCTTTCCTTCTCGTTTGAACAAATTCTTATTATTTTTTAATTCCTTTACAAATCTTCATCATTTATTCTATAATGGAACAGACTTGTACAAGTACTTGTTGGCAGTGCATTCCTTGTCTCAATCCATTTTTTATTCTAAGGTCTGAAACATTCTCCGTTTTTGGCCTCATTGATTTTCTCTTAAATTAGTTAATTCACATTCGGAAACGGCTATTACAAATTATAAGCCTTCTTATCCGAAAAAATTTTCCAATAATGGATATACTATGATATACCTTTCTTGGTACCATTACTTCTTATATAAGATTAAATAACTTTTTTTTCATTATAAAATTGTGCTTAAGATAGAGCTTTGTAACTTTTTGGGACCCTTTCCCAATTGAAAATAAGGAAAGTGAGTACTTAAGAGTGGCTTAAGTATCTCCTCTTGATCTTTTGTGTAAGAGTCATCTGGGTTGCAGATTGGGCCGGGTCATTTGTATGGTTTCTTACGAGGACCTTATGAAGTCGGAAAGCTGGCTACTTGAGGAGGGGGCAAAACCTCTATCCCTTCCTCTAATTACTTCCTCCACCTGCCATTAACTTCTCTTATTTGTTTTCCGTATTCTCTCACTCCTCATTAATATTCATCCTTCACGTTTATTACTTTTGCCTGTAATATAAAATAATCAAAAATTTGATGTAAAAGTTATATTCATTTTATTAATATGAAAATGTTATCCTAGAAATAAATTTAAAGTTGATATTTACCAAGGAAAGGTAGTGCAGGAGTGAAACGATAAGGAATTCTCTCATGTATATAGAGACTTCTTACGGTTTTTACCTATAACAAGTCTATGTTTCAGGTAAAAAATTAAAAGGATTATTAAAAGCATTTATTTGATCATAAAAAAAATAAAATAATAAAAATTGAGATTTTAAACCATTAATAATAATGATTTGTACATTTTAATATATTTTCTACATGGCTTATTTATTTCACACCTGATTCGTTGTTGAATTTATTATTATGTATATATATATATATATATATATTGCAAGGTAGGACATCATACTTCTTATTATTAAATGCCTTTAATGTTATCGGGACATGTAAAACTTCGTTTTTCGCAATCTGTGCGTTTTCGTTTTCGTATATACCGCTGGAAAGATTCTATTTTGTATTTTGGTGAAGAGAAAAAGGAACATAATTATTATTCGATTTTAAATTTGGGATTGAATTCTAATATTATCAATTTCTTTCCGGTGCTTATATTACCCATAATTATTTAATTTAGTAATCACAAATTTAACCATGGCTATATAGACAAGTTTTTTTACCATCTAATATAACGAATTAATTTATAATATAAATTAATTTATCTCTGAATTATCTTGGCTATGTCATGTTAATGATTCCATAAAAGATTTTTATTAAAATATAAAATTGATTTACGCATAAAGAGTAAAACTAAAATAGTTATAAGTTACTGACATTTTTCCTATAGGTAATTTTATATGTTAACATTTACAATTGTTAAATAATTATAAAAAAAATTTTGAATTGAGCTCATTTCAAATTTTTAAAATTTACTTTTAAATTAGGTTTAATCTAATAGTTCGTTAATAAAATATTTGCGACTTCTGTAGGTATGTACAAGTGCTAAATATTCATTCATCAGTACTAAAAATATATCAGCTTCCAAAACATCAGCAATTTGATAGTATTCGTAATACTTATGGTAGTACGTGAACAATAGGACTGTACAGGAGGGTCACGAAGTCATATTTTCCTCTTTACAAAAACAGAAATATTACTGTATATCATTTATTTCATATACACATGCAAAAATGTACAAAAGTTTGATGATAAAAAAAAAAATAGACTATTCACTGCGTAAAAACAATTCAGTAATGATAAATTTAAGTATTTCTACATATTCCTAATAAACAATAAAAAAATATATGTGAAAAACTTTCATAAATACATATATATATATATATTTTTTTTTTTTTCAAATTTATTTATGTTTAATATACACGCTACAATCCTCAAAGATAAAATTCTGTAATATTATAATGGATAATTTAATTTGTTTTTCGATTTATTTGTGTTGAGTTATTTAATATAAAAGAGTAATTTCTGAACCAAGCTGTTAATGTAAACAGTCACGGTTAGCAATGAAAACGGAATAACAGTTTAATACAAGCAATCAGTAAATACCAATCAATCATTTTGAAATTTACATCTTAATTTAGTTGGTGTCGAAAAATAACAGAATGCTACCAAGTTGATCGTGTTAATTAAGCAGCTTAACGAAATAGCTATCGCTAAATGACATCGCCTAAACTGTTAATTTAACAGCTTACTGAAACAGGATGCATTGCATCGATTACCCCAAAAACCTATCTGCTTCGGTGGTTTTTAGTATATTTATATATCTACTAAATAAATTTGTTTAGAAATTGGATTGTCTTGTGATACCTAGTTATTTGCCTATGATGGATTTAGTTGAAGATATATTTTAGCTAAGGCAGGATATCTTCCTTGTAGTTCCACACTTGTTGGAGCCTCGGCCCTGATTTATCTTGCCGTTGGACCCTCGCCAACAGAAGGATTATTTGTTTCTTAATGCTCCGCTCCAAGTTTTCAGTATGTTACAGGCACTAGTTATTTTGTAAAATGCATATGCTTAAAACAAGGTATTATAAACAGAATAGTAGTTGATAATGTTAGTTCTTATTTTTTTTTTTTTTTAATTGTGATTGTAATGCTGTTTTATGTCTATTTGTATAACAACAATTTAATTCAGGTTATTTTTGTTATGGGTTTTTATATTGATATGTCTTTTGGTTGGGGACTATACTTCTCTTGTATAACGTTTTTTTTTACCATCGAAAATGTAACATGCGCTCTAGCTCTTTGGTACTACTCGGATCGAATATGTGATATTTCCTTATCAAAAGCAGTCGATACAAAATCAGTAGGTTACAGAAATATCCACCATCTACTGTTTTTTTCCCAATCAGTGAGAAATTGAGTAGATTTTTCTTTTAACTTTTCCTAAAACTACTAAGGTACGCATGATGGTATTGATGGATCAATACAATAAGAATTGATATATTATTTGACACTTCTGTTGGAATTCTGTATGTTTGAAAACTAGTTTCGAATTTTAAACATTCATTATCAGTTCTAAATCTATGTAGCAAAGTGCTAATGTTTTGAATTTTTTTATTTCTTTAGAACTTATGTCGAATAATTCATCTATTCTACGTCAAAGAAGAATCCTTTAATACGTGCCAACGTTTCGACCTGCGTTGCAGGTCTTCTTCAGGGCCACCAAACCACACTTGTGAGGAGTCATCGTCCTTCTCCTCACAAGTGTGGTTCAGTGGCCCTGAAGAAGACCTGCAACGCAGGTCGAAACGTTGGCATGTATTAAAGGATTCTTCTTTGACGTGGTGTTACATTGACTGCATCCCTGACTATCTTCTTCTCCATTCATCAATTCTAATTTTCCCAAAATAATTATTAATGTTTGCAGCAAACATTGTAAATATTTAGGAATCAAGATTATTCTTTACTGAATACTATCATAAAGAATCTGAAAGGATTGACACTGTCTAAACATACCTAATAAATCCCTCGGGCTGGAACGGATTGCTGTTTTTAGCACCTTACTATTGTTGAGTGAAAGATGGCCCATTTCAAATCTGGTTTTAGAGAATTGATTTTTTTTTCTTCCCGGATTTAAATTCGACCTTCTCACTCTGTTTAGAACCGATTGGTAACCTTTAGAATATTTCATTCTTTTCGTATAGGAACAGGTGTGACTTTAGAAAAAAAAAAAGTAAATAAAATACTACGGAAAATTAGCGAATTTACATTAAAAGAACAAAACAACAACATAAGAAATCTATTTATTTATTCATTTTTTTTTTACACTATAAAACAAAGTTCACTGGTTGGGGCTTAATTTGGATCACCTACGAATGAAATGTCTATTGCTCAGACTGCATCCGAACAGGTGTAACTTCTGACTCGAAAATGTTTGCGGCAGTAACACGCAAGTTAACCTCGGTTTCCTAAACTAAAGTTATAACAACAGGTCCTTGCGCTCTTTTATTTTAAATAAAACTGGAAATCTAATCGTATAAAGGAGACTGATTAATCTATTTGTTCACCAATTCCAAGCCTTTTTTTCTATTCGTTTAGACCAATAAATATTGTATAAACGAATGCGATTTGCTCTTGTCTGTTAGATAAACATTTTATATATGAAAAAATCCCTCTCGTTGAAGAGAAATTCCTCGATACATTTGGAAATAGAGAATCTTTTGCGAAAGGGTTATGGTTTGGGTATCGCGAAGTTATACGAAGCAAAACAAGGAGCTTCTTGTAAGACCTGGGTGTGGACACGAGAGATATTCTGATGATGGCTAAATATAATCTTGGACTCCCACGTACATGTTTAAAATGTTTCTTTTTTTTTTTGTTTTTTGTATGTTTATCTATGCACATGTATATATTAGGTGCAAATAATATTAATTGTTAAAAGGATAAAAAAAGAAAATGAGATAAGTAGAGACCATGAGAAAAATATTATAAATTATTGATATTTTTAAGTTAATTAGAATGTTGTTGTCTATAATGATAATGATCAGAATTTTGTGTGTGTAGCAATCCCGTAAAGTTGGGCAGAAATGTGTTTTTGTATTAATACAGCTTATCTCTCTCTCTCTATCTATTGAAAAACGTAACAAGAGATATCAATTACATCCTAGTAGGAATTGTGATATGCCACAACCTAGAAAATAGAACTATAGGATTCTCAGTTGTCCACTATCTTAAGGCACGGCTGTAAATTTTGTTTCCATCTAGCGGTGTTGAAATTGGACGGAGAAGATGGGAGAAGTCAATCGGATAAAAAAGGGGATGTTCCAGGAGGACAAGATGTGATGAAAGAGGGGTGTATTGAGACAAAGAATTACTCTCATTTTTAAACTACTCCCATTAACACATTGGCTGCCAACTACGAGATAACCTGTAGATTGCGTTCTTTTCTAAAACATAATTATAAAAATTCGAAAGACCTTTTTTTAAATAAAACACACTTTTTATGCTATTTCATGATAATTATGCACTAGAATTAGAGTTTTTAATAATATAATGTGATTTAATCAAATTGTAATTTTAGGCCAAATTTCTGATGATTGCCGTGGTAGTCAACGTGTTAATTATTATAGTCCGCCGAAAAACGTTCTAAGCGACAAACAAAATTTTGAGTAATCAGTGAAAGAAAATCATAATTTAAAGTTCTTGTTAGTTTTGTAAGTTAGATTTTTTTTTCACCTTGTAATTTGTTATATCTACAAGTATAATAACATAATTGATTCCTATATCATACTATGATGTACTATTTATAATAAATTTAAAAAAGTTTAAAATTGTCACTTCAAAATTTTGTTGCTTAGAACGTTTTTCGGCAGACCCATTCAATTAATTTTTTGTTTTCCTCCTGCAAAAACAAATCTTTTTTCACTGTGGTATAAATAATCATAATTATGTGATCTAAAAAAAAATATATAGATTTAAAGTTTACAGTATCTTTTAATTATTTCATCATATGCGCGTTTCAGTGTCACCTGGAAATTAGCACCCTAGCCATTTTGAAAGGTACACTGTGTTGACATGGTCATTATTTAAATTGAAGAGGATTTTTACCGCCACCATTCATCTTTGCTGTAGCCCATTAATCAAGCTGGCGGTGCTCAAGTAATTGCTATGGCTGGTTTGATTGGGTTGGCTCAGTGGGCAGAGCATCCCACCCTCGTTCCCTCCCTCCCCCTCCCACTCCCTCCTACCTACCTCCCACCAGCCAGCAAAAACAGAACCTACAATATCCAGATTGACACTGGTCAGCTCCGTTTTCATTCAATAGAATGCTTATAAAAATCAAAAAGGACGCATTGTAGTTGTATAATGCATAATATTATACATTTAATGGAGTGCCGACGTTTCGGCCTAAAGTACAAGCCTTCTTCGTGGCTGTAAGCTAAAAAAAAAACAAACCCGGAATGTGATTAAGAACACTAATAACCAAAATAGATAGGGAAATTGCAAATAATATCAAAGTAATAGCTTTTCTTCAGTACACTTCTTCCTCACTTTCTTTTTTTTTTTTGTTGTTTCTGTTTGTAGTCCCGAAGAAGGCTAGTAATGTAGCCTGAAATTTTAGCATTCCATTGAAATTCATTTAACTTGGACGTGTTTCTTTATACTCCTGACTGTATGCTCCTCTTTGTGCTCCTGATCAATTATATTATCTTTATAAAATAATATTATATATAAATATAAGTACTATATATTTATGTATAAAAGGACCAATAGTGTCCTATTATTATAAATAATAATACCGAAATCTAAGTTTGAAAATTTACTATCTACAGCATTATATACGATACTGATTATTTTCTCAGGAATGGGTGGAATCGAGAATTGACATATCCCTAGCTATGTAATGTGATAACGTAATGTGGTTTCAGAGTAACCAGGACCATTAATTTCTTCTGGTCATAAACCGGGTTAAAGATACGATACCTAGACGAACAGAATCAATTGAATCAATTCTCAGGATAATTTACTGAATATATCAGCAGGTCTCCCATCCATGTTCTTTTCAGTCTTCTCTTTGTGTCCTTTGGACTCATTATTTTAATCATTCGTTTTGTTATAAGACATTTGTATCCTACAATAAAAAAACAATACATTCAGATCTTCTTACTTGAGCTTATTTAATTCATTGAATGTTTCGCCCTCACAATTTTTGGTTTGGGAAAATTGAACTTCCTCTTGAGCCTTCCTTTATCAATCTTTGTAAATCGCCAAAGCTGAACTTCATTCATATTCTATTCATATATAATTGTTAATGTGCTTTGTTTATTATCAATAGTTAATACCAAACATTCCATTATTTTCAGGCTGACCTAAGCTGTCGTAACACAAAACAGGGCGTTGGTGCCATCTTCACTAGGACCAACTTCGTGACGTTGAAATATGTCACCGACAACTGGGGTACTGGCGCCAATGGCTTCGATCTTGTCATAACTGCCGTTAAAGATCCGAGTGAGTATATAACATTTTATAAAAAATATTTAGGTCATTATGTTTATATTTTTTTTGCAGTGCTGCTTGGTTAGCGATTTTTCAATGCACTTAATTGGTTAATCAACATAACAAAACACCGACAACAAATAAGGTTTTGAAAGAATTTTAGAGAAATAAATCTATGTACTGAAATTAAGATGTGGCGAGATACGTATTGGGGATCAGGAATTGGAAAATGCTTTTTTTTAACGCTGTCTTAGCTTATATATACTTATTGTCCGATGCTACTTTTTCTACTTTTTTTTTCTTTTAGACTACCATCAGGCTATTCCGGGGGGTCACATGACAATATCTTTAGACTGAGTTTGCCACTTCTATAGGTTTTATAATCGAATACTACTTTCGAATGTTAAACGTTCATCAAATGTTCTAAAAACATATAAACCTTCCAAACATCAGCACTTTGATACATAGATAACATATATTATGATAGACAAGATCTGTTGATAATATAATGTTTTTAGAACTGATGAAGAATTTTTAAGCTTCAAAACTAGTCTTCCAATATTCATCAATTCTACTTCATAATTTTTTTCTCTTTTTTGATAATTTTTCTTCCTTTTTTAAAATCTTTTGTTAGCCGCTTTCTAATCATGTTTGAACTAATTTATTATTATTCTTAATTTCTTAATTTTGCTGCTCTTCTTCAAGCTTGAAACTAGCATGAAAGAGTGTTTTGTTAATTTTTATTTATTTTTTTATTTTTTAACTTCCTCGGTATTAATATACAAACTACCATGATTTTATAATTTTATATAAACTTTTAGTTTTATAAAAAATGAAAAAAAAACATCTTACTTATTCAGATACTAATTTGCGATTCCCTTGATAGTTGGCATACTTGTATCAATATAATTCAGGACAAATCACTGGAAATATAGACAAAAATGAAAAACTGGTATTTTTTGGCAGGAAAGAGTAAACGAATTAGCTGTTGAAGAGGTAAAGGGAGTGACAGATCAGGAAACTTTTAGGATGGTTTACGGGGTATTGTGATGGCTTTCAGGGAAACGAAAATTGAAGACTGATCCTAGTTAGCAGCCCATTACTTGTTTTTTGTTTTTATGTCCTTCAGCTTCTAATACAGCAACGCTTGCTATAAGATGCTACGAATTATATAAAATAATGTTATTTCATAAGTTACTTATTGTAGGATGAAGTTAATTAAGTTTCAGTTGAAGGTGCTGTATCTATTGGACTCATGTCATGTGTGCTTCAGCTGTACCATCCCGTTAGTCGTATTTCACAATCATTTAAATTTGAAAAGCTCTAATATTTTCATCTAAAATGAGAAGTAAGGTTTAATTTATTGAGGAAGTATATTAGTTATATACGATATTGAGATATTAGTTAATTATCGCCAATTATCGTATCGTATAGACTGAGCAAGTATATCTCTAACATAACTTTAATCATTAGATTGAATTCAAACTTCTGACATCAGTAGGACGATTTCTATCTAGCAAAGTTTGTGTAAACTTAAGAGCTATCTCGTAGGTTGTTATGTAGCTAGTAGCATCAGGTTCCTAATAGGCGCTAACATGATACACTGCCCGTATGGTGTTGATAGTTAACTTACGGGGGGGGGGGGATGTTGGTGTAACCGTTAAATCAATAACTGAAGTAGAGCGCAACATCTTTTAAAGGTGATCCTCTAAGCTAATTAGTTGCCATCCAAGGATTATAATTAACATGTCGCAAATACGGCGCATACCTCAATCTCACCCACTCAGAAATTCCTCTAGAGGAAATTTACGCTGGTCTTAAGAGACATGAAAATTACTTCTTTATATAGTTAAATATAATCTTTGTACTGAGAGATTTTTTTTTCTTTTTTTCCATATGCTTATATAAATATTAAATTGGTGCTATTTTGAATGAAAACATATGTACCTGAATCCTTGGACTAAAATTTCAAACCGTTCTCTATTAGATAAATCGAAATTCACTATATTAACAACGCCTGCGCATGGCCATGTTATTGGATGAGTGATTCCTAGAAGACTATATGAACTTTCCCGATGGTATGGCCACTTAAAAGGTCGAAGAGTCGATGGAGAGATAGAGCAGAACTAGATCTTCGGTAAATGAGGATCTCTATAGCTGAAGCAAGAGACAGATAACGTCAGCAACTGTTGAGCACGCTAAGGACGGCTTTATATGCCAGTTGTGCAAATAGAAGAAGAAAAATACTAAACTATATCATATTGCAAAAAGATTTAAGATTTTTCAATCAATATATTTTCTGAATTATCTGGATATAAATGGCTGCTGTTCGAATCAAGGATAGGGGCGAACAAAAGACACAGGAGTGAGACAAGAATTTATTGTGCTATCATATCGGCCTACATTATAGACCTTCTTCAAGATGAATAAAAGGATCCTATTATGTTTCTGAATATTCCTACAGATTCTTGTCTACCACTTGACCAAATTGCACGACGAGTAAATGAAAACTTGCTTAAATTATGAAAAATCACAAGACATGAAACTTGTAGTTTATCTTCGACAACACACTGATTCTACAGATAGGTAATGGCCTGATATTTGAAAGGAGAATGGCTTGGGGGTACATAAAAAAAGAAATAAAAGGAAAACTTTAAATCAAAGGCTAATTTTTATATTCGATTTTCTCAAAACATTCACAGCTGCTATTTGGATAAAAAATGAACACATAATTACTTTTGGCTTACTCATCACATATACACAGAACAGCTATAAAGACACATATTAACAATCTTGAAATTTTTCAGGCAAAAACATTCAGGAATATAACGAAACTACCCTGGTTTGTTTGCAACCTAAATCTACGTACTGACCTTAGCTTGCCAACTGTTAATGAACAAATACGGAATCGCTACAAACGATTTCATGAAAAGCTTTATGGACATCACAACACACTTATAAATGACAATACCACGACTTATTCCCCAGACAACACTCAGAGAACGCTGAAAATGAGCTTGATGAGTGGTCTGAACTTAAGAGAAAGTGACACAGGGTTTTACTCTTTACGCCATTCACGCCAAGTAATTCAGTATTTCAACAAATTCACTGATTTTTAATTACTTTAATTGACTAGTGTGAATAAAGATTAAAAATTAGAAAAGAAATCCTTTATTTATCTACAATATATTTTTTTCTCAGAGATTATTAAACTTGATTTTCATCAAATAGAATAATTGAAAATAAATCTACCTTAGGCAGTGTAAAACCAATGATTAGGACGACCTAAGATAAGATCCAAATCCCTTATTAAATAATTTCCTCCCAATATTGGAAGGAGCCGCTAACTAAGAGCGATGCTCACCGAAGTGACTAAGAGGATCCGCTCACCTCAGCTCACCCCATCCACTAACTCCTACCCCCTACTAATTCCTTTAGCTTAGTAGCTTCCTCAACTTATAAATATTTCAGGATTTTTAAAAACACACAAGAAAACATTAAATATCTAATTCATCCAATAAGAAAACGGATATTATCTCATTTTTCAAACCATCACCGTTGTTGACACTGTATTGACTTTATTTTCATGTCATTGATAGAGATGCAAAGTATCAAATGTGAAAAAAACGTGTTCTATATTTTCAATCTTTAGTGATTCGTTTTTCTTTTAGACATGATCAAATAGTTTGCATAATCGACCCTTTGACAGAGTTATTCCCCTTTACAGAGTGATTTCAGGTTTAAGAGTTCGTTAAAAAATTATTTTCACGTTTGATACTTTGCATTTATATCGACGATATGTTCAGAGATTTATACATATTTTTTTCTTCAGTCATCGTCCTTCTCCTCACAAGTGTGGTTCGGTGGCCCTGAAGAAGACCTGCAACGCAGGTCGAAACGTTGGCACGTATTAAAGAATTCTTCTTTGACGTAGTGTTACTTTGACTGCATCCCTGACTATATTTTTTTCTTGTTTGATAGTGCTTAACGTCCTAACTTCGGGGAAGGCCTGATTATCCCATGTTTTACCATTATCCTACACTGAATAGGAAAATTAAGACTCGTTTCAAGGATCCACATCTAAATAAATGTTAAATCGCCAAAACCGAATTCAAACCGATGCCACAGAGTTCGTAATACTAATATTTTACACTGTAACACAGTCGCCCATCACGGATTGCCCAAAAAGCAATAAATTAAGCGTTCAAAAAACTGATTATCCCATCCCCCTATCCTTATAAACAAATCACTTGCCCCCTTTTTTACAAAATACTTGCAGTATTTCATTTACAGTTGAAGTCTAATTCAAATAATCAGGATAGCTGAACTAAATAAAAATCAATTTCAAAAGACTTTACCATTATTTATTTTCCTATTCTTTCTAATATTTACACCTGCCACCGAAACAGGTGCAATAATTTACTTTGCTAAAAGACAATGGTTTTCTATTTTAATTATTAATTTTTTTGTAGCCTGGTATAAGAATTTCTATAATCGTCAGTAGTGACTATGTCCTTTCCATGAAGTATAACGTGAAATATTTTTGAAATACTATGTATGTTTGTTAATCATGGGCATATTAAAATTTGAGTGTTGCATACGATTATGATTGTATGAGATCACCGCATATCTTCAGATCAAACTTAGATTTTTTTTTTTTTTTTTTTTTAACTTGTATTTTCATAAGAAGTGTATGTGAGGAGTTATCTTCCAAACTAAACATTTCCACTGTTGGTCGATTTTTTTTTTTCTGATTAAGCTTTTGCGAGTTGCTCACACTGAAGTACTTTGTTTTCATTAGTGGGCATCTATAAAAGATATAAATAATATGATTATTTTGGATTTAATACCAGGGAGGAGTACTAGTTTAAGTTTTTTGCTCTTTTCTTAACAGTTTTATGAATTGAAAATTTTCAGTTTTGAAGGATAACTTATGTTAAGGATCACTCCTTACATTATATAATTTTCTATACCCGTGTGATGTTCATATGGGCTCAAGTATGTAACAGAATGCGATTATTAGCTGTTGGACTTGGAATGCGGAATTCAGGAGGGCTTTCTTGTAACGCAAACGATAACTTGAATAAATGAAATAAGATATTAACTGATTTTTCTTACGTAATTTATGAGGCAAAGTTTTGAATTAATAATTGATCTAAGCTGTTCTCCTCTTAACCGTTATAGTATACAGCTAGTTGAAGTAAATTGAAGAACAGTAATTGTCGCCTGTAGATCAAATCATGTGACTATAAATTCCCCCTTCCCCTTTGCTTATATCGGTAGTGCAGGGGTTCATGGTCCATTTTGCAGTTGATAAATGTTAATGCTCTACAGTAGGCTTTCCTATCCTGTGTCACCTGCAACTCAGTTCCATTCCTTTTTACTTAATTTTTTACTAAAATCTAATGATATAATTCCCCTCTCTGCCTGTTTTCTATCAATATAAATTTCTCCTACTACGGATTCTTCTTTTTCCGTAAAGCAAAAAGTATATTACAATGAACATGTTAATACTAGATCCAAATAAATAAAAGAAATCTATTGTTGAGTCCGTATATTTTCGCTGACAGTAGGACAGTAGTTTTATATGTAGAACAGGATATATACGAGTTATAGATATCGTGCAGGATCTCGTTGTTATATTAGATAACAAATTGGTTTAATTGCTGGAATATTTCCTCTAACTACTTCCTCAATTAACGTGTGTAAATTAAAAGGTAATTAAATGTAAATGTAATGTATGTAAATTGAAAAGGTAAAGGTAAAGGTGTAAATTAAAATTTTTAAGGTCAAAGGTTTGAAGTCTGAATATTTTTCGTTTTCTAAGCCGAAGTAATTCATGTCAGGTGAACCTGTAATGAACAGAAGCGCTTACACGCAACAGTAAACCGGAATATTTCAACCCAGTCGAGAGGCTGTGTAAGAAAGGAGTGAAAACGCAAACTCTAGTGTAAACATTGGCTTAAAAGAGGAATGAGTATTCTTCTAAAATATTACTAAAACAGTTATAATCAGATCCTACATACAACTGTAAAAAGTTTAACTTCCGAAGAGGTACATTGGAGGTTACGGGAATTTTCAGTTTTTGTGGCTTATGGTGCCTTTCCTTTACAATTAATGTTATGAATCATTTTATACAAGCACAAGTACATGCAGTAAATAGAAACAAGTTATTACTATCGCATTGCAAGAGCGAGACAGATTGTCAAATATAGTTTTGGCGTACATGCATCCAGATTTTTTATATTCCATACTCATATCAATTCAGAACAAGAGATTATAATAAATGTTATGAAGTCAACGCATTCATAGAAGTACGAATAGATATAGGCTGTTCTGGAAAACAGATTTGGAAAAATAAATCTATGGAACTGTCAGAAGAAGAAAAGAAAGAAGAAAATAAGTATTAAAAATTTAATATCCACTCAACTCATTGTTAACATTGTTTGTTAAGGTATGTAAGTTTCTGTCAGGTTGTATTGAATGTCCGATGTGTAGTGTCTATTATAATAAAAAGCAGTGTTGTATCAATGTACCCCTTTATATAAAGGTTGATCGGATGAAATAAATTTCAAAGCACTATTGGATGGGGATTAAAGGGCTGTATTATAACTAGTTTTCTCATATACATTTACAGATTTATTAAATTATTTCTTTGATTTGTTTGTTAATAAGAAATAAATGTGTACTTTACAGCATTATTAGTTATTGCCTTCCCGTGTAATGTGAAAAAAAAAATTTAATTAGAAAAAAAGTACGATAGTAATGAAGGATAGCCTTAATATTATATATTTAATTGAGCTTCTGTTCCTATAAAACTTGATAAAGACGAATGATATTTTAGAAAAAGAAAAAAAGAAGAAGGAAAAACGATATGGGAACTGAAAACATCTCTCCTTTTGTTAAGGACTCGAAATCGAATACATCATCTGACATGTTTGGATAGGAGTTTTTCACTGAATGTATTTCGGATGTGGATAAAGGTGGATAAGTGTCACCTCTTTGAAACATTCAAGCATCTCCTTATTTTATTTATTCCTACTATCTAAAGAAACTTTTATTTAGAATAAATGGAGGTTTTATTTTGCTTTAATTTAATAAAATAATATTAAAAAGTAGTAAAAATATATTACAGGGGGTTTGGAATTTGTTATAAAATCTCAATGATTTTTCTATTGTGCTTACAATAACTTTTTATATTGTTTTTCACAAATTCTATATATTTGGTTTATAATTCTTAGTACTTACATAATCTTAGGTACTGAAAATTCTGAAAAAAAAATTATGATAACTTCTTTAAGTTTTGTTGAAAGGTTTTAAAGTTAAAGTATAAACGAAAATTGCTAAAGAAGGAAGGGTTATTACTCTACGAATTACTGTGTTGACCGTATTGCCGCCAAGAGAAAAAATAGTCTTGTTTCACAAGTTTCATGGAGGGTAACCGACTACATAAAATACGTTTATAATATCGACTTTTTTATCCTAAATGACTAATTTGTTTTGTTTTTTATTGATATTTTTTAACAACTTATAAAAACGATTTGATATAAAAATATCTGAGCATAAAGACTATAAGCGAAGGAGACGAAGTGCTCTTTAGTATCTCTCTAGTATAATTTTAGGCTGGTTTATGAGGAAATTTTTGAGCAGGTTAATTTAATGTATTGAACTGTCAGTGCTTGTATAGTTCTGTTACAGATCCCCTATCGGGATGTGTGAAAGAGTGATCAACGTGATTGAAAATGGGTAAAAGTATGGTTTGGATTGTTTTGACGATCCTGTCAATCTCTGATGCATATAGACTAATCATAGTATAATTATGGTAAAAGTGTTGAACTGAGTGCTTCAGTTGGGTGAGATGATTGATGTAGAAGGCTAAAATGTAGTTGGATAAGGTTGTTCAGACATTGCAATAAATTTAATCACTGAGGAATTGAATTGGCATGTGGACTTGCTAAGTATCTCACATCCAGAAAATATTGTTTTGATATCTTCAATATGATTCTTGGTGGGTTTGTAGCTCTGGAGAGTTCACCAGCCCTCAAAGTAGTGCAAACTCTTGAAGTCCTCGGATTGGTGCCTCACGGCTATTCGGGAATATTAGCGGTGTGCTTTTCGGTTACCAAGAAAACGCACTAATATGGATTATAACGAAACCTTACATTACGGAGTAGTTTACACTGGCTCTTGGAGTGTTTTCAATGAAAATAATTTTTAAAAAAGCCTAAAATTTGTATCACAGAACCGCACTTTTGTCAGTTTGGGAAAAAAATTATGGCTTTGTGATTGGTGGTACTTCGGAAGCGGTTTGCATTTTGAGCTTGTTCGTAAAGGTCATGCAGTGGACTCAAACCTTTACTGTAAACAGCTTGACAGATTTAATGCACTCAAAACTAGTTCGAATTACACTGCCTTGGTCAACAGGTACCAAGCCATTTTGCTTCACATAAATTACCTTTCTCAGTGTATATTAAACTTATCAGAACTCCAAAGAGTAAACGTTTCACCTCATCTAACTTATAGCCCTGATAACAACAACATATTATGGTTTCTTTAGATCGGTGGCTCATTTTTTTAAGATGGGGAGAAGGGCTTACCTTTTTTGTCCTCCTAACTCTTTCCCGATACCAGCCGGTTCCACTGCGTCAAGAAGGGTAGCTTGTTGCATTATCTCCATTCCAAATTCTATGAATTATCCATTACATTGACTTCTTGTAAAATAATGATGATAAAGCGATATCCATATGAGTTCTCAAAGTAAGCGATGATTTAAAAAAAAAAAATGAGTATCGCTTTAAGCGATCAAACTGCGACTTTTGCTCTTACTGCGATTGGATCCAGACTGACGGGTAATAGCGGCTTTTGTTAGCAAATGATGACTATGCAATAACTGAGACCAAACATTTTGAAAATTAACAAAAATAGAATTTCAACCTCAAAACTTCAAATATTGTTTTTCCATAACTGGAAATGTACAAAAAAAAAATAAAGGTTGATAGTTTAATTAGATGAAACTACATTATTGGAAGTATTTAAAATAAATCAATCCTAAACAGGAGGGATATTTGATACAAGAGGACATAAAAGTTAGATGTAAAGAGTTCTTTACCTCAATTACCAGCAGAATTGAAGGATATGGGTTGAAAGTAGTTAAAACAATGGACTTTACTTTGAAGAGTAGAATTTCAAATGTTTAAAATATGTAATCTGGAATAGAACTATACTTGTGGACTAGGACTTTTGTAACAAACAAGTGTTTTACACCAATGCTAATATGTTTTTATTACTATTTATTTATTAAAAATTTATATAAATCAATTACATTTTTATCAGGATTTTTCTCTTATCCACAATAGTTTTTTGGCTATTTATATTTGTTGGCTGATTATAGAAAGAGTTTATTGAAGAGTAGTTCACATTCTTCTCATCTTAGATAAATCAATAATAGTTGTTTTTTTAAAAATCAGACTATTAAAAAACCAAGTGATAATAAAATGTATTTCTAAATTATTCCTTGAATATTCCCTTACCGATTCACTCGAAATTGAGGCCGAGGGAGGAATATGATAAAGAAATATTACAGTGAGGGGTCAGTAACCGTATTTGAATAAGATTTCTAAAGAACTCGACAAAGTTTTACTTTTGCTAAGCTGCA
Source organism: Euschistus heros (assembly GCA_003667255.2). Classification (NCBI taxonomy): domain Eukaryota; kingdom Metazoa; phylum Arthropoda; class Insecta; order Hemiptera; family Pentatomidae; genus Euschistus; species Euschistus heros. The sequence goes on from RCWM02000313.1 coordinate 621,684, forward strand.
TTAGCTCTTCTCAACTTGCTTCGGCTAACTTGATGGAAAGAGTTTGAAATGTCAATGCCTCGCAGCTGGATTATCACCCCAATGATTTCGTCTTTAATAAATTATTTAAAATTAAGAAATACAAGCGGCACAATAATATATATTTTAATAATAATCATTAGAGATAATGAAAGAATAATACAGGAAGTAGACCTTTTAAAAACTAGTCTCAAAAAATGGAATATTTAGAATGTTCTGTTATAAACGAAAATCACAAGCTTCAATAAGAATAATTAATTGTTAATAAAAGTTATTTTATCGTTTTAATTCTAAAATGTTAATTGGGGAAAACACTAGTATTGTAAATAGAAATGGCCATTACCTATTGTTTTCACAGTCAGGGAGAGATTTAGGTTTTTTTTGTTATAATTTGTTAACAACTATTATGAAATAAAATGTTAACATTTACTTTATTTGATGTAAACTAACACAAATGGGAGAAGACGTTGTTCTACAGAGAATTAACCGTTGTACAAACCGAGGCTAATAAATGTGTACCATTTAATCCTTCCAGGTTTTTTTTTTTTCAAGTCATTTCTTAGTTTCTGTGGTGGCCCCATCTTAAATATGTACTCCATATTTTTTATTTATTTATACTTTTATTTAATCCGAAGAGTATATAACAGTACTGACATTATCAGCATATTGTTGCAAAATATTTTTGCAACAAAAAAAAACATTAAAAAAATGGATACGTGTTCTAAAAACTTTAAAAACTTTTAGAAGTAAGAACTGTGATGATACGAAAAATATGAAATGTTACAATGATAGAAGGTTCATATTAGGTTGGCAAATACACACATCAAAAAAAGTTTTGCATCACCCTAATTTTCTTATTTCGCTTGAATATTTTGGAAAAATATTTTTAGGTAGTGAAAGTGCAACTAATACTGATAAAAACCATTATAATTACAAACAGAAAACATCCTTGTAAAAGTACAAAAATTAATAAAATACGAAAAATTCAGAAAAGAGGAAAATGTCACATTGTTATAATATTGCTTAACAAACATTTATCGTTTACCTAGTACTCCGTGTTTCCTCCCTGGGCTCTAATTAGAGCCTGGACTCGAACTGGCATCCGTAAAATAATGTGGTCTATGTCTTCTTGTCGAAAACTCCGCCATTCTTGAATCGCTGCTTCCCTCAGTTCTTAGAGTGGTAGGGACGTTGTTAGCGTCCGAAAGTGTTGAGGACAGAGCACTTAGTGGTAGGCAACGCTGTACCACAAGGCATGAGGACCATTTTGGTCACTTACAGTAGTGCCTGTACCCCGCTGAAGCTGTCGAAGGTAGTCACCTGGAGTAGGAAAGGGCTGTCTTCTGGCAGTTAGCCCTATATAATGGTCCTCATGCCTTGTGGTACAGCGTTGCCTACCACTAAGTGCTCTGTCCTCAACACTTTCGGACGCTAACAACGTCCCTACCACTCTGAGAACTGAGGGAAGCAGCGATTCAAGAATGGCGGAGTTTTCGACAAGAAGACATAGACCACATTATTTTACGGATGCCAGTTCGAGTCCAGGCTCTAATTAGAGCCCAGGGAGGAAACACGGAGTACTAGGTAAACGATAAATGTTTGTTGGGCAATATTATAACAATGTGACATTTTCCTCTTTTCTGAATTTTTCGTATTTTATTAATTTTTGTACTTTTACAAGGATGTTTTCTGTTTGTAATTATAATGGTTTTTATCAGTATTAGTTGCACTTTCACTACCTAAAAATATTTCTCCAAAATATTCAAGCGAAATAAGAAAATTAGGGTGATGCAAAACTTTTTTTTGATGTGTGTAAATCCTTTCGGTTTTCCTATTTATTTTCATACCATTACGGTCCATGTCTTATTTTCTGAATTAATCCCTAAGGTGGATTATTTACTCTTTTTCAATATGTCAAAAAATTGCTATTGCACTGTGAAAATGGAATAAAATATCATTCATTATCGGTATATTTTGTTATATTGGTATTATTTTAAAAAAAGGTAACCGTGCTGCAGAATCCCATAAAAAATAAAGTGCAGTGTTTTGGGGATGATTCTTTAACCGAACGCTCCTATCAAGATTAATATGCCAAATTTCGTTCAGGAACTTTTGACATCTGGTCGCCTACAAGACATTGAAACGAGCTATTGCCAGCAGAACAAACAATTGATTCAGCTCTATATTGTTCGCAATTAACAAAGTTGGATATAATAAAAAAAAAAGTGCTCTGAACTGGCAAATTGAAAGGGTTTTATTTTCCACCAAGACGACTCAAGGCCCCACACTTTGTTGGCCACTCGCAATAAATTTTAAGCTTTGGATGGGACCTTTTGCCCCATCCTCCGTATTCACCAGACCTAGCTTGAAGTGATTACCACTTATTCCGGTCTTTGCGGAACTCCTTGAATGGAAAGCAGTTCCAAAACGAACAGGACACAAAAAACCACTTGGATCAGCCAAATCGCATATTTATTTCAAAAGTGACACAACTCAAAAACCTGTATTAAAAAAATTTAAATCGCACGGGCATGCATGAAATATCCAAAGTGTACCTGAATTATTATTATTAGCCCCAACCACAATGGAGATGTATCAGATTTGAGTTTTAGTTAATTCTATACATTTTTGTTATTTCATGGAAGAATATGGAACTTATTCCATCTGAAGGTGTTAGATTCAATTAACAAACGATTTTTTTATTTTTTTTTTAGTCAGGTTTATTTTGTTGCAGAGAAAAAATCAGAGCGAGCGCATAACCTCCTCAGGTGCTCACTTAATCTAAAGTTTTTCTATTAAAAGAAAGTAGTAAAATTTAAAATAAATTAAACTATAAAAGCAAGATTTGTAATGTTAAAATTTTACGAATAAAAATATAATGAATAAAAAGAATACATAAATAAATTGCAAGAAAAAAGGAAAAAAAAATTGCGTAACCCATGACTCAAAATATAGACAAAAATATAGGTTTTGAATTGTATGAATAATAATACACTAATAAAAAATAATACATTTTCAGTTTAGGGTCGCGAAATAAGTCGGCTAATTCTATGTACATACATGTTACCGACAGCAACATGACGAGTAAGGGAGATGTTAAATGATATTTGTTTGTGAGCTTCAACTGAAATTAGATTAAATGTTTGTAGCTTGTAGCATTTTAGTTGGAAGTTAGATAGAAACGTTTCATCATGTCTTTGTGAAATTAATCCTGTCAGAATATACATTATACTGCTGAACATTATCTCGAAATTTCCTATTGGGTGGTAATCAGGTAATTTTAGGTAGTGGCTACTCCTACAGGAACTTACTTTGGAGAATTAAAAGTGTTGATATGAGATGTGTATAAATAAGACGAACTGTACGGACCGAGGCCCCACCTGTGAGGAATCCAGCGCTGCAAGTCCCACCTCATTTCCGATTGAGCTCTTTGTCAACGTCCTCAGGAGTGGATGGATCCAACGTTAGGATCAATACTTTATAAACGAGTATGCTTCTTTTCTAATAACATTTTTGCTCTTATTGCTCTTGTGTAAGGTAATACAACTCCTTGTATATATTTAAAAGCATTCATCATCATCATGACAAGATGATTTGAGAAAGTGGGGCACATTGATTTTAGACATAATTTATTTATTCCGTAGGACTCTCCCATGATCAATATAGAGGCCCTGTTAGACTGAATTTCAGCTGAGCCCACTTCAGCTCGCATTTTATAATTGTTATGATTCTCATGCTGTAAGGTATAATTTTTTATATAAGTCTATAAATATCTTGGTTTCAGCGTTTGAATGGTTTGCTGCAAAAAGGAGATAGCTCCACTTATCAACTTTTCTTAAAAAAATATGTTTTTAGTTTTCAAATATAGGAAACTTGTTACAAACAAATACGATAAGTATTTCTTTTTTATGATTCAACGATGACAAACTATTGGAGCTGAGACATATAACAAAACAAAAATATATACTTACATATCTATATTTTTCATCGCAAGGTTTACATAAGATCCAATCTCTGTCTGACGCTATCTCCTTTTTACAACAAACCTTTTATATCCTTTGAAAGATAACTGTCATGTCAGGCACGTGAGGGGTAAGCATCTAGCGGTACTTATTTCTAACAAGATATTTCATAAATTTTTAACCGAATAGATCTCTCGACCAACTCCTTCTTGGGGTATTTTCTAGTATAATTTTCGAGGCCATGATTTTTATTAGATTGTTGTTCGCAGAATTTGTTGTTTTTCACTTTTGAAAAAAAACAAAAAACAATTCCCAACCCCAATGAATGCTGGTAACAAAAAAGAAATTATCTGAGAAAATGCTTACAAAAAAATAAGCGAATATAACCCAACCACTAATTTTTAAAAATTGGTAAAAACTGAAAAGAATTCATTAAAATAAAAAAAAAACCATTGATGAACACCAGTCTAAAATAATTACTTTTCTTAATGTTCTGTGCATACAGAAAGTAAATATACATAAAAACAGAAAAAAAAATCTCCCGTAATGATTACATAAAAGAAAGGAAATAGTTTAGTAAAATTATGATAAACTAAAAAAAAAGGTTAATAGTGCAACAAAAAACAAAACAATATTTTTACAACTAATAAGGCAAAAAATATAATAAAAAATTGGAATGTCCTTTTTCCTTTTTCCGTGAATTAGTTCAAGTTACGTATAGAGTTAAAATACTTGAGTGTCCGTGGTGTAGAGTCCGTGGAGTCCCGCTTCTTCTGTCTTCCATGGGCAATGGTGAAATAAAAAAGGAGCCTGCCGGTGCGCCTCGATGTCAGAGTCTGTCTCAGTGAGAGATCGGCGAGTATCTTATAATTAATTGAATAAATTATAAATTAAAACAGAGTTTTCACACTAGAGGAGATTTAATACGAATTAAAATTAAAATAAAAAAAGGGAAAATAAATTATCAGGCATTAAATAATTTGTATAAAATCTGAATGTGATCTTTTACTGTGTGTAAGTCTGTGAGTAATTTTATATTATTAACGTACCGGTTTGTTTATTTCATGGGTCTTAATTTTTTGGATTGGAAAGTCTGTATTTTTTGGATGAAAGTTTTTTTAGTTAATCCGTGAATTTCTGAGGCGTGTGGTTTTTAATAAGTAAGTATTAAATTTATTTAATTTTAATTGTATATTTTTATAATATGTAGTAAACCGCTAAAGTATACTTCAGAAGCATGTGTAATAGTTGCCATTGTTAATGTTTTGAAAGTTTTATACCTACGTTGTGGTTTTCATCTCATAATCCAGATTCATCGTTGTGAAGGAGGGCGGATGTTGAATAATTGATTGAGCAATGTATCAGCTATGAAGGACATGAGGTTTAAACACAAATTGAACTGGGAACAGATGTTGACAAATAACTAATGAAAGGGAAGAGGAATGGTATTAGCTGTCCCCGCTCCATTGTTTAGACACATGGTGATGAAATATTGGAAAAGTTTGATGTTTTGTTTATTCTCACTTAGGATTTTTTTTTATATATTTATCCAGGAACGATGGTTCCGCCGGGTGGACACACGTAGAGAGGGGATTACAAAAAGACATTCGGACTCGAACAAAGGCTGATTTTAATAAGTAAGCTGAGCCAGTGGGGGGAGGGTAGCTCCTTTGTCTCCTTTAATTAATTAATCTTTTGTTTGGACTAATTGAAAAGGAGGAGGAGGGGGGGGGGGGAGAGGGGGTGGTGGCCGGCATTCTTCTGCTCCTCGCCCGCTCCCTGGCCCCTCGTTCGGCTCTTGCTAAATGTTATCGCTACGGCTTCGTCCGCAAGATATTTTACCAGAAATGTTCATGTTTGTCTTTTAATTGAAGTTATCAAGTGAGAATCATCAACAATCTTTGAGTACATGGATATTAAAAATTATATTTTTCTTTAGATGCCGAAAAATAATTGTTGCTGTTCTAATCTATAGCTATTCTATTATATAAAAGGAAAATCCTTTTTTTTCGTTTATGAACACTAACTACGAAAACTAATGAACCAATCTGTACCAAATTTTAATCGCATCATCTTTATTGTCCCATTAATGTTTAGCAATAATAAAATCTATTTTTCTTAATAATTAATTTTTGATTAAAAAAAATAATAATAATAATTTATGGATAACAGTGAAGTTTGAAAATTGACGGATAGGTAGCGGTACCATTCTACATTAGAGGTTACAAAGATACGATGTTTATATAGAGCTTGAAATCGGTAATCATATTTACTTATATTAAATTAAATTATTAAATAACGATTTAAATATGTTGTACGACATGTGGACCCCTGAGAAGTTTAAAAATCGACCAATATAGGGTTAGCATCATTCATTAGCTAATACTACTGTATCAATAAATGATTTAATTGTATACCTATCTCACTCCAATAAAATATATTTTCACAGTCATGATAATAATGCCCTCTATAACAATTTCCTTGAAGGTGTGAACGAAGCAATGGTTAATGCTGGAATAATGGTAAAGAAAAAAAATTCAAGCAGACCAAGATTACAGCCACTTCAGCGCTGGTTTGATACAGAATGTGCCAATGAAAAAAGAAAACTGCATAACAAATATAGAGGCTGGCTAAAGAGCAGATATTCTCAATATGCACTAGAATATTTGAAAAGTAGGAAATGCTATAGAAACCTAGTAAATAAAAAAAAAAGGAATACAGGACACCAATAATAGAGAAATTAAGAAATGTAAAAAATAGCATTGAATTTTGGAAAATTACGAATATGCTAAAACCAGCTAACCCCGACCAGAATGAAATTGAATTGAGAGAATGGACAGAGTATTATAATGCCCTCTATCGTGGATCGTTTATCTAAGAAGTTCATTTTTTCTCAGTAACCCATCCCTTCCTCGATACAGAAATCTCTCTGGAAGAGCTTCAGCACTGTATAGCTCGCAGTAAAAATAATAAATCCCCTGGGATAGACAAATTAAAGAACGAAGTTTTTAAGATTCTTACACCGGAGCTGAAACATTATCTTCTACATATGTTTAATAATGTCCTACGAAACGGGAAACCCCTCAAAAGTTGGGCAACTTCTATGCAGGGTGAGTATCTCTTAGTGTATAAAAAGCATTTCATTGGAATAAAAAGCAAAGAAAAAAATGATTGTTTAATAGAAAATAAAGGAAAACTGTCAATAAAGCGACACCAGATTATAGGATCGTATGTTATTACATTTATTTATTTATTATTATTATTTAGGATTTATTTTATTAGATTTTCAATGTAATGTCTAAAATCCAGTGATAATGAACATAGAACTCAAATTTGCTATAAGCTTCTGAATGCAGATGATATTAAAGAATACCACTTTTGCGTTGAATTTATGGCTAGATGAGTCTATTTTTACAGGGCATTAAAGGCATGAGTCTATTTTTAAGGCGTTTCTACCATTCTATGTGGAGTATCGTTGGTTTATTCATATTTGTATTGCTGTCGAATAGTGTTGAAAAATCAAAGTTTGCCCAACAGATTGAATGATGAAATTACTAAAATTTGTTACGAAATATCCTACTACAACTTCATCACGATATTTTACCTGAACTTCGGTAAAATGGAGCTCCTCCACAGTATTCGAAAGCAATACAAATATAAACCAACGATATACATGGATGGATAGAAATGCCATCCCCTGTAAAAACAGACTCATCTGCCCATAAAATTCACTTCAAAAAGTAGTATTCTTAGACACAATCAGAAGCTAACGGCAAAATTAAGGTCTATGTTCATTATCACTGGATTTTAAACATTATATTGAAAATCTAATAAAATAAATCCTAAATAATAATAATAAATAAATGACCTCCTGCCTCCCCAGTCTAGAAAAGCTCCTGAAAATTGAGAGGAGAATCCTGAAAAGAATACATGGGCCCAGAAGAACACCAGAGGGTTACAGGTTAAAATCAAACAAAGAAATTTACAAGGATACAACAGATCTGGAGTCGGACATCAAAATAAGGAGGTTAAGGTTTTATGGGCACATGGTGAGAATGAGCCCCGAAAGGTTGAACAAGCAGATCTTCGAGAAGATCCGTGGTTATAAAGTCTCGACTGGGTATCTTAAGCAACTGAGACGTGATCTGAACCAGACAGTTCAGGGAGACCAGGACTGCCTCGATAGGGACGAGTACAGGAAGACATTGGCAGGGGCGAGGGTTCTTGTGGAGAAGAAACTTCCCGGGAGGGGTCACGCATGGACTGAGGAGAGAAAGCTCAAACATTCAGAGTTCATGAAAAACATGTGGAAGAGGAAGAAGCAGACGAAGAGCAAAGAACAAGTGCTGCTCTCATGATATTCGCGTGGTCCCAAGGGCCGTTCCGTGAAGAAAAAAAAAATAAAAAAATAAAATAAATGTAATAATATAATATCCTCTTATCTGGTGTCGCTTTATTGACAGTTTACCTTTATTTTCTATTAAATGATCATTTTTTCCTTTGCTTTTTATTCCAATGAAGAGTTTATTATGTTTAAAATGCACATTTCTATTAAGGGATTATCATAATGTTTTATTTACACAAGTAACTGATTTGTGTGTCAAATGAGAACACCATGTTTTTTCGGTTTTAAAAGTAAATATCTCCTTGAAATTGAAACAAAAACATTACGTTTAACATATCCTTCGAAAGCAGATTAAATTTGCAAGTTTTTGTGAGATTGGACGTTTAGTGGATAGTTTTTTCGAAAAACGGTGAGCGTTGAAGTAAATAAAACATTGTGACTTCCCCAAATAAGGTGAAGATCAAGCTGTTCTTTAGATACCAAGTTTGTAAAATTCAAGGTTATGTGTATTCTTTTCTATTAGGAAATTTAATGCTAAATCCGAAAATGTGGCCAAAATTAAAAACTTTTATAGTTTATGGAGATATTACAGTTTTTTATGGGAAAAAACGTGATTTCCTCAAAAAAGTCTTTGATTTATCGTAGGTCTGCAACGGATTGGAATAGAACGGTGAGATCTGCTGCGGCATTTTGCTACATTTTTTTGTCTAGTTTAACCCAATTTTTTTTTTATACACTAAGAGATACTCACCCTGTATTATATTAGAAGTTATTATATGTACCACACTGTATTGCGCTTATTTTTTAAGAAAGGGGACAGGAAAAATCCCGATAACTACAGAGAAATATCATTAGTAAACTCAATCACTAAATTATTCACAAGCATCTTAACTAATAGAATCATGTTTTGGGCCGAATCAGAAAATATAATACCAGAGGAGCAAGCAGGGTTTAGAACTGGGTTTATGGATATGATAAATCAGTATTTCTATTTATTTAATCTTTGTTCATGTATATATATATATATATATATATATATATATATATATATATATATATATATATATATATATATATATATGTATGTATGTATATAAGCATATTAATTATTAATTTTTAATTATACAAAATTATGCATTTATACCAGGATCTAATAATGTGTAGTATGTATATAGTAGGAGTAATATTTTATTTTATTTACAATGCAAACTTTACTAAGATGTGTGGTCAGCTACTCATTGTTTATTGTTTATATTTTGAAATATTTGTACAAGATCTTTTCTTCAACAAATGAAGTGATTATTATTATATATATATTACAACTGTATCAAATTTTAACTACATCATTTTTATACTTTTAGGAGGGCCTAACAAAAATAAAAATTTAAACCTACAATGTTAACTGACAGAATGAGGTTTGCCATACTGTCTTATACTTTTATGGTTATTAATTAAAATCAAACCAAATGAACTCAATTAAATTATTTCAGACGAATGAAAATTATTACTAAATCAAAATGTCGATCCTTTGCTTTTTGATGTGTGTAAAAATGTGAATTTAAAAAAGAAGCTTCGTTAGAAAAAAATGGTATGTTAAATCTGTACCACAACTCACAACTAAGGATGCATTGTTGTTGTGACCCAGGAAGTTCTCCCGACCTCGAAGTAGATCGCTAAGTATATCGCCACGGCTGGCGATAACATCCATCTTCTACCGGACTCGAACTCGTGCCGTGGAACTTGATAATCGAGTGCTTTACTCTCAATTCATAATTTAATCTATATTTATTTGTTTTATATCTGTTATTTTTCAGTATACTGATATAGTCGAATCGATTTCCCTATTTGAGAAAAATTTCTAAAAACGAGCACTTGTGTAAATATGGGCACCCCTCCCTACTGGTTAACAGAGATATTGAAGACTTGCGGTGAGGACTGTCTATGAAGCCATAAGATAGTAGTGAGAAGTTGGGACCATTCTTTCAATTATTGTGGACGCGACTTGAGTTATTGTACAATTTAGTGTTCATGCTGGACCGTAAACATTTGGGATACATGTGAAATCGTTTTTGTTTCATGTTCTTTTGTTTTTTTAAAATAATTTCACAATGATATCTGGAACGCCGCTACTTTTTGAAGCACACCTTTAGTCACGCAAGCTTTTAGGTCACATGTGGTATTGGCCATCTTTCTTTGATAAGTATGGGCACCGTTTCTTGGTATAATTATGGTCCCCCATTCCTCCGGTAACTTCGTCATAGCTCTTGTTAGAAATCACAACTTACATCTTTTGTGATGGAAAGTTCTCTAAAGAGAGTCGGGGAGAGATGTCGGTCAAATGTTCCCAAATGTGGGAACTTGAATCGTACCGGAGCTGAAAGAACCATTTATGATTGCGATATTTGTAAATAATTTTGGTTCCTGTAATAAATAAACTCTATACTGTTACGAATTGTTTTATCCTGTTTTGAACTATTTTTGGTCACTTTTTTGAAGAGAGCCCATTTTTACAACCCGATCTTTCTGGTGCTATTTTGAAAGCTTTTTGTAAATCGTCGTTTTTGAAATGAAATAACTGATGTTAATCATTGTTTTGCCTTCTCACAATTAAGAAACTTGTTATAGTTCTTTTATTTTTGATTTAAAGTTAATTTTAAAAGGTAACAATCTAGAATTGTCCAAGTTAAAATTAACTTTAAATCAAAAACAAAAGAGTGTGGCGATATTTACACCTTTTCCTCTACTAATTTTAATCATGAATAATGTTAATTTAAATTTGTTGGTTTTCCGTGTATAATTAGCATTTAATACGATTTCATAAAGACTCATCAAACAATTAAATTTTCTTAGTCCTCGGCTCTATCTCTATTCGGCTTTCGAAGTAGTTGACCAGATCGCTGACAAATAGGACAAAAAGGCATGAGTGTTTCATCCTTAGGTTCATCCGAAATAATTCTTATGTTTTTTAATTTTTTAAAGTTTTATTCTTTCTAGGTTTCATTGTAATATTTCATTATAAGTTAAAGTAAAATTGAAAGTATTAATGATTAAGTCCGTAGAAAAAAGCTGTTTCAAGATGATTCAATTTTTTCTATGAAATTTATTATTTTATTTCATTATATAATTGTTTAAATAATAATCATAGAAATTGAAAATAGAATGGTATTATGGTGTGATATGTGTACTAGTAGTACAGTTACAAATGAGGATATCAATATCAATATAGTGTTAACTAAAATTTAATATTCATTTATCAAAGGCATATATAGAGAGTATAATTAAAGTATAATGAAATCCTTAATAATATTACCTAAAGTTATAAACTTGTTGGAGATATAAGCGAAAAACTGAAAAAAAGAAGCACAGTTTTGAAATTATAATTTTCGCTGCGAATCCAACCTACCAATTTGAAATCATAAATAAATTATGGCAAACTACAATACTTTAACCCTTGATTTGATCCAGTTTTCCTCGACAACACTATAATTCCGCAGGCATTACCTTGTCGGAAGATTATGTTGATCTGACGTTTGACCGGAGAATGACCTTCATATCAAGAAAAAAAAAACTTTGATCGAATCCTTAGATTTCTATATATTCATTCGTCTCCTAACTTTCAATTTTTCAACTTCTACACAGAATAAACACATACTTACTTAGTGAAACCTATTTGGTAACACGCTTCGCAGGTTTCCGGAACAACTATTATATCTGAGTTTTTCATTATAATTACAAAAGCAACCTGGTACATAACATAACATATTTACCTTTGTTTGCCTACTGTTAAGGAACAAAGTTGGATCCACTACAAACATGCCATTAAAAATTACATGAACATATCAACACTCTCCTAAGCAAAATTTTCATCTCACACTTACCATGCAGTACTCAAAGAAGGCTGAAAAGGAGCTGAATGAGGGATCCTCTGGAATAAGTTTAATAAAAAATTAAGACAGAAGGAGGTACTTCCCCTCCCCCCCCTGGTGTCTCTCAAACCATTTAATTTTAACTTACATCAAATTCTCTTTTTTTTTTTTTTTTTTTTTTTTTTTTATTTTTTTTTTTTTTTATTTATTTTTTTTTTTTTTTTAAAGCAAAAGATAAAGAATATAAACTTTATTTTAGGACAGCTTGTCCCTTATGAATAAAAAATGAGTGCAACACGAAAGGCAATTATCCAGCAATTATGATTGATTAATTATTACATTATGAGTTTAAAAAAAAATTAGAAATATTTTAAAGAGATACAACTTATGTATTCTATTATAACGTCTATTATATAAATATTCATCATTTACATTTGCTGGGAAGATTGAAAATTCGGGAGGTAAAAAAATAGATAATGCAAGTTAGAGAGGAACAATTTCGAATTGAGATTGACAATGAATTCCATAAAGAGGAAGCACGGATATTAAAGGATCTTTTTAAAGGATACATTTGCGCAGGAGTGTACAGGTTGGTGGGTTGGGCTCTAGTATTTATGGATGGAGGAGCACTGAGTAAGGTCATAGATATGGATATTTCATTTTTTAAGGATTAAAATATCAGTGCACCTAGGAATTATTGACGTCTGAAATTAGGGTAAAGCCAAACAATTTCAGAATACCTGTGAGATTTGTCAGAACGTCTCGATATCCCGAAAATAAAACTGATAAAACAGTTTAATAGTATTTAACTACTCATTTTGGGCTCACCAGACAGTCCTCCTTATAATATAAATTCGAAGTTAAAGTAGGGGAAAACGAATGATGATAGCAAAATTAAACGAATACTTAGTGGCAATGAATCGCAGAAACGTAGAAGTTGCTTGAAAATAAAAATAGATTTGGTGATTTGGGATATATTGTTATTCCAAGAAAGAGGATGATCAAAAGTTACTCCAAGGTTTTTCATGGAATTTTGTAAATTCCATGCTAATAAAGGTGATTGTATTAACATGTCATATTATTAAAAATTTACTGCTTAAAAATTTCTATATTGATATCAAAACAAGGAATTGAAATAACAAGAGTTGCTTGGATTTATTCATAATTTCCTATGTTTTTTCTTTGCTATCACCTTTTACTGGTATAGGCTCTTCAGATTAACTGAGTTATGAATGCTACAACCGCTGGTTGGCAAAGAGATATTTCCATATCTTATTTAGGAAGGGTGGGGGGATCGCGTGCCGAGGAGTTATGAAAGAGCCGAGAAGTGCATCAATGGGGCAGGGCTTTGACCTTGGGCCGGGTCATGCAAGCCCTGGAATGCTCCTCTTTAATAATGAATGAATGCAACTTGCACCCGATCAATGCTGCTCTTTTCATTCACAACCTCTTGCCTATGTTTAACTCAACCTTGAAACTGTGAATGGGCTGATAAAACTACGGTTGTAACTACGGTAGTTAAAAAATTAATATTTGGCAGGGCATTCCTCTACGAAACTGAGTGTTGTAACCACCATAGCAGTGATCCCACCCTTCCAAGATTTTCCTTTTCTTCCTTTATTTTATGCCTTATAATTATAAAACATAAAATAATTTTTTGTTTTTACGATATTCCCGGCGTAGAATTCCAAATTTCATTTGAAATTTGTTCACAGCTGGTCGATAGAGGTAAAGGTCTGGATTGGGAAGATGCCTTATTTTTTTTTTTATGGCCGTTTTCAAATTGATTTAACTACTTTTGAGAGAATGCCATCGACTTGAAGATAGTACAAAAAAAAATTTAGGAACACTTGGAATTCTACGCTTCATTTATTTGAAGGTTCAGAGCAGCCTATTTGTGTCTCATTTTAATATATACATTAGTAAATTAAGGATTTGATATGAAATAAATTCAAACCTAGCCAGTTGACATTTTCAAGATTAGTCTTACGTTATATGAAGAAAACATTTTAAAAAATTCCTGTTTTACCAACGTTTTTTTCATCACGATTTTGCCCAAACCATATTTTTTCAATTTATGTCGTCTGACCTAATGGTAAATCACAAAATATGTATAAATTCCGATTTGTTTGTATGATGTATAATGTTTTTTCTTATGTTAGCAATCGCTAGGGATTTTCCACAATACAACTTTTATTAGAGTGCTGACAATAACAGATTTCTTCATAAGCCAACATGAAGCTGTTCTTCGTTTCAAAGGTTTCTTCTTCTTTGTAAGGATTTCCTTTGCCATTCGAAGCTTCCCTCAGCCAAATTCATCTTTTAGTCGGTTCGGCCGACCATACTTATAGTCGCAACATCTCTCCGTCTGATACGAGACCTACCTCTCGTAGACCCTCAGAGCTTCCCATTCAACTGCTATTTTGGGAATTATTTTATAATCCATCCTTTTAATATGTCCGAACCATCTTAATCTTTTTCTTCAGGACATTTCTTTCTTCATCCATTCTTTCTCTAATAATCTCATTTCTCATTCGCTGAATCCTTGAAATTCCAGCTGACCTCTTTTTAAAATCCATCTCTCTGCCAGGAATCTTTTCCACTTTTTTAGGGGCTATTTTCCTTAGCTATATAGCATCACGCTTTCTACAATGGCTTTATATATTAATTACATTGGTATAAATTTCTGCACTCCATAGGACTGAATTCAGAATACAGAATAGGTTTCCGTCCGTCGGTTAGTCTTTTCTCCCCCTCCTCTGTCGCTCTTCAATTGCTTTCGAGATTTTTCGATGTTTCAAAGGTTTAATACAAAATTTACTATCATTAGGTATTTAAAACCAAACTGATGAGAAGAGTAGTATTGTAAAATTATATAACCATCTCTCACTAGAAATGACATTTTATATAAGCATTTAGAATGTTCTTGACTAGGTAGTTTTTTTTATTATTATCATCATTAAGGTAAAAAAAAAAATTAATCTTGACCGGCCGCTACGAATCCCTGATAGAAAATCACTGGTCTACGAGTGTCCTTTGTCAGTTATTTTCTGCTAGTTAATCCTAAGAAGGTGTATGAAAGGGAACAATTGAGTAGTGGCCTTTAATTAAAACAAAAGAAACGCGGACATATAGTCTAGAACCCAAAGCTGATTACCCCCAGTAGCCAATAAAGGACTAATGGAGGAAAAAGCTGCCGAGAGGAAAGCTCTTTTGTGCTCCGTCCACTCAGGACCTTTTCTATGGCCAGCGTCATCTTTTAGCTTCTCTCTCACTTAACTGCTTTTATTTTTTCCCAACTGCTAACAATAACATTGACTTTGTTCTAGGCTAAAAATACTTCATATATACAAGTCTAGCCTAGCTAATCTCGTTGTTAGTTTTCAAATCATCGGAATTTTGCTAATTACAATAGTTACTTATTTTATGTCTCAAACCTGAAATATTAAAATTAATCTCCTACTATTGAAATATTCATGTATTTTTTCATTTTACAGATATTAAGTATATTATAGCAACCACATGCCAGAAGTTACTTTTTGGGCGAAATTAGTTAGACCTTATTTTAGGGTATAATTTAGCGCGGATCCATTTTCTAGACCAAATTTTGAATAAAAAAAACAACAAAAAAACGAAGGCAACATTGCTACAGCCAGTTTTTTCTACATGCCACAAAGAGAATCCCTAGTCCACATGCCACAACTAAACTTTTTCCCATGTGATTCACCGGCGAAATGTAAGCACTTATTTTTTCTTGAATAAATTAAAACCAGAAAGCTGAATTTTTATGAGGATACGAATAACAATTTGAATTAATCAGTTTTATGTGTTTCTTATAAATTTGGGGGAAATGGCCTATAGCATGTGGCTGCTAAAGCGACGATATTAGATGTTGGGTTTTGAATGAGGTTGGTGGGTTTCGGTGTGATGGTAATGTTACATACTTTAACAGGGTCTCAGTTATTACATAGAATAACGAAATTCAAAGAAATGATTTATATATTTTTTTATTTACCTATCTCCCTCGCCTTCCGATGATTTAACATAATTTTTTGATCAATAGTGCCAAGGAGGAGTATTCTTACCCGGCCGAATCTCATTTTTCTTATTTGGTTTCCAAGGCTGTACTGGGCTATTCCCACTGCTATCCTACAGCCATTTATGAAGTTTTTGTACAGCAGGAAATTATCTTCATTCATCGACTGCGGAAACTCTTCTTTACCGAGGACGTATGTTCCATAAGACCTGCTTGTATTCATGTGAGGCTGACTTAATGTTCTGTCCACACCAATGACGGTACTCCAGAACCGTCCTCTGGGTCGACACCTACCTGTTTATATTTGTGTGAGGTAATGGTTTCAGGTGGGATATACATATTTTAAAATAACCAATTGCTGTATTACTCATAGGTTTACAGTTGCAAGGTGATCCTAGAGAGGTGTTATTTATATCCAGCCCTCAACCTAATTTCATATTCTATTCATATTTCAATAAGAACTGGTCCCTCCTATAAGAACCCTTAATTCACAGCTAACCAGCGATCCTGATTTACCTAACCTAGGAGCATTTTTTTTTATCTTGTTTCCTCTTCTTTATCCCACGTGTTTTAAAAGACGATAATCTCGGAAATAACACATAATTTTCAGATTGCTTCAAATGGTTGTTTCTTTGCAAGTTTTTGTCATATAATTAGATCTATAAATAAACCTTTTACATTATTTATTTTTATATCAGTCGTCAATTTCAATTAATGATCTTTTTTTTCGATGCTTATATAATAAACATTAAAATATTAAATTGATGTAATTTAAGTGACTTATTTTGTTCATTTTTTTTTTTTTAAATAGGTTTTTAGTAACAAAAATGCAACCAAAATAGCAATGACTTCAATGAACTGTTTCTAATTTTGTTCCATTGATGTTTGTTGCCAAAGAACTGCTGCGTCGCCGCGTATTTCCGACTAAACCCCGAGGGGCTGGGGCTCAGTTCGAAAGGCTTATTTGAATAACAACCCATACGTGTTCAATAGGAGCCGGAGCTAAAGAAGTTGAAGACAAAGATTCTTGCCTTTCCAAAATCAGTCGCAGTTTTAGGCACAATTCTTTGTCTGGGGGTGCGTTGTCATGCAGATATCTTAAATCTAATTCATGTATTTTTGCCTCAGAATCAAGTCGGTGGACATTAATAAAAGAATGAGATTACACAACCGAATATCTCTGCCCACTCAATCCGTCCTCCTCCACTTGGAACAATATATTGAGCTTTTCTACTGCGTGGGAACCGAAGTTAATTAAATGTTAGAGGTTATGTAATTGCGTCGGTGGTTTTATTCATTCGATTGGTTTTATGTTTACAGATTCCTCTATTTATAGATACCTCGTTACTGAGTTAAAATGGCACGCTTGCATATTTTTGAAATCAATGATTTAGGTTTAACTTTTTTCTCATTCTATTAATACGGTGGTGAATCATACTTAACGGATTTGTTATGCATTTACAAAAAAAAAATTGTGAAACTCAAATTCTTGCTAACTTCAAAATACCATATTTATTGTATGAAACGATAAAACGTTGCGGTACAGTGATTTTTTAAGTAGGCATTTACTTCACTAAGTAGTTAAAAGAAATTTTTTTAAATAAAATAATAATGTTCAAATATAATGTTTGTAACAAAAATATCGTTTTTTTAAAATTATTTAAGTGTTAAAATCTGTCCCATTCAAGAAAATCAAGTAATACGGATGATCGTAAATCAATTTATACTTTATAAACATACAGTAGTGAATGCTATATAAAAAACAAAGACCAATAGAATATATAATGACTAAAAATAGAGAAAAAAAAAAATTAATTTTGAATAAAATAAGTTTCATAAATGCAACCGTATCTCAGCCTGAGAAACTCAGGAATAGGCTTTATGTAGGGCAAAGCTGGATCCCAGGAGATTCCAAGCTGCTTTCAACGCGTTACTGTTGTCGAAAACAAGCGAAGCTGAGTGTATACCCTGTTGCCTCAGACTTGAGTGGAGAAGCAAATGCCTGGACTCCATTGTTCTTATTTACAAAATGTCACGCGAATATTGCGTGTAATTAAATTATAATATTGGTTAGCTATGTTATTTCTCTTGAAATTTTGTAATTATTAAAATACTTAATTAGTACAGTGCATCGTTGACTATGTTACTTTCGACACCGACGTAAAGATCTTTTTTCTTGTTGTGTGAATCACTATGGATTCACTCAACAAGCAAAAAGATCTTTACCCAACAGAAGTATCAGGACCATACACACGAATCTTCCAATGCCGAGAAGGCAAAACATGATCCTTTACTTAATAATTATAAGGTTGGAGGAATTGGGAAAAAAATTTGTTTTTATTAAAATTATTATTTGATTTTCAACGAAATCTAACTATAAATCTGTATTTGATGGCAGCTGTGAGAGGTTGGTGAAGAGGGCCAATAGGCTCACTTCATAGCTTAGTTTCCACCGCAATTACCAATAAATGCTTTATTCTACAAGAATTATAAATTTTTAAATTAGGGTTTATGGAGATTTATTTTTTTTCCATTCTGGATGAAGATGAAGGCTGTAAACAAAAAATATAAAATCACATATATAAATTAATAATAAAAAAAAGTTACATATTGAAATAATAACAGAATTTAAATAATATGCAATTTCATTTAAAGTTTAATGGTCTTTTTAAAGACCAATGCTATAAAAGGATACCATAGCCATTACAACTTGCCTACTTATACATGATGAGTAGGACTCCAATATGGGCTGTTCAAAATATTTATCTTATTGTGGACAAAAATGCACTTATCTAGATTTTCCCAAATGGTACAGATATAACTTACTATAAATTAAAACAACTAGATATAAATATTTTTAATGATTCTCGGCTATAAATAATTAATTATTTTTTCTGAATAAGTTGGCATGTTCGAGTTGGCAAAGTCTCGATTTATTATCGGTGTAATGACTTTAATGTTAGCAGTTTATTGACCTGTTAAATTATAAAGATGACAAATAAAAATTTAATATTTACATATATGATATCTCGGAATATATTGGGTTGTTTCACATGAAATGTCCGTTTTCAAGGTAAAGGGATTTTAGTAAAAATACAATATGAAAACAATTTAATTTTATTCGAAGTATTTACCTTCTTTTTCTACACATTTTTCCCAACGTGACAACAACTTTTTTATCCCGGATTTGAAAAACTTTGAGCTTTGAAGTGAAACAAAATCTGAAAACGCACTTTTGATTTCAGCATCATTTGCAAAAATTTTTCCTCTGCAGAAGTTGTCTAAATTCCTGAAAAGGTGATAATCTGTTGGAGACAAGTCGGGAGAATATGGTGGGTGCGGAAGAACTTCGTACCCCAGCTCTTTCAATTTATGTATGGTAAGTTTTGAAACGTGGGGTCTAGCGTTGTCGTGTAGGAGTATAGGGCCCTTCCGATTTACCAATCCAGGTTGTTTTTTCAATAATTTTTCGTGCATTTGGCCAATTTCATTGCAGTAGGTTGTAGAGGTAATGGTCTCACTCCTCTAGGCAAAAAGGAATAATGTATGATTCCAGCCATGGACCACCATACTGTAACCATCAATTTTTTCGGGTGCAAATTTGGTTTTGGCATTTGTCCTGGACTTTCGTCGATGTCTAACCACTGCCCTGACTGACGCTGATTGTCATAAGTAATCCAGCTGCCGAACGACCTAGTTTAGACTCATAAAAAAATATTACACAAAAATCGCGTGTTTCCATGTTCATATTTGAAGGTATACTAAACAGTGTGTAATTGATTGGGAAGCTAATGTTTAAAAAAGAAAAGTAGAGGATTAGTAACTGCTTGATTATGATATGTGAACTTTGGAAGTAAACAACAGAGACTCGCAAAATCCTCTATGTATTTCAAATATTATAAAATCGGACATTTCATGTGAAACAACCCAATATATAAAAGTGAAACAAAACCTCTCATTTTATATTACTACAGTACAAAATTTTATTTTGTATTCAAGATTGAATTCTGAATATATTTTACAAAATCCACACCATTAGCGTGTTATTAGGTTCTGCTGACACACAGGTTTCTACCTCAGAAGTAACAATCCAATGAATGATGAAGGGAAATACTTTGACAAACTCCTACAAAGGCACCTTTCATGAAGAATAGTGGCTGGGCTCAGAGCTGCCCTATCAGCTCGCTACATTAGCTGCGGGTCATTCGCCGTCACTTGATATATAAACGTGTATATATATAGACAAAATATAGGAGCTATTTTGAGATATAAAAAGCCGATCCATCACAGGCCTGTCCTCCTTGGCTGGTGTCGCTCTTCTGATTAATGCTCCTTTGTCTATATTCCCTTAATGGCGTGCGCGATGACACCAAATCACCGGTCCTTCTCCGATATAACTACTGATATCAGGCAGTTTGATGTATCTTTATAATGGACTGTATCATCATTTTTTTTCTTTAAACCTTTGTATTACTTTCTCAACTACAGAAGAACATTACTAATCCGACCTCTTAGGTACCAAGGTGTAGGGATGTTCTAAACAGATATTTTTCAGTAACAGGGACGACCGATACAGTTCCAAAAAATATCTGTTACAAATACCTGTTACAAAATACCTGTTCGTAATCGTAATCTCTGCGTAATCGTCATCGCTTACCCTTTTACACTGATATTTATGCATACCTATTACTTGCATATCTGTAACCTATTCAATATCGGCTCTAATCAATTAGTTAACATTTTCAACTACCTTTTTAATAATATATATAGCCAATTATATAAATAATATATATATATATATATATATATATATATATATATATATATATATATATATATATATATATATATATATAGTTATTTAAAAAAAAATCTTTTCAATTTTATTGTTTCTTTAAAATACAGTTTTTTTTTTTGTTTTTTTTTTTCCTGATTACATTCAATAAAACTTTAATTAAAAACATTAATGAATAATCAACAAGATAATAAATAATTGTCAAATTATTATTTAAGATGTTAGATGTTTTATAACAGCATACATATTTTTTATTTGATTTATGACTAGCAAAAATAACATAATTGGTCATGTATAGATTTCATATTTGAATGTATTTTAATTATTATTAAAATTAGCAATAATAAAATAAAAAAGAATATAAGAATGTCTAATACAATGAAGACCGGCTGACATTTTACCAGAAAATACTCGTACGTGACTGGAAGTAAAAATACTGGTTTAGGTAAACTAGTATCTGGTAACTGGTAGAGATGACAAGTAAGAAATACTAGGCTAGGCACGAAGGTAATAGGTATGAATGTTGTTACTAGTACTGAAGTAAGTATGCAAGTATCTCGTCCCTGTTACTTCTGAATATCAGTAACAGGGACACCGTTCAGTCAGCCCATAACTGTTACAAAACAATAGGTCCAGTATTTCTGAACCACCACTACCAATGGGTAGGGAGGAAAGAACTAAAGATCGGATTAACCGAAGATATCAATTAAACTCATTTTTTTTCATAGTTTAAAAGTGTATTAGGATTATATTAAAAGTTATATACAACTTGTATATATATATGTGTTGGTACCAAAACAGTTGCATTTATTATCCGTATCATGTAATATATATTCATAATTATAATTCAGACAATGTTCAATAATATAACTCAATTTATAAATTCTTCTTTACAAACATTCGTAGGTTTCATTTTGATTAAAGAATTAAAAATGTTACCGAATTCTATAGTTAAACAATGTAGAAGCAATGAATTTGTTTTTATTGAGTATTTGGATTCAACAACTACACGTTGTTTACACGAAATGGAATCGAAATTATTTTTTATTTTTCAACATATCGTCCCTTAAGAACAAGAATAATGTATAATAGTCTATTGGAGTCTGAGTGGCACTTTTTCGTTGATCAGAGATTGTAATCTTATTTCTTCATTTTCCAATAATGAATGAATATCCTCAACAAACAGAAATTTATCTAGCAGTTATATGAGTTTTGCTCTGATTTTTGTACAAAGGAGATTAGGTCATTAGGAGAAAAATTGATGTATAATAATAACGTAATTAGTTATCACAAAACTATTGCCAACGCCAGCGGTATCGATCGGTTCCTAGGAATCGACATTGGGCCATCGATTCTCGGTATCGATTCTTTTCTCAAGAAACTACGTTTGGAATGGACACATTGCTAATTAAATTACAGGAATAAAAACGTACTTATATAGACTAAATGATTAATATGTTTGCATAGATATGTTTTAGCCAGCTACTTATATAGAGCATTGAATGGACTTTGTAATGTTATCAAAAGATGGTTGATAACATTGGTTGATATAAATAGCAATGAGAATAAGATTTGTTTGTGGTTGTTCTTAGATCGGTATCAAGTGCAGGGCACTTCTATTGTGCCCAACCATTCATAGTGTGTGGTACATATAATAACTTCTTATATAATATAACAAAGGTCTATCTATTAACATTTTATGGTGTGTGATACATATCTAAAATTGTATCCCTATGGGTGTATTTAGTTGGTTTAAGTAAACATATTTAACAAGTTAACGAATTTTCGTAATTAAAATTATGTAACCTTTTTTTCTCCAAAGTCCTCCGCCTTCCGTGTGGCATGGTTTCAAAGTATAACATTTAAAGAATATATAACAAACCCCAGAAGATGTCCAGATTATCTTTAATGAAGAAGTAATGAAGTTTAATCTTTAATGAAGTTTAATGGAGGTGGTAACTGAATTCATATACCTTGGTACAGTGATCAGTAGATCTGGTAAAGTGGATTCAGAAATATCAAGCAGAATTTCTAAGGCAAATTCTGGATACTACCAGATCTGCAATTCTGTAATTAGGAAAAGAGAGGTAGGAAAAGATACAAAGCTTCACCTATTCAAGTCTGTTTTCTTACCAGTAGTTCTCTACGGAGAGGAGAGCTGGGTTGTGAATGAGAGGCTGCAAGCCGTGTTACTGCAGCTAAAATGAAATTTCATAGAAGAATTGCTGGGAAGACACGGAGAGACTGTGTCCGGAACGACAGGATTAGGGAGGACCTGAAAATTTGTCCGGTAAGGGAGACTCTGGAGAAAAGACAGTTGAGGTGGTACGGACATGTCTGCCGTTGGGGCAACCACAGAGACCCCATAAAAACTATGAAAGTGAAGCCGATGGCAAAAAGACCAAGAGGAAGGCCAAGAACCTCCTATATCCACCATATAGAAGGAATAGGGAGGCGTAGAGGAAAGAATCTAGGAGAAATGAGAAATCTCGCCAGGGACAGGGAGGCATGGCATAGATGGCTGGAAGCACCCCCACGCTGAAAGGCAAATGGTTGGAAGATAAAGAAGAAAGAAGAATATATAACAATTGAAATCTGACCCTTTCCAGACCCATAGAGCTAAGCTATCAATTGTTTTTTCAGAATAATGCCCCTCCTCAAAAATGCTGTATTTGATGTGTGGGTGGCCATGACACACTGAAAAATTGTCTGAGGTCAAAAGGCATTACTGATGAGGTCACTCAGGAATTTTTTATGCAAATAGTGGATTTATTTTTAATTCATATTTGTTCTCGATGGGTCCAAAGTCGATGGAGCCATCAAAATGTTTGAAACAAAATGCCGATTGGCTGAAGGGAAACTTGGTAGTACCGAGGCACTTGCCCTTGGCCCAAGTAGCAGTAAGTCTTGTACTACCAAAGCATTTAGAGATCCGAGGGAAAAAAAACAAGAAGAGCGACAAATTCAACATTTATTGGACAATTATTCCTATGAGGAGCTGCAGGCCTCAGCTTGTACGCTGCTTTATTCATCTGACCCATATATTTCAACTTTGTCAATTCATGAAGGCAGTGCTTTGTTGCCTTCTGATCCTTATGTTAAATCTTTCCCGGATGAATTAAATTTACTATCTGAGCCAACTGGCTAATAAAATAGTAAATAAAAAATGGTCTGCGTTAAATTTAATATTCGTTATTTTATTTTTTTTCACTTTATTTATTTTATCCACACCTGTCACTCAAATCGTTACAATATGCGGATGTGAAATGAGTAATTATGTAAAATTGGCATGTCAGGGATGAGGGAAATATTAAAGTTATAATAAAATATAAATTCAACATTCTGTTATATATATTAAAAAAAAGTTTTAGTTCTTATTATTGTTATATTTTATTATAGTTCATTGAATTTAATCAAAAATAAAAAATACTCAAAAATGTTCTAGTGATTTCGACAATTTCTTTAGAAGTTATGAGCAATGTCCACCCCTAGATTGGCCGTTTTCACCACTGTGCGGCGGCGCTTCAAGTCTGAAGCTTGGATTTTAGTACACAAGCACAGCACTAACAACATATAAATTAATCAAAATCACCCGACCTTTTGCACAAAATGTACAATTTTACTGGACTATTATAAATTCCGGGGAAATATTGTCTTTCCTCCCCCACTGGCCAACGCGGAAGGATTGGATTACTGAAGAGTTGGAAAAGTGGGAGGCGAATTAGGAGGTTCTGTACTTACAGCAATTTGATTCAGAAATTTAACTTTAATATTGACCAAAAATAGTATAGTATAAAACGATCATTAGGATTGAAGAATAATTAGCCACTTCTAATGAATTTTTTAATATTATTTTAAATAAGAATATAGAAATCCACTTAACTTAAGCCGATGGTATCCGGATTTTCTTATATAGAATATTCATTTGAGTGCTACTAATATGTCGTTTCTCTATAGTTGTTTGTCTTGTAATAAATGTGGGTAATTCGTGAGGTTTATTTAACGTGTATTGTTTTACTGTCGTAAATTTCAATAAAACAATAGAACCTCAATAATCCGACCCTAACGGTCCGAGGGGTAGTACGGAACAGCCAAAAGGTCAGATTAACCGGAGATCGCAATAAAACATGGTTTTTATATTTAAAAGTGTATTTTAATTATATAAAAAGTTATTTATTAATATTAAAAAAAGGTAATAAAAATGTAATTTATATATTTTAGACACCAGTTATTAATGTATAGAAGTATTGGCCCCTACATTATTTTAGGGTTGTAGCAAACTAACTAACCTTTAAAATCGTCCATAATGAAGTATGCTCGATTGAAATACGTCGTTATTAAGGACGTATAGAGAAAAATCATAATAAGATAACAATTTCCACCAATTGTTTAGAGATTTCCGAAAATTTGAAAGTTTGTATTTTAGTCCCTATTTAAGCAACAGTATTTGTAATATAAAAAGCTTTCCTTCGGAACTAACCGCGTCGCAGACATTTTGGTGAAAGATAGAAATGGTCGAAAGTTTTGACGCTTGATGTTTTGATTCCTTGAAAATATTATCCCCCAACCTCGACTTTCCGAGTGGGTCGGATTACGCGGAGAATCGGACTAGTGGGTGGCTGATTAGTGAGGTTCTACTGTAATTAGAAAAACAAAAACAAAAAAAATACTTAGCAACATTTGTGCAAGAAAGTGATTTGGCCAGAATCCTAAGCAACCGTCATATTTTTACCGATTTAAGGGTACGACTCATAGAGGCTGAGTGTACCTCAAAAGTGTCACCCGATCCTTGTGCCGATCCTCTGCTGATATTCCAGTATATAGTTATAGTTATCAGTTTCAACCAGAATGGAATATTACCCATTGGAAAAACGCGCCACCATTAAAATGTAATGAAATAATAACTTCAGTTAATAGTCAGGCGACAAAGCATATTGGTAACACCGACTACCGTTTTAAATTTTATATTTACGATTTATAAGGCCTGTCTCATTTAATTGTAATTTAATTTGCGCTTGAATAAAGGAATGGAGTAGTGTTTAAAAGGACAAGTAGCAAAAGATTAATAATAAATAAATTTTAATGATGGGAAACTAAGGGAAGGAAAACTAAGTTTTCGCTGGCGCACTTTTATCTCTTTAAAAAGTTGGTGATTGCTATATAATTCTTCTTAATCTCACTTTAAGAACTTTTCCCAATTAGCCACTATCCATTAACTTTTATTTTTTCAGTTACTTAGCGACGAAAATACCCTATTTTTTTTCTAGGTTTCCAAGTTTTGAGCTAATTGATAAACTTAAAATTTTTCAGAGCATGCGTGCAAGGAGTTCAGGTGTACCCTGAAAGAGTTCTGCATCGCTAGCGACCTTGTCTGCGATGGGGTCAACCACTGCGCCGATGGCTCTGACGAACTGCTGTCATCGCAGTGTGCCAGTGAGTTGATTTTTTGTAATTTATTTATATATGTATCAGTAAATTTATTCTCCTTCAGTTAATGTTCATATAATTATTTTTTTAGTGTTTTGGATACATATAATGAGAGTTATTTAATGAAGAGGATAGAGGCAGATAAAGTAAAAATGCACAACATTTTATAAACACTATTTATGTGTTTCACAGTTTAATTGGTTTCAACCTGTTTATTACCACTAAAAATTAAATAAATACATAATAATGATAATAATGCTAATTTTTGACTGAATGAGACTTGAAAATTATTAAGGATTAATTTTATTAAACTTGCTCACAATTATTGTCATTGCAAGCATTTCAAAAATACATTAAAATTCCCATAATATTGAAATAAAAATACAAATTAATAATAGTAATTATCTTATAGACTTATGAATATGAATAAAAAAAATTAGTTCAAAAAACCTACAGCAGGGCAAACGTATATACATACAAATAGACGTATTTCCATTATTATATTTTTTTTATAATTCACATATTCAAATTATAATTATTAGAATTCAAGGTTTCTGAAAATCTGTTATCAATTTCTTCTTTTTGATTTTTCATATCTGTATTTTTGCTATGACCTATTATCAATTGATCTTTCTGGAGTTCAGATTTTTATCTATATATATTTTTATATATATATTTGTTTTTTTTATTTCTTTGATTTTCGGTTTAATTCATTCTATTGAAATGTTTCTTTCTTTGGTTTTGATTGATAGATATGTTTATTATTAAAAATAAATTAGTTTTTTTTCTCTTTGAATAATATTATGATTTTAAATACTCGTTTTATTTAATAATGTTACGTGATTCAATAAATGAATGCAAAAAAATCAGTTTAAAAATTACAAATCTTTTTTTTTCAATGCTTAAAAAACTTTGATAATTATGAACTGGATTGAAATTAATGGTAACTGTGTTCAATTTTTTAAATAAATTGTTATACGAAATACGCTAAAATGTATTTGTTGATATTAATATATGTGCATCGAATAAAATTCTAAATATATGGAAACAGCTCTATCAAATCCAATCATGGCAATATCATTATTGATGTAGACATTTATGGTATACTTTAACCTCTTCTGAAATATAAAATGATATTTTATGTATAACTTTATAAACTATACCCTTAAACTGTACACTATGTTCTGCTCCATTTTCTAATAAAGCCATGTCTATTTTCCCTGAAGGAGGGAGCGAAATGGGCACCATCTTGGGGGTGAGCATGACCCTCTTCGTAATAGGATTCGTGTCCTCGGTCCTCATCCTCTGTGTTTTCCTTGTCGGCCTCTCGATATGCCTTTGTCGCCGTCCTCCCCTACAGAGGAACACTACTACCCTTCCCCGTAAGTACAATTTTAATTATTTTTTACTTGGTTTAAAGTAGATATTTCTTTAGCTATTATATTTAGAAAATTCTTTTCTTTTGTTAAAAAAAAAATAATTAAAAAAAAAGGAACCATGAAAACTAAATCTATTGATTTAGTCCAGTCAATAGCAGAATGCATGGAATATGCGAATAGTTTTTCCTTCATAGCTTCGTTAGGACTAGTTAGAAGGAAAACATACTAAAAGTCCACCGTGAGATCTAATTTTTGGGTTTTTTCGATTATATCTCAAAAAACGGTGTACTCCAGAAACATATACTACAGATAAAAATTAAAGCTAATTTAATTTCCTATAAAATTGTGTTTATACATATTTGTCGAACTTCCTACGGTTTTCGATATATACGTTATTAAAAATCGCAAATTATCGAAAAAAGAATCATTTTTACCTCACTTTTTGCCTAAAATTTGATTAAAGTGCCAGAAACGTATATATAAAATTAAAATGAATTTAATGCTCTACAGCTTAGATTTGGACATTTTTTTTTTAGAAACGATCGTTGAAGGCACTAGAAGCAAATGTTCGACAAATAATTTTTCCCAATACTATATCAATGTTCCATAACGTATATCCTGAAAACCGTTGGAAGTTTGACAAATTTATAAAGGATCAATTTTATAGGAAATTTAATGAGCTTTAATTTTGGTTCGAAATACATTTTTCTAGAGTCTACCGTTTTTGAGATATAATCGAAAAATCCAAAAATGGGACCTTCTCTCCTTCCCCCAGGGGCGGGGAGTTTTAGTATGTTTACCTTCTAACTACTCATAACGAAGCTGTGAAGTGAAATTTTTTTCCCATATTTCATGCACTCTACACCCCTCATTTCAGCATTTAATGACTGAACTAATTACTTTTTAAATATTCTTCTTGCAGTATATACTAATAACATCGAGTAAGTTTAAATAGTTTCTATTTCTTTTCTTTTCTCTGTGTACACATTAACCAGATAAAATGTCGGCATAGTTGACAATATCTTTATCAACTTCGACTTTGTTAACAATATCTGTGTTACCTGTCTTGATAGCAGGAGGGAGAATTGTGCTCAACAGTAACTCTTCCTGTCATGACAATATGAACTATGGAAACATAATGATTAAAAAAATATATCCAGTTTCATTATATGTTCGATAAGCAAGATTAGCTATGTAAGAGTCCCTAGTCAATGGAAAATGGACGGCACATTTTCTCTGTCTAAAAATAGGTCCCCTCAGGAAATATTGTTCAATTTATTTAATTTATACCAGCATCCCCTGTCGC
The DNA here is from genome assembly GCA_003667255.2 of Euschistus heros. Lineage (NCBI taxonomy): Eukaryota > Metazoa > Arthropoda > Insecta > Hemiptera > Pentatomidae > Euschistus > Euschistus heros. The sequence goes on from RCWM02000313.1 coordinate 650,818, forward strand.
GGGTTCGCCCGCTCTCTAAGTAAATAACCTGGATAATTTTAACTAATAACTGACGTTTTATTTGCTTATCGATGAAAATCTTGTATTGAAGTACGCAATTGAGCATCTATTATTTCTTCTACGCAATTATTCTATTCTATTATTCTACGCAATTATTTCTTCTGATTATATTTTCACGCATAGCAGTCATATTTAACCTGGTACACTGATTATATGTTTGAAGATTAACTAAAAGGATAATTGGACGTCAATTTTATTATTTTAATGTAAGAATTGGTTGTCCAGATGGACATAGACTATTAAGAAACTCTAGCGGTAAATGGACTGCATTATCAGTGCTTACAACTTTTATTAGATTGTTGTTTGAATTGATTTAATTTGGTTGGATTTTAATTTCTAATTAAGTATATGGCAGTGTGGCATCACGACCTTTTAGTACAGAATCTTATCAGCTTATATCTATTGCCGATACTTAATTTTCAAGCTTCTCAGTGGACTAGTAAATATATATGGTTAAATGAAATTATAACGGTGTTAATCAAATTTTATGATTTACCAGAAACCAATTTATTGCAATTTAGGTAATGTAAATTTATGAAATTACTTTCTATAAGTCCGACACATATGTGTATGGGAACTAAGATTAAGGTTAATAAAACTTATTCAGTCGCCAGAAATGGCTCACATTTCTCTTGGGGGATCTTCGTGAGGGTATTTCAGTTGAAGATAACTGACTGACTGCTCCAGGACGGATTTAGACAGATAGCATTCTATTACCAGAATGTAGTACCACGCGGCTTCCTTTCAATATCCAATTCTTTTCCATCTTGGGTAACGTTTCTTAAAGAAAAATAATAATAAAAAAAAAAAATATTACCCTAAATCCAATAAAATTCATACTAAATCTTTAATAAAATATTTTTTCTATGTTAAAAAAATGATAGGACCTTCTTGTATAATATTACTATAAAATATTACTAATATATTCTAATAATACTACCTACCTACCTAGTTTTAATAATACGCTAATTATTAGGGAATTACAATCATACATGAAAAACTTATATAAGCACGTGTCAGTTTAAAAGAATATAAGCACTTAATAAGGTAGTATTGTTTCATTACCAATGGCTCTACAAGGATACGATGTGGTCTGCAATCACGCTCTACCGTAGGATGTTTTCCCCCAATGAAGGGTTCCCACTTTATAGAAGTGGATCCACGGTCGCAGAAGCAGAAATTAAATTTTCTGCCTTTAGCCGTGCTCGAAGTCTCACCCACTGAGCTTCCCTGCTCCCTATGAAAATAATTTTGAAGGATGAAAAAAAACATTAAAATGTTATTGAATATTACGATATATTGTCATTTGTTTAATTTGAGATAGCCAGTTATTGTTAAAATCAAGTTTACCGGTAAGGCTAACAGTTTTTCTCAACAGATACGAGGTAGGTTTTATTACTGGAAATCTTTTCTTTATTATTAGAAATAGCAAAATCCGACCTGTTCCCAGCCTTACAATACACCTTGGTGTACTTTTAGGCCAAAAAAATATTCATTTCGGAAATTCTAGTTAAATATTGTTTTGTTTTTTTTCCTTTCGTAGCCCCTATCTATAAGAAAAACAGTGTAAATACTCTTTACATCGTTAGATGTAAAGAGGTAGAAAGGTATGTGCCTTTTACTGTAACTGTGTTACATTTTAAGGCCTGTATGAGTGGGGGTGATCTTGAGGTAGAGGGCGCTATGTATCTGCAGAGGTGTTGGGGCACACCTTTTGTTGAGGTCCTTTCTCCTGAAAACATCAATTCAAATCAAAAGTATTTATATATTAGAAAAATTTAGAAATGAAGACAGTCAGACTGTCTTTTGCCATCGTACAGGGGGTGGTGCCGGAGTTAAGGAATTTAATAGAGGGTTATTGAGGTGTTGGAGGGAATCAAAAAATTTGATATGCCTCCGCTTTATATATTCCGGGACCGTAGGCAGTTCGAAAATTTCGTGCAGCTCCGGGGGCTTCTTCTTTCGCAGCGTCGTTGTTCTCACAATTCTTCGAAGGATGGTGTCTTGAAAACCCTGGAGACATCGTCGTGTACCCTCGGAGAGATGTGTAAACAGCGGTGCGCCGTAGAGGAGTGATGGGCGGAGAATTTATTTATAGATGGCTAGTTTTAGCCAGAGAGAGAGTGCTGGGGAGGTGATGAAGTCTATAGGATTTTCTCCTGACTAATTTGGCTTTCTTGTAAACGTGAGCCGAGAATTTAAGATGGCGGTCCAGCCGAACGCCTAAATAGAGTATTTTGTTGGAGGGAGCTAGTTCCATGCCAGCCACCTGGAGCGCTCTCGGCAGTGCCGTTCTCTTCTTTGATTGGTGCGAGAACACTACGCAGTCCGTTTTGGCGGGATTTACTTTGATGTTAAGCAAATCCAGCCGTTGAACAATCTCCGCACAAGTTTGTTCGTCCTGACGTAGTGCTTTCGTGGCATTGAGGCTACTGCAGTAGATGGCGATGTCATCAGCATAGGCAGCTACAGCAGACTTGATGTAATTTTTGCCGACTATATCGGCAGTATAGATAGAGAATAAGACTGGCGATAGAACTGCTCCCTGTGGAACACCACAGCTTAGAGGGATGGTGCTAGAAAGTTTCCCACGAACCTTCACAGTGAGTTTTCTGCCACTCAAGAATGAGACTATGATGTTATAGAGCTGTTCTGGGCAGTCGAGATCCATGAGCTGACGGCATAGAATGCCGTGAGACACAGAATCGAAAGCCTTTGTACAGTCTATGAAATCATAGCCGTTGCCGTATTTCTGTTGAAGTTTCGGTTTACCTCAGTTTGAAGCTTCAGTAGATGGTGTTCTGTGCTGAGGTGGGCTTGAAATCCAGCTTGCTCATACGGAATCACTGAGTGTTCTTCGCAAAAATCTCTGAGGTAATTGAGAATAATTTTCTCATAGACCTTTGCGAGGTGAGGCAGTAAGCTGATTGGTCTATAGTGCTCAGGTTTCTCACCGTTGCGACTCGGCTTGAGGAGTGGAAACAAGATGGCTCGTTTACATTGGTTCGGAAAGATTCTTAGCTTCAAGCACGAATTGTAAAGGTTCGTGAGGTGGGCGATGCCTCTTCGAGGCAGCTGCTTGAGCAGCTCTCTCTCTCTCTCTCTCTCTCTCTATATATATATATATATATATATATATATATATATATATATATATATATATATCAATTTTTACATGCATGGTGGTATTTAATTATTAAACTATTGTTAAAAAAAAAACCTAGGTAGTCATCTTTAGCTATTCTTATTAGATTAATGGTTCTCAGTTTGGTTATTTTGGTGTTGGACATTAATTAAGTAATCTTCTGGCTGAGGGTTTGTAAAATTTGAAATTTTCTTTCTTTCGGGGTATAACTAGATGTTAGTGAACGGCTAATATCTGTGGTGCGTATTCCGACCTGTTTCCAGCCTTACAATATAACTTGGTGTACTTCTAGGCAAAACAAAATATTGATTTAAGAAATCCTAGTTGGAAATTTTCTGTGGCTTCCAGCTAATTTATAGTTCAAACCTGCTATAGAGCTGCATATAGTAGTGCTAAGGGGACCTTAGCGTCTAAAAGAATCATTGTTGTTTCCCACGAATCACTCTTACTCTATATATTTAACTTGGCTGGTTGAAATTGTTGCTCTTTGTACAAAGTAATCAGCTGCTTTTGTGAACTTTTCTGATTAAGTAAATTATACTTTTGATGAAAGGAGTTTGAGGTTTAAAAAGAAAAGAAAAAAATCTTTTTGAGACAAAACCAAGAAACTGTTAAGTAAACATTCAAAAATTGTTAACAAACAAGAATAAAATGATATCATATTTCCTTTAAAGTTGAAGGTTACCTCTTTATCGTCTTCTCTCTGATTACTATGATTTCGTTAGTACGAATGGCATTTATTTTTTAGAGGAGCATTATGGACTAACGAATTGCTTTGCCTAATATAAATTACGAATTTATAAATTCTTAAAATTAATAAATTAAATTAATGGAATAAGGAGTTTAGTTAAGAGTTGTGTGATTAAGGTTGTTTGAGTTAAACTGGCAGGAAGATATAGCACCCCGTGAGATAAGATATCGGAAAGGAACCACTAAAGGACTATTATCACGCCATTATTTTTACAGGAGGGTCTATTGTTATCTCCGGCCAGGGAACGATTTTTCGATAATTAAAGGAGTTGATTTGTTGTTTGCACTAGCTTCGTTATTTCTTTTGTTGATTTAAGTAGGCAGTCCTATGAAACTCATACCGGTTTAATCTTTAGTTAGTTTAGTACAGACCATTATAACATTGGACAAATACAAGAATTACCGCAAATTCTTAATAGGGCTGATTTAATGTTTCAAAGTTGAATGTACTTCAAAATTTATTATAATTACGTTACTAATCTATTAATAATAATAGCTAATTATTATTAACTGAGCAGTCTAAGATATGAGGGTCATTTTCAAATAAAATGGCAATTTAGCTTTCTAGAAAACCCAAAAATCCTCAAAAAAAAAAAAAAAGTTACTTATTCATGTTCTGTGGCATACTAGGATGTTACCACACTACTTGAGAATATATACCTGAGTTGGTTCATCAAATTTTTGCTTCCTTAATTTTTAATGAATTTGAAAAGAAATAAAACCTTTAATAATTTGACGTACTTTACCGGGTTTGTACCATGCCAGAATTATGATTTAATTCAGGTGTTGGAAAGGATTCTAAAGGTTGCTAATTTTCCAGGAATAGCAATAGTAATAAATTATGTGTGAAAAAATATTTTTTTTCTTCCAGAACATTTAACGTTCGTTACCAAATTTTGTTTTCACTTTATTAAAAATTTCACGGATTTTATTATTGCTCTCTCCCCCCCCCCCCCAAAGTTATAAACATCTGTTAAGAATTTCTAGACCCTTTCAATAAACCTACCAAAACATTATTATTAACTGATTAGTTTATTTATTTTTAATTGCTGGTAACGTATCTCAAAAAATATGTTCATACTTAATTGTGATTAAGAGAAACATGTAGAAAAACTTAATTTTTACAAAAAGTCTTTAAAAACCAATCTTAAAAGTATTTATTATGTTTTTATGGGTGTGAGCCTCTGTAACAGCCAAATTAATTAAGGATTCAAAATGAAAATGACTTTTAGTGTTAACGACATTGACAACATTACAAAATGCTAGTGTGTATATGTGTATAAAAAAAGAAAATAAAAGGATTTTATTGCATAATTTTGTTTGTCTTTTTTACCATAATTTAAGAAAAGAGACCACAAATTAAACGTGCGTTACCAAAATTTTAACAAAGCCATACGCCAAAAGTAACGTCTCTCAGATTTTAGTTAAAGATGGAAAAATAAGCATAAATCATGTTGGACGTTCTACTGGAATCCGTTGTAATTTCAAAAATACGTTCAATCTAATTGAGCTATTTATTATAAAAATTTATGCTCGCATTTGAGAACAGTAAGACTTGTAATTCCAACTCAACAACTAATTGCACTTGGGATAATTAATTATGGGTTTATTAATTTTCTGTTCATTTTAAAAATCCGGAGCGAGAGTTGAATAATATCGGCCATCTTGGCAGTCTAAAATTCATTACCCGGCGGTGCTGTAGGAACAGCCGCTAGGAGAGGCGGCGGGTGGAAAAAGAGAAGGAAAAAGTCGGGACGGGGGGGGGGGGGGGGGGCGGAAACGAGCTCTAATTTGCCCAGAGAGGATGCTCGAGGATTATGTAAACAATAAGCAGTTTTCCTGGGCGGATGTTATGGAGAATTCATGACGGGTGGGCCCTACCCGACCCCTAGCGGCCGATCATCATGAGCCTGCTCTCTTCCACCTCTAACTCTCCATCATATCAAATTTCTAGGAGCTCTTTGAGTGCCAATAAGGTCTTACCAAATTTTTTCTTGGCCTTTGGGAATGTTACTCTTTTTGTCTGACCTATGTAGAAAATAACCCTAAAAAAGGTATTGTATAAAATATTTAAGGGATCAAATGAAATTTTTACTAGTTTTCAATGTTAATATGAGTGTAGAGAAGATGATTGATGATGCGGGTATCTATATCGAACCCAGGATACACTAGCGGTGATTGCTACAATCGATCAATCGATTGCCTATTAAATATTTGCCCCTAGATTTAGTCGCAAAAATATATTTATCTATTTCTGCTACCTCGCTATCATATGAGAGGATTTTTTCAAAAGCTGGAGATATAATTACCAAGAAAAGGAGCCGCCTGCACTCTCTGAAAGCAGACATGCAAATTTTTAAAAAAAGGCAAATTTTAGGTGATTGAAGTGCAACTTCAAATATTCTATAATTTAATCTGGTTATTTTGATTATTAACTATATCTAATATTAACGTCTAATTTCAACTTATTATGGAGTTTTTTTTTATTTTTCACAATAAATTTTAAAAAACTGTATTTTCTAACACAGGAAACTCAATAAATTGTTAATATGAAAAAAACAAAAAAAACAAACGCGTATATAACCTCTGAAAAAGTATAAGAAAATTATAAAATTCATATGCATGTATATACTAATTAAACTTCAGGAACACGATTTAACATGAAATATTTCATAAACTTTTCAATTTATAATCTTAACTCATTATGTGAAAATATATGTAGGTACAGTAATATTTTAATTACACACACACACACACACACACACACACACACACACATATATATATATATATATAATTTAACTCATCAATATTTATTTTGTTTTAACTTTTAATAAGAGTTCTATACCTTTCTCATTTATTTTTTATCAAATTAAATACCACTAACACCATAATTATCTTCCGATGACACGATAAATTTATCCAACGAAGTGACTGCTTCCCCGTGTTTCACCATCTAGGTAAGGATCTACAGGTAGGTAAGGATTTCTGGAATTTCGTTAATTTTTTTATAGGTTTCATATTTGTCGAAGATTTAGTTCATCCAGTTTTCAAAATCTTGATTACCTAATTTTGTTACAGGGTAAATTTTAGGCGTTTAACGTTTCCATTACGTTTGTTCCAATAAGGAATGGGATAACATTTCCATACAACTATTTAAACAAGCACTCACGGGCAGTGGCAGATGCTTGCGAGGGGGACGGATTACTGGGGGTGTTGAACTAGTACAGGGCCGGATTGCACTTCATCTCTTAATAATAACATAACTGTTAACAAAAGTGGTCATGGGATATTTTGCACCTCGTGTGTGTGTATATATATATATATATATATATATATATATATATATATATATATATATATATATATACGCAAGGTGCAAAATAAAAATTAAAACAATTAGTTGGACCAGCATAAGATAAGTTAAAAGCATTAATTATAAAAATTAGTAAGTAAAAAAATAAATGATGTTACAAAAACAATAAATTTGTTATAAGGAAAGAAATAGTATAGTATAGTCGTAATGGTGATTAGTGAATTTAATAATAAGTGTAATGAATAATAAATAAATAAAAAATGCTGTGTGGTTAATTGGCCAAATAATTAGGAAATAAAAATTAGAATTAATTAAACTTAAGGACTTTCTGATTTAATAGTATAAGTTCATCTATTTAATAGATGAGGAATAAATAAATAAACTAGTTTTTACATTACATCGCAATGTAATGTAAAATTAAAAACTATTAAAAATTATTTTTCGAAAGAAAATTATTCCGCATATTCTTTTATTTTTATGCCATTTTACTATATTTGAGTCTTGGTAAAAGTAATAATTTATCCCTATTAAACAAATATAGTGTAATTGTTATTAAGTCATGAGCTTTAAACTAACCATTTGAACAGGTAAACGAGATTGTTCCTCTATTTATGGCGGACTGAAACATTCATATGAAGTTGAGCCCTCTCTCTGATAGGATTGCTCCCAGCCAGCGACTAATGGAACTATTTTAATCATTACTAATTCCTTTAAAATATGTGTTAAGCCTTCTGCGAGGGTAGTTCCCACATTATCTGAAACGCTAAAAAATACGATTTTTTTTTTAAAATACGATTTTTAAGTACCTCATGTAAAATGATTAAAATTAAGATGAATCATTGTAACTTATTACTTAAACACATAAAATAAATTACATCAAGTAAATGATATCATATCAATTGCTTGTAAAGCAACTACCCACTGGTGGCACTTAAGAAAGTACTACAGTTGAAACTCGATACTTCGTCATGAGTGGAAGAGAGGGGGTGAAGAAATAACGGAAATGACGAATTACAGAATTTTGCTGGTAAAGAAACACATATAAAGCATTTTAAATTATATAATTGTATTTTTATTTTTTTTTTGCAATTTATTGAATGTAAAAACGAACAAATGAACATTATACACATTGGACTTGAGTGAAAATGAGAAAAAACACAAAAAAAGCTTAACACTTGCCGGATCCCATCAGGTGTGAAATATCTGATTCACATTGCTGCTTGAAACCACTCAATGCACTTAGGTAACAATTTCTATACTTCTTTGCATGGGATTGTGGAAGAATTAGAAACATCATCGTCATCTTTATCACTAGCTTCATTTTGAGCTCCCAGCACTTGTTCTATAATTCCATTGTCATTTAAAATTTCATATCCTACATCCGTACTTTCCATGTTTAACCAGCTTCTTACCTCTTGGTTATTTTTTTTTTATTTTTTATAACATGGAGCAGCAGTTGCTGAGCCAGATACTGTTTTTGTAGGAAGAGCTTTCCAGTACTAACGGATTGACGATACCGGGAATTCGTCAGCTGCACTCTTACTTCCTTTCAACTTTTACTACAATCGATGGAGGGATCGACTCCAGGCTTGTTCTGTTTGTTTTTTTTTTATGAAATGATTTGTAAAATGAAGCGGTTTAAAGATTAAATAAGTAGCAGGGGGTAAAAATGAATTTCGTATTTAATTTTGTTATTTATAGTTGCCAATTTAAAAAAATAAAACAAAAAAAAAACAACCTGATGAATTACAGAAAAATGGGACGAATTATGGAGTGACGAAATAACGAGTTCCCACTGTATATTAGAAAGTCCCGAGGCCATCTTCTTTTCAGGCGCCTCGGAGGGTTGTCTAGAATTGAATGTGAAGGAAGTTATGATGCTAATGGGTTTGAATAGTAATGGAGTTTCCTATGAAAGGATAGGTATCTGGTTTGTGCTAAATTAACAACATATGGAACACTAAGATCTTGATGGATATGTTTGTGCCAAAGTAAGGGGGATTTTGGATTGTAAGGAATGGATATGATACGAATTGTATGGTTTAGTGGAGCCATTTAATTACAGTATTAAATTGATAAATATAAAGCAAAAAATCAATAAATATATATTCAATATATATTTTTAATATATTAGTTATCAACTAATTACATATTTGTAAAAGATTTCAGTAATTAATTTAAACCTTTAATTAAATTACAATTATGAGATATTTTAATTGAAAAAATATAAGCAGAATTTTAAAAAATACATATTTTATTATCAACTACTAATTCATATAATAAGGGTTACATAAAATACTTTTACTATATTTGATAGTTATTATAAGAAATAAAAAATGATTAACGTATCTGTGAATATCACCGATGTTTTATTTCACATGTAGAATTATGACTGCTGTTGAGCTCTTAAAATTTAGAGTTTACCTATCGGATCGTCTATTAAGAAATAAAATTCCGGTGCGGTGGGGAAATTTCATTCATGAAACAGAAATTCCTGATCAATCCTGTATCGAATAAAAATGTAAATATTTGAAATAAAAAAAGAGAAAGTAGGGGTTTCAAAGGTGACCAATCAAAAACATCCATATGAAAAAAAAAACAAAATTATGGCAACTAAATATTTCAACTACATATGTATTTTTGTAACTAAACTACTAATCTACAACGTGATGAAATACTAAATATTATTATAATAATTAGTAACCATCGGCAACAATAAGGTATCCACCTTGTTTTAGACAACATAATTCCGTTTACATTACAACATAAATTGAATCACAATGTCGTCTTCGACCTTCAAATTACTTTAACTTTATAAACAGCAACATTCTGAAATACCTTCAAGCTGCTAACACCCTTGTAATTAATGAATGTAGGCATGATTATTTTTTTTAAATTGGTTAAAAAAAAAAAAAAAAAGGAAAAATATTGGGGATCGGAACGAGTTTTATACTCATTATTCAAAGTGTCCGTTAATCTGACAAGTTGTTAGGAGCTTGTTAGGAGGCAGCTGTAATGAGCTGTTAGCGGGGGGCCCGAATTTTTTCCTCTCCAGCTCGTGGAATATTTGCTGGCTAGACCTAAATGACATTATGTCCAGTCTGCTTTGCCGATCCCTTCCAAATTATGTCTCCGAATTCTCCGATTGTATGCAAATACATTGGTAAAAGTCAAGTTTAATTTTATCTTTATATTTAGCTACCAGCCAGGATTCCCATCTGTTGCCATTTTTAGGAATCGGCTTTGAGTTCCATTGTCAAGAGTTTCTGAAGAAATATGTTGAGAATATTAATACATTCTTTGGGAGTTGAAAAGTTTTTAACACGAATTACTTTGGAAATGTTGCCCAGCGTTGAGTTGGAAAAGTTCGGTTCTACTTACATCTTTCGTAAGTTAGGGGGTGTAAAATTAAACCATCTGCTACAACTATTAAACTTTGCTTGTTAATAAGATTAGGGATATTTACTCATTGTTTAATGATCGATTCACTCTAGGATATCACTATTGTATAAATAAATTGATTTAAATATAGATATTTGGATTTTTCTTGTATACAAACATAATGTTTTTGGGTCATTCCGAGATTAGAGGCCAAATACGCAAAGTAACATTTGGAAGAATTAGAATTAAGATCTTTATGGGGAATCATAAATGAAAGTTTTATCATTTTAAGGGTTACGGTTTTGACAAGTACTGTTAACTTAACTACTGTTAATTATTTAGTTGTTATGTTGCTGTACTGACAAAGCCTGTTATTGTAATGGCAACTAGATCTGTCCTCGACGGTAGAGTGCGCTTTGTGAAGTTTCGTTCTGAATAATATTTAGCAAAGAGGAGTTTTTAACATTGAATTTCGCGTATAAGTTACGCCATTGCTTTTTTTATAGTTCCAGTTAACTTATTTTATCCTTCTTTTACATTTTTTATTGCCGCAGTTTCTCTTCTTCTATTTCAGTCTGAAACAAGATTTGGTTTTCTTTTATTCTCACACAACTTTCCTTTGCTGTTTCCCTTTTTGCTTTCTCTTCTCGCCATATAATATACCAAAAATAAAAAAACATATAAGCACCTTCAGTTTTACAAATAAACCTATAGCTTTGAGAAATTTCGACGAAGGCTATCCTTCTGGATTTAAAGAAGATCAATATTATTTTAGAAAATGGAATAAAAATTATATCAGGATCATAAAAAATATTATTGATGTATATAGTATATTTATATAATTTTTTAATCATACATGTTAAAACTGTTACAGAAACGTCAGCCCCATAACTGAAATATTGGTTATAGTACTGACGAGGTTTTCGTAACGTAGTTGACATTTTTAGTTAAATATAATTCTACTATATTTAAAAGCATTGCGGTGTTGAAATGTAAAAATCTAGGAACCTATTCATTAATATCTCAAGGTCAACGAGAGGCACAAAACTGAGAAAAGAAACCTGGCACCTAGTTACAGATGAGAGTTGAAAAAACTTAAAAAAAGGAACCAGTTTCCCAACGTTTATTATTGTTCCTGTTATAGGAAAGCTTCTCGTTTTGGTTACTGACATGGATACCGTGAGTCTTCTATTTTCAAAACTTATTTTATGATAAACTTAAAAACTTTGAAAATATTCTGTGTAAATCATATTTTTTTTAAAAATCATGAACAGTTGTGATACCCAATCAATCAGTTACGGAGCTGAATTTTTTGCCAGTGAGATATCAAGTCTATTTGAAATAAATAATATTAGAAAAATGGTTAATTAGGTAGAATATGCAACAGTGAATATATATCTCAACTTAACCAAAATTTATTCCAAAAATTAAGGTAAGAAGATCCATGGAACTGCATATTGGAATATTAATCTCGGAATAACCCTTGTATGTGCAGCACAGTTATTGTAATAGGAGAATAAACAAGTTTATGGTGATATCAAAGAAACTATAAAAAAAATATATATAAACGGTTTATGAAAACAAAATACAAACATATTTCACCATATCTTATTCAATAAACACGTCCTTTCTTATAAAACTTATTGATCAATCTTATGATCAAATGTAAATTAAAAAATTTAAATAGTGAGCTCACAACTTGCTATACCTTTTTATCATTAGGAAGAAGAATGGTACTATATAATGGCAATATATTTAAAAAGAATCAGCCCAATTGAGCAGCAATTGTATAAAATAAAAAACATAAATGGCACAGACGTCATTCCGGGAGCGGAATGAGCTTGTTGATCGGCCTAGTGAGAGTACCGTTGGAGGTCTCAAGGATGGCCACTCGAGGAACACCGTCGAGCCCAGGCTTGAGTTCGGAGATGCGGGCTATAGGCCAGGAGAGGGGAGGGCTATTCACACCCTTGATCACAACGACATCGCCTTGCTTTATTGGTTTGGACATTGCGGTCCACTTAGTACGCTGCATCAGCGAGTTTAAGTACTCCCTGGACCATCGTCGCCAAAAATGCTGCGAATACTGGGAAATGATCTTCCATCTAGACGTTAAATGATGATCCTCAGAAATAGGAATCTCGGCAACGGATAAAAGTGGAGCCCCAATGAGGAAGAGTCCCGGACTTAAGTAAGCAGCGGCATCCGCGGGGGGAGAAGGCAACGAACAGATAGGACGGCTATTTAGAATAGCCTCGATCCGAGCGAAAAGAGTGGCATATTCTTCGAAAGTGAATAAAACTTCGGTGGATAACCGAGATAACAAAGGTTTTGCGGATTTGACTGCGGCTTCCCAAAGACCACCGAAATTGGGCGCTAAAGGAGGATTGAATACCCAACTTATCTCTCGACTCGACAAGACATTCGAAATTTCCTCGTGATGAGCGCGGAGGAAAAGATGCACGTCTTTTAATTGCTTATTAGCTCCGACAAAATTACGACCCTGGTCAAATAGAATGGAATGCGGAAGACCGCGGCGTGCAACGAATCTATCTAGAGTAGCCAGGAAAACGGCAGTGGAAAGCTCAGAGGCAAATTCGAGGTGCACGGCCTTGGTGGCGGTACACACAAATACGCATAAGTAACCCTTGGTAAGAGCAGATTTACGAAGCCGCGACGCGCGAACCTGAAATGGCCCCGCGAAATCAATCCCGGTGTTGAAGAAAGGTCTGCTGGGCCGAACGCGGCACGAAGGCAGGTCAGCCATAATGGGTTGCACGGTAGGAGCACGGAAACGAAGGCATGTGGTACAACGGTGGATCACCTTCCTTAACAGCTGACGCAACGAGATAATCCAGTAACGGCTACACACGAGGGCCTGGCAAGTAGTAGGCCCAGCGTGTGGGGAGGAACTGTGAAAGTGCTTGCAGATTAACAGAGATAGATATGCGGACTTAGGAAGCAAAATTGGGTGACGGGAATCGTACTTTAAATTGGCGTTCTTAAGTCGGCCGCCCACCCTGAGAACACCCAGGCTGTCGATGAAAGGCGTCAGGTTGCAAAGCGAATTTGCCGGCTTTCCGGTACGAATTTTGAGTAGAGAATCCTGAAAATGCTCGGAAATAAGAGCTAAAGGCCGGGAGAGTGAGGAGCTGTTCAGTCCCTTGCTCACAACAACGTCGCCCTGTTTCGTGGTTCCACAACGGCGTTTGGAATTTGAAGTCCACTTATAACGTTGTGAATCATGATTAGGAACGGCGTTGTCAAGTATGCCGCCCACCCTGAGGACCTCCAGGCTACCGAGGAAAGGAGTACGGCAACAAGGCGGCTTTGCCGGCTTATCGGCACGGATATTCAGGAGAGACCCAGAAAAATGTTTAAAGGTATGGTCAGGTTCATTTGTGATGAGCGCAATGGGAGTAGACTTAAGATCCGGTAATGGCTTGGTGCTTAAGTCGGGGTCACGATAAGGAGGAGGCCAATGCTCCTGGCAATTGGTCAAAGAGGAGGGATCTTGAGTCCCTAAACATAAATTGTTGGTCTGCGCGTAATGAGTACGGGTAAGACCCCTAGAGTCAATATGGGCATGATTAGCGACAGAAGAAACATCAGCAAATCCTACCGGGGAAAATTTAACAGACATCGAAATTTTAGATCGTACAGACCTTTTGATATTGACAACTGGTGGTTTTAAAAGGGTAGTTTCAATAGGATTCGAGACCGGAATTTTACTTGTTATACTATCTTGGTTACCTTGTGAACATACTGGTTTCTTATTGTTTTTATTTTTAATAAGAAGGAATTTTGAACAATGTTGATTGGCTAAAGAATAGCGGCTATTTGAGGATGAGATGTAATTATCCTCTTCTGCAAGAGAAGCAAATGACCTTTCATCAGATGAATCACTGACAGTGGTATCAGCACCACCTGTTTTATCTACGTGATTAATTATTGAAACTCGATTTGAGTATAAAGAAGCATCTAGATTATTGATTTGCATGTCCTGGTGAACGTTATCACTGGTTAGTGCATGCCTACATGTATGGATGTCAATAGAAGGGTCAATGTTTTCTGGAATGTCAGAAACATTTGAGTCTTTATGGTCTGTACTCACGGATTGTTCAACTGGGAGTTTTTCAATATTTTCAGTTTCCGAAGATTTCCATGATTGATGATTGATAGGTGTTAAGGAGACAGCAGTTTGAGCCAAATGAATAGGGGTGGCAAACGGTGTTGAGGTTATACTGGGTTGTTCTATTTTTAACTGAAATAATTTAGCCTTTATTTTACGCGCTATATCATTGAAGGCTATAGCTGGGGCTTGGGTATCTACTTGATTCTGTTTTGATAGGATAAAATTTAGGTCATTGATTTTTTCATTTACCGTTTCAAATTTAGCTTGAAGAGAGGGTAAATCCTCGCAAAGAGCCTGAACATAAAAAATATCCTCAACAGAAGAAGCTTTTATTTGGGCCCAACTGCTAGTTATAACAGCAAACACTGTTTCCCTCCTTGCCAATAATTGTGTTTGCAAAATGATGTTTTTGTCTTCAGAAGGCATTTTGTAAAATATGGAATATATAAATAAACAGATAAAATAAAATTGTAATATGCAAAGCAGTAAGGGAAAGGAGAGAAAGTGGCTAAATTAATTAGACTAATTATTACGTTATTGTAACTGACGTTACAATAAGGCAATATGGCGGGAACTGTTACGAGACGCAGTAACGAGTACTTTACTAGAGAAGTGGGAGGTGGTGACGTCAGCCACCAGCGGATCAAATTGATGGAGACAAAATGGCTGAGTATAGGGTTAGTCAAAAACCGGCAGAAACTGGCAATCACGTACTTTGAACAGAAAGTGGTCAAAAGTTCGTGATTTCTGGAAATTTGAAAATAACAACCAGTAAAATAAATAAAATTGAAAAATGAGCGGCCGATAAATCGCCCCAAAACTGCAAAAATTCTCGCTTCAATGCGGTACAATATATACGGCCCGGATCGGACCAAAAATGTTAATGAAAATTGCCGGTGCGAATAACTCGCCTCGGCGCAGTAAAAATGGACTGTATAGAATTTAATCAAAGCGAGGTTCTGCAACTTTGGGGAGATGTTAGCGGGAAAATAATTCAACCAAAAAATACAGATAAGCGCACTCACCTGGTTACGGACGCCTTCTAGCTCTCGCGGGGCCCCTGAAGTCCTCACAGACAGGCGAACGCTCCTTGTGGCCTGTAAAACTTGATTGAACTCTCCTCCTCTGCTATCACCACTCATTAAAGTCAAAAGGAAAATTTTACTGGTTGTAGCACGAAAGGAAAACACTTTTAACATATAAAAGGTTCTCGGAAGGCTATGTGAGCCTTGAGCATGTAAACTAGGAAGACTATGAAGTCTTGGACAAAAGTAGGTGCATCCAGGGCAGAGTGCAG
Source organism: Euschistus heros (assembly GCA_003667255.2). Classification (NCBI taxonomy): domain Eukaryota; kingdom Metazoa; phylum Arthropoda; class Insecta; order Hemiptera; family Pentatomidae; genus Euschistus; species Euschistus heros. The sequence goes on from RCWM02000313.1 coordinate 666,902, forward strand.
GAACAGAGTGGCCGAGAATGGTCCTGAAGGGATTAAGATTGCGATTAGAACTCCCGCATATTAAACTTTGCGAGAGTTAATATAGTCAACTGCCCTCTGGTTGGCAATAGGAAAACTAAGTAAAGGGCCGGTTAATGAGGGAAGTCGGTAGAGGGCGTCACTTGAACTAACTTACAATTTTCTCATTCCCCCTTAACACAAAAGCGCCGATCGGCGCGAACACTTATAATTATAAAGAAAAATAAAATAAATTTCTTAAATATTGTATTTTATTTAATATTAACTTTGAAAACAAGATGTTAGAATGTTTTTAATAATTTATGTATTTTATAACTTATTTTTAAATTATGGTTTTATCTTTCACAAAAATATATCCCTTATATCATATAATCTACAACAGGTAAAGGTGTGCCTTTGATCCCTTAATCAGAGAATTAGCTAATAACTCAGCCAAGACGAATCAAATCTCTTTGAAGGCCTATCTTAGTAGAATAATACTCAGAATTAATATGCAGTAAACATTCCATATCCTGTTGCAAGTGATTGAAGTAGAATTATTATTCTAATCATCGTGAGGCCGAATGTGTTTTATCTTATTAAATAACATTAAATTAGAGTACAGAATAAGTTTAATCTGAATTCAGAGAAAACTAAGGCAATCCTCATTGGTTCAAAACCCCACCTTAATGCCTTTCCCTACTATCCAATGCTTTTCCTCAAAAACCGTCCAATACATTTCCAAAATACCACTAAAAACCTAGAAGTAACTTTTGATAATCCTCTTTTTAGGAATAATTATGTCCAGGAAATCCATTTTTAATCTTAAACAAGCTGAAATCCCTACACATCCCAGTACTGTCCTTACTACGTATGCTGATGACACATGTGTGTTATCAATAAATAATGATCCCTTCATAGCATCCCAAACATTCCAATCTCATATTATAAACCTTCAAGAATGGTGTCAAAATTGGAGAATTAAAATAAATCCTTAAAAATCTCATCAAATAACCTTTACCCTTCGTCGTAAACCAACGACTTCCTGTCCAACTGTATCCTTTAATAATATCCCACTGATCCCTGTTAAACAAGTCCGCTATCTAGGGCTCCAACTAGAAAAACATTTAACTAGGAATCCACATACAAGACTAAAACGTCAGGAAACTGCTCGTCGTTTTCTACTTCTTCAACATTTACTAGACAAACGTTCAAAACTTCCAATTTTCTACAAAAGACTCATTTACATGACAGTTATCAGACCTATTTGGACATATGGAATTGAGCTTTGGGGCTCCACCAAACCATCTAACTCATCTCGTATCCAATCCAAAATCCTTCGAAAAATCCTTAATGCTCCCTACTTTGTCACAAATAAACTTATCCATAAAGACCTCAATGTTCCATATGTTGCTGATTTAGCCCAAACCAGTTACCTATTCTTTCATAGTAAACTCCAAAACCATTCAAATCCACTAGTCTCTCAACTTGCTTCCTATTCTATTCCTGACAACCCTCCGAGGCGTCTGAAAAGAAGATGGCCTCGGGATCTTCTCAAATAGAACTTTTATTGAAGTGCTACCAATGGGTAGTTGCTTCACAAGCAAATTGACATTTTATTATTTTTTGTCATTATCACATTTACTAGATGCATGTTTTTTTTATGTACAGTTGTAAATTTCAATAAAAAAAATAAAATCTTAAACAACTTCTACATTTCCGCGATTCATTACCACTAAGTACATGACTACTTTTCGTATCATCTCTCGTTTTTCCCTACTTTTACTAAGAATGAATAGTATATGGAGGACTATCCTGTGAGCCCGAAATGAGATGTTATGAAATGTTTTATCAGATTTATTTCCCGGATCCCCCGACGTTCTTACATATCTGACAGCTATTCTGAAGTGGGGTGACTTTACTCCAATTTCCGACGTCAATACTTACTTGGTGCACTCATATTTCAATCATTAAAAAAAATAAAAACCCTCCTATATTCATGACCTCTTTAATCTGCGCTCCTCCATCCACCTCTTAAACACCAGATCCCAACTCATCAACCTTTACTCCTGCGCATCGAACTGCATCCTTCGGAAAATCCTTTATCATCCGCGCTTCCTTTATCATAAAATTCATAGCCCATCTCGCATTGAATAGTCCTCTCTAGCTTCCTTTAAACATCATCTATTTCTATGTCTTCTGAATTTTCAATCTTCCGAGCAAATGCAAGGTATAAACATATGTGTAATAGATGTTGTAAAAGTATTCGTTTGTTTTATCTTTTGACAAGATTTCTAATTTATTTTGTAACTCATAATGTAATTATTAATCAATTCTAATAGCCAGATGATTGCCCTATGTATTGCACTTATATATTATTCTTCGGGGACAGGCTGTCCCAGAAAAAAGTTTATTTTCTTCTCATACTTCTTCTCAACGTCTTACTTGGAATCCACATACAAGACTAAAACGACAAGAAACTGTCCGTCGTTTTAGATTACTTCAACATAGGGGCTCCACTAAGCCATCCAATTCATCTCGTATCCAATCCTTACAATCCCAAATCCTTAGAAAAATTCTAAATGCCCCTAACTTCATATCAAACAAACTTGTCCACAAAGATCATTATATACCTTAAGTTTCTGAAATAGCTCATATCAGATATCTATCCTTTCATAGCAAACTGCACAACCATTCAAATCTATTAGTATCACAACTTTCTTCTCACTCGATTCCAGATAACCCTCCGAGGCGCCTGAAAGGAAGATGGCCTCGAGACATTCTAGTATAGTACTTCATTATATAGAACCTTTATAAGTGCTACCGATGGGTAGTTGCTTTAAAAACAAGTGACTTGTCATTTTTATCATTATCATCATATTTACTTGATATATTATATTTGTATATACAGTTGTAAATTTCAATAAATAATTTTAAAAAAAAATACTTCTTCATTAATTTTCTCAATAGAACTTGATATTGACTTCAAGGATAGAATGAGATATTATTCAAGATAAATATTCTAATTTTTTATCATTAGAGAAGATTGCCCTTTGTCATAAAAAAAGAAAAGAAAAGAAAACCACTCAACGCACTCTTATTTTCATAAATTAAAAATTACAACTATATAGCTATATATCATATTTTCCGACGTCATGTAAATTATCAGAGATTGAGCGACAACCTAGTGAGTTTGAGTCATATAGTGTTAAATATCTTGCCATTTTATAGTCCGTACAAAAACGTGAAAGAGGTCTGATGCTTTGAGCCTTGCATTGCGTTCCAGACCTTTTTACCGCTACTTTACGAATGTTCGAGGACGGTACACTTCCCGCAAATGGGCCCTTCATCTAAGTTTATCGTTTACGACTCGTCCTCCAGCCATTCGTCTTTATGTCCCTTTGAAACCGGATCCCCTCTACCATTTACATTATTAATTCGATTACTTACCGTTATACATTTTATTTTAAATCTATCTTTGTATCGCCCCATTATATTATAATCATGTAGTCTCAATGTAGTTTATTTTTTACAGTTAATACGTTGCAATAGTAAAGTATCACATGAAATTTTTTTCTTTCCACAAGATTCAAAAACATATTCCTTCATCAGAGCTTAAAAAAATATGTCCGAGCAAAATTATGACATATGAAAAATAGATATAGAAATGTAGGTTATAAACTAAATAAAATGTAATTCATTACTAGATGTAACATAACATAAGAAAAAAATTAATAAATAGTTCTCACTGAGCTATTACCTGTATTTTATTAATTTTATCATCTGGATTTCTACATGGGTGATTCTCTTGGAATAGGCCAACTGCAGGTTTGCAATCTGCATACATTACCTGACAATATTTTTTTTTTTAAATCATTCAGATTTTGTGCTCAGATCAAAGTCATCAATACTGTACCAAAACTTCACAATAATAATATAATGATGTATTTCTTATTTTTGCTATTGATTAATCCCTCAAACATCTAGAAATATTCACCTAAAATCTACTTCTTCATTACATTATTTACACCGCGACTGAAAGTCGTTCTTTTGCACTTATGTTTTAATAAGTTTTATTCACATTAAAACTTCCATAAGGATGATATTTGTTGAAAAGGTATATTTAGATGAATTATATTTTAATGACATAATGTATCAATGTAATATATATATATTTTTTAAAAATAAAAATGTATTGTAGTAAAAGTAAAAACATTATTTACATGTTTTTATTTAATTAATATACTTTTGAATCAAGACAAGAAACTGCTCGTTTTTTTCCCGACTACTCCAACATTTACTAAACCAGCGTTCCAAGTGTTTAATAAATTACAAAAGACTTATTTTCACGACAGTAATTAGACCCCGTTGGACGTGCGGAGCTGAACTTTGCATCTACACTAAACCTTCCAGTTCTTCTTGGAATTGGATTCCATGGAGGTAAAATCCCCAATGCTCCTTATTAAGATACAGGCAAACTTATCCATAAAGATCTTAATGTTTCATATGTCGCCGATTTGTTTCAAACCAGATACCTGACCTTTTATTATAAACCATACCTAATCGAATCCACTAGTCTCCCAAATTGCTTCTCACTTTAATTTCCGATAATCTTCCGAGGCGTCTGGAAAGAAGATGGCCAAGAAACCTTCTAAAGTTGAACTTTTATTGAAGTGCTACTAGCTACGTAGAGCTTACGTGTTACTGTAATCTTTTCCCTTAATTTTACTAGTTGTATGTAAGGTAAAAATATCAATAAATAGTTATAAAAAAAAATATATATATCTTTGATTTTCCTGGATTTTCATTTTTTCTATTATTAGGCTATTTATTGTAAAAATACACAAAAATTGATTGGAAATAAAGTAAAAATATCAGAGATTGGCCATTTATTTGTCATTCATTGTATATGGACCGGCAGAACCCGAAACTAGTGAAAACTAGAAATCTCTAGCTTGAACTAGATTTAACTAGTATTAACTGGTATTATCAATAATATTAATAAACTAGTATTAACTGGACAAAAACAGTATTTATCAAATCCTTTTAAAGAAAACTGTTATTCACTGAAAGATCCTATTTTAACAGTTTTTACTAGCTAGGACTAGTTGCTGTGGCTGAAGGTTTATTAATAAAAGTGTTGATGTCTTGATACAATTTTCTGCTTCAAAATTATATGCACTGAAAATTTAGTTAAAACTGGTTTCAACTAGTCATATCGAGTTTTTACTAAATTAAAATTGGAGATAACTAGAATTATCGAAGAAACATGGATAATTCTAGTATTGGCTAGTTAATACCAGATTTAACGAAAGAGCTTTGTAATATAGTTCTATGTAGAAAAATCCAATTTAATTCCAATGTAACTAATATATAACAAATTATAATTAATATAATATGCTAATATACTGTTGTGTTGCAGCTGACTGTGTGATCGGGCAGGCAGGGGAAGGGGCGCCTAATGGAGCCGGAAGGACCGGGTCGGAAAACTGGGCTCACCCTGCGGGCCGGGGGTACACAGGAAACCTCCGGGTCACCCTCTACACTCTACTAAACTGAAGGGAAACACTTCAGATAGGTGAGTCCTGTACTAAACATTTACAGTACAAGATAAAATCATAGTAAAATTAAATGGGTCATTCTAAAAAAAAAAATACTGTTTTGGGTTTAGAGTTAGAGTAAAAAAGTCGAAAAATGAACTAATACAAATTTTGTATCATTTCTTAAATATGTTAAATTTTTGAAAAATATTATGCAATCATGAGTTGTTGTTTTTTTAAATTTTTATATGTCCAAAGAAGTGATTTTTATGTCATTGGTGTTGCCTAAATTAAATAATTTCTTAAATACTATAATTTTGTTTAAATTTTCTCTGGACTGCAATAAAATTATATCATGGGACACCTAATTTTGTTTAGAATTGGTTATTGGGTTAATAATGAAAATATTTCTAAGGTCGGTAAAATATAACTTTCAGCCAGGAATGTTACCAACTTTTCTATAATTTAGTTTGCTTTTTTAAAAATGTGGTCTTATTTCACTTATAAGGAAAAAGTTTTTGTACTTAACATAAAAATCAGCATCTCACTGTAGAATGACGTCCGTGAGGTAACACTCCTGACATTCACCTTATTTGTCTATGCTGAAGAACTTGTAGATACTTTTTTAAAAAAAAAAAAAAAAAAAAAAAAAAAAAAAAAAAAAAAAAAAAAAAAAAAAAAAAAAAAAAAAAAAAAAAAAAAAAAAAAAAAAAAAAAAAAAAAAAAAAAAAAAAAAAAAAAAAAAAAAAAAAAAAAAAAAAATCAGTCTCTTTGAGAATATAATTGTTATTTGTAGGTGTAATAAAAATTGAATCAAAGACATTTTATAGCGGTAATACTCCTGGCATTGCATAAAAATACTTAGTATTATTTTTGGAGCTAATTAACCTCTCTCCTCAAGAAATCGGAAGTAACTGGTTTAACAATCAGAAGGCGATGCAATACTATTAGAGGAAGTTCACCAACGCTTTTGGAGTCGGTTTCTTGGATCTCAAGGCCAGAATGAATAGTAACACTTCTAAACAACATTTTCTTAAGACCATGGGGACAGCATTATAATTTTTTTTGGTTGCCTGTATAATCTATTTTTATTGAAAAAAAAAAATGCGCTGATATGGTTCTTTAGGATGTGAGCTTTTAATTTATATTAATAACAAAAATAAAATATTGTTTTTTGTAAACAAAAGTGCTTATTTTTGTTGTCATATTGAGCTGGTGACAGTAACACTCCTGACGTTTTTAGTACTTTTCAAAATATTTTTCCATTTTTCTACTTCAGAAATATTATCTGGAGAAGAAATTCCCTACAGAAATTAGAAAAGATATAGAGCAGTAAAAAAAAAAATCCAGGGCAAGATAACGTGACCATCAGTCACTAATTTAAGTACGAGTGACAATTTTTTTGACGAAAGCGGCAATTTTTTTGAGAATGACCCAAATAGTACTAGAAAAGTCGGATTTATAACAAATTTTGAATATTATTGTCCTATGGTATAGCCAAAGGTTAGGTTTAATGCTTGTAGGACCTTGTTTTCGTCACATTTATGCAGATCATTCTCTAATGTATTTATTCTTTCCCCCTTCTGAGTAATTGTATGTATTTGCCAAGATTCAGAAAGACCTCGATAGAATCTATTCCTCGGCCAACAAGAATAATTTGAAGTTCAATACTGAAAAAACTGAGGCTACTGTAACAGGTTCCTGCCCTCTTCTCAGATCTAATACTATATTAGTACTTCGACCTAGAAAAGGGCCGACTAGTCGGTGAAGCCGACTTATCGGCTGCTTTTGTAGTTGGCAAAAAGCGTAGACTAGTCGGCCATTTTTATTCATTTATAATTTTAATCTTGAAAATAGGTTGAAATGAAAACATGGCCTTTATTGATTATAATGTTGTTATTAGACGTATCATTTCAGTTTTTTATTTAATCATGGAAAAGGGTCTTTTTTTTATTTAATTTTTTTTTTTGTAATAAATTATTGAACTTTAAGAAAGATTATGATATTAACAAAAGATAAATTCAATTACTTTTCCCTGCTTTAGTTACCTAAAAAATGTCAACTCTTAAATGAAATGTAATACAAAACGTTGGAACACGAACGGAAAACAGCTATTTTAGCAATTTACATCCATGTTTATTTATAATTACATATGAGTTAATTTTTTGACGATATTTTTTCGGCGTGATTGAATTTTAAAGTTCACAATTTACTATATGTGCTAAGTTAAGTTAATTGCTGTCATTTACTTTATTTATTTATTTTTTTTAAAATCCGTTTTGCCGCTTGTAAAAAACAGAAGTAATAATATAAGATAAACAAGAAATTGTAGCGGGATATAAAGCTATAAAGGAGGAGTCTCGAACATTGCCGATGTCACACGAATTCCAATGGAAGCAATGACAGGCTTGGCCGACTAATTGGCTTTTTATAGCCGACTAGTCGGCTAGTAACTATTTGGCCAAAGCCATAGTCGGCCCATCTCAACTTTAAACCCCAAAGTTCAACCCATCACCTCTGTCAAAATTTAGAAATAATTATTGACCAAATCTTTTCCTGGAAGTCACATTGTCCCAATATTTCGAAAATCAATACAAGCTCTTAAATGGTTTCATTGTTCCTCTCAATTCCTTCTTTAACCTGTACATAAACTCCTTGTTTCCTCTTTCAGATGTCCTCAGTTTTATAATGGCTGAGTGGTATCTCAATGGGATTCAGGTCAGACTGAAAAAAACTATGAACAGTTTCATTCTACTCCAATTGCTGTTCGAGATCCAGTCAGACATCTGCTTATATCCGAATCATTTTTAATAAATTTGTTCTATTTTAGGGTAATTCTGTATAATGATATCAATTAATTAGCTCAAAATGATTTATATCTATGAAAGTATATTGTATTACTTGTTTCAATATTTTATTGAAATCTATTGAGAGTATTTCATTTATTTAATTGTTTTTAGTTATGGGTTTTTTTAATTAATTCTTTATCAAATTTCTGTGGTTATATTTTGTTTTCTCTTTCTCTCTATTTTCTTACTTCATTTGTGTCTCTTTGGTATACTATGTTTTTTATTCAATTTTTAGATTGTAGTTTTTAGGTTTTTATCAACTTAACGTTGTTATTTTTTAAGGCTCAAATATTTGCTATTAAAAAAAAAAAAAATCTATAAGGGAGTTTTGAATGAAGTGCACCTAATTAAGTTTTTAAAATTTAAACTTCTATATTGAAAAGTTCTAAAGTTACTATTCACCATCCATATAAGAAAATAAGATTTTAACCCTTTAACGGGCAGGCCAGGAATTTTGGAATACATTTCTTCTTTTTTTTTTCCTTTGAATGGCAATAGCCACGCTAACCCCCCACACATGTATCATGAAATTCAAGGTTAAATAAAGGATATTAGGTGATAATGAGTAGGACAATACGTCATTTATTGAGCAAAAGGCATTAAATATGTGTATCCTCCAGGATACATTGCCTGTTAAAGGGTTAACTTCATTAATTTTTCTCTTTTTCAAATTTTATATTTTTCTGAAACCTTTGTAAACAATTCATTAAAAAAAATAATAATAATAATAATTATAATAGATAATCAATTATATATAAATAGAATGTTATGTAACTACTATCCCTTTAGCTCAAATCAGCAATCCAAAAAAGTTCATTCTATAACATTTGTCTTTGATTGAACTATGCATGAATCATAAAACCCAGATTCTTTATATTCAGTACTTTTAAATGTTTTACTTTTGAAATGAAAAATTTATTCAAGGTAATCAAAATTACATAAGGGCTCACATATACTTTTTTTTATTCTTTTTATCTTTAATCACAGGACTAAGAATGTTTTTGGTGTGAAGTATTGGGAGCTAGAAAGGAGAATAGAATTATAGAGAGAAATGTGTTGTACATTCAGTAGAGAGAACATTAAGATGGGTATATTCGGCTTTAATTAGTTACATTTATACATAGGAAACATTTATACAGCAAGAGCAATAATGAGAATCTGAAAGTAATATCACTTATTGTATTTTTTTTTTTTTTTTTTTTTTTTTTAATATTGACTGAATAACTATTGATGTAGTTTCATACTTTGATTTTATTTTTATTGATCTTTTTTTTTTTTCATTTCAAATTTTTTTATTATAAAATTATTATAAGAATTCAATTTATTTATGTGACAATAGCAAACCAGGAAGCAGTTTAGTATTAATCAACTAATAAACTGTAGAATTTGTTATTATGTTATAATACCATTTTTAATGAACTATTTAGTATAGAGTTACTGTATAACATAAAAAAATAGATAATATTTATATAATATTAATGAATAATTGAAAATAAAATAAATAATTTTTTTTTTTTAATTTAATCCTTACTTTTGGGCGTAATTAAGAAAAAAAATTTATGTTACAGTGATGTTTCGTCTAACCAAAAGGATGAATGGTTTGTGTAGGTAAGTAGAACTGTCGATTTTTACTATACTGACCATGTTTACTACATTATGAAAAGATGAATTTTTGTTATATTATAGCCATTAAAATGGTTAAGTGGAAGATAAATTAAATATAGATACTTGATAACTCTTAAATTATTTTATCATTTATACATGAGATACTTTTAGTCTCCGTAAATAACTGTTTAATAAACTTTTTAATTATTCATAGGAATAGTTTTTTTAATGAGATTAAAATAGGTTGTTGCATGAATCTCAGAATTTCATATCATGATATCTCCTATCTCTCTTGTCTCTAATTTGATCGTTGATAAATGATGGGAAGTTAACTTTTACAAACCATTAGTGGGTCTAACTGATTTCTATCATAAGACCAGTTGAGAACTTATTCCAGGGAGGGGGTTTTCATAGGCAAATATTTTTCAACAACAATTCAATAATATGTTGATATGTGAAATTATTTTCTCTTTCAATTGTATTTTTATGAATTGTATTCTTAATTGTATACATTAATGAGCTATCTATTTAGAAACATCAATTTATCTAAAGAATAGAAAAAATTATATTTGGTGGATTTTAATTTAAAACAATTATAGCTTTGGCTCGATTCTAGTCACACCTATTCATAGATCCTTAGCTGAACACATCAACTACTTATATAACAGTTAGTCATGTTCTTTTTTATTTATTTGATTAATAAATAAAATATAAACATAACAATTTTTTCTATTTCAGAGTGACATATTTTTTGTTTGACTTAATTATTTTCTATAATATTATTTCCTAGAAAATCTTGTTATTTAGTTATGAACAAGTCTTTAATTGTCACAGACTGAAAACAACAACTTTTTTCATTGAAAAATAAATACCTTTTATATGTAATAATTTATTTAAATGTTTTAATATCAATGAAATTATAACTAATTTTATTTTACAGAGGATGACCCGGAGCCCAGCAGGGTGGGTCTCGTGATGGCAGGTACCCCCCAGTCAGCACGAAATTAAGAACTATCTGCGGGAATGGACGCTATCCATTTTTCTATCATCTCGTCTGTATGTCTGCATGTGTGCAAGAGTGTGTGTGTGTGTGTGTCTAGAATTCTTTTACTGCAACACAAAAATAAAAATGATAAAAAAAAAAAAAAATTAATAATGAAAAAAATAGTTCAAAAACAAAGGTTGCCTGATTTGGCATTTTCATTTTAGTTAACCTTATAAGAATGTATTAATGACTAAAGTAAAAAGAAACAAAATTATGTATTGTATAAATTTGTATACGTGTTCACTTTAAAGGATTTGTGAATAGTTGTTCCCCACACCATAAACCTATCTCTTGGAAGCAGCTCCATCAAACGGCTGCTACCCCTCCGCTAGGAGTGCTAGCCTCACAATCTTTTTGACTTTTTTCTCCGAGTTGAAAATTAGTATTTTAAATGAAAAAATTGCTAAGTGTTTTGTTGAGTTTTGTGCTTTTAACTGTATACACAAGCAATCATATAAATCTTATTTTTATAAAATGATTTATACTGATTAATAATAAATGTATACAGTATTGTTTGGTATTGTTTTATAGAATTGAAAATGAATTTTAAATCTATAAATATTTTCTAGGCTAGTTCTCCAAACGGTTCCCTCCGATTAGAAGTAGATTACCTTTTGTCAATTACTTCTAGTGAATCTCTCTAAATGAACAAAAATAATTTTTAAAAACTCATAAAACTGTGTGACAATAGATCTTATACAGGAGAATTTTCTATAGAGGCACAATTATTGCATATATATACTATACAATGCGTGTATATAATATATAGGATGTAATGTGTTTCAATGTGGCATTTAGACGATTCAGAAGGAGTTTCATAGCCCTATATAAATTTAGCTAGAGAAGAAATATCAGTTGTTGATGAGCTTTAGAAATTTTAACTTGAATGGAGTTCTATTGTAGTTACAAAAATTTTTTTTTTTTTATTTCAATGTTAATGTTTCACTTAAAGTTGTAGTGAAACTTCTTTTGAACATATTTTAATACATGCATATAAATATATGTATTTCTATTACATATATGTGAAACATATGAATGATTTCAAGAAATCATTACTTGTTTGTAAATAATTGAAAAAAAAAAAAAAAGAAACTGCCATAAATCTTTCTCACTTCTACTTAGAATTATCTTTGTCTAACTAGTTCTATCTTCTTTATTTACAACTTTATTTTTGCTCCTGATATCTCTACATATCAAAATACAAAACCCAAATGTTTCCATATCATTTAAACATATTTTAACCTAACCATATCTGTATAGCTAGTGTAACACAGTGAAAATATTTTATATACGTTGTTTATCCCCTATATATGCTTTGTTTTATAATTAAGCTTATTTTATTTTATTATTAAGTATATAATTCATAAAACTTACATCACTCGAGCTGTGGTTATGAAACCAATTTATGGTGCCAATATAAATGGTATATTGTCAGGAGAAAAACATTTAAAAATATATGGAGCTTTATTTTTATTAATAATTTTATTTTACACTAAACTATGTATCAAGTGAAAATGATTAAATAGCTATTGTTTAAAATGTGTTAGAAATTAGTCACCTTAGTACATATGTCGTTGATTAGATATACAAAAAAAAAAATTTAATAAAAAAAAGCAGAAATTTCTAGAAGTGCTTACATTTGGCCCAAGGCGGAAAAGTCTTATTAGATAATTATATTTAAAGAAAATATTAGAGATAAATTGTTTATGTTTCTATAACTAAATTGTGATTTTTCTATTGAAAGATAAAAAAAAATGATATATGTTGAGGAAATATATTTTAATTGTTAAGAGAACAAACAAATGTGAAACAGTGGTATGACCTATTGACAGATTGGGCAAATTTATTTTCTTGTATGAAGTTCTAAGGTTTTAAAAGAAACTGAATAAATTCACCTAGGTGGTGGACTTTCAATGGAAAGTCAAAGTATTGTTACTTTAAAGCAGTAAAGGATTCTTATCTATCATGTTTAGAAGTGTTAAAACATGTGTGTAATATTTTATTCTTGAGAGCTCATCATGATTTGGGAGCAAAAAGATACAGCTACATGTTTAATGTCTCAGTTAAAAATGTTACATAACAATATTTTCAGATTGAGTTTGAAAAAAATAAATATTTATTAAGGGCCTAAAACATACAGCTGTACCATTACTGTATCCCAAAAAAATAATAAGAGTAAAGAGTTTTGTTCCTTCTCTAATAATTTAGCCATTGCTAAACCAGACTTCATTAAAGTTCTACTTAAGCTTTTTTGTTTTCCCACTAATGTTATATCATCAGAGAGCCATTTTAAATAATTAACCATCACAAATTGTATGTAATTAATGTAGTATTTAATTTACAGGAGAAATTTGTTAATTTACAGGTGATTTTGGCTTGAAAGAACTATGTAAAAATAATATTCATGTCTAACGAACATTATATTTTCTGATTGGATTCTTACTAATTTATCAAAAAGGGCTTTTTAATAAAAATCACTGGTAACTCTTGTTACCATAATATAAAAACTTTAAATTTCAGTAACTAAATTTACATGATTGATTTAATTAAATTAAATCTCTAGGAATACAATGGGAATTTTTAAAAAAATCTTTGTTCGGTTAAAATAGAGTTTATTAGATACATTAATGTACCTGTCTTTTTTATACATGCTTGCTTGACATAATGCCGATACTCTTGTTCATTATAAATTTATATTCAGTTTAAACTACTGTAAAACCTCGATTATCTGAAGAATGAACAGCTTCTAATTTGAAAATTTTATATATATATATTTCATTTGACCCTTTAAAGTAGAAGGTTTGATATATTCATTTGTAATAAATTAAATGTTCCAGCAAGTAGTAATGTTTTTCACTTATCTTACTAGTGAGCCCTATATATCGAGATTTTACAGTCACATTCAGAAAAGTTGTTTGTTTATTTTAGTATTACTGCATTCATTTTATGAACTGAAAAAGACAATATTAAGTAAGACTAAAGTTTATGAACAATTATTAGAAAAGAACCCATAGCTAATACCAACATTAGTCTGATTCCATGACAATACTCCATACTCAACTATTGTAATATTTCAATTGGAGCCAGACTATAACATGTGTTCTTTTGCCATATTGTAGGTTTTCAATGTATTTTAGTATTGTATCATTAATTTGACATTTACTGCTTTAGATAAATAAAATCATTAAATAATGATGTAATTAAATAATACTCTGCGATTATTATTTTGTTTTTAATTTGATATTTTTTTTATAATGTGAAAAGAATTTTAAATTATTGTTCTTAATTTTTGTAATCATTGTGATTTTTTTTTAAACATATTTTGTTAATATAAACATCTCATCACTCAGAGAAGTCATAACACAAGCATTTAGGCAAAGCAAATAATCAGGCGCAAGTATTGATTGTTCAAATCCTCTATTACTTCCACCACCAAAGCACCAATCTAAAATTGACATAAGCTTCTGTGTTGTTTACAAATGCTGCAAAAATAGGGCACTCATTTCTTGCGACCCCTAATGCTATTGAAACCAGTAAATAATTATTATTCAATATTGACACTAATGAATCACGTTACCACTCATCTCTATTGTAAATAGTTTGTTGGATTTTTCAAATTGCACTGGATATTTTCATAGGAATAATTCTTTCAATTAGATCATGTCGTCTGCATATCATACCATTTTTTTTTTTTTTAAGATTTCAACTGTCTGATTTTATCAGAAATCTATGGGTATGGTACGTTTGATCCTCTGTTTCTATTTAATGTATAGAATCTTAATTATAAAAAAGGAAAAAAAAATGAAAAAGAAAAAAAAAAGTAGCACTTTATTGTTTGTATAGTGCTTGAAATAAGCTGTTAGCTTCAAAAAGAAAAGCTTGTCATTATTATTACTAACAATGGTCAGTTTATAAATATCTTTAAATGAAAAATGACTGCATTCTGCTTCAAATCTCTATACTTAGCAACTTGTCATTTTGTATCACTGAGAGAAATATATTCAAATTTGATTAAAGTTTTCTCTCTCACTGAGCTGCAAATTTTTATATATGAAAATATAATTTCATTTTTCTATTATATAATTTGTACTTTGTAATTGTTTTCTTTATTATTTGTAAGTGATTTGTGATCGTTAAATACACAGGTACACTCCAGCCATAGTATGAATTTTTCTTTCTTAACCCTTAAATATCCTTTTCAGCCTTAAAATAAAATTGTCCATAGTTTGGGCTTGCATGCGTGTGTGGAAAACATTTTGCAAATATTTAGCCAAATGCAATCTTCCTGTATAGTTATTTAAAATATATGTGTGTGTGAATGAGAATTAAAATATATATTTCATCTTTTATTTTTTTCTATCATTTAAGTCAAAGTACATTTGAATACTATGATCATTTCCACCAAATCTTCAATAAAATTTAGATTTTAGATTCATAATACAAACCGAAAAGATAAATATTATTTAAGATTTCATATTTACTTTTTAATATTTTATATATATATATATATAATTACTAATCTACTGCACATTATGAATATATTTAGACAGTTTGTATTAACATTAGCACAAAATATTTTGATGTCATTAATAAAAATGTCATTTCATATTTTTGTAGTAAGATGGTGATAACCCTCTGAAAAAACAATAGATGGGTCGTTTTCAAATAAAATGGCAATTTGCTGTCCCAGCACTGTGATTGGCTGTAAAAAAAAAACTTACAACCAATATTTCGCTATTGTTGATTTTATCTTGTCAAGTTCATTTATGTAAATTAACGTAGGCCTTAAAACTTCAATTTCAAATGTTTGATTAAGAAAAAAATAAAATTATTTATTAAAAATTTTGACGTACATTAGTGTCCGCAGGTCAAATTTTCAACTTCTAACCTTCACAAAGAGTATAGAAATTTGTTTTCATTTTATTCTCTTTGTTATTTCTTGTTAAATTTAATGTGTATATTAAATGAAAATAGAACTTTCTTTTGAAAATATGAAATTTTGAGAGCTCGAGAAAATATTTTCTTTGTGTCCGTGAATTTCCGAATTAATTCATTTGGTGTACATGATCGGGTGTAGAAGAGTGGGTTCTGGAGCTAGGGGAGTCGGGATAGCATCCTAACACCCTCCAAACTATGTATTGTAACCATTCGCAACTCAGGGCCCAGGTTACGGTAATGTATGTTATAATTTTGATAACATATAAAATCTGTGGCTCCATTTCTTAAATTAATGGTAAAAAAAAAGAAAGAATTATGAAATAAAGTTTTTTTTTTCTCTCAATATATACTTATACAATGGCAAAGACTGTGATCGCTAGAAATAAAAATTAGGTACTAGCATTTTGTAATGTTGTTGATGTCGCTCAGTCTAATAGCCATTTTTTTTGGCTGTTACATGTGCTTACACCTACAAAAATATATAATAAATACTTTTAATATTGTTTTTTAAAGACTTTTCTTAAAATTCAATTTTTCTACATGTTTCTCTTAGTCACCATTAAGTGTGAACATATTTTTGACATATGTTACCAGCAATTAAAAATAAATAAATTAATCAGTTAATAATAATTTTTTCGTAATGAAGGATTATTGAAAGGGTCTAGACATTGTTAACAGATTTTAATAATTTTTGGAGAGGGCAATAATAAAATTCATGAACTGTTTAACAAAGTGAACAACAAAAAAAAAATGTTAGCGTACATTAAATTTTTTGAAAAATAAAAATCCTTAAATTTTTCACACAAAATTTATTACTACTGCTATTCCTGGGAAATAACTTTAAATTAGCAACCTTTAGAATCGTTTACCAATAGCTGAATAAAAAAAAAAAATCATTTTATCATAGGAATAGAAATATCTGTGAATCAATGGGTAAATTATTTCATTGAAATTTATAACTAGCCATTACTAGGCAACAGAATACATTCTGCTGCACCATTGATTGTAAATAATATGTTTAGTCCATATACGATAGTATGGTTACAAATAGTTCTTAAAAGATCATAAGAAGGCTATGAGCCAAGAACCAACTGTATACCATACAAGTTCTTTAAATATTCTTTAGAGACATTCATAAAATATCTGTTGGAACTATACAATGATTCATTTAAGTCCAGATAGGAGGGATTTCCAATACAAATTAAGGATCAATAAATATCATTTTTAAGAAAAATTTAAATAATATTTTATTTAATAAAAATGTGATTAAAATCAACCAAATAATTACAGAGGCATATCATTTAGGAATACTATTTGACAAATATTTACAGGACTATTAAATGATATGTTGTAACAATGTGATGAAGAGCTATCTTTATATTAAAGAAATATCAAACTGGCTTTTGCAGAAATTATTCTACAATACACAATATATTACTTTGTTCAATGGGGTAAAACTCAGACTGATGAATAAAGGTAAAAATAAATATGCATATTCATAGGCATTCGATTGGCTAGATTATACATGCTATAATTTATCAATTACAAACTATGGGCTTATCAACTAAAATATTTAACATTGTAAAACATTTTTATGCAGATAATATTGTTAGAATCTGGAGCAAGAAATGACTGTTAGGCAGATTTAATACTGAGCACTATCCTATACAGGAAATTATCTAGATACTTTTTTAAATTATAAGATTTTTTTAAATTATCTAGTTGTTTGGAAGGAGGTGTTAAGATCGTTAACATCGGAAATTATTGGCTTAAACAGACGGCATTGTACTACTGGCAACCTTACCTTTTACTCTAAAAAAAAAAATTATTAATGCTCTTCACGAATATAGTAAAAATTAGAACCTGGAAATGAACACTAATAAATCCAAAATTATCTTCACAAAGAGTTGTAGGATTGTAGAAAACAAAAACTCAATACTAATAAATCAAAAATGATATTCAGAAACAGTGATAGGATTGCAAAAAATGAAAAATCATTATTTCTTTTAATAATAAAAATAAACTGTTATTGGTTTAAAGAAATCATCACTTTACTAAATAAGCTTCAGTGACCAGGCATATTTAAAAAGTCAAATAGCTAATCAATGTAACAAAAATATGATTAAACCGGCTCAGGGATCCAGCAGCTCTATTATTTAAAAGAACCTGAATTAACCCACCTCTCCTGCAGTGATATCTGATCACACATTTACTACGGTCCCGGTCGAATCTGACCTCATCACATTTGTAGGCCATATTTTACTTAAAAAGCATTAATCACATTAAAAAAAAAGAGTATTTGGCAGGTATTAATATTATTCTAAACCAATTTTATTCATATTTGCATTCTTTGGGTCTGGTAACATAAAGACTTGGAACAAAATATCAGTTGACAACAAATTTATCCCAAATTCCTCTGAAGGCAGCAAACTTATCTATGTTTTACGTTCTTCCCTCGTTCTTTTGTCATCAAATCTGCAGTGTTCAAAAAGAAACTGAAACCTCATTGTGCCTCGAAAAACTGGAGGGTTATACATTCTTGAAAATATTTCTTTTGTATTCAATGTACAATCTTTCAGAACTCCAATGATAAACAAAAATAATTGGTATGTGAAATGAACGATTCATCCCCGGAAGTATATTTGCAGCGAGCTCGATCTATTTCCTCATTGGTGTGCCGAACAATTTCTCCGATCATTTCGTCTGTTATAAACAGAGAAAACAATTCCAACGGGTCCGTTTTACCTTGAGCCTCCTCTCTTGGTCCTGGGTTTCCTCTAATTACGTTGGTGGCAGGTACTCTCGCTAAGTTAGAACGTACTGGCTTATCTGTTAAAATGGTTTCCAGATCCTTGCCCAACACAAAGCCGTTCAAGTTCGGAGCACTTTCGTCCTCAGCGTCTTCATCACAATCGAAAACGTCCTCTGTATATTCGTCAGATGAGGTTTCGTCTTCCTGCTCCGATGCATCTTCAACCATATTACTTTCCTCAAGACATTGTAGTTGAAATTCTTGAAAAATTTCTTCAGAGGTAGAAAAGATTTTGATAAACGCCATTTTTCTAAAAATAAAATTAAGGGTTCCTAATTTTTATTACATGCACCAAAGTGAAAAGGTTACATGGAGAACTAAAAAAAAGGATTGTAAAGATAAATACCACGTGGAGAGGGATGAAATTCATTGGAATATCTAGTGCATAACCTCTACGGTGGGTCGAATCCGACCCAACACGTTTTTCCTAGGGTCCGGTCAAATCCGACCAAAGACTTGTAGGTAACAAACAGTACACACCTGAGCGATATAAACAAGGCAACTTCCTCACTATGGCTGGAAAGTAGGTCCCCTGACAGTACAGCACAAAGCGCTCCCTACATAGGCTTTAATGCATAATGGAACTAATATGTGGGTCGTTTTCGACTGGACCATAGGAGAGGAGGGCTAAGACTATAAAAGAGAAGACATATCTAAACGATAAAAATTTAACAGCTAAAAACTAAAGGTGGATCATATTAGCTAGAGCAGAGGTTATAGAAATAAACTATAAAATATATTCAATGGATTCAACCAATTGCTAAGTCTGTAATCATTATGAACCAATAGAAGAAGATGTATACCATTTTACAGCCATTTGTCCAGCCTTAACACCGATATGTATTAAATATTTCCACTTAGATAAACTGACTTATGAATGAATATGTCATGGGTAATTTCATTGATAGATTAGATTAAACTGGAAAGTTTTAAGTACAGTAAAGAAGTGTGGAATTTTTTACATAAATTGCCAAATTGAAAGTAACCAAAACAGATTCAGGTTTAAAATACAATGGACTCGCTCCAATACTGTAAATGTTTTTAGTATTTAAATAAAATTGTAATTCAAATAGGTTTGTTCTAAAATATTATAATTAGAGTTAATCCTGTGATTGCCAATAAGCCAAGAGTATAGCCATATAAATAAATTGTATAAAAAAAAAAAAAAAAAGAAGATGAATGGATTTAATGAAGGTTCTCACATAAAATTAAAAAAAAAAAAAGGAAGAAGAAAAAAAAAAGCATTTCGCTCAGTATTTGCTTTAGGCAGAAGAGCAATATATTTATTAATTCTTTATTAATTTATTTCTTTATCAATGGTCACTCAACGAATTTTCATTTTCAGTAAATACATTTTTAATCTAATTAAAAAAAATCAACAAGCATTAATGATGCTAAAATTCATATAGATTTAAAAGTTGTCCTTTCCCATCCTATTCCATCCCAAACAGCCTGATAAAATATTAAAAAGTAAGAACACAGAGAAAGGAGTAGTTAGTAGTATTAACAAAATTTTCTGTTTCTATTGCTAAGAGAAGATTGTACAAAAACTTGAATTATTTCAAAATATATATGTGATCATGAATATTTACAACCACACTACATATAAAAAGTCTTATTATGTATTTATGACGAACTTAAATTATGATGTAATGACAGCTAAATTATATCTTACACCTCTTAAAAAATTATCTTTAATTTATTTTGAAATCTTCACTATTAACCTTATTAATTTATTTATTTCAACTGACCAATTTCATTTATTAACAAAACAAAAATAACATAACTGATGATTTATTTCAATTTAATTT
This sequence comes from Euschistus heros, assembly GCA_003667255.2. NCBI lineage: Eukaryota > Metazoa > Arthropoda > Insecta > Hemiptera > Pentatomidae > Euschistus > Euschistus heros. The sequence continues at coordinate 687,499 of RCWM02000313.1, forward strand.
TTTTAATCAATTTCTTAATTGAAGAAAAATATTTTAATATTAGTATCCCCCGTCACAGCTTCACCCACTTCCATAAGTAAAGAACTTACAATTAGATAATTTTAACTAATAATTTAAGTTCTATTTGTTTATCGAAAAACGTCTTGTATCGAAGTATACAATTGAGCTATAATTCTTCAAAGATATTTTCATGCATAGCAGTAATTTTTAATCTAGTGAATATTCCAGGGATTAGGTGTTTGAAGATAAGGTGTAGCATAATTAAACATTCAATTTTTAACTTTTTGAGTTAGTAATCCAGAAACTCAAGCTGATTATGGACTTCCTTATCAGTGTTTACAACTAAAGGTCAATGAATCATACTTTTAAATTTTGATTATGAATACTTTCATAATAATTTCATATGGTTTGATTTTAATTTATAACCTTAAAAAGTATACTATAGTGTGGCAAACCTCGTTTCAGCTACTCAACCTACATTTAAATTTTTAATATTATAAATTTTATTATTGCTGAACCTTCCTAGAACTATGAAAATGATGTTAAAATTTAGTACAAATGGGTTCAGTAGTTTAACCATTGTAAACTCTATGGTGGAATTTCAAACTTCACTGGGATCCATATGTCGGACTACATATTTAAATCTTTTTAATAATTTCTATGAATATAAGTAAATTTTATTATCAATTTCAAGCTCTATGTAACACCTTAAATTTGTAACTTCTTGTGCAGAATGGCGTTCACTAATTATTAGTCAATTTTTAATCTTCACTGTTATTAACATATTATCGCTTTTTTAATAACAAACTAATTGAAAATAAGTAGATTTTATTATTGGTAAACCTTCCTGGAACTATAAAGATGATGTGGTGAAAATTGGATTAGTTCAGTAATTTCTCGGTTGGTGATCACAAACGAAAAATGGGTAGTCCTTTTATATAATAGTATAGATTTAGATATAGATTAAAAATTATCAAAAATTTTTACAAACTAGATAAATAAAATTAATTTAATATGGCTGACTGTAGACTATTTTATGATATACATAGTCTGGTATGCAGTCAGGAATAAAAAGAAACTTGGATGTGTGTTTAATAATTTTTATGGTGTGCCGAAGTTTTGGTCTGTATAGCAAGGCTTCTTCAGAGCTATAAATAACAAAGAAAGTATGTGATACAGAAAAGTAATAAACAAAATAAATAGGAAGACATTACAAATAAAATGAAAATAATGATACATTTAACAATATGCACTAATAAATCAACAATATTTGGAATTAAAATATATATATATATATGTACTATGTTTAGTAAGGTTCATGAGGTTCAGTCAATAAATAAAAAACAACTATTTTGGTGACGTTTTGAGACTATATTGTTCTCATAATCATGCACTACAGTGAAAAACAGGTTACAATAAAATATATACAGGTTACAATATATAAGTTATACAAGTTATTTCAAAAACAATAAGTTAGCTATGGTACAAGTATATAACAACATGTGTTAGAATAATAAAAAAATATATATAATTACAGAATATAGAGGAGTATGAAGCTACTTACAATGTTACTAGTGGATATGGAATAGACTACAATTCTAGTACACAACTAACCTAGGGGAAATTTTGAACAGACCATTACAAAGGTTGTGGGGAAATCCCTCTTTCTTAAAAACTAAATTAAAAGGACTGGGTAGGTATTCCCAATTATTTATCCATATATACAGGGTGTTCAGAAGATCGTTGGCCAAAAAATTATCTCAGGTAGGGAGGTTCATTTTGAACCTATTTAAGGTCACTTACCTATATACAAAGTCTTACGGTTTTTGTTTATGAATTTTTTTGTAAAAATGGCCAAATCCAAATATTTATGCCTTATAACTCCGTTGTTTACTGATATATCAACGCCATTTTCCCCCCTGTAATTACTAATACATTGTGCATGTAAAATAAAAAAGATATGGTGCAAAAAACAAATATCAAAAAAATGGGAGATCGTTAAATCTTGTCAAAGGCAAAAATAAAAATTATGGACTTCAAGTTTAGGTTCAATAAAAAAAAAAGTAAGCGCAACAGCCAAATCCAAATTGTTTTAAAAACTTCTCTATTTAATACTCTTTAAAAAAATACCATTTGCAGGCGCGCAGCACATCTAGTTTTTTTTTAATTTTTTATAAAGTAACAAAAGGGTGCCACCAGCGCACACTGACAATAATAATGAATCGAATCATATTTTTTATGCAAAACGTAACAAATAGTTGTGTTTCTTTATAGCATAGTTAAACTGCATATTTTCTCTTTCTTTCTCGGAATTTCGATTTTATCAGAGTAAACTTTATCTACATTTTTGTAAACAATAATCAGGGAACAAAATTAAACTAATTTCAAATTATTCATAAATTTAATTTGTAGAGTATCACAGGTATTGCTCAAAATGATCTCCACTATTTCTAATACAGGCACGATATCTTTTTCTTATTTCTGTGGTGGTTGTTCTTAAAACAAATTCTTCCTTCATTATGGTAAATGTGGCATTGATTTGTTGAATAAGTTGTCTTGAAAACAATTCTTCATTATAAACCATATCTTTGACACGGCCCCAGGCGTAATAATCGTGCGGCGCACAGTGGGGCAAACGTGGAAAAAGCCCTAAAATCTTATGATTTTTGTTTTTGATTTTTCCATTATTTTTATATACCTAAATAAATGTAGCATAAAGTTGTGGAACTTATTTTTCGATTATTTCATTACCAGGGTATCTACACGTCCTTGAAGTTGCCCTTTTCTGGAGTTGAGAAAATAACACGGTTTAGAAGTTCTGTTAAAATAATTTTTTATGATACTGAAGTTTTGCAAACAAATTTGTATAACCCTTTGAACTTCACTATTGATGACTAATGGTTTATGACAAATTTTATTTTGTAAATGTAGCCACAGCCTTGACTGCCAGGAATTTTCAAAGTTAGCTGTTTCGTTAATCTAACTTATCTTAATTTCACTTGGTCTTTCAAAAAAAGCTACACCGAACTAGGCTCTCTTTAGGGGTTCAAATTAAATTACAGGTATCTGAGAAACCGTATTAAATATACATCCCGGCTACGGCCATATTTGTTCAGGGGATGAATTTTTGTGTTATTTTTCACTATACAGAAACTAATTTTTAAAACTAATTTTTTTTTTATAACTAGAATGTGAAAATTGGCTTACTATATATGTAAATTTGTTTATTTATGTCTTATTTAATATATCTGATATGATTTCTGGTTTTCTACACAAAAATAACTAACACTTAACTGTTCTTGAGAGAATTAGTACCGAAATCTTGTAGAAAGATTAGTTTTCAAAAATAGCTCTTTAAATTAAAAAAAAAAAAAAAAAATCAATTGAAAATAAAAGTTTTGGGATTTAGATGATCAATTTATGGGGTTATTATTTGTATCACTGAGTTCTAATTATTGCATACCTTAGTTCTCTTATGAAGATTATCATATTTATTCATTTCATTCTTTTATATCAATGGCTAGGATATTCTACCACTGGAATCATTTTCGCTCTATATTTATAACTAAATTCAGAGATTTAAAATCAAATTATAAAAAAAAAATGTGTTTTATTAATATATATTAAATTTATAATATTTTAAACCTAGCTGATTCTAATTAATACAAATCTATTAAAAACAATTAAAGAATCATTTATAATGAAAATACATTTAAAAAAATAACGGAAAAAAATACCACTATGATAATATGAAGATCAAACTTATTTTTTAATATAAGATTGATAATTGTAAATAACTGTCCAGTCCATTCAATTGAGTTCAACTGAAATTACTTTGTAAAACCTATTACGTAACATTTTTCAAATTACATTAAAAAAATTTCCAAAATGTTTAATTTATTTCCAAATATAACTTAATAATGAATTTTAACCTAATTCAAGGAACCTTGGGTCTATAATAGAGCTATATAGTAAATTTCGTTCAATTTAGCACCTAAAAAACATAAAATAATAACAAACTTGATTTTTTTAATTTTTAATTTTTTAATTTTTAAACTGAAAACATGGCTCAATGCTGATGATCAGATTGCTCTGGTTTTAGTTTTATTCTATTCAGAAACTTATATAGCTTATAAATATACTCCAAACTTGCTTTATTAATTTTTTTTTACTTTTTGTTCTTTAATTTTAATCCTTTCCGATCATCTGATGAAGCTGATTATGATTTCATTCAATTCAGCATATCATGAAATATATAATTCCTAAATTTCAAGCTTATAGCACGAACCGTTTAGAAAATATGAGGTTTTTACCCATTTTGGGCCGTTTTGCCCCACTGTGCGGCGTGAGGTCTGGAGACCGTGCTGGCCACTCAATTGGACCCCGTCTTCCTATCCAGGATTTTTCAAAACAAGAACTTATTTAAAAAATCAATGCCGCGTTTACCATAATGAAGGAAGAATTTATTTTTAGAACAACTACCACAGAAATAAGAAAAAGATATCGTGCCTGTATTAGAAATAGTGGAGATCATTTTGAGCAATACCTGTGATACTCTACAAATTAAATTTATGAATAATTTGAAATTAGTTTAATTTTGTTCCCTGATTATTGTTTACAAAAATGTAGATAAAGTTTACTCTGATAAAATCGAAATTCCGAGAAAGAAAGAGAAAATATGCAGTTTAACCTTATGCTATAAAGAAACACAACTATTTGTTACGTTTTGCATAAAAAATATGATTCGATTCATTATTATTGTCAGTGTGCGCTGGTGGCACCCTTTTGTTACTTTATAAAAAATTAAAAAAAACTAGATGTGCTGCGCGCCTGCAAATGGTATTTTTTTAAAGAGTATTAAATAGAGAAGTTTTTAAAACAATTTGGATTTGGCTGTTGCGCTTACTTTTTTTTTTATTGAACCTAAACTTGAAGTTCATAATTTTTATTTTTGCCTTTGACAAGATTTAACGATCTCCCATTTTTTTGATATTTGTTTTTTGCACCATATCTTTTTTATTTTACATGCACAATGTATTAGTAATTACAGGGGAAAAAATGGCGTTGATATATCAGTAAACAACGGAGTTATAAGGCATAAATATTTGGATTTGGCCATTTTTACAAAACAATTCATAAACAAAAACCGTAAGACTTTGTATATAGGTAAGTGACCTAGAGGTTCAAAATGAACCTCCCTACCCGAGATAATTTTTTGGCCAACGATCTTCCGAACACCCTGTATATATATATTTATTTATTTTTATTTATTTTTTTTTGTATACACTTTCTGCTTTAATACGTCAATCTTTGAGAATTTTAAAATTCTTAGCAGAAGGCATTTTAAAATACCTTGGCAGAATGTTACCAAAAGAAAAATATTTAGAATAAAGAAACTGAAGAATGTCTAAAAGGAGCACTGTCTATACAGGGTGAGTTTCTATAGTGTAAAAAAAATAAAAAAAAATAGATGAAACTAGATCAAAAATGTAGCAAAATACCGCAGATCTCAACCTTCTATTCCAATCCGTAGCATGAATACGATAAATCAAAGACTTTTTTGAGGAAACCGCGTTTTTGTCCATAAAAGCTGTAATACCTCCATTTTGTTTAAATATTTTTCAAACTTTGACCACATTTTCAGATTTAGCATTGAATTTTCTATGATATCAAAATACTTGTAACCTTGAATTTTACAAACTTGGGATCTAAAGAACAGCTTGATCTTCACCTTATTTGGGGGAGTCACAATGTCTTAATTACTTAAACGCTCACTGTTTTTCGAAACAACTATTGACAAAACTGCAAATCTCTCAAAAACTTGAAAATTTAATCAGCTCTCGAATGATATGTTAAACGTAATGATTCTCTTTCGATTTGATGGAGAAATTTACTTTTGAAACCGAAAAAACATGGTGTTCTCATTTGGCATACAAAACAGTTACTTGTGTAAATAAAACATTATGACAATCGTTTAATGGAAATGTGCATCTTAAACATAATAAACTCTTCATTGGATTAAATAGTAAAGAAAAAAATTATTGTTTAATAGAAAATAAAGGAAAACTGTCAATAAAGCGACACCTGAACAGAGGATCGTATGTTATTACATTTATTTATTTATTATGATTATTTATGATTTATTTTATTAGATTTTCAATTTAAGGTTTCAAATCCATTAATAATGAACATAGATCTCAATTTTGCCGTTAGCTTCTGAATGCAGATGATTTTAAAGTATACCACTTTTTACGGTGAATTTATGGGTAGATGAGTCTGGTCTTACCGGGGAAGGCATTTTTACCGTTCCATGTGGGGTATCTTTGGTTTATTTATCTTTTTATTTCTTTCGAATAGTGTTGAAAAATCATAGTTTGCGCAACATATCGAATGATGAGATTACTAAAATTTGTTACAAAATATCCTACCACAACTTCATCACGATATTCCACCTGAAGTTAGGCGAAATATGATTTTCTAACATCATGGTACTCCTCCACACTATTCGAAAGCAATACAAATTTAAACCAACGATATACATGGATAGGTAGAAATGCCTTCCCCTGTATAAAAAGACTCATCTGCCCGTAAAATTCAACTCAAAAAGTGAGTATTCTTCAACACAATCTGCATTCAGAAGCTAACGGCAAAATTGAGGTCTATGTTCATTATCATTGGATTTTAAACATTACATTGAAAATTTAATAAAATAAATACTAAATAAATAAATGCAATAACATAAGATCCGCTGATATGGTGTCGCTTTACTGACAGTTTTCCTTTATTTTCTATTAAACAATATTTTTTTCATTGCTTTTTATTCCAATGAAGACTTTTTTTATGTTTAAAATGCACATTTTCATTAAGGGATTGTCATAATGTTTTATTTACACAAGTAACTGATTTGTATGCCAAATGAGAACACCATGTTTTTTCGGTTTCAAAAGTAAATTTCTCCATTAAATCGAAAGAGAATCATTACGTTTAACATATCATTCAAAAGCTTGTTAAGTTTTCAAGTTTTTGTGAGATTTGCAGCTTAGTCGATAGTTGTTTCGAAAAACAGTGAGCGTTGAAGTAATTAAGACATTGTGACTTCCCCAAATAAGGTGAAGATCAAGCTGTTCTTAAGATCATAAGTTTGTAAAATTCACGGTTACAGGTACTCTGCTATAATAGAAAATTTAATGCTTAATCCGAAAATGTGGTCAAAATTAGAAAAATACTTAAACAAACTGGAGGTATTACAGCTTTTATGGACAAAAACGCGGTTTCCTCAAAAAAGTCTTTGATTTTTCATATATCTGCAACGAATTGGAATATAAAGGTGAGATTTGTGGCATTTTGCTACATTTTTTATCTAGTTTTACCCAATTTGTTTTTTTACACTAAGAGGTACTCACCCTTAAGAAATGTTTAGTCTATGAAATTTGGATTAAGGAAACATTGCTAAAAAAAAAAGTTAATAAAATAAAAAATAAGATGAACCAGGTAAGAGTTTTGGTAGTTAGAGATGTTGAGTTAAAAGCTCCTCAAAATCAGTGTAAAGGGGACTATGGTGACCCAAGCGTTCGAGCGAGGGTTTCAGAGCTCCTGGTGGATATTAGTTAGAAATAAAACACGCAAAATGGTCATTTCATATCGTCCACACTATGTAAAACTATTATATAACGAATGTGAAAAATCGTTTTTTTTTTATTTCGTTCGTTCACCGAAGTATTCCACAAGGCCTTTTGGTATAATTTTGAATCTGATTGGCAATTAGAAGACGGAAATCTGTATTATTTTTACGAATTTCTAACATTTTGCCACAAGGTAAGCCTAGTAGAATAAAACGTGAAACGAACGAAACATAAAAATGCGTTTTTTTCACATTTGGTAGTTTTATAGTGACGACGATATCACTAGTTATTTGAAACCAGTTAATTAAAATAAAATTCCACTTGTCTGGGGTGGAATAATTGAACTACTAAAAAGTATTTAATCAATTTTAGTTGAGTTTTTGTAATCCACTACAAATTTTGAGTACAGTTTGTAATTGAATAACAAAATTGGAATAACATTGCTGGAGCACTCTTGACTTGATAAGTACTCATATCATGAATAATACAGTAGTGATCCTCTAGTGTGTGAAATCAAAATTCATTCACTCATGCAAATATGTTATTTTTTTAATTATATTTTAGTGGGTTAATATTTGAAAGAAGGTTTCCAGATATATTAACATTAATTATAAAAAATTAGTTTTGGTGTCCTGTTTTTCCATGCCCCAGGGAATTGTAGCGCTGAGAGGTGGCCTCACATTTGCTGACGATAGTTGAAGGAAGGCAGTTTGCAAGGATCATCAATACAGAATGGTTGTAGTCGGGGCACAGCCTGAGGAAGTCGTCATAGCTCAAGTACGGCAGTTGCTAGAAGGTGAAAATTATTTTATAACTATTTCTTCTACATATTTGAATTTTTTTTCTTCAAAAATATATACCTGAAACATTGTGGTAAAGGCATAGTAAGAAAAAAACTATCTTTTATATAAACTGTAATAACTATAAGTAGATAATCCAACACGATTTCATCCGTCATCAAAACATCTTCAATGTATTAATAAGATTATATACAACAGTCATGCATAAAATTAAATTTATTTTAACTGAAACTAAAAAAAAAAAGTTCTCGAAATGAAATTTTTTAAAAATAAAAAGATGTACAGTTGATTAGTATTTTTCTCTCATTATTATTAGGAGATTCCTAAATGGACAAAATTATTATGTTTATAAATGAATAGTAATAATTAAACTAATAATTATATTGAAATAGCTGTTCCTCATTCCATTTTCATTAAACAATATTTATCATTGTGTAATCGGTTTATGTTTTAAATTTAGATAAAGCTTATACTTTGTTTTAACAAGGTTTTGTATAGATTCTAAATGTCGCATTTAGGAATATTTCTACGGAAAAGTCTTTCAAAGTGAATTTCAAGAGTTTTGTCAATGTCAATAATTAACAATAAATCGCCGATGTTTAGTAAATTTTACATCAATAAATGACCATTTAATGGAAGTCCTGCTCTCCTAATCAGGACAACAGCTTAAACTCAGTCTGTGAAAATACTCGGTGAATAGATATGACCTATATTGTATGCCATTTTTTAAAGATTTGTTCTGTGAAACCCAATAATGATCACGATGAATATTGAAGAAAAAGGTATGTATTTACATAAGCAGTTATAATTTACCGCTTTGTAATTGATTAAGCGCCATTTCTGATCATATAGACTAGAAACGTTTTTGTTTATAACGCTTTACTTGTAAACTCTATATTCAATGGTGGTTAAGTACACTGTTTAAGCCTATTTAAGGTAAGAATTTGTGTGCAACGTTAATCTTAGTTATTCCTGTTAATTTTTTAATAAGAAAAGTCCCGCCTAATTTTACCTTTTACAAGTAATAATTGATATGGCAAAAATTGTTTGTTTTTTTCACTGACTACACTTAGTCTAAATTTTTATTTCAGAATGTTTAAGCTAAGGTAATATACATTACTAGAATACCCATTCTATGACGTCTTGAAACAAAGTTTAAAAATATGAAATTCTTGTTCTTTAAACATATTATCAAGTGTTTTTAAGACGAGCAAAATTCACTAAAACTAGTCTTAAAAACACTTGAGATTCGGTTTAAACATAAATTAGAAAGTCATAATAACACGGAAGAACAATTTTTAAATATCTATAGCTAAATACCACTACAAGATGAAAAGTAAATATTAAAATTAAAAATATCCAGAAATAAATGGCTTTAGGTGCCTGAAACTGTAGGAGGCTTTGATGGACATGGGCATCCCAGGCAAGCTAATCCGCCTCGTGAAGTTGACAATGAGTTGAGGAGTCATGTGCGAATCCAAGCTGACCTCTCCGCTGAATTTTCTACTGACAAGGGATTGAGGCAGGGTGATGGCTTGGCATGTCTTTTTTTCAACCTTGCGCTGGAGAAAGCTGTTTGGGGGTCGTGATTCCAAACAAGTCATGCTGTATTCACCAGTATAGTGAATATTGTGGGTTTTGCAGATAAGCTGGGTATTGTGGTGAGGTCCCGACCAGCATTCGTGGAGGCCACAATTAGTCTCATGGAAGCTGCCACATCCATGGGATTAACCACTAATGAAGAAAAAGCAACGTATATGTGCACCGGGGTCGGCTGTGAGGAAGAACTGATTGTGGGTCCGTACAGGTTTGAAACGGTGTATGAATTTACCTACCTGGAATCTCAGATAATGCCAGTTATTGGCGTATTTGCGGAAATAAAAAATAGGCTAGTGGCAACTAACAGAGTTTATTTTGCTATTCTAAAGATATTTCGCAGCAGGCGTGTGACTAGGAGAACGAAACTCACCATGTATAAAAACCTCGTGCGCCCTGTTCGTGAACATGGACTATCTCCAGAGGAAATGAAAATGATCTAGCATTCGAAAGAAAGATTCTCTTTGTAGGTCCAGTAATAAATAGAAATAGATTGAGGATTAGGAGGAACAAGCTGGAATGGTGGCAAGAATGGCGGCGGCTCATTGAGGAGGCAGGAACTTACAAAAAAGTAGTGCCATGGAGAAGAATAGAAAAATGGCTAGTGAGGATACAAGAAGATATAAAAGTAGTGGCTGGAACAAAAGATCTTTTAATCTTTTAGAAAACTAGTTCAGAATATTAAAAATTGATCTTCAGTTGTAAAGACATACAAAGATTCAAAATACTTAGAAAGTAGAAATTAAGATTAAATTTATGGATCATTTTCACTAGACTTGTCAAATGTCTTTGCATATGAGATTTTTATCCTTATACCTAAGATTTTCTATTGTGCTGCAATGGCTGTTTTTCAGAGTTTTTGAATTGTAAAACTTATTACGGTTAGTTAATTAAAATTAATAAGCTCACTAATGGTACAGCATATTACTATATTTGCTGCAGGTATTTCAATATTTAGAAGCTTTCTGGGTATTTCAACAGGCCTCATTCTGGTAATATGTCCAGCCCATCTCAGCCGCCCTATCCTAATAAATTTAAGTATGTCAGCTTCCCCATGAAGTTCTTTTAGCTCTGCATTAATGCGTTGCCTCCATTCATTGTTGACCCGTACTGCTCCGAAGATCTTCCTGAGGATGCGTCTTTCAAAACAGAGGAGTGCTTGTTCCTGAGCCTTTGGGATTGTCCAGGTTTCAAAGTCATATACAAGTACTCGCTTGATTAGGGTTTTATACAGGCGGAGTTTCCTTGTCATGATTCTGAAGTATCTGAGTAATCCAAAGTAGCTTCTATTGGTGGCTAGAATTTTATTCTGGATTTCTGGCTTTATGTCATTGTCGTAGTTCACTTGGGTTCCGAGGTGCACAAACTCATCGACCCACCCAAGAACTCTATCTTATCTCCGGTGGGTGCTCCCATGTATCTTGAGGGTCCGTTTTCCTTTAAAATGATTAGAATCGTTTTCCTTAAATGATGGCAAATACAAAAAACAGACAGTAACACTTTGTCTGAGTGTTATTTTATATTAATGAGTTTTTAATTTCATTAATTTTTAATTACTTAAAGTTAAATTATTACATTAAGTTTTAACTACTTCAAGAAATTTGATCATTTTGACTGCTGTCCGAAATTTGTCTCTTATTGCCTCTTAGTATTCTAAAATAAACTCTGAAAACTGGTCATTGAGTAGCAGATCACAATAAAAAATGTCAGTCATTAAAGTGGTATAGAAAATCGTAGGTGAAGTTTTCAAGTGCAAAGACAGCAATTTGATAAGTCTAGTGATTATGTCTCTTATCAGTTCTGATTTTAAAGAAATTAAAAATGGTACCGTGGATTAATTTATGATTACCCTGATTTAAAGTTCGTGAAAATTAGGAAATATATTATTTTAATAATTATTTAAATGCATTATAAAGTTGGCAATTATAAATTTAACAAACGCTTGAGAGTGGAAGTACTACATAACCTAAAAAACAGTCCTATATTAAAAGTTTTCTAATCATTTCATCCAATCCAAATTTTTGTTTAAATGTCCAAATAAATATTTTCCATGATCCGATCATAAATTTATTTCCATTCCGAACAGAACAACGAATTACTCTTGGGCCTTATAGAAGAAACCCATAAGATCTCCCATTTACTTGTACGTAACGAACCTCCATCATTCTAAAACCTTTTTTTTTTTTTTTTTTTTTATTCAGTGCTGCAACAAGCGTTTTGGTTGCCCTCTCTGAATCTCTATCTCTTTGGAACTGAAGATGATTGTACAGCTTTATAGAATTGGAGAATCATTTATCAATTCCTAATTAGGCTGATCCTTCAATACTGTTCATAAAATATAATTCCCACTGTTCTGATGTGATATATTTAAGTTGGCTTTAATGGGGTCAGTGTTTCACACGTATGTACGTATAATTATTTATTTATTAGAAGCGAGCGTTTCTAATATTTTCATTTCCTTTTCATATTGAAGTTGAATTATTAAAAATAAATCCTTAGAACTGTTTCAAAACATCTCGTTTTTTCCCGAAATTCATTGATGTTTCGTTAAAGTCAAGATTAACTTGTTTAAATAAAAGATGTATTTTAGAAAAATCTGAAGAAATCAAAACACACGTTTTTAGATTTCACCAATAGTGGATTAGATAACATTGATTCAAGCTTTTTAATACGATTTAACCATAAGATATACCATATATCAATAAGAATAATTGTAAAATATTATGTTAGTAGTTGTTAGAAGTTAATTGAACAAGCTTGCAGAGCTATTCAATCTTAAGATAAACAAGTTACATATTTTAAAATCACACCGACGATTCTCAGAGCAATTTGCTGATATCAGACACTACAAACGACCGTCTTTAAGCAAGTAAACTATGTAGTTTAAAGACTCTTGTATGTCAATAGTTCTTTCTCATGTACAAGGTCATATGATAAAGAGAACTAACTGAACAAATAATTAATCATAAGACTGAACACTTATGGCAATTACTCACAGCCAGCTTATTATATATATATATATAATAAAAAAGTGGCAGAACTCAAAAATTTTCATTTTTAAATTATTATGATGATAACATCGCTAAAATAGTTTTCTGATTACTGTCAAATATGTAGCAAATTAGCTTCGAATCTTTATTACTGAAAAATATTTGTGCTTTATCCTTAGTATTTAAGGACCTGCCACAGACTAAAATTGAAAAATGTTTCATTTTGATTCTAAAACTGTGACTAAAGATGAGATTTGAAGCTATTTTTTGTACATTTTTAATATTTGATAGAACCTCTGCGATAACTCAAAAGTCAAATGTATGTTTGTTTCTGGGTTTAAGTTCTTTAATACTTTAACTAGGCTTAGAAGGACGGATTATCTTTCTGGTTACCACCCTACCCCAGAGTGAAGATTCATTCCTTGGGTCCTCCACTATATAAGTTTCAAACCCTCTTGGAGGGAATTGAAACCACGACCTTTGAACCTTGCACCAGAGTCGCAAAGAGGCAAAATCGATTTTACATTTTTTTAATTATTTCAGTTCATTAAAATTTATTTTTAATTTTGAACCACTACTTAATAGGTAATATTAGGAACTATTTAAGAATTTAGGTTTTAGCTATAGTTCTGTTGCTTAGATAATTATCTAACATATAATATAAAAACATTAGAATGACAAAGTTCCATTTACAATAAATATTAAGATGAGAACTAATTAACTACTTATAAATATATAATGAATAGTTTGTAAAAATCTAGAAGGCTAGTTAAGCCTGTTAATGTAAAAAATTAGGACCAAGTTTCGTAAAACATCTGACTTATTTGAACAAGCCTTTAACGCCACATTTATAACACACCATTAAAATTGTAATACATGAAGGATGTTTAAGGATTGCTTGAAGAGTGTATGTCCGGTAACCGTAGTTCTGATTAAGTCGCAAATTTAAATTACTAAGTCTATACTGTTTACCATTGGGTAAACTCCAAAACATGTGAAAATCCTCTTTCTAGCCTCCATGAGACCACATTAAGGGCCTATGCATATGGAGCTACTGAAAAGCAACTGAACTGGTTGGCAACTCGGTTTGCTGCCCAGTTTTTAAAAACGATTTTTAAATGGGACACTCTCTCTTCCTGTTTAATCCTTTTGTTTTTGGTCCTTTTGATTCCGGTAAAAAGCGTAATAGTTTAATTAATTTTCAAAAAGGACAACAATGGCAGACTATCCTGTGACCTTTTAAAATCGTTCGTTAAATCTAGGAATATCTCAAAATAGTATCCTTAAGGACGAAAACTAATTTATTGGAAAGGAGAGGGTCGAAGGATGTTCTTGCAAAAAATCGGCAGATCTAAAACTAGTATCCTTCACTGGCTTTTAAAAAGGACACTGTCTTTTCCCGTTTAAACCTATTGACTTTGGCTCTTTTAGTTCCTGCCTAACGCATTCGTTGGGAGGCTCGAGATCCATCTCAGGAGACTAGAAACTGAAATTACTTGGCAATCCGACATGCGATTCTCCTTGGGACTGGTTGCTATCCAGTTGCTAACGAGTTTCCAACTATTAGCGCCGTGTGCAGTATTAGTATTTATTTAAATTGGATTAAATAGAAAGCAGCTCAAAGTAAACTAGTTGGCGATTCTCGTCACTTTTCAGTTGCTCCGTGTGTAAACTGCCTAAGTAATATTCACATGGGACAAACCAACAGGTGGCGATAAAATCATAGTTCCAATTTTTTTTAACGTTCTCCCTTCTAGCATAACACCCGATGGTGTTACAGCTCGATTTTCTGTATGTATTTATAGCATTGTTAGTGATTGACGATTATTTATGGTAATAATAATCTGTTAATCTGCATTTAACACCCTTTTAGTTAATTTATTTTTGTAATATATGTTCATATACATTATATTTTACTCTGCGGCTTTAATCAGCCTCTTGTTACTTGCACGATACTGTTTTTTTTTTTAATATTGTAAGTCAATAATTTTATTTGAACATCCATTAGATTTATTTAACAGTTATCACTAAGCTCTCATTCATTTCGCCATGACAGGAAAGTAAATATTTTCTTTAGTTTCTCAAAGGAAAGGGATTGTGTTGGCTTTCGTAATTAGGAACAACCAGTTTAATAAATGACGCATTTTCTTATTTAGTTTCATCCTTGGAGTCAAGGTTTTTTAAATACTCACACGCGACCTTTTTTTTCTCTTTCTTTTTTTAAATTCTTACAGGCCATGAAATAATTATTTATAAAGAGATGTGAAGAAACTAATGACGACATTGGCGGATGGGATATAATGGAGATCAGCACACTCCTTTTCCCGCCTCAGGTTTTTATCATAATTTATAAATCTTTGGTGAAATTTAAAATTTAAATAAGTTTTGAGATATTGGTGTAGTCTCACGGCTGGTGGCGAACAATGCATAAAAATAATATACAGTGGACTAATAATTCAAATATAAATTAATGGACTTTATAATATGACATATATTGTAATAAATAAATTATTATTGTTTTATGGAGAGTTCAATGGATATAATATTGGAGTGTTTATATATATTTCTTTAATTTATCCTTACAATTTAGTTAAAATGGTATGAAATACAATAAGAAGGAAATACATATCATATATTTTATGTAGCAAATGAAAAGGAAACCACCCATATTAGTTGGAAAATAATCCATCCTCGGTTAAACCCTCCGTCGGGCGCGGCCGATCTGTCAGGCTCAGCAATCACACTTCGTGGCTTCAGAACTCTCACTCCTCAGTACCTTCCTAACTTGTGGTGTAGATCGCATGCTGCTTGGTCAGTATGACATCCGCACATAGAATAGATGTACTCTAAATGTGCCTATTAGGCACACCGTTCCCGAAGTCGTTAATAATAAGTTTCTTAATAAATTTATATAATTAAGCTGAGATTTTAAATTTTACCTTGTTCCATAATAATTTCAAGGAATTGTCAATGGGCCAAAAACAAGATCCTATGTTTATATAATTAAAAGTGGTATTAAATTTCATTTGTTCTCTCTTAATCATTTCAATAAATTATTATTGGGCATAAAAAAAACAACAAAAAAATTTAGGATAAAATTCTTATCAGGATTCTTAAATATGTTATTATATAAAATTTTGGTATGTTATTATTATACAGGTATATAGATTCCTTAGCTGCTACAACAAATTTTTGAAGTTAGGGGATATAAATAAAAAATGGTTAAAAAATAATGAATGCAATTTATAGCCAAAATCAGCCCTTCTCTAATTCTCTTCTAAACATAGTAAATATAAACAACTTTTTTCGTAGGAAGGTTTATAATGGCGCTTGGTTTTGAACACTGAGAAAATTAATGCCCACCAGTGTCTGTGAAATTTAAGAAAAGGGGTTTATTGTCTATGATCATTATTTTTAATTTATGACAAAAACGTGACCAATAAATTACATAATAGCTTTTGTCGATAAAAACTCTTTCCCACAGAAACTGATTTACTCAGTAGATTAGTATAATACATATTATTAAAACTATTCTTCATTTCTTCTGTTAAAATTTAAAATCGTATCTATAGTACGCTTTCCTGTTGTAACCTTCAACTAATATTTCCTGTTTCTCCTTTCGAGGCCATTTTTACTGCTCTGAATCAACAACTTTTCTGTGAGGGGCGGGGGAGGGGGGGGGTGGAGTAAGCCCAATGGAAAAGGCTCCGTTGCCTCGGTGCAACTGGCCTTCTGAAGTTGGATTATTTCCAACTTGGAGAAAGGTGGTCATAAGGGATCTAGGAAAGGGAAAAAAAAATAGGATGGGGTGGTGTGGTGGGTCATGATTCCCCCCAGGTAAAGGAAGTCGGAAAAATCGAAAGTTAGCGAGAGCAGGTTTGCTAGGTCCCTGACGTAAAACTGTTCTTCACTGAGCTTGGGAAAAAGTATCTACCCGCTACCCGGATACTTCAACAATGTTTCGAAGAGGAAGAGAAAGAAGTTTCTCCTTTCAGTTTTATTTTGATATTTCTAATCATGAGTCTTAAATAATTTAATGTATTATGTTTTAACTCAAAATTATAAAATTATATATAATTTTCCTTGTTCATACTTATTCCTTGTTGATACTTCGTAATCTCTGATTTATTAATTGTCTGAAGATGATTTACAGTTATTGTTTTGAGAGGAATCATACTTCTTGTTCTACTTTATTGTTTTAATGGCTGTTAAAAGATACGATAAAGTTTTATGTACTTTTAAAACTAGTACATTGCAATTTTAGTTAATCTACCACCAATTTGAGTTATAAATTTGAAAAAAAAAATCCGTCATAAATTCTAGAAAATTGGAAGCCTGTCGGATATATCATTTTTTTTTTTTTCTGTTCATGTGTATATTTTATCTGTCCATGTGTAGTGTTCATAAGTACATTTAATGGAAATTTGAACTCCAATAAACAATCAACGTTTTCTATATCTTATGAAGGACTTGTAAATTAGTAAATGACCATTGTTTTCTCTATTTTCACACAGCCTTGCTTTGCAGTCTTTTTTAATTTGTCTCTATCACGACAGAGGATTAACTAGAGGATTTCAGATATATAATTAGATGAAATTAAAGTCTGTTATTAATTTCCTTTGTTGGTAATAGAGGTTATATTTTTTTTATTATTATTTTTTTTAAAGAATTCATGCAGTTATAGAACAGTAAGACTAGTTTTTGAGTACAAGAAAAATACTGAATAATAAGGTGGAAGGTTAATTTTAAAAGGATATATTAACTTAAGCAGTTAGTATAACTTATGTATAACTTATCATACATACATTCTACAACAAAATTTTATCAGTCTTAAAGGGTAATTCCATTAATGATCATTATTGCCAAAGGGCAATATCAAACACAACATTGTCCATTATCTAAACATTCTTTAACAGTTATGGAAAGTTTTACTAGAAAAGATTGACAAAAATAGTTATGGTCCTTACAGGTTTAAATTATATAGTGTTATTAATTTCCATTGTGGTATAGCACAAATTTACATAGAATTTTATAATGTTACAGAAAATAAGATGCAATTTAGTCAAAAATAAACTTAAAAAACAGTAATCTTTGAATCAATGATTTTAGTATACAGTAAAAAAAGTCTGCGTACACCCATCATTGAAATACTTATTCAAATTTTTTAAATAATTAAGTAGCTTTTTTCAGAAATTTTGTTTATGGGTGTAATTCAAATCCATGTGCCAACTCATACACTTCAAACAATTTTTGGAATTTTAGTAATTTAATAAGAAAATGTATGCTGAAAAAGTCTGTTTACACTATTCATTGATAACAAATATACAATCAAAAACTTGTTAATCCTCTGGAGCATAGCTCGCATTGTATTCTACTGACCTATTTTTAGTCTTCTAATATCTGTTGCAATAGAGTACAATGAAGTAAATTAAAAATTATATTTGTTCTCATTATGAGAACAAGATTTTCATAGTAATCAGAACATGATTCATCTTTTAAGAAAGGAAGTCTTTAAGAGAAATCGGCAAAATGATTTCCAGAAATCACTCTGCAGGTTAGAAAATCATCAACAGATTTGAAGAAACTGGGAACTTTCATAGTTCACTAAGGTCTGCTCGTCCCAAAAAAAAAAACTTCAAAGGGTAAATCTGCAAGAAAGAGATGACCTAGCACCAAGACTCGCTGTACATGGTTTTAAGTTGAGCCTTAATATGTTCACATAAACATATTGGTCCATAATTCCATCAATTACTTTAAGTTTTCCGTAAGATGCGCTAATACACTCCCAGGCAATAAATGCACGCCATCCATGTTTAACAGTGGGGCATACATTTTTAGCCACTAGGCTTTTGGTTTTCACCAAGCCTCAACTGTTCCATGAGATGAAAAGGCATTAATTTTACATTTGTCGCTAAATAAAACTTGTTCGCAGAAACTGTTTGTCTTGCTAAAATATTATTTTACAACATTTAGATGTTTTACCCTATTCATTTTACTTATAAGGGGTTATTTCCTAGCTGACTGTGAGTTGTGTTCTGCACTTTTAATAATGTCTGTGATGTATCTTGTCATAATCATTTTCTGACATACCCGCAATGGAGGTGGCTATGGTTTTTGAGTCCCTCCATGTATTTTTATGTATCATTTTTAAAGAAAAAATAAAAATCTAATTTTTAAAAGGATGGGTTGTGCAACTGTACATTTTATGGTTATATCAATCTCCCCAGTGAATAGATAGTGAAGTCTAATTCCCTTACCATTCAAAGCCTGGCTTTGAAAATTTGTTTAGGCTTCAGGAATCAGAGTTATCTGAAAAATATTTGATATTTATATATATATATATATATATATATATATATATATATATATATATATATATATATATATATATATATATATATATATAAACACCTAGCTGTTATAAAAATCAACTCAGATTCTCAAAACCTAATTGAATGTTTAAAGTTGTGATCTGAAAAGTAAGGAAATTTGACTTCACCACTTATTCACTAGGGTGATAGATATATACTATTTGATATTTATGTACTTATTAAAATTAATATAATATTAATTTTTTTTTATATAAATATAAAAGAAGATGGATTTGGGCTAAATAACTCAAAAATATGCTAGAACAAATCTTTAAGTCTGAAAATCAGTGTAATTCTACTGTTTTGTCCCCGTCAAAGTACCTCAAAGGAAATGGAGTCAAAAAAGGATGCACCAAGCAAGCATTATCTTGATGAAGAATTTTGCTTATAACAAAGAATGAAACATTGATTATTGTAAGAACTTAAAAAAGGTTATCTTTAAAATACAAAGCTGTCTCTGAGGATAGAAGCTCAATCTAATTGTTGGTCAACATTGATAATTTCACATTTCTGATAAAATCATTAACTTTTTGTCTTTTCATTCAAGTATTAGTGCTTCATGTTAATGTTCAATTTAGAAGAAAGCCAATTTCTTGAAGTGTGTTGGAAATAGGTAATGCTAGCATATAATTTTACTTTTTGATTTATTTACATTGATCAACAATCAGTTGATCTAATGCTTAGTTTATTTGAGTTATATTTTTAAGATTATCTTCATTCCTTTATAAAAAATGGGGATGATGTTTTAGGAGTCAAGGTAAACATTCTTTTATGTTAATATCAAATTAAAAGTTATTTAAAGCTTCCAATTATATTATGATAATAACAGATTAATTTTATTAGCCACTTCTTCTTTTTTAAATTTCCATTTCTTGATTCATATATGCTAAGAAATAGGGGTGTAAATATTCCAGCTAAGTTGAAAGTGATGGTGTAAAAATCTCTTGAATTTGTTTTAGCTCAATATTAATAATTCAACTTGCGTGTGGTTGTTTCTGTATCGAATGAAACAAAGTAGGGGGTGGGGCAAAACACAGGACAGTATCTTGTGAAAACTCAGATTGAAGAACTAACAATGTGTTTATTATTTTTTTTTCTTGCTATAAATTGAATAAAAACATTCACATTACTGTTGTGTTTCCACACCATTTTCAGCCTTGTTATAAGCCAATCAATGCATACAAATTTCATATACTATATGAGACTTGTAAAAATATTAATAATAATTTGAAATAAATTATTATGCATTAATACTTATCTCGTTAAAATACAACTTGTTAATTAATTTCAGGAGAAACCAAACTTGTTTGCCCAACATCAGATGAATTCCTTATCAGGTTCATTAAGGCCAGTAACTACGATGTAAAGGACACATTCACTTTGGTAATTTTTCTTGTATACTCTTGTACTTTGTATATATTATTTAACATTCTCCATTCATACATCTAAATATTGTTACGATCAGCATATTTACTTTTTTACCTCTCATTAAGAAATATGATTTTATTTTTTTGACAACCAATCACAAAAGAGATAAATAAAAATATTATCACTTAAACTAATAAAGACCCAATAAAATTATCTGCAGCTAATCCCTCATGATCTTATATTAACCACTTCTATTATAATTCACTATTGTGAAAAATTATTTTATAAATAGGTTCATAATCATCACTCTCACTCGTTTTCTTTAAATTTGATACATTTATTTTCAGTAAAAATAAAATTAAAAAAAAAAAGAAGAAATTATTTGGAACTGAAAAAGAAAAATATATCATTTATTTATTTTTTTATGAATCTATCCTTGTGGGTCATTGATGCTAGTTATTTTTCTATTTTACAATTTAGCTTCTATCAGATATGCCATGAGATAGCTAGGACTTTCTTTTTTGTCATTTAGTGTTTCAGCCAGTATTTTTTCTTTTAGTGGGTCAGCTGTGGGTATTTGATACACGAAATATTCATTTTTTTACATTCTTCTTGTTCTTACTTTATGTATTTTTTAAAATTTATCTCTGATGGTGCTATGGTCCAAGCTATGGACGTTGGCTTCCTCAAGAACTCTTCTCCATTCCTATCGATCCTCTGCAACTTTTCTCCCTCCTGTCACTCCTAGGAGCTGAAGGTCAGCCTCGACATCTTCCAGCTACCGTAGTCTAGGTCTCCCTCTTCCTCCTGTTCCATCCAGACGCCCTTCCATTAACTTCCTTGGGCGTCTTTCCTTGTTCAAGTGATACACGTGACTCAACCTTTGTATCCTTTTTTTTAATTCATAATCAGTTATATACATATATATTGTTGAGATATTTTAAAACTGAAAATTATATAGGACAAGGGATGAAATTGTAAGGGTCTAAACCAGGTAGGAACCCTTGGATTAGGGACACCGGAGGTACCTGCAAGGTTCAGCCCTTGAGACAGGTAAAGGAAGGCAGTTGGTTTTAGGACAGGGAAGGAAGAAGACAGAATCAGTTGTTTATGGACCTTAGAGCAGCCAGTGTCAGGAGTCAGAAGACTATGGAACCAAGATAAGTGAAAGTGTTAAGAAGTTCTCTCAGTAATGGACTTTTATTAAAATTAAATTAAGGTAAATTTAAATATGTTTATATATAAAATAATAAATATAAAAAGTATGCACAATACATTGTTTAAAAAATATCCAGTCATAATTCAAAAGAATATTGACAGAACCCAAATAATGAGTTAAAGTCAGTTAATTATAGACATATAATTTTATTACAAATATATATGATTTAAGAAAATCATAACATTTGGCGCCCTCCAGTGGACTATCAATATTGAAATTATGACTGGAAAATGGTTAAAATTTGGTAGATGTTTGTGTGAAAATAATGAATAAATAGTAATTTTAAAGTCAAGTTATATTAAGGGAATTAAAACAAAATGAATTTCGAACAAATGTTAGAATCTATCAATAAGAATGTTGATTTGCTGTTTAATACCATATCTAAAAAAATAGATGAAATTGCTGAAAAAGAAAATAAAAACCATGAAGAACGCATGAAAAAGTTTGAAGAAGATGGACGAAAACGTTCTGAAAAAGATTCAGACTTTCAGGCCATTGATATAAATGTTTGTGAAGATGAAAGAAACACTGGAACTGAAGAACAAATGGAATTAGAAGAAGAAAAAGTAACTGATACTGTGAAAGAAGACAAAGAATTGAAAAATGAAAAATTAATGGAATATGAAGAAAGTAAAATGAACACAGAAAAAGTAACTGATAATGTGGATAAAGAAAAAGATTTAAAAGATGAAGAAATAATGGAATCTGAACAAAATTTTATAAGTGAGATAGTAGTGTGTGAAAGTAGAATTGTTGATAAATTAAATGAAGTGGAAAAAGAAGAAGTAAGAAAAGAGGACATTGGTGAAAACATGAACAATGACTTTGATGAAAATGAAGAAGTGCTAAACTGTCAAATGGTTCGAAGAAATAAATATACCAATATCATTCAATTTCAAAAAGTAGAAAAATCTGGTTTCTTTGAATATAATCAAAAATTAAAATATGCTTCAAATAAAGGTTTGAATAAGCATATGATGGAGTTTCAAATTCCACTTAGTTGGAGCAAATATACTTCAGAATGGTTATGGTGGTTATATCAATTAAAATGTTCAAACAGCCATAAAGGGTTTAAAAAGAAATTTATATATGTCAAGAAAAGAATTAAAACATTTTTTCTTGGTGAAATTTAGTATATCGCTGACATAAAAAAAAAAAAAAAAAAAAAAAAAAAAAAAAAAAAAAAAAAAAAAAAAAAAAAAAAAAAAAAAAAAAAAAATCTAACTATTTGCATATGGAACCATTTTGTTTTTAAACAGCATACATAAAAATTAATTTGTTTTTCAATCAGTCTCTTTTGTCATTAAATTTATTTATTTTTTATTTTAAGCATCTACCAACAATAAAAAAAAAAAAAAAAAAAAAAAAGTGTGAAATTTCACAAAGAACTAAGTGTTATTATTAAAATTTTTTGCTTATTTTATGTAAATGTTTTAAACAATAGATCATAGATAATTCATCTGTAAATCAACCTATTTTCATGGTCATTAAATTTTTTTTGGTAATAATTTTCATAAAAATCTAATAGGTTTGTAGTTACTTCAAGATATTATTATATTAAAATAAATTGACTGTATTATATAAATGTTTGAAAAAGTACTATTATTAATTAAATTATGTTTCAGTCTGTTACGCATGTTATTGAATTAATTTGAACATTTTTCATTAAAAAAAAAAAAAATAAATAAATAAAATAAAATAAAAATAAAGGTTATTAGATTAATATAGAATTATTTCATTTTATAGTAAACATTTGGTTATTGTATATAAAATTTAGATTTTAAGGATTTGTTTAGCGTTCGGGATTAATAATTGTTTTGTTATATTTTAATTATTTAGGTATTATGATTTTGCATTGTTAATTCATTAGATTTAGAAATTTAATACAAATTGTATAAGCTATAATATAGAACAAGTAGAAAAAATTTCTACGCAAAAGCTCAAAATTTTTTAAATTGGAGAGAACCCGAATGTTGAGATATTTTCAAACTGAAAATTATATAGGACAAGGGATGAAAGTGTAAGGGTCTAAACCAGGTAGGAACCCTTGGATTAGGGACACTGGAGGTACCTGCAAGGTTCAGCCCTTGAGGCAGGTAAAGGAAGGCAGTTGGTTTTAGGACAGGGAAGGAAGAAGACAGAATCAGTTGTTTATGGACCTTAGAGCAGCCAGTGTCAGGAGTCAGAAGACTATGGAACCAAGATAAGTGAAAGTGTTAAGAAGTTCTCTCAGTAATGGACTTTTATTAAAATTAAATTAAGGTAAATTTAAATATGTTTATATATAAAATAATAAATATAAAAAGTATGCACAATACATTGTTTAAAAAATATCCAGTCATAATTCAAAAGAATATTGACAGAACCCAAATAATGAGTTAAAGTCAGTTAATTATAGACATATCATTTTATTAAAAATATATGATTTAAGAAAATCATAACAATATATATATATATATATATATATCTAGTTTCTTTTTTATTTCTTTACTTAATGTTTAATAATTTTTTTATTCACACTATTCACAACTTAATTACATGAAAATTCATATTAACCTAATTAGACATATTACCAATAACGAGCTGTCTCCCATTATTATTATTATTATCCTCTAAAAATAATATAATTTAAGAGGAAAAAACAATTACTGTCAATTTTTTTTTTGAAAAGGAAATTAGCTAAATGAAAGATTATGACTCTGTGTAGTTCTTTAAAACATTTTAGTTTGGTGATGCTTTAATCTATCAGGGTGTAAACATTATAGAAAAATAAAATGAAGTTGGAAATATTAGTAGCTAACAATTCATGAACATTAAACATTGTTTTTCAACTTTACCTAAAAAAAGGATTTATCACTTTTATTCTTGATCTTTTTAATGCATTACCACAAATAAAAATGAATTTTGTTATATTTATTTTTTATTTTCTTGTAGATTAAGGACTATTACAGGGCAAAACTTGAGTTACCTAATGAATTCATCTATGGCGTTGCCTCATCATATGAAGATCTCATAACCAGGCTAGATTATGGATTTATATTGCCACAAGAAGATTCACTTGGAAGGACCACACTTTTACTGAGGCTCGGTACAATTGTATATAATCATTAAAACCTTAGTTCAGTAAGTTATCCTAATAAAACCAGCGATAAAACTAAATGTTTTTACTAATAAATTTAATGTAAACAAAAACTTTATGCAAAATATTGAACTAAAAATATTTCTAAATTATATTACATTCTTTATCAAGACAAATTTAAATTAGATAGTATTTTCATATGAATATCATATTAATCATTTAGTTGTAAATGGTTTTAAAAAATATGTAATCTCATATTTATTCTAATTACTTTCAGGTTTTTATGCATTTTAATATTTACAATCTTTTTCCATATACGATTAAGATAACAGAAAAAAAAAATAAGAAGTATCAATTTTGCTTTATAAATAAAAATAGTCAAAATATTTTTTATAAGACCATGAGATAGTTATGTTAACTCTTAAAATAAGTTATCATTAATTATTGTGTGATTACTTAACCATTCCAGAATTTTTTTTCTCTTGTAAATAGGTACTCCTCATGAGGTTTATATAATTTTATTTTGGCTTTAAACTTCTAAAAAACCTAAATAAATTATCAAGTCATCATTACTTTTATATATATATATATATATATATATATATATATATATATATATATATATATATATATATATACAGTGGAGTCTCACTTATACGAAACTCACTTATAAGAAACATTCAGTTATGCGAAGAATTTTTTGTTCCCCGGCCAACGAATAACTATCTTATAACTATTCAGTTATAAGAAGTATTCACTTATATTAAACATTTTCTGTTCCCCCTCACATTTGTATAAGTGAAACTCCACTGTATATATATATTTTTTAAATAGAAGAATTCCTTAGAAGTCTGTTGCTTAATTGTGAAGTGATTAATATTTTTTACAACAAATAGATTTTCTATTGAAGGTAATTTGGATCCTGGTGAGCTCGATTGGGAAAGATGTGTACAAACAATAGTCCTCGTCTTTGAATATTTATCGTTCAAACCAGAAGTGCAAGAGTATGGTGTAAGTATGATAACTGACTGCACTAACCTCACAGTCAGAATTATGAAGTGGGCAACTCCACACAAGATTAAAACAATAGTGAAGATATTGCAGGTATAATCTTATAATATTATTTCATATCATAGAAAAATGTTTTTCATATCCATAAATAAACACTTCTGAATAAGCTCTCTTCTTTTCCTATCTCCTTTGTGCTGTTTGGCACGGATTAGCCTTAAACCACCATCTCAATTGATCATGTCTCCTTTTCTACAAAGCTGCTTCCTCTGGATCTTTTAAGTCTATATAAACATCATAGGTGAAATGGGGCCTACTAGCACGTTACAATCTATAAGTTCAACCTCTTTTGCCTTTCCATATCTTACATACTCTAATAACTTGAATAGTCTTCCTCCTAGGATGTCTCTAATAAGCCATATGTCTAGGTTCCCCTCTAATGATTCCAATTTAAAGTTGGTCACATCTAATCTTTCAAGTAAACCTCAGAAACCTCCTCTAAGGTGCTAGAATTTTACTTATATATATTTTTGATGATTATAAAAATTGATTTTAAGAGTAGTAATTTCTGTTCCTTACTGATCTCTTGCTTTCCAATGAGGTTAGTAGATATTTCATAATTCTACATCATTGGCTATCTACCTTCTTACTGTTTCTATATTGATTGTATACCAGATGAATGTCTGCCATGTGAAGCAATTATTTGTTAATTATTTTATGATTCCGAGTTATTGCCTGTTCATCAGGTACCTTATCATCTAATTATAATAATTTTTGTTTTACAATTTTATGACTACATTATTTTATTTAATTATGACCATATCATTAAATAAAAACTTGTGAAAAAAAAATTATTATTCATAAAACAAAATAGATCATGAAACCTGGAGATTTGCGCGAATAAATAAAACTAATATATCATTGACTTAATACTGTTTATGTGAACTAAGTTTATGTTAATATATTTTTCAGGAATGTATCCCAATACGATTTGAAGTATTACATATTGCGAATTATCCAGTGGTATTTAATATGTTCTATGCAGCTATGAAGCCATTTTTGAAGGATAGTTTTACTGCAAAGGTACTTACATTTTTTATATTTTACACTTTTGCTGCCCTATTAATACGGTAGTTCTGAACGTTTTATATATGAGTGTATTATTTAAAAATTGAATACAATGAAAGTTTTTGCACACCTACTAAATTCACTTAAATACGATTACTTCTACCCTCGTTGTAGAAAAATAATTTTTTTGATTATTTAATATTCTTCCTCATTTATCTGAGAAAGACGCCTAATAATTAAAAACAATAAAATATGGATAATATTTATGTATTTACTCTATAAATATAAAAAAGTTTAAACTGCAGTGTGACTGTAGCAAAAGTTTTCGTACATCATCAAATGATCTTCTTTAGTACCTTAAATACATAAGGTCTGATATAGAGCAGTTAACTAGTTGTTAATCCTATATCTTCCCAGTTATGTTCTCATCAGTTCCTACTAAAACAGTGTTTTACAAAACAGCAGCTCGATATTCAGGATACATCTATTTAACAGCAGTGATATGTACTTTTCCTCAGATAGAAGTGATATTTATACGTCCAGATTAGTTCAATGACTAATACACCTCATTCAACGGTCCAATACATAATCAAACGTATTAATAACACAAAAAAGCTAGATGATAAGGGCCAATCAAGATGGCCAAGAATTTTCTCTTGCCGAGATGGGAGAAGTTGAGATGAGATGAGATGAGAAACGTTAATGCTGACCTCAAAATACCAGCCAAAAAGATAAGCTGTATTTTGAACTAAAGAAAAAACAATATTCGATCCTCAACATCATTAGCAACAAAACCATATAAAATCCAATCAGACTGACATGCCTCATAAACTTAAAAAAAATAAATAAAAAATAAAAATAAGAGAAAATACATTGGTCCTATTTGAGTAGAAAAAGGTGAAAACAAAAATCTACAGTTTGTTTCATTAAGTTAATTCAATCAAATCCCCTGAACCCTTCTGGTAGCTTCATTTACTTTGAAATAAAACTGTATTTCCCTCTATAACAATTTTTCATTTCAAACTAAAATGAATGAAATATATATGAACAAAATATTTTCAACAAATTGGTCACTAGTAAAAAAAATAATTAAAATTGTTTTAATAATTTTTGCTAATAAATAAAAATATACATAGTGTATCTTTTTTTTTCCAGTTTAAATGGCACAAAGCTCCATTTAAAACCTTACATGATTCTGTTAATATTGAAAACCTTCCTGACTGGTTAGGGGGTACCTTAGATTTAGAAACTGTTAAATACTGGTACAATGATATTTTTAAAGAGGAAAACCAGATAAAAAGTAAGTTTGGTGAGATAAAAGTAAAAGGTAATATTTTCTTTTCATAAATAATTAATTTTGACTAAATTTTGCAGATGACCCATCGATGGGTTACATGAAATCAAAGCAATGAAGGTTACTTCTTCAATCTGTAATATTATCCTCTAAATCAGGTAAAAGAAGTTAATGAAGAAAACATTTAAGACATTATTTATTTGTAATATAAGGTGTTGAGGATGAACATCAAGGAAACTCAATATATAAGGGTTTATAACATTTTGAGATCTCTAAAACCTTTATTTATTTTTTTCCTTTAAGTCAATGTATGAAATAGTTTTCTACCCAAGGAAAAATGTAAATAAAAAAAATAATTTAGTATAGAAAAATAAAATAAAACAATACAGATTTTTCAATAAATTTTGAAATGAATAATTTTTTGAGTGTATCCATCATTGCCTTTAATATCTTATATATTTGCTATATCTTTTTAGTAGACATTTTCTGATACAATGAATATTGTGTATTCTTAGGTTGATACGACCTTAAACAACTTTATTGTTTTTTTCTATAGGTTTCAGATTGATTAAATAAATTTCATTTAATATAAATAATTATGTACTAAATAAAGTAGCCCAATGTATTTTTGTAATTATAGCAGTCCCATTTGTTGCATGCTAATGAAAGAAAAATAAAAATACATTCAAGCATGAGAGGCCCAAACTCTCCAAATGAGGCTCTTCCAGTTGAAAAAAAACTGAAATATTCTAATTAAACCACTGCCTGTTTGAATAGTAAAATTATTACTTTAAAAGTAGATTACCAACTTTTTATTTCAATGAAAATTAAATCAATTGAAGTTTGAGAAGTAAAATTGGATGTGAACAAATTTTCAAAAAGGTTTTTATTACTTATTATTGTTCCTAACGTTGTTAAATTAATTAATTTCAAAATCAAAATGTAACTGTTATTTTATTTGAAAATGTAACTGTATTGATTAGTTACAATGCTAATACAAAAAATAATAATAATTATAAAAAAAATGTTTAAATGCACTTCTATGCACTAAGTACAGAAATATAGTTGGGAACCTATTTACTTTTATGTTTATCAATAAAGAAAAGTCAAAGGGGCAAAAAAAAACTCATATAGTTAAAATGGATAGCTAGTTCCTCAAACATAATCTCATTTATGAACCTATTTAGAATCTGTAAAGTCAAAAATTGAAGTGATTACATTTGAAAATACCATAACGATAACTGTTGTTCCTTTCATATCTCACTCACACCATTGATTTCAAAAAGATTTAAGGGGAGAAGATGGCTATGGGTGGGCTGTCATTAAAAAACATTATTATAGTTTTATTCACTCAACAGCCATTTTTGTGTAGATATAAAAACTATTGTTTTCTACATTATACTATAAAAATATATTATTTTGTCTAGTGCCTTCTGTTCTCTTATTTGTGCTGTTCTTTGATGATCTCACTCCCATATTCTTCTCTGCACTTTAAGTATGGTTAACCAAACTTAATAATTTTAGGTCAAAAATACACAAAAAATTTTTTGAATTTGGTTTCAAGGAGTAAGGGATTTAACAATAACTGATGAAGACAATATTTATTTTCAACAACTACAAATGGATTTGATATATTGAGAAACTCTTAAATAATTATTGTTATTTGTATATTATAAACACCTTAATGTTATTTTTATAATCACTAAGAGAATGTTATTTGTTTTTTTGTTTTTTTTTTTAATTTTTTATTTGGTCCTTAGAGAGGAAATTGAATGTATTATATTAACTACTTATAAACTACAGTATACAAATGGCTATTGTTCGAAGCCAGTTCGAAATTTCTAATTGTTCTAATTTTGAATCAGATTTGCTAATGATACAAAGAATGGACCTTGAAATATTTTTAGATCACAGTAAACACTTTCTCTTTGAAATACAATTCCTATATCTTGTAACCAATTTGAACATCCATAACTCTAATTGACAAAACTTTTCGATATTTAAAGTTCAGTTTCTACGATAAAGTCTTTGCCTACAATACATCTCTTAAGATAATGATTATAATTATAAATTCAAAATTATTTATTAAGTTTATACATTATTAGTTTATTTCCAGACAGATTAATATAGTCTTCTCAGCATAAAATCTCAATTAAATTACCTCTAAGTTCTATAAAGTGAGCTAAGTTACCTGTGATCTACTGTTGTCATTTTCGAACATGTGATGAATTTTATTTTGTTTTGAGCGAAAGCTCTTTTATTCCTCATTTATATTACTCATTTATTTGGTGCCAGCATGTGAAAAATTAATGAAAGTTATATTTTAAAACTTAAAAAAAGTTAGTGAATAAATTAAACTACTATTAGTTTTTTTTTTAAAACAAATATAAGTTTTCAAATTTTGTTTAGGTTTAGTTTTAGAAGTGATATTATATTACTCTAAGAAATATACAATAAAATAATAAATAAAGCA
The DNA here is from genome assembly GCA_003667255.2 of Euschistus heros. NCBI lineage: Eukaryota > Metazoa > Arthropoda > Insecta > Hemiptera > Pentatomidae > Euschistus > Euschistus heros. Next base: position 718,387 of record RCWM02000313.1, read on the forward strand.
ATTTGCAAATAATTATTTTTCTCTAGTTAATTAATAATTATATTTTTTGACATGTCTGGCATTGCAATATTGTGAAATTCTGCTGAATTCATTCTTGGAAATAAACTTAGGAATAGTTTTTCCATAAATATATTAATGAAATCCTGCATTTTTTGCTGGATTAAATAACCTTTCTCATTACAGCCATACGAAATATTTCATAAATGATTGAAAATCTATCCAAACAATCATTTTTAGTGGAAATAAGATGAATAGTACATCTCAGAAAATGACACATCAGTTCTACCTTCTAATCTAATTTTAAAACATTCGTACATACTTTCATTTAAAAAAAATCTTTCCTATTTACAAAAACGGCAAAGAAGCGTTTTATTTAAAATTATTTTAATTTAACATTGTAATAAAAATTTAATTTCCTACAATTAACTGAAACACTATCTTACACAATTATTATATGAAATTTAAAATATTGTTATGCTACTTACAATAGCTGTGGTATCACATTATTGATTCACTTTAATAATAAAAACATTTCATAGTGAAATATACAACTTGCACTATGTACACATAATGACTAATCACAAATCCTTGTGCATATTATTTATTGCTGTTTGTTTTGGCACAAATTATTGGAAATAAAAATTACTATTACATCTAAATCACTCCACTTCCACTCAACAATCAATACTCATTCTTATAAAATAGGTCGTATCAGCCGAAATGTATAGTTGAAAAAAAAAAAAAATTAAATTAATCTAAATTAGAAGTTAATCATACTAATTAACTAATATAGTTTTTATGTATTATTTATAACAGATATATGTGTCTAACATGTTTAAAACTATTGTTAATACAACTCATGATATTTACCAGAAGCTCATATAATTGAAATTGTGAATATCAATTGCAGTTTTTTTTTCAACATCATTGAAAACAGTCCCTTATATATATATATATATATATATATATATATATATATATATATATATATATATATATATATATATATATTTTATATGGAAAGAATTATTGACTGCAATTAAAGAATTCAGGGCATGATTATCAGGGATTTCTTTTATACATCTTACCAATATTTCCACCCATAATTATGCTTTTATGTAGACTGACATCATCAATATCAGTAAAAAGTATCAATCAAATAAAAAAAAAAAAAAAAAAATTAACTCATCAAACCATCCTCAACTAATGTACTCTGAGTTTGTCAAAATTAAATCTGAAAACAATAAGTTTTCTGCTTCCGATGAACAATTATATGAAGGTTTTATTACTACTGCTACTACTTCTAATAATAATAATAAATAATATAAATCAAAACAGGAATGAATGCAAAAATCAAAAGGACATTATAAGCATTTAAGAAATGAGAAAAAACTGCTTACAAGAACAAACTATAATAACTATACTAATTACTAAAAATCCAGGTTCAAGATAAAATTCACGTGCAACAACTAATAAGTAAAAAAATGTATTTATTTCAGAGTTTTGATGTATTTTTAAACACCCCTCTCAATGGCATATTTTGTAAAATTTTCAACAAAAAGAAATTTTGATTATGTACGATTTTTTCTTGTGGTGAGAATTATTATATTTGTATTATTATATGATTAAAATTATAATGTCTCTGTATAATCAGAAACTAGAATTTTTCCAACTCTCAAATCGAATTTTCTGATACAAAAAGTTATAGTTATAAGAATAAAAATAATTATGAAAGCTAAACTAGCAGTTTATAACTGAAGCTAATGATTTATATTTTGTTCCAACTAATCTTATATTCAATTTGTACAATAAATATCAATTAGGAAAATACTTTATGATATCTGAGTTACACAAATTGCACATGATTTAATCACTGGTACTATTTAAATTATTACAACAAAAGCAATATCTTACATCTCTTTCTAAAAGATAAATGACTGAAACTATGATCTTTCTATAAGAATCTCTAACTAATACTGAAATTATAAAAAATCTAGTGTAAACTAAGTTACGTCAAGAAAATATATTTTGTTCAATTTAAGATCCCCATAATTGTATTTTTTAAAATGCATTGGAACACTTTCTTCTCTTGTGGTCATATTTAAGAATTATTCACTTCACAAAAATAGGTATAAGATTAATTGCTACAGTAAATGCCAAATTTTCATCGATATTATCTTTACAGAATTCAAAGCTTAAATTAAATATAATATAAAAAATAGAAAATAGATATGTAAAAGAATAACGATAAACGGAAGAAATGATTATAAAGAAATAATGTTTTCTCATTTAATCAACTTTTGATACCCATTGACACATTAATATCATTATTAATATTTAACCAGTCTATTGTTTATAAAATCACAATAGTAACCAGACTTTATCAATGTGTTTCGAAAAAATAGATAATAACTTTATAAATAGGTATTTAAGAAACCATTTAAAAAGGTTCACTTTGTTTAATCCTTAATCATCAGTAAAATTATTATATACAATAAGAATCTACTATTTCATTTTATACTAATAAATTATAAAAGTTTTAACAAACAATGAAATCAACAACTACTTTAAACTGTTTAATTTTTTTTTTCCTTTAAGCATAATATCACTCACTGTGTAGTAACAAATTAGGAAAGGTTTAACAATGTGTTACTCCCTCCCCCCTTTACAACTATGAAATCAAAAGTAACATAATGGTTATAACAATGTTTTTTACTTTTTAATATGGTGAATTTTAGTTTTCAAAGAATTGCAGTTCACAAAATAAAACTAATTTCACTTGTAAAAACTTTCTTCAATTTAATAAGCACTGTTTAACTTATTCATCCTCCCCAATTTATCATAGTTTATAAAAATAGAACAAAATAATTATAGTTCATTATAATAAATGAATGCAAACTCAAATCACTGTTTGCTTTAGTCCATTAATTAAACATTTTCAATTTATTACCTTTTAAATCTCAACTTAAAACTTGTGCTACATAAGTTATATGATTTTTTGTGTTTAACAATAAAAAAATAATAATAATAAAATGAAGGCAATTACACTATATACAATAAAAGTGACAACAATCCTAAAAAAATGGAAATTCAAAACACAACAATTTACATTAAAATAAAATCTGAAGAAAGACAATACATAGAAAAATATATCTGATGAACTTGAAATAAATAACAATAATTTGAGCACCTAAAAGGAATGTTACTCAATCGATAATTGTAATAAACATCAGTTTTATTACTAATAATATCAATTTTGTAATATTATTAATAATGATAAATTTTTTCAATGTTGAAAATAACATTATAAAAGTGTTGTTTCAATAGTTAACAAATATAAAGTAATAATAGAATATGAATGAAATATAATAAAAACATCTGACACAATAGACATAAATAATCCTATACAACAACCTAACAAGCAACGATTTTAATTTATACAAACATAGGCTTTATTACATTGTATTGAGGTACTGTATTGGAAACTTGCGCTATGGTTTAATAAGTTTTTAAATATTTACATTTAAAAACATTTTTAAAAATTAATTTAAGAATGATCCCCAAACTAATTGTTCTGAGTCTATATTCATTCACTATTAACTTCTTGTTTGAAGAGATCATAATATTGGAATTCCTTTTACAAGGTTATGTTATAGTAAGTACTTCATTTCTTATTATCTTCATTAGACACTGGTTCCGACTCCAGGTTCCTTTGCGTTTGAGTGCTCAGTTCCTTCGCTCATATGCATGGAAGTTTCATTTACAGCAATAGTCTTTTCTGTAAAACAAAATATTACCATTATTAATAAATAATAAGACTATAAAATAAAGGCTATTGAGATATTTTCTAGAAAAAAATTTGTCTATTAGAAATGTTGGAACTTTAACCCTCAAGTGGTCATGCGGATGACAATAGTCCAATACTGCTCTTAACATTGCTATTGTGTGTTTGATTTGGCATGAATGAATATGACAAGCCTAGAGTCTGCAAAGGGAGGCTAGGGGGATAGTCTCAGTGCCACTGTTAGTTGCTATTTGATATTCCCTGTAATTCCCTTTTGTTTTGGTTGGCTAACAATTGTCCTCTACCTTACCTTTCAATTACATATTTTTAGTTTTGTCTACTTTAACAAAATTAATACAATTAGAGTTTGTCATAATTACATTGAATGTCTTCTACTGATATTTTTGAAGTACTGTGCTATTTGAGTGAATTATTTCATTTGTCATCCACACGACCTTCCCGTAATTATTATTTTCAACTTGGTATGTGTTGATAATGATGTACGTACATTCTTTATATTTCGATATTTTGAGTAAATAATTTATTTCTCTTACCCTTTGTAAAGTATTTTTGAAAATAAAGGGATTAAAAAAGATGCCTATTGCTAAAACACCAGAAAACTTAGTGGATGACTATTATCATCCGAGCGACCTTTCTTGTAACTGAGCCATACGCGACCAATCAAGGGTTAAATAATGTCATTTATACTAGGTAAGAATGAGATATTAACTAAGTTCAACATTATAAATTAGGAAATTTTTTATTATTTTTTTATACACAAATAATTAATTTATTTGAGTTTTCTAACTTTCCGGTTAAATATATTATTGTTATAATATCTTTGATTGTTGAGTATATATTAACTAGAATAAGGAGTGAATTAAGATGTACTATACCTTTATTCTTAACAGGTTCATTAGATAAAAGTAAAGGCCCAGTTAATGATATGCCAATGGATCCAATGGGAGCTGTCAGTAAAATTGATAGAACTGCAATTGTAAGCATCTGCGCTCCTCTTTTCATGTCTAATGGGTTTGGTTCTTCTTGGGTTCTAACTTGATCCAGTGCTTCTGGACCAAGCGCAGCCTAGATTTAGAAACAAAAATATCAAATAAACAAACAAAACAATTTTTATGTGTCAACAATAAAATTTATTTATTCATTGGTTTTGGCATGATTGTGTTATTTCTAGAATCAAGCTGCTACTATTATTACTATCAACGTTGCAAGTGGTTCTAATCTTTATGGAAAGGTGATATATGAGAAAGTCTTCCAAAATTAACTCTCTCTGGTTTGAATTGAACTCTCACTGACTATAGCTCAAACAGCCTAATGCTGACTTGATTGCCATTTAATCTAATTATTTTAAATTTTTAATAATTTGAAAAAAAAAATTTTAAGTAGATTCAAAAAAATAGATATAATCAGAAATACAATTATTCAAACATAGAGACAGTATAATTTTTGTAGAAATTATTTTATAGATATCATTGAACAAACTGCAATAAAAAAGATACTGATTGGTTTCTTCAGCTTCATACGTTTAAAAAATATTGAATAACTTAAACTAAGTCTTTAGTAAGTAACAAAAATTAAGAGATGTGCACTTCATAAGCCCCAGATAAATTTCTACATTAATTAATGGCTACAGTGGAATCTCACTAATCAAACCTCTAAGGGGCCAAAGGATAGGAGGGACAGGCCAAAAGTTTGAATTAACTGGAAATTACAATAAAGCATATCTTTTTCAAAGTTAACATAGTATTATAATTTTATTAACAGTTATATATTAACTCTTAAAAAAAGGAAAGGTAATAGAAATGTACGTTATATACACCAATTGACCAATATGTCTGCAGATAAATATTTTAACCAGCTATTTATTTATAGGAGCACTGGTCTTAATAACACTGTATTATGTTTGGTTTATACAAAAATAATTCATTTTTAAAATCGTTCATATTAAAGTATGCCCTAAACATCATTTTTAAGGATGTATAGAGCAGCAACTGGAAAAACAACACATTTTCAGCCAATTGTTGAACGGAATTCCAACAATCTGAAAGCCTATATCTTAGTCCCCATTGTAGCATAAGAGCTTATTTTCTGCTCAAATTTTATTAAATGTAGTCTAGTCTAATTTTAAATATAAAAATGTTTTTTTTTTAGAACCGAGGGTACATCAGATAATTTGGGAAAATGTAAAAAAGTACTCTGCGAAAATAGTGTTCCCACATCCTCTGGTCTAATAGGATGCGAATTAGTGATTTTCTACTGTATTTAAAATTTTAAATTGCAATTTATTTATTTTTTCTTTCCTAGGGACCTTAAGGAAGATGGGTGTGTATATTTGATAAAATAATACACCCTCTGTACATTGTGCACGATATGTTAATTACATTTTTAGTGTAATATTACATGATTCATGGAGTTATTAATGAATTATATTACATTTAATTTATTATTGAATTTATTTATTATCAATACTACTGGTGGATAAATCAAAGAAAATATGATTTTCATAAATATTTTACAAATATTACAATTAATATACTAATTTAAAGAAATGTTATTTACCTGAACAGTAGCTTTCGGTAGCCATGCTAAATTGACGAAAAGGATTTCTTTCCAGTTCAGTTTACTACCAAGGAGAACCGTACAGCAGACAATGACCCTGAATACCAGAGCAGCAAGGATAACTAGTAGTCCTAGGCCCACTGTGTGTAGTTCAAGGATAGTCAAATCTATCTCGGCACCGATCAGACCAAACAACATCGGTTGAAGAATTTGCCAAACAACTGAGAAAACGTCTGCCACTGGGTTCTGAAAGGATTTAATCAAATTGAATATAAATAATTTTTAAATCACTACAAGAATAGAATAGAAATATTTAAATATTTAAATAATAAAAATTATAATAACATCTCTGTCAAGGAGGAAAATACCAATAGCATTAGTTTTTATTTCATCTTTAAAGAAGACAATGTAATATTACAAAAGTATAAAATAATTTTTAACATTATATTTTAAGGTTCTATAAAGGAAACCTGTATGAACCTTATTTATTAACAATTAGTATTTAAGTCATTATAGGATTACAGGAAAGAACAATAAAAATCTATTTTTGCCAACTTGAGATTACTGTGGGAACTCAGAGATTAAAAATGAATGAATGGATTTATAATACCATTTGGGAAAGAAATAATATAGTTCTAAAGTTATAAACAGGATATCAGCCAAGGATAATCATAGACAACATCTAATTATAATAAGTAGGGAAATATTTGAGGAAATTGAAATTACGTATGAATGACCATCACACACTGTAGGTGTGTTTTGTTTTTTTGTCTTTGGGATTTGAGATGCCATGTTCCTTCAAAGGTAAACAGAGTCAATATGTTTTAAGCCTTTTTTTTTTTTTTTTTTTTTTTTTTTTTAACCTTAGATTCATAAGTCACTGATGAAAAATTCTGTCTTGTATATTTTAATAGCAAAATGCTATAACTTACATGCGAAGAAGACCAGCCCTGCAGTTTCCATGACAGGCTGGCAATGAAAGAAGCAACAATGCAAGCAAGGGGCCCTGCACCACTGTAGTGTATAACTTCTGAACCAAGGACTGCACACAAACCTCCGGCACCAATCATTACCGATCTTTTAGCTGTCACATAATTCTAAAAAGTAAAACAAAGTAAATTATTAATAATGTTACAAATACAGCAATTATTAGGCTATAAAAAAAAATAAGAAAAGTTTGTTCATCTTTTTATCTCTTAAGTCATTTGTAAACAAAAACCACAATGTTAATTCAATTATTCTGCTTCCATAGGATAATATATATATTTTGAATTAAGCTTATGCATATATTTGTTTGACAAAAGATGTTTTTGTAAAATTCTAATATCCATAGAGATTTGGCATGATAATTGTACCATTGATATGTAAACATAATAAGTGAAATTTTACAAATTAAATAGGGAGAGTAGGCTCGGTTTCTGCTAACATTTAATTAAGGTTTAATTAAAAAAAAAAAAATGTTTGGATTGATTCTCAAAGGCAGAAGATAAGTGTAACAAGTCGTCTCATTATAGAAAATAAATGTCTCTATTTTTAATATAGAGGCAATAAAAAAAAAAAAAATCTAAAGTAAAAAGTTAGTTTTTACATTTTGAATTGTTTTTAAAATATCAAATCATTCTATTTTTGTATATTCATCACTTTCATTGATATCGGATCTTGTTGCTGCTCTACAAAATCAGTAAAGATTATTTGTTTATTTCGTTTAACGTCACTTTATGCTGCTATGGCTAATCGGACGAAGATTATTTGTTATGTTGGTATATTATTGATTTAAACATCATTTAACAATAATTTATGTTCCAATCAATTAATCAATTAAAACAGGGCCACCAATAGGGGTTTCTTTTTGGATATTTTTGATCGAACCACATCCAAAGAAAAAATTATTTATGATCCAAAGCAAAAATAATTAATTAGTGGTGGCTTTAGGAGTATCAATCACTTTAGCAGTATTGTAACCTTTGCTGGTTGAAATCCAGTGGAGGGGATTAAAATTTATTTTGTGGTAGACCCACTTAAGGAATATTCGTCTTACAACTTGAGTTTCTGACTTTGTTCATAAGGATGCCAAGCCCAACAAAAAACAACAATAACTAGTTGTGCAATAAGTTAAAAATACATTTTTAAGACTTTATTTATTTCTTCAGAGTAATCTGTTTCTTATTTCTTTGCAAAAATCAACATAAATCAATAATTAAAATAATTGAATGAAATAATTATTCAATGGTTTCTGAAAGTTATAGTTCTAATAAATTTTATATGCCATGTAAGTGTTCTGGCATGAGATATATTACTGAGATTGAAATGTTTTAATTCTCCAGAACAAGAAAAAAAAAAACAACAAAAAAACACATACATCACTTCTGTGTGGAATAAAAGATGAAACAAGACCCCAGAAAATACCAAAGGTAAGACCAATCAGCATCTCTATTGGTCCTTGTAGTATTTGTTGTGTTAAATCACCTGAAAAAACAAACATTATTTTTATCAACTCAATATGAATTTTAAATTTAATTAATTAAATATTATGTCAAAACTGATGTTTATTGCATATATGTATATTCAGCTTCTAATTTTAATTATTTTATAATTTATTTTTGTTTGATTAATGGTAATATTAAAATATCACTTCTAAGATTAATATCTTCATGAGAGAAACAAAAAAAAAAAAAAAAAAAAAAAAGAAAAACAAATATATAAAATATAAAATATATATATATATATATATATATATATATATATATATATATATATGTATGTATGTATGTATGTATGTATGTATAATTAACATAAAAATATATGAAAATTTAGGACATTTTCAGATGCAGATATTAGTAAATAATATTTTTAAAGATTCTTTATGAAGTGAGATAGGCTAATCAATTTTTCTGCTGAAGCATTCTTGTTTGAAACCAGGTGGGCCCGAAATTTTATTATTGTGATGAACAGAGAGAGAGAGAGAGAGAGAGAGATCTTAATTTGTTCTGTCCTATAATAGGTATCTAACATCAAAAGGAGATAAATCAAATGATCAAAGCTCGGTGATGATCTCATTGCTTTCTTTAGTCTTAGTATTAGTCTTACTAATTATTTAATTAGAAACATCTGTCAGCACCTGCTTCCTCAACCCTCCATAGGCCATCGTAGAACTATTTATCAGAAATTTATTTATTTCAATTCCTTTATTTATTAATTTAAAGAAATATTTAAGTTTTTAAATCATTAGGATATTCAACTTAGATAGGCCTACTGACCACAGTAATAAAGTATTAATGAAAGGATCCTAGAAATTTAATATAGTTACTAGTATATTATAGTAGCTAACACGAAAACTTTGATAACAATAAATAAAAACTATAAGTTTATTGCAAGCAACAGAATAATTATTAATTTTAATATTTATCAATTCCTTCAACAATGAATAGTCTGGAAAATGTATGTTTAATGTTTTATTGTAATGATCAATTGTGGTGGCATTAAAATTTCATTAATTTTGTTTGAAATAATTAACAGGGAATGTTAACATTAAGAAAATTATGTTTTTGGTTATTCAGTTTTTAATAAACATTTATTAATTAAATTTGCACTATGATCCTGCAAGAATCTGGGCCTCCAACCAATCTCCACAATCCTGCGCTCTCTCCCTCCATCCTTGAACCCCCAACCGCCTCAGTTCTTCTTTCATTTCATCCAGCCATCTGATCCAAGGATGTCCTCTCCTTCTCCTGCCAACCAGTTTCCCATTTAGCATCTTCTTGGGCATTCTTTGCGCATGACCTATCCACTTTATTCGTACTCTTTTTATTACCGCCACGAAACAGGTTGATAATTTCTTCATTCTTCCTCCTCCTCCAAATTCTGTTCTTGAAAACTCCACTCCTTATTCTTCTCAACACCTTCCTTTCCCAGGAGTTGACATCTTTTCTGATTTTTTTGTTAAGGGCCATGTTTCACAACCATATATTGCTCCTAGTCTTACAATAGTCTTGCATATGAGAATTTTCATTCTTTTTGATAAAGATCAGAAGTTGAAGAATTTTTGAAGAGAAAAATAGCATCTGTTTCCTTCTGCTATTCTTGCTTGTATTTCACTTTCACTTTTATTGTTTGTTGTAACCAGGCTTCCCAAGTACTTGAACTGGTTTACAGACCTAAAACTGAAAGTTACTTCTTCATTCTCTTCATTTCTCCATCTTGATCTTTTTATGTAGATTATCTTATTCTCATTTACTGCAAGACCCAGTTTAATAGCTGCCCCATCAAATTCTTGGAAGGTTCCTGATAACGCTGTTTGGGTTCTAGAAACTATGATCATGTCATTCGCATATACCAGGTGTTGTGACAGGCGATTACATATAGTCTCCCTTGGATTTGTTCTAATACCACGGATAACTGCTTCCGTAAACAGTAATAAATAATAAATAAATAAACATACCAGTAGAAAATATCATTCCTAAGAATACTCCAAACACCGAGATGGCGACGATATCATCTAGGCTCGAGGCAGCTATGACCAGGGTTGATATGCCTTTTGACTCACCGTAGCCCCTTTCTTGTAAGGAGAGAAGGACAGGTACTACAACAGCGGGTGACACTGCGCTCAACATAAACCTATGATGAACAAAACATGTTTCATTATTAACATATAACTTATATAATAGAAGATATAATATAATATAATAGAAGATAAAGTCATTTAAAAAATACTAATATAAAGGGATAATCATTATTATCATTCTTATAATATCATTATTATGATTCTTAAATTCCTAACCTTCCCCCTTCCTCTCCCCTCCCAATCACATCTGGTGTGGTTCAGGGCTCCTCAATATCACCTTCTCTATTTAGTTCCTACATTAATGACGTTTATCCCCTCATAAAACATTGTTCCTCTCATTTTTACGCGGACGACTCACAAATTTACCTTTCCTTTTTCCCTAGTGAACTGCAGGAAGCTACCGCAAAGATGCAAGCTGATCTTGACACAATATCCTCTTGGGCCTTTGCTAATAAATTGAAACTGAATGCTAGCTAATCCAAGGCTATTGTGTTGGGCTCTAGGGTCCTTCTCAACTCCCTACCTGGAATCCCTAATTTCTCCATAGACTCCAATCCCATAAACTTCCACTATTCCGTTACGAACCTCGGCATTATCTTTGACCAAACCCTTTCCTGGAAAGATCATATTTCCCTTAATATCCGCCGAACAATTTCCACTCTTCGACTCCTAAACCGCTCCCGTAAATTCCTCCCTCAATCAACTCATCAACTATTAATTTCTTCCCTCATATTCCCCCATTTTGATTTTGGTAGTGTGGTGTACGGAGGCCTCTCTGCATCTCAGGACGCAAGATTGAAGAAGCTCATGAACTGTTGCCTGAGATTCGTTCTAGGGATATCACGTTACGCCCATGTATCTCACCACTACACAAGATTAAAATGGTTATTTCCCTCCTTCCGAAGACAATACTTCCTTGGTTCGTTCCTTTACAAATCACTTTCCTCTCAGTCACCTCCCTATATCCTGAAAGCATTAACATTAAAATCATCTGTGAGTTCCCGCAAAACCAGATCCTGTTCCTCAGACCTCTACCAAACTTCCTTTAACACAACATCCTTCAAACGTTCCTGTATTTCTAGAGCTAAGAACTTCTGGAACTCCCTCCCTTCCATCATTCGCCATTCCTCCACTCATAATAGCTTCAAATCCCGACTTTTCGTTTACTAATTAGAAACTCAATCTAATAGTCATATCAATGAAGAAAATATTTTTTAAAATGAAATATGAATATTCAAAGTATAATATTGATTTTGGTACAGAATTATTTTAATACTATTACGCTAAATTTGTATAATTGGTTTCAGCGTAATTATATTATTTTATCAGACAAGATACATTATTTTTCCGTATAATTTATATTTCTTAGCTTTGTCTACTGTATTTTTTCATTGAATATTTTTTTGGCTTTTTCCTAATTTGTTTTTGTAGCTAATTTTAAATTTCTAACCTTAAGATGTAATTTGTTTTCCATGTGATATTTTAAAACATGTATTATTAATTTTATTACTTTATGTTGTAATTTAAATTTCTTTCAATTACTTAATTTAATTTTAATTGTATTTCCTTGCCTTTATCATATTTCTAAATTATAGATACGGCAGCTAGGCCGCCAATAATTGTACATTATAATTATTCTTAAGGGGCAATGGCCCCAGAATAAAATGTATTTTTTATTTCATTTTCATTTCATCTCATTATAATGTATATATATATATATATATATATATATATATATATATATATATATATATATATATATATATATATATATATATATATATATATATATATATGAAATTATAAACCATGGTTGGATGATAAGCAACATTTATTCAACAATTTATTTGACATAAAAGTAAAAATTAAAGCCATTTTTCCTTTTTTGAATAGTAAAAAGTTAAATTAAAATATTTTTAAACCATTGATTAAGACTCCTAAATGGACACATTAATTTATTTGTGTCTTAAAGTAAGTAAATTGATATAATATATTTTATCAACAGTAAATATTCAAAAACTGTAATAACTTTTTGAATTTAATTTTATACATTGGCATTGATGACCCTAGGGTTTTATTCTTATAAATCCCAAAAAACAAACAAACAATTTTATAATAAATTAAGTTAAAATTAGAAATGTAATTAATTTGGTATTCAACTCACTTTTTTAAGAATAGACAGTAAGTAAATAAGCATCTTTCAAATTGAAATATAATTTTACTAAACAATTGTTCATTTTCTTTTGGTTGTTATATATGTAAGTTAAATAATCTACGGTAAAAAAATTGATATATAAGTAGGTATGTGTGTGTGTGTATATATATATATATATATATATATATGTGTGTGTGTGTATATATATATATATATATATATATATATATATATATATATATATATATATATAGGCTTATTTCTTTTTTGAAGAAATGAAGCTATCATTACTTTGTGAAATTCATTCAAGGAATTTGGCACAAAATCAGCTTAAGCTCAAGAGTATTAAACTCGACTCCTGTTTTTTCATTTAAGAACAAACTCAACTAAAAGGTGAGAAAGTCAATTTTTATTATAATGGTTATAATTCAGAAAATCTGATTTTATTTAAAGACAGGAGTCCTGGAAGGTAAAGACTGGGTGTACAGAGGGTCTGAAACCAGTATTTTTGAAATCCAAAGAATGGAAAAAGTTTATGTAAGAAATAATTTTAACTTTTGTGATGTTTTCAAGAGATTTTCTGAGGTGAATTTTAAAATTTATGGTTTAAAGTTTATTGGTGACAAAGTAAGGAGCATTGAGAATTTTTCGAAAGATTTTGGATTGAGAGCCCCAAAGCTCAACTCCGTACGTCCAAATTGGTCTAATCACAGTCATGTAATTAATTGAGTCTTTTGTAATTAATTGGGAGCTTTGAACGTTTGTCTAGTAAATGTTGAAGTAGTCTGCAACGACGGGCAGTTTCTTGTCGTTTTAGTCTTGTAGTGTAAATATAAAAAAAAAAGTCCTCAACTGAAAAGGCGCTACAGGAGGTTAGCAACTGGATCTGCTTTAAGAAATAACTTGCCCATTCATTCAATACATATGCAGAGGATGCTGTAGACTTGCTATTATAAAATAAACCTGTTAATTAAAAATTGGAGGATAACTGTTGAGGGCGTGACCCAACCTGATTTTTTGGTTAATTCCTAACCTACAATCTATAGGACTCAGACGTCTCCTACTCTTCACGATGTCCTCTATTTGTTGGAGGCTCTGCTATTGATTTGGACGTTGTCAGTTCCTAATCAAATTCTTCAAATCAACTAAAGAGATAATACTCATTTTTTATTGAACAACATACTTTATAACCCAAATAGTTTATGCTCTAATACACAATAAAGCAAACATCATATTTGTCTAATTCAATCTTTTTCCAAGGGCAATCAATGGGAAGAGTAGTATTTGACGAATTAAATAAATTATTACACTATTATTTTTTCAGAGAAATACAGCTTAGGGATAGACTATTAGTTGGTAGTCGCTTAGTAGATTGTTATCTGTAATAATAAAACAAATGGTTTTATATCAGTGCTTAGATGAACCAAAGGAGTTTTAGATAGGATTTTAGATCAAACTTGTAGATACTGAAAAATCATCTCCATTTGTTTTTCGACCATCCATTTATTTTCATTCTTATTTTTTCGAAGTTGGGAAATCTTCAGCTATTTAAATGTATTTCGTTCATAACATTCATTTTTTAATATCAGCTATTTCATTAAAATAAACAAAAAAATAATATCTTATTTATTAAGAAATAAATGTTTCAAATGATCTATCGTCATAGAACGGTAGAGCCCTGAGATAAAACCTATGAAGCTATAGTCTCTTTATCTACAGAGGATATTGAACTCAAACTTTGACAGTACTGGGTTGATTTAGCCCTCTCCACTCTTCAGAGAGAAATCAACTGTGAATTTTCAATTCGATAAGATATTTTAAAGCAGAAATTTCAATAATTTTATTAGTTAACTTACATTGACTACTTCCAATTTTTTTACCTTTAATTATCATCGCTGATAAATACATCAAGATCATTTCATTCTGTCCATTACTAGAGGTTATGGCATAGTCGCGATAGAAGATCACATTAATTCGATTGTGATAAAACATTTTTTATAATTTTTATCTAATAATTTAATATATTTGCTTTCCATCTGCATTGCCATTATGACAATTAACGAA
The DNA here is from genome assembly GCA_003667255.2 of Euschistus heros. Taxonomy (NCBI): domain Eukaryota; kingdom Metazoa; phylum Arthropoda; class Insecta; order Hemiptera; family Pentatomidae; genus Euschistus; species Euschistus heros. Next base: position 733,528 of record RCWM02000313.1, read on the forward strand.
CGTGAAGAAGAAAAAGATGTGGATGATATGTGAGGCAGGCTGGAGACCCAAGTACTTCTTGACTTGATTGCGAAGTTTTCTGTAGCAAATATGGCCGGTAATATTCGTTAAAAAAAAGTTTCCAGTCTTCCACATTGCAGTAACTTTACAATGGCTGCATATATTTCCACGCGTTCTATCTCTCAACATGACGCGTATTTAAATAGAAATTTATAAAACTACTTTTATAATAATATCTAAAATATTTTTAGAATAATACAGGCAATAGGAATTGAGTTAGCAATAATTAATAGAACAGATTTACAAGTTAATTAATTATGATAAAAATGATTGAAGAGACAAAAATAAAAGACAAACATTATGTACATTAGAAGGAGGTAGAATTGTATAGACTGTTCAATTGTTGAGCTCCATGTAATCAACGTAATCCACAAATGTATCAAACTCCTCGAAATATTTCTTTATGAGTTCCTTCTTAGAAGGCGGCCATTGGTCTCCGATCAGTAACACAGGCTAATAGTTTGTGTCTGTATCTTTCCAATTTTAATGTTCTTACAGGTTTTTTAAGTAGATTGCATCGCGTTTCCAGAGCCTCGAGCCACGGTTTTAGATATATCTAGAGATTTCTTTTTTTTCAAAATAAATTTAATACTATGAGAGGTTTCCACTTAGACTTACTAATAGTTAATTTAGTCTTCCACTAAAAACTTATGATATTTAGAAGATAGTTTCTCTATTTATTTCTCTATCTTTTTATCAAAATAAGTAGGGAGAAAATTTTTATAACTCAACAAATCAATTGCAAGATGGCAATCGCCTTCAATGTATCTAAAATAAGACATACCGAAGGATTTTGCATTTTTTAAATTAATTTTACTAATTCATATAATGCTTACGGTCAGTTACTTACATAATTAAATTATGTTATATACAGGGAAATACAGTTTAAATTGCTATTTAAGAACGTAGAATAGAACTACCCTTCTCTTTAATCATTTTGATTAAATTAAATTTTTTTGTCTTATTTACCATTATATCGTCTAATGGAAGACACAATCATCCAAGACAGCAGTAGGATTAAATTTCTTTCTCTTCCATACGCCTAATCAGCGTAAGTGTAGTTCCCGCTATAAGCGCCAGGCTTCAGTATTTGCAAAGATTTTCAGTTTGCATATAGATTTATTATGACTAACTGTTCGTCAAACAGAGTAATCAAGGTAAATTAATTAATAATTAAATAATCAAGATAATGTTCAGAAGTCTCTTGTCGACTAGACCTACTTTCATAATATTTATTTGTTTATGTCTCAATGAACGGAACCGCGATTCCCACGAGTGTCTTGACGTTAACGCTTTCTGAAAAAAACATACTCTTTTTGTACCCAATTGAAGTATTAATAGATATACTGGATTCTTTGTTAGGCGCTTTGTTCAACTTCTTTCCCCAATAATTACCGGGTTGTGGATTTCATTGTATGTAAATAATTCATTCTTTTTTTTTTTTTAATTCTATTCAAATTTAAGAATCCATTTATTTGCCATTGCAATGCTTAGCTTTGAAATAACAATTGAAGTCTTTAGTGAATGAAGATTTATTTTTTAAAATTTAAATTAATATTTAATGCAACTTAAAGTAACAACTACTTCACCCACTCATTGATCATTTGATAACCTAAGAATCTTGGCCTGTTGATGTAACAAGGCGAAGCTACATATACAAATAACACCTTCATTTGTGCTAAAAATCAAACTAGCTATGATAATTTGTTACATATTACTTTCATCCACTCATTTTTTCAATAAAGTATACTAAACCAAATTATTTTATTTTGTAGCCGACCCATGGACAAATTTAGAGTTGGACGGGAAGTAGTTGGAACTTGTTGGATAACTCGTCCTCCTGTCCTAGATGGGTAACATAAGGACGTTAAACCCCCAATAAGGAAACAAAAAACAGAACAGGCACCGAGGGAATGATAAACATCTTCGTTCCCTTCTAGTTTCTTCTAGTTCCGCAAAAAACAAATACAGTACCTGTCCAACTTCCAAGCTTCAAAATTTCAGATCTGGCCATAAACAAATAGATTAATTTTGCATAATTTATAACTAAGAAATCGTGCCGTATGAAACCACATGATAATCTTTTAATGTTTTCATCCCCTTAAATTAGATTTTTCTTTTCCTTTAATCTTAGGGAGGATTATATCACAGAAAGTAATGAAGTTCTTTTTGATTTCTCATGAATCTTCTTACCTCATGCAGTTCTTCTGATTTCATTTAATAATAAAAATATAACACTTTCATCCTGAATATTTTTGGTTGGAAAATTGGTGCTCTTTTAATCAGACATTAAACACCACTAGTCATATTCAGAAGAAATTTAAAAAAAATTACATAATGTCATCAGAGTGGTTTTGGAATATTTTTTTTTTTTTTTTTTTTTTTTTTTTTTTTTTTTTTTTTTTTTTTTTTTTTTTTTTTTTTTTTTTTTTTTTTTTTTTTTTTTTTTTTTTTATTATTATATTCCGAGACTAGTAGACTCTAGAAAAACATGTTACAGAGAAAAATTAAAGCTAATAAAATTTGCTATAAAATTAATTCTATACATATTTGTCGAACTTCAAACTTTGAAGTTCAAAATTGTAGAGCATTAAATTAATTTTAATTTCATATATACGTTTCTGGTTTAAATAAATGTTTGACAAAAGTAAGGTAACGATTATTTTTTCGATAATTTACGATTTTTAATAACTTATTACGAGTATATTATTACTAGTTATGGCCACCTGACCAGTTAATGGGCAGACTAATACAATTATCACAACAATAAGGGTCTAATCTATTTATTTGTGATACCACAAGAAGAAATATTTCCTAAGAGGATTTAAGATCCATTTACTAATGAAATACTCCCTCCTATCCCTTTCCAGTGGCTATTAACAAATATTTTCCTCAAATAGTGTCCTAAAATACCTGTTTTTTTGGTAAGATCGTTTTTAAAAGAGAGGATTCTTAAGGAATTTTAGTGAAATTGCTTCATTAATTTTTAGTTTTTGATTTATGCAACTTTGATTGAGGCATTTATACAAGCTCCATTATGATGGACTATCTGATTTTAGTTAACAATAATTTTGAACTGACCATAGCCGGTGTATAAAAATATGGGATATGAGTTATGATCACCCGCATCCATTTTAATTTCTTTCGGCGTTACAAACGTTCTTTCTGCTAATAAAGAAAAAATAGAGTTTTCTTCATTTGATTATGTCATTTTTGAACTTAAATACTACATCCCTTCCTATTTGTGGTCATGTTTGAGCTTACGTCTCTTAAGTGACCATTATTAGCTCATATAGTTAGTTAAATTCTATACTTCATGGATTGCTACTGCTGTTTAAGAAAACTAGAAATATTGATAGAAGATAATTTACAAAAAATACATTCAGGTTTCTTCTTTAGCTTTAAATTATACTCTGATAAATAGTTGTTTAATTTATTTTCAACTATCATTTCTTGATGTTTTTCTGAACTAATAAGTAACTACAAAGTATGTGAATGGGTGCATCAAGTGATTGTGTTTTTAAATATATATTTTATTTATTTGTTAGACCGAATTGTATTAGTATTTAGATTATTTTTTAGTTCTATTAGTTCATTAATTAATATTCATTTTTAAATTATTCAAAACATTTATTTAGAGATTATTTTCCACATGAACATAACTAGTCTTGGCTATGACCATATCTGGTAAAACATGCCCATAACTGGTATTTTTAGCTTTTTGTAAAGCTTTAGTGTATTTGTCAAATTTACATTAAATAGAATAATCTTTTGAAAATCTAAGTATATAACCAGAGATGTCATATTACAAATTGTTAGGTCATATTAGGTTCTTGAAGCATGATAATTGATAGCTTTAGGCCTATAATTAACAGCTGCTGTAGACTACTGACTAGAATACTCACCCTAAGAGCAGACCCCAGAGCCAGGGGTAGTCGAGGAGGTAGTAGGAGACGAAGGCGGCGGCGACCGCTTCCCCGATGCAGGGGAGGAAGGCTAGCCGGAGTACGACGAGGCTCAGCTTGAGGAGAGCGGGGGCGTCCAGGCCCAGCCCGGCCTTGATCAGGATCACTGTCAGCGCCGTCTCTCTGCGCAAAGGAGAAACAAAATAAATATTATTTAAAGTATTAAAATATAACAAGATATTTCGTTCAAGACAGTAATAATTCACAGCCATTCTATCATCCCACTCAGGCCCTTCAGCGGCTTCCCTAAATATTCAATTAAATTATTCCCAGGCTGAAGCTTTGTACAATCAATATCGGATCAAAATCAATGAATTAGGAGTAAGCAAACACTTAGCATAGCCCGTATGCTAAAAATTGTAAATATTTTTTTTTATTTGTTTGATTGAAATGTCTACTTTTATTTCATCTCAAAATACGTATATTTTATTTTAGAAGAAATTAATTTCATTACGTTTTCGATATGTTAACATTTTATATGGCAAAAGTAAAAAATTTCTTTTTTTTCTAAATTTTTTTCATTTTTCTTTTTTATTTACCCTTAAAATAGTGCAATAATGATAAATTTTGAATGATGCAATGAAATATTTATAAATTACAAAGGTGTAGCTTGTATGATACAATAGCCATTAATAGTGGAAATCCGAAACTCCATTTTAAAATAAGAATCTCTTTCAAGAATTAAAGTACTATATATTTATTACAATATATTGAAATATATAATTGTACTCATATAATTATACATAAATATACAAAAATTATATTATAAAACAGAGTAAGTCGGGGTCCTTATCTGGCCCATACGAAACAAGAAGAATAAAAAAGAGTAAAAATCAACAAAAACACATCGAACAAAATTAATATTGTACTATCTTGAATTAATCATTGTACAAAGCAATTTTTTTGAGGTGTCAGGCATAGACGAAGCCCACATTTTTCACAGCTAATAGTCGTTTGGACAAAATTGCAGAGCCTTCATCTTGCTTTTCTTGTAAACTTGTGGCCGATATTATCTGCTATCACCTTATAATTATTCATGAACTCTGTTATCTGTATTATTATTATTCGCGAATGAGCCCATTGGGCCAACACATAGTACTCAAGAGGCATGCTTTTCCTTTCTTCTGTGGGCTTCTTTTCTCTCTTGAGAACATGTCGTTCCAGTCTTCTTCTTAGGTTTTTCCTCCATATCAACTTGCCACTTGTAGATTTTGGACCTGAAAACTACGCGGTTTGGAATATCGTCTGGTGTGATTCCGGCCATTTTAATAGCAGTTTTGATTTCACCAATCCACTTCATTGGGCCTGTTTCCGATTTATTCTTTTGTTCGCAGAATTAAACTGTCTAGTAAGTCTTGTTGAGTTTATTCTTTTGATGTGTCCATAGAATTTTAATCTGCGTTTTCTAATGTCACTGTGAATATTAGATCATATACATCCATATAACCAGTGTTCACTGTACTATTTTCTTGTTAAAATAATCTTCTGTCACACACCCCTCATCCCCTTCTTCATCGTCCTCATCATCCGTTTCTAAATTTGGTTTAAGAACCAGAGAGAGAATGAATTCTGCTCTTTATTTGAATATTTTTTGTGTAAATCAATATTTATTCAATTAGAAATGGTGTAAACATAACATGAACATTTCATTTATATTATGAGCCACATACAACTTAGTAGACAAAAAAGGCACAATTACAGTATTTTATATGCCAATATGTCTCAAACTAAACTGATTTCACATATACTGGAGGTAGGGAAGAAAAATTTTCTACACATGATCAATGTATCCTCAAAGATACAAACACTTTTTTTTGAACACACTCATTTAAACACATTTCTCTTTCCATGAAATAAGTTGTATGCTCTCTCAAGAGAATAGGTAAGTGTTAAGGGAAATAATTATGAATTATAATTTCTCCTCAATCAAACATGGCTCCTAACTTCAAACAAACCGCTTGCCCTCTATAGTCACTAGTCCAAAGATTTAAAAGAAATAGAATGCAATGAGTTTTATTGATTACAACAGATTCGAAACCAACAAAGATTTCTTGTATCTTGTAGGATGCCGTGGCAAATAAAGGGATAATATAAATTTGTATGTGAATTCGAAAAAATAATTTAAATATTGGGCATAGGTTCTGCATGATTAACAAGCAACGATATTTTTAAAATCAGCCAATGATCAATGAAAACATAGGAACTAACATTCCGATTATTTTGGAAGAAATACCACTTTGTATAACTGTATACGCACACACACAAACACAGTACATAATGCTTACCAGGGTACGTTTAGGACTGACAATTGTAATCCATTTTTTTGGGTGAATCTAAAAAAAAATCGAGATCTATTTTTTCTTTTCATCTAATGAGTCTTAGGAACTAAGAAAAAAAAATGTGGAAAATCATATTTTATTATAATTTTTACCTTTGAAAAATTATATCCGCGTGGTTCTTTCTCCAAAAGTTTTATTTTATAGTAGATTAAACTGAGTAAAAATGTTTTTTTTTCTTTTATTAATAGAAATTTACTACTGTATTACAAATACATCTAGTAAATACGCGGATTATAATGAATAATAATGACAGGCTGGAAACGTGTAGAGGAACTACCTAATGGTAGTACTGTAATGAAATATTTACAAAAGAAGAAGATCCCGAGGCCATCTTCTTTTCTGACGCCTCGGAGGATTGCCAGGAATGGATTGGGAAGCAAGTTGTGCAACAAGTGGATTTGGATAAGGAGTGAATTCATTATGAAAGGAAAGGTATCTGGTTCGTGCCAAATCAGTAACATATGGGATATTGTCATTGTGGATCAGTTCATTTGTGACAAAGTAAGGAGCATTGGGATTTTTCGAAGGAATTTGGATTGGAGTGATTGGAGGCGGGAAGAATTCGATGGTTTGGAGGATTCCTATAGCTCTATACCGCAAGTCCAAATAGGTCTGATAATCGTCAAGCAAAAATGTAAATATTATAAAATCAATATTTTTTTGGTATTTGTATTGGTATTAGTAAAATAATCCAGTAAACTAGCCTGATACATTTCTTCATACACAAAATGTAGAAATTTGATTTTGATTCAATTAAAAAAAAAATCTTTTTTTTAGCTGTTTCGATTTGTTTTCTTAACTTGAAATTTTTTTTTTTTTAAATACAAAATAAAATCGATTTATTTTACTCATAAGCTTAGCTTTAATTGCATAGTAATTGAAGTACCAATTGAAGTAAATCACGAACGTAAGAACCTACTTTTTAAGTATTTTTCCAATTGGTAATCTTTTTGAATAGTAATTTTTTTACGATGGTCTATTGAATTATAATTCTATCATTCTCAAACCAATTAAAAAATAATTTATGCGGAAGGAAATTTATATTTTAACTGGACTTGAGTTGTCCATATTGTTTAAGAACTTAACTAAAAAATTAAATTTTGTTTATATATTCAATAACGTTTTTTTTTTTTTTTTTTTTTTTTAAGATTTTTAATTAAACACCGATTTGAAACAGCTTAAGAAAATAGTTTTATTTGTTTTCGTTAATAACTTAAACTTCAGGTTTTTTTTTTTTTGGTATGTCGAATCGAAATCTGACATCATTTTGCGTGTGAAGAAATCCTTAAGGACATTTTAAGAGTAAGGGGGGTGTATTGTGAAGGATACTAAATTTTTTTCTTTATTCTTGCTAATAGGAATTCTTTAATTATAGAATAATATCCATGTTAAAATATGTACTTACAACAACAAACTGCTAAATAAGACTATTAATTAATTAACTAATCGACGTACTTAATTTTTTGAACTATTGATTCCATGTTCCATAGATAACAAATGTTCTAACTAAGGAATAATTGAAGAGTCAATTTCATCGACTTTCAAACTAAAAGCACCTAAAAATAAACGAAAATGATACCTTTCATCTGAACACAAGTACAAACAAAATTATAAGAGCTGCCTTTAGAAAATGGGTTTTCATTTATTTAAGGTATTGTTAGACAATAAATTGACACTCCATCAATATAATGTAAAAAGGATGGGACATTCTTAGATACAAGTAGATTAAAATGTATAAATAACCGCCTCTATTGTTTATTCATGTAATATGCATATTCCATTGGAAGGTCAATGATTAATTATAATAATTTTATTGAAAATTCACCTCATAAATGTGTATATATGATTAGCATTCACACCGCGGCTTCGCCCGCTCTCAGAAGTTAAGAACTTGGATAATTTTAACTAATAATTTTGTAAGTTATATTTGCCTTCGATAAAAACCGATAAAAATTTTTCTATAGAAGTGTGAAACTGACCATCATTTCTTAAATAACATTTTCACACATAGCTGGAATTTTTGACCTGTTTGAAACTGCACTGATCAGGTGTTTGAAGATTACGGAACTGCGTAATTTGACATCCAATTTTTAATTTTGATGTATGAGTTGGTAATCCCAACTTCCGAAATTCCGAAATTTCCATTGTAATTTTACAACCCTCCTCAAAGGCTTTATGGTAAATTAGTGTTCGTCAGAGAAAATTTCATTGAAATTATTTTCGATTAGAATAGAGTTTTATACAATCTCTGATATGCCAATAACTGACACAGTAAATTGTTTAAATTGTTAAATAAAAGACCCCTGAGAACCTTTATTTGTTCCAACAAACCAGTCCGCACCTGACGTGGAATATATTGTGATACCCAAACACGGTTTGCACTGAAAAAAAAAATTGTTCAGAGGGGAGGGATGAATAACTGATATAGTATTATTTCTTGCTTGGGTGTGCCTTGTAGAATATCTCTGATAAAAAAATAATAAATGAAAAAATTCATAAAATATATAAAATACTCCTTGTGTTTAAACTTAACAATTTTTGTTTCACACCAATTTAATAACTTATTTGTTTTATAAAATTAACTATTTGACAAAATGAGCATGCTTTAACGGTATTATTCCTATATATATTCATTTGAAACAAAAAAGGTTTGTTTAAAGTTAAATATTTATTAATTTAACTTATGATTCTTTTACTTTGATTTTTCCTATATATGTTGTTTATATATATATAATTATATATAATATATATATATATATATATATATATATATATATAATTGTAATATATATATATATATATATATATATATATATATATATATATATATATCTAATTGTACTATATATATATATATATATATATATATATATATATATATTATTCATATATGTTGTTTGTTTTTTTTAATCAATATACTTAAAATTGAATTCCATAGAATGAAATCCAAATGTTTTTCTGCCCAAACATTTTTTTATAGCCCAACACCCGTGGTAGTTATTAGTTGGATTTAACCGTCTTCTATATTTTAACCAGGAGAAGGTAACATAAAGGTTAGAGAGCTATACTAGTCAGATCCGATATATGTTAATTCCCACGGAATAGAAGAAGACAACAGTATGGTTTTGATCCAATATTGTTCAACTCTAACAATTGTTCTCTAATAATTAAAAATAAAATAAAATAAGATTAAGTTTCTTATATTATTTTTTAAATAACTGTCACTTGCATGATTTTTGATCATATATTTTGTAGATTAAAGTATGTTCAACTTAAATTTGAACTGCATAAATTATTTTAATAAAGAAGTAACAACAGAAAAAAAAAAGTTCAAATATATCCAGGTGCAAAATCGACCATTAACACAACAAAATGATTAAGTTTATAAATGAAAAAAAAATAAAAATAAAAAATAAAAGATTATTTACTTATTTTATTTAATTTTTTTACTTTATGATTTTCTTTATAATTTAAGAAGTATTATTTTATTTATTGTGTTTACTGAATAAAGAGCAATCCGATGTGTTAGTAAAGAGGTATTATATGAGACAAATACGTTCTATAAAATAATTAGGGGAGTTGTCTCAAACAACAACGACTTGATAAACAAGAGGCTAAGATAAATTAACTCGGCTAGTTCAGATCTAATTTTAAGCGACAACTTGAACTTATTAGTAACTCGCACTGATACGCCTACCAACAATATGAAGTTGTGAGAAATCCGAACAACAACGCATCGAGGTTTATTCTTTATATAAATATATACATAATAAAAACTAAATCGACTCAAAATAAAATGTTTCCAGAAAACAAAACAAACTTTTTCTGTAATTTAAGAAAAAATCTCACTACTATAGATAAATATTTTTTTGCCCCATAGATTTCAAGGTTTTTCAAGCTGTTAAAAATATATTAGTATATCAATATTTTTAGTACCATAGTATTAAATTAATATCATAAATCAGAGAGGCCTGTTTTTCCAGAGATAACCACGAAAACTGAGTATGGGATATAAATTATAATAGAGTAAATCCAAAATCGGGAGGATGCGTATTATAATATATAATCTATATTCTGAATATATCTATATACATTATATATACTATGTATATATATATTTATGTGTGTGTGTGTTCTATTTTATTTATTATATCTCTATACATTATATATTCGCGACGAGCCGAAAAATTGTAAAACTGTTCGGGAGATATTACGTTTCAATAGGATTTAAGCGACTTCTAAAGGCATAAAATTATTAATCTTTCTTATGATTGGAATTAATAAATTGATAAATAAATTATAGGGCTTATATACACGTTTAATCTTTTTACGCTATCAGAAACATTGCTCATTGTTCGCTATGAAAGCCTTGTTCTCAAAGACACGAGAAGAAAGGAATCCAATAATTCAATCCAGCTATTCAAAAAGTGTAATTTTTCTTCGAGTAAGTAAAAAGTTACAAACAAACACATTTATTCATCAAAATATTCCACATTACAATCAAGAGCCTTCTCTTAAAGTGATGGAAAATCCTTCCTTACAACACTTAAAGCTGGGCCGAACCAGGCCTGCCTTCAATTGTCGACGATAGCAAAAACGTTTGCAAACCAAAATTTAGCCATCCACTCAAAGAGAGTATGTTTCTTAAAATAATATATTTTTCTAGTAGCTGAAATAGCTTTTAAACCTAGATTGTACTCATAGAGTGAAATCAACCGAGCATGAGTTTTCACTGGATCCATTTGGACTAGAGCTCTTGTAAGCTTAAAGGAGATTGGATTAAAAAAGACCCCTCTTTTCATTAAGTGTAAGACTTTTTTTTTCTGATGTAAAAACAGATATGATTTTTATTTTAAAAGAAGAACTAAAATCAATATGGACAACACAAAATTTAAGAAGGACGGGGCATTTTGAATGATTAATTTTAGTCTGAAATGTATAAATAACTAACGAAAATATTAATTCATGTAATAAGCATTTTTTTTTTTATGGAAATTCAATAGTTACAATAATTAATAAAAATATCCCTTGATTTATTACACGGATAATAAATAATATGGAATCTGGAATAAATAAATATGGAATATAAATAAATTTATATAAATTTATAAAATAATTTATAAAATTATTTATATAAATAAATATATATAAATAATATGGAAATAAAGCAATCTGGTTGATGATCCGTGGCGCTACAGCCCAGAATGGACCTTGGCCTCCTCTATGAGCTTTCGCCATGTAGCTATTTCTTGTGCGGTCGCTCGCTAGTTGCGGGCTTTCAGAAGGTCCCTGGAGTCCCTGCTCACAGCATCCTCCCATCTAAATCGCGGTCTATCTCTTCCTCTAGCTCCATGGAGCCTCCCATCCAATAGCTTCTTCGGGATTTCGTCAGCTGGCATCCGGGCAACATGGCCCGCCCAGCGCAGTCTTCCCAGCTTTATATACCGCATCACATCCGCTTCACCATACATCTGGTAAAGTTCCCTGTTGGTCCAGGGCCTTCTCCAATAATCACCAACTTTTATGGCCCCAAATATGCGGCGCATTTTTCTCTCAAAAATGAGAACTTCTTTTTCTTCTGCGCTTGTCAGGGTCCAGGCTTCCGATCCAAAACTAAACTAGAATGTTATAACAGTTCATAGTTGTTAGCGTGCTGGCAAGGGTATTACATGGAAGTTTATCAATATTTGATATATAGGATTTAATAGCAAATTTAACCAGCTATAGAATGGAAAAAAGAATAAAAATAAAAAATAAAAGATTATTTACTTATTTTATTTAATTTTTTTACTTTATGATTTTCTTTATAATTTAAGAAGTATTATTTTATTTATTGTGTTTACTGAATAAAGAGCAATCCGATGTGTTAGTAAAGAGGTATTATATGAGACAAATACGTTCTATAAAATAATTAGGGGAGTTGTCTCAAACAACAACGACTTGATAAACAAGAGGCTAAGATAAATTAACTCGGCTAGTTCAGATCTAATTTTAAGCGACAACTTGAACTTATTAGTAACTCGCACTGATACGCCTACCAACAATATGAAGTTGTGAGAAATCCGAACAACAACGCATCGAGGTTTATTCTTTATATAAATATATACATAATAAAAACTAAATCGACTCAAAATAAAATGTTTCCAGAAAACAAAACAAACTTTTTCTGTAATTTAAGAAAAAATCTCACTACTATAGATAAATATTTTTTTGCCCCATAGATTTCAAGGTTTTTCAAGCTGTTAAAAATATATTAGTATATCAATATTTTTAGTACCATAGTATTAAATTAATATCATAAATCAGAGAGGCCTGTTTTTCCAGAGATAACCACGAAAACTGAGTATGGGATATAAATTATAATAGAGTAAATCCAAAATCGGGAGGATGCGTATTATAATATATAATCTATATTCTGAATATATCTATATACATTATATATACTATGTATATATAGTTATAGAAACCCAATGGTATTAAGGAATAATAAATAAATGTACACTATCCCCTCTCCTAGATAATTGTATAAAAGGGGCACCCCCACCTTCCTCGGGGACACTCTGCCTCTACCCGTTATGATGTCAGTTTGTTCCACGAAGTTTTGTAATAGGCTTTAAGTTTGTGCTTTTGCTTGATATAATGTATGTACTTCAATAAAATCTCTTTTTAAAAACTCAGCCCCGTGAACCTTTTATTTAGCTGGCGCCCGAACGGAGGGACATTTGGAAGCGTTAACGTAACTTCGCGGCAGTTCTATCTTATTTCAGGTACAGAACAGCGAGACCTCTTTCCACTGGCATGAGAAGATTGGGAGCTGAGTACTAATACATCAGCAGATCTTCAAGTCTTTGGGAGCGCTTTGGTATTCCAATACCTTAACCAGAAGGACCTTCAACCTCTTTGCTAAGGAATCGACGGGAAGGAGCTAAAGGAGGAAGTCATCGAGAAGACATCGAAGACAACGAAGACATCGTTGTATCAAGAAAAAGTATAATTATTTTATTTTAATTTTTATTTTTAAGTAATTTTGTAATTTAAATATAAGTTAGTAATAAGTATAATAATTTAAATTTAGCATTTATCTTTATGAATGGTTTGGAAGAAAAATTAAGTAACTTAAAAATAACAGGTTCAACGTTAGTTAAAAAAGAAGATATTAATATGGCTCTTGAAATTAAAAATCACGATTTAGCATTAATCCCGGAATACGACGGAAATCCGTTACAACTAGTTGATTTTATCAGAAATAGCGAATTTTTATATAATTTATATTGTAAAGAGGACAATAATCATAAAAATACAAATCAAGCAAAATTAGTTTTAACAATTTTAAATAAATTAACAGGTAAAGCTAAAGTCGCCGTATATGACAAAGAATTTAATACCGTCAAAGAAATAATAAAATTCTTAAAAAGAAAATATCAGGACACGAGAACTAGGGAACAATTAATTTCGGAAATTTTAAATACGCGGACTTACCATAACGAAAACCCACTCGATTTCTTAGAACGACTGGGCCAAAAAAGATGCGATTTATACGCACGTATTTATTCAGACAATGAGATACTAAACAAACAGGACGAAATGTATAGGTATGACAAACAGATATCCCATCACGCAGTACATAGCTTACATCCGGCATTAACAGATTTTATTTATCACATTAAATTTGATTCGTTAGAAGACCTAGAAGAAATATTAAGAAATAGCGCGGCCCACATAGTTCACAGAATTTATGGGGATAAAAAACACTCTAAAAACAGTCCGGTACAAAATAATTACAAAAAGAAAAATTTTGAAAATAATTACAAAAATAAAGAGTACCGACCAAATTTTAACAACCATTATGATTATCAAAATTACCGACCCCATCAGTACCACCGCGAGCAATATGCGTCGTATAATAATCCCCAACACTACCGACAGCAACAGTATCAGCACGAACAAGGTCCAACCTCTAATTCTTATAACAATAACAACCAACATAACTTCCGGCCACAACAGCGAGCTATTGAATATACTACTCCGATTTATAATCAACCATGGGACCCCCAGTCGCAACATAGATTTTTTAATAAACCACCCTCTAGAAATATTAGGCAAAATTACCAACAACCGCAAATAGATTCTAACACCGTTTCGATGAGAACTGTTTCTAATAGGGTTCATACAATAGAAGAGGAAAAGGATAAACAGATAAAATTATTACAAGAGCGAATAGAATCATTAGAAAAAAGACAGGATCATTTTTTAGAATTAGGCCCGAGCACAAGCAGACCTCCGGACCGGATATAAACAATTTAAATTCTAAACAGGATAAACAAATAGAAATTCACGAATTAAACTTAAATAACGATTTACCGAACTTAACTGATAGTATGGGAAATAAATGGCTAATTGATACGGGTGCCACAAAAAATTATATACACCCCGATCACATTCCACATTTCTCGGAAATTTCTAAAGAGGATTTTGCAATTCGAACACCTACGGGAACGGCGGAAGGATCACAAAGCGTGATAATTGACCTAATGCCCCTGATAGGAATTAATCAAAAAGTCAAATTTTTAATATTTCCATTTAGCGAAAGGTTTAATATTTTATTGGGCTACGAGACAATGAAAAAACTAAAATTAAAAATTAATTTAGAAAAAAAAATGAATTAAAATTTAAAAAGAAAAAATTCAAATTAGAAAATGACTTATTTTTTATAAATGATAAAAACGAAATAAAAAACTTAATTCGCCACGAACATATTAGACCGGAAATAAAGGAAGAATTAATTGAAATTATTAGCCAACATGGCGAAGTATTAAAAAGGGACGACGAGAATTTGAAATCAACAGGGTTAATAAAACATAAAATAATAACGACGAATGAAAATCCAATTTATACGCGTAATTACCGTTACCCGGAACAATTTAAAAAACAAATTAATGATGAAGTTCAAAAACTATTAAAAAGTAATATCATAAGACCTAGCAAATCGCCGTATAATTCTCCGCTTTGGATCGTACCAAAAAAATCAGACGCGTCGGGACAGAAAAAGATTAGAATGGTGATCGATTATAGGAAACTAAATCAGGCTACAGTAAAAGACAAATTTCCCCTACCGAATATCGAAGATTTATTAAATAGACTAAAGGGATCGAAAATATTTTCTACCATAGACCTCGCGTCGGGATTTCACCAAATCGAAATGGATAAGGATTCAATAGCTAAAACCGCGTTCTCCACCGAAAATGGGCATTTTGAGTTTCTACGTATGCCTTTTGGCTTGTGTAATGCACCCCCAACCTTTCAGAGAGCGATGACGATGATGATACAAAATATCCCCAATTCTATGATTTACATCGACGACATAATAGTCTACTCAAAAAACGAAAAAGAACATTTAAAAGATTTAAAAACAGTATTTGAAGCCCTAAAAGAACATAACCTATCAATACAACTAGATAAAACCGAATTTTTTAAAACCGAATTGAACTTTTTAGGCTACATCGTAACCCCAGACGGATTAAAAACAGACGAGAAAAAGATAGAAGCAATTTTAAATTTCCCCATTCCGCGTAATGAAAAGACGACGAGACAATTTTTGGGCATGACGGGATACTATAGAAAGTTTATTAAAAATTACGCAAAAATTACCAGACCGATTTCTAATTCATTAAAAACAAAAATTTATGGCACAAAGGAAATTAAAGAAGCATGTCAAACTTTGACGGAAATGATGAGTAACACACCAATTTTAAATTATCCGGATTGGGAACGACCATTTATATTAACTACAGACGCCAGTAATAAAGCCATCGGAGCCGTGCTCTCACAGAAAGACGAAAATGAAATAGAACACCCAGTAGCATTCGCGTCCCGAGTATTACAAAATGCGGAATTAAATTATAGTTCAATAGAAAAAGAATTACTAGCGGTAGTATGGGCAACCCAACACTTTAAGCCTTATTTATACGGTACAAAATTTCTTTTATGCACGGACCATAAACCTTTAACGTGGATTTTTTCAATGAAAAATGGTAACACGCGCATAATGAAGTGGGTTTGGAAATTACAAGAATTTGAATTCGAAGTCAAACACATTCAGGGAAAAAAAAACAAATTACGTGGCCGATGCACTTTCCAGGGGAAGCGACGAATTGAATCATAATAGCGACGTGGAGGAAATGGACGTCGAAGAATTATTAAATCAGGAAATAGCGGACGAAAACAATTCCGAGTATGACGCGATAATAGAGGACTTAGAAGTACCGCCGGAAGATGATTTAGAGACAATCCATTCCCAGGAATCTAGTAACGAACAAGTACGAATTTGTGAACCCGAAAAATGTATAAACATAGAAAAAAATCAAATAATTATAAAAAGGGGAAATACAAAAATTAATTTCACTAAACCATTTGGGAAACGTCGATACGAATTAAACATTTATGCTAAATCAGATATCGCTTCATTATTAGAACAGATACTCGAACCTAATAAAACATACGGGATAATTTGTAAATCACCTAACGAAATAACCGAAAATTTATATGACGATTATTTTAGAACAATACAGCAAATAATAGAAACGGAATATCCATCGGTTAAATTGAAAAAAAAAAAATATAAACAAATTGTAAATGACGTCGAAAACCCGAATGAACAAATAGAAATTATAGATAATTATCATTTAGGCAAAACAAAGCATAGGGGTATAAACGAAACATTCGAAAAACTTAAAAAAGAATATTATTTTCCAGGGATGCAAAATAAAATAGCCGAGTATATTAATAAATGCGAAACTTGTAAAGTTACGAAATATGACCGAAAACCTATAAAGACCAAATTTCAAATTACACCTACACCAGAAAGACCGTTTCAGGAATTAATGATTGACATTTTTAATTTTAACAACGCAATAATTTTCACAGCAGTAGACACATTTTCGAAACATTTATTTGCTCAAACCCTACAATCAAAGAACGCAATTAATATTTGTAACGCACTGACTAACTATATGACATACTTTCCCACACCTCTACAAATATCATTAGACCAAGGGACGGAAATGAAAAATAATTTAGTAAAACAGTTTTGTGAAGAAAATAATATTATCTTACATTACACCTCAGCCAGCCACTCAAACTCTTTGGGATTATTGAACAGAGTCCACTCTACCCTAAACGAATTATTGAGAATAATAGGAAAAGAAAAAGATAAATGTTCGATGCAACAAAAATTAAGGTTAGCGGTAATAGCGTATAATAATACCTTAAACAATAAATTAAAATTAACTCCTAACGAAATTACTTTTGGAACCTCCAGATTAGAATCAAACGAAAACATCGACCTGACAGAACAATATGTATTAAAATATCATAAGGACCAACAATTATTACATAAACTAATTAGATCTAAAATAAATGACGAAAAAGAGACAAGGACGGAAAAATTAAATAAAAATAGAGAAGACCCTTTAGATATTCAGAAACAATTAGGGGATACAGAATATTTGAAAAATACCCAAGCGAAAATAAAAAGTAGAGACAAATTTAAAAAAGTAAATGTAGTAGTAAAAGACAAAAGACCAATTAAAACTCATATCGACAATATTAAAAGGCCCAATAGGAAAAAAACGGAAAAAGAAACAATCTATTTCGGACGACGATAATGAATCCATTCGCGTGAATATTTCGGATGTCTCAGATAATTACGATTCAGACAGTGGTTCTGATTAAAACTATTTAATTTTATTTAAACAATATAAAAATGTTTTAAAAATCTTTTATTTTAAATATAATAAATGCAATGGTATTAGGAGTAATATTTGTGTTATATTGAAGGAATTATCTGTATTAAATTGACAATGCTGTAGTTATTTTAATAAAGTCGGACTTTTGTATTTTGTTGTAAAATATTATATTCAATGTTAATAATGTAAAAGATCATTCAAATTATTATTTTATTTCACAGTAATATTCTGTCCGATTTATTTTGTAATTAATATCTTGAAGTCACTATCATAAAGGATACTATTATTTTGTCTTGAAATATTATTTTGATTGATCATTGAAAAGTGTGTATTTTATTTTGAAATTATTATTAATTGTAATTATTGTAAAGGAGTGTTTGAATTATTATTTTGATTTAAAATATTATTATTTTAATTGAGTAATTTTGAAGCTAAAAGTATTATTTGCAATAGAGGAAACTAATTCAAAGACTCTTATTTTATTTGTCCTTTTGTTTAAATAATGTATAGATATGAATTGTTTAGTACTAAGAAATATCCTGTTATCTTTTAGTTATAAGGAAAATTGTACTTTAGCATGTAAGGAATTTTGTAATGTATAAACATTTTATAGTTAAGCTTATTGTTAATATTAAGAGATGGGCAAGGTTTAATCCTTTTATTTTGCAAGTGTACAGATCCTGACTTCATAAACAGGAAGTTCAAAGTCTAATCCTTTTGTTTATAGGAAGCTGATAGTTGTATTTCAGTACAGAGTTTAATCTTTTTATTTAAAACTATAGTACAAATCCTAAACTTAGTACACAAGTTATAATCCTTTATTTTTGTATAAACTTAAATTATAAGGTCCAATCCCTTTTGTTTATAGAATATTATCTATTGCAATGTTATGACTTAGTGTAAAAGGTATTGAGAAATGTATAAGGTCCAAACCTTTTATTTTTATTGTATAGAATCTTACCTATTTACACTAAGATATTTGTTCCATCGGAGACCTCGGAACTTGGGGGGGGAGAAGTTATAGAAACCCAATGGTATTAAGGAATAATAAATAAATGTACACTATCCCCTCTCCTAGATAATTGTATAAAAGGGGCACCCCCACCTTCCTCGGGGACACTCTGCCTCTACCCGTTATGATGTCAGTTTGTTCCACGAAGTTTTGTAATAGGCTTTAAGTTTGTGCTTTTGCTTGATATAATGTATGTACTTCAATAAAATCTCTTTTTAAAAACTCAGCCCCGTGAACCTTTTATTTAGCTATATATTTATGTGTGTGTGTGTTCTATTTTATTTATTATATCTCTATACATTATATATTCGCGACGAGCCGAAAAATTGTAAAACTGTTCGGGAGATATTACGTTTCAATAGGATTTAAGCGACTTCTAAAGGCATAAAATTATTAATCTTTCTTATGATTGGAATTAATAAATTGATAAATAAATTATAGGGCTTATATACACGTTTAATCTTTTTACGCTATCAGAAACATTGCTCATTGTTCGCTATGAAAGCCTTGTTCTCAAAGACACGAGAAGAAAGGAATCCAATAATTCAATCCAGCTATTCAAAAAGTGTAATTTTTCTTCGAGTAAGTAAAAAGTTACAAACAAACACATTTATTCATCAAAATATTCCACATTACAATCAAGAGCCTTCTCTTAAAGTGATGGAAAATCCTTCCTTACAACACTTAAAGCTGGGCCGAACCAGGCCTGCCTTCAATTGTCGACGATAGCAAAAACGTTTGCAAACCAAAATTTAGCCATCCACTCAAAGAGAGTATGTTTCTTAAAATAATATATTTTTCTAGTAGCTGAAATAGCTTTTAAACCTAGATTGTACTCATAGAGTGAAATCAACCGAGCATGAGTTTTCACTGGATCCACTTGGACTAGAGCTCATGTAAACTTTGAGGAGATTGGATTAAAAAAGATCCCTCTTTTCATTAAGTGTAAGACTTTTTTTTTCTGATGTAAAAACAGATATGATTTTTATTTTATAAAAGAAGAACTAAAATCAATATGGACAACACAAAATTTAAGAAGGACGGGGCATTTTGAATGATTAATTTTAGTCTGAAATGTATAAATAACTAACGAAAATATTAATTCATGTAATAAGCATTTTTTTTTTTATGGAAATTCAATAGTTACAATAATTAATAAAAATATCCCTTGATTTATTACACGGATAATAAATAATATGGAGCGATACCTGAAAAATTCCTCCCAATTGATTTTATCATTTTCCCAGCTAACAGTTTCATTCGATTTTAGGTGTTTAGGACTTAATATACTTTAACCAGGGCCTGCTTAACGTATTAGGATTATTAAAAATAATAATTAAATAAAAGCTAAAAGTATCATTTTTAAAAAAATTATTTATAGATATTTACAACTGTACACTTTATGTACAAGTAAATATCAGGAAAATTTGAATTACAATGACATGATAAAAACATATAAAGAACTACTCACTATTAGCACTTCGCCAGTGACACAGCTTAGAGAACAGGGCTGGGAACTCTTTGAGCCCGGCTTAGCCTCCCAAATTAGGAATATTTGTATATCTAGTAAATATTGTATATATAAATAATGCAAATATTGACTGTATTGTATGATTGTACTTGAGATTCTTTTTCTTTTTCTTCCTCAATTTTTGTTTATTAGTCAACTGTCATTTTATATTATCATATAATCTTGTATAGTTTGAGGCTGTTTATTTTAATTTTCTTTCTTTGATTCTTTATTTTATTAATTTTACTTTATTTGACATCATTGTACAAATTGTATGATGAGTCTTTGGCATCCATATTACTCATTGCACTTGAGTGAGGCAGCTTGTAATAATTTAAAGTAAAAATAAAATTCTAAAAAAAAAAAAAAAAAAAAAAAAGTATTAGACAGTTTCTTGGCATATAATCTTCTTCTTGGATGCCTTTGAGGATTATCGGGAATTGAGCGTGAGGCAAGTAATGAGACTTGTGGATTCGAGTGGGAATGGAGTTTACTATGAAAGGAAAGGTATCTGGTTTGGACAGCAGCAACTTATGAACATGAAGATCTTTATGGATAACTTTGTTTGTAATGATAAGGAGCATTGATGATTTTGCGAAGGATTTTGGATTATAAGGATTGGATACGAGAAGAATTGGAAGGTTTAGAGGGGCCCCAAACCTAAACTCTTTATGTCCAAAATGGTATAATTACGGTCATGTAAATTCGTGTTTTGTAATTTATTGGGTGCTTTGAACGCTTGTCCAGTAAATGTTGGATTACTATCGTAATTGCTCTATGCGGAGTGTTAACCTAATCCAGATTGGACCAGTTTCGTCTGAAAGTGGATATAATTGAATTGATCGATTGATATAATTAATTTAATCCCATTTGTATGTAAATCTATACACACGAGGCGATGACATTCAATTTACTAACTAAGGGATCTCAGCGGTGGCCGGTTCATCCACTGGATCAATATAAATAGAGTTAAGTGACTTGACAGGGATTAAATGGACCTTAAGGTGGCAGCTCCCTGCCCGCTATCTACATCTCACTCAGCGATCGCTCAATCATGTCAGCGTTGACCCTTCGTCGTTACGAGGTTCATCAGAGTGATTTCGTCCTGACATAAAGAAGTTTGAGATGCATTAGGATGATTTATATATTGTTTTCACGCAGATATTTAATTTAAATGGTAAATATAATAAATAATTACAATAAGGATACAAAATGATCATGTACTCTTGGGCATTTAGCATGCTCTTTCATTCATCTTGATAAGTAATTCCCAACCACTTTCACTAACGGTGGGACTAAATTACTGAGGACTAACCTTCTAAAAGAGATTGAGTTTGGACAACTATCCTACGGGCGTCATTAAATCCCAGACTGACACGCACTCTTCTACATATGTCTCTCTAGTTAAAAGATATTTAATCACATATATGTTAAACTAGCATTTTCCGTCACGGCTCCGCCAGCTTTCATAAGAAAAGAACATGAATAATTTTAACTAATTATAATAGAATTAAATAGAAATATAAGTTTTATTTATATGTAAAAAAAAAATCTTGTATTATAGAAACCATGCAAAAAGGAAAAAATAAATTCATTAGACATCCTGAATTTTTCTTCTCCATATATCTCTATCCTCCGCTTTCATTTACCAATTTATTATTCTTAATTTTCCGGAATCTTTTGCTACTTCATCCTCCCACCTGCTTCGCGATCTTCATCTTTTTCTCTTTCCACTCATTCTCATATCTAGTTGTTTCTTTGGTATTCTATCTGCTCTCATTCCTCTGAAATGACCACCCCACCTTAATCTCTTTACTTTAATGAAGTTTACAACATTTTCCCTTTTTAACATGTTTATTTCTTCATTCGTTTTTATTTTCTATATTCCGACTACTTGTGTTGCGCCGAATATTTGTCTTATTACCTTTAACAAATCGCAAGGGCAGACTTAAAAAACATTTTAGTGGATCTTCGGACAAGCTGTTTCTATCACAGTCAGGAAAACCAAAACTTTTCAGTTTCTGGACGTCATTTTGGGCTAAACACCAACTTTCAGCTGCATATGTAACAATATGTCTTATTAATGACTTGTATAGTTTTTTAGACAACCGAATGAACTACAGACGAGTTTAGTCTCCCGATGTTACAAAAATGATTTGATTGTTAGGTTTGAACGACTGAAAAGTCCTACATATTATTGACTGTGAGAGAAACAGCTTGTCCGAAGATCCACTACCATGTTTTTTTAGTATGGCCTGGCGATTTGTTAATTGTAATAGAAAAAGAAATTTAAACCGTTTCAATTAAAATCTTAAATCTTGGATTCATTGGGATTCTAGGAATTTCAGTCACTATTCTAGTGAATTGTAGATTCGATGGTATTTCTACGCATAGCTGCAATTTTGAACAGATACCATTGCTTATATCATGTTTTAGATGGTCACTTAAAAACATAATTGGACTCTAATTTTTAATTTTAATGTATGAATTAGTTATCTAGATGAAAAAAGAATACTCACTATATTAGCGATATATCGGCCAATTTTCAAACTACATGTCGCACCACTTATTTATCAATTTTTAATTACAATTTAATTGAAAAGAATCAATTTCAAGCTCTAGATAACACAGTAACCTCTCTTGCGAACTGGTGCTTGCCACTTATCTGTAGATTTTCAAACTTCACTGGAATTTACTTATTTATTGCATTTTTAATAAAAATCTCTGAATTTTATTACTGCTAAACCATTCTTAAACTATGAAGATGATGTAGTTAAAAGCCATTTAAAACGAAAAATGGCTTGTCCTTTTATAGTACGGATTACGAGCTTCAACTTTTTGGCATTATATCTGTGGCACCAGTGAGCAGTGTATTGAGTACAAAAATCGTATTTTAGGAACAAAACATTAAAAAGTTGGGAATATTTTTGATAATTGTTTACAAAGGAATAACCTTCTCTGTAATAGTCGCATAACATAGCTCAGTTGACAGAAGTATGAAAAAAAAAGGTAATATCTGGTAATACTTTTAGCTCGAAATTCACGAAATTAATTCATATTCACAGGTGCAACAGATATATTGAAATCTATCTCGTTAAGATAGAATTGTTTGTTTTTTTTAATGTAATTTTTTTTTTAAAGTGAATTTTTCAATTAACGCTTATTTTCAAGCTGAAGACAATCAACGAATTTGCTGAATAAATTTTAAATAAGACGATATGTAAAACATATAGGTACTCATAGCTACCTCCTCCTTACTATTTAAGGCTATTTGTTACTTAAGGAGATACCTCATCCAACTCCGTTTTATCTTTCGATGCGTACTGTCCCAAGTATTTGTTGTGGCAAAGTTTTGTATGAGTCAGTTGATATGTTCATAAAGTTTGTGGTTAAAAAATCTTTATTTTTTTTCAATATGGTCTAGTACAGTGGGTGTGTGTAAGTCTGCATGCAATGTTGTTATTTACTGGACACCTTGTAACTAGCTGTGTCTGTGATTGAAATATTTATAGTTGGTAAATGCGAAACGTTGTTATGGCACATATAAGAGCAACAATTAAAAGAAATTAATACCAGAGCTTTAAAGTATACATTTATTAATAATTTAATGTTTAAAAAATAGTCAAATAGAATAAATGTCAATCAAGAGTTTAGCCAATGAAGTTCTGGAATAGCAAGGCCCTGGTTGGACCGAGGAAGACTTCCTGATTCCTACCAAGTCTGCGGTAAGCCACCTGGCCGCAGTAACGTGGTAAACCTCGATGTAGATGGTTGGTAAACAAAGACAATGATAATGGTTTCTGATGCAGAGGAATACGATCATCCAAGGCCAACAAAAACTGATGCATATGAACCACAAAGACTATAAAAGTAATATAATAAAGAATTGAGAAAGTTAATAAAATAAATCCTGGTTGTTATTGTTGATCTGGCCGAAGAATGGTCAGGTATCCACTATGTAGATCAAGTTATGAGGCTACCCACTTTTTTTAATTCCATATTCATTCAAACACTAAATAGAAAATATCAAAATATGGACTAGTTAGTAAAATAATTTATTTTTAGTTTTTATTTTTTGATATCTTTATGAGAAGTCCTATCATATTAAATCACATCAGTGTTTTAAAAAAATATATAACATAATAACAATTTTTTTTCTTCATATAATCGTTCCTTAGCACATCTGATTATACGGTTCAATATCTGTGGTTATAGAATAATATAAAATAAAATACATAATAATAATTATGGTTGAATTATTACCAAGTGTTTTTGAGAGTTTTTGATGGTTGATATTTTTTTTAAACAAAAAATACCAAGAAAATTTATTACATTGTTCGTAACTCATTAAAAGTTAATTTTGTGCTTCCTATCACTTTCGAAGGCCATATTTTTATTTATCCATTGAAAATTTCCGAAATTATGATATAATTAGAAGCTTATGTTGCAAAGTTATTGGAGATAGTAGAAAAAAAAATTAAAAATATCTAGACAGTTCACTTAGAGCCAAATATATCCTAAGGCCAATAATTGATTCTTTTGTGCCTGACAAAAACCTTGAGGCAGATATGAATTTTAGATTGGTATTTCGTATCAAAATATCACGTAATTATAGTTTCAATATAATAAAAAAAAGGCTGAACAATTTAATAATAAATGGAGTGTAAAATTATAGAAGATTTGTGTAGTGGCATGAAAATTGATATATTTTAATATATAACTAAAAACCTCTTAGGAAATGATTACAGAGGCATGTTTTGAACAACTTAGTTCCGACGATACATCTCCCTGCAGTGCCGTTAGTTATTTTTCAATAATGGCTTCCTAATGTAGTAGGTAACAGTTTGTAGCGATATTGATATTAACTTGAGATAATATTAGGGATTGTTAAAAATATTTCTTCTACTATTCTAAAAAAGTTTTTAAATCACACAAAAAAATATATATATGTTTTTTATTTAATCGTATAGAAAATTCAGTAGAAAAGCTGCAAGCGAATGGCATGCACAGCGAACCAAATTATGGATAACAAATTCCGGAAGAATAAGAAATATTTTCTGTCCGAACACACGGATGTATATTGGATCATTTAATAAGTAACATAGAGATTTTTGAACTTTTACAGCAGGTCTGATTGATTTTTTTTTTAACAATCCTACCTTACCTTACAGATAGACTTACTTATCTAACAAATCTAAGATAGTGTGCAATTTGTCTAACTAGGTACATACCGTACACGTCATATTTTTCATGGAAATCCTCTAACCTAAAAACATGCTTATTTAATTTTTTTTATTATCGATATGTTTGTATACTTATAATCGATGATTACCATTATAAGAAATTTTCCCTTATCCGACACAGTGTTTGCACCTATAACGCCGGATAAGGGGAATTCAACTGTATACAGTTTTTCTATAATATGAACTAATCGAAACACAGATATTCGATGTTAAAAATAATGAAATTTTTTTAATAAAACACTAAATGTGAATGTGAAGATTCGATAAAAAATACCTGTTACCTAACATTAAAACTTAAAAAAGACACCAATATGATTCTAACCCAATTTTTTTTAAATCCCATTTTTCTTATCAAAAGTAGGTTACTCGGTGTGCAAATAGAAAAAAAAATAATAAATAAAATTTTAAGTTTTATAAGTTTTGAAATACAATTTTATTTTTTCATTAAAAATCAGACAGATTTCATGGGAATTGCTTTGAAATTTCAAAATGCATTAGAGGAGTAGATTATAGTGTAAGAACTGCCAGTAATTCTTAAATAAATAAATATATATATATGGATAAATTTCTTGACTGTTACTATTAAATGTTTAGTAAGGTTCTTGAGGTTCAGTCATAAAATAAAAAAAACAACTAATTTGGCGACGTTTCGAGACTATATTGTTCTCTTAATCATGCCCTACAGTGAAAAAACAGGTTACAATAAAATTATATAAGTTATACAAGTTATTTCAAAACATAAAGTTAGCTACAGTACAGGTAGGTATATAACAACATGTGTAGGGTAATAAAATATATATAATTACAGAATATAGAGGAGTATGAAGCTACTTACAATGTTACTGGTGGATATGAATAGACTAACAATTCTAGTACACAACTAACCTAGGGGAGTGAGTTTAAACAGACAGTTAACAAGGGTTAGTGGGGAAAAACTCTATTTCTTAAAAATAAAGTTAAAAGGACTGTGTGGGTATTCCCAAAGATGCAGGTACAAAAATATTTCAGTGTAATATACCAATAAATGGAAGAATCGTTTGTATGATGTATATAAATGTAAATGTATATTATTGGTCTGAATGTATTAAGTTGGAATAACAGGTGTTAAGATTTAAAACGTCTGATTTTTTGTTTATTGCGCGGTTTTTTAAATTTTTCTATGGTTATCATTTCTTTAATATTTCTTTTAAAATTATTTTGTTCATAGTGAATAATTTTGGGGAAATCAAATTTAAAAGTATGTTTTGTTTGCCTGTAATGTGTGGTGAGAGCTGTTTGGTCAGGTTTGATCGGGTTTTTATTTATAGACGTGCAACTGTCTTTATGTTGATACACTCGTCGTTTAAGATATTGTTCCGATGTACCAAAATAAGACTTGCCACAACTATCTTCACACGGAATTTCAAAAACAATATTAGACTGTAAGTCTAACTTATCCGTATCTTTGGTTTTGGTGAATAATTGAATAATTTATTAATGGTGGAGATATTTTTGAATGTGACCGTGTAGTCAGTTTTATGGTTATTTGTGAGTGTTTTCCTGAGCCTTTCTGATAGTGTTTGTATATATGGGATGCTGTAATATCTTTTATTCATATTTTCTTGTAGTTTCTGTTGAGTATTTGTTTGTTTGAGTAAGTTACAAATGAGTCTATGTGGATATCCATTTATTAAAAAAAGGTCTACTACTTTATTTTCCGCGGTTTGTTTATATATTTTTTTGTTTATAATTTTTTTTTTGCACCATTAATAAATTATTTAGCAAAACCAAAGATACGGATAAGTTAGAGTTACAGTCTAATATTGTTTATGAAATTCCGTGAGAAGATAGTTGTGGCAAGTCTTATACTATATATATATATATATATATATATATATATATATATTTTTTTTTTTTTTTTTTTTCTCCAATTTCATATGAAGTTTAAGTTAATTTTTTTCTAATATGTAGAGACAAATTCGGATGAATTCGCAAGGTTTATTATTATTATTTTTTTTTTTTTTGCTGATAAATATTGCAAGAAATATGAACCAGGATTATTTAAAGAAAATGTATTTTAAAAAACAAAAAATCATCATAAAAAGTTATAAAATTAGTGTAATATTTATAGTGCTTGATTAAGTATTCATATTTATGCACATTGCATTCATGGGTACTGGTGCTGTCAATTGACACAAGGGTTTGAGTCAACATAATCTAGGTAAACACACAACATTGTGGGAAAACAACCACAATTGCTGGGAACGCCAGGGCCTCCTAATGGTGTTTGTTTTAGGTGGCGATATGATCATTAGGATCTGGTTGCTTCGTTAAATTAGCAAATTTGAGGATGCTGCAAAAAGGACCACTGGGTATACTCCTCAATAACATCGATTATGATAATTTCATAAATGAAATTTAATAATTTTGAATAGTAGAAACAGTAAAATCCGTCTTACTAACATTAATAACATGTGAAGCGCTAAATTTGAAAATAAAACATTTTTCAAAGTCGGTATACTACAGACTCACCTGAGGTGATATGTTGATGTAGAAGGAACAATAAAATTATCAAGTTGATGAAATATTTGCTAATTCTAGTAGAATTATTTATGGGTAGTGGAATTAATACATCACCAAGAAAGTAGCCAAGAAATTGAATATTTGAACATTGGAAATGATAAAATCGGTTCAAAACCAATCCAGATTTGTTTAAACGACGAAACATGCTGTATGATAATTTTTTGTGCATTATTTATTCACACCTATCTTAAAAACAAAGTGTATCAGAAATGAGGAAGAGTGATTTCCAGGGATATGATGCCCGAGCGCTTTGGGACTCTATATAACCCAAGGTATGTTGAGGGTTCAATTTCCCGATCGAGGTTGATTTTATTATTTTTTTGAAAGCCTTTATCATTTTTTTTTTTTAGAATGCATGATATTGCGATAATCACAGCTGTTTTGCTATCAAATTTAGTTTGGCTAGTTTACTACCTAATAAGTATTGATTGATTTTATTTCATGTGGAAAAATGATTCTCAGCCTTCCTCTCATTCTGGCTAGAATAGATTGATAACTTATAGGATAATCTGTTTTTTCTGCCCTGGTTGGAGTACATAAGAACATGAAGCACCAACTAACAAATAAACCCAGCGAAAAGCCTTCCTTGACATTCATTTACTCAAAAAATATAACACAATTAGATCACTAATCCACCTTCTTTTCAGTTCCTTTTTTGTGTAGTAGGTATATAGATATTATCCATTGCTTCTATTAGTGAGTTGCTACATCCCTTTAAAACCTGATGGTATTGTTTGTAAATCCGTGTATTGGATGTAAATCCGTATATATTCGCTGGCCTTTGGTATACACGATATGTTTTAGATTAATACGTTCAATAAATGGTAATAGGATGATAATAAATTCATGAGAAAAAAGAAAAGATGTTAAAGTGATATGATAAAAGAAAGATGTTAAAAGAAAGATGATCCTTATGAAATGCTGTTTTCAACGTGTGGTACTTCAACCATATACTTGCAAAATAAGGTCAAAACTACATTAATTTCCCTGGCGTATATCACTGATGTTTGGTTAAAGGGTTTAAGTGTTGGAATGTAAAGTTTACAAGACGATTTTCCAAAGGTTTGGAAACTCATTTCAAATCCTGCCTATTTCTTTATTCATGAATCACTACATCATAACGGACTTTTCATTGTGGTATAACACAAACATAAACAAAATATAATTGATTTTCGTTTTTATAAAACCATTATCATAAAAATGATGACCTAAGTCCTTTTGCCCGGACACCAGTGATATATTCGCAAGTATTTTACTAATTAATTTCTAAATCGTTTTTCCTAAATCACAATATTCCCCAAATTACTTGGCTCGCTATAAAGAAAAGGAAGGATGTTTCAGACATCAACTAGCCGTTTTATTTCTTTTAAAAACCTTATACCTCTAACCCCAAATTATTTATGCAGACTCCCCCCCTTAAAGCTCTACAAAAAGAGGTTGGCCGTAGGGTATATGAGACTCGATGTAAATCCCCCAAAGAAAACATCTCGTCTCAGACCCTGCATGAAAACGAAATAACACTGTCGTTCTTGTATACCCCTCCTTTGGGTAGAGACAAAATGATTTTTACGGTTCAGTGCTTTTTCCTATGTCCTGGGGATGGGAGGACACAATTTTAAACACAGCAATGAAAACACTGGGTAAATGTAAATGTTGCATACTGCTGAAAAATAATTATTTTAAAATAATATAGAAGATAGATCGAGTCACTAGAAGTCCCTTACTTACCACATAGTTTAGAAAGAAATAAGAAGAAAACACTTGTGTTTCAAAAGAATAGTATATTTGAAAAAAACACATTTCTAAAAAACAATTTGGACCAACACTGTATATCGTTGGAGTAACGGTTCCCCAATTATTTGCTATCACCATGAAGAGGATGCTGTAAAAAAAAAACAAATAAACAGACGGAATAATTCATCCTGTTCAGTCTTTGTCACAGAATAACATTTATAATATTTTACAGTATTCCACTACATCTATCCAGCTTCTATCATCCTCCTGGGATGCCTAGGCAGATTAAAACGAAACATATATCTCTGCAATTTAAATTGAAAAAAAAATCGACAGCTGCAAATATAAAATATGCAAATAAAGGCAATAGACTTTGTCTATAGTGATATATAACATTATAACAAAGCCCATCTAAATTTGGTTGATCTTGAGCTGTCTAACCTAAATTCTTCATTTATCGTAAACAGTAGGGCAGGATGAAATACGATGGTTCTCGAAGGAAACACGGAATAAGATGTTGAGAATGGGCAAAATATGGAAGAATAGGAACAATCAGATAATTAGGAAAAATGGATTAACAACACCAAGATTCTTCATAACATGTGATTAACCGATATTAGGATAAATGTTTTTATATATATATTTTTAAAATCTATCATAACACGATTTCACACTTTTCTGACACCTAAAATAGTGAAGTAATCTTGTTTTCCTGAAAAGGTTACAGCCCTGAAAAATTTACAAACTGGATAATAAGAACTGGTCCATGACCTTGCTTATGGAAATAACTTTTGTGCGTGATTAGGACTTTAAAAAGGCTTGAAAATAATGCTTGTGGGGTAGATTATGAAGAGAAAATTATGAAAAAATGAATGGTTGATAATGGCTGACTAATGCACATTAATCAAAGAACAGGCAGCGATATAGAGAATAGAAAAAAGACTAATCTAGTTGATTTAGTCAGAATAGAGAGAAATGAATGGGAGGAGTTATGCGAATATCCTAATAGGTAAGAGGTAGAAGCACCATCCAACCTCCAAGTTCGCTAAGCCTTAAAGTTGTCATCAGGTATTCATGCCTATTGTTCTCACCATGACTCGCGACTCATTACATCAGATTACGGAAATGTCCCCGTTTAGCCCAATGGCCCGGAACATTCCCTAGCCCTGTTAGGGTCATCCTGATCGGAAGAGCATCCGTTGGTGGAAGGTCTGCTACGGCGAGCTTCGCCGAAACAGCCTGAAAATAGTTGATGGGAAATTTTTTTGACAGGATGCTAATTTGCGAATGTTAATGAGCCCTGGGCCATTACTCACTGCCCTTCTCTGAATCTGTTATGGCCTCGCTTATGCCAGCCATTTTAAATTTCTATCGTGGACAATGAATGTTAGAGAGCTTGGAAAGATGATCTTGAAAAATCTGTTGTCTGGGAGATTGGTAGTTTTGTTAACAGTTATTTAAGAAGACCTTCTACTTGACTTCCAAAATATTCTTGGTCATGAACAAAATAAATAAATTGAAAAAAATTAATTGCTATACTTTAGTAATCTATCTACAATTTTCCTTTACTGAACATTTTTTAAATACTATAATCTAAACAACAAAAAAAAAGTCCATAATATTTAGAACGATTTTCAAACTAATATTGATGATTTCAAAACATGAATGATTGGAGTTCTATAAAAATTTAAAGGTTACATTGTTACATCAAAAGCAAAATAATTCTGATGATATTTTCTTCAAGTGAATGCTTCCTTCCTGGCTAAACTGGCATTGCAGAATTTATATATAGTTCCGAATATATAAGTATAAAACATCTGTTTAACGCTTATCGCTGAATATTTTTTTTTAATTACTTATATTTTACGAGTTTTCAACTGATGATATTTCTCTTAAACTCTGATTATATTAATACAACTTTTATTGCTTCATCTTGTATTCTCATTTCTTGTGAGGCCTTATTCCCCCAAATTAAACCCTCTCTCTTTGAGCCTTATTTGAACTCCAGCAGCAAATACCCTTTGTCAATTCCTAGCCACACAGATCTTTTGAAAACTATTTTAGAGCTTTTACTTTAACGAACTTTCCATGCTGATATTAAATTTACAAAACTATATGTGTAGAGTAATCAACAAGATGGATTTTAAAGTTATGTGTTCTTTTTTTATATATTTACTTTATTTAATATTTTTGTTATCTTTTTTTTTTTTTATGTAACATACGTTTCCTTTCGCTTTTAATAAAACTCTCCTAAATAATTATTACCTACACCATAAAATATTGAGATGTTTTTTCTTATTTGTGGACAGGATCAGGAATAATATAGACGAAAGCCCATGGTATACTACTGTTGTCATCAAATCTAACATTCTTTTGGAAAAGGTTTTGTTGTTAGTGGCCGGTTGAGACAACTTGTTGCTGACTTTAAAGCAGATCTTTAAAGTCACAACTGCAAGTGCGAATAAACGGAAAATTCAATTCTATGGTTTTCTAGTTTCGTATCACGCCCCTGCAGAAGTGGCAGAAGAAGATACATAGGATATCTCTTATAATAGTCTAGAAAATGCAGTTTCAGAATGAATTCCCTCGTTATGATTTAATAATAGTATTGGGTGAAAAAAAACAAAAAAAAAAAACGTGGTTGTTCTTCATGGTGAAAGTGTTTAAGTTAGATATTCATTTTAAATAACTATGCTTTAAAAGGAACGTCTTACTAAAACATATATTCACTTGGATGACAGATATAATATCCGTGCACTAATGACAAGGAAAGGTACTACTGATAATATGAAGTTTCATGGCATTCTGTTTAAAAAAATGTTGTAAGATAAAGGAGATAACTAAATTATTTTTACTAATACATTTCAATATACTTGAAATAAGAAGCTGGGATATTCAGATCCTGTTGTAATACTTAAAGTTTGCGGTTACTTTATAAGTGGCCTTGGGCAACTCAGCAGTCAATAATTGTTAAGATTTCAAGTTAGTTGTAAAACTGACTGTTACATGTTGTAAAACTGAGCGAGGAAATAGCAATACGAAGTCATAAACCGATCCCGTATGTAATCGATTTCGAAGCTCTTTAACAATTTTAAAACTACTTTTTTAAAAATATAGAGTATTTGAGTTGATAAGTTATTCAGCGAGGCTACTGATTATAGATTGAATTAATATATTCCAGTCTTTAAAAACACCAATGAAAACCGACGGAGTATAGGAGTTAGGTTTCATTCCAAAATATTGAGTAAAAATTCTAAATTTTTTAATTCATTTATACATACAGATGCCATTTATTTATGGCGTTATTGTTTTTGTATAATGAAAAAATACCCGTACTTATGCTAGTATACTCTTTGGATCCTACATTGTTTGCAAGTGTCTCTTCAGCATGATAATATTGGCACTATCGATGCTCAACTGTCAACTCTCATGTCTACATTATATATACTTAGTGTTCGTTCCCCAAATTAAAATTACACTGTTAATACTAATCAAATATAGATTAATATTCTATTTAAATTCATTAGCAGGCTATTCATTCATTGCTTTAAAATATTTGTATTTGTATAATTTGTAGTTGTAAAACAGAAATGTCAAAATTTCAGTTTAGATCTGTACTTTCCCCTATCCCAATTATGAGACCTTTAATAAAATCATTTCCTATTCTTAACTCTTTATCCAATTTGCCGACCTCACTGTAGTATCCTAGATCCCATCCTCTGCACGGTTTATACAGCTGACATCTCTACAATTCCTAGTACCGGCCTCACCTCGTACCTATGTGTCATCAGTAAATAATGCTTTAATTGCATCTCAATTATTCCAATCTCATATCACAAACCTTCAAGAATAGTGTCAAAATTGGAGAAACTAAATAAGTCTAAAATAAATTTCATCAAATAACGTTTACCCTTCGCCGTAAACCCCGTTGAAGAGATCCGCTATCTAGGATTCCAACTGGCCAAACGTTTAACTTTGAATCGACATTAATGGCATATAAGGAAACTGCTCGTCGTTTTGAAGTTCTTCAACATATTCTAGACAAACGTTTAAAGCTTCCGATTTACTACAATAGACTCATTTACATGACAGTTTTAAGACCTGTTTTGACATATTGAGTTGAACTTTGGGTTCCACTAAACCATCCAATTCATCTCATATCCAATCCTTAAAAACCAAAATCCTTCAAAAAGTCATTGCTTCATCACAAAGAAACGTTTCATATATTGCTAATATAGACCAAACCAGATACCTATCGTTCCATAGTAAACTCCACAAGCATTCATATTCACTAGTCTCTGAGCTTCCCATTTAATACTCGACAACCCTTGAGGAGTCTGAAAAGAAGATGGCCTCGGGATTTTCTAATATAGAACTTTTTTTGTAGTAGTACCAGTGAGTAGTTGGTTCACAAACATTGGCATGCTATTATGAAAACTGTAAACACATTCACTGGATGGACTTTTTCTTAATTAATACAGTTGTAAATTAATAATTGTAAAAAAAAAAAAAAATGTAAGAAAGATCTGTACTTAGTAACAGCGAACCTGTATTGATTATGAGTGGGCACAAGGTTGAAGATATTTTATGATCAGAGAAGATCCCGAGCGGAGTTCTTTATCACAAAAGAAAATTGATTTTATCTGATCCTGTTGTACCGCTACTCGTTTAATGAGGGTAAGCTGAAACTCCCTTCAGTGTCTTCTTAAGACCACTGTGTGGGTATCATTACATTCTATGTCGAAAAACAAAAAAATAAGGAAAAAATTCACAAGACAAAGAATATTTTTTTTGACATGAAAAGCTTATTAACAGGTGAATTAAATCTATATTCAATAAAAATGAAATTTAATCCAAACCTTCGAAAGAAGATTGTGTAGAACCAAAGTTGAAAAATATTATAATTAATTGAAGTGCGTTTGGTTCGAAGAGGGTATGTAAAACAAAAGGAAAATCGAAACTGAGATTTCATAACCATCAGTTAGTTTGTCCATGTACTATATTACTTAATGTGGTATCATAGAAGCTAGTAAGAGGATTTTCATGCGTCTTGGAGTTTAAGAACCCGTTCCCATCGAGAAAGAATACAGGCTTTGTTATTTACTTTTGCGATTTATTCAGAATTGTGGTTACCGGGCCTACCATCTTCTAGTCCTAACACCCTTTAAATATTATTTATTCAGGCTGCGACAACCTAAACTCTTCCATAACCACCTTTATTTCTTAAAATAATTAAAAAAGGTTACCTTAAAAAAGACTTGAGGGGCTGCAATACAATGAAATCACAGCTATTTAAGTTTCAAAAGAATAACGTAGTCGAAAAATCCAGAAAAATGGATAATCAAACAGAGTTCATCTAGTTGCCGGAAGATAAAACAAATGTTTACCTTCATTAAACAGGGAACTAGTTAAGAACAATAATTTCCTCTCCTTCGTTAACAGCTGAATGAAAATTATCTGAGGAAGTCAACGATTTTTAAGAATACTTATTACTGATGTCTTCTTTTTTGACAGTATAATTTTATATACATTTTAATTACTTTATTACTATCAATATATATGCTGATTTCTAAAATAATATATATGTATATATATATATATATATATATATATATATATATATATATATATATATATATACATACATATATTTTCCAATTAATGTACATATAGTTATAGTTTCCATTCTTTATATATTTTTTCTTTTTTCTTCATGGTTATTTTTTTATTATGTCTTCTTCTTATGTTAATATAATTATTAAAATTCTTTATGCAATTGAATCTACTATTTACTGTATTTACATGTCTCAAGTTTTTTATGTATAAATTGCTTTGTATTAAATTACATAAGTCAGACTATTGTACTACTTTGTTACACATTTTTTGTTTTTCTTAGGGGACAATATGTCTCAGAATAAAGATAAGATTTTCATTCTATTTTACATTAAGAAGTGGTTAAGTCAATTTTTTTTCGCAATTACTCTAAAAATACCTTTTACACAAAACAGATACTTGGGACCTTCTTTTAAAAGTTTTTTTCGTTGAAACTGGCCACTCTGATAGCCAGTCGTATGGTACTAATCAGATGATCTGATGGACTTCATCAGGAGTTTGAAAAGTGTTTTCCAGAAAAACATGGCTGTTCAATATTTTGAACTGGTCAAAGTAATTAGTCGGCCCATTTATCATTAACAATAAAGAACATTGATTATTCTAAAATGGAATAGAGTCCACTAGGTACGAGTCGTACAATCTACACCTACTAATGGTACTATATCTGCATGGAATGTTATTTATCGGATTTTTCCTGAAATTCTATTTCTCTGGTTAATTTTATATGCATGATAAATATCCCTAATTAGAAGTAATAAAAATTAGACTGGTTTATTCGAATGTAAAAAAATTATACGAAACTGAAACATTCTCATCTAATATGGATTAAGGTTAATTCTTAATGAGCGGTTTGGGCAGCCGCCCATTCAAGTATGTATTTAGCGGGTTAGGAGAATGCTAATGTTGGAGGTATCTCTGCTTCGGTATTCTCTCCTATCTCTGTATTCTCTTTGATAAAACTCTCCTGGGGCTCGGTCCAACCAAAAAAAGCTTCTTTCATCTCATACCCAATTTTCTTCTCTCTCTTATTTCCTTCAGAATCGGGGACTTCGGAATGTTTCTCCAAACATTTCTGTTTCAACGGTATTATTCTATTTTTTTATTTATTTATGGATATTTGCCGCTGTATACAGTATACAGTCAATGTCTGAAAACGATTGAAATGGCTGGCCAATAACTAGTAAAGAACGAAACTATGATAAATGTTCTACATTAGAAGGTCACGAGGCCATCTTCTTTTCGGGAGACGCCTAGGGTTATCGTGAACGGAGTGGGAAGCAAGCAGAAAGACTAGCGGATTTGAATGGTGATGTAGTTTATTATGAAAATGTAGGTATTTGGTTTGTCAAATCAGCAACATAGAGGACGTTTAAAATGTTATGGATTAGTTTATTTGCGATATGATAAATGAGGTTTTTACAAATTATTTTGGTTGTAAGAATTTAAAGGTTTAATAAATCTCCGAAGCTCAACTCCGTATGTCCAAATGAGTTAAATTACTGTCAAGTGAATAAGTCTTATTTAATTAATCGGGTGTTTTGAATGTTTGTTGAGTAAATGTTGGAGTAGTCGAAAACGAAGTTTTTTGTGTAAGTCTTGTATTTGGGTTCCAAGTAATACCTTTGTCCAGATGAAGTCCTAGGTAGTGGATCTGTACGACAGGAACTATTAAAGGATTTTATAAGAGAAGGAGTCTTAGGTTTCCGAACGGTAAAGATTATTTAACGATATTTATTTGGATATTTTTTTTTTCACTTTTATTTTTGAATCCACACCTGTCAAGAAAAAGAAAATTGACAATCAGCGGATGAGCTGAAATGATGATATTAACATAATTGGCATGTTAGGCATGAGGAGAGATAATGCCCAGTGGCACACCTTCCTTGTCTTTGGTTTACTTCTATAAAAGTAAGTCTCTCATCCAGTTTCTTTTCAGTCTCCTCCTGGTATTCTCCGGCATGAGCGATGTGGCTATACTATCGATGGATTTGTTTGGGTGCCCCTTTAATTTTTCATGGAACAGTCGGTAGTGGGTCCGTATGTATTCAATAACTGTTGGTATTTGTAAGTCGGTGTGTATAGTTTTATTGTTAACGTACCAAGTTGACGCTTGCTAACTATCTACCTACTTAATCAAAAATTACCGTTGCATTGCTGGATTCAGTTCAGGAATAATTGAGATTCCTTAAATTCAAATTTCACTTTCCATGAATATAACATTAGGTTCTATTGTATATACAAAACTAATCATTGTACCAAAGATTTTTCTATATAATTTTATTTTATTTTTTTCTTATTTAATTTTATCTTCTCTAATTTGTAGAATGTTATCTTATTTTCTTTTCCGTTTATTTAAATATCATCTATGTACATACTGTTCATTAATGTATTATTGTCTTTGTTTTTTTATCTCATTACGTCTCTAACCAGACTTAATTTAGTTAATACTTGTACATATCTGTTATTCTTAGGGGACATTGTCCCAGAATAAAATTATGTTTCTATTCTATTCTATTCTATTCTACCATGGTGCTTGTGTTATTAGTCTTAATGTCTTGGATTGAAAAGTTTGTAATCTTTTTATGTGTGTCTGTTTAGCAGATCCATAAATTTGTGATGCGTAGGTCCATAAAGGTTTTAGTAGATGTGTGTAGGTCATTAATTTTTGTCTTGTATGTAGTTTTGATTTTTTCCTGAAAAGTGAGTACATCAGTTTCAGTCTCATATTTAATGATGTCCGTTTCTTCTTAATATGTTGGCCCCAAGTCATTCTCCTATCGAATGTAAGTCCTAAATATTGTATTTTGTCCGTATGTGGAATTGGGATATTGTCAATGTAAACAGGAGGACATGTTTCGTGTCTTAGAGTAAACGTAATGTGTTGGGACTTATGGTGATTTAGTCGTGTCTTCCAAAGTTTACCCCTATCTTGTATATCTTGTATTGCAAATTCAATGATGCCTGTATGGGATTTTGGTGTCTAGTAATTATAGCTGTGTCGTCTGCGTATGTGGCTGTAAGAGTCTCGGAACTTTGAGGAATGTCATGTGTGTATAGTATATATAATAGTGGTGCTAGTATCGATCCCTGAGGTACACCTGCCAGAATTGGGTGAATAGATGAAATCCCTGAACCATATCGAACAGAGAAAAATCTGTCAGGGAGGAAAGACTGTAGAATAAGATAATAGGTAGATGGTAGATTAGTCTTAAGCTTGAAGAGAAGCCCCTGGTGCCAGACTTTGTCAAACGCTTGAGTGACATCCAGAAACACTCCGGTTGCATATAATTTCTGTTCTAGTGCCGTCGAAATGTAGTCAGTCACTCTGTGTAACTGTTGAGTGGTTGAGTGTAATTTTCTAAATCCAAATTGATGGTCGGGAATTATTTTGTTGTCAGTTAGTATGTCTAACAATCTTGGATACAGTAATTTTTCGAATAGTTTGGAACATGTAGTAAGTAAACTTATTGGTCTGTAAGACGAAGGGCTGCTTATGTCTTTGTCTGGTTTTTTGATCATGGTTATATGAGAATATTTCCACTGTATGGGGAATTTTGTTTTCCTAAGTATTGAATTGTAGATTGTCGTGAGGAACACTAGAGCCTTTCTAGGCATTCGCCGGAGCACCTCAGCATTAATTAAGTTATGTCCAGGGGATTTTCTTCTTGGTAATTGCCTTATTTGTTCTGCAACTTGTGAGGGTTTGAAGGAAGGCGGTGGTGGAGTGAGTTGTAAAGGTGTATCTAATGTGTTTTGTACAAAAGTGTCGTGTTCCAATATTGTGAAGTTAGTATGTGGTTTAAAAACAGAAGAAAGATAGATAGCGAAAAGTTCAGATTTTTCCTCATCCGATACAGCCCAAGATCCATCCTCATTTAGAAGAGGAGCTGACACGTCACGATGTTTTAGGAGATTTCTTGTATGCCTCCACAAACTTCCATCGTCAGCTGAAAGTTTGTTCATGTAATTTTCATAATTTGTGTTTTTAAATTTGTTAATTTGCCTTTTGAGCTCATTGTTTAGTTGGTTAAACGTTCTTCTGTCCGATGGAAGTCTGATAGTCTGCCATATTTTACGGGCCCTTCTCTTTGCTCGGATTAACTCACTAATGTACATTGGATAATTATGTAAGTTCTCTGGTTTTGAAGGCTTAGGTACAGACGAGAACCATGCGGCATCTTGCATATTTTGAGTAAATCTTTCCACTGCTTCTTCTAGTTCTTCTTGGTTTTTGATCGAGACTGGAACAGAGAGATTGGTGTTCAAATAATTTCTGAACGAATCCCAGTCCATATAACCTCTTATTAGTGTGGGTCTTTTTTGCGCTTCAGATGGCTCTTCGAAGAGAACCATATGTACAAGAGAATGGTCAGAGCAAAGATCAGGGCTAGTATTGATGGTATGTCGTACGGTTCTTAGTCCTTTAGTGATGAAAAAGTCTAGTAAGTCAGGAGTTTTCCGTCTAGAAGTAGGCCAATAAGTCGGTGAATTTGGGGTTATAGTGTCTAAGGAAAGTTCGTGGAGGGCATGTAAAAGATTTCTGCCTCTTGGAGTACACAACCTCGAGCCCCAAGCTTGATGCTTAGCATTATAATCGCCGCCTGCGATGAAGCATCTTCCTAACCGCTTGAAGAAATCCGAAAACATAGAAGATGTCAGTGTGTACCTGGGGGGACAGTAAATCGCAGCGAATGTGATTGTATGATGTTTGGTATATAATGTAATTCCTGTGGATTGAATATGTGGTGTAATGGGTAAGTCTATAGCGTTGTGTTTAAGATTAGTCCTGATAATTATAGCTGTACCTCCGAGTGCAGTTTTGTCAGGGTGGTCAGTTCTGTAAATAGTGTAGTCAGGAATGTAAATTTTTGATTGTGGTGTAAGGTGAGTTTCAGTTATCAGTGCTAAATCAATTCTTTTTTCGTGTAAGTAAAAGTCTAGTTCAGTGCAGTGTTGTTTAAGTCCGTTAGCGTTCCATAGGATTATGGATAGGGAGCCAACTGTCAAGTTACTGCTGTGGGCCATAAATAGAACACAAGGCTTGTGTAGCTTAGGATAGCTGTTGAAGGAGACTGAAAAGAGGCTGGATTAAGTTATTTATTCCATGAATCATGGTATATAAATTATTATCAACTGGAGGTGTAGGCTGGGTAATACCCCTCCTCATACCTGTACAGGTTTGCTGGTGCTGATGGATGACGACCGGAGCTGGTTGAGGTAGTGGCATAGGTTGATTAGGTCCGGGAATCGTCTCTGGTTCCGAGCGGTGATGGCGCTGCCTTAGTGGAGGGAACTCATGTGTTCTCGGAGGTTCTTGAGTAGGCCTAGTAGTGTTGATTGAAGAACGCTGATTTCTCAAACTCCGTTGAGCCCTGAGGTCTCTCAGCGTCTGACACCCTCTGTAATTGGCTGGGTGTTGACCACCACAATTTGCACATGTTGCGGGAGTGTCTCTGGTTTTGGTGCAGGAGCTGGTTTCGTGGAATTCACAACATCGCACGCATCTTGGTCGGTGATTACAGTATGTTTTAGTGTGCCCATATTGTTGACACCTAATGCATTGGGGAATGCTTCTCTTTTTGCGTGGTTCTTCTATTTTAATTCTTGTGTAATACATGTATTCAGTATTAAATATTTCTCCTCTAAATGTATTTTTTGTTATATCCACAAAGAACATAGGTAGTGGCTTTTTGAATCTTAAAATCACATTGACTATGTTTGTGGCTTCATAACCTAATTATTTTAATTCATCTTTGATTATGTTCAAAGTTGTCGCGTGGTGTAGGTTTTTTTATGACGATTCTAGGGCATCTTTCCTGAGGAAGCTGAAAAGTATGAAAATCCGCTCCTTCTGATCGAAGGCACGTGTTAAGTTTTCGGTATGTATCTGGTGTAGCTGGATCACAGTCACACCTTTAGGTGTTGACTTAGTGTCGAATGTTTTGGGACCAGCTACCTTTTCTAAGACTGAGATGAGGGGAGGAAAGTTTTCAACCCCGTTTATAAAAATTGGTGGGATTCTGTCATTTTGAGCGGGCGTACTTATATTTACTGATTCTAGGTTAGGATTTTGAGTGAGAGCCTGAAAACTATTGAAAGTTGGGATGGGGACTGTTTTATCTATACGTTTTGGTTTTCGTGGCTCACTATCTGCATCAATAGGTCTTTTTCGACTTACCACTAGTTGCCATGAGCCGTTACAATCCCCAGTATCACTGTTTGTAGCCACCATATCACTTGCCTGTTTTTCAAGAGACTAAGCCATTTCTGGCTCTGGAGCCCACTCTGTTAAAATTGTCTGGTTTCTAAACTAACAGTTACACTATTTGTTTACAAACTAAAAACATGTATTTCACTAAAAAATAATACTTTTTAAAGAGACAAAAAAGTTACACTTTACATAGTTAGGTTATCACCATATATGCCAAGTCGTTCTTTGGATATTTTAACTCTCCAATTTTGACGCTATTCATGAAGATTTGTGATATCACACTAAAATTATTGATATTCCATAAAATAATCATTATTTAATCATAACACTCATGTATCATCAGCATACATAGTGAGGACGGTGCTAGGATGAGTCGGGATGGAGCTCTATGCTGCCTTGAGGAACACCAGCAGATAAGCTAAAGAGCGGAGAATAGGTATGTTTATGATTTTACTAGGAAGGTTCTATGAATGAGATCATCATCATCACTACAGGCGCTACAATCCGATACGAGTTTTCGCCGCATCAAGAAGTTCTATTCATCTCTGTCTTGCCCCAGCGTCTGCCAAGCTCTGGTGTTCAGGAGCTTCAATGCCTCGGTTTCATCCTGATCTGCTCATAGATAGGCGTGTCGCCGTCTATTCTTGCGACATGCCCTGCTAATCGTATCCTTGAGAGTCCTGTAAATTGCACCACATTTGGTTCCTGGAAATGTCGGTAAAACTCTGAATTGTGTCTCAGCCTGAACTGGGTACAAACCATCCTTTATAGATACAGACATATTTCTTAGGATATTGCCTGCACAAATTAGGGACACTGGATATACAAAACTATTAACACATTGTAGGGCCATCACTGCTGAAATAGGGACGAATAATACGAAAGTATGTAAAATATAGGAATTTACGGAGATTGTAAAACAGTCCTTGGTACCTGACTCGGTTAAAAGCATGTTCTAAGCCGAGAAAGGCTCCTGTGCAGTCCGTCCTTATTCAGATATGTTGGTTTCTTTGCATCATCCTCTAATTATCTCTAATAATAATTCTTAAAAATACAAGGTCTAATTTATTGAATATTGTTTAAAATTAATTAATTATATTACTTTATTGTCTGATGATAAAACATAACTTTAGTGTCGAGAAAGTATAACGGATTTGATACATTTAGTCCTAAAATTTCATACTATTTAGTTAAAAAAATATACCTAATTTTATTTTATTATATCTAAATGTTTTGCTTTTACCATTTTTAATTTGATCTGTAATAAGCAGTTGTGCTGCCAAAATCCTCACGTAGCACAGTAATCTGCAAGTTATCCTGATAGTTAATTTGCCCTATTTCTAGTTAGCGTCTAATTAGGAAGCAGCTTTCCTACATTCACTTCCGAAAGTATACTTTCTATTCTATTTCCAACTTAATTTTTCATCGTATGATAGTTTACTACGTCTGCTTATATCCGCTCTGATTACTAATTCTTAAAAAATTAAAACTTTTGATTAAAAATTGTTATAATTTGATTAAAATTACAAAGGAACATTGGGGTTTGATGAAACGAAGTTTCAGAAGTTATATTTCTGAGGAGGATTCACAATCATATTTAGCCTGGGCAAGTTTTCCAGAAGTGATTTAATCCCTAGAATTTTAACTCAGAGCAAATTGGAGGAAAGTTTTTTACTAGTCATAATTTGTTTGCTATTTATTCTTTTTTTTTTTTGTGGTTTACAATTAATTCGAGGTTAGCTCGTTCCGATTTTTAAAATATATTCCATAGGGATAGAATGAAAGTTGTATTATTCTAAAAATAAAATT
Source organism: Euschistus heros (assembly GCA_003667255.2). NCBI lineage: Eukaryota > Metazoa > Arthropoda > Insecta > Hemiptera > Pentatomidae > Euschistus > Euschistus heros. The sequence goes on from RCWM02000313.1 coordinate 777,330, forward strand.
CTGAATAGAGAGGATTGTCTAAGGACTGATCTAAAACAAATGTATAGTTTTATTGAATTGTATGCATTTCGTATGTAAAAATCTTTTTTTTTTTTTTTTTTTTTTTTTTTTTTTATATTAATAACAATTTATTGAAATTTACAACTGTACAAAATTTATACATCAGGTAAATGTGCTGTTAACTATTACAATATCGTGACAAAACATGAAAAGTACTACCCATCAGTAGCACTTTAATAAAAATTCTACACTAGAAGGTCTCTGGGCCATCTTCTTTTCAGACGCCTCGGAGAATTATCAGGAATAGTGTGGGAAGCAAATTGAGAATTTAGGGGATTTGAGTGATTATGGAGCTTACTATGAAAGGATAGATATCTGGTTTGGGCTAAATCTGCAACATATGGAACATTAAGATCTTTATGGATAAGTTTATTGGTGACAAAGTAAGGTGCCTTGAGGATTTTTCGAACTATTTTGGATTGTAAGGATTGGATACGAGATGAATTGGATGGTTTATTGGAGCCCAATGTAAAAATCATTTATCTATAATGTGCAAATCAGTAAATCAGCCGTTTGATAACAAATAGGTTTTAACCATTTTTAGTAATCTTGTTGGGACCCTATAGCTACTGGGTGGATGATAAAATATTTTAATATGCCCTTGGGCCATCAACAATCGTAATTTAATACCCTGGAAGATATTTAACTATTCATAAACTGAAAGATTAGACATATTTGTTTCTATAATCACTGAAAGATACTGGTTTCATATACTTTCGTCGCAGGTAATTCATTTAGCAGTAAAAGATACAGACACGATAGTGTCTATTTTATCATTTTTATAATTTTATTAAATTTATATTTAATTTATCAGTATATAAAGTAATTCAAATTAGCTAGAAATAAATTATTTAATAAAATCATAGTTCTGTCCCCCAACGTTGGCAAATATTTGTAAAAATGTGTAAACAAATTAACAAAGTTTTTAGTTTTTCTTTTTTAGTTCTTAGGTTAGGCCTATTTAAATAATAGATGATATCCACTATCTGAGTATAAATTTATAAAATTAAAAATTAAAAATTTTACTCATTAATTACTTGAAATATAACTGAATTACACTACAAAGAGAACAAGTAAAATATTATATTATAAAACCTAAAATAACAAGAAAATAAGAGGTTAGGAAAACAAATAAATTAAGGCTTTGATTTCTTTGTGTCTCGGAACCTTACAAAAAATTTGGTAAAAAATGACTCATTTTCTACAAAAAATTGAGTTGGTTAAAATGTTTTGGGTTTTAAAATCCGTTTATTTACTAATCAATAAATAGATTTCCCAAGTTATATTTCAAAGCTAAATGAAATCATCATCTCCTGTGTGACTTTAAACCTGAAAAATTTATTATATATATATATATATATATATATATATATATATATATATATATATATATATATATATATATAAACGAACGTTACTAAGAATATGTGTTTATAAATATTAACAATTATTTGTTGTTAAAATATACTTAAAAAATGTAATGAACTTTTAACTGGTAAATGTGGATTATCTTGCTGAGTATATATGTTTTTGATAATATAATTCAATCCATTTTGTAATGAACCAAAAAATTAGTACCGCTACAGTATTGTTTCTGTTCAGCCGTCTGGGAAAGCCTCTTGAAAAGAAGGAACCTGTTGCTCCGGATTTAAGTTAATGTTATCTCTCTGGTTGATGGGTTGAGTGTTTAGGGTGAGTTATCTGCTGCTTGACCTTCACCAGGGGTCTGCCTGTGCCTAACCTCAGCCGGGGTTGATCTACCTCCCTCAATCATTGAGTGCTCTATGTTACTCTTCACATCATGAAGTCAGCCAGCTACAGAGGCAATCAATCAATTAGAGATTGGAGAGTACAATAATTAAGACTCCTCAGTTGTTTCAAAACTAAAAAGTATTAACGTACGTAACATAAAAAACACGAAAGGAGACCGCTGACACAATTTTGCCAATTTTGTAATTAGGATAAAATATTATTTATCTGCTACTACTATATGGCTTTATGACTCAGTAGTTGAGCCTTAGCCTGCTCAATTATTCTTCTTTCTTTAAGTTCCTTGTTTATATATACCTCCGTATATTTTCCGAAGACCGTTTCTTTTGCTACTTTATATCTAACATTTTGGTATATCCTTTATTTAACGTCATTAATATCCTTTACGTTTGTATTTAGGAGCCAATATATTAGTTGATCTTATTATTTTTTACGTACTTCTCTAGTTTTAGGTTTTTGTCATTAGTGGATAGCGTAGACAATGTCTTGGAAGCCACATTAATGGGAAACTTATGCTAGAGATTAGTATTTTATTAATTCTGTTCTATGCCTTGTTCAATATTATCTAGTCGCGAACCACCTAAGCCATGGGCTGGAGCGCGACCTATATAAGGAGAGATAAGGGAATATGGTATCCAGTTCGGCCTCCATCAGTGCCACTAACACGATTTGCCAGCTCCTTCCTCCTCTGTCTGGCTCCGCTCGTGTATGATATTTCTTACACTCCAGTGATTGTAATTTACTTTGTCAATTGAGTGATATTGCACTTTCAGCTTTTTCTTAATAATAATTGATATTTAAAATTAATTACACGGATATATGTAGGAAAGATTTGCTAAGATAATTTTATAAGTACTTCCACCCTTAAGGAAGATATTTTTACATTTGCGTGTTGAAGGAGGGGAAAAGGAAGGCCCAAGTGTTGTGCCCTCTGCACCAACGTTATATGAAAGGATCATTGCTTATATAATTTATAATTTGGGTATAAATGTATAAGCCTGTCAGAAGAATTCCCAGTATTATACATTTAGTTTAAGGATATCTGAGAGCTGAACGAGTACTTCTCAATCCTACCTTGCACAGATCATTTTTTTGATGCTGTATAAAGGCGAGATACTTGTAGCTTAATTGCCTGTCCCTTTGAGAACAACTCTCCAGTACCCTTTTTATCAGTGTACATTTGAACACTCTTGAACAAGAGACAGAGAAACATCGGTTTAGATCCACAACCTCGGCTGGCCGTTTTACTGAAGGTACCTACTGCTTCAGAGGAAACGTTTTAAAAATATTTTAACAGATCAATAACAACTTACATCTCAAAACATTATTTATTTCTTCATATAAAGCCTTAGGTCATGACTTGACGATCCAAATAATTCATTTCGTATCCAATTCTCCTTACATAATAATCCATTTTTCTACCATAATCCATCCTTACTTAAATAATCCATTAATTTTTTTTTTATTTTTTTATTTTTTAAACAAAAGGTATAAATATGATAGATTTATTCAAATATTTAATGTTAATGAAAAAAAAAAAAGATTTAAAAGGCGTCTATTTAAATCTGATTTTTCCCGAGGAGTATAGATCTCGCTTTGACAGGATCTTCATCGGACTGGAAAACCGATAGTGTCTTCCACAACTACCAAACTCCAGCACAAGTTTCAAACTTCAAAATTAATCTGATATTAACTGTTGTCAAGTAATTTTGAAGAGGAAGAGGGTTATTTATCCACAACAGATTATCAAGGGGCATTTTATTATGTTATTATTAAGTGACTAAATTATATTATTATAGATTTATTATTATTAAATTATTCCTAGCCGACTATCAATTATTTTTGTTTTTTTTGTTGTATTGCTTTTGTTTTTCTTGTTATTTTACTTTTTGTTGTTTAACTGCTCAATTTTAACAATGTAATATGTTACTATGATATCCCGCAATGGGTTGTCATTTGTTTTAAGAGATTGTGAATTTTAAATTAAATTCATTAAACGTCTGGTAGATTTAATGTTTTAATGTATTATTTTTATTGTCATTTAAATTGAAGATGAGTAAATAAATCCCATTTTTTAAAAATTAATGGGGTGTATAAAAAAAAAAAAAACCCGTTTCTTAAACAAATATTTGTATTATTATTTCTTTGATATAAAATACCATTAATACTTAAAGTATAGTCCATTGTTATCTACCGTCATTACCCATCTGCTAGCCAATTGATCGATGCCACGCTGATACCATTCCTTGGGATGGCTGTCAAAGAACTCTTGGACAGCATTTTCGACTTCCGCAAAATTATCAAATTTTTTCCCTTGAAGAAAATGGGCCATGGATCGAAACAAGTAGTAATCCGAAGGTGCGAGGTCTGGACTACAAGGTGGATGGGGCAGGAGTTCAAACCCATGAAGTTCTGTAAACTTTTCTGCTGAATGTTGAGGAGCGGCGACTAACAGTATCTTTCGACACACCACACTCCCTGGCAAGTTCGCGAGTACTTGTGGACGGATTTGACTCAACAGCTTCTTTCAGAACCTCATCAATATCCATTAATGGCCTCCCAGAGCCCTACTTCCTTTCCAACGTCGTATCTCCACTTCTAAATTTTTCAAACCAACGCCGAGCAGTGCGCTCTGCAAGGACACCTTCCCCTTCATATTTAATAATTTCACGAGTTGCTTCAGCGGCTGTGACATTTTTTTTCCTGTAATGCCTTAAAGTTACGAGACTTTGGTAGGATACTGTCATGTTTCTTCTTGGAAATGAATAACTGAATTAAGGTTTTTTTTTAAGAAGTCCAGTGTTAGTAAACAAGCTTAGAGAATGCTCTAAAGGGATTATTAAGTATTGGTAAATAATAAATAGCATTAAGATATTTACAGACTTTTGAACTCTGGAATTTGATAAAACGGTCATTTTTTTTTATACGCCCTATTATCTTACGATCTCACAAAATTCCAGATAAATACGTAAAATGCAAGCATAATTCCCTGAATTCTCCAATGATACAAAATCAGCTATAATTCCAGGTTTTCAAGGAATTACAGTCTGGTGGCCACCCTGTATTTGTATATATTGTATGAATGAATAAACCATTATCTCTATTTCTTATTGCCCTTCACTGAGGCAGATTGTAATCTATAATAATAAATGATGCAGATTAAATAAATAAATAAATATACATAAGGCTAGTATAGAAGTTAAATTAGTTACTTTTGCTTCACAGTTCAAATAGGCTTTGAGAACATTAAAAAAAATTGAACCACAGAGAACATTCTGAAGCGAAAAACAAAATAACTGATCCGCTTATGAGCCCGGAACAGTCAGTTGAAGGGTTGTTGAAACAAGAGGGGAGTCGGTTGTCAGATTGCGCTCATCTAGAGCCTTCAACCAGAATATAATTCCATTGTTAAAAATGAATATGCTTATTACAAACAATTTTAAATAATTTCTCAAATAGTTCATATTATTAGATGTCTCCGTGATCTTCTAATATAAAACTTTTATTGGAGTGCCAATGAGGTAGTTAAAAAGTCATTGGTGGGTCATCATCACTCACATTTACATGATGTTTTTAGTTTATGGTTGTAAAGTCTATAAATAAATATTAAAATAATAAATTTATTTTATTTTTATTTTCAGGTCATAATTATTTGTATCCGAAATTTAGTCGATATCAATTGTTGGCTTGCCATCTGTTTTCGTTAATTCATAAAATATTTTTGAAATTACTTTAACGGTTAACATTATTTCTTCAACTAACAAGGGGACGTTTGCAGTTGTAACTCACAGATTTGAATGCCGATTTTTGTGTGGCTAGTAGGGACCTATAACAGTGCAAAACTAGAGTTATAGCCGCCAATGGGCATTAGGAGCCGAGTAAAAAAATAAAATATGAAAATAACGTTTTATTTTTTTTCTCAGCTCTAAGTCAAGATAGAGAAATGATTCTTTCACATTTAATTGTAGTTGTGTATGCTATTTTAAATAAAAATACTTTCGTTATGCTCAAAACACTACCCGGCTTTAGAGTGCTCAAAACCTCCAAAAAAATGACAAAATTCCAACGAAATCCGCTGTAAATCAGTGGAAACTTTTATTCATGTACAGCGCACCATAAAACCCTTATATGTAAAATTTTATCAAAATCAAAAAATACTGATTTTTTACCCCTTTCGAGGAGGTTAAAAATTGAATTTGGCCGGAGGTCGCAGGATTTCCCCTTATTGAAATATCTCAAGTTATAGCTGACCTTGGATTTTTTTCATTTTTTTTATCCACTAAAATCTTGAGTAAATCCAATGTAATACGCATGGATAAAAAGCAGAATGTATGCTGATTCTAGTGATGCTATTATTGCTGTAATCGGTTGAACACAGCAGTTGTTATGACCGGTAGAAAATGTTGATGAAATCTCAACTTTCAAATTTTAACCTCATCGAAAGGGGTAAAAAATCAGTATTTTTTGATTTTGATAAAATTTTACATATAAGGGTTTTATGGTGCGCTGTACATGAATAAAAGTTTCCACTGATTTACAGCGGATTTCGTTGGAATTTTGTCATTTTTTTAGAGGTTTTGAGCACTCTAAAGCCGGGTAGTGTTTTGAGCATAACAAAAGTATTTTTATTTAAAATAGCATACATAACTACAATGAAATATGAAAGAACCATTTCTTTATCTTGACTTAGAGCTGAGAAAAAAAATAAAACGTTATTTTCATATCTTATTTTTTTACTCGGTTCCTAATGCCCATTGGCGGCTATAACTCTAGTTTTGCACAATTAGAGGTCCCTACTACCCACACAAAAATCGGCATTCAAATCTGTGAGTTACAACTGCAAACGTCCCCTTGTAAGAAGTCGAAAAATTGTAAAAATAATTTTGAAAACGAAATTGTATTTTTTAAAATACCCTTTGAATTTTTCTCATCAATAGCTATAGAATAGGGTATCACAAGATTTAATTTTCTCTTCACTCTATTATATATTGCAGGAGTTCTTCAAGGTAGTAAGTTTAGCCCTCTCATTTATTACTCAACACCGACTGATACCAACACCACAGGCTTATCTGGAACATACGTACTTTAAATGTATGTAGATGAGCTTAAAATCTACTATAACGTAGTCACTGATATACTACAAATTACTGACACGTTAACTAGACCACAAACAATTATAAAACATCATTTAAAAAAATCATTCTTAACATAAATAAATCCAATTATTACCTATGGATCAATTCTTTGGTGTTCTATAAACTACTTATCTGAATATTAAAAAATACTGTAAACCATGCTTATTTTAAATCACTCAACATACAATTATTTACACATTGCATAGATATGAACAAAAAAAAAAAAAAAAAAAAAAAAATGAATTTTCACTTCTCTATATAGCATTATCCTAATCTATAGAATATCCTTTTACATGTTACCTGGTCACACTTTACGTCCCTTTAAATGATTTTGATCCATATGTCTTATATTACCTTATATCTTATTATAATTATTTATATATTTTTTTAAAACTTGTTTTAAAATTTATTTTCATATTTTTAGTATCGATTTCAAGAGTTCAAAATTAAAATTAAATTAAAAGATATCTCGTGCAGAAAAGAACAAAAAGTGAATCAAATTTATTATTGATTGTTCATATTTTTTTACATATCAAATTTTTTTTTTAATTGTTGTACTAATTCTTATACTGGCGAAAGAAAAATTTAATACATTTCATCCCCTGATTTTTTTCTCTGGAGATAGAATATGGAAGTTTATCTCCAGTCAAATGTTGCAGCAGAACGACTAAAATATATCACTTGCTATGATCAAATAATTAAGAGCATCTAATCTTCAGATGAACAGCTCATTCTTATCTTGAAAGGTGTGAATATGAAACAAAGATAATAAGAAAAAAAAACACGTGATGTGAGTTGAGTGGGAAAGCTGAGTGGGCATAGTGTATACTGTATTTTCGACTTTCAAGCGATAGTTTGAATCTAAAGTTGATTTTTATCAATCTTTCTATCTGTGGGGATCTGTATAATAAAGAAGTCGGAAGAAAAATAGTCTGCTGAGAAGTTAAAAGAATGGACAAGATCATCATGGACATAATAACATACTCATAAATGATGGGCCACGACTGCCATACCTGAGAATATTCTCAGAAGGGTTAAAAGAAGCTGGATGAGAGATTCGCTCAAATAAATCTTTTTTTCAATCCATGTCAGAAGGAGACACTGTTGAGTGCTAGTCTACCAAACGTTAATAAAATTTTGAAAGAGAAAAAAAAAAAAAAAATATATATATATATATATATATATATATATATATATATATATATATATATATATATATATTTATTGTCCTAATTTTTACAATCGCGAAAGAAAAAATTGATACATTCCATCCTCTGATTTTTTTTCCTTCTATTAGATAGAATATGGAGGTTTATCTTCGATCAAATGTTAAAGCAGAACAACAGGTGAAGCATATCTCTAGTTTTGATCAAATAATAATCTTCAGATGAACAGCTCATTCTTATCTTGAAAGGTGTGAATACGAAACAAAGATAAGAAAAAAATAAAACACGTGACGTGAGTTGAGTAGGGAAGCTGAGTGGGCTTAGTGTAAACTGTTTTCTTGACATTCGAGCGAAAGTTTGAATCAATCTGTAGCAGAAAATCGATTTTTAGGTCTATCTGCGGCGATTTGTCTAATAATGAAGTCGGAAGAACAATAGTCTGGTGAGAAGTTTAAAAAACAGACAATATCATCTCTCTACAATGCTGATTAAAAAATTTAAAAAAATAAAATAAGTTAATATAATTTTTTAGTTTATTGGTTAGAGAACCTATTAAAAACTTTAAGATATAATTTAAGGACTAAGGGTGAAGAAATCTAAAAATTACGACCCAAGACCGAAGTAGAAATAGATGAAGGCGGTAATGGAGCGCTCCATAATCTCTTTGAGATCTAGTAGAATGAAAAATGCAATCGCCAATTTATTCTCTTTGATACAAAACAATTTTTATTTTTTTCAGTTTCCGACCGAACCGCAAACAACTTAGCGGAAAACGGTAACCACAAAGCTTTCACCGGACTTTGTAATTAGGAGGAAAGTTTATTCTGCCCTTGTTTGGTTTCTTAAAAAAAAAAAAAAACATTCTTTCTCAACCTGTACAAACCAATCATCATTATTTTTTTGTAATTATTAATTTAAAAAAATAAACTAGGTATTAAAAAATACCTACCAATGATGATAAAAAATATGTATGGTATATTTTAAAGTATTATTAATCCCGGGTTTTTTTTTCGTCTCTCCTCCTAATGCCGGCAGTACACACTCGCCGAGGCGCTCGTCAACGAGGCCACCCGAGCCGAGTGGAAGCGAGCTGTGTATACGAATGGTGCAAGTACACGCTCGCCGAGTAGCTCGTAGACAAGGCAAGGCGAACTTAATAGAAGTTGGGTTGTTCAGTTTTATAAGCTAAAGCTAGTGTTTTATTGGAAGTTGATGAAGATGGATGTGAGGATTCAGGTTACAGCAGTTGCAGCTATTGCAGCCTACGCATATTATAAGTATGTGTACATTTTAACCACGAAAAAATTGCAAAAAAAAAAAAAAAAATAATATATCATATAATATACAATAGAACACACACACACACACATATATATGTAAATTTTGAAATATAAAAAATATATTGGCTAAATGAATAAAATGAATTGTCTAAATGAATCCATCAGAGAATTTTTTTTTTCATTAGTTCTTGGTTAATCTTTTTTTTTCTTTAGTTCCTTAATTAGTAAGGAAATGGAAATTGAATGAAGTAGGCGTTGAAATGTGATTAAAAGAAACTTAGATGTGAATAACAGAAGTGCCTTGCCATTCGCAGATATCTGAATCCCGAGCTTAGGCGAGTGTGTACTGGGTCGGTTCGCCTCGTCGCTCGTTTCCTTTCGGTTCTTTGACTCGTGCCCTGAAACCGACTTTTTTTCGGAGCGCTGCCGAGCCGAGCAGAGCTAAAGCGAACTAATATGAGGGGATCCAGTACACACTCGTGTTCGCCTTCATTCGTCTTGCCTCGGCGAGTGTGCACTGCCGGCATAAGGGTTATTGTTGTCAATGTGTTTTTCTAGCTTATCCGAACTGATTGATACTAGAAGGTGTTAGGATTAGCAAAATATTCGGATTATAGAGGTTAGGGAAAGATAAACAAAAAATCAAAATTGACGTTATTTTTAATGTATGTAATATGTAATGAATTTATGAAATGAATTTTGGAACATAGACTCAGAAGAGATTATTTAATTAGAACATAAACAACAAAATATTGATGGAGTATGGGATCATTTGAATATTTTAGTTTTGTTTTCTTGTTATTATTTTATTTATATTATTTTTTATTCATTTGAGAACTGCCAATTAAATAGATTTAATAAAAAGAAATTAAATGTAAATATGCAAAATAAAAAAAGTTGAACTTATTAGCTAGTTCGGATTAGCGAGATTTCACTGTACTGTTATTATAACTATCCCTATGAATTTGAACATGATTTTGTTTGATATTTATATTATACAATTTCCTTTAATGTTTTTTGTAATTCTGTTTTCAAATCGATGATGATTTGGGAATAAAAATTTTGCATGATACCCAAACAATATTGTACTATACATTACCTATGACAACTGATCCTGTATGCTTTTGATTCCTAGAAATGAAACCATTAACTCATGTAATTATTACGTTTTATAAACTAAGCAATCAAATAAATTTATAATTGCAATATAAGGCAGATCCATATCCGGATTAGCAATTCAAATCTCTAAGGTATTCTGCTATGTAATTTACGCAAACCGGATTATACAGAAATAACGCCGGAAAATAACCCACACAACGATTTAGGGATCTTTTATACGTTGAGTTGAAGCTAACGAAGTTCAAGCATTTAATAAGATATTAAGTAGAGTTATGAAAAGAATTTTATTCATTTTAAAAACGACCCCTACAATCCTTACAAATTCCTCTTTAATTGGAAAGGAATCTTCAATTATTAAAGTTACTAAGTCGGTTTATAACGTTACAGCTTCCTGATCACATAATTCCTGTAATTAATTTATTCAGTAAAGCTTTAATACATAATTTATGAGGTTTTTAAACGGAATATAAAAAAAGGATAGAAATATTAATTAATAAAACAAATAGTTTATGATATCGATATCAATTACAAATTATTTATTATTTTTACTACAATTTTAGGTACCGTGTACAACAAAGTGATAGATAACATTGATATAGTTTTTTTTTGTTTTTTTTTTTGAGGAAGGTAAACAGTTGATTGCAGTTTTAATGCATGCCGATATACCTGGAGATGCAACAAAGCTGGATGGTAAAAGTCGGGAGCAATTATCAATAAGGTGCTCCGTCGTCAGCAGGCAGTTGCAGGTGTTACACTCTGGCGCAGGATTACCTTCAAGAAGGTGCCAGTGGGTCCAAGGTGGTGTGTTCAAACCTAAGGCGTGTTACAATAGTTTCCAATTTATTGGGAGAGGTGATAATGGAAGAGTTTTATCATATATTCTTTTCATTTTATTTGTTTGAGGTACTTTTGCCCAGAAGTTGAAACATGCTTCTCTGCAAAGATTGAATAAAGATTTATCAAAGTCGTAGAGAGTGACTTTGTTGTCGAGAAAAGGGAATATAGTTCTTTGTTCCTTTGACATATGCGCAAAGGAACCAAGTTCATTTCATTCTATTTTAGAGTGACACGGGACCCAAATAAATTAAATATTTTTATTCATGTGTAGAACGGATTTCATTTCATGATATTTTGATTATAATAGGATTTTTGGACGAATGGAAGTTTTCGATTGCCTGTAGGGCAGAGTAAGAGTAGCTGCAAATTAGAAATTATCTGCTGGCCAAATTATCAATTAAATTCATAAACAAATAAAATGCAAATAGAAAACGATGGAGTACATATTTGGAAGACAGTATCGTAAGATTTCTGAGGGTTGGAACATTGAACATCCAACACTCTCTGTGTAAATGCAAACGTAATTAATCTACGATGTAAGAGCAGATTTAAAAAAACTCAACTGTTTTAGGACCTCATGAGAACCGTTTATTTTTTTAGTCTGGTTCAAGGAAAAGTCAATAGGTAAAGTATGGGCTGTCGATGGTGGTAGTGGGTCTGGAGATAATAAATAAAACGGTGAGGTGAATATCGGAGGAACTATAATTAATCTAAAGGTTATCAGCATATAAGGAGATTCTAACGGGATATGGAACAAATTTTCTTATGTCATTGATTGCGATGTTAAATAGTATGGGACTTAATACAGGTCCTTGAGGTACCCCATTAAATAAGTCTCTTTGAGATCCCATCTCTGATTGAGGTCCCATTATATGTATATTTGTCAGAAAATACTGGGCCTATGCCAAATATAAACTTACGATTCGAGAGAAAAGTTTGCATAAAGCACAAGATGTTCTCAGAAAAATTCCATAACTGTATGGTGTATATAATTTTGGCCCTCCAACATGAATAAAAAAAAATAGTTATAGGATTTTTGGACGAATGGAAGTTTTGGATTGCCTGTAGGGCGGAGTAAGAGTGGCTGCAAATTAGAAATTATCTGCTGGCCGAATCATCAATTAAATTCATAAACAAATAAAATGCAAATAAAAAAAGATGGAGTACATATTTGGAAGACAGTATCGTAAGATTTCTTAGGGTTGGAACATTGAATATCCAACACTCTCTTTATATTTTGAGCCATACGTGTAAAGGCAAACGTAATTAATCTACGGTGTAAGAGCAGATTTAAAAAACTTATGTTTTAGGACCTCATGAGAACTGTTTATTTTTTTATTCTGGATCAAGGAAAAGTCAATAGGTAAAGTATGGGCTGTCGATGGTGGTAGTGGGTTTGGAGATAATAAATAAAACGGTGAGGTGAATATCGGGGGAACTATAATTAATCTAAAGGTTTTCAGCGTAAAAGAGATTCCAACGGGATTTGGAACAAATTTTCTTATGTCATTGATTGCGATGTTAAATAGTATGGGAGTTAATACAGGTCCTTGAGGTACCCCATTAAATAAGTCTCTTTGAGGTCCCATCTCTGATTGAGGTCCCATTATATGTATATTTGTCAGAAAATACTGGGCCTATGCCAAATATAAACTTACGATTCGAGAGAAAAGTTTGTATAAAGCACAAGATGTTCTCAGAAAAATTCCATAACTGTAAGGTGTCTATAATTTTAGCCCTCCAACATGAATAAAAAAAAAATTATAAGCCCAGAAAAACCACAAAAAGACGATTTAAAAAATGAGTTCAATTTGAAATCTAAATTGTTCCCATGAAAGGTGGCGATTGATTATTTTTTCGGTTAACTTACACAGAACTGAAGTGAGAGAGATAGGTCTGTAACTCTGAACCAATCTGGGGTCTTTATTGGATTTGAGTAATGGAACTACCGTTGCTGCTCACCATATTTCAGGGAAATCTCTGTTCATCCACATATTGTACAGGAGTTATAGTAATATTTTATTACTAAGAGTTTTACTCATAATAATTATAATTTACTATTCTATTGTTCGATAGTTTTTTGATTTCCTTTTTGAATAACTTTCTTTATTCATTTGTTTACTTATGATTATTTTTTAAACGGCTCTTATTAACTATTTGTCTCACTCTGATAAATTATTTAATTAATATAATAAGTGAAAAAATTAAGAACTTCTTAATATACAAATTTTAAATAAACATGCAGAAGATTAGTCTAACAGTGAATATATTTTCATTTTAAAAAATAAGAAAATAGGTTATATGGCAGATCAGTGAAGCACTGTTGTGGAACAAAATATTTTTTAGTAATTGTGTCCTATTCGTTATAGCAGCGACCTTCTAAAGAAAACTTTTCCTTTTTTTCCCTCCTAGCACAAAGAGGTATTTTATTGTGTATTACAGTTTTTGTTGTTTTTTTTTGTGGGGAGGGGGGAAATAAATTTAGTTTTTTTTTCAATTGGATTGTGTGACTTAATTAACTGCTTTGTGAAAAAGCAGACCGAGGAACTCCTTTGAAGAAACAACAAAACAGTAAGAGAAAAAAATAGAAGAAATCGCTTATAAATAATTAAATCCAAGGGGCAGACCTGCTTGGTTTGGAGTATGAATGGTAAAAAAATAACTCCAAAACTTAAAGTTGTATAAATCAATACAGACTACCTTAAGTAGACTAGAAATGATGGAGAATCGAAAAAGAAAAGAAAAATCTTATCTACCAAGATGTCTCGAAGAACCTTCATGCTAGAATCCAGTAAGATGAATGTTTTATAAACGATTTGTTCAAGTAAAAATCAATTGGGGAAACTATTTTAAAAAATAAATAAATAAAAGTAAGACGAATGTAGAAATACTACAACGAAAGAAATACATTGTTTTAATATTTAAAGGTTATTTGACACAACAACAGTCTTTAAACACAAACCAAACCCTTTTAATCAACAATTTTCCTTAAAAAATTGGGAAATAAAAGAAAAGAAATTAGAATAAAATGAAATGAGAAATTGAAAGAGAAAAAAACAACAACGTAATTTCATATGGTTAAAAAAAAAAAAATTGTTATTTGTTAATATGTTATAACTTCATTGGGAGTAGTGCTATAACCTGAAATATTTTTACCAATCTTGATAATCGATTATGAACTTAGTTTCGTGATCGCAACTTAATATTAAGTTTTTTTTCTTCAGTCCTGTCTTAACTTGAGCTGTCAGTTTAAATACTTTCTAAGAACAGATTGGAAGTAAAATAAACCTATAATCAATACGAATAAGCTCCATTCTTGCACAAGATATATATAATTTTTCATTTAATTGAAATTAATATTTTATAAAGGGATTTGTATAACTTGTTTTCCAAAACTACTAAACTGAATTGGATAAATAAAGGATATCGAAATGAAACAAAGTTGACAAAATTGAAGATATTGTGGGCTAATATCATAATATAATAAACCTCATAATTGCGTATCACAGCTGTATTTTTGTCATGGGCATTTCTTTTATACTTTTTGTGTGTAATTTTTCCCCCCACAAAATTTTAACATTTTGACACGCTCTAGCTCTCTTGGTATTACTCGAATCGAAAATTTGCTAACATTTTTCGGATTAGAAATTTAATAACAAATTTTTTTTAAAAACTTAAATTTGTCGCTAAGACCTCCTGTTAAGGAGCTATGTTGGTTTCAATGGAAAAGGTCACATTTTTCTAACATTTTTTAAGTCTTGGGGCATTTTTTGACACGCTCTAGTTCTGTTAGTGTTGCTCATATCGAAAATTTTACGACGATTTCCCTATGAGAAATTCAATGTAAAAATAGTTTTTGCTATGAAATTTGTCACCACGACCTACTGTTTAGAAGCTACATTGGTTAAAATGAAAAAGCGTTTGTTTTTTTTTTACCCTCAAAATGTATAACGGTTTATAACACTCAAAATTTAACACGCAGTAGATTTAATGGTGTTGCCGGTAGTTTCCTTACCAGACATTTAATGGAGAAAATGGTTTTGTTTGTAACACTTGTAGCTAGGACCAACCGTTTAGGAGCTATACCGATTTTAATGAAAATAGTGATAGTTTGCCAACATTTTTTAAGTGTTGGGGTTCTTTCGATCTAAGTAAAATCATCAGAGCTAGAAATGATGTTGCTCGGATCGAAAATCTAACGACATTTTCCTTCTCAGAAATTTAATAGAGAATACTTTTCTAACATTTGCACCTTAGGAATCCATATTTTCTCTCAAATTATTTCTAATTTAATTTAATTATTAATTTAGGAAATTTGACCCTTTCAATTCTAAAATGTAAATTGGGTAAAAAAGTAAATCATAGAAAGACATATTTATTGCATATCCCAGTCAGGAAGAGATTGGAATTTTATTTTATTTTATTTTTTTTTAATTATTGCTTATTTTCAAAGTAGTTAAAATACTTAATCCAAAGGTACATAATTGATTACATTAACCGCTTGATCCATATTATTTGTGTTAGGTCTCAATCGTGTTGACTTGGAGTGTTGGGGCCTCTAACGAACCCTATTATTTCAACTTTGTAAACAAGCCACTTCGGACTTGTCAGTTTAAAAAAAAAAAATGGTGTATCAATTTAAATGGGTTTATTATTGAATAAGGGTTCCACTAATTTCTCAATTCAGATTTGTTATGGAAGCATTCCAAAAAATAATTCGAATAGAAGTGAAATAAACACTTGCGTAAACCTTCGGAAATGATGTTTGTTGTTTGTTTGGTTTATGGGTTATGTGCATTCCAACGAGATGAAGGAAGAATACTCTCACTGAGAACAAGCCTTTCCTTAAAAATTTCTTTCGTAGTTTTGTAATGTTTCGAATGTAATCGAAATAAGTAAGTAATGAAAATAACGGATGGATTTTTATTTTCTTAATTACAATAATAAAATAAAACAGAGCATTTTTCGCAGTTTTATTAATTATTTTTATGAAGTGTTATATATTGACCAATATTCGACAAATTTTTTTCTTTGATTTGATTATCTATAAACAATTTTTGTCAGTTTATGGCTATTCAAAAACAATTAATATTGCATCAGTGTATAGTAAATAGTTTTTTCATTACATCATGCATTCATTTTTTCCTCTTACTGAAGGCTACGAAGTCCCTAAGTAGAAATCAAGGTTCCAGATAATTTGTACCACCCGCTAGCGTTAGTCCTTTATTTTATATCATTTGGAGTGCAACCAATGAGAAATTATTCTACAAGCATTTATCATGCCATAAAGGCTAATTTTTTCTTATTTATTCGTTTGTAACATATGAAATGCCAGTAAAGGTGTCATTTGACAATTTGACTTACAAGGGGACGTTTGCAGTTGTAACTCACAGATTTGAATGCCGATTTCTGTGTGGGTAGTAGGGACTACTATAATAGTGAAAAACTAGAGTTACGGAGGTCACAGGATTTCCCCTTATTGAAATATCTCAAGTTATAGCTGACCTTGGATTTTTTTATTTACATCCGTTTTTGTCCACCAAAATCGGTAGAACATGCTGATGAAATCTCAACTTCAAAATTTTAACCTCCTCGAAAGGTGTAAAAAATCAATATTTTTTGATTTTGATAAAATTTCACACATAAGGGTTTTATGGTGCGTTAAATCGAGATTTGAGGTTAGTTGTTCATGAAAAATAGTGTCTTGCCGGATAGTGTCTTGAGCATGACAAAAGTATTTTTATATCTAATAGCATACATAACTGTAATCAAACATGAAAAAATCATTTCTCTATCTTGACTGAGAGCTGAGCAAAAAAATAAAACGTGATTTTCATATTTTATATTTTTTCTTGGCTCCTAATGCTCATTGGCGGCTATAACTCTAGTTTTGAACTATTATAGGTCCCTACTACCCACACAAAAATCGGCATTCAAATCTGTGAGTTACAACTGCAAACGTCCCCTTATTAGTATTGTTTTAAAAATTATTTTCAAAATTTGAATTGTTTGATTTGGTACAAAAACTTCGTTGTGTTTATCACATATTCCCTTGAAACGTTTTCAATTATTGGCACTAACTGTTGGCAGTAATTGTTTCACCAGCTAAAGAAGAATAATAGATTAAACCAGCCATACTCAAGCACAGTGTGATCATTATTTTTGGGGATTAAGGTTCGGTTTAGACATATGTTGAGGTTTTTCATTCCTATTCAACCACTATCCAGATTTTATGCGGATATCTCACAAAACCCATGCAGGTGAACATACGATCCATCATGGCATTTGCAGCCTAAGTCAATTCCAAAGGTATTGGAAGAGCCACCTCGACCAACACTTCCGTTTTTAGTGGCCAACTTTGTTTTTCATCAACGGTTATTATTCTTTTATTTTCTGTATCTTCACCGAATGCAAATTTTATGTTTTGATACATCTCTGTGACCGAATCTATATTCATAGAGAAGAATTATATAAATTTACGCGGTATTCCTAATTTTATTATAAATAATTTTCTGATATGTTCTTTTCTCTTAAGTTTGAAAACTAAGATTGATAATGAAGTTACGTTACATTATTATATATACATAACATCATTGCTAATGTACAGATAAGCCAATCCCTCATGAAAAGAAAACTGTAATCAAACAAAATTGACATTTCGTATGGTTACGATCCACTACTAGTTGCAATTTATAATACAGTTGTAAATTTCAATAAATAAGATATGAAATTTACAATTTTCTTTAGAGATCCCGGAAGGATATCATGTATACCAGCTATTTGTCCAATTTAAACGAGGAATACGTTTCATATAAGAGCTATGTGGTAAATATTGAAGTGCTTTGATGTAGATATTATGATGAGGGAGGGTTAATTGAAATATAGACGACATTCTATTTTAACGGGGTAGAGTAGCATAATTGCCTCACCTCCCTACTGGTTAAGGGAGATATTGAAGACTGCCGGCGAGGACTGTCTATGGAGCCATTTGCTAATATAAGATAGCAGTGAGCAGTTGGAACCATTCTTTCAACCATTTTAGATATATTTTAGAGTTATTGCGCAAATTGGTGGTCATCCTGGACTGCAAACTTTTGAGAGACATTTGAAATCGTTTTCGCTTCATGTTCTTTTGTTTATCCAAAAACAATTTGACTATGATTATTGGAAAGCGGAGATCTTATGCTACTTTTCGAAGCACACACGCTTTTAGATTACATGCGATAGTGGTCATTTTTCTTAGTTTGAGTTGGTGTAGATATGAACCCCCATTTCCCCAGGAACTTCGACATATCTCTCGTTAGAGATCATAACTTGTATCTTTTGTGATGGAAAGTTCTCTGAAGACACTCGGGGTGTGATGTAGGTAAAATGTTCCCAAATGAACTTAGATCATGCCGGGGCTGAAAGAGCCAATTATGATTGCGAATTTCTGTAAATATTTTTTTTATGTGTAATAGATAAACTCTCTACCATTTCAAACTATTTAATCCTGTTTTAAACTATTATAGGTGACTTTTTTGAAAAGGTCCTATCTTTACACCCCAATTTTTCTGGTGCTATTTTTTTCTAAATCGTCGTATTTGAAATGAAATAATTGCTGTTAATCATTGTTTTGCTTTTTACCATTTAAGAAACTTGTTATATTTCCTAACAAAATACAAATTAAAAGTAAAGTTACATACAAGTTAAAAGCAACTTTAAATCAAAAGCAAAAGAGGGTGGCCATATTTACACCTTTTCCTCTAGCAATAATAAAGCATAAATTTGCTTATTGAACATGCCTTGAACTGGAGACAATTTTTAGTCATCGAATTTTATTATGATTGATTAAAGTATTCTAAATTTAGTTATTATATATACTTTTATATGTACAAAGTGATAACTAATAAAATTTACTTTTGGACACTTAACATCCAATTTTTTTGGAATAAATTATATTGTTTGAGGAAAACAATAAGTCTATCAATATTGGAATTTTTAAGTATTGCCGGAAATTTTCTTTCAAATCGTTCATACAGGAAATAGGATTTGTTAATATGAGCATTCCTCAAGAATGTGTCTGACTGTTAGGACTCTAGCAAGATGTACACTTCGGTAAGGCTTCTCTCATTAAAAGGTAGCCAATTGTAAGGCGAATTACAGTGAGATTTACAATAATTAACTATATAAATGTATTAACATTATTTTGGCGTGCGTAAAGATAAGGGAAAATTATCACAATGGCAATAAAATCAAACACATGATTTCATTAAAATACATTCCATTAATTTTTTTTTTTTTTTTTTGCATTTACTTTTTTTTTGCTTATGATTTAGCAAACGTTTTTGTCCAATTCTATTTATTGAGAAGTGGGAATCGCACGTAGCACCAATAATAATAATAATCTGATTTTGGACTAAAACTTAATCAGCCAATTAAATTTAAAAAAAAAAAAAAAAAAAAATCGACTGTATATGTAAACTATATGGATACGTTTAATATTAATTGGAGAAGTAATTATTTTACCAATTTTTCGGTTTCTTCAAAGTACACGAAATTTATCAACGAACTCTACATATTATTGATAAAATCATTATTAACGCCAATATTTGTCTTCAATAAAATATTATTTGTAAATCTTTTGTTAATAGAATTTTTATGATACCAGTTTTAGATGAGTAAGCAGCAAAGTTCTCACCTGTAAAAAAGAAAAAAAAAATATATTAAATTTATGTAATCACTAACCAGACATAATAAAGAAGCTTAGAAGAATACTAATTAACAATTCATAATACCTTAAATTAGTTAACTTTAGAGAATAATGTATAAATGAATAATTTATAAAGTAACGCAAGTCATAAACCTGAGTTTTGTGTCATCGTCATCGTACAATTGTATGAATGAAATAATATTGATCAAAAATTTATACGTGGGTTAGCATATTTCTGTACATTATTGAAGTTATATAAAAAAAAAAAAAATACTCAGTCTTTTTTTTTATTAAATAGTGGAGACAAATAACGGTAGCAAGCCAAAAAAAAAAGAAAAGAAAAAGACAGCAGTATACAACATTGATTAGAACAGCCAAAAAAAAAGGGCGTATACTGTGAATGCGCTAGCTCATTCCGATTTTCTGGACATAAAGCGATTGACAGCTGAGATGGGTGGTGCTGAGGTTTTGAAAGACAGTATCGACAATCCTCTTCAGCTTTCCAAAATCAAAGTTGTAAAATTTGAGAAACTTAAGCCTTCTTCATTCAGCTTATAATACTCTTAAGACCAAATTGATTTTTTTGAGGTTGAAATTAAAGCAAGTGGTAATAAACAGTATTCTACTTTACATAAGGCCCATTAAAAAAAATTCTCATTGAATGAACGAAAGAACCGAGACTGCTTGTCTCTGCTTGATTCCAAACACATACTTAAGCATAAAGTTATGCTTCTTTTTTTCTTCCTTATAAGGTTCATGATAATTTCTATAATTTGAGAAAAAAGTAAATCATTATCTTCATAACTTCGTTATTTTTGTATTTCCATTGAAAAATGGTGACTTAAAGACTGATTTCTGTGATTTTAGAACATTTCTTTGATCTCATTTATAGAGAAATAATTTGTTTTTCTTACCTGTAATTTAAACTCAAAGAAAATTGTGATCTATCTAGTTAATTTTTGTATCCTAGCGCGAATGATTGTTTTTGTAGGCTAACCAAATTTGGCTTCTTGTAACTGATAGTGATAACTTTTACATCAAATGTAACGAAATTTTCGTGGTTAAAGAATAAATAAATTATTTTTCAGCAAAGTTCAGCTTATTGCTTTTGAATTTCTTCAAAAACCCTACATTAATTTCGTAAAGATTACCATAAGTGGAAAATACAACACAGGGCTATGTGTGCAAGTAATTAGTTTTGTCTAGTACTATTCCTAAGTAGACGTGAAATCAAAAGAATGTGGAGCAAGAAAAACGTCATAACTCGAAAAGGGGTAACATTTGTGACAGTGGAAGGGGTCATTAATCAATTTTTTCAACTTCCTTCAAACAATGGTTCTGAGGGCTCCTATGATTTGTATTACGGTTTTTTGATGCTCTAAAACAACTGTTTCCATGTTT
Organism: Euschistus heros; assembly: GCA_003667255.2. NCBI lineage: Eukaryota > Metazoa > Arthropoda > Insecta > Hemiptera > Pentatomidae > Euschistus > Euschistus heros. The sequence goes on from RCWM02000313.1 coordinate 798,790, forward strand.
TCGGCTATACAAAAAATTCTAAAACTTCTTTTGGCTCTCCTGGAAAATTTGATGTTTTTGAGTTGTGTCACTTTTCTTGCCCATGAGTGATATGTTCTTAATTATTTCATACCGAATTGAAACGTGCCTAATGTATAGCAACTCAATGCTTCTAGATTCCTACAGAGATAAAACCCATCAACTATATCCAGTTCAGAATTTCACCCCCGAGACCAAGGGACAGTTAAACTTTGCCCACAAAGACAGGCATTAATAGGGTTGAGAGGACAACCACAGGGCACTGAGGGACACAGTGATCAACGGCTGAGATCACAGCGCTCACTGCCATCCCGATGTCAAATGATTTTCCTACAGAAAGCCAAGCTAGGGTTCTAGGAGAAATGAGAAATATTGATTTCCCTCGAGGGAGAAGAAAATGTCTTTATTTTCAGAAGAGTTGTGTCGGTACCAACATTTTTCGGTTTTCGATACTGGTACTGGTACAAAAAAATCGATTCTCTATTCTTAATATCGTTGGAAAAAAAAACGCTGTTTCAGAAAATAATTTATGTAAAAGCTAAAATAGAAAAAAAAGGCTATATAAAATACAATAATTATTGTAGAAATAAATAAGTAAACAGCAAATATAATTTATTATCTAAAGATTAAAATATATAAGTTGATTCTGCAAATATAAAAAAAAAAATAATTTTATAAAGTTTTATTAAAGAAGATAAATTTCCCTTGTTTTATTTTATAATAACTTTCTGGGCCTAATTTATTTCTTAAGAAATTGGAGAAGCTACTAGAACTTGTTATTAAACATGTAGAAGCAAGATTGGACTGATATTTCTCTGTTAATTGTTTAAATGGTCTAATAGCCTTATCCCGAAAAACAAAATAACATATTTTCTTGTTCTGCTACAACAAAAATCGGATTTTTTTTCTTTTTTTACAGTTAGGAAGAAAAATCTTCATATAATTTACTAATTTACTCAGTTATGTATCACAAAACTATCAAGATTTTTGACGGTGTCAATCGGTTTTTTTAAGAATTGGTGTGAAATCAAGTGACGCCTGGAATCGACACATCCCTATTTTTAATTCATCTTCACGTTTCAAAAATAAAAGAAATAAATAAACCCACTTATAGGATAAAAATATCTCTGCGAAACATGTAATAGCTACACCAATCTCTAATCCTCTTTTTTTCTAGCAGACTCAAAAAATTTATACAGCAATGTAGGGGAAAAGGGGGTGTTTGAGATCCATTTCAAAAATTTAGCCAAAGATGGTTTTGTAGAAGATTATAGAGACTGTGAAACAATAGTGCGACTAGATACACGGAACTCAGTTCCGAACTAACTTGCTGTGGAGTTCTGAGAAATAGCTAGAACTAAACCACAAACAAACTTATTCTAGCCTCGTAAACCTAAACAATGATAGCCAAGTAATTAATTTACCAATAAATTTACCAGGATGATTGTTTAATTTTCAAATTATTTTTTCTGTTCAAATGGGGGCGTGTTCTCAATAGAGCTGACAGGAGATTCTCAAAGAATTAAGATAAAAACACGAAGACAATGGTATACTGTAGACTATATTCCTATATACTATATAGCAACTAATGATAATACATGCAGTGAGAAATTGCCATGGGCAGTCCCACTGTCTCCAGTTATGCCTCTTTAAATGAGAAATGGGCAGAGCACAACCGTCATAACCTTTCGCTAGATAAACAGCATGTGTATATGTTTGGAATTTAAATGTAAAACCGTTGCAGAAACTACACTCAATTAATCTCAGTAGGTAAATTAAGCTAGCTTATAATTTTTATCTATTCGAAACAAAAACAAGATAGGATTGATTTATGATTTCTATAGGTTATGTCAAGTTTCAACATTTCCGGAAAACCTGACCGAATTTCCGCTTGTATTGGATATTTTCTAATAGATTGGGATGTATATTCCATGCTATGACTATCAACTTCCTGAATAAAAGTTTTTTTTTTAATATTTAAAAAGTCCACTTTTGAAAATAGCAGATCGTCAATACTTATAAAAAGGCAGTGCTACAATTTTTTTTACATGTTTTTTTTTTTTTGTGATTTTTAATACTTTAGATAAACATTTTAATTTTAATAAAAATTGTGGATATACAGAAATTGAGGCCCGATTTCTCAATCGCTCATACAATCAGGTGTTTCCGAAATAGGGCAATTATTTTTTTATCTTTGATTAAACCGCTTACCCATTTTTCATTATCAGTTTAGAAAATAAGTAGACTTCGCAAGAAGTTTTTTTTATTAATTTCTTTTTTATTTATCTATTTTTTACTATTGGGCAATTCCATGTCAAAGCAACCAATGGTTTGGACCTTGACCTCTCCGATTTCTATGATTTTTGGTATAGCAGCTGTACTTACCAAGACCAATAGAAATGTAAAATATTACATTTTTCTGACTTTTGGTTTTTGAGTTATAAGCTTTTAAAAATGAACCGATGATATATCAAGTGATATATCATATTAAAGGGCATTTCAAATAGAAAAGAATGCCGCGAGTTTGAGCTCTCTAGGAGCAATAGTTTTTTGAATATACTGAGTGAGGACCGAAAACAGCAGTTTTTTGAGTTTTTAAAAGCTTGTAACTCAAAAACCAAAAGTCAGAAAAATGTAATATTTTACATTTCTACTAGTCTTGGCAAGCACAGCTGCTATACAAAAAAATGATCGAAATCGGAGTGGTCAAGGTCCAAATCTAATGTAGAATTGGTTGATTTGGCATGGAATGGCCCTATTACAAAAAAAAAAAATAATAAAAAAAAAAAAAAAAAAAAAAAAAAAAAAAAAAAAATACGTCTGGCAAATAAATCAATGTGTAGCGAAAACGTAAGTAAAAAAAACACCAAGAGCTTAAGTCCGCATTAAATTCTAAATTTTCCAAAGCCCAACTAGTATGGAAACTAGATAATTTTTGCAGGACAAGCAACATAAATGTATGCTATAACTGAGAAAAGAAATAAGGATTGATGAATTAAATGCCACTTCTATTGATTAATTCATCAATTCTTATTGTATTGATCCTTCTTTATCATCATGCGTACCTCAAGTGAGAAAAGAAAATTTTTTAATTATTTGAAAATTACGTAAGTAGTTACGTCTCTAGGATGTTCAAATTATAACAAATAGGAATCGAAAGAACAGGTTAAAAACTTTATTTTACTATTTATAGACCTCACAAAAAGGTAACATATTAATCTACTCTTTGGGATAACTGTTTGTTTTCACTATTCATCACCAATCACCAATCAGAGGTCGTGTCAAAGAATAAATTTGTTAGTCATTTTCGTTATGCAAGCGCTTGGTTAAACGAACTGATGACAGAGTTTGATGAATCACAGCGGTTGATAGTAGAATCGTAATTAAAAACATCGCCTGAAAAAAATGTTTCTTGATTGCTAAAATATATAAAATTCTTTAATCACATACGTAAATTTTCTGAAAATTCTTCATTCAAAATATTAGTTGTGAAATAGAGAGATTATGGAGATTAAAAAAATAATTGCTAATATAGACAAAGCAGGCTCAATTGTGTCAAGACTAAAATAGAATAACAATAATTTGGATAACTCGTTTAGTTAACTTGAGCTAACTACTGACATTCAATGTATTCATATTCAAAACTTGTGTCTAAATTGCGGCCCTGAATATGCAATCAGTCGATTACTTGTTGGAAGCAACCTGATACTGAAAGTGCTATATTGGCCAGATTACTATTGTTAACGCTAAAAATATAAATTCTAAAAATATTGTTAATGGTTAATATTATGAGAGTACTTTGCTTCATCAGATGCTTTAAATATCTTCATGTACTTTACAAGTATAATAGTCCTAAAAAAAGAACATTATAAGGTTTGGCATGACCAAAAATTAAATAGATATTTTGAGATGAAAATGGCGCAATCTTGACAAAACTACTTTTAATCATTTTGACAATAGCAACAATAATTGCGATAGAATATATAAAAACAATTTCATCAGAAGGAAAACTTGATGAATGGCTTATTTAAAACTTACGAAAAAAATTTATGTTTATTAAAATATAAAATAATGACGTGCTTATGTTCTTTTCAATCAAAGTTTCATACTTTTTATCTTGTTACGAGAAACATCTAAGATAAATTATATATTTAATCGAAAATAGTTTTTCTCCTTTTAAGAAATAATATAAAATTTCATTTTAACAAAAGAGTCATGACCTAATAAGAAATATGAGAATGTTTGTTAGATCTAATATTTATTCAATAATATTACATGTGGTGGTGATGAGTTAAACGATATCGAATTAACCCTGGGCCACTGCACATCACGGCCCAGCCTGCTACAGTTTCTCTGATTTATCACTTGCAAAGAGCATAGAGTTCAAATGGAGCATTCCTTAAGCGATAAATGTTGAAATTCCATTTTCTAATTTATTAAGTCATTTGATGATAAATCATACTTGTTTCTAAATGCTATTTGTATTCTTAATCTGACATAATACGAATGTAAGTTATAGAAATAAGATTATCTAGGATACAGTCAGATGTAAAAAACTTTACTCCTTTACTTTAAGTTTACTTTAAGAAACCACTTTACCTAATAGGAAGCCCGAAACGATCTGCTGAGCAATTGTTGCAGGAGTGTTATGGCTACCATTGACTAACCTAAGCCTCAAAATTCTTTAATTCCGTAGATACTGAAAGCAAGTAATGTTACTGAGGAGTCTGGAAGTTCCTATTTGGCAGGTAAATGTGAAGCTATAGGTGCAATGAGACAAATAGCAGTCTTTTTTAAAAAAAAAGAAAAAAGAAAAAGTGAATGGAATTGAAACAAGAACCAGAAAATCAAGGAAGGACAAGTAATATTTTGCCGGCTAGACTACTACTTTAACCATCGGCAAGGTAAATGACAGACAGAAATAATCTAGAAGCTGCCAAATGTACTATCATTCAGCCTCCACTGGTTTTCAATATTACAGACGAGATTGAGATATCAGGGCTGAATATACTGGTGTTGGCTTGATTCTATATGATCGAGGAACATACTTTTTAAATGATTAACTTCAGCTTATGAACACTTACTGAAAAGCTTGAATGAATCCGATTCTAAAGATTGGTTTTTATATATCTTCTTAGAACTTTTTATTTCCTTATTCCTCACAGCGATTACAAATTTTCTGGGAAATGCTTTTGGTAACCGACATACCTTTCAAGTAGAAAATCAGTTTTTAGCATCTAACAAACAATTTATTTAACATTTAAATATCTGAATATAATATTATGTTATAATACATATACTATATACAGTAAGTATACTTTAAAAAAAATACGTTTAGAAAAGAATAGTAAATTTGATTTAAAATATTTTAAATTTGTAACTGTACAATTAAATAGTTTATATGGTTTTAAATAGCCACAATTATTAATACTTTTCATCTTTCTTTTTTCAATGGATGTTCTCACTGATTGTTAGAATATCAATGACCGAATTAGGAAACATTAAATAATTTTTTAATGGTCGTCTCAATCTTTTTACTACAAAGATACATTTTATAGATAGGTAAAAAAAAAAAAAATAGTAAACAATATTTTACGTATCTGTAGAAAATAAAATGAAATTTAATACATTAATTCCTTCAATAAAGAAGCATTTATATTAATTTATTCAATATTCTTTATGTCAGCATTACTCCTCACCTTAACAATTATTATCATATTACATGTTTCAGGACTATGGTCCCATCTTCAGACTGAAACAGTATAGACATCACAATCATTCATTTACATTTAAAATACTAATATGTAATTATTAGGTTATCTGAAGTAACATTTGTATATTTACTAGTAATTACATGTAACTATTAATTTAGTTGTAAAGACAATGATACAATAACTGTATTGCTTTAATATATATATATATATATATATATTATTTATATTATTATATATATATATATATATATATATATATATATATATATATATATATATATATATATATATATAGAGAGAGAGAGAGAGAGAGAGAGAGAGAGAGAGAGATATGAACATAATAATATGTTTGTATGAGCATAATAATATCCAACCAATAATTTACAATGTGTTCAAAAAAATTATTTTAAATGTTTTCTGAATTTCTGAGAAAGGAAAACTGAGCTAGAAAGGCGGTATTCTTGTTTTTCACTGGAAACTTTTTTTTTCTGTTTTAATTTTTTTTATTACTGATGTGGTTTTGAAATCTTAATTGATGATTTCCGTTACAAGGTGTTTTCCTTCATGCGACACGGATATAGACCTGGTAACGCCGGATAAGGGGGAGTCTAGCAACATCAGCGCTATAAATTGCTACCCAGAGAAATAAGAAAGTCAATGGATTCCATTAAAATGTTTAGTCGCGGTCCTCTTCGTATCGATTCTGGCTCCATTTCCACTTCTGTCTCTCATTTGTCAAAGCAACAAGCGATATCAAAACAACTTCGTTGTTAAACAAACAGGTTTTTCCAATAAATGGTAAAACGAAGAACTTCTTTTAGACACACTATTACAAACATTTAAGGTTTTAGTTTACCTGATGATAACAATAATTTAAGATGGGAATCGTAATGGAATAAGAAAAAAACGAAAACTCTTTTCATCAAAAACCTTTTTTTTTTCATCACAGCCTTGGAAGTTATTACTAGCACGTTGCAAATAAAAAAAAAAATTAATGAATTGCTGATGATGGGAATTTTCTTACATTGTAATCTTCATTGAAATGTATGAAAATTCTTACTTGGTATAACGCATACTTATGGTGTGATTAGACTTAATGAATGATTTTGAAATCAGTCATTTACGTTCTGAGGATCATTCTGACGGTATATCTGGGAACTTTAAACTCTTATAATGTCTTTAAAAACTTTTTTATTACATTATTTTGCGAACTATTTGCAACATCCACATTATTTAATAGGAAAAGTTTCCGTTAATATCGAATGCTACTTTATGCTTCTATGAGTCGTAACGAACAAATTAAAGCTCAACGTTTGACATAAGAAATTTTTCACGGCAAGCTATATTTAATTTGTATAACTATTTTTACTGTCCATATTTTATGAATGTACTCATTACCATCCTTATTAATGGATTCTATTATGTGAGGAAGATAGTGCGAGGAGATATTTTGTTTGTGTGTTTGTGTATGTGTTTGTGTGTGTCTCAGTGTATGTTATGTGTATACAAATAAAAAATGAAAGCTTTCCTTTTGCGGTGGTTCAATTTCAATTGATAATTACATTTTAAAAACAACTTTTTAATGGAAATTCGATTTTTTTTTAAAGATAAGTAACGTATTCGGAGGTCCGATAAAAGGCCATATATATTATTTAAATATCTGATACTTAAAATTTTTAACTTAATCCATTTCAGAACTTTGGATGTTCGGAAAATCGTGGTTGAGAATTTTCAAACTAACGTTTCCCCACAAACCGCAACCTTTTCAGAGCCTCTCAACCCTGATATAGAATTTAGGAGATCTCCGAGATAATCCGGTTTCATAGGGAGCAAATGGAAACATTTCTCTAGTTTGGCTAGCTCATTCACCTTTTATGTTCAAAATTGTAAATATTTCAAATTTATTAATTATTTATTATTTACTGTAATTTAAAATTTTCCATCTATTTGAGCAGCAAGCAAATATATTAGTTAGAAAAAAAAAATGGCTCAGTTAATTAAATATCTTTGCAATCATCACTATATTTTGGACGGATCTCGAAAGTTAGTTATTAACACTCCTTGTTTCAATGGGTTAGAATTGAAACTTTGTCATGGAGACTTTAAAAAGTTATTGTGTAGAGTATCAGGGAAAATATTAAAGGGAATGTCCACAGTTTTTACCAGTGTTTTAGACTGAAAATTTTTTTTTAGTTTGTTGGATTTTTTAGATGCCCCTTCAAAGCCATACATCAAATTTTGTTTGTTTATAAATTGCATTTAAATCATCAATAGATAAATAGCCTAATTGATTATACTGGTCTACATCGAAATTGCCTTTTACATATAAATACACTACATCTATAGTATTTGATTCAGAGAATCTAAATTTGTGTCGTCTAGTTGCAAAACCGGGCAACTCCGCAATTTTGAGAAATACGTTTTTTATGTTTTTTGAGTCCTAAGATACATTTTCCACCTATTGGAAGCAAGAAACCTTGCTAAAACCCGTCAAATCCTTGTTAAACCTGCGTTTGAAAAACACAGTGTGCTGTAAAATCGGCCAAGTCCTTCCTTTAGTGAGTTTCAAAACCGGCCATCTCCAAATCCGCTAGATCGCGCTGTTGTTCCAGTTCAAGAAGGCCTCTTATCTGGCAACTATCAGTCTGCTCCTGCTTTTCCTGTAGTTAACGTTTATGCCTTTATCATATGGTGCATTTTATATTCAATCTTTATGGAGAAGTTCCAGCTAATTTAGCAAGAAAGCGACAAAGAGACCATGCAACATGGAGAAGAAACAAACCCCTCCAGATCGGGTTTTTCCCCGAATTGAGAAGAAATTAAGGAAAATCGAGAATCTCGTTCAGCCTTCAAAGTTTTACGGCATTCTCTCAGAAAGTGGAACGGTGTTCAAGCCAGGAAGAGACTACACAAATCTTGATTGGAAGAGTCCCAGTAATGCCCTCATCAAACCCTCTCCACTATCGCACTTCAAAGTCATCCCAACGAAGAGATTTTTCATAACTAAACAAAATAATAAGGTGCTAGTTCAAGGGGAGGTTTTCTACGGATCGTTTGATTTTTTCAGCAACGTCGTAGCATCAGCTAGTCAAGAAGGAGGAAGCAGAAAATTAGATGAGAGGGATGAAGAAGAATATCCGGAAGAAATGTGTAAGTCTGTTGAAGACGTTAATACCTCTGAATGTTTATATTTTTCTAACTTAAGTTTTTCGGAACTTCTTCTTCTTCTTCTAGCACAACAGACAACATATAGCGGCCCATGGCTTTTTCAACTTCTGCCTTCCATTTCTCTCCGTCCATTTTCGGAACTTAATTACTTTAAAAATAATTCTAGCCAGTTTTTCCGTCAAGATGTTTGAGTTACGAGTACACCACAACATTTCAGAGTTTAATTTTTTCAAATAATATTCACTTATTGAAAAAAGTTTTGTTCATTTGCATCCCAAAAAAAAATTTACATTAAATTTAGTGATTTTTAAGTTCTAATTCATTGCAAAACCGGCCAACTCCAAATAGAGTTGCATAAGTGGCCAAATCCAAAATAAAAAATTGAGTAACTCACCCCCTCCACTTGCCCCTTCCATTTCAAAAAGTGCTTTCAAACACACTACCCTTGTGCCACTAAAAACCGAAGAGATTTTCTTCCTACTTCGTTTTGGCGTGATGTACCAGAAAATCAGCTCTCCTGAAAAAAGTTTTTTTTTGGAGATGGCCTGTTTTGCAACTAGACGACACATTTGGAGCTTAAAATTGTTAATTAGCTCTTATTCTCTATTTACATCAAATTTAATATAATGGCGGGCAGCTTCATAGATTTAACATATTTATGATGAGAGTTCAAAGTTTAATAGATTACTGGTATAAAAATTGTTGTTACTTATTCGTTTGTTGTGCCTAAATCAGTCTGTGTTTGTTTAGTTTTGCTAGTTAAAAGTCGCATTTCATTAGAATAATAAATTTTGGCATATTTTATGGTGAAAATTCTAAAATTTTCATTACGTCACGTAATTGTTTTAATAGTGTTGACAATTTTTGTTACATATGTGGTTACGTGAATCTGACTGGCTAAAGGTGTTCAATAACTCAGCATTTAGAAACTGCTTACTTCCATTATTTTGATATATGTATTAAAAACCAAGGCATATCCTGGGTACCACATCATAGTTGCAGTACTTGTTCAACTAATTTGATTAAGTGGCCAAACAAAAATAAAAGGCCAATGATGTGGAGGGAATCTAGTATTCATGGCAATGATTGTTAATTTTGCTTGACACTTTCCATTCAGCATGGTATATCGAGAAATCTTTATGGGCTCCCAAATCAGAGAGAGATTCTAAAGGACCGAAACTTTTATTCGGTTCTGCAGATCTTTGAAAAAGACTTGGAAGCGTTTCAGGATAGTCGTTCATGATTTTTTAGGCAATAGGAGAAATGAGAATTGTGTTGAACTTCTACAAAAGTATTAGGAGCTGGGTTGCAAATACGTCTCACAAAATTCATTTTCTTCACTCCCTTAATGTTTTTTTCCTACTAACTGCGGTGATGGAAGTGACGAACATGAATAACGATTGCACCAAGATATATCAAATATGGAAAATAAATACCAGGACCGCTGGAATGATTCAATGTTAGCGGACTACTGCTGGAATTTGATTAGAAACATCCCTGAAACTGATTATAAAAGACGAGCGAGAAAGAAGATAAATTCTTGATATAACAGGTTAAATATTTATTAAATATTTTAAAATTATCAATTTCATGTAATAAGTAAAATGAAAAATTAAATAATTGAGGAGATAACTTTCAAAACGTGTTTTGTCACAAAAAATTTTTTTTTTTTTTTGAGTTTTTGGTATTATTAGATTTGTTTTTCAGAACCCTACAATATGTGATGAGTATTAGCCATCAAAACAAGCTTTTTCCCATCCAAAATTAGCAAACAAAATCAGGGTTATAAGCAAAGAGTTTTTTATCCATAGCCTGTTTTTAGCTCAAACCATTCAAACTGGTACAAGGTTGTACTTTTTGACTTTCAGAGTGTTGAAAATTTTGTGGAAGAGGATGAAACTTGTGAGTGTTTAGAAAATGAAAGATGTGAACTGCAGGTTTAAAAACTAGTGACTGTTAAGAAAATGAAAATATCCCCCGAAAATTATGAGTGTCATTAACAAACCTCATCTATTATATAATTATTATTTTTATTTTGTGTTCTTTTGAGCAAACAGTGACTTCTGTAAAATAAAAGTGTTTTGCCTCTTTGTTATTTCATCAAACCATTGTCCACAGTGTTCCTTCAAAACGTGTTTTGTCCATATTTAAAATTAAAAATGCTAATTTTAGGGGTAAAGAATCCGATCCTTGTAATGTGTTTTTTTAGATGCTATAAGTTGAATTAGGAATTTTTTGATTCTGAAGGGTAATTACATCTCATAATAAACGTTTTTTGTTATTGCTGAAAAGTGGGATTACTGTGACAAAACACGTTTTGAAAGTTACCTCCTCAATTATTTTTATTCTTTGACATTTTTCCTAAAGTTAAGTTTTTTTTTTTTTTTTTTTTTTTTTTTTTTATATATGAGGCATTGGTAACGGTCGGGTTAAGAGGAGGCAGCTCCTACGCCCGCCGAGAATACCTTTTATCGATTCTTACCTTCTTCCGATTTATTTCGGTGTTTTAGTCGCTACTTTTCGAGGGGAAAGGTTATTCTCATTTATTTACGGAGAAACTTTAAATCCCTGTTCAAAGTAATATTAACTTCTGTTTACCTTATGATATTAATATGAGAAATAAGAAAATAATGAAGTGGAAATAAGAAAATGTCAAAATATAAGAAACTAAATCAATTTTGAATTAATTAATATAATATATTACTATTAATAAATATAATACTAAACCAACAGTAATGTTAATTCTTGATAAACTTTGTGATGTGAGGGAAGTGTAAATAACAAATTATAAATATTTAAAAAACAGAATCCTTAAGTATTTATTTGTCATAACTCCTATTTATTTAACATTTGTAGCTACATGTTTCCGAGACAATGCTCCATCATCAGGCTTCTTAATTTTTTTTAAAACACTTTAATCTATAACATTATACCAACAGTTTTACAATTATATAGTAATGTGTCATTTACCTCTTAATTTGTGATTATTTTAACATTGTCTATTCTCCATGTTATAATCCATTATACATTATAAGACAGAATCCTAGTTGAAAGTGATGATGTTAATTTCTGCTATATTTTCTCATGGGAAGTGGAAATAAGAAAATATGAAACCTATGATATACTTTCTCACATTTATTTTTAGATGGATATGTTTTATTGAAATAATTATACAATCTGTCTCACTTTAGGGCAATAAGTATTATGGATGACAAAGAATGCATTCACAAAATAAGCATACTGAAATTTTATCACTTAAGTTGATACAACAAATAAAAATATATAAAACACCAAATCCATGTACAAATTAATGTTCTTAAGTTTTGTAACACTTTTACACATTAGATAAGAGGAAATAAGAAAACATAACACTTAATCCTTTATGAAACTCATGTTGTTAACTTATGTTTCAGTTATTTACATTATAAAATCTGTTACACTTTAGGACAATAAGTATTATGGATGACAAAGAATCCATTCACAAAATATGCATACTGAAATTTTATCGCTTCAATTGATACAACAAATAAAAATATATATAAAACACTAAATCCATGTACAAATTAATGTTCTTAAGTTTTGTACACACTTTTACACATTAGATAAGAGGGAATAAGAAAACATGAATTGATAAAACACTTAATTCTTAATGAAACTCATGTTGTTAACTTATGTTTCAGTTATTTACATTTAAGAAGACTAAATATCAATATAACAAACTAAACAACACAATCCAAGTTTTTTTTTAAATAAAAGCTTACTTTAAATAAATATTTGTTTTTTCATATTCAGCGATCCTAAATTTATTTGAATAATTATACGGTGGGGGAGGGGGGGGGGGGGGGAGCGAATTCATCAAAGGTGCGAACCTCTAATTGAAATCTCAGAATATAATCAACTCTACGTACAAGCTGATACTGAATTATACGGCTAATTTAAACAGAGAATACTAAATCTACAATACCGCTGGGTGTTTATATTGAAAACAGGAGATTCAAATGGTTTCATGGGTAAGGCATATTATGTAATTTGTGAAATGTATTATATTTCGAGTTATTATTATACCTCAAAAAATATGTTATATGATCATAAATTAGTAAATTAAATTTAGGAAAAATCAAGAACAAGCATCGTAATATTTATATGCATTAGGCATCAAACTAATTGTAAAAATCCACAAGACTTAAAAATTCATTGACATAAATTAATAATATATTCAAATATTATTTTTGTTAACCACGGTATAAAAAATAATGAAATAGATGATTCGATAACATATTTTATGGGTATTCAAAGTGATGAAATATGCAACAGAATTTGAGAAACAAAAACTAAAAATATACTATAAATGGCCAAAAAAATAGCTATTCTAACTATTTACTTATGTCAGTGACATTTATAACATATAACTTATAACTTTTTAATATTGAACGTATTGCGAAAAGTAGAGAAGTCAGCATGTGTCATGATTCCTGTGGCTGAGAAAAATCCTTAAGCCCCTTAACATGCCACTACCTTAGTTGAAGTGTTTTACTAATAGTTAATTAGTCTGAAACCGTTTTAAATTACAGCTGACAAAAAATTCACATAAGGCAATTTGCATTTCGGTTCAAAAAGGAACTGCTGGTTCACTAAAAGCCCTCAAAAAACTTAACACTGCAACAAAGAGTAACTTATTAATTAAACATGGAGCATTCATTACTGGCGCTTCTGACAAAGTTCGCTGTATTGCTACATTTACTAAACACTATACGAGGTCATTCAAAATTAATTTAGTATCTAAATATCTAGATGTTGACAGAAAATTGAATAGGATACCCAAGTCCAAGCTGCTGTAATTTATAATGCTGAATCTGTTAAGGAATTTATTTAAAAAATGCTCATATTATAATATCAAAATATGTAATATCTACCACAATGTGCACAATTATTTTTCGAAATATTATTTTCAGTGCTGTTTATAGTCAAAATATTTTAATGTCCAATGATAATGCAGATTATTTAATTACGACGATACGTGTTTTCATTTACATTACCATGAATTATTTTCAAATTACCATGACTTAATTTCCTGAATATTTATAGAATTATTCATATTGTTGTGAATGATGTTTTTAGGTTAGCATAAAACCTACTTGACCTACAGGTAGTCTGTGTCGACAATCTCAAGGACTTATAATTCTACCTTGAGGTCGGTGCATAAATAAATAAATATTTAACTTGATGCTAAAATGAAAAGGGGATTAGTTTGTATTTTTAAATAGATTAATGTATAGAACATACGTATATGTTTTTGATAAGTTGAAAAAGGGTCGTATCCCAGTCGATTTATATATCGAAGTACGTAAAATCGCACGTATCTACCATTTTTAATATGTTCTTAGGACTCATGACTGTAGTTGATATCCAACTTTCTAACGTTGGTAGGATGTGAATTTCATAGGACATAAGCAATGAAAATTTTGTTCTTTAATAGTGTACTTATGTAGATTCTTATATAGTACTTACAATATTTGTTGTACCAAAAAATAGACTATTCTCAAATCTTAAAAACAATATACCATTGGTCAAATTTAAATGTATCTATATTGAATCATAACATACAATAAAAAAAAATACAAAGAAAACTTTAAAAGAAAATAATACATAATTTGAGACAATTTAAGCTCAATAGCTGTTTCGTAGGTCAATCGGATGTGGAGATACAGCTCTCCACAAAATGGCGATTTTCCCAAAATTTGAATTTTTTCGATTACCTTCAAGTTCTCGGCCACATACTGATGAAATTACTGGTTTCCCGAAAATATCTACCGAAAAGAATTTAAAGGAAATTTAATAAGCTTCAATTTGAAAAATCACACCACGTTTTGAGGTTTGTAAACTTGGGTATTAAATATCGTTAGGCAACATATGCAAAAATGAACTTGCAATTTTGCGAACTTAACAATTTTTTAACAAGAGACTGAGCTACCGAAACACCAGGAAGAGTAAAATCCTATTAAACAGTTCATTATTTGGAAAGAATAGACAGATAAGCTGAAGAAATTTTGAATTACGATATTTATTAAAATATTCTTTATTAGGTTCGTTTTTACATTTCAATCATTATCTTGTTTATACACAGGTTTTATCGTTTAAGCAATGCTTTCCTGAATAATAAAACCAGTTACGGTACAGTTAAATCTTTTACGTTAATTAAATAAATAGTTTACTATCAAAAAAATTAATCCATGAAGTTTAAATATTCTACACTACCGAATTTACTTTAATTATTACAGATGGAATCAGATACTTGCTGAGTGTGATATCATGATGAAATTAACGTGGTGTAATTATGAGTTTTTATTATTTGAATGATTATTATTTTTATTTAAAATAAAATATTTAATATTTATTCAGGATTGACATAAAAATCCTTGGTATATTCTGGGAGGAGATTGAGAGTACGGCAGAAGTGTAAGCGTTGGGCCCTTCATCGGAGCTGGCCGCCTCCAATCGATATACCGTGCTTTCTCCCTCACCGTACCCTGCTAAATTTAGTCCTTTCCTCGTCCGCGATTTTTATTTTTATTATATCTATTAATAGTTAGGTTTACTATATTTATTTAAGTTTAAATCTTGGATTAAACCAGATTTGATGGGATGCTTAAGGAGTTAATCTCTCATAAATTATAACTTAAAAGTTCTTTATCTATTTTTCAAGAGTTTTTAGGATGTTTAAAATTATGAGATTCTTAAGCTCTTTTTATTTTTATTTTTTTTTTGGATAAGTGTCCCTTTGATACCTTAAAGAGATACTTTAAGAACAACTTTAATATCTTAAAGGGATACTTTAAGTATAACTGTAATATATCATAATTATTGGTTCTAAACAAAATTTTATAGTTTCATTGAAATAACCTTTATTAATATAAAAAGTTTAGATACATTATCGACAGTTGTTTTAAAAAATATTATCCATAATTATATTAAAGCGAGTTCTGTAGATATGTATTGCCCAAGATGCAAACATAATAAACGAAAACGAGAGGATACATCAACTAATCAGTAAATACTTTTCATATATTATCATGAATTTCATTATGGATTTTATTTTAAATCTACAGGAAATGAAATTATGTAATATTTTATATTCTAGAAAACACTTCATACATTTTTTTATTTCATTTACAAAATGTTATTGTTAATGCTTCTCTCATTTTTAGTGATTTTACTGTACACAATTGAGTACTTTTAGGCACAAAAACCTTATTGATCAAATATCTTTCTAATGAATAAAATACTGTACTTTGTAAATTATAAGGAGTGCATGTATCAAACTGAATGTTTCTGAAGGGACAGTATGAAACTGGAACGTTTCACTTTCAGTTCTTGCGGTAAAAGCGAAGCTCTTATTTGAAATTTACATCTTAATTAAAAATTATATAAAATAAATTAAGTAAATGAGATGATAATGCTCGTCAAAACATTATAAACATTAGTTATCTGGAATAGAGTAGGAAGTAAGTTGAGATACTAGTGTATTTGAATGGTTATTGAATTGCAGGGTGTGACTAAACGGAGGAATAAATTGCTAAAATAATTATTTATAACTGATCTGTGTAAATATATATATTAAAATTAAGTTAAAAATATTTTGATTCCAAATACAAAAAAGTAAAATGTATCAAAAAATTTGAAAACATTGATGGAATAGACATTAGTTTTCTTAATATGTATTTTTCAAATATTGGAACAGGATGAGTGCCAATTTCATTAAAAAAAAAAAAAAAAAAAAAAAAAGATATTTATGAATTGTATTATTTTTGCAGTTCTGAAGAGGATACCATTAAAAAAGGGTCAAAACGTTAATAAAGAGGAGATAGAGGGAAAAAAATGAATATGGTTTTTAAACAAAATAATGTTAATCATGAAGCAGGACCTATAACCCGAATATTGTAGAATAGTTATTTATATATACATACATACATACATACATACATACATACATACAACCTAAAATTGATCGAAGCAAGAAGCAAACTACTTTAAACATCTCGATTCAATTTCGTAATATTGAAGAGACGGATTTTCCAAAATTAAATAAAACTTTTAATTTCTTAGGGATACAGAGTAACACGGAAACCGAGCAACCTCGGAGATCTGTTTTTCCCTGTCCGTAAAAAAGTTCGGGTACTTTCTCAGAGCGAAGTTTCTACCTCTACTTCAAACTTTATACTCATCTCCATCTTGCCTGCCTAAGAATTAGGAGAGACTCTTGACTATTGGCAAACTCTCCTTCTTTTTTTCTAAACAAATACTATTCTCCATACATTCCTCTATTGTAGAATCTGCCCATTTTATTCTACAATAGAATTCGGAACATCCGTTAGCGAAAAATTCAGGTTTTCATATTTTTCGATTTGTTAAAATATGTATATAAAATTGTTATACTTTATGAAATATCAGAACAGCGCAGTGTTTTGCTACATTTGTAAATAAATTGTACACAGTTATATGCTTCATAAAAATATACATTAGATATATACTAACATGTTTTAAGATTTTGTTCAGTATCAGCAATGAAACCCATACGGTAATATGGAAATCGTACGGAAGCTTCATTTTTATATACGAGATATATTTTTGTTAAAACGAATATTATGTAAAAATATTATGTATTCTTTTTTAATTTTTCTATATTTCTTTTATCAAAACCTCAAATTAAGTCAGGAGTATTTTACCAAATTTAATGTTTGTAATAACTTTGATTCATAGGTGTGAAATAAGATTCAATGTTAAAAATAAAATAAAATTTTAACCTCTTAAAATGCATTTCCTCAAGTCCACTTTTTTGGAAAAATTTAAATATACATGTTTTTAAAGTAAGTTTAAAAGCGCCTTTACCTATTGCTATAAAAGCAATATATCAAAAACCACTTGATCGAAACAAGAATTGAATCTTAATGGGCCTTCACCGCATAGATTGCTTAGAAACTGTTTAGGCTATGTTCAAACACAGTTCTCAGTGAATTCTATTATTTGAGTATTTATAATTGTAAGTTGAGGTACGCATGATGTTATAGTAGGATCTATTAGAATTTTTGAATTATTTGTTGCTTGTATTGGAATTCCTTTTATTTGAAAACTATTTTCATGTTAGGAATGATGAATTCAAGTTAAACATCCATTATCAGTTCTAAAAACATACACAAATTTTAAAACATCAGTACTTTGTTACGTAGATATTTCATATGTATAAATATAATCTATAATAATAAAAGAGTTATGAAAACTCGATAAAGAGCAAACAATTAATTTTTGGGCCGAATTTAAAAACAAAACCCGTTATGTCCACGACAAGGTAGAGGCTTAAGGCTTATTTAAGTTGAAATTGAAAATTCGTAAGTTTAAAAACCACTTCGAGAACACAATGTTGAAGATGGGTTTAAAGTGTTATCAAATTGTGTGTCTGTCCAATAATTAGTATTTTGTAATTTTTTGTCTCGTAAAATTTTAAAAAATGGACATAACGGGTTTTGATTTTTAACGACTCAATTGTAACAGTTTCGAAATTTATTTTAGGAATTTACTCCAAAACATTCTTCAGCTACATGTTTTCGATTTAAATCCCACTATCTTGCTCTCTTCTTCAATGTAACGTATAATAGCGAACCTGTTTTGTTTTTTTTTTCTTCAAAATTTTAATACCAATTTCTTATTCTACAATAAAATAAAATACATCATGTGACCAAGATTCTTATCCATCTGTACATTAGAACAACCAAATCCTCAGTATAATTTGGTAGTAATATTAGTCACATTATGTATCTCGAGATATTAAAAAAAGACTAAATTTGTAATATAATAATGAAAATTAAAAAGAGAGCTTATGAAATTTAATTTCGAAATATGTAGCTAAAATTTTGTGACCAAACATGTAAATGGCTAGAATAATTATTTTAAATTCATTTAAAGTCTCCTTAACCAAAAATTAAAACTAATTAAAGAATAGTTTGATTCTAAGTAAAATTAAAAAACAGTAAATCTATTAAGCCACAAAATTTGAAAGAAAATAGAAAACAACTGCTACTTCAAGTTCGAATCCAAAAGCACAAAAAAATTGACAAATAAGGTACATCAAAGAAAAACAAAACTACAAACCATCTGTTTGAACTGCGAAAAATATGTACGTGAAAAATGTGCAATAAGAAAAGCACATAGTTTGAAAAAAAGTTAGGCTAACAGACTTTATCTATCATAAATTTATTAATATAGTTCTATTTACGTTCGAATTTGTAATTTTTATGTTTCAATTTGGTAAATGAAAAATATGGGATTTTTTCTTAGAAAAGTTTTTTGTTCATATCCTAAATTAAATTAACAAATTTTTTTTTTCCTAAACATCTTAAAATATATATATTTTTTAAAGAGGGGTCATCTGATCAGCTGAGGTTGAAATAGTTATATATGAAATGGCGCTGGGTTTATCGTTAAAAAAAAATTATGATTATATTAAAAAGACTGTTACATTCATAGATATACAAATAAAATTTTCAATGAGGAATTATTATGTTGTATAGGTAATAGAAAACTATAAATGGAAAATTATTATCATGAAGTAATTCGGATCGCTTTCGTCTCCCCAGACAATGACAGTCCCAATTAAGGTTCACAATGAACCCGGTAATTGTTGTGAGTGAGATTGGGATTCCTTGGACTCATTATAATGGGGCACGAGATATTCTCTCCGTTTATATTCGGTCTCGTGCAAGAAGGAGAGAAGGAGAGAAGGAGAGAGAAGACTTGGGTTACTGGGAAGAAGTTTTACTATCTGTCTAAAGGTGCTTAGCCAAGACCACTTCCAGACACTTTTCGGAAGTTTGTAAACTGGAGGCTAGTTCCTGGAAGCTCGTTTGACAACTTTATGGTTCTTACTTCTCCAATAAATCATCTGATATCGAGTATCGAATTTATTGACACTAAACATTAGACAATTTATTAATAAATTTATTTGTCATAACACAACAAGGTAGTAGAAATAGGTCAGATGTAAAAAAATAAAAATTAAAAAAATGCTGCCTGAGTATCACTTGAAGCGAGTTGAGATAGAAAAAAAGAATTAGTGTTTCATTAAAAACTTCTCAATTAAAATAAATTTTCTAAAATTAAATTGGAACCTAGAAAACCCTCAACTAACTCAAAAATAGGGGGAGCCAACTTCTGTTCACGAAAAGGCCACAAACTCTTTTAAAATATTGAAATTGTACTTTTCAAAAAACCTCCAAAAAGAACCATTATTTTGTTTTTTTTTATCTACAACACGACAACGTAGCTTTTTTCGAAGAAAGTCTTCAAATATTAATTGTAGCTGGAACTAGTACCTACATAATGAAAAAAAAGAAATCCGAAATCGGACCATTTTTCGCGAAGTTACGTTACTGGGAAAAAATGGAGAAATTGGCCAACTTGCCGTCAGTCCCACAGCCCCGCGAAAACACGTTTGTCGTATTCTGACGTTTTGGCTATAACTCTGAAACGATTTGTCCGATACAACATTACTTTTTTTCATCTTAAAGCTGATTAAATTTACTATAAGAATCTATAAATGAAGTTTTAATCAAACCCTGTAAAATGAACATACCAGACCGCTGATAAAAACGTACTGGTGTAAAATCCAAGTGTTTTTTGGCACATTTGTCGCTCGAACTCCTTAAATATTTGTTCGATCCGAAATTTCTTTTTTTATCTCAAAGTTGATTAAATTTGCTATCAGATGCTATATATGTAAATTATATTAAATCCTGTAAACCACCCAAGCTAGCACGCTAAATGTGTATGTTTTGGCCAAATATGGAAATTATGACATGTTCAGTAGACTGGTGTGGGTATTTCACGGTGTTAATTATAAGTTTCATATATATGATCAAATAGTATATTTAACCAGCTTTTAGGTAGAAATATTAAATTTTGGATCAGACAAATGGTTTTGGAATTATAGCGAATAATGTGCCAAAAAACATGTATATTACAAAAGTAAGTGATTTTCAGCGTGATAGCTTGTGTATTTCAAGAATTTTGATAAAAATTTCATATATAGGATCTAATTGTACTATAAACATTTTGAATCGGACAAATACTTTCGGAGTTATAACATCTCATGTAATATAATATCCCAGACGCCTAAAAACCCGTACTGTTGTTAAATCCATGGTTTTCGGCACATTTATTATTATAACTGATGAAAAAAAGTAATGTTGTATCGGACTAATCGTTTCAGAGTTATAGCCAAAACGTCAGAGTACGAAAAACGTGTTTTCGCGTGGCTGTGGGACTGACGGCAAGTTGGCCAATTTCTCCATTTTTTCCAAGTAACGTAACTTCGCGAAAAATGGTCCGATTTCGGATTTCTTTTTTTCATTATGTCGGTACTAGTTCCAGCTACAATTATTATTTGAATACTTTCTTCGTTGTCGTGTTATAGATAAAAAAACAAAAATAACGGGGTTTTTTGGCGGATTTTAGCGATTTAGAATATGAATCCGATGATTGCCGTGGCAGCAAACTTCAGATTCAGATTCAGCACCCCAAAAAACATGAAGATCCGTTACGAATTAAAGTTCCGCAGTTTTTTCTTGAAAACGGCCTTTTGGAGCCTTATTTTACTGGAATATAACTACTTCTTCAATAAGACTAAAGGCCACTCCAGAATTCGAAATAATTACTCCTATACTTCCTAACAGTCACCCTGATTTTTTTAGAAAAATAACTCAAATAATGTCCTATAAAATAGAAATCTCTTTTCCTTACTCACTTCCACCCTGGCAATTAATTCCTCCTAAGTTTAATTTGACTCTTGTTAAATTATTAAAAAACAATTTATGTCAGACTTCGTCAATGTATTTCTATAAAGAGGCAATTTCCAGTTATGTAAATACGCAGCTTATATTTACTGACGGATCAAAAACTGATGAAGGTGTGGTATGCTCAGTGATTATAGCGTCAGAAGTAATACGCTATCCATTACCATCTGTCTTTTCTATTTTTTCTGCAGAATTGTATGCTATTAAACTAGCCCTAGAACATATAAAAACACTTGACATGGACCAAAAAGAATACTTAATTTGTTCTGACTCACTTTCGGCTCTCACTAGCATTAGCAACAAAAACCGTAATATTAAAAACTACATAATATCTGAAATAGCCAACTTAATTGAATCCATTTCAAAATTATTAGCTTTATGTGGATTCTGGGACATTCAGGAATAGAAGGTAATGAACAAGCGGAGTCAGCAGCAAAAGAAGCGTGTTCCCTCTTTCCATTACCCATAATCCCTACACCTTTAACAGATCTAAAATTATACCTAAAACGTCAAATCAATATAGTTTGGCATGAAATATGGCTTAGAACCGACAGCAATAACAAACTTAAAAAAATAGACCAGTTCCAGGACCATGGAAAGAAGAACCAGGACCAAGAAAAGAACTAGTCATCTTTACAAGACTAAGAATTGGACACTTAAAATTGACCCACACTTACTTATTGGAAGACAAGCAACCCCCAAAATGCAACGAATGTCAGGTAAACCTGACTATAGAACACATTCTTGTTGAATGCCAAAAATCCGAAAAGCAAAATTAATAGTTCAGGTATAAATGAAAGATCTTAACCGCATGTATTTGTCAGGTATCGCATTTGTGTACTACCACTGAAATATTTCTCTCCTTAAAAACCACAACGCTTAACTATTTTTATTCAAAGAATATTTACTTGAAAATCAAAGTTTTTATGAATTCCCAGTATAAATTTCAACAACTAGGAGTGAAGATTAAAAGCAAGTACAAATACACTTTTAGTTCTATTAATATGTAATTTTTCTACATAAAAACTAGGGGAAATAAATGCTGTAATTTTTTTAACAAATATATTCTGAATTGGCCTTTTGCAAAATATTTTATAAGTTTTAGTTAAAGATTGATTCTAACTATTTTTTTAATTGTTCATTTGTTTCATTAAATTTTTTTTATTGACAAATAACAATTAGAGGTTATAAGGACATGTTAATAAAATTCTTAATAACAATTTTTTAATGAAATATATGTTACTCTTGCACTAAATCATTATTTATCCTCACTCTTGTTTATAGCTGATATTTCATGTTTTACAGGCATTGTTTATTATTATGAAGAAAATAAAACTAAAATTTAATTCGACATATCGCTCAAATTTTTCATTAATAAAATATAATGATTAATATAAACACCTCAATCTGTTTTAGAAAACTGGTTTGCAATTTTTATTTTCAACGCAATGTAAGTATACCTACTAGTTAATCATTCACATTAAATTTATTTCACTAGTCATAAACAAAATCAATATAACATAATATATTATTTTTATCCAAGTTTAATTTTTTACTGGGAGAGAATAATTTAAAAAAAAAACTCTTATATTTTAAAGGTCCGAATGGTGGTGCCTGTTGGTAGACATCCCAACTGGTATGTTGGTATTTAATGGTCCTCCTGTGGCTGGATAGCCCCAGAGCGACCACTTCAGTGAGGAGTGGTTTCGATTCCCTTCTGGGTCTGCACTAGAATGTATTCCTCGGAGTAGACTGATATAAATCTAGGCAAATTGACTTTTTTTAGAGCATCAAAAAAAAAATCTCTCGTTAGGTTTGACACAGACAAGTGTATACTTATTTTATTTCACAAGCACTCAACTATTTAATTTATTACTTGAAGTACGCATTATGAAAACATTTGAAACAATCGGAAATATTATCTGGTAATTTAAACAAAAAAATAGGTTAGAAGAAAGAATTATAATAAGAAATAATATAGAAATTAAAAAAAAAACAATAAAAATTTTGTTTGAACAGATCCAATGTAAAGAATATTTAACTGATTTTTTTACTGACATTCTCACCCCATTTCTTTCTATTAATCCTCAGTTACCTTTCCAAGAAGCTAGTTGATATCCCAAACCAGATCTCCTCTCATTTCATTAAAATCTTCATACACTCAAACCCACTAGCATCCTAAATTGTTTTCACTTCCCGAAAACCCTCCAAAGCGTCTGAAAAGAAGATAGCCAAGAGACTTTTAGGGTTAGAACTTTAATTAAAGTGGAACTAATAAGTAGATATTGACATACCATTGTAATCACGTTCCACACATATACTTGTATATATTCTATACATCTGTAAATATCAATAAATATAAAAATAAAAAAATGCTCAATTTTTTTTTATATTAATCCTTCAGTATGGAGACTTTTCCTATGATTAAAGTAAATAATAATATTATTTTATTTTAATACGAATAACAATGGTCGTGGGGTAAGGAAAAAAGGGTAATGTATTCATTGAACAGTATGTATCGTTGGTATGTATATATTACTGAAATGCATACACATGTAGTGGATTGTTAGTTATATAAACATACATTGAGGGTCTGGTATCGCCGTCGATACTAAGGACAAGTATTATATTCCCTTCTATTAATCAATCAATAACCAATCTTGGTTCCTTTCCTGGAAGAATGGATCTCCCTCTCAGTTCAGGCCCTTCGCCCACTTCCATCGTCTCATCCGTTCCAGTCCATATTTACCAAAGGATTCCCGCTCAGTAACACAGCGCTAAATATAACACCAGTCACGTTTCCAGATTTTTGTATAAAAAATTCTTATCACAGGAAACTGTGAAGTGTTGATTTTATCTCCGTTAGTAGATTCGAGTACCGAGAAATTCAATTTAAAATGATGAGAGGCGGTAAAAAAAATGGAGGCGTCACTGTAAGTTTCACTTCCACTCAAAGTTTTTGAAATTATGAAGTTTTTCAAACGTTTTCTAGCTTATAGGCTTTCATAAATATGTGTCGATTTCATAAAAATTGCAGTTTATTTTATTTTAAATTTTAAAATCTAAAAAAAATAAAATATGACAAGGAATGAAGAACAATCACGGGTAATCAGGGGTGGTTTACCGATAACATTGAGATTTTATATTTTTTTAAATTCTGCTCCCTAGGAAACGTCTTTTAAATTAAACTTTCGAAGTCGAATTTCTTTGCGATTTCAATATTATTATTTTCGTAATAGGTACTACTTTTATAAATAGTTACCAATAAAATTTTGTAACATTTAATATCAAGCACCCCACGATTTTTTTGCTATAAATTTAATTATTTTGTTAATAACTTAAGTTTTACTTCCATTTTATTCTAAATTAATTAATCATAATTGATTGTCGGGTTTCGTATTGCTGTAACACAAATTATTCTTGAAATAAAAATTATTTTCCACTCCTTAGTTCGGCTTTTTATATTTATATTAAAATGTGTTTTTGTAGATCTTTAATTATAATTTATATTCTTAATTTTTAGTCTCTAACGATATCAATAGTATTTATAATCAAGAGAATCGATTTTTGTCAAGTGTACGTAACGTTTCCATTTCATCTAACGCATCACTATAACATGAAACTTTGAAACTGGTACAACTATCATTACTATTAATATTCTCCAATTATCTTGCATTAGTAAGATATTTTTTTTTTACTGGTACCGACGTCCTGGGAATGGTGTACAGTTAACCTGCTAACTTATCTAAAGATTTTATTTTAGTTTGATCAGTCTAGCGTGGCAATAGAAAGTTGTAAAATAACTGTATTGTCATTGGTCCTTGAAAATTGTACTAATTTTCAAGTCAATCAGATTGCAGGAAGTTGGTGAAAATTACGCTGAAAGATTCCGTTACATACACACAGGATTCCTGAAAAGGAATTTTCACTCATTAGGAGGAGTCCTGGCAGTGGCCAGCTTCTTTACTCACGCCCTGAGTGACCGTACTATACCTCCACTGGTATTATTTTTACACTAGTGATGCAGCTGAGAGAGAAGCGCTGGGATCTCTTGGGACTTTAATAAGTGGAGGGACAAGCCTGGTTGAGGGATTACTCAGATCTGTATTCAATTCCAGATAATCTTCAAAGGCGCTTAAAAAGAAGATGGCCTATGGTCCTCCAAACATAAAATAATCATTAGGGTGTTACCAATGGTCTTTTTATCAAGTACATAATTTACTTGATGTATCTTTTTTATGTAGTTAATATTAATATTTTCATAAATTAGATATATTATGGTTCAATGAAATCACTGATCGATGGGAATCGGCTTCCGAGCTTGCTATTACGTCAGGGACAGTAAAGCTGTTACCGGCAGAAATTCAGTTTCCACCAGCGGAGCAAAGTTAATTACAGAGTAAAGATTAGGTTGGATTCCGCAATTGCTGGGGGTCAGAACGTCGAATTCCAGGTTGGAACTATTACCAGCCTGGTGAGGGAGAACATGTACTAAAAACATTTATAAAACCATATTAAGCATATATATACGCATCCATCCACTTTCCAGATTCGTTTTCTAATAGTTACATAGTTATGGCTTATTATGGTTCATATAATACACTGTCTAAGGAATCGGACATAAAAACTGATATTTTTTATCTTACTTGTCAACATGAAATTTAAAGATATATTTTAAATGTTAACACCCACTAACACCCTCAATAAACTTATAATTCCACTTTCATATAATTTCACCTCAATATCTTTCCACATCCACCAAATTCAACCTCAGCAATACTAGTTGATGACGTTCTTGACTTTCGACTAAGAGCTCAAAAAATCTAGGAAGCCTCGAACCTACCTAAATGTGGACTAAATAACATCATCCAACCACGGCACATTTTATATGAAGTTCTAAAATATCAGGGGATACAAGTAGATTCCCTACTTATTAAAAATTACCACCTCAAAATAAATTGAAAGAAGCTTACAATTAATTAAACAATCCTACACTAATCCTATTATTAGTAATGATGAAAGGTTTGTTTAGATCCATAACAATCATAATGATAACTTCAATAGGACAAATTCACAAAGGTGAGCTATAAAACTTGGTCCATGTGGAACACCCAACGTCTCCGAGAACTTGGTTTGGTAACAATTAAATAATTCATAATAGTCAAAAGCCAAATTTCCATAATAGTCCGGTCAAATGGTTTTAAAATAAGGCTTTAAGTGGAAAGTTTATGGATAATTGTTTTTTATGGCTTAATCTATATTTTTTTGGGGTGCTGAACGGTACCTGAAGTTTTGCAACAAAAGTTCCATCGGCAAATATGAGAAAAAGTAAGAAAAAAAGTAAAAAAAGATTTAATTTTATCATTATTTTGTTTGTAACTTGTAAAGTAATCATTTTAAGCAAAATATTCTTCTATATTTAAATAAAGAGTAGAAAATGACCTACAATTTATGTCCTTATGTTTTTTTTTGTCAGACGTAAGGTGTCCACAATGGAATTTGGCTAACTGGGGGCCAGTCCCAATTCTCCGCAAAAATATGTTTGACGTAATTTTTGTCAATAACTCTAAAACTATTTGTCCGATTAAAAATTACTTTATTTTATCTTAAAGATGATTAAATTTACTATTAGACTATTAAATACGAAGTTTAAATAATGTCCCTTAAAAGCAGGCTAAAAAGCCCGTATTGTAAAATCTACGTTTTTTTGCACATTAGTCACTATAACTCCAAAACTATTCGTCCAAATCAAAATTTATTTTTTTTTTATCTAAAAGTTGGTCAAATTTAATATTGGACTCTATGCATGAAGTTTTAATCGGGTCCCTTAAAATACACATGCCAGAACGCTAGAGATCCCATACTTTTATGAAATCTACGTTTTTTTAGAACATTTTTCGCTATAACTCCGAAACTATTTGTTCGATTCAAAATTTCATTTTTTCATGTTCTGACATGTGTATTTCAAGAAACCCGATTAAAACTTCATATATAGAGTCCAGTAGCAAATTTGACCACCTTTTAGATAAAAAAAAAGAAATTTTGAGTCGGGCGAATAGTTTCGGAGTTATAGTGACTAATGTGCATAAATACGTAATTTTACAACAATACGGGCTTTTTAGCCTGCTTTTAAGGGCCATTATTTAAACTTCATATTTAATAGTCTAATAGTAAATTTAATCATCTTTTTAAGATAAAATAAAGTAATTTTTAATCGGACAAATAGTTTTAGAGTTATTGACAAAAAGTACGTCAAACATATTTTTGCGGAGAATTGGGACTGGCCCCCAGTTGGCCAAATTCCTTTGTGAATACCTTATGTCTGCCAAAAAAAATATAAGGACATAAATTGCTGGTCATTATATCTTGTTTATTTTAATATAGAAGAGTATTTTGCTTAAAATGATTACTTTGCAAGTTACAAGCAAAATAATGAAAAAAAAAATAAAGCTTTTTTTCCAATTTTTCTCATATTCACCGATGGAAATTTTGTTGGAAAACTTCAGATTCGGATTCAGCACCCCAAAAAATTTAAGTAAGCCATAAAAAACAATTACCCATAAACTTTCTAGTTCAAAATACCTTTTTACTGGACTATAATAAATTACCATTTGTTAAAGGAGCCACAACTTATGAATCATATGAACAGTTAACATAGCACAAAAATTTAGACAAGACCAATATATATTCTTATGTAGGAAATTTCGTTATAAGGATATATATAATAATACAAATATTTCTCTGCTAAAATAAGAATTAATTATAGTTATGGCCTTCTTTCTAACTTCAACTATTTGGTGCATATAGTAGGGACTCGATGGCCGAGTGAGTTGGGGCGAGGGTCTCAGCGCTCGGTACTGAAGGTCGTGGGTTCGAATCCCAACTGTGTGAATTAAAATTTATTTCGTGGTGGACCCACGAATAAATCTTGACCTTCGCACCCTGTCTAGAATAGGTTGGTTACCTGTAGGATAACCCGTCCTTCCTGCCATAGTTGCAATACATAAGGGTGTTAAGACCAAATAAACAATAGAAGTTAATGTATGTAAAAGTATTTAAATAATATACTGACATTGTTGTTGGTACATCTATTTAATAACCAAGCGTCATGCTTTGATTGTATGAATGTAAGGTCATTGAATATATAGATGTTTTAATTTATTTTATAGTATTTGTTAAAATACAATTAATATTTTTAAGGTTAACAATTGATAATAAATACTGCAAGAATAATAAAGAAAAGTGCTTTAGTTTCGGCTACCTATAAAGTGTACGAACAAACAATTATGTTTTGGATTGTTGATAGAAATACATACAAAAAGATGGAACCATCAGCGACTGTTAGGCTGTGAGTCTTCGTGCGGCAAGGTCGTAAGAACCATGAATTGTATCATTACTTTTTGAGGGTAAGGTAAATGTTTTTAGTCCATTTTATCAGTACCATGATATCTGTTGTAATTCTGTTGGTTTTTTCATTCTGTTTTTGGTTTTGTGGACGATCTTCTATGCATCTCAATCTTTTTTAATAAAACGGCTTATAAAATCTCATAGATGTTATTACTATATATTTAACAGATATATAAGTTAAATTCACAAAATCATGGTCCATTACATCCACACTTCACTAAATCACATCATACCCTGTCCTTCCTCGTGCTTTGATCTTGTGCCCTTGTTTGTGGTAAGGCCACATTAGGCCCTTTACCCTTTGAATGTATTTTCAAGGAGTCCTCATGGTAATTAAAGATAACTACAGACAAACGAACCTTTAATCCCAAGATAAATTACCAAAATACTACCAATCATCCTTTGTATAATTCCTATTGATCCCTAGTTGAACGCTACAATCACATAAAGAACGGTTCTCTAGGTCAGTAATTCACATAATTGCCTACTGATATATAGGAACCGATACTCTGTTCTATAACTAGCCGTAATAATTATCAAGGATTTGAATAAAAGAAAATACCAGTAAACAATCAAAATAAGTTGATTTTTATTATCAAAACGTAGTATCACACATTATCTAGTCCTTTAACACTAATATGAGCATGAAGGAAAACACAAATTGATATTTTGTTATAAAACCTCTAAGATGCCATTTTTATAATACGAATATTTTTTTTTTCGGTCCAATTTTTCGTTCTGAGCGGTTGGTATTAGTCGAATAGCGGATCCTCGACAAATGGCAATTTACTATGGAAATTCAGCTTTTGGCTTTCATGAATTCTTTTATTTTGTTTCAGGTTTTACGAAGAGTTGGGTATTTCGTACAGAACAAGTCTATAAACCACGTATTATAACTCCCTTGGTTCAAAATGTTTACAGTATTTTAATAAAGGCGTTTTTTATTTTAAGAGGTATCGGTCAAGTATATAAGTATTGTTGGTTTAACTTTATCGCCGACGTAAAATCCGTAATAATAAAGATTTATAATGACCAGGGAAACAAAAAAGACAAGCAAGATGAAAAATGAGTAAATATAAATACATAAAGTATAAAAAAAAAACAAAGCATAAAATGATGAAAGATAAAATAAAATAATAGAAATTTAAGTCAAAAACATTACATAATGATGACAAAATAGAAATACAATATAATAAAAATAAAAATGCATTTAGAATACTGGCAAATAAAAGTAAGAGTTCGTATACAATTAAATTTAATTGTTTATGAAATAACAATTCAATGAAAAGGATAGCCCAATGGCAAGCCATTATTCCTATTAACTAAACGTTTTATTAAAAGTCGATTATTGTTAAATAAAAAATCTTTTTATACTGGACTGATCTCTCTTAAATACAAAACACATACACACACACACTCACACATGAATAGAGATGATTCTCATCATCATGAAAAAATGATTCTTGATAAAACCTATTGTTTAAAAAAATAATTAGTATCAGTAAACGATAATCAATAATAGATTCCTAGGTATCGGTGATGTTATTGAACAGTCCGAATTTGGTTGATAATAGTTAGGTCTTAACGATTTATAATAGTTTTTCAATTTCTTATAATGTAATTATTAGGTAAAGATTCTTCCTTTGAACGAATGTTTAAAAACAAAAACATTCAGTTAAAATTAATGTCAATCATTAAATCCTCAATGATTTCAAAATAGTATCCAAAAGGACGAAAACTAATTATTTGTTGGGAAGGAAGGAGGCCAAGGATCTCTTCCGCCATCTTAAAAATCGTCCGATCCTGGCAGGTCTCAAAATAGGGTCCTTAACGACGAAAACTAAAAGGAAAACAATGGCGAACTATCCTGCGATCGTTTAAAATCCATCGTCCAAACCTCGAAGATTTAACGAAGTAGTATCCTTAAGGAAGAAAACTAATATGTCGCAAGGAGAGTAGCCAAGGATGTCCTTCGGCCGTCTAAAATCGTCAGATCCTGGCAGATCTGAAACAATTGTCCTTTTAGGAATAGACATATGTCATCAGACCTCGAGGAAGTATTCTAATATAGTACGCCGTAAATAATGTTTAATCATTTATTTATAAATGTTTGTTGTTTTTAATATTTTTTTTTTTATAGACTCTGGTCTGAGTTGAAATTTTTCGGATTCGAAACGTTTTAGTACCGAAAATCACTGATTATGAATATCGGTTCATAAACCACTCATCATTGCCAATAATGACAGCAGAGTGGAAATGTATAGTTAATTTTAAGATTTCTTCGATGTCTACAGACGTTCAACTTGTATTCCCTGATTGACATTAAATAGTTTTAATTAAAGTGTTCCACGGTATGTTGGTGTTATTCAATCTGCTTTGAAATAGGATGGTTTTTGAGATTTTTTTTTTAATGTGATGTTTTCCGAACTGCTCAAGTGGATTTGAAATATCTTAGCTTAACACATCTAAACTATTCGCAATACAAAAAAATCGCCGAGAATGGTTGTTATGTATAAATATGATGTATGTGAAATAATATTGACATAAAATTATACGATATTTATAATATAAAATACAATATTTTTTGTGGAGTATTAGCAATTAAATATAAATTTACAGTAATTTGCAGTAGTCAAGTTCCTAAAACTTAATACTTTCAAATTTGATTACAATTTAATTAAAAAATATATAAAATACAGTAAATGATAGGATAAAAGAAAATTAATTTATTTTATATAAATCAAACTGAAACGTCATGTTTGTTTGCAATATATTTAATTTATTTTCCTTTGTCCCTGGAAAATTTCCATAAAGTCATTATTTTTGTTATTAATAGAGTTTTATTTATTAATTAGATTTTTAATGAATCAGTTCTCAGTAATTTACAATATATTTTAAATGCGGCTATTGAAACAAACTCAATCAAACACGCACGCACTCACCCACGCACGCACGCACACACAAATACATATATATATATATATATATATATATATATATATATATATATATATATATATATAGTTTTATATATATATATAAATAAAAAAAAAAAAAAAAAAAAAAAAAAAAAAAGGCCTAACATTATGTCGAGTAATAATTTAGACTAGTGAGTGCTTTGATAATTAATGGTTTTGAAGTTTAGCTGATTTTATTCCACATTATGTCTTGTCTATTTATGACCCTCCCACTCTTTAGTGTTAGTCTTTTTCTTACTTTTTCATTCAATTAAACACTTTCCTATTAGCAGTTCTTTTCCAGGGTTAGAAAAAACAACTTAGTTTCGGCTAAATAACTTTACCCAACTTTGTAACTTCCTTTATTTTCCTAAGACCAAACAAAACGAAGGTAGGAGAAAAGTGTAATCCTGATTACATTGAAACACAAAAATGCTTTAATATTACTTATTTCTAAGAAACTCTTTTATTTCCTTTTTTTTTATGGACTCTTTTTTGAAATGTATAAAAACACTGTAATTTTCCAAAACTTTTTAATACTCCAGTCCATGTCATAAATGTTTTCTACTATGTAGACCATATTTTCCAGTCGTAACTATGTGTTTAAATTGTTTTTCAAGGTCTAAACGTAGGAAATGATTTAAATGTTTATTACTTACAGAAACATTCATCTTAAAGGGAATATCTTAAAACTTGTGGAAAACATGTTTTTTTTTATAGTTTCAAGGTTCTTCCGGAAAAATATTCAAAGAATATCCCAAAATGGACTCTAGGCCAATAATTTAATTTTATTTTTTTTTTCTGAACGTTAACGCAATGAAAAAAAAAATATCTTTACCATTTGGCAAATGACTAAAAGTTGGGAATTTGTGGGTAAACAATTACCCCAGTTGTAGAAATTATTGCTGTACGTAAAATGTTATGAAAAAAAAATTAAGGACAATTAAATACAATTTTATTTGTATTAGTATTACATATACAGAAAGTAGACTTTTGAAAACATATGGTCTTATTATTATTGTTGTTCTTGTTCAAGAAACAAATCAGCTGTTTCAACCATACTTGATTCTTTTCTTTTATGGTTTTCCTTTGCCTTTGGTACTAGGTACTTGTTTTTTATTATTAAAACTTTCTGTCAAAGCGCGAGGGTTGTGCGTAATAATCATATAGCATTATACGTGATTTAAGTATTAAACAACTTCATTTTAAGTGTTGATTTGATATTCTAAAGTTGAAAAAAAGTAACTTTTAGGTTAGTAAAATTTGTAGGTTTAACTTCTTATTATTTATTTTGCATGATTTTCAGCTTTTATTCTTTCATTTGTCTTCTATCATATTTCTTTTATACTTATTTTAATTCGTAATAGTTTAAATCTATATAAATAAAAATGAATCGCCAAATGTGTTGCTAAGCGTAAAACTCGAGAACGGCTCGACCAATTCGGCTAATTTTTTTTTTTAACGTTATGTTTAGGCACAAGGAAGGTTTTTATCTATCTATATAAATAAAAATGAATCGCCAAATGTGTTGCTAAGCTTAAAACTCGAGAACGGCTCGACCAATTCGGCTAATTTTTTTTTTTAACGTTATGTTTAGGCACAAGGAAGGTTTTTATCTATCTATATAAATAAAAATGAATCGCCAAATGTGTTGCTAAGCTTAAAACTCGAGAACGGCTCGACCAATTCGGCTAATTTTTTTTTTAACGTTATGTTTAGGCACAAGGAAGGTTTTTATCTATCTATATAAATAAAAATGAATCGCCAAATGTGTTGCTAAGCGTAAAACTCGAGAAAGGCTCGACCAATTCGGCTAATTTTTTTTTTTTACGTTATGTTCAGGCACGAGGAAGGTATTTATCTATCTATATAAATAAAAATGAATCGCCAAATGTGTGGCTAAGCGTAAAATTCGAGAACGGCTCAACCGATTCGGCTAATCTTTTTTTTTAACGTTATGTTTAGGCACAAGGAAAGTTTTTATCTATCTATATAAATAAAAATGAATCGCCAAATGTGTTGCTAAGCGTAAAACTCGAGAACGGCTCGACCAATTCGGCTAATTTTTTTTTAAACGTTATGTTTAGGCACAAGGAAGGTTTTTATATATCTATATAAATAAAAATGAATCGCCAAATGTGTGGCTAAGCTTAAAACTCGAGAACGGCTCGACCAATTCGGCTAATTTTTTTTTTAACGTTATGTTTAGGCACAAGGAAGGTTTTTATCTATCTATGTAAATAAAATTGAATCGCCAAATGTGTTGCTAGGATTAAAACTCGAGAACGGCTCGACCAATTCGGCTAATTTTTTTTTTAACGTTATGTTTAGGCACAAGGAAGGTTTTTATATATCTATATAAATAAAAATGAATCTCCAAATGTGTTGCTAAGCGTAAAACTCGAGAACGGCTCGACCAATTCGGCTAATTTTTTTTTTTTTAACGTTATGTTTAGGCACAAGGAAGGTTTTTATCTATCTATATAAATAAAAATGAATCTCCAAATGTGTTGCTAAGCTTAAAACTCGAGAACGGCTCGACCAATTCGGCTAATTTTTTTTTTTAACGTTATGTTTAGGCACAAGGAAGGTTTTTATCTATCTATATAAATAAAAATGAATCGCCAAATGTGTTGCTAAGCTTAAAACTCGAGAACGGCTCGACCAATTCGGCTAATTTTTTTTTTTAACGTTATGTTTAGGCACAAGGAAGGTTTTTATCTATCTATATAAATAAAAATGAATCGCCAAATGTGTTGCTAAGCTTAAAACTCGAGAACGGCTCGACCAATTCGGCTAATTTTTTTTTTAACGTTTTTGTTTAGGCACAGGGTCAGTCGTTGAGTGTTTGTGGCGTCAATCTGCAAAACCCATGCTTCTCTCATGGACAGTTGTATGTTGCCTGCTCTCGCGTCGGAAAACTTACAGCTTTATTTATTTATGAGCCAAGTAATCAAACAAAAAATATCGTGTACCATAAGGCATTACAATGAAAATACCAGATTACACTACTAAAGTCT
Source organism: Euschistus heros (assembly GCA_003667255.2). Lineage (NCBI taxonomy): Eukaryota > Metazoa > Arthropoda > Insecta > Hemiptera > Pentatomidae > Euschistus > Euschistus heros. Next base: position 833,916 of record RCWM02000313.1, read on the forward strand.
TGCAATGTACAAAGTAGAAAACATATTTATAAGCAATCGTTGTTTATTATGGAGACATAAATCTATAAATAAAGTGATCACTCTGAAATGTTTTATTACTGCGAAGGGACAATAACTTTTGACAGAACAAAGTCTGTCGGGGAGGAACTATTTACATAAAAAATCAATGTTGTGTTGTTTTAGAGAAAATAGGGCAGAACTACGTCTGCCGGGGCAGCTAGTTAATATATAAATATAGGCGTTAATGACCTTTTAGGTTTGAATTTAACAATTCATAATAGTATTATCAGGGGTTCCTTTGTTTTTACCTTCCATTTCGGAGATTTTTCTTGTCAGCTTATCGTATCATAAACCATCATTACACCTTAGAAATATTAGTCATTAAAAATAATAATAATAATAATAAATAAGCTAAAAAAAGGAATATAAACAAACAAAAAAAATGAATCGCCCTTGTAAGATGATACATCAAATTCCAGTGCAATCAAACGGCGTAGATTAGCTCCCAAAGAATGCGTAAGGGAAAGGGCTTAACATTGGTGCTTATTTTGCAGTCGATTCTCACTTCACAACTTTATGAAATATTCATTGCAGACTTACCGAAGGCGGGCTACAGACAGATATGCAAAGCCTTTTCTTGAGTGTTCGGCAGGGCCTCTGGGAAACGAAAGATAAGGTCAGCTAAACTTGCGGGACTATGGACGCCATATTTAAAGTCAATTTTACTCTCGCTTTTTCTCTATATTTTTTAAATAAAACCATCAACAAACAACCACTTATACAATACTAAAACGAATCTGATTAAACAGCTATAAGATCATATTTGAGTATATAGAGTTTTATGAATCTTACATTACATTTAAGATTTACATCTTACATGGATTGAAATTAATAGCAAAAAATTAATAGAAAAAATGAAATTTTTTCTTTAAAGCGGTCGGTATTCACAAAGGATAAAAAAAACTATTAGGTTCCTCTTAATTATTATAGTATTTATTCGGCAATAATTTGTATGAATTATTGTTAATAATACAATAATAATAATGTTCGAATATATTACAGTCCATCACAGTTTCTAGTATGTAGTCCGGAAAGGTCTAAGTATGGTCTCGTAAATTAAATACTATCACCTATTAAAATGTGAGAACTCCTACTTAATATTCAACGTACTTCGCTGATTCAATCTTCTTATGTTTGTGCAAACAGGTATCAAATATAATATGGTATCATACTTTTTCAGAACAGCTTAACCCTTTATAGGACTACGTACCCTCAAATTTTAAAAATATTTTTAATAAAACAGTTCTAGGAACTTTTATGATAATAATAATTTTTTGCTTATAAAAAAATTACGCTGTCAGATATAAAAAGAAATATATTTGTCCTATTGTGGGCTGGGTGATAAAAATATAAACACAATTTCTAGATAGGCATATATCTGTCAGTGAAATATATATGTCCCACTTATAAGGAATTATTGTTATAGGAAATTTAGTCAATTAACAATAGAAGCAAGGGAAGACCTGAACAATTTAAATTAATAATAAAAAAAGGTGTTATTGATTAATACAAATGTGTTAAATGCAGAGAAAAACTGTGGGGAAAGATTAAAAATGTAATAAAACTCTAGTTACGATGATAACAGGGATTTTCATAATTTCTTGTGGCAGTGAAAATATGTTTAATTTTTGAATAAGGGCTCAAGGCAAAGAAAAAGTTGAAACTTTATTATATTTCATGCTTAATCACACATCAGATTTAACAATACTTTCAAAATTGGAGGAAAAATATAAATAGCCCGCAGTTCAAAACAAAAATCGCATCGTAGTCTATTCAAAGTAATGGGCGAGAACGGACAATGGAACATATGGATCCCACGTACACTAAAATCAGTTAGTGCACTCTACCCTTTGGTACAGGTAACAATTTTTATTTTTCCCTGTGTCTAGGAGTCCTATAAAATAAAACAGGATATTGCGTGCTTTTAAATGCTTAGTAATGTCTCGTTATTTATTAATGGTTGAAATGATCCAATGCTATAGGTATAAGTTAGGATTTTTTTTTTCTCATTTTTTTTTGAATAAGAATAATCGTATAATCAAATTAGTATTTACGTAAGGGGCGGTAAATAAGGCAATCGATAGCTTTTTCGGAACAGTACACAATACTGTATATGAGGAGGTAACTTTATGAGTTAACTTTCTTTTATGAGTTTTTGGTATCACTAGATCTGTTTTTCAAAACCCTACAATTACCTATATATGAGTATTAGCGATCAAAACAAATTTTGTCCCATCCAAAATTAGTAAACAAAATCAGGGTTTTAAGCAAAGCGTGTTTTGTCCATTGTCTGCTTTTAGTTCAAACTATTCAAACTGGTCCAAGGTTGTACTTTTTGATTCTCCAAGTGTTGAAAATGTTGTGGAAGAGGATGCAACTTGTGACTGTTCACAATTTGAAAGATGTGAAACGCATACATCATCTATCTATTTTTAAGCAAATAGTGACTTCATAAAATCGTAAAATAAAACAGCCACTTCAAACAGTGAAGTGTTTTGTCCCTTTTTTTATTTCATTAAACCGTGATATGTTCACTGTGTTCCTTCAAAACGTGTTTTGTCAATAATTAATATTAAAAATGCTAATTTTAGAAGTAAAGAATATTTCTGATCCTTGTTGTAATGTGTTTTTTAGATGCTATAAATTTAAATAGAATTTTTCGTTTCTGAAGAGTAATTGCATCTCATAATATACGTTTCTTTGTTATTGCTGAAAAGTGTGATTACTGTGACAAAACACGTTTTGAAATATATATAACAAACGATTGAATAGTTTTTATATATTACATTATAATTTTATTTATTTAAGGTTGATAAAACTACTCTGTACGAACAATATTGTTCAACATAAATGATGACAGCGGTTGATTGATATAAAGAATATATTTATTTATAGAGATTAAATTAAGATTTTTCTTCAATAAACTTGAGTCTTACCTGATATGATCTGCTTATCTTAAACAAATAGATTATTGGGTAATACAAATAGATTATTATACAAATAGATTATTAGTAAGAACGGAAAAGAACTCGCATCCATTTAAAAAGGCAGTGCAGAATCACTTGTAAGCTCATTATAGAGAGTCGATTCAGACATTGTTCGACCCCTCTAAGCACATGTTGCGGTATTGTTTCGGAACAACAATGGGGTTCGAATTATGTAACGAAACCAGGTCACCTTTTTATTTAAGTTATACAAGCGCTATAGACCTGAGGTCATAATTAATTATCTCTTGCTTTCAAATCACGAGTTTTATAGGTAACATAAAAAAAAAAAAAAGAATATTTAATTTGACTAATCAATGTTTTCTGAGATAAGATGGAGTTAAATAATTTTAAGTCGTTGTTCTTATATTTTTAAATGGAATTTTATCCTTTTATAGAATATCTATAATCTAATTCTTTTTCCCAATTTTTCTTTTTTTTTTTTTGACTTTATATATTTATTCAAATAAAATTTGACAACCAGTGAATTTGCTGCACGAATTTAAATGGCTTGAAAGGCATGAGAGGGAGCAGAATCTAGCGGCACCTCTTGTCTTTATTTTATTTTATTATTTCAGTCAAGGAGGTCTCTCATCCAGCTCCTTTTTAGTCTTCTCTGTGTGTTGTCGGGAATATATGAGGCTATGAGAGCAAAAGTGGCCTAACCCACAAAATATAAAAAAATATAATTTAGTAATTTTTTGCAACTATAACGCCATCTGGTGGTGTTAATGTGTTTGAAAAATTGGTTCACATTGCACCACCATGTGAACCAATTTTTCAAACACATTAACACCTTGTTGATGGCGTTATAGTTGCCAAAAATTACTAAATCAGATTTTTTTATATTTTGTGGGTTAGGCCACTTTTGCTCTCATAGCCTCATATGTTGTGGCCATGTTGTTTATTTGTGTATTAGGATGTCCATGTAGTTTTTCGTGGAATCGTTTGTTGTAGGTTTGTATTTGTTCTTTAACTGTTGCTATGCGTAGGTCAGTATGTAAAGTTATGTTGCTTACGTACCATACGTCCTGAATGTTTTTGCCTGGAAGATTTCGAGTTTGTTAATATGTGTATTTTTAGCTGTCTCGTATATCTGAGAAGCGTATGTCCAAATAGGTTTCAGTAAGTGTTAATTGTTTGTTTAATTTGTAGAGTTGAACGTTTGGAGAGGAGTGAATATAAAAGTCTTAGTCTTTGGTTAAGCGTTTGACTTTTTTTCTTTATATGTGGACCCCATGTCATTCTTCGGTCAAACGTAAGACCAAGGTAATGTACATTGTCTGTTTGAGGAATCGGTGTGTTGTCAAGAAAAACTGGTGGGCATGTTTCAAGTCGAAGTGTAAATGTAATGTGTTGTTTTCCCAATTTAAATTTTATAATTAAGAGGATTAAACCACTTAAAGTCTTAATTAAATTAAATAAACAATATGTTTAATGTTCGAATATGTTTCGAGAAAATAGGGTTTTCAAACATGACTTTTTTCATTCAAATCAATGGAGCTTCTAAACGATAGGTCCTAGTGACAAATGTTATTATACAAAAAATATTTTCAATTAAATGCGTGTGGTGTTGTTGTTGGTGACAAACCCTAACAAAGAGCTGGAACGTGCCAATGAAGCTTCAACACTTAAAAATTGTGGGTAAAACGTGATTTTTTTTATTCCAACCAATATAGCTCCTAAACTATTCTCTAACAAATTCCTGTCAGGGAAACTGTCGTATAATATCCGATCGGAGCCACATCAACAGAGCTAGAGCATGTCAAAATTTTACTTTTTTGAGTGTAAATTAAGTTACACTAAAAAGGTATAGAAGTATAGATTTAAAAAATAAATTAAAATTAAATGTCAACACATCACCAAAAGGAGACGAACCATTGACGAATGTTTCTAATGAACTATCTAGGAGCTGTGTTAATGACTTCTGTGACTATTCCTCACAACCTACTACTTTATAAATTAATTCCAAACTTCGAACCAAAAAATAAATAAATGAAGGTTTTGCACGAAATCAATCAAAGCTCTTTAGCTAGAAAGACTTAAATCGGAGTACACGTTTCGTTGCTAGTATTGTTATATAAGATAGAACATTGATGTCTACATTACATCCATTACGGTAAAAGGTATTAATAGTGACATAATAGTCTTTTTTAAAAAAAACGAGAGAATGGGAATAATTAGGGGGACAAAGCAGACAAATTGAGGAAGTTGAATATGTCACCAGTATCTATTACAATTCATGTCACCAAGGTTCCCCTTTTTGTTCAGGATGTAGATTTAGGCACTTTTTTGATTCCGGTACACATTACTTTTTTTACAGGTAGGTATTATAGAAATCATTAACAATCGTAAAACGCTAGTAAAATTAATAAAACCTTAAAATCTTTTTTAGAACCTAACAAAGAGAAAAAAATACTGAATCCAAATCAATGGTCGAGTTTGGTAATAATTCATTAAAATTATTTATACATTTATAGAATTACAACTGCAAGCCAAACGTCAAATTGTTGAAGAAATTTTATTCACTATTGGAAAATAAAGAAATAAAATTACTACTTACCAAAGCTGGAGAACAAAAAAACAAATGTGACGAGACAATTGCACCATTATTATATTTTTTTGCTATTCTTGGAGGATTCTTGTTATCTCAGAATAAAGATTCTTTTTCATTTTATTAAATCCTCATAATGGCGTTTTAACACTAATACATTATTTAAATCAACATTCAGAGAAATATTAATGCATCCTTCAATCTACACTATTTAATAAAGGAAATTCAGTACATTTGGAATATTTATTTATCTTCTTAAATAATAGTTTGTAAAGTGAATTATTTTTGGTACATTGTTTGAGGCTCAATTAACTTACACTATGTATGTGGTGAATAATAAATATTATTTGCTGTACACCAATTTTTTTTTTTGAGTTATTTAATTTATTTTTAATAAAGTTTCGTTTGATTTTGTAACTCTCTTACTGGTTATTTTATGTATTAGCAATCTCATTTTTAAACAGAGGTACCAGCACAGAAAATCTGGAATCGATTTCTTGGTAACGAGAATCGAAAAATTTTGGTAAGACACATCACTGATTAAACCCCCATTGACTGTCTGATACATAAGTTACATACTATTCATGCTTGAACATATTAATATACAGATATACAGAAAGTACACAAGGGATATTTTCTTTCCAACGTGGATTTAGTGTTCTCTAGTTCTTGGTCTATAGGATGCATTGAGCTAAAATAATACTGATCAAGTAAACGTTGATAAAATGTAGAAAAAAGAATTTAAAATAATTTGGTGAAACAGAAGACTATTTTAGCCTTGATGTTATGCAAGTAAATAAACGCATATGTTTGTTTGGTTTTTTTAAATGGAGGTACTAACATTTTTTTTTATTTTTTGAAATTTACAACGATAAAACTAAATACATCTAAAAAACAGTGAGAAGATAATCAAACGACTAAAACTTGATGAGAAACTACACTTGAGTAGTGCTCAAAGAAAAGTTCTATTATGCTAGAATATCAAGAGGCCATCTTGTATAAATTGAAATAAATAGTTCCAAGATGTTATTAAATCATTTTCGATATGCTTCTAAACGATGTACAAATGACTTTTTGTTGTCTTTTTTTTAATTTTGAAAGGTGAATGGCCTGCAGTATGTTGTGAAAAGTGAGCAACTGATAAAATTTCAGAATTGCTTTGCCACTCAGGGTCGATTTTCCGCTTTCCCTTCACAACTAAATCATGATTAGGTATAGTTACATTGCACACAAAATAAAGGAATCCAAGGTCAAAAGCAATTTTATGCATTACCAATAGCTGCTAATACTCCAACAGTATTTCGCATTAAAAAATAAATAAATAAAAATAAGAAATCAATACTTTATACAATTTGAAGAGTTGGAGAAAAAACAATTATAGCCCATTTTAGCAAGCTTGAGATTTCCAAGTGAACACAAAGCTTATAACTCAATGAATGTTTATGAAATACGACTCAGGCAAAAAAAGAAGATATTTCCGATGTTAAATCAGATAACATTTCTGAAATCCTGATGTCTTTAAGCATTTTGACTTCGTTCTTTTTTGCTTTAAAACCATGAATAAAATAACAAGAGAATTCTAATGAGGTGGGTTGTGGAATTTGATAAATTTTAGTATAATAAAATCGAAATGAAAAAACAAACAAACAAGGAATCGGCTAATTTAATACACAAAATTTATTACTACCAGCAGAGAATACAGACTGTTCCAAAGTTTGAGCATAAATGCATAATAATAAATATAGCCAATTTTGACATGGATGTTTCTTTGACATTACTTTTTTGGTGTAATGTTTTTTTTGCTTTCAAAAATGTAACATTTTGACACGCTCTAGCTCTGTTGTTGCTTGGATCGAAAATTTCCCAATAGTTTCTTAGTCAGAAATGTAATAGGGAATAATTTTTATTGCATAACATTTGCATAATAACAAGGAACACTACATACGAGGGTTTAGCAGGTTTTGGCTCTAAAGGCCTCATTTATCTATCTAGTATTGGGCTCTAATACAGTAGGATTTCCATTCGTTTAGCGTCTCATGTTTAATTGCTTGAGTTAATAACTAAATGGCAAGAAACACTCTAGCTTTTCTATTTTAGCTATAAATTAGCTACTAGAAAATTAATGAATTATTACTGTCCCATCACCTGTAGTACAAGGTAATTCAATGCTTTTCCAAGAATAAAGAGAATTGGATCGAGAAAATTGCTTATTATTACCTTTTAAATCAATCAATCTACCACCCATAATTCATTAAAGGGTCTAATTGGTGCAAAGGAATTTATTAATAAAATTCATTCAGAAATCATCACTGTATGGCTACATCAGATATTTTAATGCAGTGAAGAGAAATGCTGGAATAAACGTATCCATATAATACATAGAAGTGATGAACCTTTATATGTCCAACGGAGGATAGTTGCTCGTGCAACAAAAAATTTCTCAATGAAAAAAAAAATGTTCCCCAAAGGAGAATAAGGGAGAAGTAGAGTGTGGTGGAAGGATGCTATCGATGACCTTAGGACCATGGGTAAAAGAAACTGGACGAAAGGAGCCTAGTAGTGGGACAGGTGGGGGGGGGGGAGGAGAGTAGGGAGATAGTGGAAGAGGCCAAAATTCTGAATGGGCTCTATTCCCAGAAAAAATTACTTCTGATGATTGTCTTCTACAGCTACTGCTGCAACAAGTAACTTACCTACCTTTTTTTTTAAACTTTTTTATTTAAATTAATTCGTTTTTAAATTTTTTATTGAGTAAATATTACAGTATGCCTCAACTAAGGATGATAAGTAATACGAATGGTTATGAATCCATTCATACAATATGTAAAATAAAAAACAAATAAATACAATTGCATATAATCAACCCATACAATAAATAAACCAAATTCATTACTTAGGACTTACATTTGTCTAAACAAGAGATTAAAACTTTAATATCCAATACTTGATAAGCATTAAAACTCCGACATCGACTATATGCATACTCTTACTTACTTAAACCCGTATGGACATACGCCACACAAATATACAGGACTGCAAAAAATACGCACACGACAGACTTCATGGACATAACAACATGCTCATTAATGAGATGGCCACAACTGACATACCTGGAAATACTCTCAAAAGGCTTAAAAGAAGCTGGATAAGAGATTTGCTCAAATAAATCTTTATTTTCTTAATCCATGCCAAGAGGTACTGTTGAGTGCTAGTCTTCCACACGCCTAAAAGGCCTATACTATTACAAAATCATCAAATTAACTTATTGCTACTTCTATAACAGGTGTGAATAAAAATTTGAAAGAGAAAAAAAAAACATTAAAATCTCAGTAATCCAAATACCTTCCCAGCCGGACGACGAGGTTGTCCGTGTTCTATTTCTATCTTCAGCATACAAACAATTGAGTAATAAACACTAATCATTTATTTTTTCACACAATAACAATACAAAAATTGAATTAATAATAATACTGCAAAAACAGAAGTTAATAGCCCTTCCTTGGTAACTAATTAAAAACAGATAATAAAAATAACTTATTTGACAAATAATATATATCACAGTCCGGACGATCCCCTCTGCTTGGCTCACAACCACCATATTTTTCCTTTCCTCATTGGAGCTTACCCGATACGTGTCATTGTTTTGTTTTATAAGAATTCCTTAAAGTAGTGCAACGTGGTGAGTGTAATATAATAATGGCTTCCCGTAAACATTGAAGTGTCACATTGAAGGACAAGGTTGGAATCCTTGATTTAACAAAAAAAGGAGTGGGTTATTCGGCCATTGCTGTCTATGTGGAATTGGTAAGTCCACTGTCGTCAACATTGAAAACAATGTGCTTTAGAACAAGGACTGAGTAATAATATTACTGTTAATCAGAATAATAACCCACAGGAAGACAATACAGTTTTTATTTGGTTCATTCAGCAGAGAAGCATGTTCCTGTAATTGGTGAAATTATTCGTAAAAAAGCTTGACAGTTTCATCAAGAAATAGCCACTAATTCAAAATAACGAACTTTTCCTAACCCAAATAAGATTTTACAATAATCTAGAAGATTAACTTATTTAAAAAAAATAGCAATAGTTGGGAAAAATTTAATCATATCTATATATTTGAAAACTAATATCCTGGAATCAATTACCTAATGTAATCATGATTAAATTTGGTGATTGTATCTAAGAAGAATATTAGCTGTTGGTAATAGCTAATAGCTCCCACAAAATTAATAAATCCACATCAAAGCTCCATAATTCTGTTAATCTGATTTAAGTTCATTAATAAGTGCTCTCTAGGAAAGACTATTGTCTCAGCTACCTGTTGCTCAGCCGCAAAGTTAAACAAAAAACCATTCAGCTATTTTCAAAAAGTGATTGTTCTGTCTCTGGCTGTCATCGATCATTGGAACGGCTCTCTACTTGTTGCAGTCTAACAGCAAAAACACTAAAAATAAAACCTCCACCTTTTAGCTTCGACTTCTAATGCCATTAGCTATAAAAACCATATTTATCTCAACATTATTTATCTTTTCAATTTAGTTGAAATATTATGAGTGAAGCTTTAGTTAATTTTATTCTGAGCTTCGCCTATTCATTAACTACTATCCTATTTGATAATACAATGATTTGTGACAATATTATTGTTATCAACTTTCTATTTGAGTGTGATTGGTTGTCCATTCGATTATATATCTTATTCATCTTTTTATTGATATTTACAACTGTATATTGCATATAAAAACAGTATATCTGTGGGAAATTAATACAGTAACATGATAATAACTTAATAATAATAAATCAACCACAGAAATTATAGAGTTGTTTAAAATAAATCAAGATTTTAGTTTAAATCACCAGATAAATATTTCGTTGTCCTATTTAAAAATTGTTTTTATTAGGAATGGGAAAAACCATCCAGTAATAGGGAAAACCAAACGCTTTTAAACCACTTATACCTGACCTTTACATTCAGATCTTTACATCTAGTCTTTTCTAGGTCCCGATCGATATGTTTAAAAAGTCCTTTTTATTATGCCCCCTTAGATGAGTACCAACATGTTTGATTTCTTATATATAAAAAAAAAATGTTATACAAAATTTTATTTTGTTAACAACAACTTAGCCCGTTGACAAAGATGCTATTAGGCATAAATAAATAAACTTACAAATTTTACATTGTCGTTAAAGAATCATTCAGTTTTCACTCTATCATTGGTCATTACAATTTTTTAAAACTCCTTTCCTGTTTTCGCTATCCAATGTTCCTAAGTACACAATTATATAACTGACATGCTCGATGAAGACACCAGGAACATTTACAACCTTGTGCAGATGAAACAGAAGAAAAACTGTCTTAAAAAGGTGTATTATTTAGGAGGAATGTATACTCAGGATTATAAAATATTTGGAGCTGATAGAGAAATAGTAGTTTGAAGACTATAAATAAAAAAAATGAGAATTTCATAGTCCAGGGAATAAAAATTTCATTGTTTACAAAGTTTCTAAAACTTGGCCATACCATGGTTGTTTCTGAGGTAACAAAAAATAAAAAAATTATGGGGAAAATACTTTAGAGGGGAATAGTGGGAAGGCTGAGGGGAAGACAGACTGATGTAACTAATGCAAGAACCTTGCGCTGGGCAACGATAACACGACTACTGCAGCTGTCTGGTGGAGACTGCTCCAGAAGTCTGACTTTTTTTAAGGTTGTCGGGTCAAACATATTTATATATAATTAGGAGCTGCAAGGAGACTTTTGATAAAATTAATTAAAAAAAAAAGGTCTATACAGCTATACAAGTCCTTAACCTAAAGATGTTAGCAACCACGTCCTACTAACAGGTTTTCAATGCATTTCATTTAATGGCCAGAAACCCATTTAATACGATTTTAGTTTATTTCAGGAGAGTTTTTTAAATATGGTAAAAATTCACAAATGGTAGAGCACTAAATATTAAGGGATACCATTCATTGGACCAAATTACAACTTTGGATTATTTTCTATATACATTTTTGCAACTTTAAATTCATTTCCTGTTTGAATATTTTGTAATGTTACGGAACCATTATTTAAAGATTCATACAAGTACTAAAACAGAAATTTTACTGTGGAGATAACACGCTATCAATATCAGCAAGGTTCGATAAACAAAGAGGATCTGTGAAATGGTGTTGCTACTGTAGTATAAAAAAATTTCTATATTTATATAAAAAATACATATAAAAAATTTCATACTTCATTGTTTCAATTCAGAGGACATTTTGAATTACATTTTGTTTTTTTTTATGTGCGGTAACAAATCTATTGAATACACATTCCAGCTTGTGACATCTTTTTTTAATTACGGAGAAGTAGATGCTCAGGGATGCAGTGAAAGAGGAACATCACGTCTAAGAAGAAATTCTTTAACACGCGCCAACGTTTCGACCTGCCTTTCAGGTCTTCTTCAGGGCCACCGAACCACACAGGTGAGGAGACGAACGATGACTCAAACTCTCGAGTTGAAGGCAGGTCGTAACGTTGGCACGTATTAAAGAATTTCTTCTTAGACGTGGTGTTCCTCATTGACTGCATCCCTAATCATCTTCTCCATTCATCATAACAGTCAACTATACTTTTATGGTTATTTAATTACTGTTATATATTTTCTGTGCTTTTGTGATTATGCTTTTCTTTGTTATAAATTATCAATGGTGAATAAGGGTTTATAATAAAATATTTTATGATCAAACCGTGACTTGGAACTATAGCGGTTTGTACGTATAAAATTACATACGAGTATATATATATATATATATATATATATAGTGGATATAGCAACTTGTTGATTGATACAAAAGACTATTCTATTTAATATTTATCCATTGAATATTCAGTTCAAGGAATACAATAGGATTTCCATTCATTCAGTGGCTCATGTTTAATAGGTTGAGGTAATAGCTAAACGTGACATGAACACTATAGCATTTCAATTCCACTTATAAATTAGCAACTAAAAAAAAAAAAAAAAAAAACTATTTATCGTTCCAGCAGCAGCACAACCTTGTCCCATCACCTGTTGCATAATGTAGTTCAATCTTTTCCAAGAATAAAAAGCAAGTTTAGATCCAGAAAAGGGCTCATTGTAACGTTTTTTAGATAGACAACTACTAATAGGTATATAATACAAATAGTGAATTTATTTTATTATATATATATATATATATATATATATATATATATATATATATATATATATATATACACAAAATAAAAATTATCTATTTATAGCCGTAGACGTTGTGACAATCATTTAGGTACCAGATTAATTCAAAATCATTTCTGACATATGAGCTTGGTCATTATTTTTGTTATTCATGTTATAAAATCGGTATTATTTAATGATATGAGTTCAGATTCGAATTTTTTTATTCCTCATAGGTAACAGCTTAAGTATAAATTAGCCAATATTAAGGGTTTCAAATCATTCTATTATATTTATTTATATATTATTTTTTATTTTTAAAATAGCAAAACCGCAATATCCAATTTTTAGATTATTAAAAAACATTTTATTATTGTATAATTTTTCTACCAGACTGTAGACAGACCTACTTCTTTAGGTTTCCTCAAAAAAGTAGTAGTCTAATCTTTAGAAAAACTTGTATTTTTTCAACTTTTGCATAGTATCTTTTAACAAATGTACTGGTATAGGGCACCAGAAAATTTATGTTGATAAATTAATACATTTCTTATAATAAATAATCTTGCTTAAATTGTATTGAAATTCAGTAAAATTGAAAAGAAATGAGCAATATATATATATTATTCAAACAAAAATTGTAAATGAAAAAGACAATTTTTTTTATTAAAATATTATAAACGTAATACAACGTTTTTGAATTTAATATTATTGACAATGTATACAAAAATTCTGTATACGTTTTTGGTTGGTTGAATAAAATTCGAAGAATGAAGGTTGATTATTTACTTCGAAAAGTGGAGGTTGAATTATATTAAAAATAATGTATTCGTTTTACATATACCTAAGTTATTTTATACTTACAAGAATGCCGCTTAAAACCTTGACACTTTTAAAAGTCTGAGTCTAAAGGGTAACACATTAACCTCCTTTTATCCATAACATCCTACATTTCATGTCCTCAATCCAATCACTACATACAAGATCCCGTCTCTGCGATCTCTACACCCCATCCTACACAACGACTGCATTCCAACGTTCCTTTCTTGCCCGTTGCGCTATTCTTTGGAATTCTCTTCCTCCCTCCATTCGCAACGCATCTTCTCTCGAAATTTGTAAAACACACCTCTTCCACCACCTTATCTCCCTCCAGACTGATGCTATTTAATCATATGGATGCTTTATAACGAAAGTCATACCAGCATATTAAATAAAAAACTTTTTAATTCTTCTTATGTTAATGTTTTACTGTTACTCAAATATTTTTTCTTTACCATTTTTGTCTGTTCCCTCTCAACAAATATTATTTTTCTCATACTTCACTAGGTGTAAATCCAGAAATTTCATGTTTCAATCAAGTTTGTATGTAATTTTTTTTTCTATTAGCGAATGTATATATGGTTTTGTGTGTATATAAGTGTGTTTGTTTATATATTCGTTTATAGATTTTTTCTTTAGTTTATTTTATTATAAACTTGTATTTACTTTATATTATTTAATTTGATTATTTTATTTAAAATATCTTGGCCATATGTGATTTACTTTCTATAATTCATTTGTTGTTATTCTTAAGAGACTTTGTCCCAGAATAAAATTTATTTTCTATCTATCTATCTATGTTCGAAAATCGATAAATTTGTTTCCAGTTTATCAAATTATGTATTATGTATCAAATTCGGTGGTTTAAAAATGTAGATCAAATAAACGTTTTATTTATGGATTTCATATTTTTGTTATTTCTGGTTCAATTAGATGTTTTGAAAAATAATAGGAGAAGGAAAGCTACTATAAATAATACCGGCCTAGGAAGAGAAATCACCCAACCGCGTTTAAAAAAAAAAGACCCCAGAACAAGCACCCTGACTATTACAGTGGTAGGCTGTGATTGGGACCTCAGTTCAGTTTTGATGAGAACGGCCAATTTAGTCAACTGCTTCTTGATCAATTTAGAAGAAAAAAAAAATGTTGAAGCGGTTAGACTACCTTCACTAGATAAGGGCGTTAAACCCAACACTGCAGTTGATCTGGTTTGATGAAGGAATATTTCTGATATAGCGGGTAACGTATGAAACTATATCATTATTTATTTCATTTTATTGTATTGCAAGCATTTTTTTTTTTTTTCATTAAAAGTGTATCTAAAGTTTATAACTGCAATGAAAATATGTCATTAAAGTAAAATGTATGAAAAGATGAGAATAAAATGTCTATTTTCTTAATATTGTATGAGCTAACATTGATACTTTCATCATTCTTACCAATTTCCGTAACAATTTTGAGAATTAGCTTTTCTTATGTGTTTTAATGAGTCCAAATAAAAACCAAATGAAACAAATGAAAACTCCTTGTTTTTCCGATATTAAAAGCAAATTTATTTATGAAATTGATATAAAACGATTAATTTGATGCCACACCATACTATCTGAAAGCTGGTCAAATTTGCAATATGTTATATGAGCAGTATTGTGGATTATTTTTTTTGAAAAATTGTGACCGTAATTAGAAATTATTATTAAAAATTGTGTTTTCAAAATGAGTTAAAGATTGGGCTGTTCTTTAGGTCCTAAGTAAGTAAAATTTTAATGCTGCATCCAAAAATGTGGTCATAAATGAGCAAACTGGGGATTACAGCTTTCATGGAAAAAAACGTTTTGTCCTCATAAAAATCTTGTTTGTTATTTGTTTCTGGCACTACAAGTCTGGGCAACCTTTAGCCTCCTGCACAATCTTCTCCCATTTCTTTCAATCCAAGGATTCTTTTGTACTTCACCCTCTCATCTAACCCTAGTCTTTCCTTCTTTACTTTTCTTATTACATGGCAAATAATTTTTTTTTTTGGGAGTCGTTTCCATCCTAACAACATGGCTAGCCTATGTCAGCCTATTAATACGTATAAAATTAACAGTATCTTTATTTTATAATAAACACTAAAGAGGTTATATTTGTATCTACTAGCTATGACGGACATTTTCTCAAACTTAGTTGTCTCGGCATTTATAAACTCTGGTTCCACCTTTGTGTGCAAAAAAAAATAAATAAATAATAATAATAATAAAATATATATGTATATATACATATTATGATTTCACTAAAAATTTTTTTTTTTTTTTTTTACTAATTGTAAGTTTAATTATGGATTTATAAAGAAATCCAGAAGGGATCTATTGGCTTCCTAACATATCTTTGCAAATCATTCAACTAAACGAGCTCAGTAAACAGTAATAAACTAGGTAGGTATACGTATTTTAGATTCAATATCATTTGATTAACTAACAAACAATCAGTATAATGCTTAAATTACCTTATTTAATGTATTAATATTTAATGGTAATTGCGCTTCCAATCAGTGAAGTGTCGGTACCAAAATTTTTCGATTCTCAGTTTAAAAATAAATTGCTATTACATAAAATTTGAAAGCTAAAAAAGCAAACCAAATCGTATTAAAATACAATAGCTATTCAAGAAATAAATCATTAGGCAGCAAATAGCAATGAATTATTATTCACTAAATAGAATTTATAAGTCGATAGAAGTTCAATCAATTTACAAAAAATAATTCATTTTACTAACTTTTATTAGAGAATATAAATACTCCAAATGCCCTCGATTTTATTTATAATATTTTTAGAAAGCGTAAATGTCTAACTAAAACCATTCTGTAAAAACTGTAGATGGTTGGATGTATAGATATTTCTCTGGATGTTGATATTAATAGTATATTAGGGTTCAAAGACCGAAGCATTTAAAGAAATGAAAAAATATAAAAAAGTTCTAACAGCGAATACATATTTTCAACAATTTGAGGCTAGGCTTCCAGTTGCAATGCTTGATTTTTGAAAAGAATACAGCCAAAACTCGATAAGCCAAAGTTGAAGGTTGAACAAATTAACGATTTACGATGAACAAATCGAAAATTTAACAAATTTTCGAGGAATCGAGTTCTAAAAGAATATTTTTTCGAGTTATCGAGTTTTTCCTATAATATATATACATATATATAATGGTAATTAGCCTTATAGTATTTAATTACCCTTAAAAAGTAAATTAATTTTATTATAATAACGGTAAATAATTTATTAAAAGAAAAATTAACAGAAACTGATTGTGAGATACTAATGCAAAAAAAAAAAAAAAAAAAAAAAAAAAAAAAGAAACATATCTATGAAATAAATTACATAATTAAAAATAGTCTGTTCTGCGTATAGTATATAGGAGTGCACATTTATCACAAGCTAAATTCTGTACAAAGCCGCAAAGACATCAGCTTCCAAAAAATACAAAAACAACAACACAATAAACTTTTGCCTTGTCCCCGAAATGAAACAGTTCTTGGGGTAAGCGAAGATAGGGTTGAGACAGACTGATTTGTACATGCTCATGGTTCTAGGAGACTTAGACTTTTAGAGCTTCCCGCATCTTCAACTTGTAGTCTCGGGACTTGTGTAAACAAAAATTTTACTTCTAGTTAACGATTGTTGGTTCGAGTAAACGAATACAATACATCATACAAGCGTGATCGAGAAATGGGGTTCAGTTCGACATACCGAGTTTTTTGACTTAACGAGTTGTGACGTATCGAGTTTTGACGGTATTATAATCCAATACCAAGCAGTGTTTTTCTAGTTAATGAAAAAATGCTCTCTAATGATACTTTTAAAACAGTTATATAGATCATCTTACTTTTTTTTTATCGTTAGGTACAAGAAACGATGTATGTATAGTAACTACATAATTAGGAACTACAAAACAATCGCCAACAGTATCGATCGGTTCCCAGGAATTGACAAATCCCTACTTCCAATAGATACTATTTTCGCATCCATTAATTCCTGATAGCGGACTAAGATTAATGCTAATGCGTTCAGTTATAGCCTGATTATATAAGCATGATAAATTCCTCCTCAATCATCGGTATGGCTAATCCAACTTAATATCAATCCATTGCTTGTGACCTTTTCGCGAAACTTTCTTTTAATTTACTGAAGAATCATAGAGGAAGGACTTGAATGCAGATAGAATCAATTATAAAGTTTACCTCCATACTTTTCATCATTCTATTAACACCAAACTTTATACAAGACCATTATACTGTTCGGGCCAATCGGCGCTTTTGTGAGAGGGGGGGGGAAGGAGAAAACTTTAATATACCGTATATTGACGCACTCTATGGATCTGTAGGTAACTAGCCCTTATCTGCGTTAATCCCTACAGGAAAAAATCTCTTTCTTCTAGCATCTGCGTTCCAGTACGCACCTATACAAGTTGTCCAAGACCTCATGGTCTTCCATCGTTTATTTGACCAAGACAAAATAGTCTTCCAGGACCCTATTCTTGTTTTAAAAGTGTTTTTATTTCCTGTGCCAGTCAGTAAAGATCAGTAAAGATTTAGTTATACCCTTAATGAGTGGTGATATAAGAGGAGGAGATCCTGAACAAATTTTGCAACCTGGGAGAAGCATTCGCCTGCCCCTAACGACTTCGGAGGCCTCCGAACAGACCGTCGGCGGCTGTAACCAGGTGAGTGGGTTTTTATGTAACATTTGTTTAGGTTACCTTCTTAATAAGATCTCCCCACAGGTGCGAAATCTCGTTTTGATATTTTCCAATACAGTCCATTTTCTCGAGGCCGATGCGAGTTTTTAGCATCGGAAATTATCATTCTTTTCGTTAACATACTCTATTCTATTCGAATGCCTCATTACCATAGTTATGAGCGTAATATAGTTCCAATGACACCCGGCTTGAACTCAGCGCCCAAGAAAGCTTTCGTTAAAAACAAAATGGATTTAGGTACTGAGATGCTTCCTAAAGAAACATGTTTAATTCAGCATCTGAGATTATATCCTCGGGAAAAAATATTGAATCTGAAAACACCTATAACACAGGTAGGGAGGTAAACAACTGAGGAGCATATTTGAAAATTTTGTATTCGGTTTTAAACTGTGAAAAACAAGAAAAAACCTACTAAAAATTCCATATCGTCATTTTTTCTCTATATATGTTTTTATTACTATTTATTTTATTTTATAAAAATTTACAACTGACTATAAATTTATTGTTTTGATTTTCTTTAACGATTGGCCAATAAAGTAAGACATCTCATATTAAATATAGTAATCATACCTTAGAAAGGGAATAAATTAGGGAAAGTAGGTAAAATTGTTTTTGCATTAACAGAACGGTCGCATATTCCAGTCAGTTAGAGAAGTTAAAAGTTAATAGCGATTAATATTATTGAACTAACAATTAAAGTTATTTAGAATCATTTTATATAAAACAATCTTTTTTGTTAATACTTTATTCTTCTTTTGAGTTCGGCCATCTGTGGACCACGTTTAACAATTCATTCTCTTCCGTTATTTCCAAGATTTCTTCATTACCTCGACCTGATGTTTTCTCCTTTCATCTGACCACTGTCTATTAATTTTTGTTTTGAACATTTCTGGTAATTTGATCTTCTTAACTGCTGTCCGAAATTTGTCTCTGTCCCACATTGAATTCCACTGCATATTTGCCACCATCATGTCTTCTTTTACCATCCCTATCCATGTATTCTTTTTCTGTTTTCGGAGATTGTGTTGGAAAATTTTCTTTTTATGTCTTCTATTAAAACTTTATTATTGTTAAAATTTTTCAACAAAAAAAAAATTACTATCCGAGATGGGGTGTTATGAATGCCATTTTTGGATTCTGTGACTTCTGCAATATATAATTCCGCTCAATATGCCGCAGCTGACAAAACAAAAGTTTTAGCAGACCTGATTAATATATTCTAGGCCATCAAGGTTTGAAGCTGCTATTCCCCTCATGACTTGTAAATTTATACCAAAGTAATAACAAAAACATTTTTCTGAGACGTATTTATTTAATATAAATAAATAAAGTGCCATTACAAATAGTGATTGCAGCTAGAATTAGAGAATTAATACATTTAAATTTAAATGAAACGTGCAGCTTGTCATATATCAAATAATATGGAGAAAAATATAAGTATATTGGGAAAACCGTTAGATTAATCAATTCTTATCAAATAAAACAAAGAAAATTAACGAATGTTAAAGACGATATCAATAGCTATCTCTCCACTATTGATTCATCTCAAAGACCTTGAGTAAATAGCGTTATCTTTTGATTGAAACCGAGCTATCGCAAATAATTGGGTTAACCTGACTTTAAGGTTCTAGTAGAACACATTTTGCTGATTTACATCCTTCTATCTAAGGGATCTTACCCTATCAGAATATTGTATGCCTATTTCATCTAGGGCAAGGATGTTTGGTAGAAGAGACGATAGAGAGGGGTTAATCACACGAAATAAAAAAAAAATCTCATAAGAGTTTGATCTATTCTTTCTAAAACTGTGTAAAAGGTTTGTGTAATAAATTCTTTTCATAAATAATATAATTAAAAAATTTAATGTTATTATGAAATATTTCCATTTTTTAAAAAAATATAATAATTATAGAATTTGTAATGTGCTAAATTTGTATCTACAAATTTGCTGCAAAACCAAATGATAATTAGTTAATTATTAGTATTTTTTAAGTATGTGATTAATATACTAGGAGGGCTAGAATTTCGAAAAATTTAATTTTATATATTATTAATGTAAATAATATAATCTTTTGTGGAGCTGATTCAGAACGACAGAGTGAAGAAAACACGTGGTGATAATGCTATCGCTTGTAATGATAATATTCACATTTTGTGTTTCGACGAGTACAAAATGTATTAATATTATTACTAAAATGCATTATCACTGATTAACAGTAACTATTGCTACGTTTAATGAATATTAATATTAAATCTTAAAAATAAAGAAATATCAGTTTTCTTCACATAACAAGAATTTGAGAAACGATGAGAATCTAAATAAGTACATTTCATTTTCCAATTTTTATATTAAACAATATATAACTAGCATATGTAACCATGTAAACATGATAAATATATATACAAAAACAGAAGAATTAAAGATGAATTAATTGATAAATGTTCTTTTAATAATAAAATTTAGAATGATGTTATAAAGACCAAAAAATAAGTATATCATTATCATTTATTTTCAAACTGTTTTAGATTCTACTTTTCCAACAACACAGATACGGAAAACATTAGTATAATTTAAAAAAAAAAAAAAAATAGTTGTGAACAATGAATATGCTTTGTAGTATTTAGGTATACTAATAACTTAGATGCTCTTCGGAGATGAATAGGCAGGATGAATCATGATGGAGTGGAAGATTTTTTTATTTTTGTTTTCGGCATATTTGAATATTAGAGTAGACTGTAAGCAGGATATTATCATGAAAGTAAGGCACATAACACCGTAACTTAATAAAATAATCCTAAAGAATAAAATTTCATCTCGAATTCCGTTTCATTAACAGAAAAATATTGTTGCCATACAGCTAAAAAAATTCAGTATTCCCCTAATATATCCCAATACGGATACAGACAGTGGAGGTCAAGCAGTCTCACTGAATAAATTAACTTCTTATAAAGTCGTTTTATTTTTCCTTAAACTAAGAGTGCACAAATCTTGAATATTATAATGTTTTCCTTCTTTAGCAACAGAAAATGTATTCTATAAATTAATTTAATTTTCCTATATATTGATGAACATAAAGCCTAAGATAAGGTCATTCTTAAAATATAATAAATAGTAAAGTAAATATATCCAATAAATTATTTATAATAGCCTAGAGTTAGAATAATAGCAACATTATAAAAAACTAATCCATTTTTCAGGATGTTTTCGAAGGATCTCGGAGGCGAGGATTTCATATTCCTAAATTTTAAACCTGAAACTTTCCAGACATTTTTTAAAATAAAAAAAAAAAATGAAAAATCTATAGAACAAGTTATGGTGCCTTTTGACCCTTCAGCTTTAGTGTAAGACAAAAAAACAGAGAGAATTAAAATTTCACATCTCAAATCGCCTAATATTCTCCTAAATATTTTGTTGTTTTTTACTTTAAAATACCTAGTATTATCTTTGTATATCCTGATACAAATAGGATATTTATATAATTGACACTAATTGTAAATCGGTGAATGTAGTGAAGAATAAAATATATTCAGCTGTCTGAAAAAGTAAAAAAAAAAAAAAAAAAAAAAAGAATGTAAGTCGAAGGCCAGCACGGTGCAGGATATAACGACTCTTTTTAAAACAAACATTAACTTGAACCTGTATTCTCAAACTAGTTAAATGTGGTTCCAATTATGATCTAAAAAAATAATTAAATAATTACGACACACTGTTATTATTGTATAACTTTAATGAATATATAATACTATAATATATTCATATTAATCAGTCCTTAAACTCGGAACGTTGGGAACATATATTACATATATTATTGGGAAGTCCCCAATATTCAAAATTGGCATACAGATTTATAATGTTATATTGTTTCGAGGGGAAAAAAAAAAAAAAAAAAAAAAAAAAAAAAAAAAAAAAAAAAAAAAAAAAAATATATATATATATATATATATATATATATATATATATATATATATATATATGAACAAGTTTTTTTTTTCACCGTGTGATGAATTTTTTTTTCCGAAAAGGAAAAACTGGTGGCAATCTCTTTAATATATTTGAGCTTATATGAAGTAATTTATTTTTTAAAAGTATTTTACTTTTAATAACAGATCTGTAACTAAAAGATTTCTTTTGAAAAAAAAAAAAATGAAATCATCAATTAAACCTTTTCCCAAGCAATAATGTTAATAACTTTTTTAGCTCATTGAAAAATTCTGAAAGCAAAATACGTTTTAAAAATGAAGTATTTCATAAAAGGTCAAAGATATTAAAGAGATTGTCCCCCTTTTTTTTCCTTTTCGGACGTGTTCAGTTTGTGAAATTTATAAATCAATCAAACGGGAATTGGAAATCAGTTTCGTTTCTCTTCAAGGCCTTCAGGTACCTCTTTTAACTATTGGTTTAGGGATTGACATGAATTATTCTTGAAAATACTAATTTTAAGACACTCATACATTAATTATAATTAGTTAAATAACTAATTTAATACTCTAGGTAGTATTTATCACATTGCAAATCCTATATGCAAAATTTAAAAAAATTCTATATTGGTGCATGTTCAGTTTTTAAAATTTATGAATGAATAAACGGATGTTCAAAGCGTTTATATACGTCTTGCAAATATGTTATTCATTCTGATCTCCATATATGTACTTCGTTTTATTTTTAATTATTGTTCATTATTAAATATGTAGAATTATGAATATGGATATTGTTATTAACCCAATGATATTTTATATCTAACTATTTTTTAATCTCATTGTCAGTACTAAACAACTTTTATTTTTATCATAATTCGTATCTAATGAAATATTTATTTTTCACTTTCATAATTTGAATTAATTTTTTGTTTATTAAATATTAATTGACACCCATAGAAATAACAAAATTAAATAAAATTGATTTAACCCTTTGAGTTAATACCGAAGCCCTACATTTCATATTTTTCATTGCGAGATTACGAATCAGGATCTAGTATACCTCAAGCTATAATCAATATTATAGCCAGACTATTTTCCCATCTTTCAGCTCAAATATATTAATCTTAGGGGACAATGCGTCCCAGAATAAAATTATTTTTTCATTTTCGTTTCATTTCATAATAATCCATATTTAAATACATACATAACAATCCAATACTGGATCAAGTCATTCTCAAAAAACCTCCATTATGTTATTTTTACTGTAGCATCCAGCCAATTGGGTGTACACAGAAAGAATCTTGCGTCCGTTCGTTGATCGGCCTTACTTCTCTTTAAGGACTTCTCAAGCCAATTTTTCTAAAATACCCTTGTCATCTATTCTCGCAATGTGTCCTGCTCAAGAAGGCTTGTTTCAATACTTGTGTCATGGAAAAGATCTTACATTTCTATTTTTTTTTTTGTTTCTTCTAGTTCTCATCTCGCGACCCTTATACGCTGGGTCTTATTTTCACCAACAGTCAGCTAGAGCCTTTTAGTTACTTTTTCTTGTTATGCTATTATAAATAAACTGATAACAAATATTTCAATTATTGAAATTTCTCTTTTGGGTGTAACAGTTTGACTCCTGCCTTCCACCTCCTTCTAACCGCATCCTTAACCTCAATGAAATAGACATGCATTCTAATTGGACAGAGATCCCTTTGATGGAGGGATGGAAATGAGTTTAATGTGTTCTACTAGAAGCCTCTGAGTCAAGTCGACCCAATTAGATACGATAACTCAATATCAGATAGAAGATAACGCTATTTACTCAAGGCCTTTGAGATGAATGAGTTGTAGGAGATAGCCATTAACGTTGTTTTACTTATCGTAATTCTTATATTAGTGAATTGCCACGTTTCTAATTGATTTAAAACTTTCTTACACTTTTAGTGATGTAGGCTGCGTTATTGGAAAAGTCGTTTAACATCGCTGTATATAATTACCTCAGAAATTCTCTTAAAACATTTTGACACGGTTCTTCTGATGAACAAACAATTAAAGAAATTAAAATCAGCAGTAAAAAAAAACATAAATAAATAAAAAAATAATACGTTCATAAATATATATCACATATATTTCTAAACTTGACATATCTACATATGCCCTGAAATATGTAATTAGTTTTTTAATAAATATTTAAAAATATGCCAAAGCAGCTTTTAATACAACCGATTGATTCCCACTTGGGTCATTATTAGTTACGTATGAAATAAATTAATGCACCTTTCATAGGAATAATTGAATTCTAACAGGATATTTCGACATTAAATAACACAAATTTCAATACATATGTATATATATATATATATATATATATATATATATATATATATATATATATATATATTTTTTTTTTTTTTTTTCTGATTGTTAGAAAACAAAAATGTGACAAAAGTGAGGCATAATGGATGGCATTTAAAGCTGATTCGATACACGTTTGAGATTCATATAACACTAAAAAAAAAAAAAAAAAAATTCCAAAAAAATAAACTTGGTTTTCATCCACATCCTACTTATAAGCTTCGTATATAATTTAAAGACAAGAAAATATCTATTCATATAAATAAGCAAGCCGTGGCGTATTTTCTGCTCGGCGAGTGCGGCTCATCTCTCCTAGGGGCCGCACCTCTGTTTGTGGCACCCATCCTGACCCTTATCTTATGTGAAAGTAAACGTATATATAGAACTACACAGGCATTGATGATCTTAGGGTTTTATGCCTATAAATCCCAATAAACAAACAACAAAAAATTCTAAAGCAACACTACTTAGAAATATAGTCATAGTGGTGCTTTAGAAATGTAGGTAGATATGCTTATTAAATATATATTCGATGTTTGATAAGAAGATATACCTCTTTTAAAAATTATTTAGATTTTTAAAGTAAAATGATACTTTAAGAAATAATCTGTATAATAAATAAATATTTGTTTTTGGGAAAATGAGTTGTCGGTTAAATAGTTAAAAGTTTTAACTATTTTAACTATTTTTTTTTTATTTGATGAGTTTTAACTTAAAACTCATCAAAAAAAAAAAAAAATTATTGACGATTGGAGCCATTAAAAATTTATTAGCATATAATGATTTAATCCATTAAGATGTTATCATACAATGGATTTTAATCTAATTAGATATGGAAATGACTAATGGAAAATTAAAATACACAAGCAGCAATAATTTTAACAAAAAAAAAAAAAAAAACATAAAAAAAAGACCAAAAAAAAAAATAGGCTATTAAGTATCCATGTAAGACAACTAAAGCTGTTTTGCCATGTAAGGCACAAATAGCTACTTTTAGAAATAGACAAGTTCTTCACATTTTTGCACATGTAAATAAAAAATGCAACTAAATATGAAATCTGATATGCAAAATGTAAACTCCGAACTTTAATAGGCCCTCAATATCTAGCTAGCAATAACTAGCTAGTTTGTACATATAAATTGGATCGTGTAAACGCAGGTTTGAAGTTCTGAAGCCAAAATGTTTGGCTTGAGTAAAATCTATAGGAAACGAAACTCGACTTGCGGTTGGTATATATTGGCATGACGTGTAAACGATGCTCAAATCTAAGCTCTTGCTTAGCGCATGCGTATTTTACGTCCTACCACCTGTTCCATACTATATTTTTAGTGAACGTGCCTTGATTTAATACAGTTCTTTTTGCTATAAATTATTAGGGTACTAAACGTCAAAGGAATTTCTCAGCGATTATATTGAGAAGTAAACTTGTTTGTGGAAAGTGAAAAAATAAAGAATCTAGGAACCACAATGCTAAAATATCGTGCGTATAGCATGTTCAAAATAGTATCCTTTAGGAAGAAAACTAATCATTTAACGAGAAGAAGTGTGGCAAAGGATGTCTTTCGGTCGCCTTCGCTGGCTTTTGACCGTAATGGTAGGCAATTCAGCAACTGGTATGTGGCTTCGTCCATAAGCAAATAGTTACGAAAATCGTTGGGCTGTCTGCATCATGAATTCAATAAATTGTTATGAAAATCTCACCTCTGTTTAACAAACATGATTCACGCCATTTCCTATTAGTGACCTTCTCCTATTAGTTGATTTTCTCTTATTTTTTAATAATGCGAGTCGTAGCCGTTGCAAGAATTAATAGTTCTTTGTTACAACTTTTCACTTTAAACAAAAAAAACAGAGATTTTCACCTCACAACTGTGCAAACAGAACAGAACGTGTGAACAGCAAAGTGTCTTTCAATTTGATTTTGTGCACATGACATTATCGCGTGAATCGGCTTATAAAAAAAAATATATAGGAAATCGGAAGTCATAGGTACTAAGTATATGAAATGAATGAAAAAATAATTTTTATTCTGGGACATATTGTCCCCTAAGAGTAACAGACGTGTATAATAATTTGTATAATAGTCTGGCTATCTGTATATGGGTGAGTATCTCTTAGTGTAAAAAAAAAAAATGGGTTAAACTAGATCAAAAATGTAGCTAAATGCCGCAAATCTCACCTTTCTATTCCAATGCGTTGCAGATATACGATAAATCAAAGACTTTTTTGAGGAAATCACGTTTTTTCCCATAAAAAACTGTAATATCTCCATTTTGTCTAAATATGTTTCAAATTTTGGCCACATTTTCAGATTAACCATTAAATTTCCTATAAGAACAGAGTACACGTAACCTTGAATTTTGCAAACTTGGTATCTAAAGAACAGCTTGATCTTCACCTTATTTGGGGAAGTCACAATGTCTTATTTACTTCAACGCTCACCGTTTTTCGTAAAAACTATCCACAAAAGTTCAAATCTCACAAAAACTTGCAAAATTTAATCAGCTTTCGAATGATATGTTAAACGTAATGATTTTGTTTCAATTTCATGGAGATATTTACTTTTGAAACCGAAAAAACATGGTGTTCTCATTTTGTATACAAATCAGTTTACTTGGGTAAATAAAACATTATGACAATCCCTTAATGGAAATGTGCATTTTAAACATAATAACTCTTTATTGGAATAGAAAGCAAAGGATTTTCTAAAAAAAATGATTGTTCCCCTAACCCCAATTGAAAATAGAACTTTGTGATAAATATATAAACGAAAAAAGGAGAGAAAAAAAAAATAGGACAACAAAATAATAACCATATGCAAATATAATAATCAATAACATAAAATAAATATAGTGAATAGAAAGGAAAAAATATATATATATATAGAGAAGAAAAATATTAAGACCTAGTTGAATAGTAATATGACAAAATATTTGCAAATACCTAAAAGGTAATATATATACGATTGATAATAACACTTTATCAATTAGAAGAAAGAGAAAAGAAATAATAATAAGAATTTATATGAGAAAAAAAAAAAAACAAACAATTGTTGAGGGAAACAACTGTCAAAAATGAAAATGAATTTAAATTTATACAATGATATAATTATTGAAGCAATTCATTGGCATCGGATATGCTGATCATATGTATCATTAACAACTACACCATAAACACCGAGCTCACACCGATATAGTGAATATACACCAATACCGATGTACATCTATAATATGTGTCATGTGAAATAGTAATGTATCTATACATGTATATATATATATATATATATATATATTATATATATATATATATATATATATTTTTTTTTTTTTAGTCTGTTTTTGTAATTCACTTTCAATAAAGATTTAAAAAAAAAAAAATCAGTTTTTCTTATTTTACATTTTACCCTGACAAGGTACACTATAGATCATGGATATGTGTATCTATGACCAACTGCTTTTCTCATTTACATATTAGAGTTAGAATGATCAAGTTATTTAAATAATTAGTTAAATTATATTAAACAATCAATGATTATTCGTTTATTTCGAATAATAAATAAGGTTCAGAGAAAATAGTGGTTTCAAACATGACTTTTTCATTAAAACCAATATAGCTCATAAACGGTAGATTTTAACCAAAAAACATTATAAGCAAAGAATATTCTCCATTAAATCTCTGATAAGGGAACTGTCGTCAAATTTTCGATCGAAGCACAACCAACAGAGCTAGAGTGTGTCAAAATGAATGTGGAAAAAACATAGCACCAAAAAAGTATAGACCCCCCTGCCAAAAGAAATATCTATGTCAAAAAAACAAAAGATGGATTTGACTTATAACCGTTACCTCACTAATGGAAGATTTATTCTTGGAACTATTTGCGTACCTAACGGCCACAAACTGAAATTCAATGTCAACGGTTCAATTTTTTTAGAATAATAGGCTGCCTTTGGAATGAAAAATAGGTTGCGTCAGAACTAAAATCTGAAAAATGACTTTTTGTTCAAAGGAAACCTTAAGACATGTAAATTATGGAAGATTTTGAATGACGAAATTCTTAGCATACTGTTCGCTGAGTAAAATGAAGGTTATTAAGAAAGAATAAAGATTATCAAAGCCAAACACAAATAATTCGTAACAGCTATATTTTTTTTTTTTCATGAAAAGATTCTCATTCGATATAGCTGATTGTGTCACCGCTATTTGTTTAAGCAACTTATAGAAACAATTTCAAAGAAAACTGATAGTAAAAATATTCTGTAAACATGTCAAGATAACCTATTGAATTTAATTATAGTTCAGTACACCAAATGCTAGCAAAAATAAGTGAATCAATTTATGCTTCTAGTTTTACGTTATTTGTTCTTAAATTAGGCTTATTTAAATAAAAGATGCATCCCTTAATCAGATAATTAATTAATTTTTCAAATCTACAAAGCATAAATTCTTTCTAATTTAAGGAGAAGAAGGTAAAATTAAAATACTTAATTATGAACTCTCAAACAACAAGATAAAAGTGCTTTTGAAAAAAAAAAAAAAAAAAAAAAAGTCATAATAGGAAATAATCACCTCCTTATATCATTCTGTTCGAAATAATACATCAAATGAATGTCTAATTGGATATTAAATGTTAGTCTGTACCCGAATGTCCACATTTAGAAAAAAAAAATCTTCTCTGAATCACCCTAGGGCCATACATAAGCAATAGGTGTGATGATGAATCCATTCTATATGTACGAAAAATAAAATAAATATTTTACTTATTTCAGACAATTAAGGTTCTCTTTTATTACTAATATATATTTACAACTGTATAGAATATTTACATCTATTAAATTTTTATGTCAACAAATTATAACAACTAGATGACAATATCTTGTTAATAAATTAGTAGTATTGAACATTGAGAATTTCTCGATGGATTTAGGATGGGGATGTAAGAATTGTAATTAATCGGAAAATATTTTCCAGTAAATGCAAGTGGTATTACATGGTGGTCTACAACGAGGAGGAGTTTCTAGTATGTACTGTTTCTAGTAGTCGTTTAGTCTAGTATATGGATTTCAACCAATAAGTTTACTCTGTAACGGACCTGTTCTACAGTGATTGATGGGAAATTATTAGAGAATTAAGTTTGAAGAGTGTCTGTTGGACTGAAGTTTGTGAAATTTTCAAAATGTTTTTCTTTTCGTTTCTTTTTTTTTTTTCATTTTTGTTTTAATTTAAGAAATCAGAAATATCTTTCGTACAGATTCGGGGTGACACTTTTAGTTTTTTGTTGACACAACAAACGAAAAAGTTGTGATTCGTTAAATGGTCATACAATAAAAATTAAACATAATATTTTAATAGAAAGACATAACAACTAGCAATAACAGATATACCCGAAGTTACATATTAGATATTCTAAACTAAACTAGTTTTTTTTTTTTTTTTTTTTTTTTTTTTTTAACATTTTAAGGGATTAGTAGATACTTCTACTCTTGCAAAACAACTTTGATTTTCAAAGAAGTGACCCAAATTTCTTTTAGTTATTAAAATGCTATAGCAGCAAGAGATTTAAACTTATAGATTGAGAAATATACCCAGAGTAAAAATATTTCCATTGTACAACTGATATAGTGTATCAGAAAAAAAATAATCTGTATCAACTAAGAAATATCTACAATTCAAAGAATCTGATACATCAAATAACATAAAAGTATTTTTAAACTGTTTACATACCACGCGAAAAAAATGGACTAATCTAAAAAATCTGCTACCATAATATTTTTCAACAGTACACGTTTGAGATAGCCAACACAACAACGTAATACCTACAGGTGCTTCCCTGTCAATATTTATGTTTATATGCATTGGACATAACTGGTTACTCTTGGTATGGACCGGTAAACTCCAGATTTTTTCTTCAGGACATAGACCTTGATCCATAAGGTAGAGATAGACCTTGATCTCTGGGAATGTATCAGCCAACTGGCCAGTATTGCCGTGACAAATCTTAAATCTACTCCATAATCTTCTATTTTGTATCCACTAACGAGTTGTATATGCCGTTCAAATATAATAAATATATTGTTTTCAGCCTTTGAAGTTCCTTTTTCAAATACCAACATTTTCAATGTTTTCAGCACATACTACATAATTTTTATTCGGTTGATAGAAATATTTTGGAAACTATGGATTGAATGCAAATTTGCTATTTATATTTTAATTTCTATTACTTTTATATGAGATTCATTAAATTGTGTACGCACCATGTAAACTCATAATAAATGAATTGCTAAAGATCTTTGCTCATATAGATAATTATTCAAAAATTCAGGCATTGAAGTTATATATCGATGTTATATATTTGAAGTTTCCGAGGTAGGCTGCATCTAACGCACACAAAACCGGTTTTTAGGCTCGTGTCTGGATTGTTCATCTGTTCTGAACTGAACTTAAGTGCCAGTTCTCAAGAACAAAAGAATACTTTCATAAATATTAGAGAAAAAGTTAAAAAATAATCTTCCCGACCTTCACTGAATTGATTTTCATACTGCAGATGCCGTATTTAATTTGAATGCGGTCTATAATTATAATTCCTTCTTTCTTCCATCCTGGAAATAGTCCATTGACTATTCTAAAGCAATCGCGAAATGTAACTTAATTATTTTCAAACTAAGGATTGCAAAATAAACACGTTCTCAGTTTTAGTTCCAGGTGACAAAAATTATTCATTTGTCAAAGCACAGCCTATTTTAAAATGAACGTCTTCAGAAAAAAAAGTGAAATAATAACATTGGGAAACCTCAGATTTATTACGATTCATTCATCTATTATCGATTATTTTTTATTGTAAATGCCTAAAGGCGGTTTCGTAAAGAGAGAAAAGGCATGGAGGTGGCTTTAATGTCTACGAATCCCACACAATACTAGGCCTTGCCGTGTCTTGAAAAATATAAATGTATATATAGATATGTCTACTGAGAGAAACGTAAAACCACAATATTGGAAAATCTCAGTTTTATGTTTCAATCATCCATTATTAATTACTTTAATTGTTTATTTTTTATTTCGTTTTGTGAATGATCAATGGTGGTTCAATAAAGAGTAAAAAGCAGGGAAGTGGTTTGAGTCGATAGGAATTCCACACATTACTATTTACTAACTGGCCAAGTCTTTATAAAATAAAAAATAAAAAATGGCATTTATTAACACATATATGCAAATTAAATGTTAAAAAAAAAACATTTTAGGTTACTGTTATTTTTTATTAAGATTTTTTTAATTGATTCGTATAACATCGAATGTATCTTACTAGTGAAGTCTTTCTTTCCTTTCATTTAAATTTAATATTTTCGTTACCTGAAGGATCATTATCATCTGTTCTTCCCTCTCCCCCAAACTGCTCTTCTTATCTTACTCCATTTTCGTCATGGCAGAGTAATTTATGAGAATCTCTTATGCTCATTGTATTCTAGAGTAAAAAGATTCTAGAACCTCCCGACTGGAATTCCTTTTAAGTACCACTGTGTACCACCTCACACTATATACCGAGAGAAAATGGTCCCTTCTCTCCTCGCCTTTATTATACTTTTTCAGGCCATTAATTTTTAATTCCCCTCCACACAAACACCTTCCTTTGTAGTAAACCCTAAAAGTATTCAGTGGATTACTACAACACGAATAACCTTTCCAGCCTGTGCTTCCAACTCTTCCCCTGACCATTCTTACACTGCAACTATTCAAGTATCAAATAATTGTGTAATATTTCACACCTCCCTCTTTATTTTATTCATTGTTTCTACCTTATTCCAACATTATTATCGTCATTCAACGAAAAATACGATTTCAGTAATTTATACCTGGAATAGAACCATGTTCTAAATTTTTTTTTTTAACAACAATTTATTGAAATTTACAACTGTATAAAATTTGTAAATCACATAATGTGCTGTTAACTATTACAATAACGTGACAAAACTTGAAAAGAACTACTCATCAGTAGCTCTTTAATAAAAATTCTACACTAGAAGGTCTCTGGGCCATCTTCTTTTCCGACGCCTCGGAGGATTATCAGGAATGGTGTGGGAAGCAAGTTGAGAAATTAGGGGATTTAAGTGGTTATGGAGCTTACTATGAAAGGATAAATATATGGTTTGGGCTAAATGCAATGTATATGGAACATTAAGATCTTTATGGATAAGTTTATTGGTGACAAAGTAATGTACATTAAAGATTTTTCGAAGGATTTTGAATTGTATTTGGATTGTAAGGATTGGATACGAGATGAATTGGATGGTTTAGTGGAGCCCCAAAGCTCAACTCTGTACGTCCAGATAGGTCTAATCACAGTCACGTATATTAGTCTTTTGTAGTTAACTGGGAGCTTTGAACGTTTGTCTAGCAAATGTTGAAGTAGTCTGTAACGATGGGCAGCTTCTTGTCGTTTTAGTCTTGTATGTGGATTCCAACTTAGACGTTTGCCCAAGTGAAGTCCTAGGTAGCGGATCTGTTCAACAGGGAGTAGTGGAATATCATTGGGGCCTAGGATAATGTTCTAAATTGAATTATTTTTGACAATAAACAAGGTTCATTACTAAAGATTTAGCGCTTCGATTTATTAAATTAATTTTAGTTAGAACTTAAAACAGAAATTAAAAAATACAAAATTCAAAAATTACAAGACTATACAGAAAACCTTAATACCACCGACAAATCTTTATGGAATACCACAAAAAAACTGAACTTCAACAATCACAATCATCCTCTGCTAACCGAATCACAAACCTGGTCAAAATCTGATGAAGAAACATCACTCATTTTTGGCCAGCACCTTTTCCAAACTTTTAACCCATATCCTGATATTGTTAATCCTATTCACTTAAAATATATAGAAGCTGAACTAAATATTCCACTCCAAATGTATCCTCCCCCTAAAGCATTCCATCCTTCTGAAATATCAAACATCATTCTAAGACTATGTGGTGGACGTTGTCTCCTCCGCATTGGAGCGCGGGATGTACTGCACGGGAGCCTTTCTCGACGTGGAACAGGCCTTTGACCGAGTCTGGCACCCAGGACTGCTTTACAAGCTCCGCAAATTCCTTCCCTCAACATACTTCCTTATTATCCGTTCCTATCTGAGTGATAGAACTTTCAAAGTAAACCATAAAAATTCCTATTCTCTTTACCCAATCTGCCGGCGTTCCTCAAGGTAGTATCCTAGGCCCCATCCTCTACACGGTGTATACAGCTGACATTCCAACTCATCCTACCACTGTCCTCATCAGCATAAGTGCTGATGACACATGTGTGTTATCAATAAACAATGATCCCTTCATTGCCTCCCAAACACTCCAATCCCGTATCCTAACCCTTCAAGAATGTTGTCAAAAATGGAGAATCAAAATAAATCCAAAAAAATCTCACCAAATAACCTTTACCCTTCGTCTTAAGCCCACGAATTCCTGTCCTACAGTATCCTTTAATGATATTCCACTAATCCCTGTTGAACAGATCCCGCTACCTTGGGCTCCACTTGGACAAACGTCTTACTTGGAAACCACATACAAGACTAAAAAGACAAAAAACTGCCCGTCGTTACTAATTACTTCAACATTTATTAGACAAACGTTCAAAGCCCCAATTAATTACAAAAGACTAATAATATACATGGCTGTGATTAGACCTATCTGGACGTACGAAGTTGAGCTTTGGGGCTCCACTAAACCATCCAATTCATCTCTTATCCAATCCTTACAATCCAAATACAATTCAAAATCCTTCGAAAAATCCTTAATGTACATTACTTTGTCACCAATAAACTTATCCATAAAGATCTTAATGTTCCATATACATTGCAGATTTAGCCCAAACCATATATTTATCCTTTCATAGTAAGCTCCATAAGCCTTTAAAAGACTTTTCTCTAGCGTTCTTAATGACCTTGAACAAAGAAATGGGTACCTCTTATGTTTTATCGAAATTATTTCGCAATTTTGTAAAACGTGATACATTGAAGTATTGGGTCGTTTTATTCGAAATGTCTGTTTTATTGTTTAAGAAATCCAAAGTGGGATCATCTGCTGTTTACTACGCTTATGTTTACATATAATATTTATTAATTATTGCCCATTTTTTAGTTTGTCATCAAATTTTTTTTTTTTTTTTTTTTTTACATTATATATTTATTCACACCTGTCAAATAAAATTAGACAACCAGTGAATTTGCGGTACGAATTTAAATGGCTTGAAAGGCATGAGAGGGAGCAGAACCCAGCGGCACCTCCAGTCTTTATTTTATTTTATTATTTTAGTCAAGGAGGTCTCTCATCGAGCTCCTTTTTAGTCTTCTCTGTGTGTTGTCGGGAATATATGTTGTGGCCATGATGTTAATTTCTGTATTAGGATCTCCATGTAGTTTTTCGTGGAATCGTTTGTAGTAGGTTTGTATTTGTTCTTTAACTGTTGCTGTACGTAGGTCAGTATGTAAAGTTATGTTGCTTACGTACCATGGGGCTTTTGTAATTGTCCTGAATGTTTTTGCCTGGAAGATTTGGAGTTTGTTGATATGTGTCTTTTTAGCTGTCCCGTATATCTGAGAAGCGTATGTCCAAATAGGTTTCAGTAAGTAAGTATAAGTGTTAATTTTTTGTTTAAGTTGTAGAGTTGAACGTTTGGAGAGGAGTGAATATAAAAGTCTTAGTCTTTGGTTAAGCGTTTTACTTTTTTTTCTTTATATGTGGACCCCATGTCATTCTTCGGTCAAATGTAAGACCAAGGTAGTGTACAGTGTCTGTTTGAGGAATCAGTGTGTGTTGTCAAGAAAAACTGGTGGGCATGTTTCTAGTCGAAGTGTAAATGTAATGTGCTGCGATTTGTCGTAATTTATATGTACTTTCCAAATATTTAGCCAGTCATGTAATTTTGACAAGTGATGCTGTAGAGTCAGTGAAGCATGATTTGGATTTTTATCTCTTGTTAAAATTGCTGTGTCGTCTGCATATGTCGCTGTAAGAATGTCAGAGCTAATTGGAATGTCGTGTGTGTATATAGTGTAGAGTAATGGAGCAAGCACTGAGCCTTGTGGCACT
Organism: Euschistus heros; assembly: GCA_003667255.2. Classification (NCBI taxonomy): domain Eukaryota; kingdom Metazoa; phylum Arthropoda; class Insecta; order Hemiptera; family Pentatomidae; genus Euschistus; species Euschistus heros. The sequence continues at coordinate 869,588 of RCWM02000313.1, forward strand.
CCTGCTGACGCCAACTTAGAATAGAAGAAAGCTCTGAGCCTTGACGGACACAGAAAGATCTATCAGAAAGAAAGGACTGCAGAATAAGATAGTAGGTCGGTGGGAGTATCGTCTTTAGTTTAAAGAAAAGCCCTTGGTGCCAGATTCTGTCAAAAGCTTGAGCAACATCCAGAAATACTCCAGTTGCATACAATTTGTGCTCTAGTGCCGTGCATATGTAGTCGGTAACTCTGTGTAATTGATGTATAGTCGAATGTTGTGTTCTAAATCCAAATTGATGGTCTGGTATTACGTTCAGTTTTTTGTTAGTATATCAGAGAGTTTTTTGTATAATAAATGCTCGAAAATTTTGGAACAGACTGGAAGTAAGCTAATAGGTCGGTATGATGAGGGGATATTTTTATCTTTGTTTGGTTTGTGAATCATTGTAATATGTGCGTATTTCCACTGTAGAGGGAATTTAGTAGTCCTTAGTATTGCGTTGTAAATAGTAGTTAAGAACACTAGACCTTTCCTAGGCATTTGCTGGAGTACTCTAGCAGTGATCAGATCATATCCAGGAGCTTTTCTTTTCGGTAACTTTTTTATTTGTTCGGCAACTTCAGCTGGTGTGAAGGGAGGTGGAGGTAATAGGTGGTTGAAGGGGTACATCTAAAGTGCTGTGTATATGTTTGTCATGTTCAATGTTATTGCAGTTCGTATGTGGTGTAAACACAGTTGAAAGATGTTTAGCAAAAAGTTCAGATCTTTCTCCATCGGTCACGGCCCAAGAGCCATCCTCCTTTCGGAGGGGTGCTTGGACTTCACGATGCCCGGTAAGATTTCTAGTACGCCTCCATAAGCTTCCATCATCAGATTTGAGGTTACTAATGTAATTATCGTAATTCGCTCTTTTAAATTTTAGTATCTGTCGCTTGAGTTCGTTATTGAGTCTATTAAAAGTTCGTTTGTCTGACGGCAATCTGTCAGTCTGCCATATGTTCCGTGCTCTTCTCTTTGCTCTGATCAAATCCCTTATGTATTGAGGGTAAATGGGTAGCTTTTCCGACTTTCTATGCGTGGGAACTGAAGAAGACCACGCAGCCTCTTGTATGTTCTGAGTGAAATATTCTACTGCATCATCCAGTTCATTTTCAGTCTTGATAGATAAAGGAATTGAGAGAGAGTCGTTCAAAAAGTTTCTAAATGCATCCCAATCAAATATAGACACGAAAAAACGCTACTTTAGAGTATTTTTAAAATTGTTTTTTATGAGTTTAAACTTTGGTACTTGGCAGTCCAGGATGAAAGAAACATAATGCGGCGTTCGGGGGTGTTGTAACCAGCCCCTTGACGCACGCCAAAACGAAATTCACATCCAAAAAAATCATTGGTGTTCAATACTACCTAGAAGTGAAACCATCACATTCACGTTGTATTACAGTGGTATTTACATAATTAAAAACTTATGAACAAATAACCTGCATTGGTTAATCGGATGGGATCCATACCCATATACTACAACATCAGACAGTAAAGAAACGAACCGAGCTTTGTCAAACCCAACTTCTTCGCCACTTACTTCTATCAGATTTCCTACTCCATAACCATTCACTTCTACTAGTATCATAACTTACTTCCCATTCTATTCCAGATAACTAGGAGGCGTCTGAAAAGAAGATGGCTTCGAGACCTTCTGCTATAGAACTTTTATTGAAGTGCTACAAATGGGAAGTTGCTTTTCAAGCAATTGACATGTCATAATAAGCATTACCTTTTTATTTACTGGATGTATTTTTATTTTATTTTTTTTATAGTTGTAAATCGCAATAAAAAAATTAGAAAATTTTCATACAAGTTGAGAGAAATAATAAAATAAACAGTAAGTTGTTTATGAGTACAATCTCTTTATGTATTGAAAGTAATTCGGAACATCTATACCTCTAATTCTGAATGGGAAACACTAACTGTAATGTTAGTAAACACGAATTGCATTTAAGAATTATTTGTTTACTCGAACGAATCAGCTTGTTGAAAAATAAGTTATGTAATTCAGCTTGTTTAACAAATTGACCCCTCGATTGCTGTATACAACCTATTACGGTAATTCGCCTTTGCCATAGAAGGAGGCACGCGGAGCAATGAGGTCGACTCTAGCTGGGCATTAGTATTTACTGCACAGCTAGGTCTAGTCTCTAGTCTCTATTGTTATAGCTATCTGCCCCTCGACCTTGTTCTGTCGCGAACTATACATTGGCTAAACCTTGTTGGTCTTGTAATAGGATTTGGAGTATTGTACAATGTCAGAATACTGGAGTACCAAATATTATGTATAGATATACATCCATAATAGTTACAAAAAGTTTTACAAACTTTATATTTCCAATATATATATAACTATTTAAAATAAATGTTACAATTTCAGAATCATAGATTACTTCGGGATTTTCGGCGTATTTACATATAATAGCGATTTGTCGATTCTAAAAATCGATGTTCGATTCCTTTATTCATTCAAATTAATGTTGCCTCTAAACGATAGGTCCTAGTGACAAATATTATATACATAATAACAAATATTATTCATTAATTTTCTCATAAGCTTTATGTCAGCAAATTTTCGATCCGAGTAGCATCTACAGAGCGTGTCAAAGTTAAATTGTTTTACATTTTTTAAGATTAGAAAAACGAAAAGAGAAATGGTCAGGGATCCAGTCAGGTATAATTAACACATCCAAGTTTTTATATAAAAAACTTTATATTTATAAAAACATTACATATTGTATCTTTCGACTAGACCTTCCTACTATTTCATGTTCATAGTGATAAATATATACATTTTTTTATTTTATTTTTTTTCCTTATCATTCCTATCCTATGCTTAACATTACCTTGCTGCTTTGTATTACTACTGATTTATGTATCTGTTATTCTTTTCTATAGCCTTTTTGGTATATTGGTTTTTATCCATGTCATTCTGTATTACAATCGTCATCTGTTTATCGGTCTGTAATTTTGGTCACATCTAGTATTTCAACCTGAAGAAGACCTGCGAAGCAGTTCGAAACGTTGGCACGCATTAAAGTATTCCTCTTTGACTGCATCCTATATCATATACGTGATTAATCCTTTAATTATCCATACAATTATGTAAAAAGCTATTATTATCTTTGGGTAATTAATTTACTTTGTATCATTCATTTTATATCATCTTGGTCACATTAAACTTTTGTTATTTTAGCCCTGAAGAAGACTTTCAAGGAAATTCGAAACGTCGGCACTCTATAAAGTTCTTTATTAAAAACTTGGATGTGCTAATTATGCTTAACTGCATCTCTGACCATTTCTCTACTATTCTATCATACAGACAACCAAAGGATTTTCATAATATAATAATTGTATTATTATTTCGATAACAATTCTGTATTACATAGGTAGGCACATTCATATTCTACAGCTATTTCTAAACTTAATAATAATATAAAATAAGAATAATTTACCTCAATTTGATTATGATGTCCAGGTAGACTCCTTGTACCTTGAAGAATCCACAAGTCCTGAGCAAGATACCCGCGATGAGCATCCCCAGAAGCGGAGGCAACCGAAGCCTGGCCACTACACCACCGGACACATAGGCCACCAGGACGAGGACAATCAACTTGAAGAGGTCGCCCCCTGGAGCTACCTCCACCCGAAGGAGTGAGTAGAGGATGGCCCAGACTAGGAGGAGGATGAGGAGCAGGCCGAGCATCGTCAGGGACCAGCTGTTGGACAGGCCGCACTGCCCCCGTAGGCCCCTCTCCAGCCATGACATTCTGGAAGATTATGGAGGTATGAGAAGATTTAATATGGAAAAACTAATATATGTTAAAAATACAATAAAACAATTTAAAAAAAAATTAAAGCATCAGCAAAGACTGATTATAGAAGTCGATTGCAAAATACCTAATAATAACTTATAGCTATAAATTAATTTTTTATTCAAGAAGAGTATTCGGTAAATGGATGAATATACAGTCAAAATTGTTTAAACGAACTTCAAGGGACTGGCGGTTTTTTATGTTGTAGCCAGTGTTTTTTTTAAGTGGTACTATCAGTTATAAAAACAGTTCGTTAAAAATGACATTACACTGGTTACAATATGTATAACTAAATCCATACCAACATTACAACATGCTTATTATGTACAAACGTATGTTTTTATTGTACTCACATAAAACTAAATACATTATACGTATTGAGATGAGTCAAGTTAGTCAATAAACAGTACTCGTAATATAATGGGCTGTGAAAATCTTCAATTATAAAAATGTAGAGATACTTTACGAATTAATACGTAAAAGAAAAAAATAAATAAAAAATATGTATATACATATAAAAAATATCTACATCCACAATTACATATTATTATAAGAGTTAAAACAAAAATAAAAGCCTTAGTTTTGATTTCGTAGAAAATTAAACTTGAAATTGTTCGTTGTAACCATGATTTCAACTGCTGGTTTTCCAAGAAAGACGTATTCACTATAACCGGTGTGTGATATGTTCGTTTGTAAGCAAAATAAATGTGTTTTTTTTTTTTTTCTTTGTTATTATATGGGAACAACTATTTTGTTCTCTGTATCTGATTGTACGTTATAGCCAGTGTAGTTATAAACGATATTGACTGTATCTCATTTAATTTTCTAAAGAAGAATCAAAGATAAAAAACGAGGATTCTTAAAATGAATAATACATTATTATAATATACCATCAATTTGGCCATGACCCTGATGGATATCATCTAGGCTAAATCCTAGATACGTCAAATACAAAATTAGGAAATATACTTAAAAAATACAAAAGTATCCGGTTGGGGGTTGAAGAAAGACCCATTTTTGAGGGTTTTTTTTTAATTATATCTGGGAAACAGTGAACTCTAGAAATATGAAATATGAAAGCTAATTAAATTTCCTATAAAATTGTTTGATTTTTTTTTAACAGGTTTTGAGATATACGTTATTGAAAATCAATAATTTTTGAGAAAAAAAAAATTATTTTTACTTTTTGTATCTGTTTATTTACAGCCAGAAACAAATCTGTAGAGCATTTCATTAAAATTAATTTTATATAAACGTTAGCTTGTATATTTCAATTGGATCAAAAGTTAATGCACTCAACACCCCTCATTTCATTACTTATTGACTGTACTATGAGAAGAATACAAATTTTATTTCCATAGAACAATGAAAGGTTTTAATTATATGCTGTTTCCTGTTTAGTTTAATTTAAATTTTCTATCTGGTGTTTTCTTTTTGTTATAATTATATTCTATTTGTTTTATGTTTTACATATTAATAACTTTTTTACTTATTGATAACTTTATTTATTTATAATCAACTTCATTACATTTTATTTCCGTTTTTTTGTATTTTGTTTTTGTTCATGACATACTTATTTTATTAATATCAGTCTTATTCGTATTTAATTATTTTATCTGATTACTTACTTGATCTTATTTTATCAAAATCTAACTTTTTTTTTTTTACTTTGAATCTTATTTTACACGTATAATTGTTTTCATCATCTTTTTCATTGTTCTAAGTCAATAAAATGTGTATTACCTTAACAAATGTTACCATTCTTATTTCAGTTTTTTAAATTTCATTATAACATGTTTTTGGTTGTTTATAAACTGTTTCCTATTAACTTACATTTCATTCTCTATTGATAATTTTATTCGTGTCTTATTTATTTATTGCAAATTTTTAGTATATTTTCTAACTCTACATTTGACATTATCTTGTTTTTAGTCCTGGACATGGCTATAAAAACTATGAGTAAAACGTTGGCATATTAAAATATTAATGCATTTTTAATTTAACGTTGTAGTTTTTATCCTAACTGATTCCTCTTAATAACCTACAAGAATAATTAATTTTTTCACTAATTATTTGTAATTTATGGATGTCATTGAAAGACGGTTTACTAGAAATGTACTTTGGGCAGTTACGGAAAGAAATGTTATACATTTCGAGTGACCGATAAAAAACGTATGCGATAATTATACCGATCACCTCGATGGAATAATAGTTTATTTTAATTACATGTTAAATAACACAGTGAAATTTACATTTCACTGTGGTAACATCATGTTGCCAGACATGTAAGTGTATGAAGGAAGTATTCGAAAGAGCGAAGGACATTCTTGAAGTTCTGTGCTACAGGTTTGGCCTAGTTACACCAGCCAACTATCTCTACTCACGGATTGGCTCATTTCAGAACTTAATTATCTATTATATCTGATTGAGCAATATGCTTTGAACTACAGCTATAACCTTTTTATAAAAAGGTAAATGTAATTTTTTTTTTTGTTTTTTTTTTATTATGTATTTATGGAAATTTACAACTGTATACAATATAAAATATGATACATCTAGTAAATGTGATGACAATGATAAAAATGACAAGTCATTGTTTTTAAAGCACCTACCCATTGGTAGCACTTATAAAGGTTCTTTATTATGAAGTTTTATATTAGAAGGTCCCGAGGCCATCTTCTTTTCAGGCGGCCTCGGAGGATTATCTGGAATGGAATGAGAAGCAAGTTGTGATACTAATGGATTGAATGGTTGTGGAGTTTGAAAATGTAATTTATTTATTCAATTCAATTTTATGATCTAAGTTTTTATCCTTTTTTAATAACCGGATAAAAAAGAATTGTTCATTGATTTGTTATGAAGAAGAGAGAATGTATAAAAGTATTCAGGAAAAAATATATTTATTATTTATATATATATACAATTCTATTTATTGATAATTAAAACTATAAATATACAACTAGTAGAAAATAATAAATAAGCGGAATGAATTTAATGAATTATAAAGCAAATACCAACTGGTAGCATCTAATTTTAAATTATTTTAAAAATATTATCTGATATTACATTGTATTATTATATTACATTATTTTTAAATCATAAAAAAAAAGAACAGGGTTCATAGTATTTCGGAGTATAAGTGGAAAAAATAAAACAATGATATTATTTCTAATTAAAAAAAAACAAACTATTTATTGATCTTTAGAACTGTATACATATATAGAATAAGTGAATTTGATTGAAATTATTACAATGACTTGTCAGTATGTAAAGAACCACTCACTAGTAGCATTTTAATGTTTTTGTTTTATGTTTTGTAAGAAATATATAAATTTGTATACAGGAATACTTTAAATTTCTTATTTAATATAGGTATATTATTAAATACAAGTATTATAGCTAGATCAAACTGTTTAGAGAACAAAATGAGGACCCTATTTTACAATTCTCTGAAGGCGTGATATTATCATGGTACAACTAGTACTAAACCTCTAGGTTTACTGAATAAAAGTATAAATTATGAATATATAAATATATATAAATATATATATATATATATATATAATATATATATATATATATATATATATAAATATAATAAATGTTATATTTATATATAAATAAATATATATAAATATAATACTTATGAATTAATTAGTAAGTCCTAATTAGACATCTCGTGTAGATAGTCTTTTTTTTTTATTATTATATTTTTTATTTATTATTTTTTTTTATTTATTTTATTTTATTTTATTATTTTTACGGGTGATTAGCCCAGTGTTAGAAGCCCCGTTACAGCAGCGTTCTTCAGAGCCCTAGGCTTTAACTAAACTAGACGAAAAATTCTTATAAACCTATTTTTCTTGTTGTTTTTTTTTTTTTAATCATGTTTGCAAATATACTAACAACTAGCTATTAGTGTGACCAATGCTACCACGGAATCAGCTAGCACCGAGTTCAATTTTCTAACATAATTAATTAAGTAATCATTTTGCTGAGTTCATTTTTCAAATTTTTGTTTGCATTAATATATATTTTTTTAAATTTTAAATTTTATATATTAAAATGGTTCCCTTATTCTAAAGCCAAAACAAGAATTCATACGTGATTGTTTCAAGAACGATTAGCCTTGTACAGAAGTTAGTTTAAGCACTGTATTTTTGTCCGTGCGTTATTTAATATTATAATATTATTTATCTTTGCCCCCTACACCCACTCTCCCTCTTCAGTGATTGTGTCCTGATGGCACATACACAGTGATACTATACCTAACTAAATAATTTTTTTTATCAAGGAAAGTGGTTTTAAATCAGTTAACTGATATTCTTAAATGTCGAGGGATATCTCAATTCTCGCCCACAAAGTACTCTAATAAATTAAAAATAAATATTAAATACAGTTTTTATTTACTATTATTAAACATATCTTTTCAATCATATTGTAAAAAATAGAAATGTATTATTATAAATATTAACTGTTCCAAGATTAATTCTATTAAAACATTGCTGCTGTTATTGAACTATTCTGTATTTTGGTGCATTCTTTCAGCAATCATTAATAATTATATATTTATTTATATTTTTTAATGTAGTCTCTTTAATTTTTGAATTTGGAAATCGTATCTGAAATACTAATAAAATAGTAAAATTAAAAACTGTGCTTCGGCCCCCCACCCTGCCTACGGTCTTCAGTACCTACCTGACAGCCGTAGGGACTGTTGCGTCTCTTCACTGAATTCAGGGTCAAGTTAAAAAGACGCGGAATGTATTATTCTTATTTTTTTTTTTATTATTTTATTTTTATTTACTCGCCCGAAATACCAGTATGAGGTATTACCACATGGTAATGTCAAGTAAAAACAAAATAAGTCGGTCCCTAGAGTCCAAACCTAGTCCGACAAAACCCAGATCCAGAAAACAAAAGAGAGCCACGCCCCCATCTACTCCTAAACAACAATCAAGAACAACAGCCAGGACCTTCATCTCAAGCAGTTGAAGATGAATCCCCATTTTTTACTCCAAACCCGTTCGAACCTCTTAAAAACTCTCAAACTGAAGAAATGGAAACAACAGTTAACAAAAAAATACCACGCCCCCCACCAATCTATATCAGAAATATCAGAAGCATCCAACTCTTTAGCGATCAAATAAATAAAATTATAGGCCCAGGAGCCTACTCATGTATAAAAATAGAACAAATGACACCAAATTACAACCTGATACACCTGAGGCCTACCGAGCAATAGTCAAATACTTAAGCGATACCAAAGCCGACTTCCACACTTATCAGCTCAAGAATGAAAAATCAATTAGAATTGTAATTCGGCGCCTCCACCACACTACACCAGCAGACATTTATAGAAGAAGAGCTTACTTCTATGGGTTTTTAAAGTTCGCCAAATTATAATGTGGTCAAGGATAACAAAATGAATCCTGGAACGGGTAACAAAATACCGTTGCCATTATTTTTTGTTGACCTCGAGCCAACTCCAGGTGTAGAAAAAATTTTATGATGTCAAGCGGCTCTATTATACAAATGTGATTATAGAGAAACCATATCCAAAAGGGACATTGTTCAATGTCACAACTGTCAAGCGTATGGACACACTAAGCGCTATCGTCACCATATGCCTAGATGTGTGAGGTGCAGCGATCCACACAAAACCGAAGACTGCAACAAGCCTCGGGATAATCCAGCTGTATGCGCTCTATGCCACCAGGGCCATCCGGCGAACTATAAAGGGTGTGAAACCTACAAGAAGCTCAAGGCTCGATTCCAACCAGCTCAAGGAAGGAATGAAGAAGTGAGTCAAGCAAGAAGACAGCCATCTAGACCAGTAAATGGAGCCATCTCCTATGCTAGTATGATGGGTGGCAGAGAGCTACCTACTGGAACAGGGGCCATGCCACAACCCCAGCCTCAAAACATTTACCACGAACCCCAACATCCAACCCTTAACCAAATCCCTCAGCCTCAAACTCAAGTCCCAGAAAATCCTATAATCCAGCCCATTAAAAACAACACACCCACAGTTCCTTATATTCCGCCTCCTCCCAATGCTACTGATATCTCATCTATACTAAACTCTTTCCTCTCGGAATTCCGATCCATGATCACTCCTCTCATATCACTCCTAACTAGTGCACTATCCAACATTATCATCCCCGCCCAAAGAAATCCCTAAATGAAACCTTCCCTATCCATTATCCTTTGGAATGCGAATGGTATTCGGAATCATACTGACGAATTGACAGTACTACTACACGACAGTAATATTGATATAGCCCTAATTACAGAAACTCGACTAACTAGTAACAGAACACTCAAAATAGCACAATACGAAACCTATCGGACGGATCACCCGGACGGAAGAGCTCATGCTGGCACAGCCGTCATCATCCATAATTCCCTCTCCCATTATTTATTACCTTTACCAAATCATAATTTCCTACAAACAACTGCAGTTGTTATCAAAACCTTCCCTTTCCCACTGACAATAGCTGCAGCTTATTGTCCTCCTGGAAAAAACAGTCTCCTTCACCCAATTCAGTTCCCTCCTTACTTGGAAACCACTTCCTTCTAGGTGCAGACCTTAATGCCAAACACCAACAGTGGGGTGCCAGAATCACCAACTCCCGTGGCCGAACTCTACTGTCGGCACTTAATTCCTACCATTGCCACTACATTTCTCCCTGCTCTCCTACCTACTGGCCGACAGATCCCACTCGTAATCCTGACCTCCTTGATTTCTTCATTCATGCAGGTTTAGGTGCTATTAATCATTCCATCAAACGCTTAGACAACCTCTCCTCTGATCACAGTCCCTTTAATCCTTACCTTATCCTTATCACCGATACCCAAACTTCCTCCGCCATCATTTATTAGAGGCCCAATAAACTGGAACCTTTTCCGACAAATATTAACTGATTCCATAGACCTCAGAGTATCCTTGAAAACATCCCAAGAACTAGATGATGCAGCCAACTCCTTTACGAATTTAATTCAACAAGCAGCTTGGAATGCATCTTTTCCTCAACCATCCTATATCAATCGTAATAAAAATCCTTTACTACAAGAACTAATAGACCTTATCCAAAACCAAACGTCATTCTAGATCCTTATGGCAAATAACCAGGCATCCTGACGATCGGAGAACATATAACCACTACACCAAATTAGTTAAAAAGAAATTGGCTTCCTTTAGATCCCAATCCTACAACTCCTATCTTTCCTCCCTCTCTACCTCAGACAATTCTCTCTGGAATGCAACCAAAAAAATCCTCAAATACCAAAATATTTCCCATCCTCTCCGACGTGAAGATGGATCCTGGGCTGCCTCAGACGAGAACAGAGCAGAAGAATTTGCCAAGCACCTCTCCAGCACATTTATTCCCCATTCCGAACAAATCCCCTCCCACACTACTAATGTTCAACAATTCCTCACTTCACCAATTTCCTCTCTCCTTACCTCCTAAAAGCAGTCAACCCCTCTGAGGTCAAATTCCTTTTAAAAAAATTGAAATCCCGCAAATCACCTGGATATGATCTGATTACCACCCAAATCCTCCGACAACTCCCTCAAAAAGCGATCCTCTTCCTTACTTACATATACAACTGTATACTTCGCACGACCCACTTTCCTCTGATATGGAAACACTCCATCATCATTCTTTTCCTAAAACCAGGTAAACCTCCCAACAAAACCTCATCATATAGACCTATAAGTCTACTTCCCATCCTTTCAAAAATCTTTGAAAAAATCCTTCTAAAACGTATCCTACCCATACTCGAATCCCAAAGCATCCCTTCCCATCAATTTGGCTCAGAGTTCTCCAACTGTTATCCTATCGATGCCGGAGTGCCACAAGGTAGCGTCCTAGGTCCCGTCCTCTATAATCTCTTCACTGCCGATATACCAACTAATCCTAATACCTTTTTAGCCACATTTTGCAGATGATACTGCTATCCTATCATCCCATCCAGATCCTAAACTTGCTTCCCTCAACCTCCAAAGACATCTTCTACAGATTGAAGCTTGGTGCAGCAAGTGGAGAATAAAAATTAATGAAGCCAAATGCAGTCATATAACTTTTTACTCTTCGCCGCAAATCCTGTCCACCCATCCATTTAGCGCTTTTCAATAATATTCCTATACCTATATCCGAGACAGTACGCTACCCTGGCTTTTATCTTGACAAAAGACTAACTTGGAACCCTCACACTAGACTCAAAGGCCAAGAACGCAATAGGAGATTCAGCCAACTTTACAGACTACTAGGCAGGAATTCTCATCTTTCAGTCGACAACAAACTCCTAATATACAAAACAATCTTAAAACCAATTTGGACCTACGGACTTGAACTGTGGGGGACAGCAAAACAATCTAATATCAAACGCATCCAAACTTTCCAATCCAAAGTCCTCCGAACAATTGTCAATGCACCTTATTATGTTACAAACAAAACCCTACACAATGACCTAAAAATACCTTTTGTCCTAGATCTCATTCCTTCAAATTCTCGAAATTTCATCAAAATCTATCCCATCATCCCAATCCTCTAGCCCAATCCCTATCCAGTCTTAACCATCCCTATAACCCTCCCAGAAGGTTTAAACGGCAATGGCCCCGAGACCTTTGTAATATAATGTCATGCTGGAGTCCTGGTACTGACCAGCTTCTCCACTCATGTCCAGAGCATATGTGGCTATAGCGCTCCCACTCAGCCTCCACTGGATATTACCAGTGATGCAGCTGAGAGAGCAGCGCTGGGATCTCTCGGGTCTGGCTAGACCCCCAATAAGTCGGGGAACAGGCTCGATTCGTGGTTCCCCAGGCTGAGTGTGTCTGTTTTTGTACATATAGTAAGAATGTATCTTATTCTTTTTATTTTTATTATTATTATTATTTATTTTGTTTATATATATATATATATATATATATATATATATATATATATATATATATAGATATATATATATATTATATTTTTGTTACTTAATTCTTATTTTTTTTTTTTCATTTTATTCTTGATAATTGAATTATTAGTTTTACTTTTATAATTATTACTTGCTTTTATTTTTATCTTTTATTATCATTATTTTGTGTGTATGAGGTACTTGTATATATTGTATGAATGAATACATCTTTAGCACTGTTACCTATTGCCCTTAATTGAGGCAGATTGTACATATATTTCAATATAAAAAAAAAAAAAAAAAAAAAAAAAAAAAAAAAACTGTGCTTAAAAAATCATATAAATATAATACAAAAAATAAAAACTATTAATATTAATGAGGTTTATTTGACTTGAGAATTGGTTTTAACAAACATCATCGCACAGAAACCGTGATGTAGGCTTGCATTGTAACGTATGTTTTTGTATAAAACAAAAAAAATAATCATTTTATTTATTGTTTACTGATTATTCATTAAATATGACAAGGAATGAAATTTCGAAAATTGATGCGTTAGCCTTTCCATATTTAAAAATCTGATAAAATAGTTGGTATGTTGTAAAATTAATTATGCTGTCGAAATTATTAATAATGATTAATATATTCCTCTTTATTTAGACTACTATTTTATTTCTAATCAGCTAATTATATGTATATTAAATAAATACTACACAATGTGACAGTCCTCAGTCAATATTATTCGTCGATGTTGATTGTTTGGATAGTTATGGTTATAGGATACAGTTATAATGTTAGTATTGGAAGTTGTATCAGAACCGATTGTTATATCATTCGTTTGGAGATGTTGATTTTTGTATCATTAATTAGGCTACTTATGGATAAGCAATTTCAATAAGAAAAAAAATACATTTCTTAGATTTCAAGCAAGTAATAAAAAAAAAAAAAAAAAAAAAAAAAAAAAAAAAAAAAAAAAAAAAAAAAAAAAAAAAAAAAAAAAAAAAAAAAAAAAAAAAAAGGCATTTTACAATTAAGTTATTTTTTTAAAGAGATGTCGAAAAGATAAATGTTTGGACATAATCTAGGCAGAGGGGTATACGAGTATATTTTAAATATACTCTAATGTCGAAGAACTAGGTGTTATAATGTTTTAATTCCATATTATCAATAAATAATTCCGGGTCATATTATAAGAACAATGATAAAATAATAATTGATATTCACATTCAATAACTAAATCAAGCTAGAAGACTTATTCCTGCATTAGAATCTTAATCAGTTTGAATGTGGAAAAAAATAATAAAAGAAAAGCAATGGATTGTTAATCGTGGTCCTCAGATGGCCGAACTTGAAAGAAGAAGAAAGGAAAAGGGACGAACAAATATTAAAAATACAACACCTATGAAGGGTGTTAGGCTAGAAGGGGGAATGTCTAAAAAAAGTCGAAACTGAGATTTCATCGCCAACTGTTAGCTTGTCCCATATACTGTCACTTATTGTGGTCTCCCAGAGGCTAGAAAGTGGATTTTCACATGTTTTGGAGTTCAGAAACTTCTCCTATTGAGGAAGAATATAGACTTCCTAATTTTTATATGCGATTCATTCGGAACCATAGTTACCGGACATTCTCCTTCTAGCCTAAAACTATTTGTATATCGTATGCTTGAAGGTAAAATTCATTAAGTAACAAAATCATTTTTATTTCGTTTCAATATTCAAATAGGAATATTCCCATTAAACATTTCTCAGATAGTTATATAGTGAATATTCTCATTCTCTAATTTGAATGTATAGCAGTTATATTCACTTGGTGACCTTTAATATTTATGGGAAATGATAACATCAACACACGATGACTTTTTGTAGAATTAGGAAAAAATCGCAGTTAGTGAATTTTACCTCCAAGCAGACGATGAGTTTTGATAATTTGTCAAGTAAGCAAGCAGACAATGGTAGATATAAACATTGTTTGTTTTGTGGGTTTTTTTTTTTTGGTTTTAATATAATTGAAAAATATATATAAAATACAGCTATGGCAATATAATTAATAAAAAATTCATAAATCTGTGCCTGGGCAAATCTGAACAAATTAACGTTAAACGCAGCTAAAACTCAAGCAATTGCCAATAAGATTTCCTATTCAACATTCAACATTCCCTTCTCCATTCAAATACCAACTTTCCCACATTATTCCTAAATGGTCATCTAATAACTTTCCGTTCCTCTGTAAAAATTTAGGCTTAACCATTGATCAAACCCTTTCCTGTAAATCACATATTGCACAAATCTCCGAAGGTCAATCGGTATCCTAAAACTATTTCACCTCTATGTCACCTCCTTCCCCTACCCACACGCAAACTTCTAGTATCCTCCTTTATCTTCCCACAATATAACTATGGTTGCGTGATATATGGCGGGCTCTCGACGGTTCTTACAGATTAAAACGCATCATGAATTGCTCCATTAGGTTTGTCTTCGGAACCTCGAGACGTTCGCATCTCTACATTGAATTAAATTGGCTTTTCCCCTCCTTCCGAAGAAAATACTTCCTAGGCACCTACCTATTCCAAGTTATCAACACCGGTCACCCTCCCTTTATTTACAGTAACCTGAAAATCAAGTCTGCTATCAAATCACTGCATTCAAGGTCTCGTCTTTCCAATCTCTATACTCCATCCCACAGAAGTACTGCATTCCAACGTTCCTTCCTTGTCCGATCCTCTACTCTTTGGAATTCCCTCCCCCCCTGTATCCGCAATGCTTCTTCCCTTGGAACATTCAAAACACTATTCTTTGACCATCTTCTTTCCCTCCAACCCGACGCTCTCTAACTATAAGGATGTATGTACTATGTATGTAATCGTCTAAATTAATTACTAAGACCGTCTGACATAAAACATTAGCATAAATTATAGTTTGATTATGATAATGTTTTAATTTCTTGTAATGATAATTTTTGATTTTCTATCTTTTATTTTTCTTAAGTTTCTGTTTGGTTTTTTTTCTTCTGCAATTTTGTTTACAATATTAACTTCTATTTTGTATATTTATTTGTTCACTCTTTTTATTTATAGTTTTTTCTTTTCTAGTTTTTCTCTGTATTTTTTTTCATACATATTTGTATTCAATTTTATCTATGTTATTTTATTTTTAATAGCTCTCGGCCAGTTATGATCTTACTTGGTGTTATTTAAAGTTAATCTTAAGGGACTTTGTCCCAGAATAATTTTTTTTTTCTATTTCTATTTCTATTTCTAAAGCTTTGTCTATTTCACTTAACAAATAAAATAATTAATTTTTTTAAATTTCTTCGGGATCAGATGAATATATATTATATTTTTATATAATTAAAATGCGTTTTTTATTTGTTTTAACTCAATAAAAAACAAACAAATAAAATACACTTTAACACTATTTTCATTTGTTTCAGATATCCAAGGATCTGATATTGCTTTAATTCGTTTAATAATTTTAACATTTACAAGTTCTCCAACTAAAAGTAGTGATCTCTAGTTGAACAAGAAAATAAATAAATAGATATATTACCCATGGTTACACCATAAAATAAAAGTAAACCCTCACAGACCAGAATCGAACCGACACACGCCCCTGTCGCGAGGGAAGTATCTAATGCTATAAAGGAGTTCTCGGGGCGGAAACTTCTTCTCTTCAATGGCACGGGCCCCGCCTACTAATGATTTCCCCGAGTTCTGAACGGAAAGTAAGGTTTCCCAGAAAACTTAAGAATTTTAGGAGTGACTCCACCTAAAGATAGAGTTGTGAAAAAGAGTAAATTCATTCATTAACCTTCCAACGTTCGAGGCTGCATTGTTATCTTGAAGGTCGCGGTGTATCTGTGAGATACACTATTGTATTTTCTTCCTTTACATAGAATAATCCCCAAAATCCTTACTGTATATTGCTTACAGTCTACAGCTCTTGGATTAGATATAAGTTCTGAAAACGAACAGTATAATTTTATTTTATTGATAGAAGGAATAAAATAACCGAGAAAACGAAAAAATAAAATTCTAAGCAAAAGATAAGATACTGCCTTTCAAAAGACAAACGCATTAATATTAAGAAATCATTTTTACTAAGAGTACCGAATCTTTAGTTTTGTAGTTTTATGTACAAATCAATCTTATATTAATGAATAAAATATGCAAAAATTAGCAATTAATGAAATAAAAATATTGAATGAGGAGATAATATGTTAACTATTGGCAAATGAAAACATTAGATTTTCTCTTCAAACACACATACTACTTACAAAAAAAAAATTAAATACATCGGTTAAATAATAATGATAATTCGCCTATAACAAAATTAAATATTTAAGGGGATAGTTATGGTATTTTCAGATACAATTCAATATTAACACATACAGATTTTCCATATGATCGAGAAAAATAAAACAATAGATTAATCGTAAACAAATTTGAGTGTTAAAGTTACTTACACAATTGGTCGCAGGGAATCCATAATATACAATGGCGTGTAATGGCTCAGCTGTAACGTGGTCAAACGAGAAGGAAAAGAATGCACGAAAGAAGAACGCTCCTCTTCTTAACCGCAATGTTCTAATTCAAAACGTATCGGAGGGATTAGGGAAGGTTACACTAACAAAAGGTTAAATAACAGGCAAGTTGAGAGATACCTTTGACAACACATTCTTCAACGAGAAATAATGTAAATTGTGAGTTAGTACTAATAAGAAAACAAATTACACACCCTGAAAATACCTTAACATTGTGTAAGACATTCGAAAATATTCTATTATCCAAATAGTGGTATCAACGCTGAACCTACCATGACGGGTCAAATGACCCGTTTCGGACTTCTTGACAGAAGCTCTTGGAAACAACGTTTATTACTTTGCTTTATGACTACTTTTATTAAAAAACTAACATTCCCTGTCGCGGGTCCACCCGCTCTAATAAGAAAATAAATTAGAAAGTTTAACCTAATAATTAAAATTTTATCGATAAAAACCTTGTGTTGTAGCTAGCAATTGGGAATTTTTTTTTCTTGTTATCTTTGCACAGAGCTGAAATTTTTAACCTAAAAACCCAAGGCTTATCAATTTTTGCCGTTTTACTATGAATATTAAAAGAAGTTGAGCATTCCTCATTTTCAGGAGATCTGCGACGATAAGTTGGACAACTCACTTCCAGTTTGCGAGGATATTTTATTCAACGGCTACGTTATTCATCCAAGGAGAGGACAAATTAAATTACCCGCTTGGCCCATAAATTATATTTTTACACACAATATAAAAAAGCAAGGGGTTGATAATTTTATCAGGTAATAATTTTTAGTGCGACAGAAATAATTGTATCGATTTTATCTGGTTGGATTTTAATTTCTAACCATTAACGTTTATTACAGTTTATGATACACTCTGTACATTTAAGTTATTATTATAGTAAACTTTACGATTGTAATCCCTTTAGAGCTATAGTGATATAGATGGCGTATTTAAAATTTGGTACAGACTAGTAAATAGTTTTACAATTGCAGACTCAGTTGCAGAATAGTGCGAGCAACACATCGGTTATTTTTAAACTTCACTAGGATCCACATGTCATACCACATATTAGTAGCTTTTAAAATAACAGGTTTATTGAAAATATTTAAATTTTATAACAAATTTCTAGCTCTATATAAACACCTTGAATGGTCTGTAACCTCTCTTGAATGGCGCCCGCCACTTATCAGTCCACCACATCTTTATTGCTTTTTTAATAACAATTTAATTAATTGATAAAAGTATAGTTGACTGGATGATGAATAGAGAATAAGATTGTCAGGGATGCAGTCAATGTAACACCACGTTAAAGAAGGAATTTTTTAATACGTGCCAACGTTTCGACCGTGTATTTATCTCTTTTTATTCTGTTTGTATTTATTTGTTATTTTGTTATCTTTTAGTCTCTCTGTTGTTAAGTTTTCTTTTATATTTTCGTTGCATTTTCATTGTTTCATTTTCCTATTCTGTATCCATGTATCCAGCGCATTTTCTCCCTTTTACGTACCCAGCTGTTCTTACCGTTTCACATCAGTCATCGTCCTTCTCCTCACAAGTGTGGTTAGGTGGGTAAGTGTACTTTGATATTCTTTTCCTTTTATTTTGCTCCCACCTTCATTTTTTTATCCGTTTCTTTTCTTTTATCACCTTCTCATTATTTCCCTCATTCTTTCCCATATTTCCATATTTTTATTATTTTTTTTTTTTTTGTTTTTGTTTTATTTACATTTCATTTTCTTCTGCCCTTTTTATTATCCTTTTATCCATTACCATTATATTTTATTTATTTATTTGTATTATGTATATATATATATATATATATATATATATATATATATATATATTTATTTATTTATCCCCGCCCAGGATCGGGGTAGAATAATCCTGGGGTAACTCCTGCCTGTCGTAAAAGGCGACTGAAAGGGGCATAGAGACAGGCTAGCGACCCTAACTGTGTGGTTGCATCTATAACACAAGCACACAACCCCTTGCATATGCTGACGATGTGGTCATAACAGGTACAACAATCGATGCAGTTTCCGAGGCGTACAAAAAATGTGAAGGGGCAGCAGATAGAATAGGGCTCAAAATTAACGAAAATAAAACAAAATGCATGTTATCATGCAAGAAAGACACGCCTGGCAGATTCCAAATAAATGGTGGATGCACATTTGAAAGAGTGAAGAAATTCAAATATCTCGGCACGATTGTTACTGAAAATATCAATATTGGAGAGGAGATAAACGCCAGGATCCAAAATGGCAACAAATGTTATTGTCACTTGATGATCACTAGTGTCTCGAGATATCAAAGTCAGAATATACAAGACGGTCCTTCGACCAGTGGTAATGTATGGTAGCGAAGCGTGGACCCTCACACTTCAACAAGAAAATCATTTAAATACTTGGGAGCTGAAAATCCTGAGAAAAATATATGGCCCAAACAAAATTGAGAATGGATACAGGATAAAAACCAACAGTGAACTGAGAGACCTGTATGGGGACCCGGATTTGGTTTCCTGTATCAAGAAAGGAAGGATTAGATGGTTGGGTCATGTACACCGGATAAATCAGGAAAGGCTCCCAAAGAAAGTGTTGGAAGGGCGCCCGGAAGGTAAAAGAGGAAGAGGTAGGCCTAGGCTGCGGTGGTTGGAAGATGTAGAAGCTGACCTAAGGCAATTAGGTGTAAGAAGATGGAGAAGAGCTGCAGAAGACCGTTCTGGATGGAGGAGGTTTGTTGATAAGGCCAGGGTCCTTAATGGGCCATAGCGCCAAAGAGTTAGTTAGTTTATATATATATATATATATATATATATATATATATATATATATATATATATATTTATTTATTTATTTATTTAGTATTTTTTTATTTTTTATTTATTTATTTATTTTTTTCCTTTTTCATTCCTGTCTTGTCCTTATTCTTACCTTGCTTCTTCGTATTCTTAGTTATTTATGTATCTGATCTTTTCTATGCGGTTTCTATATATTGTTTTTTATCTATGCAATTCTGTATTCCATTTGTCATCTGTTTTATCGGTCTGTTATATTTTTTTTTGTCAAATCTGGTATTTTGTTCATTATAGCCCTAAAGAAGACCTGCAACGCAGGTCGAAACGTTGGCACGTATTAAAGAATTCCTTCTTTAACGTGGTGTTACTTTGACTGCATCCCTGACAATCTTATTCTCCAATTTAATTGAAAATCAGTAAATTGTAATACTGGAAACCGTTTTTGAACTATGGAGGTGATGTATGTATTATAAATTTGGTGCAGATAGACGCAGTAGTTTTTGTGGTTAGTGATCACAAACACATAATGGTATATGGGATAGTATAGATATTATTCTACTTATTGTTATTCTACTTTTATTACAGTTTTCTACCGAGAAATTGTGGTAGAAATAGGTATACATGTAATGCCGGTAGGTTTAGTGTTAAATATTAAGGATGTGACAGATGTTCAAAACACAATTACAAGAAATACTTTACATGTAGTATATACGTTGCTAATATGTCGTCTTAGAGCCGTAATCTTCTTTCAACCTAACTTAATCCAGCTTTGGGAAGATTAATTTCTAATCAATATTGTAAGGAACAGCAAACCTTTAATATACAATATTGTGAATTTAAAATAAAAAGGATTTTATTGGTTTAAAAACTAATTTAATATTCTTAGAAATAATTATTTTATATTCAAAAGATATAAGAGAATAATATTTTTAAGAAATTAATTAACGTATCTGTAAATGTATCACTTGAAATCTATTCTAAAAGGTGTGAAAAAACCTCCATAATATTAAACTATGGATCAAAACTGGTTGTACAAAAATGTCTTACCTAAATTTTTAGGCTAAATATGTTGAGACAATAAATAATTCATTTTTTACTATAATCATGATTCAATCCCAAATTCAGAAAATACTTTTCTAACTATCCAATTTAATATTGCATTGATTCAATCCACAAAATTCCAGCAAAATATATATTTATTTTATGAAGTTATTTTATATTAATCCAATTTAATGAACGAAAATCACATCTATTTTGTGTGAAAAAAACCTTTTTAAAAACTAAAATGTTCTATTTTAAAAGAAAGAATTAATTCAGTCAATACACAATTTTTCTAACAATCCAATTTAATATTGATTTACATCCTATTGTGCAACATAATATATATTTATTTTATGAAGTTATATATTAATATTTAATGAAAAACATCTTTGTTTTTAAAACTAAACGTTCTATTAGAAAGAAAGAATTAATTCAGTAATACAAAGGTAAAGATTTATTATTTTTATGTTATTTTTTTATTCCAAAAGATTTTTGTGAAAGTTGATTTTTCCTTCCTAACTGTAGTCCCATTGTCCCAAACGCCCTCTCAGATTGGATACTATTGCTTTACTGTAGGAATCTGTATTTCTAGGTGATGCATGTGAGTGTACAAAAACAGAATTGACAATGATATTTTTATAGGGTACTTAGAAAATCAACGATTATTCCATATAGCTCATAATATATAATTTTTTTAACCCATATATTAAAATTTAAAACTGTACAAAATACATACATCAAGTAAATGTGATGATAATGATTACAATAACATCTCAATACTTGAAAAGAACTACTTATCAGTAGCACTCCAATAAAAATTCATATGGAAATGGTTATGGAGTTTACTATGAAAGGATAAGTATCAGGTTTGGGCTATGGGACATGGGCTATGGGCAGATCTTTATGGATAAGTTTATTTGTGATAAGGTAATGAGCTTTAAGGATTTTTCGAAGGATTTAGGATTGCAATAATTTGATACGGAATGAATTAGAAGGTTTAGTTGAGCCCCAAAGCTCAACTCCATATGTCCAAATAGATCTGATAATTGACATGTAAATGAATCTGTTGTAGTCGGAAGGTTTGAACGTTGTTTTGTAAATGTTGAAGAAGTCGAAAACGACGAGTAGTTTCCTGTTGTTTTAGTCTTTTATGCGGAGTCACATTTTTGTTTTATGTTTTGTAAGAACTTTATAAATTTGCTAGAATAGAAGAAAATAAAGGATTAAATTAAATTTCTTGTATTTAAACACAGAATATATTGCTGTGATCAAACTGTTTTAGAGAACAAAATGTGGGTTCCAAGTTAAACGTTGGATATAGCATTCTCAAAAAAAAAAAAAAAACACTTTTTGTAAGACAAAACGCTCTGCGACTAATAGCACTGCTCGCATTATTTCGAATAAATGGTATGTAAAATATCTGTAATGGTAAGGTAAAATTTTAAAAATCCGAATTTTACAATTTTTTTATAATTAGTTTTTCAGGTGGTAGAATTTTAAGCTATTCTTTCTTTAATTGGATGACGAATCCAAAAAAAAATAAATAAATAAATAAAAATTATACTTTGTTGAGGACATACTATATAGGTACGATAAATAGACCTGCCGTCATTTGATAAATATGCCTATAAGTTGTGAATTATTCTAATTCTGGGGCAATAATATTGTATGTGAAATTGTTTTTAAAACATAGTTCCAAAAAATCTAACGTTCTACAAGAAAGACATAAATTAATAAATAAAATTAATTAAGTTTTATAACACTACCAAGCTGGAATAAGAATGAGAGATGTTCTTCAATGTTCAGAACTGTGTAGAAAAATTATTATTCATGCATGGCAGAGCAGTAAATATACCCCCTTAAGGGCTATGAAAAATCGGTCAAGAATAATGAATAATGTTTGTTCAGAATCTTTTAAGTAAACAATCTAAATTTGTTCAATAGTTGGCCGAATGAAAGCTGCTTAGGTTCATCATACCTTCAAAGGAGACGTACGTTCAGCAGAGGAGAAAATCCAAACGTAAATCTTCCTTTATTGATAAATGAAAGGAAATTTGATTTTTTTTTTAAGTAAGTAAAAATTAGTATTTCAGTTAGCTAACATTCCTCTTCTAAAATGTTCAATAAACAATTAAAGGGACGTGAATTATAGCAGACTGAGTTAGGAGCCGAAAAGCAGATTTTCACAAAGCTATTTTGAATCAATACATAACAGACTTGAATCTTATCTCAAGGCTATCTAAAGACTTTCCATGCGGAACTATTCGCTGCACTGCACCTGTTGAATGCACTAAAAAAACAAATCGAATAAGAGATCTAAATATCGATATGCCGTTTATTTGCAACTTGTGTTAGGCTTGTTGAAAGATATCATGGTGTGAATGGACCAACTTAAAGCCTTCCAGACTTTTTAGCGGTTATGGACTAGTACCAAAGATATTCAAAGCTTTCACGAAAATGTGGGAGTAATGAAAAAAAAAAAATAACAGATATAAAACAAATAATGCAGGTATTATTGATTCTATGATAAAAATTGAACGGTTTGGGGATGAAGGGTTTATGTAACAAAACAAAATTTTGAGTAATTTATGTTTTAAGTTTGTTTTTGTTTTTTTACATTTTTCCTTAGTTTTTTCATCTTCTTCATATCTCTTTTTCTAGCTGTTTTGAAATATTCAGATTTTGCTATCTAACAATTCTGCATATAAATTGTTCATTCAATGAACTAAACTATATTTATAGAATAAATGTGACCCCTTTATTTACCAAAACGTTCAATCAAGAAGGAGACTGTAGGGGATTTTCACAATTCTACTTTTTAGCATGGGCTACAATATAATCACTCGTTTAAGTGCGAAAAAACTTCTATCCTACCAATAAGTACACAGTATCCTATCAGTAAAGTTCACAATTAGGGTAAAAACTTCTGAGAATCTCCTTTTTCTTCTATAAATAACATCCAGTCAATAAAAAAATAGATAGACACAACATATCTCTAAATTCTAAAATATTTAAACACACCATATACTCGCTTGTATTAAATCTATCTGTACACATTATATACCAGTTTCAATAAAACTATTATGAACTTAGATATGACTATTTTTATCTGTCCCACTTCGTATGCTGTCTGTTCCTTAATTATTATTTCTAAATATTATTCATATTGATCAATTTTACTCAAACCTTTCCAAACATTCGTCTTCCTCCTTCAAATTTTCATTCTAACTAATAATATATTTCATCCTACTGATAAAGATATCAAGTGTGAAAATATTTTTCACTAATTCAGTTTTTCATATATTCAACTTATCACAATTAGATTTCCGATTCTAACAACTAGTTAAATAATCGTCACTTGGCCGTGATTTTCCTGTTAATGATTCGGTACGGTTAAATAACAAAAAAAATATATGTATATTACATTAAATAAAACATCGATATCGGAACTAGATATTGCCATAATACAATAGCGATAACAACAGTTTTGTTGTTTTGTAGCTATTTATTAAAATTTACAACTGTATACAATATAAATAAAATGCGACAAGTAAATGTGATAATAATGCTAAAAATGGCATTTCAATTGCTTGTCATGTAAAGAACCTGTTGGTAGCACTTATGAAATATCTAAATAATGAAGGTCTTGAGGCCAACTTTTTGAGCTAATTGAGAGACATAAGAAATATTATGAGAAACATAACTTGGTGAATAAATATGTTTTTGACAAAGGAAGGAGCATTGAGGATTTTTCTAAGGATTTGGGATTGTAATGATTGGATACGGGAAGAGTTGGTTGGTTACTGGAGTCCCAAAGCTCAACTCCATACGTCTAAATAGATCTAATTACTATTATATAAATGCGTCATTTATAACTAATCTGAAGATTTAAATGTTTTGTTTAAAATTTAGTTTTAAATACCTAGGAACCAAAGTCATCAAACAGATCAGTTCTAACTCATAAATCAATCTTTGAAGCCTATGCTAAACTTATACCAACGATACGTAGGTGGTACGACTATGATAGGAATGAACTCATATCAAAGTAGGTTTAGTGAAGAGTATATCGTTGGCTTAGTTGCTATTATTACTAAAACAGTTTTCTTCCTTTAAATGAATAACATTGCCAATTTCAGTATGAAGTCCTGTTCTTTAATTAGTTAAATAAAGTATTTTAGTATGAAGTCCTCTTCTTTAATTAGTTAAATAAAGTATTTTATTGTATTATAAAAGGTTGATAATAATTTGGAATAACAATATGTAAGCGATAATTTTAGTAGTATCCATATCAAACTTTTGGCATATCTAAGTATTTTCATTAGTAATAAATAAGATTTCCCTTTATTGTATTATAATCCATTCATTTAAACAAGTAGGTATAATTAATTATATGATAAACTTGTCTATATAAATATATTCATTTATTTAGGACTTATTATGGATTTTTTTCGAAGCACTGAAAGAAATCTACAAAGAATCAATATATGTAGTTACAGGAACCAACTATTTCCATTGTTAAGGATTAGGACCTCAAGAATGGCGGGAATAAAATTAAAACAATCAAGCTAAGTGCCTATCGAGAAAAGAAGTCAGGTAAGCAAAGCCTTAGTAACTAGAGATAACTATCAGTCAGTAGCTTGGGATTCAAAAGAGGGCGAACCTTAACTAAAAAGAGGAAAAAATAAAAATAAAGGAACTCAGGTATTTCGTAATTCATTTTGAATTTCAATACGTACATTTTTTTTTTTTTTTTCTATGAAACTGATATAAATTAGCAAATATAATATTACATAAATTTATCTCAATTTTCATTAAAAAAGGTTTAAATTTAGTATTTTTTTATTTCACTATACATCGTTAACTATCAGTGGTTGATTTAAGTTTATTAATATTATTATTTATACTCGTGACGCAGCTGATAGAGAAGCGACGGGATCCGTTAAGACCTAGCTTGAAGTCTTGTTGGGGTTCCCTACGATGTGTGTGTATAGTAAATAAAGTATGATAATATTTTTAACTTTGATTTTAATTTAATTCTAATTTTTACTATTATTATTATTGTTTTTATAATTTATTTATATTTATGTTTTATTTTTTATTGTTTCGTATGAAATTTATTTTATTGTACTATCTTTTTCAATTTATAGATTGTATAGTTTAGGTTCTTTACTTATTTATTTAATTATATATTATGAGGTTTATTTATTTTTTATTATTTCTTTTATTTTTTATTTATCTCTTATTGTACATATTATGTGGACGGATCCATAAAGCCATTCATATTCCTTATTGCCTTCTCTGAGGAAGGCTGTAATACTTTTCCAATAAAATAGTGATTAATTAAAAAAAAAAAAAAAATTGTAAAATTAAGTATTTATTTATTTATTTTTTAATGCGAAGAAGACCAAACATGATCACGCAAAGCTTCACTTTTGGTTTATAATAAATATTTATTATATTTATGTAGATATATTTCTTCAATAAAGGAGTATATAATGTTAAATATATTATCTTATACACTTTATTTTAGCTATACTCCTTATATATCAATTTATCTTCACTACGATATGACACGTTTCGGGATATGTTATATCATCAGACTCTTTTTTTTTTTTTTTCTGGTGTTATCCCATCTTGTCCCAAAATTGTTGTTACAATTTTTTAAATGTAACAGTTTTAGAAAGACAAAGTGGAACAACACCAGAAGAAAAAAAAAGAAGGTCTGATGATGGTTAAACATATCCCGAAACATGTCACATAGTAATGAAGATAAATTAATATATGAGGAGTTTAGCTAAAAAAATGTGTATAAGATAATATATGTATATACTCTTATTTCCTAAATAAACATTTGCTAACCGCTGGATGCTTTGATGTAACACTCACAAAGAAACATGCTTAAACATTTAGATTCCAGGAAGTTATAAATCTGTCTCGATTCGCGGACCATGTCTGTTCAGGGTCAGCAGATCGTCTATGGAACCAATTTGTCTTTTCGAACATCACTCCCACAGTTAAGCCCACCAAAGAGTAGGATAGTTTCCTATCGGTAAATAGTTATCTCCAAATACATGGCAACTTGGCTTTCCTTGAAGAAAGAATATCATTTCAAGTGTCAACCATTCCATTTTATAGTACCATGAAATTGATAAAATAATATAGTATAGCATAACGAAAACCCACCTAAAAAATTGCGTATTTTGCCCGTCATCCCTTAGGTTTAAATAGGTTATAAAAATTTTATTTTTTTAATTATTATTGAATATTAAATTTTTAAAAAATTGTAATTAGAGCTTATTTATAATAGATTACAAATAGATTTATAAATATATAAATAATATTTAGTCGTAAATTCATCTGAAATTAAATATTATAAATACAGATAAACCACGATTAGAAACGCGAAATATATATGTGTGTATATTTAGTCAATTTGTAGGAGAAAATTCAAACTTGAAAAATACTCTTCTCAATTTAACATTTTTGCGCTTCAATGTTAACGTCATTTATTTGGAAAGAAACTACTAGATAAAAAAAATAAAATGAACAAATAAAATATTCTTAGATTTTTTTAGGAACCTCAGATTTTTTTTTTCAATTAGGTTATTTTACTTCTTTTTTTTTTTTTAACTAAGCAATTTTTTATATAAAAGCAACTAAATAAATAAAAATAGTAAGATAAAAAATAAATGTAAAAAATAGTAATTTTTTTTTGTTTCATTTTTGGAACGCTTAATTTTATTCAAATGGCAAATTTAAAATTTGGATTCATAAAACACAAAGACCAAATGATAATAAACTGCTTTTGACTTTTCATTTATTCACTCATTTCTTACCCTAGTGACCAGGTTACAAGCTTAAACATTAAAACTCCATCATATTTATATTATTTTGCTAAAAAAATATATTAAATTCTGTAAAATTAAGAAAAAACAGCAGAAAAAGTGTACGATAAGAAGTATTATAGGTAGGCAAGGCGGGTAACATTTTTCAGAGTTCGTCCAAAATAAAATTTTTAATTAGGAATGGAATAAATAATGTCACTCAAATTAAAAATACAGGGTGGGGCACAGGAACCACCCACATTTCAATAAACCACTGTGGAGGGATGGGCGGCCTCAGATAGGGGAGGTTGATCTCATTCGGAAGGGAAGGTGGTGTAGAGTTTTCATTACTCACCATTCCGTGGTTAGGAGATCAACGTGCGTACATTGCAGAGACTTTTTTCAAAAAATGGTGAATCTTTAACTGTCACTCTGAAGGCCTCCCGCAGGTTTGTCGTGGCTGTTAGTGTTCCCGACCGGAAAACAATTTTGCCTTGGTTGCAAAAATTGAGAGAAACATCATCTGCACTAAATTCTAAGAAAAAAATAAAACCCGGCATGGGGTCACCGTCAAAACCCCCCAAAACATCTAGAGTCAGGGAGTTATGCACGGAAAAATGCATTTTCTCTTCAGATTTCGGTGAGAAAAGTGGCGGATTTTGCATACTGATCTCAATTTTCACCCAATTAAGATCATGGTTGCCCAGGAATTACCCCCTAAGGACGGGGACTGCCTTCCACCGGGATTTAATGTGAATAATTATACTCTGGTCTTCACCAAAGAACCTGGGATACCTCAAAACTGCAATGGAGGAAGAAATCGTCCAGATAACCTCTGCCACACACGAGAAATTCATGCGAAACGTCCACGAGAGGCTAAATATGTGTGTTGCCCGCCAAATTTATCAAGGACTGAGTGGTATTCCCAAAGATGCAGGTACAAAAATATTTCAGTGTAATATACTAATAAATAGAAGAATATATAGAATATATGTATATTTATTAGATTTTTATTATTATATATAAATTTTATATATATATATATATATATATATATATATATATATATATATATATATATATATATATATAATAAAAATCTAAACGGAAGAAGAAACCGTCTGATTGATACATTGTTATGCATTGCTCATTCTCCTAATACGTAATACACACTGATCACGTATTAAAGCAGACAGAGATAATCCACAACTGTGGGCAGGAGATTGGGCTGGTCCCTTTGTTCGAAAACAAAAGGACTGGGAGACAAGGGTGATGAGTATGCTTTACACAACTGACGAATCTGATGATTTTACTTTTGTTCTCTATTCCAATTGTCATATTTACAAATGTGTGATTATTCGCAGACCTTTAGGAACTGATTGGTACGAATTTACACATTCCTGGAAAGTGGGGGTAGTATAGGGGTACGAGAGAAAAGCCCAGGTGTTCAAGGCTTGCAGAACGGTCACCCATCCAAGTATTTACTACTGTGCATAACCAGAAGTTAAATATCTTCAACTCTCACCTCATCTAATAAATAATTACTGTCCTTATTAAGGATTAAATACATTGTGATAAACAAATATAATTATATATTGTAGTTAAATCAGTTAAAAATACGAGTACCACTGTAATATTAACTGTACTGAAATTTTACTTATTTTACACTGTAAGGTTCCTTGAACTTACAAATAATCATTGATGTCAAGCTTATTTAGGAACGTTATACAAAAACAAAAAAAAAAAATCAAAATCAACCAGTAGTGAATTAAAGTTTTGATTAGGATTGATCCTTCTATATCATCATGCGTACCTCAAGTGATTAAAGTTTTGACGTTAGCCATTTCTTAATATCTGTTCTAATAAACCCATCTAATTTGAACCGTAATTTCACCACTCATCCTATTTCTTCTAAAATAAACTAATTGTAAAACTTTAGTTAAATCAACAGACAACTATATTTTATATTGCCTTTTATCATATGTAAAGATTATTTTTATCGATTTAAGATGTCGATATAACTGTTGAGTGTCAATGGAGGAAACTATTCGGATTAGAATATACAATTTAATTATCGATTTATGAGATAAACGATTGTTTGTCAAGACAGTTGTTGTTACAATTCTTTGTAACGCTGCCCATTAAATAAGCTCAATTTTAACTATCAGTAATTTACCAGCTTTAACGTACAAGTCTTCATAACAGCAACGTTTTTTAATATTATGGACCTGCACTAAAATTTATACAAAATATTATATTTGTATAAAATTTGCTAATTTATATCAGTTCTTTAATACTAATTTAACTATGAAGTTTATTATTAAAAAAGAAAATGTAAAAAAGATATTTAATAATTACAAAATAAATCATGAAATCATATAATGGAACAATGCTAAAGTTTCAATCGCCTTGCATATACTAGAAGATAATCCCAGATTGCTGTCAGTATTAAGCGCTAATTAAAATCAAATTTTTTTTTTGAAACTTTATATTTTTATCGATTAAGTAGTTCAATTAGTCACCTGACTTTTGCTTAATACTTACAAATATTTACGTACCTTTTTTTTATTGTAACTAATATTTTTTTTTTCAAGAAATTAGCATTGCAAATGACAAGTAGTAATAAAATGTTAAAAGTGTATTTTCTCCATTTGTACCTGATTAACATTCTTTAAAAACGGGAGTGCCTCTATATAGGAAATAATGTAGGATGTAAAGAAAATATATTTATGTAAAATGGAACAAGAATATTTAACAAGAAAGGGAAGTTCAACCAGTAATTTAAAAGAAAGTTCCGAGTACTTCTTCTTCTTCTCTTTCCTTCTAATAACATGTGTCTATTTTACTTTTAACACGGTACCTATGACGAGCTATAAAACAAGAACAAAATCAATGCGATTTAAACTTTTACATACTTTTAATTTTTAAGGGAGGTAAGGTAGCCCAGGTTTGACTAAGGCTGTGGAAGATAAATATTCATTCTTTTATACCAGCTTAGAATAAACACGGAGTTGGCAAACCCTTCTGGGGCACATCCAGCCTCTATACAGTGGGTACTCTTAAATAAGAAAAAGCATATTGTGGTTGAGAAGGATTTTACACAAATAACTTCCTTGCAAAAACTTTGATTAAGACACAGAACAAGATACCAAGTACCGACCGCAAACCCTTGATGGGTTGTAGGAGTACAATTTTCATTTATTTTTTAAATATTAGCAACTATAATTAGTAAATTATGTCACGTTTTTAAGACGAGATTCTTATATATATTTAATACCTAAGAATAATTTCCATAGGTTTAAAATTGCAGCAATAATGAAATAAAAGTTTAGATAATGACGTGAAGCACTTCAGTTTCATCAAATATCATGATCCTACATATTTCTGTAACTTTATGATTTAGCTTGAATCGTGGGTAAGTATTTCAATAATTATGAAATCAGGAATGCACGTATCTTAAAATTATATGTAACAAAAAAAAAAAAAAAAAAAAAAAAAAGTTTTGTCTACCTTTGTTACCCCTTAAACAACGCATAAATGTAAATTACCAAAACTGGTAGAAATTGTGGGATCAGAGCTCTACCAGTAAACTTAAGATAATCAAGAAAGACGTAAAACCATGGAGCAGTCCTTGCCGTACTAAGCGCAGGTAAATTGGTGTACTTCATTTGGTCACCAAGTCATATTGGAATAAGAGGTAACGAAATTGCTGATAAAGCAGCAAAAGAAACTCTGTTCTTCGCAGGACGTGGCAAAACCTTTCTAAAGGTATAAGAACTCTCACGCCAACTGTATCCCAAGAGTGGCAGACATTGTGGGATCACAGCCTACAAGTAAGCTTAAGATAATCAAGAATGACTTAAAACCATAGAGCAGTTTCTACCGTACTAAGTGCAGAGAAGAAGTGATCCTAACTCGATTAAGAATTGGCCATACAAGAACTACACATCTTTACCTTATAACCAGAGAGGCTTCTCCAAAATGTAAAATTTTTGGCAATGGTTTTTCATTATCGCATATGTTTAACGAGTGCCCTTACTACACCAAAAGGTTGACTTAATCGAGAATACCTCAACACATCTCAATGAAGATGGAAAACGATGAAAAAATTGTTGATAAAATGATAGCCCTTCTATACAGAAAAAAAAATTTCATATAATATAGATAAATCTTAAACTTTATTACATTTTGATAATTTTCCTATATAGATCGAACGAGCATTATGTTTTACGCTCGAAAAACCTCAAACAAACAAAACGTTATGTATGTGAAAATGTTATGTTATGTATGTGAATATAGTCTGTTGGTTAATAAGTGTTTTAGTTTTTGGTTTGGTTACGACTCGTATCGCCAAATTAACAAATAACAGCTCGAAAATAATAAATAATTCAAAATTAATGTATCATTATATTCGTTTGCACTTAATTAACGTAACAGTCTCGTGAGGTTAAGAAATCCTTTCATGGATGATAAAAACACCAAAAAGAAACAAATTTCACTATATCTTCAGCTAAAGTTCGTTTCACAAAAAGCATATAAAGCACTACAAAAAGTGTATGCACATGTTTCCAACAGACTCGGGTTCAATGAACTGAAACAAGGAAAATTTTACAGCATGGCTATAACAAGAATTATTCGGACAGCTAAGACGGAATAAATGAGATTTTGAGGAATTTAGATGGTCCACCTTCCCCCAAGGACCTATGACATCTTGGCAGTGGGTGGAGGGGGGGGGGAGTAGGCCCTAATATCCAGCGGCTGCGATAGAAGGAAGTCATGTCCCTCATATCAACTTAGGGTTGAGTGTAACAACCTTATTGCAGGACCGGTTTTATTGCGGTTGTACCGGAAGTAATAATAAACTTCTTTTTTTTTTTATATCAGATAATAATTATTATATGGCTCATCGGTAACAGCAGTTCTTACAATAACATTCTTTATTTATTGAGGTTGAAGGATGGAAGTCTTGCCAAACAAATAGATGAATTAGAAGAAAGCAGTTTCATCTAAAGGGGAAAAAAATCCATAAAGTCATGGTTGTGTGCACAGCGGTGAAGAAATTCGTATGGTGGCAAGCTGGTATAAAATCATAACATTTAAATATGAGATTCTTGCTTGGACTTTTTCAATAAACTAACAATATTTTCCTATAGTTTAAAAAATACTAGGTGATTCCTAGTAAAAGAGGTAATTTTCCTGATTCTGTTATCAGGCTATTCATAAAATATTTATGAATATATCAATTTATGAATTATTTATAAACATATCAATTTCCATCATAATATATTTATGAATACATCAATCCATGAAACATTTATGAATATATGCAATTTCAGTTGAATGGTATTATTATACATTGGTGATATTTCTTAACAGTGCATCACAGATATATTTTTCAGCAAAACAAAATAACAAAAAAAAACATAAAAAACAACTAACATTGCAATAATTAAACGAGTTCTATGGTAGTATGTAACATAACATGCGTTGAGATTTAAACGTACCCACCATAATGAGCTGCATCAAAATAAAATACAAAAAATTTCACGAAAAACTTTATGACCATCCGTCCCAACAGGCTCATACAATTCATAGGGTCAACAAATATTCTCAAAAATACGTACCATATGTTAAAAAAAAGTTTGATGAGGGACGTCAGTTAGTAAGAAACAACCTAAAATAGTATCAGGAGGAAGTACCGATGGGTATAGGTTCTATCTCATGTTTCAAATGTCATGGCTATTTCCAATTATTCCGTTATTAAAAAAGCGATTATAAGTGGATAACAGTGAAATTTGGAAATTTACCAATAGGTGGCGAGCGCCATTCTTCATGAAAGGTAACTAGTTTAAGGTGTATAGATTTTGAAATTGATAATAAAATTTACTTATATTAAACTAGCTGAAAGTACCCTGCTCCGCTAGGGTTTAATATCATTAGAATTAAGGACAACTTAAATATGTAAAAGTTAAGCTTAGCGTTGATAATTATTATTACTTAAATAAACCTAAAAAATTCTATTCTTAGAATAATTTCAATAAGTAAATTTGACAATTTGCAAAAGGTAATTTTATATTATTTTGATAGTCCTTTAGTGAAGCTTTGAGGTAGCATTACCATCTTACCCAGCTCTGATACCAGACCATCAGCTTTTCTTATGGCATACTTTAAGTATATAGTCTCAACTTCTCAACTTTTTTGATTTTTTTGAATAAAGTTTAGTCTTTCTGTTTCCATTTTTGCGTACATATCAAGCATAAATTTGTTGAGGAGATAACAAAAGTAAAGTAAATAAGGTTCTTCACCTCCTCGTTCCATCACCATTTAGGCGTAAAAATCAGCTGCAGACACAGTTTTCTTAAGTAGTGTTCTGGTGTTTGGGTCACGCTGAGGGATGTTAATTCTGTACTCATCTTCTCCATGGTAGAACATGAGACCATACTGAAGAGAATCATACACTTGATAGAACTCACTGATTCTTATCAGTTTTTTGTCCCTGCTGTGGATAACAATGTCTCGCTTTTCAAACAACTGGCCAACAATCAAGACAGCAACTTCGTTAGCGGTAGGAGTATTGTAACGTCCTCAGTGAACATTTGAAGGCTTCTTGTCAGCACTGATAACACCTGGAAATCTTGTAAATCTTTCTGTTTGTTTACAACTATAAGGAACTTAATTTGTGGTCAAAGTGTGCGGCTTAAACATCTAACCTATTTTTTAACTTGGCTTATCTCCAAATACCATATGACAATTAATCTATTATTATTCACCCAATAAAAATTGTAATCGCATTTTTCGCGAATTAGCCGCGATCCAGGCTGATTTTTTTGAATTCCTTTCTTAGCGAGCAGCTATGGCACCAGAGGAAGCTACATATCGAATTTCATTCCAATCCGTTCCGTGGTTTGTGAGATTTCGTGTTAAATGAGTGAGTGATATTTGACAAATATAAAGTAGATTAAATTATTAAAAAAATCTGTAAATAGTTCAAGATTAGTGTTTGTTATGTAGCACCATTTGACAACAGAATTCACAATTTGAAAACTGAACCTATCTGTACCGAATTTTAAGTACATCATTTTCGTAATTCTAGAAAGGTTTAGCAATAATAAAATTAAGAGTAATACAATTTAAATGTGCAATGTTGAGTGGCTGAAACAAGGTTTGCCACAGATATATACATTTATGGTTAGAAATTAAAATCTAACTGGTTGAAATCAAAACATCATTTAATTAAAAATAAACATTAAATATTAAATCAAAGTGATGATTCTTTGAGAAGAGCAGGCAAAGCCGCGACTGGATATGCTAGTATGTTATATTGATTATTGAGATTGATGTTTTAAATAAATGCTCGGTTTAGTTAAATAGCTAAATATAAAAAACAACATTCGTTCATTATGATTGTTCTGTATCATATGCCAGTTTAATACCGTTAAAGTTTCAAATAATTTTATTAGCCATTCAAATTGAATAGCTATTAAATTTCCGTTAGAAGCGTGAACCCTCCTTTTCCTAAAAAAAAATAATATGTGTACATATATGCGCGCACGCTAATGTGTGTGTGTGTAAAAATAAAAATATCAAGTACGACAAGACGAGGAGACTTGAAATGAGTTTAAGCTCAGATAAACTGCCGAAAACATTAACTAGCTTTTGGGGAAGGATACAAATTATTTATCATTGCTTTGAAAAGGTGCATGAAGGGACGTTTGAAAACGGTTCCCAAGGAAGACTTGTACATCAAAATGAAGAAAAAATTATTCCCTTACATCATACTGGAATTAAATTGGCTGAATGCATCGAATACATTGCAGTAAACAATATGCTTTGATAAATCGTTTGTGTCATAACCTTTTAAAAACGATAAATCAAAACTATAAAGATTTCATTTCCTCACAGACCTTAGAACTTTCCAGTTCTGGGACTAAAAAAAAAAGTTTCATGTTAGCAAAATTGTGAAGGAAAAGGGGATAAATATTTCGAAAAAGTATTTATACTAACAACTTCGGTATGAATACGGATAACTTATCTAAAATGTGCTTAATAGAGCATAAAAGAAGTTTATAACTTTTTGTTAATTAGAAATGAACGTTCTTGTCATCTTATAATTACATAAAAATTAGGTAATTAATTTCAATATAGGTAGCAATGGAGAATATATTTGATAAGGGTCATATAGACAGACCCTTTTATAGTCCCTGCTTTAGACAGTATCATACTTGCGAGCTATTCAAGCAGTGCTTGTCGAAATTCGGAGGGAATGAATCATTTACAGGGAATTTCCCTTTCCTATTATCTCATGTGAAAGGCGACTGAGAGCACAATTAGGGGCGGTTATTTACCAAGGCAAATCAACAAGGTCGTACAGAAACTTCGCTTTTATCTGAAGTCGGTCCTCACTCAGCGGAACAATATAACACTGATTGTGTAGTAGAAAAGAGGGGGATAAGATACGAGATAGTCATTATCAAAAGATTGCGAATATTTAAACATTAAAATAGACATAAGAAAACAATTTCGGTTGAATGTTACTTTAGATGAGAATATATGACCGGCACGTGTACTTTCTTAAAATTGTTGGGTGGTTTCGATACAAAAAGTGGGGGTAATGGTACAAAAAATTTATGAGAATTCCATTACAAACCATCAACTTTAAGGAAACTACTTACTGAAAAAGGTTTTCCATGTCCAAGTAGCTACAAAAAAATAGGATGAGCGGAAGGATGAAAGGAAGTTTTTAAACACTCCTTAAATTCAGAAAGATATAAAATGACAAAATGTATAACTAAATCTTCATTTTATATATCATAACAAAAAATGAACTTCTCAACAATAAGCATAGTATTAATATAATATAATACTGATCTGATTAAACTATTTATTTTGATCATTTTAAATCCCAGTGATGAAGATTACAGAGCAGTGCCAGGATCTCTTTAGGTCTGGTCTTACACCTCTATTAGTGGGGGGAGGGGTGTTAAGAAAACCTGATTCAGTGTTCCACAGATTGAGTATGTGTATTTTATATATAGTAAGACCGTACCCTAATTTTTATTATATCATTTTTTTTTTGTAAATGTTTTATTGATTGTTATTATGATTTTTTTTCATTGATATTAATTATGAATAAGTTCTTAGTATTATCATTGTATTAGTTACTTACTGATATTATTAATAATTAATTATTGATTTAATATTTTTTTAGTTGATGTATGTTAGTAATTGTATGAATGGATACAACATTATCGCTATTATCAAAGCTCTACACTGAGACAGATTGAAATATATGTGACAATACAATCATACAATTTTAAATGAGATTGTTGTTACTGATATAATGTACAATTGACGATCTGTGTTCCTATAGTGTAGATAACAACATTAATTTTATTAATTTATACAAAAGCATATAGCTGTTCAATGAGCAAGGAGATTTTCGTCTGGTAAAATAAGATGTAAATAAAAAGGAATGAATATATTAAGGTTATAAGATAAGATTAATCATCCGAAAAAAGAACGAAAATAATAAGAATAAAGTTTTATTTATCTGCAAATTTACTGATTACATAATCCTGTTTCTAGTTCTCAGTATAATGTTTCTGGTTATAACATTATTTATGTTTCCAGGTATTTACAACTATAGATAGGATTGACATACCTTTTTTTATTTTTATTTTTTATTAATATTTACAACTGTAAAATGATGAAATAATAAATTAGCTGAACTGATTTAATAGGAGAAGGAAGGAAAAGAGAATGTCTATAAATGTATAACAAGGATATATATTATTATTGAAAATATTCTTTCTATGTTAATTATTTTTATAAACCCAATACTATTTTATGAACAACCTATCCGAAATGGGGGGTTATTCAACTAAAAAACTTTATAATGGAGAATTTGAGGAAATGACAAACAGTTAAAAAAAAGAATGGAAGTTCTTTTTTAATTAAATTACAGACAGTTCTGACAGCTTGATATCGTGGGCTGTCAACATTTTCTTTCCCGATTTTGAAATTATGACCGTGTCTCTAAATTAAACATATTCACGAAATCCCTTATTTAACGAAGAATCTTAATTCCATAGTTTTCAAAGTGTCGTTAAATTTCATTTCCAATTATTGATCCGGAGACTGAAATCCAGAAGTATTTAAGTGTGACAAAATTTAGTGTTATTTTTTTTTCATTGGTAACACTGATTAAGTTGGAAGGTTAAACTTGTGAAAAGTATGTTCAAATGTTCATTGTGGTATTAAAATAAATCTAATTTTTTCTCTCTTTAAACTTGCTTATTGTAACCCCAATTATTATTTAACACTAAGACTATTATATAATTTTATTTATTATTTCTATATTTATCAATAATCGATATATTATATTTATTTTATTTTTATATTCAATACTGTATTTATTTTATAAGGATCAACTTATTAATTATTTCATATTTTTATATTCGTTTGATTTATGTATTTATGTTTAGTTATTATCCTTGCTGATTGGTTGTTGGGACTTAAAATTCTTTTGTACTCCATCTTGGGCTGGAAGGACGAGTTATCCCACAGGTTACCTAGTCAGGGCAGTAAGGTTAAAATTCATATCGTGGGTCTGCCAAGAAATAAATTTTTAAATAGTAACCCGCCCAGGTGGGATCCGAACCTATGACCTTCTTTACCCAGCACGCCGAGAACCTCGCCCAAGTCGCTCGGCCATCGAGCCCTCTGATTTTAACGGCTTTGTTGACTATTATTAAGACAATTTCTGTGTTACCGTATTTATGCCTGTTTTTTTTTTTGTTTTTTTTTTTTAAATTTATCATTACGATTTATTTATTTAATAAGAAGATTACTCTAAATCTTATGTCAAGGATAAATTAAGAAATGATATTGTAATGCAAACAGCCACTGCTTGGTGACATTGACTCAGCTATAAGTATTTATTCTCGTAGCTATAGGCGGTTACACCTAGAAAAACCCATCACAAGATTCTGTTTTATTTTATTTGAGACTACAACCTTACTTCTTATACTGTTAAAGTATTACATATATTCCTAAATAAATCGAAGTAAGGCTACCTCACCGATCTGGAAAGTATATTAAAACAAACTCTCTGAATTCATTTTAAAAAATCAAGTTTGTTTATTATACCTATTTGGCATATACAAAAAATTTTCATTTCTGATATTACTGATTGATATTTTATTGAATATAAACAAACCAACAAATATTTGTTACGATCAGGATTGACTAAATGAAAATATTCGGAACTTAAATCCTCTGATAATTTTCCATGAATTTATAACGATATCAAATTCATGCAACATTCAAATTATAGGTCAATTGTAGATATATGAAGAACAAAAAAAAATATTCTTTCACGGTAATATAGAGAAAGTTGAATGGTGTTCTATTTAGGAAAGTCTAAAATATTTCAAGACCGTTCTATAAGCCAGAATAGATAAATATAAATAAAGATAAAATTTTATAAAAAAATAAAATCATCAATTGATAATGAGGATTCTAAAACTATTTACATTTTTGAATAATATATTTTTATTTTCCATAGCGTCGGTATTAGAATAGATATTGCACTTCCACAGATAATTGGTAGTCTTAAATAGCGTGGAAGACTGAACCTAGCTGCTTTTATTGTATTCAGCCTTTGGCCGTCATCTCAAGGCCACCAGACGCACGTATATTTTACGAACTGTGGCATACTGTTCGTAAAATATACATGCGTCTATTACTTGTACGATTAATATATCTAGCGAAGGTAGTCCGGGCATTTGTTAAGGTCCTTTGTAAATTAGAAATAGCGGTAATCAGTAAATTTTGTCAAGATTTCAATTGTCAAATGAGTACCGTCCATTTTTTTCAATCGCTACCCAGCGGTCAATTTCTGGAACCTTTTTTATTTTTTAAGTTGCCAGTAGAATGGTTAAAGTAATATTAAAAACTGAATTTCAACATATTCTTTTCAAGTCTTATCGCAAATACGATAATGAAAACGGAATCCCTTCAGTGGAACGTGATCACGTTTTTGAGGTGAAAGAACGAATATCCGACTTTATTGAAACTTTATAAATATGTTTCTTTCATACCTAATAGCATTTTCAAAATGCGCTAACAGCTAGAATGTTATGTTTTTATTTTTGAGGTGAGAGCTAAACATATATATATATATCAAAATTATATTTTGTCGACCCTTAGAAATTGTATAATTAACTGTTTTACAATAATCGGGTTTTTTGGTCCTTTATTAATAAAGGTCCTAATAAAGGACCAAAAAACCCGATTATTGTAAAACAGTTAATTATATATATATATATATATATATATATATATATATACATGGATGAATTTCTTGACTGTTACTATTAAATGTTTAAATAAAAAACAACTATTTTGGCAACGTTTCGAGATAATATTGTTCTCATAATCATGCCCTACAGTGAAAAAGCAGGTTACAATAAAATTATATAAGTTATACAAGTTAATTCAAAACATAAAGTTAGCTACAGTACAAGAATATAATAACATGTGTTAGAATAATAAAAATATATCTAATTACAAAATATAGAGGAGTATGAAGCTATTTACAATGTTACTAGTGGATATGAATAGACTAACAATTCTAGTAAAAAACTAACTAGGGGAATTTTGAACAAACAGTTACAAAGGTTGTGGGGAAAACCTTATTTGTTAAAAATTAAGTTAAAAGGACTGGGTGGTAATTCTCAAAGATGCAGGTACAAAAATATTTCAGTGTAATATACTATTAAATGGAAGAAAGATTTATATGATGTATATAAATGTAAATGTATATTATTGGTCTGGTATATATAGTTTATGTTATATAGTCTCGAAACGTCGCCAAAATAGTTGTTTTTTTATTTTATGACTGAACCTCAAGAACCTTACTAAACATATATATATATATATATATATATATATATATATATATATATATATATATATAATGTTTAATAAGGTTCTTGAGGTTCAGTCAATAAATAAAAACAACTATTTTGGCGACGTTTCGAGACTTTACTGTCTCATAATCAGGCCCTACAGAGAAAAAAAAAGGTTAGAATAAAAATATATGAGTTATACAGGTTATTTAAAAATATAAAGTTAGCTACAATATAAATAAATAAAAACATGCGTTAGAATAATTAACCACATATAATTACAACATATGGAGGAGTAGGATACTACTTAAATGCTACTGGTGGATATGCTATTGGTATCTACTACTAAATGTAACTATTATTGTATACAACTAAACGGGGGAATTTCTGAAAAAAAAAGTAAGGGATGGGATTTTTTTACCAAAAGGTTTTTCCAGTTGATAGTTTAATGGAAGTTCCGTATTTCTGTGTGGATATAAATGGATAAATGGTTTTTGTTTTATGCTGTATATTATATATACATATATTGACTACTGTAGTATGACTACTGTAGTACCATATCCACCAGTAATACTGGCATGTTTATGAGGACAATACGATCTTGAAACGTCGCCAAAATAGTTGTTTTTATTTGTTGACTGAACTTCAGGAACCTTACTAAACATTTAATAGTAACAGTCAAGAAATTTATCCATACAATATATGGATAAATTTCTTGACTGTTACGGATACTTACTGTTATGTATATATTATATACATACATCTATATATATATTATATATATATATATATATATATATATATATATATATATATATATATATATATATATATATATATTTAACGCCCCACATTATATTTATCTGCCCACAAACAAAATCAATATATTACAACTGTTAGCAGCCTTTGAAATTCGAATTATGTCTGCAAAAAATTTTTCTTTAGAATTAGAAGTAATCGTCATTCGTAATTTAATTATGTAATTTATAATTCAATTACGTTTAGGGATTACATGTATTTCTTGAATTACTTCTTGGAATTACTGTAATTCACATATGATCGTATTTCGATTATCTGTGTCATAAATAAAAAGTAATCCTATTATTGATTGTATTAGAATGTAATTGGATGTTGCCCAGCGATTTATTATTTAGTATTCAAATTATTTTAGAAAACTTTAATAATCTAGTCATGTGTTATGGTTTAAGAATCGGTAGGAACATTTTAGTACAATCCTTCCAGGAGATTAATCCTATTCCATATTTTGCCTCATTAATGAAAATCAATTGATTGTACTGTGTTAAAAATAATTCATACACACAACAATTAATACATATGCTTCGAATACATCATAACTTTCTTAACAAATAGCTAATTGTGTTCAAAGACATTTACACTGATCTTAAAAATTCTCATTATCGAAATTTATGATTTGTAAATTTTGGTTGCGCAGTAGAAGCGCAAAAGTAATTTGTTTTGTTCAATTATAAAAATATAATACGATAACGCATACCCCGAAAGTTACCAAAATGCTACCGAGAGCGCAGTCATCGAAGTGCACGATCCCCATTCTCTTTCTTTAATAGGTATAAAACGTTTTGAAGATATACACGAGGATTCAAGTGGGAGACAGCCATTCAATGTCCCACGAAGCTAAGTCAGGAAGGTCAAGGCGAGTCAGTCATGTAAATCCAAACAATCCATCAGTGTGTCGTTACAGGGTGATGTTTGCAGCAGCAGTTGGCAAGCTACCACGTGTACAAAGAACCGGATTAGTAAGCTGCATAAATTTATTCCTCAAAGGAAGCGTGAAATGTTATATAAACATTTATTAATTAGACCAGTTTAATAGTGGGTTGTGACTAAGAACAATACAATACTAGTACATAATAACAAAATAATAAAACATTTATCATGTTTACAATATATTTTTTCACTTTTACAGACTCTATTTACAGAAAAAAAAAATGTATTATCTACATCTAAAAATATGCCTTGGCCAGAAGTATCAGGCACGATGAAAAATTCTCTTTTTAATTTTAATAAGTAATTTTTCAATCATTTTTGCACCCAAAACTCGTTTTGTTGACAAAAATACTTCCTTAAAATAGATTATTTTCAACCATTGCCCCCTACTCCATACAATACACCAGGGGAAACAATAATGTAATGTGAACTAAAGGACTCATTACAGTCGCTGGTCTCTTTCCTGCAACTTAAGAAAATTTTTGTTGTATTTAATTGTAAATATTACAAAAAACTTAAATTTTGGCCTTTTTTGAATTCAAAGAAGTGAGTGAGATTGAACGTGCAAAGATTTTATGTCGTCGGAAGGGTATAATCAATCTTAGATTGCTAAAACTATGAAGTGCTCCCGATGTGCTGTTCAATATACACTTATGAGACAGCGG
Organism: Euschistus heros; assembly: GCA_003667255.2. NCBI lineage: Eukaryota > Metazoa > Arthropoda > Insecta > Hemiptera > Pentatomidae > Euschistus > Euschistus heros. Next base: position 912,852 of record RCWM02000313.1, read on the forward strand.
ACCAAGAGTAGCAAGATAATAAATAACAGGTGCTCGCGAGGAGAGATTTTTTATGAGAACATCTCTTCAAAATTGCAAGAAAACATCAAAAGAATTGGCTGAAGAGATGAAAACCTTGTGTTCTGTCGATATATCTGCTCGGACAGTAAGAAGAAGACTAGGAGAGAAAGGTCTGAGGGATGTAAAGCCAGGACGAAACCGTGGCTCAGAGAAGTCAATCGCAAGAGGTCTGGGCAAAACTACAACGAAACTGCACTGCTGAAGATGGGTCAAAGGTAATTTGGTCAAACGTAAGCAACTTGAGGTAATTAATTTATTGCAAATTGAAATTAAAATTTTCTAAAATAAGCTTCAAATGCAAGAATACAATTGTTTTTACGAATTTATTAAAATATCTAATTTTGTGCAGATTTCTGGAACTCCTGGAGAAGTTTTTGTACTAAGGAGAGAAGGCGAAGCCTATCACCCAGATTGCGTTGTCCCTAATGTAAAACATGGTGGGGGAAACATAATGATTTGGGGTTATATGGTGGCTTTGGGAGCAGGAGAGATGTTTTTTTACGAAGGGAGGATAAAGAGCGATACCTACATATCAATATTTAACCAAATTTTGAAGCCTTCATTTGAAAAAATATTTGAACCTAATGACAGTGCCAATATTATTTTTCAACAGGATAATGCTCCATGCTACGTTTTACACAAAAGTAGAGGATGGTTCGAAAAAAAGAATATCAATGTTCTTGACTGGCCTCCTCAATACTTTTATGTAGGTGGCTAATACTTTTGGCCAAGGCTGTATATCCGTCAATCATTCTGGGCAGTTACATTAACCAGGAGGCCCATGACAGGGATACTTCTTTTTGAAAGATGTTCGATCTAATAAAATATTTTTTACGCTTAAACCCAAAAAACTAAAACTTAAACTGTTGTTCGTTTGAAAATTGATTATTTTGATTTATGTTACTAGTTTTACTGGGGATCGGTTATAAATGACTATAGTATCAAAATCATCAACCTAACACCTAAATAAAATTGGATTTGACAAACAATATCCTTTACTCCTTAGTGAAATGGAGTTCTGGATAACAAACTCCTCTAAAGTAACATAGATAAATAAAGCCGAACTGAGTGATGTGATGTTAAGCAAGTTGCAAGGAGCTCCAGAGAACAGGCGAAAATCGGCCTATGTGAATCCACTACTATAGGCTACACCAATGTGTCTTTTTTTCTGATTTACAGTACCCAAAGCATCATGGCAGGTGATGGCCTTTGAACATTTAACTTTTGTTCTTTGTCACTTAGGAGGTACTTAGCAAATGCATTCGTTCTTCTAATCCGCAGTCATATGTACCTACGTAAATATTTAAACTTTTTTTTAAGTAACCCATTCTGACTTCAAAATAATTTCATAATCCCTTTTTTCAGTTGATAAACTTCAAGTTTAGATTTATTTTAGAAATTTTAGAAGAGACTTTTACTGTCCTAAATTAAATAACAACCATTATTGTAATTACATTAAATGTTACAATCGTATATTATATGTAAATAAAAAATACAAAACTTGAAAATTATGATCGATCTGACTGAAATAACTATTAAAATAAATGTTAATTCGGTTTTGCGATTCAGAAAATACTAAATGCAGGCTAAACTGTCTTATAACATCGTGCTCATCTAATTTTCTTTTTTCTTTTTTGAATTATCTTTGTTTTATTTTATGATTTATCTAATTAATATTTTGTATAGTTTTTATTTATTTATTTTTTTTAGAGGTATTTTTTTCTAATTTAATTGTACATATTGTATAAATGAATTCTTTGTTATCCATATCACTCGTTCCCTTTTTAGAGGCAGTTTGTAATATTTAATCAATAAAATAAAAAAAATAAAAATACAATATTTTAGTTTGCAATATTTCAACAGGTATTAATTAATAACAAAAAACTAATGTAGAAAATAAAAATAAAACTACTAGCAAATGGTCACTAAAATATAGCAATATAATTCTTATAAAGTTAATAAATGTTGAGAATAAACAATAAATATAAACAAAGAAAAAAAAAATGTATAGAGCTATAGACACTTCAGACTGCTATGAATTTGCATCCGGACATTAGATGTAACAAACAAAAATAATATTGGAATTCGCACTCTTCTTAAATTAGAAACTTCTGGCAGGTCTAGCCGTCTATAAAGCTCTTACAGGGTTTTGTACTTTTATTTTTATACGATAAACAAATTAGTTTCTTGGTAGTTCTATTCCATTATTAGAGTTTGTAAAATTGTTTTTCAAATATTGTTTTTTTTTTTAGAAAAATGAATGATATCACCATAAATAGATAGGACATATCATTAGAGAAATTTAATATTTTTACAAATATTTTGATATTTGTTAAACAAATATTTCCTCTAAATGGAATATTTATATATTATATAGTGTAAATTAAATCCAATAATTAGTAGGAGTAGATATGATTAATGCCAAATCAACGCATTTAAAAACTAAATCAAAACTATCTCATGTTTTAACTATCTCTTGTGCTTTCCTTGATAAATTTGATTTTATTTCCGCGGTATCAGTTCGAATCCGGCCTAGGCTGAATGACTTATAGTTCATGGTGGACCTCGGAATAAATCTCCAACTTCCAATTCTGATTCTTGTGTGAGTCTATGTAATTAAAATTTATAACCAGTGCGTTATAAGCTTAATAATATTGTAAATTGTCTATTTTTAGTTTTTGTTTTATTTAATTTTTGAGGATTCACTAGCAGTTGTATGTTGTGAAATCGAGGTAACCAGTGTATTTCCTGCGTCTCATTAAGATTGTAAAAACCTATCTGCAGAAATCAGCCCAGAATATAGCAATAAAAAAAATAACCTAAAATATAGGATGGTAATACGTTTAAAATGTCTTTGATTTTATCTTCCTATCTCGTTTCAAACTCAAGCTAAAAATCAAAATGTATTTTGGATTTTCTAATTTTTCAATTTTTTTATTCTTCCTCCTTTTTTCATGGAATTGCATTCATCTGCATCAAAACAAAGCTGAGACTCTCCTCTTTATAGGGATACTAATCACAATGAATGACTCCCTAGTGTGTAACAAATTTGAGTTTAAAAAGTGATCTTTCTTGAAAAGAGTGAAAGAAGAATTTGTTTTGTTTTTATTGAATACATTTTTTTTAATGTTTTTGAGGGTGCTGAATTAGAGTCTGGCGTCATTTTTTGTGTGTAAAAATCTATAAAGGTAGTTAGCTTGAAGATCTACCCATTTTTTAAGTGTCTAATTAAACTAAATCAAAACCTATTTTACTTGAAGTTAAAGAAAAAAAAAGAAAAAAATCGAATTTCTGTAGTACACTTTGCCCTGTAAAGGGTTAATATATCTGAGAATATATTGGTATTTGAGTCTAACCTGATACCTCAGTATATTCACTGCAAAATTGATTTTCCTATTTCAGTTGTGTTTTTCATAAAGAAAAATCAATTAAAATATCAAGGAACGTACTCATCCCTCTGGCTAGAATAGGTTGGTAACCTGAAGGATTACATGCATAACCCATGAACAAAAAAAATACTTCATATATACAACGTTAAAAAATGCTTTACTACAAGTTGATAAACTAATATTTTATATTTATTTCGTCTCGATCCAAAATACATAAATGACAAATTATGTCAACCGTAATGTAAGCAAGCAAAAAGTATACTACGGGGATTCCAGATTTCATTAATGATAACTGGAGCTATGAAAATGTAGCACAGACATATTAGAAAGCACATGATATCAAAACTTTTTTAAGCTCTAATTGCATTTACTATTTAGTTGAAAGTAATAAAAAACATATTTCTGAGGATTATAATCGATTATCATTATTATCATCAAATCAGCTATCACAAAAAATGTTATTTTTTTTTTATTATTATTTTATTTTATTTTTTTTGTAAATTATACAATGCCAATATTTATAATGATACTCCTGTATCTATTGTCAGTGTGATAGGCTTCATCGGTTGCAGTCGAATTTATTTTATCTTAATTTAGCACTAACTTTTCGATAAGATTTTGTCTTTCCATCTCTCTCGTATTCACATCTCTTTATCACAATTTTTTCGGTCAATTGAACAATAGCTGTTTTAATAATTTTTTTTTTATATTAGTGATGCTTCGGTACAAAATTTTATCTATTCTCTATCACGGTACCTGTTTCTAAAACGATTTTCGATGTTCGTTTTCGATACCTCGGATTTGAAGAAAATGATTTGATTTGAAGAACCCAGCAATTTTGATTAAGTTCATGCAAAAATTCAATATGTTTGTAATATTGTAACGACGAAAAAATCTCTATTTGTTTATCATAACTGAGAATAATGGATTTATAATAATTATATAATTAGGTATCACAAAACTACTGACGTCAGCGGTATCGATCGGTTCTAAGGAATCGACATTAGATCAGTTCTCAAAACCAGTTCTTTTCTTAAGAATCGAGAATCAACTCATCCCAGCATATAACATATGAAACCTTAATAGGATAGAAAAAACATAAGGATTATCTGTCTATTGCTCATGTTTTTTGTCATCTTAAATTTTTTTTTTTTTTTTTTTTTTTTTAGAGATAGTCTCTACCGAACAAACTGTGCAATCTCTTCAAAATCTAAAAAAAAATATAGCCTCTTCTATAACCTGCTGTAATTTCATTGTTTTATTTTATTTTACATCAACACTGTCAAATTAAAGTAAATTTAATAGTTAGGAATACCTTTCTGATGAAATATGTGTCGGTTCTAACTATGAATGATCTTGGATAGAATATTTGATACTTGATCATCTAAATATTTGGAAACCTTCACCAAATGAACATAGAGGTTTGCAATAATATTCAAACCCCAATTCAAGCCCTCTCCTTCACATTCCACCAACTAACAGAAGTTAAACAAATACCCTTTTATTGAAAATAGTAGTTCGCGGGCATAGGTCACGAATGGTAGAAAGGGAAATGTATTTTCTACCGCAGCAAGACATTGATATATCTACGCTAGTTTTGGCCCTTCTCAAAAACGGGAAAGCGTACTTTTTTTAATCTCTTCAATGTCAATGTTCATTATTTCCAGTATGATGGATATGGGAATGTTATGATGATGGTAAAATCTAAGCTTTCCGACAAATCAAAAACAGTGTAAATGATTACTGAAGGCAGGAAGGATAGGTTATCTTAATCTTAGTATCTAGTAGCGATAAAGGAGAAAAACTAGAAAAAACTAGTATGTATTACACCTTCTTAAAAAAAAAACATTTATTTTGGGACAGTCTTTATGAGTTGCTTATAATTATTACTTAATTTTGGTAAAGTAGCTATCATTATACTATTTTTTTGGATCACAAACCCGGCTTTTATGTTCTTACCGAAATATTTTGGCATATGCTTATGGTGAATTTAAATATAATAAAATCTTTATAAGTATTGTATTGTATGATTTTGATCATTTTGATGTTAATGACAGAACGCAAATAACCAGTTATAGTTCTTAGCTCCATCAGTTAATGACAACGAATGACGGATGAATAGAAAACTTTACAAAAAATCTAAAAAACGAAGAATTTTATTTAAATCCAATAATGCAGGATTTTGACGGTGAATTTAAAAAGATTTTACGGACAGATTTGTGCAAGAATCAGAAAGGGTAGTTGTTGTTGATTGTTTTTTAAGGGCAAAAAACTGCTATGGTTATTATTGCCCATACCCAAAATTTAGACAATAACAAATTCCTAATCAAATTATATTAACCTCCAAAAAAAAAAAAAAAAATAATAAAATAATAAAAAAAAAAAAAAAAAAAAAATTAAATAAAAAAAAAATAAATAAAAAAATAAAAAAATAAATAATAAAAATAATTAAATAAAATAAATAAATACAAAAAAAAGAACATTAAATTTTGTCATATAATCCAATTTGCTTGATAAATTTTATCGTACTACAAACGTATTGTTTGCTATCGCCCAAGGCCATACAGAGCTTACGAGGCACACCATACTTATCCATATCTCTCCTGTACTGAGGGCACTCCTCAAAGATATGCCTCACTGTTAGGGCAACTCTGCAGAGTTGACACTGAGGGGGATCTCTCTTTGCCATCAGGTAGTCATGTGTTAAACGACAGTGTCCAATTCTTAGCCGTGTGATTATCACCTCCTCCCTTCGGCAATGTCCTGAGGAAGATGCCCAGCCACCGATGTTCGGTTTGATTTCGTTCAATTTATTATTTTCTGATGCAGACCATGCACTCTGCCAGTCACCCAAAATCTTCATGTGGAGTGGTCGGAACATGTCTGCCGCGGACAAGAAAGTGGGTGTAATAGTTTCTAACTGGTGGGCTTCTCTAGCTGCTCCATCCACCTCTTCATTTCCGGGTATACCGGAATGGCTGGGGATCCAGAAAATCTACTGTATTTTTAACAAAACTTCAATAAAATAATTTTTTACTCAATATTTTAGTTGGTTTTTGTTTTGTTTTTATCTCATTAAAAATATAACACAAATTAACTTGAAAAATTATTGATTGAAATTCGTAAGCTAATGAATTAGGAAATATATTAAGCAAAAATAACAAACATAATTATAATTTATTTGTGTTTCAAACTTATTCATTACAGATATTGGAGAAAACCAAATATTCTGTTCTCCCTTATAACCTCAATTTTATTCTTCTCACTCCCATTGCAATAAGCTCTTTATAGCCAATATGGTCGGAAGCAATAGTGACAACTGTTTAAAATTAAATTAATTTTTTACTTGACGTTATTTCTTTATTCACATCTGTCGTTTATGATACAGCCAATCAGGGAATCATTTAAGTGAAAATATGAATGGCGTGAATGGCAAGAGGGGTAGCAGATCCCAAGAGCTCCTCCAGTCTTGAATTTCATATTTTTATTTTTTGTCTAGGAGTTACTTCATCCAGTCCCTTTTTAGCCTTCTCTGGTTGATGTCTGGAATATGTATTGAGGCCGTGTCGTTTATAAGTATGTTTGGATGTTTGTATTTTTTCGTAGAATTGTTTGTAGTGGGAGAAATTTTGATTTTACAAACAAGCGTTAGTACGAATGTACCCAGCAACCATCATTTAAAAGCTTCAATTACTGTAAATATTAGTCATAAATGGCCATTTACTAAATGTTGATATTCAGTATAGCTAAGGTTGAACGTGACTTTTTCATTTAAATATAGCACCTAAATAGAAGGACCTAGTGACAAATGTTATATAAAAAAAAAATATTCTCTTTTAAATTCATGATAAGAAAACTGTCAAATGTTCGATCTAAACAACACCAATAGAGCTAGAGCGAGTCTAAGTGAATGTAAACAAACTTAACTACTCCCTGATCGGGAAAACAATAGATCATGGATATTTCCATCTTAATCTACTGTTTTTTCCAATATACATGTTTGAATTAAAAGGTCAAAGTAATTAAATTTAAAATCAATGATTATTCAAAATAAAGTTAAGAGAAAATAGAGGTTTCAAAAGTGTATTTTTTCATTCAAATTAATATAGCTCCTACATAGTTGGCCCTCATTAAATCATTAATGACGACAAATATTTTCCATTAAATTTTAGAGAAGAAAACTGTCGGCAAGTTTCGATCTGACCAATAACAGAACTAGAGCTTGTAAAAATAGTACATTTTTGAGGGTAAAAAAAAAAAAATAAATAAAAAAAAAAAAAAAACCTTACAACCAGCTTTTTTTTCATTCGAACCAAGATAGGTCTCGAACGATAAGTCCTAGCGAAAACTAATATATATTTTTTTCTTTTCCATTTATTGATATTAACATCTGTACAAAATAATATACAACAAGTAAATGTGTTGACAGTGAATACAATGGCATGTAAATAACTTGTGAAGAACTACTCACTAGTAGCACTTCAATAAAATCTACACTAAAAGGTCTCTAGGCCATCTTCTTTTCAGACGCCTCGGAGGATTATCTGGGATGGAGGAGGATGCAAGTTGGGAGACTAGTCAATTGGTATCTGGTTTGTGCTAAATCAGAAAAATATGGAACATTAAGATCTTTATGGATAAGTTTATTGGTCACATAGTGAGGAGCATTGAGGATTTTGAATTGCAAAGATTGGATACGAGATGAACTGGATGGTTTAGTAGAGCCCCAAAGCTCAACTCCGTACGTCCAAATAGGTCTAATCACTGTCATGTAAATGAGTCTTTTGTGATTATTTGGGAGCTTTGAACGTTTGTCTAGTAAATGTTGAAGTAGTCTGTAACGACGGGCAGTTTCTTGTCTTTAGTCTTGTATGTGGATTCCAAGTAAGTCCAAGTGGAGTCCTAGGTAGCGGATCTGTTCAACAGGAATTAGTGGAATATCATTAAAGGATACTGTAGGGCAGGATGTCGTATGTTTACGACGAAGGGTAAAGGTTATTTGAAAAAAATAATATAAAACTAAAAAATACTGTACATTAAATTTCTGACAAGGAAACAGCTGTAAAATTCTCGATCCAAATAATACCAACACAGCTGGAGCGTGTCAAAAAAAGTCCCAAAAATTTAAAGAAATTAAGCGTGCGTGTTTTTATTTTTTATTTTATTTTTTTTATCTAAACCAATATAGCATCTAAACGGTAGGTCTCTGCAAAAAATGTTACATATCAAAAAATATTTTCCATTACATTTTTTATAAGAAAACTATTCACATATTTACAATAAAAAAAAAAAAAAAATGATTGGAACCAAACTTTTACAACAGGTTTAACGTTTATCATGAAAAATCTAAAGGCTCAATTCTCTATTATGCTTCTGACTTGGAAACTTTTGTCAAATTTCCGATCCAAGCAAACCCAACAGAGCTAGATTGCGTCAAAAAGTAACATTTTTTACTGTGAAAAAAAAGTTCAACCAAATAAGTATAGAAACCCATCCAAAGATGTAAAAATTGATTGAAATTATAACTGGCCATGAATAATTTTTATATTTTATTTTTTATATAAACACCAAACTCCCATTATCAGTGGAAAGATGTAAATTCATAAAATTTGATTCATTTTAAAATACTTCAATATTGATTATACAACTCTTACTGACCCCCTTTAAAATTTAAACTTATCCCTCTTAATGAAGTTAAACATTAAACAAAAGCAAACACTAAGGGAGAAGAAGTCGTCATTTGCAATTACCAACAGGTTGTTCCCTCCGTGTCCTAAAGAAGCAGAATTTCCATTAACTGCCGCTATACGGTCCCACCACTTACTTTGAGTTAATTTAGTTTAAAGCTGAGAATAAAGTCAGCTGCATTATTACAATAATTTAACCCTTTAAGCGGCCATTATTGAAACACAATCCAATATTGTTTCTTTTTGAAATAACAAATTTTTCGATCATTTTTAAAATAATTATAATATGAATGAAATAGCAAATGCATATGCACCCGAGTAGTCCAGGTAAATAGTTCTGAGTTATATGAGTTACAATCCTTTACGTATACTATTATAAATGATAGGTACAAGCATTATAACAGGATGCCCTGCCAAAAAAATGCTGCTGAAAATTATTGGTGAGTTTTTTATGAAAAAGCTATTTAGATAGTAATTTTATAATTTATAATAAAATGTCATTATTTTAATATATTTTCATTATTTACAGTTTCTTATATTGTATTATTTCAACTGAGGCAAGAATTATGTGTATATCCCTTACTCTCTAAACTAGGCCTAAACTTGTATACAAATTTTGGTGAAGGAAGAAATTTGACTGTAAAAAGAGTTTGATAATATTTTAAACATATCGAAAAATCTTGTTATTTTGCAACAAAAAAAAAAAAAAAAAAAAAAAACGCTTTAATTTATTAACTTTTATCCAGGGATGGGCCAACTATCACTTTGGCCGATTAGACGGCCGACTAGTTGGCCTAGTATATTATAGGTATAGATATTGCCTTTCAGTATCGGGGGAGTGTTTTGACCGATTCGTTTATAGTTTTATAGCCGTCTTTATATGTAGCTTCAGTTTTTTTGTTTATGACACATTTTTTCATCTTTTTTATAAACGGGTTGTTGTGTAAAGAAGTGTTTCTTGTTCACAAAAATTATGTAAAAGTCAGCGAATTTACTTTACTTAGCTTAGATAAATAATTGTGAAATTTGCAATTTAATCCATTTTCAGAACTAATACATGTAACACATACATATCTTATATGTAATCGTAAATATAACATATAGCAGTTTCTTATTTGTGTTCCAACCTTTATATTACTTTTCGATTAAAAATTATTATTTTTAACAATGACAGAAAACCAAAACTGTGACTGCATGTCACCGCAATACATTGCGGTTCCTTTTACGATATTTCTCATTATTCAATTTTTTTTTCCTACTGAAATTTATGGTTTATTAGTTAGCAAAATCAGATTACATTGCAAATAATTTGGATAATTTTCACATTTTAAGTATGCATTTAAATTGTTTTGGTCAAGGTTTCTTTAGTTACAGAGATAGTTCATCAAGAACATGAATAGTGGACATTCTCTCACTGAGTCAATGGTATCAAATAGCCTTAAAGAAACTTTCTTAGCCCTGTAGTATAGCATTTACATAGTTAGGTCTTCTCTCCTGTCAGTCGCTTCGTAGCAGCGCCGAGGTTGAAGATTTCCCCACTGCCGCATTCCACCCATACCATGAGCAAGGCTATATTTTTTTCTTCCCTTTAAGCCTTACTTTTTTTTCCCTCCTAAAAGGAAAGCGCTGCACTCCGAGTTCCATATATATTAATAAATAATGAAATACAACTTAGTTTGTCAATCAGTTTGGAATAAAGTCATTACATTCTCAGTTGTTTTAATTACATCTGAAAGCTAGTCGACTGTGAAAGCATTTTGTACTGTCTACTTTTATAAAGTATAATTCACAAAGAATTAATAAATTTCTTCGGAAAGCGAATTCCGAATAGAAAGAGGATGTATTTAGTGTGTGGTAATTCAATACAGAGTATACCAAATGTTTTTGAAAGAGGATGTATGGTTAAAAAAAAAAAAAAATGCATGCACAAATATTTTACTGAGGATTCAATATTAATGATCATAAATAAAATAGTAGAAATTTCTTAGTGCGGCTTCATGTTATTGATTTGCTGCTGAACTGTTTCAAAGAATGATTTTATATTTTTACAGTTAATGTAAGGAGTTACTTTCATGGCAATAGTTCAATTTTTCTCTTGATAACCGCAAATAATGATTAATAAGTAAAGAGAAAAATAAAAACACTTCACGGAGTGAGTCTTTCTGATTAGATCTCTAAAAATTAGTGGTATTCTGCATATGTTGAAGGCATACACATCATGAGAAAATAAAGTTAAAACTAATTGATAACATACCTTCTATTATCACATTTTCCGATTTCAGCTTCTTTATCTGGAACGTCTACGACTGATATTGTCTTCTGAGGGGAATTAGATTTGCTTTCTGTAACATAAAACAATAACATTTGTAAGCTTCATACTTTCATTTTATTAATAGAAAAAACAAAAATTAACAATAAATATATATAACCATGTCTGATTTGAAATTAATATAATTTTAGAATTGATGAAAGTTCAAAGTTTGAATGCAGTCAAATGATTAACTTGATATACTTTAGATTGAATGTCTTTATCTTGAATATTTCCTTTGCATTCTGATTTCAAGGTTATAAAATGCAGATTAGTTCATAATATTCATTTCATGTTAGTTAATAATTCAACTTTTTTAACAGTTATTATATTTAATCTCCTATTTATTCGTTTATTCCGTGTATCCAAAATTTATGATTCTCGATACATTTCAGATTCAGGGAAATCGATTCTTGAGCAATATTTTAATTTGAGAATTTATCTATAACAAATTTCTTATAAACTCATATATATACAAAATGCAAATGAGTTAAGAAAATAAACTAAAAGTATTACAAAACAAGTAATAATAATATAATCCAAGAAATAAATAAGTAAAAACAGTACATTTAAAACATATAATAAATAAAGTAAATTAAAGCACAGACAGAATGTACAGATATTTCAGTGCGTATTTAAATTGGGTTAAAGTATTTATAAATTTATGAACTGCGAGACTAGTAAGTATCTTTTAAATTCATATTTTAATATACCATGAACTGAAAATGTTAATTTGGTTAATGGTTTGTAAGGTAACACTAAATGTCCTGTGTCGTAATTTATTATATTAGGAATAGACATAAGAAAAGTATCGTTTATTTTAAATAAAACTAAATTATATTTATCGTAAACATTTCTGTAATCATCATATCGGTGGAACAACGACGTAACAGCACAATTCCTTAAAATAAGGGAGAGGTCAGATGAGTTCTAATATCTTAATACATTATTAGAAACATCGACTGAATTGTTGTCTTGCACTAGTCCATGTGGGGCTGGATTGGTTATTACAAGTAAATTAAAAATATATACGACGTATCTATTAAATTAAATTATAAACGTAATAAAAATTAAATTTCTAAGAAATCGATAAATTTTCGATTTCGAAAATGAATGACAAAAATGTTACACCAAAAATGTCTAGACCCACACCGATAAGTGGTATGATGATAACCAGGAATTATTAGGATCATAGCTTCTCAGTACCGATAAATGTTCAAGAACTGTTGTAATCTAGGATCGATAATAAAATCTAATTTTTGCAGGGGATCTCATTTGTTTATAATTTATTCAATTTCTGTAAGTAAATAAATGTATTTCTAATAGGTATTAATGATTTAGTGAATGTATTGATTTCATTAAACGGTGCATTGCATTGTATGCATTTTTTTGAATCGCTGGTCTCTAAAAACCTCCCCATTTTGCAACACTCGCAGAACCGCCGTGGGGCATTACTTCCCCAATGAAAGGGGGAGAGGCAGCGTGGCTGCTTACTTCTTCAGTTAGTTTCAAAGAACTACTTGTTAATCCTCTGCTAAGTCCTTCCTCACTCGCTTTTGAGTTCAAAACTTTCGGCTGCTATCAGTTACACAGTCTAATACTAAATAATAAAAGGTATATTTAAATTTACAACGTTTTCTGGAACTGTTTTGCATGAGTACATCTTGAGATGTTTGAGAATACCACACTTTATTACATTATAAACCAAACGTTTTTCTTAATTACATTTTTTGGAAATGTTATGCCATATACAATTACTTAAAGTTTTGTTGTGAACATGTACCACAGAAATTTAAAAAAAAAAATCTGGCTTAATTTTTTTACTTTTCTCGTAGAATATATTAAGAAAGTTTTTTTATCTCAGATGTCCAAAAACGAGTGAAATTGTTTCTACTTTTCGAAACGGTAAAGTAGATGAAGAAAAAATATTATAAAGCGAATTTATTTATCAATCCTCAAATATTTATATTATATAGTTCTTGACTCAAAGATACGCCAAGGAAATTATGGTGTTGAGGATATCCAGAAGTGCTGGTCAAGTTGCCATAGGGCAATAATGGAGGCAGCTGAAGAAGTTCTGGGACCACAGGAGAAAGAACCTAGGTCGACCTGGTTTGATGAAGAATGTAGAGCAGCCACAGAAACGAAGAACCTCTCATATGAGGCCATGATTAAAAAAAGCACCAGGAGGTCAGTTGAGGAATATCGACAGAAAAGGAAGGATGAGAAACGGATACACCGCAACAAGAAGCGACAGAGGGAGAGAGAGGAGATGGAGAAGGTTGAGCTGCTGCGCTGTAATCAGGAAAGCAGGAATTTTTTCAGACGGGTCAACAAACAAAGGAAGCCCTTTACAAATGAACTAAAATCATGCAGGGATAAAGAGGGTAACTTGATCACCGACAAGGACAAAGTTCTTTCAGAGTGGAGGAACCACTTCCATGATCTTCTCAACAGTGGAGGAATCGAAGAACAAGAACTGGGAATGGAAGACCAAGACGTAGAGGAGGAGGAGGAGGAGGAAGACAGGATAAACCAGACTGAAGAAGTGGAACTCGAGCCCCCGGATGAGGATGAGATAGAGGATGCCATCAGCAAGCTCAGAAATAATAAAGCCCCTGGAGCCGATGCACTGCCAGCGGAACTCTTAAAAGGTGGTGGAAGTGAACTCACTAAGGTACTCCAAGACCTTCTCCTTATGATTTGGACGGATGAGGTGATGCCCAGCGACTGGAACAGGTCAATAATATGCCCTATTCACAAAAAGGGCGATAGATATGCATGTGATAACTACCGGGGAATCTCGTTGCTCTCATGTGCATATAAGATACTATCCCAAATTTTATTTAAACGCCTATTGCCATATGCTGAAAGGGAACTTGGTCCGTACCAATGCGGTTTCAGAAAAGGAAAATCTACATCGGACCAAATCTTCTGTCTGCGGACCATCTTAGAAAAGGGCCGAGAATACAAGATAAAAACGCACCATCTCTTCGTAGACTTCAAAGCGGCGTATGACAGCATACAGCATGAAAAACTGTACAGTGGCCTCAGGGGTCTTAATATACCTGAGAAGCTTATACAGATGATTAAAGTCACTATGAAGGATATGAGGTGTGTAGTTAGGATAAACGGTGAACTGACAGAAGAGTTTCATGCAAGGAAGGGATTACGGCAAGGTGATGCACTGGCCTGTTTATTGTTTAATCTTGCTCTTGAGAAGGCGATAAGAGATGCGGGCTTGCGCCGAGATGAGCGATGCGGAAACATCTTTAACAGCCTCGTGCAATTGTTGGCATACGCAGATGATGTAGATATCGTGGGGCGCTCCTTCCAGTCCATGAGTGAGGCATTTCTGGCTCTGGCGAGTTCGGCCAGTAAACTTGGGCTTGAGGTAAACGAGTCCAAAACCAAATACATGGCATCAGAAGAGGTTCCGAGGCCAGGTGAGACAGTGGCAATAGGACAACACAGGTTCGAGAAGGTCTCTGAATTTAAGTACCTGGGTTCAATAGTCACTCAAGACAGCACCCCCGATGTGGAGATTAGGAAAAGGATAGCCGCCGCTAATAGATGCTACTTTGGTCTAGCAAGGCAGTTCAGAGGGAGAATACTCTCAAGAAAGACCAAGCTCTACCTCTATAAAACCTTAGTGCGCCCCGTGCTCCTGTATGGATCGGAATGTTGGACAGCATCAAAGGCAGCCGAAAAAGAACTGATGATCTTTGAAAGAAAAGTTCTCCGACGAATCTTTGGTGGGGTAAAAATTGGAGAGGAATGGAAACGCCGCACAAACCAGGAGTTGTATACGATTTTTGAAGAGGCAGACATCGTTACAACCTACAAGTTAAGGGCGCTTAAGGTACGCTGGGCATATTGCCAGAATGGCTGATGGAGATATGCCAAAGGGGTTGCTGACCCAACTGATCCATGGGACAAGGAGAAAAGGAAGACCAAAGCTTAGGTGGTCGGATGGGGTCGCTGCAGATGCCAGAAGCATGTTGGGGGTGCGAAACTGGACGGCGTCAGCGCGGGACCGTGACGATTGGAGGAAACGGTTGGAGGAGGCCAAGACCTGTCACCGGGTTGTAGAGCCGTTATAAAAAAAAAAAAAAAAAAAAAAAAAAAAAAAAAAAAAAATATATATATATATTTATATTCAAGGCAGCATTAATGATCAAAATGAAATGATACATTTTATGTTCGTAGTACCAAAGAGGCTCTAGTTATACCCCCATTATGAGAACAATAGAGTCTCGAAACATCGCCAAAATAGTTGTTTTTTATTTATTTGTTGAAGAATCTTACTAAACACACACACACACACACACACACAGACACATATCTAGAATCTAAAAACGGTGCCTAGTATGAATGTTTATTCTCCAATGACTAAATATAATTTTTACTAGATTAAGAAAAAATCTAATGAATTTTGGTTGTGTAAACAATTAGTACAGTACTTTTCGCTTCTACTTGAGCCCTTTTAATTGGAGTATATTTAATAATCTGAGCAAAAGAGCATAGTAAGAAAGTAAGTTGGCAATTTATTTCCTTCCGTGAGGATTTTCAATCAGCCTACTAAAGAAAATAAAAATAATTTTCGATCCAAGGAGCCTTCAAAAATGTAGGAAAAAATTGGCTTTTCTCATTCAAACAAACACAGCTCCTAAGTGGTAGATCCTACTGATAAATGCTACATGACGAAAATATTGTTCATTAAATTTCTAATCGGATAATTTTAGATCTACGCAACCTCAACAGAACTAGAGTGTGTTTCTGAGGGCGAAAATCGTTACATCAAAAAAGTGCAGAATCCTCCAGCCAAAAGGCGTATCCTAGTCAAAAGAACAACAAAAATTCGTAATAAAAAAAACAAGTTTGATTAATTACTAGCCCACAGGAAATACCATTTTCCGGAAAAAATGAGGTTATTTTTTTAATTGGTTTTATTTTGTATAAGGCTCTGAATCCAATTTTCAACTTTCCTACCCTTAAAAGCTTGAGCCTTTTGAACAAAAAAAAAAAATTACGTTGAACCAACCGAAGCGCCGTTCAGAAGCCCATTGAAGTTATTGTGCAGAAGTTGAGAGGGATGGGAGGAAATATACAGAAAAATAGAGAGCTTATTTTTTCAATGGATTTTTAATTTTTGGAAAGGAGATCCAAAAATGTATAAATTGCTTGCATACTTTAAAAATAATAATAAACAAATTATATGAAAATAAAATTAATGCGTTACCCAATTCGCTGTCGTACATTTTTTTTTTTTTTTTTTTTTTTAAGTTAAAACAAGCTACAATGTAAAGAAACTATCTCAACAAGTAAATCTGAAAATCCTTAAATATATTCACTAACTCATTTTTCAAGAAATACTGGAGTCATTTATTTCAGATGAGTAAAACATGACAGAGGTTATCGGCTTGGCGAAAGGTAGTTCACCTATTGTCAACGATAGTTCCTTGAAGACCCTTTTATAAGACAACAATGAAATTCCATTCAACAGCACTATTGGAACTAGTGGGTAACAGTGTCTCGACGTCATAATGTCAATATGTGACTATAATAGGAACCGAAACTAGCAGCCGTGACCGGAGGTACTAAGGACATATTGAAATGAACAAGTTCAAAGAGGGCAAGGTTTTTGACTTAAGTGAAAGGTTGGTTACAGTAATATATATATATATATATATATATATATATATATATTAGATAAAATACTAAAAATATAAGTGTATTATAGTAAAGTACAGTGTGAGGGAACAATATCAGCACTAAATATTTAATAGATACATAGTGTAAATCAAAAACACATTGGTGTTCTAAAAACAATCGTAGATTCTTTATAAACAAATTAATAAAACTTTCTTAGGACTAAATGACCGAGTGAGTTGGGCCGAGGGTCTCAGAGCGCTAGATACAGAAGGTTCGAATCCCACCTAGGCGGGTTAAAATTTATTCCCTGGCGGAACCATGAAATGAATCCTGACCTTCCCACCGCGGTTAGAGTAGGTTGGTAACCTGTGGGATAACTTGACCTTCCTGTCCTAGTTTTTTTTTTTTTTTTTTCCTATTTTAGATTTAAAAAAAAAAAAGTACTAGTAAAATACAGATTTGTATTTCGTATTGAGTGGATATTGCACAAGTCCAAAATAAAATTAATATTCTTAGGCTGTATCATATACTCATCAAAACGTTTCCCTACTATCAATTGTATTATATATTTTATTTTTCAAATTTTAAGACAATATTTATGTCACAAATTCTTTTTTTTCTTTTTTCTTTTTTTTTTTTCATTTATTGATATTTACAACTGTACAAAATAATATACAACCAGTAAATGTGTTGACAGTGAATACAATGGTACAAGGTCTCTAGGCCATCTTCTTTTCAGACGCCTCTGAGGATTATCAGGGATGGAGGAGGAAGCAAGTTGGGAAACTAGTGGATTGGAGTGGTTATGGAGCTTACTATGGAAGTATAGGTATCTGGTTTGGGCTAAATCAGAAACATATGGAACATTAAGATCTTTATGGATAAGCTTATTGGTGACAAAGTAAGGAGCATTGAGGATTTTTCGAAGGGTTTTGGATTGTAAGGATTGGATACGAGATGAACATATTCTTAGTACATTTTTAAATACTCATACTACCTATTGACAATTTATTTCTTGATTAATTCATAGTTTAACTCAAACAGGAAACCAATATCTAATTTCATAACACCTTAAATTTTGAATTAACCAGGTCATGCATTATTTCTTGACTTAAATCTTTCCTCCTGGTCTACTTTTTTTATTTTTAAGTGTCAATATGCTACAAAGAAAAAAGAAAAGATTTTCTCCTTTTCACGTTTTATTCATCTGACCACTTTACATATTCCTCTGTTAATCATTATATGGTTTAAAATTATACAAATAAAAAAAGTTTTTAAAAAAAAAAAAAAAAAAAAAAAAAAAAAAAATTAGCTGGCGAGATATGTTTTATTCTAGCCGAAATATTCTTTTCGTAATTAAACCTATAAATCAAGTTAAATTCTTATTTATAGGTATTTTCAACCAATATGAAACCAAACAAGTATATTCATTTCCACATACAATTTGCAAATAAATAACAAAAAAAAAAAAAAAAAAAATAGTACGAAATCAATTATATAAAAGTGTTTTCTTTAGAACGATAATGTTAATATCAATTCTTACCTTCCGAAAGCAGAATGTTATTTTGGTAGTTGTTGTTTGTTTCAAAACTATCCGGACTGCTTAAATCCGAGGAACTTGATTGACTGTTTGATGAGTTTTCCATTTTTTAAATGTTAAACGTTTCAAAACAAAGCTAGTATTTCAAATAGAAAAATCGTTTCAAACCCCGGCTTAAACTAAAATTCAGTGGATGGATAATTTAACAGGATATAAGGCCCCATTTAATGCAACAGTATAATTAATTTTCAATCATCATATGATGCTATACAGTTTCCGTAATGTTATCGGCACTAAACATAAGTTAAAACTAAGTTTTATCGTTTAAGAGTATTGTTATTATATTAGACTTATAACCAGGTTATGCTTTGAAACGTAATGGATTAATGGTATTCAATATAAACAGTTTATGACTATGCCAACATTTTCAACTAGTAAAAACAGTTCGTTCAATATTATTGCATTAGAGTTTTCTCTACAATTTAGCACACTAAATAGTACGCTCATTGTTCTAGTTGAAATCAATTTAACATCTTTATAGATAAATAGATTTAGAATTACCGGAAACATATCAAGTTGGAAAATATTTATAAAAATGGTCTCTATTATTATTTGTGAATTACAATAAAACGATACCCATAGTTAATGAACTTACTTTATTAAAGTAACTCCCTTCTAAGTAAATCGCGTGACCATTCATAATAAAATGGCAGAAAATAACAAGAAAAAACAGAATGTTTTTTTATCAAAACTATCGAGGAACATTACCTCAGTCTGTTCCATACAAATGTTAATTATAGCGTTTCTAAAGTATTTGGAAAATTAATAAATTATTTAATATTATTAGATGTTAATCGGAAAGAGCGTACAAAGTTACTCTAAAATATAATACACGGTTTGCGCATATACTTCAGAAAGAAGCAATGTAACTTAAAATTTACTTAATGGGCAACAAAAGTGTAAGAAGACTGTCAGTATTTAGGCCAAGGAATGTCGCCTCCCGAAAATATATATATTTTTTTTTTTTTTTTTTTTTTTTTTTTTTTTTTTTTTTTTTTTATACCTTAAGAAAAAGCTGGCTGCCCTCTGCATTTTGTTAAGACTTCAAAATAAATAATTTTACTGTTGTTTTAAAAACAGTATTTTTTAAAAATAAATAAAAAAATATAAAAAGGAGATCAGCTGTTTGGGCTCCATGTGAAGAAGACACGCTTCAGGTCAGTCCCAAAGATTTATATATTTCGAGTGCTATTTATGCATTTATTGACTTTATTTTGTGCACATTGAACAATATTAGTGCGCGTGTACCATTATTAAAAAAAAAAGTGATATATATAGTCAGTCAATTTATTTAACGCCTTTTACAGGCGTACAGAGCTTTGGCTCTGGAACAATATGGCAACAGTTCTTAATACCTCAAAAATGTCTCAGAATATTTTGAAACCAACAAATCAAAAACAGAAAGAAATGGAACTAATCCAAAGCAGTAATTACTCGAAAACCCAGTCTAACCTCAACGCAACTGAAACCACATATGCTAAAGCCACCGCTTCAGACCGTTTTTCAAAACGAGAAAATGCTATCATTTTACATACATTACCAGGCATAAAACAAAAAGAATATGTTCTCAAAATCGCAGAATTAATAGACCCAAAATTCATAAGATACACCTCTAGAATATCCAATTCAAGATTTTGTATCCATTTTAGCAATAAGGAAGCAATCGATAACCTCCTAAAAAAACATCAATCGATAACCATCGACAACAAACAAATAATTATAAAACGTCTAATTAACCCAGCCAAACGTATAATAATTTCTAATGCTTGCCCTTCAATTCCACACGAAGCAATAGAAAATGAACTCAGAAGCCTAGGTATTAAATTAGTCTCTCCCATGCATTTTCTAAGAGCTGGTTACCAAGACCCAAGGCTGGCGCACGTTCTAAGTTTTAGACGGCAAGTGTATATTCCACCCGAAGATTTGAATAAACTTCCAACGTCTTTACTTATAAAACATGACAATGTATCATATCGAATTTTTTTCAGTGAAGACATTGTCACTTGTTTTATTTGTAAACAACCGGGTCATATATCTACAGATTGCCCTGAGTGCGATAATGATAACAATATTCAGGAGGCATCTAACGGGAAAGAAAACCTATTAATACATTTTGATCAAGATGTTAAAAATAATTGTGAAACAATAACAAATTCTTCAATATTAGACACACCAAATCATATGGTTAATAAGGCTCCAACGACCATAGGAGGTTGTCATGGAGACCCTTTGAAAATAGAGTCACTAGAAGACAGTAACGGAATAGAGCCTTTAAACCAAGTATCACGTAGCCATGGTGATGAGTCAAACAATATCACTGTAGATAGTTCCGGTGCCGAATCAGCTGTTAATTCGAGCAATAATTTAGCAGCGTTACCCGTGGCGGTTTCTGGCACTAAACGATGTTACTCAAGTCCTCCTGCTTCTACTTTATCCAATATAGAATTAAGTTTATCTCTAGATTCTCCGGATGAGTTTGAAAATACCATTAATTTACAAGATTTCCCACCAATACCAGCACCTCAACCTTCTCGGAATAAGTCAAAAAAACTGAAAAAGACCAATATCAATACTGAAACCAACTTCGAAAATGCTAGACAGTTAATAGAAGATAATTTACATAAATATCCCATTTCTTTTGATGAAATGGTGAAATTCATTCAAATGTCGTTTGAAACTAAAAACTTCAGCGAACTAGTTCACGAGTTCACGAACAACAAAGAGGGCTTAAAAGACATGCTTGCCGAAGCAAAGAAACACACAACTGACAGACGATCCAAATTAAGGATATCCAAGATATTAAAAAGAAAGTGGGACTCTACAGAAAATACATTAAATACAGACGACAGCACCGACAACTAGGAACTGACTAACAACTTTTCATTACTTTAATAAAATGACTACAAACAAAAAACCCAATCATATTACAGTGGAATTGTAACGGATTTTACAAACATTACGAGCACTTCAAATTACTTTTAGCTGAAGAAAATCCCATATGCTGCTGTTTACAAGAGACACATTTTTTAAAATCACAAGCTGTTAATTTAAAAAAATTTAACATCTACCGAAAAGACAGAAATGATTGCAGATCTGCCTGGGGAGGAGAGTAGCGATTATGGTAAAAAAAGAAGTATATTCTGAACGGATTAATATTGACTCATCCTTAGAAGTTGTTGCTATAAAATTATACAAACCTGAACCTATCACAGTCTGCAATATCTATATACCTCCAAACCGAGACTTCACTGCCAATGATCTCCAAACTTTAGTTGACCAACTACCAAGACCTCTAATCATGGTCGGAGATATGAATGGTCACAATAAATTGTGGGGTTCAACTTTATCAGACTACAAGAATAGAGGAAGAGAAATAGAGAAATTTTTAGATCTCAATAGTTTTTTAATTCTACTTAATGACGGTTCCCCTACTCATTTTTGTGCCAATGGATCCTTTTCCGCAATCGACTTATCATTCATAGACGTTAAACTTTTACATAATAAAGTTCAGTGGAGCGTAAAGGACACCTTGTATGGAAGTGATCATTTTCCTGTGACTGTTAAATTTTATGATATTTCAAATGCTACATTACATAGAGTTCCGAGATGGTCAATTAAAAGAGCGAATTGGGAAAAGTTTTCATTGTTGATAGAATCAGAAATGGTAATGAAAAAAGAATCATATGTCAATCTGGAGAACAAAATTACTTTCTTTAACCAAAGTGTCATAGAGTCAGCAAAAATGAATATTCCACACAAAGTAATTTATAATGACAGACATCTAGTTCCTTGGTGGAATGAAGACTGCTGGATCGCAATTATGAATAAAAAAAAAACACTGAACCGATACAAAAAAACAAGATCGCTGGAAGATTTAATTGAATTTAAAAAAATGAGATCAATTGCTAACAAGATATTGAGGGCCAGCAAAAAAAATTCATGGATGACTTACGTCAATTCTATCAACAATAATACTACCATAACAGAAGTATGGAAAAAAGTTAATGCCATCCAAGGATCCAAAAAACTTGACTTCGTTTCTTCGGTTTCAGTAGATAATCAAATCATAACTGACCCTGGTAAAATAGTTGAGCATTTTGGAAATCACTTTTCTACTATGTCGAAAACTGATAATTATAACATCGATTTTCTGCAGCATAAATGTGAACAAGAAAAAAGCTCGATTGAATTTCATACACATGGCTCAGAAATTTTTAATCAGTCATTTACTCTAGCTGAAATGAATTTTATCTTAAACACATGCAAAGATAAATCTACTGCAGGCCCCGATCAGATCCCATATATTTTTTTGAAGAAACTACCGTCAATTGCACATTCATTTCTCCTTTCAATTTATAATGAAATCTGGACGACAGGGATGTTTCCCGAAGCCTGGAGGAAGGCCATCGTTATTCCAATCAGGAAAACTACAAAAGATATAAACATCGATAACTATAGGCCTATTTCACTACTTTCTTGTGTTTCTAAACTTCTCGAAAAGATGGTTAATAATAGACTAATTTATTTCTTGGACTCAAAAAAATTCATTTCAACTTCCCAGTGTGGATTCAGAAAACACCGCTCTGCTATCGACCAAATCACGAAGCTTGAAAACGAAATTCAAAGGGCTTTTTCAAACAAAGAACACCTGGTAGCTGTCTTCATAGATATCACAAAAGCATATGACATGATGTGGCGCTATAATGTTGTCAGTACACTATCCAAACTCGGTCTCTCAGGGCAGCTATTGACATTTATTAACAATTTTCTTAAAGATAGGTCGTTTCAAGTTAAGGTTGGATCTAACCTTTCTCAATCATTCCATCAGGAAAATGGAACGCCCCAAGGATCTCCGCTAAGCGTAACATTATTTTTAATAGCCATAAATAGCATTGTAAATACAACGCCTGCAGAAGTAAATTGTTCTTTGTTTGCTGACGACTTTGCTATTTATATAAGAAGCAAGTCAATAGAATATATCGAGTGGAAATTAAGAACAACTCTAGGGAATCTCGAATCATGGTCTAAAAATACTGGTTTCAACTTTTCAAGTTCCAAAACGGTGGCCATCCATTTTTGTAAAAGGAGAAAATGCCAAACGCACCCGTCATTAAGTTTGTTTCAACAACCTATTATGTTTGAAGAAGTTTTCAAATTCCTAGGAATCTACTTCGATAAAAAGCTAACATGGTCTGAACATATTCGTCAAATAAAAGCAAAATGCCAGAAAGGGCTAAATTTATTAAAAGTTCTGTCCAGCACTCAGTGGGGATCAGATCGACGAACTTTATTAATGATGTACCGTACTCTGATCAGGCCTATCATTGATTATGGAGCTGTTGCCTACAGTTCTGCTAGTGTTTCAACACTGAAATCACTAGATACTATTCATAATCAGGGACTTCGTCTTTGTATTGGTGCATTCAGAACCACACCTGCCCAAAGTTTGTACATAGAGAGTGGTGAGCCATCTTTAGAATTAAGGAGAAAATATTTGAGTTTAGCATACTTCGGCCAAATTATGTCGAAAAAAAACACCTCCTCGCTTACGATCCTACAACACATACGATTTTGAATGAAGAGCATAGACGATCCTGCAAATGTTTCCATTGTAGATGCAAAATATGGGCAAATGATTTACAATTATCTTTCCCTAAATATTTTAAATTCCCAGGCAATCCAATACCTAACTGGATACAAACAGAAAGTACGATTGATTACAGTCTATCATTTTTTTCAAAACCCACGACTCCTCATCACATTTACCCAAAAAATGTTTAATGAACGAAAAGAAGTGTACTTCAACTACTGTTTTTGGTTTACCGATGCTTCAAAATCCAGCTCTGAAGTTGGATGTGCCATTATTATGGGCTCTGTTTGTTACAAATTTCTTCTACCAGAATCGAATAGTGCATACACCGGTGAGCTCTATTCAATCTGGAAATCGTTGACATTCATAATGAATAGTCAATGCAAATATCATCTGATTGTATCCGATTCATTAAGCTCACTGAAATCACTGCAAAACAGAAACTCAAAAGACGTTTTGGTGATGAAAATCTAACTTCTTGAGAAGGAATGTCTACGTTCAGGCAAAGTGGTAAGATTTCTTTGGGTTCCTTCTCATCTGGGCATCGGAAGAAACGAAGAAGCAGACCAAGCTGCAAATGCTGCAAGATTGAAACCCAATTCAGACGTCATATACATCAATAAAACGACTGCATCGGATTGGCGTATTCATATAAAAAAAAGAATATATGAATCATGGATTACAGAGTGGAACAAAACAGCTGAAAAATTAGGCAAAATTAAAAGTAGTCCTGACGTATGGAGAACATCAGAAAGGAGAAATCGCCGCGAAGAAGCTGTCTTGGCAAGGATACGAATGGGACACACAGCCATAACGCACACGTATCTTCTAAAGGGACTCTATCCACCGACCTGCAGGATCTGCAATGTACCCATGACCGTGGAGCACATCTTAATGGACTGCGAGGAATACAAGGATGTAAGGAAAGATTGCGGAATGGCCAACCGGATGGACATCGCTCTTGGTGACAGTGAAACGTCTGTGCAAAGTTTATTTAAATTTTTGAAAATATCCAATGTTTATAACTTTGTATAATTATGCTTACTTTTAATACCAATAATGTTTGAATTAACTGAATGTTAAAAAACACATATATTTGTTGTTGCTAATGACCCTCTAGGGTAGATGCTTGTAAAATAAATAAATAAATAAATAAAAAAATATAAAAATAAGATTATTAAAACAATAAGTTAACAAAACGTAATTAATTAAATTATTATACGTAACTAAAGAGTAGGAAGTTTCGATGCTGAAACCACCTACAATCTCTATTTATCGATATTAAAATCCATATCAGCCCTGTAGAATCCTCACATATACGTCTCGGGCTAACCTTTGGACGTTTAACCGTCAAAAGCCGATTTTTCTAAGATTCAGCCATTATTAAATAAAAACATCTCACATTTTTTTACATAACCGTGCCATGTTGATAATACCTCAACTAAATTAATCAAATAAATGCCTTGTAATCCCACATTGATCACGTCTAGTATTGAATAAATGCTGATTTCGAACTTTTGACTCGAGTGTTTTATAGGCATCGAGGATAAATAGCAACTTTTCCTTAATCTCGGTGATTTATTTTTCATAATAAATAACTTCTTATAAAGATTTATAATCCCATAATGATTTGCATAACAATAGTTAAACGTTTCTTGTCTGTCACTGAGATTGTTTAAAATTATCAACGATGTTAAGGAAAGACAATTTTGCTGAAAAGTAAAATAAAAAAATATCATTATTATGTATATAAATTAAAAGCAAGGTCTGATCACAGATGTTTTTGGTATTTTGTTATAAATTAATATATAGTATGTTAAGTTGAGTTATTAATGTACTACTCTGAAATTATATCCAAATGAAAACTTACACCTATTATATATATATATATATATATATATATATATATATAATAGTACATTATATACTTACGTTGCTCTTGAGCATACATTAATTTAGAATTAATCATTTGCTTTAATCAAAATGGTCGAATAATTAACAGAGCAACATACAAAGCTTCATACTGGACCGAAAAGATAGAGTTTTAAACTTTTTTTTTATAAAACTATTTATCCATATTTAAAACTGTATACATATATACATTAAGTAAATTTTTGGAAATTATTTCATTAAATTGTCAATAGCCTAAGCAAAGAAGCACAAGGAGGTTTCTTGGCATTTTCAGAAGCCTCGGAGGATTACCGGGAATTGAGTGTGAAGCAAGTTAGGAGACTAGTGAATCGAGTGGAGTTTCCTATTAAAGGACAGGTATCTGGTGCCAAATAAGCAGCATATGGAACATTAAGATATTTATGGATAAGTTTATTTGTAAGATAGTAAGAAGCATTGAGGATTTTACAAAGTATTTTGGATTGTAAGGATTAGACATGAGAAGATTAGGAAGGTTTAGTGGAGCCCCGAAGCTGAACTCCGTATGTTTAAATGGGTCTAAATACTGTCACTTAAATTAGTCTTTTATAATTATTTGAGAGCTTTGAAGGTGAGCCTAGTAATTGTTGGAGTTCTCGAAAACGGCGAGCAGTATCTTGTCTTTTCTCATGTATGAGGACTTAGAAAGACGCTAGTCCAGATGGACTCCTTATTAAACATTGAAACTCTTGAAAAAATAGAATAAACTAAAGCTATCAGTGATACATACATGTTATATTTGTAAGCAGTTTTTGTCCTAATCCCTGATCCTGTCTCGAAGAACAAAAATGAAAGTAATAAGGACGTCAAGTTTTTTTCAAAAAAGAAAACTTGTTTTATTATTATTATTATTATTATCGCCCCTTCAATAATAAGATTTATTTTTCCAAGTCCGAAACCTCGGAATAATAATAAAACAGTTATTATTATAAAGACTAGCGCAAAACTACTGACGGGATCGGAGAGAGTCTCCGACAGCGATAGGTTACGTTAGTTAGATAAGGGAAACACTCACTATGTGGTTACATGGTGATGGGAGCGCGTTTTGCTATCTAACCAACCTTATCGAAAAATCCACTTCCGATCCACTTGCGCTCCGGTCCTTTAGTAGTGTGCGCCTTAATAAAAAAGAACACATAAAAGCTGACTAAGAACATTCTCAGAGTTTTCACGATTATCATTACAATCCGTCTGAATAATTAAAAGTAGTAGACAGACTAAAAAGAAAGAAGAAAGCAGTTCTAAAAAGATAATGTTAAACAAAATATTAATAACTATTATACAGATTCGCAACAGGACTCCATCTGGAAAGCGTTTTACTTGGAATCCACATACAATACTAAAGCCATAAGAAACTAACAGTTGTTTTCGACTTCCTAAACGTTTACTCGAAAAATCATTAAACCTTCCGATTAGAAGAAATTCATTAAATGACAGTAATTTGGCCTATACATCCGATTTTTCTCGTATCTAATCGTTGCAATACAAAATCCTCCAAAAAAAAAAATCCTCAATGCTCCTTACTTTATCACAAATAAAATTATCTATAAAGATTTTAACGTTCTATACGTTTCTGATTTAGCCCGATTCAGGTGCTCCTTTCATAGATTAACTCTATAACCACTCAAATTCACTAGTCTTTATTTACTCGTTACTTTACTTCTTTATTAGAAGAAGCCTTGATATCTTTTACTATGCAACTTTTATTACAGTGGCACCAATGTGTAGTTGCTTTACACATTATTTTCATGTTACTGTATTCATTTTTCCACACATTTACAGAGGTATTCTATACAGCTGTAAACTATCAATACAAAAAAAAAAAGTAAAGACAAATAAAATAAATCAATCTATTTTTGTTGCAGAAACATAAATAAAACAAATGCACAGGTACTTTAAAAAATGCATTTTATTACTGTTACCATCTCTAGAACTATTGTTCCACAAATTTCATAAATTTTTGACAGAACTTAATGCTTTTACAGGTAAATTGATGTTTGAAATTTGAAAATTATTTCCTCTTCAGCCTAGGTGATATATCTAATAGTCCAGGCAACGAAGACTAAAAAAGAACAATTAGCGGACAAAATTCACGTATGAACGAATTTTGGCACACTTGTTGGGGAAGGTGTCCTTAACAACATACGAAAAGTACTGGGGGGTGGGGTGGAGCTAAGGGTGGGGGGCGCTCTAAAGGTTGCTTTTTTCTGTTTTTCGTTAATAACTCGAAGACTCTGCCTCTAGCGAAAATGTGTTTATGTAATAAATTAATTACATAAGATTCTGTTCAAAAAAGGTTTCATACATTTTTTGCCGGGATTTATACTTAAGGAGATATAGTGGGGGGATATGGACAATTAAAAAAAAAAAAAGTTTTAATTATTAAAAATGATATGTTTATAGATAAAATTAAATGTTTGTTGTTAAAACTAATATATATATTATAGTACAGAGTAATTAGCATTCGAACCTTAAAAGCGAACCAAGAAAAAAAAGTTTGACTACTGGGAAATGTTCACCAACCTTAGCTTTAAGTGTGGTATAAAGGTTTCCTAAAATATCGTCGGTTTCGGGCTGGATAGGGGGAAAATTTATGTTTTTTGCAGTTTGGTACAATAACTCGAAGACCGTTACTTTCAGTACATTCATTGTTCTATAGATCATTAAAGGTAAGAAAATTTGCAATAGATTTGGTTATATTCATTTTTTGTTCAGATCCAGAGTTTTAGAACTGTAGAGGACGACAAATTGGCTAACTTACAGCAAGTCGCACATTTCCGCGAGAACACGCTTGTTGGTACATTTTTAGCTGTGACTCCGAAACTATTTGTCTGATCTAAAATGTTAATTCCATCTGAAAGCTGGTTAAATTTACTGTCAGACTCTATATACGAAGTTTAGAAAAAGCCCCGTGAAAGATCCATCCCAGCACGCTGAGAACCATGTACTATTGTGAAATCCTTATTTTTTAGGCACATTTCTCGTTATAACTCTAAATATATTTGTCCGGTCCCGAATTTCTTTTTCCATCTCAAAGCTGGCTAAATTTACTACCAGATCCAATGTATAAAATTTTGATTAAATTCCGTGAAGTACTTACGCCAATTCATTATCATCGCATGCATAAAACGCTTGCCTTATCGTTCACGTTTCCGAGAAGAAAAAAATAACTGTCGTTATTGCGCAGAAAATGATTTAATATCCAATATTAGCCAGAACGAAAACCGTGGTTTTCATATTATCATCACACTTAAATCCAAAACTAAAAAAAAAAAAATAATAATTGCCACATTCTTAAAACAGAGTTTTATCACTCACAATGTTTAGTGATTATAGATCACGCTAATAATATATATATATATATATATATATATATATATATATATATATATATATATATATATATATATATATATATATATATATATATATATATTAGAACAGGCAAATAGCAAAGACTAGAAATTTCTTATCTAAGAAAAATGTTAAAAAAAAAAAAATATTTAAAAAATGGAAAAAATAAAACAATCAATAGCCAATAATATTAAACTTGAACAAATAATAAAATGGTTACTCTATTTCCTAATTGTTATTTACGATTTAAAATGTATTATTATAATTGTTCAGTTTGAATTAATAATAATTTAATTATCTAAATAATAATTCAATACAAGCGGCCGAAAAATATAATATAAATACGTTTCGAAATTCGAAATGAAATAAAAGTTGAAAAACAACTTTTGGAATATGTGTATATTTAGATACTAAGTTCCTAACGCCGTTTTCGGGATGCTTAACACATTAAATGAAATAAAAAACATCTCGACATCTGGACAGCATATGATAGAAGCCACGACTGTATAACCTTGCACAGGCTTGCACTGAAATAAACTCTTTGCAGTAATAACTTAATATTTAAAATAAATTAATTAAAAAGGCATAATTATATAATAAAGCAATAAAGAGCAATAATCATGTTGGTTTTTAATTTAATCTTTGTTAAATTAGAAAAAAATTCTAAATTAAAGGTAAGGAATGAAAGATTAAGAGTAAGAACTAGATTGCAACAAAAATTAAAAAAAAAATATTAATAATAATAATAACAATAAAAAAAAAAAAGATCAGTCACTACAACACTGTCATCAAACCGGCAGCCTTGTATGCAACTGAAACCCTGGTACGGAACAGAAAACTAGCATTAAAAAACATCAAGAAGGCAGAACGAAAAATAATTAGGAAAATTATTGGTCCATTAAAAATTGAAGATGGCTACAGACTCCAACATAATAAAACTATAGAGAAACTTTAAAACATCGAGGCAGACATAAGGAAACGCAGACTGACCCATCAGATCCTGAAGGCAACAATAGTGAAGAAAGATCTAAAAAGTGCAAAAACTAACCCAAAGGAAGCTCTAGACAGAAATGCTTTCGGAAGAAAGGTGAATGCATGGGAAGTACGGCCGGGAACCGGAGTCAAGAGGACTGGGAGAACTTGGTGGGAGGATAGGAGGAGAGAACATGGGGAGAAAATGAAGATCATTTGGGCGCTTCGTAAGGAGAGAGGAACCACAAGAGCTTCACCTGATCAATCTTAGGTCCAGATCGTGCCTAATAATAATAATAATAATAAAAGAAAAAGATTTTTGAGTGCAGTACAAATTTGATGTGAAAGAGATCAGCAAAATAGATGTCCATGCTCAATAAATAAGTGTAAGATAATAATTTATTTTTAGAAGAGATACAAGAATTGGTCACTAGTGTAAGCTCTAAAAAAAAAAATATTAGTAAAAATCTGGACCTTGGCACTTTACTCCTTTCATATGTTTGACAGTTGCATTCAAGAAATATCGGCTGGGTATAAAAAAAAAAAAAAAAAAAAAAAAAAAAAAAAAAAAAAAAAAAAAAAAAAAAAAAAAAAAAAAAAAAAAAAAAAAAAAAAAATGCAGGTATTGAAAATTCATTTTGTTTAAGCAAACTCTATCCAGCTAAAAAAGAATAATCATCCACTCTAGTTACTAATAGATTAGAATCTATTATGCTTATTGGATAATAACAAAAAATATTAATGTTGTTTAATCACAGATTAGTTTAGTTCACGTTTTTCACATTCTTTATGAGTAAGGACCTCTGAAAGTCACCATATCAATAAAAGATTTTGGTAAAATTTATTTTCACGAGTTCAAACTTTGTCTAGGTGTGGCCCACAAAGCGCGTAACATCAACGTAGTTTGGTTTGAAGGAAGTATCTGTGAATGTATAGTGCAGTGATACTTAAAATAATTTTGTATTGTAGATTTTGATCTCGAAGACAATGTCACAGTAGGCCTTCTTAAGGGATTTGATAGAAGAAAGCCAAGCAAAACTACTCAAGTTGGTGTTGACCACTCAACATCATAAAATAAACAAAATTTTATATTTTTATTTTGTCTCATATAAAAACCTGCATTATTTTTACACAAACCCAATATTTAATTCTACACCGACTATAGCTCATTTCTTAAAAAAATCAGGATTTGGGACGAGATAGAAAAAATAAACAGCGTAAATCCCTGAATACTAAAGAACTCCAGAATATTTAAAATTTCTTTAAATGATATGTTATGATCATCAAATTCAATTGTATTTTCAAATGTATGTAAAGCAGTGTGTGGACGGAATCTGATGCGCAACTAATTTGACGTAGTGGATTCTGGGTTAGTTTGTTTAAGTTGATTTTCATTTTTGATATTGTGCAAACAAAAAACCTTAGACTTTCAATCAAAATCAAAACTAGCATAAAAAAAAGGAGAATTTAGTTTAAAAGTTTCTACTAAATAATTTTATATAAACTTTAAATATCATGTGCAAACAGTATTTAATCAGCTTCAAGTCC
This sequence comes from Euschistus heros, assembly GCA_003667255.2. Lineage (NCBI taxonomy): Eukaryota > Metazoa > Arthropoda > Insecta > Hemiptera > Pentatomidae > Euschistus > Euschistus heros. The sequence continues at coordinate 944,944 of RCWM02000313.1, forward strand.
TTTACCACGTTTTTATTTTTATAATGATAGGTATAATTAATAGAATAGAATTTTTAAAAATATATATATTTTTTATATATATTTTAATAAGCACTCCTAGTGACTGTAATTAAAACTGAAATCTTTTATACTAATCCATTGAGAGTGTTGATCAGTTCATTTACTCACCGAACTCCTCCCTCTTTAATTATGTATTGCACTTAAGGAACTTCTAGACTCAGACAGACACTGTTTTAGCGGAACATTCGGAAGTGTTAGATAATAGATTAGGCCTGCAACAGTACAAGATTTTTCCCGTACTTTTGATCAAAATTTATCAAAACTTCTGTTCCATGATGTTTTTTTTAAAGTATTTTTAACTACAATAAACAACAAAAATTTTGATTTTGTCCTTAATTAAAGAGATTTAGTAGACAAAGTTTAAAGTAATCATAGCAAAAATGATTACAGCTGAATATCAACGGTTAATGTATTCACAGATGGCAGAAGCAAAACAAAGTGGTTGCTGCCTTCATTGCACTTAAAATAAATAAATTATTGTAAATACTACCCTTCAAGCCCTATCATATATTACAGACCGTAGTATAGAACCTTTTTATTGTATACAAACCAATATTATAATATCTTTTTCAAGATAAAAAAACAAACACCTTCGTGAATTCGTCGTAGAAGAAATCAGGCGTGAATATCCTTGAAATCCTTGTCATTGTCAAGGAATGAAAATTTCCTTCAAATAGGTAAATCACTTGCAGACTTACTATGAAATGAGCGGGCAGATATAGAAGTGAAAAATGTGGAAAAGGACAAAACACTTCCAGTTTTATTTAATAAGGCTGACATGGGACCAAACAACTGAACGGTCTATCTATATTATATCTCATTTTATTATTATTCACAGATTTTTCAATAAGATTTACATTTTATATGTATTCAAATATTATTGTTTTGTTTTTTATTTATAAGAATATTTGTAAATAATTTTTGTTTTCTATTCAATATTTTCTTCTATTTATGAATTAACTAATAAATCCACTCCATAATATAATATTCTAAAAATATTGTGGTTTATGGGTTATTCTGCCATTTCATTGGAATTTCGACATTGTAATTCCGTTAAAAAAAAACGTTATGTAAAAAAAAAAAAAAAAAAAAAAAAAAAAAAAAAATTCTACTAAAGTCTACTAATATTACTAGCTAAAAATTCCTTCACAGAATATAGTCAATCTGCACATTTATGATCATGATGGAAATCATGAGAGTAAGAGAAACTGAGAAACTGATATCAACTAATCGATTTAAAGATATTAGTTAACATTAATTAAACATTTAAACATAAAACTTGAAAGAAAAAATTAAAATGGTAAGACATTATACTATACGTTTAAACTTTGAAATCGAACGTTAGATTAATTTAATTAATATTACATTACAATATAAATAGTGAAAATATAAATAAAAAGTCTTTTTTTTTTATCTTATTTCACTTACAGTTTTTCCTATTGTAATCCATATCCCTCATTCTAGGTGTGAGGGAAATAGAATTTTGAGTTTGATTTAAGATAACCAGCGCATTAACCACGCGCATTAAACAAAACAAAAACAAAAAACAAATGGAACTCTGAACTACATGAGAAACATATAGTTCAATGCAAAGAAAACAAGAATCAAAGTTACCTTCTTTGAAAAATCACTATGTGAGGGAAATAGAATTATCAATGACACGATTCGAACACGATTCGATACAAACTTGGGACAAATGATAAAGGAAATGTGTTCTAAGTTAGGTTAACTTTAGTTTGGCGGGAATATTTTACAATGTTGCAAGCCTGAAATATGATGGAATAAATCTTAGTTATGCTTTGGCGGGCTTTTTCAAAAAAATGTGAGGGAAATAGATTGACCCTATGCGACACAGGCATTGGAAGTCATTCTTATTTTTGTAAGCAATTAGCCTCAGTTTCAATTATAAAATTCAATATATTACAACTTACCTGAGGCACTAGAAAAAAAAGTAAGTTAACAATTGCAAAAATGGAGAACTTATTCGCATTTTACGTTACCAACTCATGTAATGGGACATAGAATTCGACGTTTTGAATTCAAATTTAACCATGAAAACAAATCAATAACCATGAAAAAACTACTTTAGGTTCAAGAGGTAAGTACATTGGACCTACTTGGGTAGCAAGAAATTTCATATAGAAACCATAATCACTTCGGGGCACATATTCGTATGAAATGGGAGAAAGACCCTTATATGATACCTCCGTATAAGATTGACCCTAATAAAACTAAGCGTGCCTATTAAAAATATGTATTTAAATTAGCTTTATGCTGAGAGATGGAACACGAAGAAACATTTGCACGCATTACAGGGTTACTGAATTTTTTATTTTTATATCGATAGGTATATTTTATAAAATAGAATTTAAAAAATAAATATTTTCTTTATATACTCTAGTTAGCACTCCTAGTGCCTGTAATTAAAACTGAAAAATATTTTATCTATGAATTTAAAATTTCTAGTTAAAAAAAAAAAAAAAAATTTAATCACTGGTGACACTTAAATGCAGTTAAAATGACAAGCATAGGAAGTGAAAGATATTTTGAAACATTAAAAAAAAAAAAATCTTTTTTTCTATTTATTGAAAACGACTATTAACTATAAGTAACTGCAACTGTGTACGTTATGTACAACAAATAAAAATGAGGAAAATTATTACAATGACATTTAATAGCATTTAAAGAACTACACAATAGTTGCACTTCAATAGTTTTACATTTGAAGGTTTCTTTTCAGACACCTCGGAGGATTATCGGGAATGAAGTGTGAGGCAAGTTGCGAAACTAGTGGATATGTAGTTTACTATAAAAGGATTTGTATGGTTTGGGCTAAATCAGCAACATATCGAACATTGAAATATTTATAGGTGTTTGTTTGTGACGTAATAAAGAGCATTGAGGATTTTACAAAAGATTTTGAATTGTAAGGATTAAATACTAGAAGAATTGGAAGGTTTAGTGAAGCCCCAAAGCTCAATTCCGTATATCCAATTAAGTCTAATTATTGTCATTTATATAAGTTTTTTTGTAATTTATTGGGAGCTTTGAACGCTTGTCTAGTAAATGTTGGAATATTCGGAAACGATGAGGAGCTTCTTGTCTTTCGGTCTGGTACGTGTAAAATATCTGAATATCAAACATAAAAAAGGAATAGTACAGAATTTTATATTGACTCTAAACGTTCTATTTCATAGAATCTGACCATGAGATATTATTGGAGCTGAGCGTTCAGAGGAAAAGATTATGAGGGCTTTTCCTTGTGACAAGATTGCGTTATGAAGGGATCTGCTTTATCAAAAAGGACTCAAACAGATTTCATAAAATTCAATTAAATTGTTCATGAGGAAAATAATCGACATTTTTCCTCCTAAAACGTTTTCTTTATTTTATTATTGCAACCAGAAATTTTATCTTATTATAATAATTTTCTCTAGATTTGAGCCTCGGTTTTCTTAAAGCAAGTGCTACGATGTTTTACATTATATGAGATTACTTTTTTAAAATCTGTATTTTATTCCATAAGTGCATATATCGCTTGTGCTCTGTTCTTTATTAATTGAGTTGTATTCATTCAGTAAACGAACTACTTAAAACTTTCATTTAAAGGAAAAGTTTAATAAAGAAAAGCAATGTAAATGGCCCTATTCATTATTAATAATTTCAACATGAAATTAAATTAAAAAATATTCAACCGAACATTTATTTTTTTGTATTACTTTTTGGTCGTTGTCTAGATATATACGACCTTAACCCTCTTCAAAGGTCCAGCTGATAGTGGAAGTATGATTTAACCATCTATATTTGTATGTCTACTCATTTGTATTTTTTCTTCGTATGACAAGAATTCCTATTACTTATTACATAAATCAAACATTAGTTCTAGGTAAACTTGATATTTTAAAAGTCAAAAGTCTCTAAACAAAAAGAATAATTTTTTACGGAAGTTATTCAAATCACAGCTAGATTTATAACCGTCTGTCGTATTTTTTTCAGTACTGTGTCTACAGTTAAATATGCGAAAATATACTCTAATTTTGATGGTAACATTAAAATTTTTTAAAATAATTATTATTTGCTAAATATTTAACTCTAGATATTAAATTCAACATTCCTATTAGTTTCTAAATAATTGTGATCATCAATTTTAAATATATATTAGATATGTCAAACATTTTCTTTAATATTCTTTTTTATCAACTTGCTAGTTCTAATGGAAAAACTCCATTTCTCCCTGACTGGGAAAAACTATAGATCACAGATATATCTATCTATAATCTACCGTTTTTACCAATTCACATTTTAGAATTGAAATTACTTAAATTAATAATTTAATTATATTAGAAATCAATGATTATTCGAAATAAACAATGTCAAGAGTTTCGAAATTTCGATCAGAGCTAGAGCGTGTATATTTGTTACATTTTAGAGGGTGAAAAAAAGGTTACACTAAAAAAGTATAGACCCCCAGCTAAAAAACATATCCATTTGCACATTGGGTGGTAATTGTATTTGCTCGTAGGACACGAGAATCGATCCGAGGATGCGGGTAAAAACACTTCCCAATAATGTTTACAACACCACATACATGGAAAAGTTCAATTCCTATCGAATCATAGAAGCTAACACGGCAAATTTGCTCGAGTTCAAAATCTACAATAGATTAAAATTCCGTTTTTCTGCCGTGGGAGAAGTATTCTCGAATATCATTGTCTCTTATCCAATACTTCCTATGTCTCATTACAATAATTCAGTGATTTGAGAAAACGAGTAGTCCTTAGTTAGAATAAGGGGACCTCGCAAGGCAACAACATAGCATAATTTTCATAAATTACTGCTTTGAATTCAAAATGTCTGAAAACCTATAAATTAACTAGTTTCCTGTTAAGAGCAATGAGGTTAACAGCCACTTATCCCTCATCAGATAGTAAGTATTAAAACTTTTATGGAGACAACTATTCGAAGCAGAGAATTATATTTTATGTAATATGTTTTCTTTAATTATCCTACTATTCTCATTTTATTACATTAAAATATTCCACATTGTACACCAATATAAATACTAGAGACTATGACTTAGGCAAACTAGTCACAAGCCGACCAGTCAGCTGGCAAAAAAACGGCCAAGCCGATCATTGCTTCGATTGGAATTCGGGTGATATTGGCAATGTTCGAGGCGCTTGGTTTATAGATTTATAGCTCTCTGTACTTGTTGCTACAGGTTTTTGTTTTTCTTATATATTTTTTTTTTGTATTTTACAAACATGCCGGTATGTAATGAAGTTTTTTTTATTTAAATAAACAAACTTCAGCAATTTAACATACTTAGCTTAGATAGTTAATCATGCCTCATGGAGAAAACAAGACAGATTTATAAAAAAAAAAAAAAAAAAATCATCAATGATCCAGATCTATGAGATCCAAATAAATTATTTTCTACATTATATTATACACCAGGAAAATATAGAGTCGAATGCATATGGAATTACTGGTATTACATACTTTTATTATAAAATTATAAACATTCAATAATTTAAAGGATGAGGAAAAAATTAAAAGCAAAATGACTACTTGATATAAAAAAAGTTTATTTATTTATCCAACGCCCGCTGTGGCAGTTTAGCCATCTGACGACGAGCCTCCCAGTATCGATTTATAATGTCGTCTTCTGGGTAGATAAGAGCAGGGCAAACCCTCAGATGATTTCCGTCCATGCACCCTAGGTTACATAACGGGCAAAAGTCACTGTCAGTAAGACCAATGCGGTACAAGTGGGCTTGCAAGTAGTCGTCCTGTGATTAATCGAAATCGTGCAACGGCTTCAGCTCCGTGGCAGGTTCCCCCCATTTTTTGCCAGTGCTTGATGTCATCATGGTCATTTTAGTTACGCTACTGACCGTGGCGTCTATCAGATCCCTGACTCTTTTTAAAGTGAGTGGCACGATAGGCTATTACTCATAATATTAATATAATCTTTAACATTACTTTTATTATTGAGAAACCCTTTTAGCACCTGACTAAGAGAAAGTATCATTTTGACCTTCCAAGGGTAAAATATAAATTACGAACCCTTAGGTTTAAGTAGCTGGAAGTTTTCAGAGGAAGACACTCTACATTTGACTTGTACCCATTATACTAGAAGTCTTGTATGTAACTATCAGTAAATAAAGTATCTTTTTCTAAGTCTTCACTATTTGTGTTCGTAATCTCTGGCGTTTATTCCAACCGCGGCTGAGTTTTCGAATAGCAGGCAGTACCATCCAGCTCCGACTGCTCTGGTTTCAGGGATGTAAGAGCCGTCTGTATAGATGTGAAGCCATTCGTTCGGAGGGTACCGCCGGTGAATGGTGTCAAGGTCATAAAAAAGTAATATACATGCATTATTATCTCAAACATGTATGGTATATCAAAACAGAAACATTTGAGAGGTTTTCCCGTTAAAATTATCGGACAGTGAAGCCCACGTTGTCACATTTTCTTATATCAAAGTATAGTGATAGAAATTTAATCAGTGTTTTCCAGCTCAAAGATATAAACTGATTGTGAGTCAACATCCTTCCTCTATATGATAATATAATATCGATTAACATAAATTTAAAAAAAAAATACTGTATATTAGACATTTATTTGATAAATAAATATTTACATTTTTTTTTTTCACAAACTATACTATATAATGTAAAATTTAGTTTTTGTTAATTTTAGAACCAACTTTTGCAGATGAAACTTTCTGTTTAAAATCATGAGCCTTCGTTGATTGAGCAATCTACTGCTCCTAGTTGAACTTATCCGCTTCATAGGTAACTTCAACTGTCTCCGTAAGGATAAATGTCTTATTTGGGATCCGCATACCAGACAGAAATTACAAGTAACTGTTCGTCGTCGCTTCAACACTTACTCAACAAACGCTCTCACCTACCTATTTGAACACAATTTGGGGCTCCCTCCACTAATCCATCGAATTCATCACGAATCCGAACATTAACATTTTAAAATTATTCAGGGAATCCTATCTATGCCCCAAAGAAATTTATTCACAAACACCGCTATGTCTTAATTATAGCTTATTTCTCTTAAACCGAATAGCTATCCTTTCACTGGTATAGGACCAGTGGTCTCTCTCACAATGCTACCTATTCGATTCCTGATTTACCTCCGAGACATCTGAAAAAAAGATGAATAAGTATTCCTATAATTTTAAATGTATATGAAATTTCTTTATCAAATTGTTGCTTCAGAAATAAGTCCCTTACAATGCATCTTGTGCAGAAAAAGGGGTGGGCTCATATTTTGTATTTGTATCTCAAATCAAAAATATTAAAAATTAGATTAGAAAAAAAAAATTACGTAACACACATTCATCTGAATGACTTTTCACTTCACTAATAAACATAATGCACGCCACACAAAATATCAGACCCGCTGAGAATTTGACAGCAACTCGTGCCGAAGAGATTTCTCTAATTCCAAGCACGCTTTTCTGAATTAACATCATTTAAAAATGCCGGACGATTGTTGAAAACTATGGAGAATAAAACAGTCACGACAAAACTGCTAGCGTCCCATTTTAAATTCGATTCAAGGAGTGCCGTGTGAGAAAAAAAATAATACGAATCGGGAGCTGTGATTACAATCTCATCTTTGAAGAAATTGTTAGAAGGACTAAGACAATAATTCTATAAACCCTCAAATACACACATTGCCAACACGCAAACACAAACACACACATATGTGTAATACAAAGTAATGAAATAAAGTAAAAAGGTAGTGATGAGGTAGAAGGAAAAATAAGGAGAGGCCGTTTGAGAACCACAATAAACAGACAGAGCCTCGATTTAAGACCTTTTCAAGGATATAATAGAGCAGCTCAAACACGTGTCGTGGTGTCAAAGTCGTACACCAAAATCGATCTACCTGCGAAACTGTCACAGAGGGAAACCCCGAGGAAGACTTGGAGGGAAGTAAAAATATCCATAGAAAATATGCGATGCATGAAAGGGTAAGATTTATATATATATTATATACATATTGGATAGATTGATTAGTATAGTATATTAGTAGCTGTAATTAGTAGTCACTAAAGACTATACATGACAGCTAAAATAAATAAATGGTTATCAATGAAAATTCTATTTTTGTAATTTTATATTTATATATATATATATATATATATATATATATATATATATATATATATATATATATATATATATATAAATATAATAATGTTTGACGTGATAAATGTTTGGACTCAAAACTGGCAACAAACTACAAAAGGACGACCTCTACACAACTTTATTCCAGATATCACACTTACCAATTACGATAAAATTAAAAGTGCACATTAAAAAGTGACCCAATTCTTGACCGAACACGGACAAAGTAATGCCTACTTGAACCGATTTCATTTAACTGACTCATCTACATGCCACTGCGACAGACAAACACAACAGACATTTCATCACATTCTATACAACTGCCCTCTATTTGACAACAAGAGAGTACACCTAATAAAATCCATACAATTAAAAGGAGACGATTGGCCGCTTCCGGAGAAGGATATTTTCAAAAAATATCTCAAGGAAATGAAAAAGTTTATCACTGAATGTGATTTAGAACTCCTCAAAGAAGTAAAGAAGACGACCATCGACGTGGAGCCGATCTCATTGATGTTTATAGTTTTGTTTTTATTTGTTTTGTGTTTATTGACTTATGTTTTGTGTTAGTTATGAAATTTTCACTTAATTTTGTTTTGTTTCTTTTTACATTGCTTATTGTACCGATTCAAAACTCAACATAAATACTTACATAAATTCTAAATTTAAAATATTTTATAAAATACTAAACATGTTAGATACATGTAATATGCTAATTGCATGGAGCATGTACAGATATCTAAATACACGCCCCTCTTACAGGGTTACTGTAAGAGGGAAAACAAGAATCCCAAAAAAAAAAAAAAAAAATATATATATATATATATATATATATATATATATATAGAAATGGACGGAGGAGAGAAGGAGGGAAATGAGCGAAAAAATGAAAAGAATTTGGGCAGAAAGGAAGAAAACCTGAAAATGATATACGCGTGGTCCACCGTTGGCCTGTATCGCGATAAAGAAATAAATAAATAATAAATATATATATATATATATATATATATATATATATATATATATATATATATATATATATATATATAGTTGTCATAACGTACAGTCTTTAGTGACTGCTAAATACAGTTACATTAACAAAAAAATAAAACATTTATTGCAATGATTAATCAGTTTTCCCTTCGTTTATAGCTCTAAGACTTTTATTTAGACTTTTGTTAGAAAGCAGTGCTATTAGTAACACCGGAAAATTTGAAGTAGTATTGCTAATAAATCAAAATCCTCAAAGTTAGATATTGAGCAATGAATCATTTATCTACCGTATTACCAACAAGAGGAATGTTTTTATTGGTTTAATGATTTGTTTTTCAAAGTTCAAACTTTGAAGTCATATTCAATCATGACAATTGATCTAACTTCCATGAATGTATTCTTACTTAGCCACATACGTACTCATATCAACTGTTTAGCTTGCTTACTTCTCAATCGTTGAACCAATTATATGTTTCTTTGTTTTGGGGCACTTCATTTAGCAATATAAAAAAAACGTTATCTTTATCAACGTTATAAGTTCTCGGACCTTAGGCTTATCAGTGCATTCCAGTTGGAAGGTCGAGAGAGGTGCACTATTAAATGAAATAACCCTCGAAGCCACAACCGAACCGGTTTTAGCTTCCAACTACTGTAGATTGCCGTCTCCAAGGGTCAAATGGCCATTAGAAACAAACTGATAAATCAGTTGGCTTTCTAAATGGTTTGAATCGAATCCCAGCAATTTAAAATAACACAGTTAAAACTGCATTAATATTGAAGCCCATTACAGGCTAATTTAATTCCTTTAATAGAATTGAACAGACAAATATTTTTTCTTCTCTTGCTAATCTTTATTAAAACTATAGTTCCTTTCCTATCAATTTATTAATTCAAGAAAGAGTATATTAGACTACCGTACGCTAAATCAGGCAGTTATTGACACCTTAAAAATTAAAATAATAAATAAATAAAATTCCTGTTAAATCCTATAATTCAAATGTGTAAAAATACTTTCAATTCTTTCCGTATTTTAGAAGATATCCATAGGGTGTAAATATCTAATTTAACATCAGTTATTATATCTTGTAAAATACATCCCAATAGTAACGTTTGGAGTGTACTCTCTTATATTTTCTTAAGGGTGTCAACAACTGTCTGGTTTACCCTAATTAGAAGATTTGTAAACAGCAAACAGTATTTGCACGAAATATAAGCACATATCTCTCACTGTTTTGAAAAAGGGAATAAACCGAAATTGTGCACATTTTTGATAATTTTCTTGAATTCTATAATTATTTTTTAAAAAAATACTTTTTGTGCAAAAAAGTTTGAGGACTAATTAAGAAGCAAACTTAACTTTGAGGACTAATTAAGAAGCAAAACATGAACATTTTTTTCAGATTGAAGATATTAAAAATGCTGCTTTGAATTTTAACAGTTTACTCGTTTTCAAGGTAGTTTGATTTTATCGACTTCTTCACGACAAGCACCGTTATAGTATACTACACCATCATGCAGTCAATGTTAAACAACAAAAACGGATGATGAATACTTCTTTAAAAGGTGATGATGAGGATGATAATTTTAGATATGTGCCGAAGAAAATACAGATAAGAAGTAAATTACAGTAAATTGTGTTAAAGATAGACTTAATAAATATATTTGTAGATAAATTTATTTTTTAATGAAATAATTAAGCATTTACTAAGGTTCTATTTTTAATGGGCCATGATGTACAAACTGGACGTTGAGAGTTCAGGAAATAATTAAAGTTTGGTTATTGTAATAAATTTATGTCATTGAAAGTAGCAAGTTTTAAGAAGAAAAAAAATGAAGAAAATATTGCTTCGTGGCCGACGTTGGTGAAGGAGGCGATGCGGTCAGAAAGCGCGCTCAACCACTAAGTTTTCCCCAATTAAGGGTACCAACTTTAAAGAGGCTAGGTGTGCCCCAAGGAGGGTCCCTAGACCTAGGTCGATCCATGGCTGAAGAAACAGGATTTAAATTTTCTACCTTCAACCGAACTCGAAGTCGGATCCCGGAGCTAGAAGACGATTCCCTTACCCACGGAGCTACTCCCGCTTTACGATAAAACGGCTTGAAAATGTCCCACTTTGATTTAAAATAATAATTTTTAAGGAAAGGGGATAAAGAAAATTATAAAATCTTAATTATGAACATCTACTTTTCCCTGTATTTCGCTTCTAATTATAATTTCTTTTGTTATCCTAAATGTTAAGTTAAGTTTACACTGCGAAAGTTTGACGAGTTTGAAGGTGGATTTAGAAAACATAAAGATTTAAGTTTGCTGATCTATAAAAATTGAATGTATTTATGATTATATCGCACATGTATTTCAAAATTGACACAACTCATAAATGTGAAATAAAAAAGTGTAAAATTTCCAGTCTTATGTGAAACACCAGAAGTGTACCTAAATTACCTTTTAATCTAAACAGCATGTAAGATGTATCAGGTATGATTTGAAGTCAATTCGATACATTTTTTATTTATTTATTTTATTACTTTCCGCATCTACTCACATGAGTCATTAGCGGCTTAACATACGTATTAAATTTTTGCCAAACAATTTACAAAATTTCAGAAATTCAAAAATGTTTTTGATTTTGTCTTCTGTGTCTTCCAGTGCTTTATCTTTACTTGAGGGCATATTGTACTTAGTTCTGGCGTCAGAGTATAGTGAACATGATGTTACAATGTGTTTCAATGTCAGTGCTGTCATGCAAGTTGTACAAATCGGTGGTTCTAGGCTTCTCATAGGTAACCGTGGGTGAATGCTGAATGTCCTATTCTTAATCTCATCAAGATTATTTTTTCTATTCTTGATTTTCTAAAAGATGTTAAAAAATGATACATTTTTGAAATTTCATACAAAAGTATTTAACGCAACCTTGATGATAAATCCAGAATACAGATTTTTGAGTTGTATCTCTTTTGAAATACATGTGCGATATGAAAAGTGTTCTCACGCTTAAGATGAAATAACATAAATTCTTCATGTCCTAATCATCTTTTAAGAAAATTATAATTACATCATCAAGTAATCAAAAAAATAAAATGCGATATTATCAAACTTTATTTCCATTAATGCTAACCTTGCATTAAAAATTGTATACTTAAGAATCTACTTTCGATCTTTAATTCTCCATATCGAAACTATTCTCAAAAATTGATGGTATCCGTAATCAACTTTTGGAATTGACACATTCCGTATTTATGTATTTTGTTATAATTAATAAATCACTCATTCAAAATACAAAAAAATAGAGAAATAATCACATACTAATAATTTAATTTAATTCAATTAGTTTACAATAATTGCAGCATTGGATATAATTCTTACTGAAAATCATTGTTTTTAATCCATAGTAGTAGTTCTATTGTAATTCGGTCGCTGCCGATTAGGCCTTTCTGCTGATATGAAGAAAAATTGTACGACGCCAATGTTTCTTATTGTTACTACTCAGCCTTTAACAAAGACTGTAAATAAATATTCGACTAAAATTAGCTTGCTGTTTACTAATATCCTCACGAATTAACTCTATCTTTAGTTACATATTTATAGATGCGGCATAGTCTATGCTTTTCCTTTGATTATTTACAAATAAATTCGAAAATTATAGAATAATATGTTTTATTTATAAAAATGTTTACGGATTTTTAACCATTAAGGTTATTTATACTCTACACTACATGCATAATTAAAAATTAATATTTAATAATAAAATTAAAGTTTGCAACCAATTTCTGCCCGTATTCAGGTATTCAAATTATTTTATTAAATAATGCGAAAATTTTATTAATTATCCTATTTAATTAACAATGCAATAAGAACATCTAAGGTAAAAAAAAAAAAAAAAAAAAAGGTTATATCCTTATAAACCATCATTAATGCAAATAATTTATGCAAAATAAACAACAAAAATGATAAATACTGATACTAACAATAATAAACTAACTGATATAAATAAAAATTAAAAAAACAAATATATATAAAACTAAAAATATAAAGGATAAAAAATAATGCTCGGGTAGAGGAAAAAAACAAAAAAAAAAAAATACTTTTCGTAAATTTTCAAAAGACGAATTGTTATTAAATGAAGGAAAAAAAACAAGAAGATTCCTTGTTTTGGTCCTTGTCACCTTCAGATATTGTGGGTTTGCCCACCGACTGAACATTCTATTCTTTGATTTTGTAAATTCGAATGAAAGATTATGATAAACTCTAGTATTTTTGTGTGAAAATTAGTTTGAAGTAGAGTTTGCATGAGAATAATAATATAATTATTCAGTGAAATAATTAATACTAGCAGCTCCCGTCGCGACTACACCCCCTCTCGATGTGTTTTAATCAATAATAATGTTGTTTTATAGAAAGCTTGCAAAAAGGGAAAAAATAAATTCACAAGACATCTAAATAAAATACGTTTCGAGTTTTGTTTGTCTCCTGATATTATAAGAATGATTTGATTGCTTGGGTTCTCAGGTTATGAAAGCCAAATGTGAAATTTGCTACCGCCTCCGAGACGGGAAGCAAGTTGAGAGACTAGTGGATGTGAATGGTTATGGAGTTTACTATGAAAGAAAAGGTATCTGGTTAGAGCTAAATCAGCAATATTTGGGACATTTAGGTCTTTATGGATAAGTTTGTTGGAAAGGATTTTGAATTGCAAGGATTGGATGGTTTAGTGGAGACCCAAAGCTCGACTGTTTTTTTTTTGGTAATTAATCGGTAGTTCTGAACGTATGCCTAATAAATGTTAAAGAAGTTGAAAACGATTAACTAAAAGATACTAGTGAATAGTTATAGCATCTAAGAGAAGCTCATTTTGCCTGAGACGAAGTACAAAGGTGTAAAACACCTAACATTTCTACGATTAAGTATATAAGAAGTCTTCTTCGCTTTTCCTAGTTCTAGAAACTACCATATAAAACCACAAAATTAGATAAGTTGAGCTCTTTAGGTTCTTCCCTAGCAGCTGTAATAAATTGTAGTTCTAATTGCCAAAGACCGTTTGGAGCAAGTTTATTCGCGTTACCTTCCCAAGCTGTGAACTCTTGAGCGCCCATACAGTTTAAATCGATCCTATAAGATTGAACAGTGAATTCCTGCATTATGGTATTACATAACAACATCTTGGACTATGATCTTATAAGTTTCAAATATTTATAAAATTGTAGTGTAAGTACATATTTAGTAGGCTTATTAAAGATAATTTACATCCATACCGCACCGACACATGAGCTCCGCAAGGTGCTTATTTTATTTTTTTTTTAAGTGCATGCAACTGATGTGCAAGAATATTTGATAGAATATTAAATTTGTTACTTTTTTTTTTCGTATACCCCTTAATGTTTCCCAAAAAAAATAAAATTTCTTGATACCTCTATAATAGATTTTAACATCCAACAAAGTCTAACATCTCCATATTGCAGCTGTTCATTGAAAGCTTTGTGTAGGGTTGCATAGGCCCCTCCCAATTTCAGAAACAATGCACCTAGATCTCAACATTTTGACAATATATCCGTCCATAAACAAATCAAACAGCCTCGACAAAAATTCAAAAGGACATGGATTGTTTTATAAATATATATATATAAATTATAATAATTGTTTTTCTTTTCCTTTTATTCTTTATTCATCACAAAATTTCAAGTCAAGAAGAAATAGGTGACACTTTGTGATACCATCCATCCTAGCCTCATTTGCTATGGGACCTTTTCGTCAGTATATCTGCTCGTATATATGCTGCTGCTCAAAAGCCAGTTAAGGACACTGGTCTCAGATCTTCTAGGATTTGACGTTTTCTGGAGGCCGAAGTACATCCTTGGCCACTCACCATCCCTAAAAATTAGGTTTCGTCCTTAAGGATACTATTTTGAGATCTGATTTTTAAAATTATGAAAGGACATTCCCATTACTCTAAGAGTAGATTAAAAATTATCGAGAAAAAATAATAAAACATTCAACAAGAATAAACACAATGCGAGAAGATATTCAATCTGCCAACAGGTGGTTCCCAAGGTAACCTGAAGAAGCAATTTCCATACCTTTTCTCTGTATAGTGGCAACTACTTTCACTATCACTTTACAGCTTATTAAAAGTTCAGCTGCCTTATTATAACAATTTAATTGTTAACAATTAAGCAGTGTAAAGCATAATAGAAATTTAAAGGTTCATATGCTTTATTCCTATTAATTTTTATTTTTATTAACAATAACAGAAAACTGGTTCCAAAGTATTACTTAAAAAAAACATCACTCTCAATACCAAGATGGTACATGTTTCACCGGTGACCTAGTAGGTCAAAACTAATGATACATTTTGTGATATGGGAACACGAGGGCATTACGCGTAGCTTGATTGATATTAGGAGCAGTTAGGAGCTCAACTCTTCTTATACTGAATAACACTATATTGACAAGGAGTCAAGTTCTAATGAGTTAGCTTCCTTTTGAATCTGTTTCTCCTAATAAGAAATACAAAAATTTAACTTAGATATCATAGATCTCAAAATTAGATGTTCAAAATTTTGGTTTGAAAAAAAAATGTTGATACGCTTTAGTTCAGTTGGTGATGCTCGGATCGAAAAATAACGTCATCCTACTAGTCAAAAAATTAATGGATAATATTTTTTGCCGCTAGGAGCTATCTATTTTTAAGTGCAGGGGCTTTTTTGATACGATCGGATTAAATAATTGACACCCTTCTTGTCAAAAATTTAATGAAATATTTTTAAACCCCTCTTCTTTCTCAACTTTGTTTACATCTAATAATCATTAATTGTTTATTTAATTTAAAATCATATAGGTAATAAGAAAAAAAAGAACATAAGGGCATATGCAGTCAGCAGGATTCAAACTAACGTGATCTTACTTATTTCTTATTTTTATCTCAAAAAATATTTGAATAGAATGTATGATGTCATCGTCGGTATGAAATGCAGTTGCTGAAATGACAAAACATATTAAGTTAAAACAAATGAAATTTTTTTTTTTCTCTGGTGTTTGTTTCTTGGAAAAATAGTTAGCTGACCTTGAAAAAACTTTATAACATGGTCTATAAATGTCACAAATTATTCGGTATCATGATTAAAAATCTATTTTAAATATTGACATAAACCTTATTTGCATTTTTAAATATTATAAACAGTTATTTTTTTTATTTTCATAATTATCATTATTTTAACTAGTATAAAATTTCAACAATGAAACAAAAAGGAGAAAATCTCAAATGAAATTACTATCATTTAACGGAAAGAAAATGAAGAATTTAATTACAAAAGTTTATTTCGATTTATCATTTTTTGTGTATTCAAAATTACTCTATTTTGGAAATAAAACGAAAAAAAAACAACAAAATAAACTAGACGGTCAGCAGGGTTAAGCTATTCAATTTGAAAATTCATCTCCTACAGAATACTTGAATCACAGCTAAGCCAAAAAAAAAAAAAAATTAAATAAAGAAAAACATATGAGCATTGACGGCTCAAGGAGACTAGGTTTTTTTTTTTTTTTTTTTTTTCAAAAACTTAGGTGTAAGCCTAAAAAAAGATAAATGTTATTAAACGAAAGTATTACTTTGTAAGTAATGTTTATACTACTTGATCATAGATCCTAGATATAACTAGTAAATACTGATACAAAAATGACAAACATTCAGATAGAAATTTCGAACAGAATTTGAAAATTAAGCGCATTATATGATTAAAACGTTTAGAAATGTTTAATTTGAATCAGAGCGTTTAAGATTTAAGGGAGCTGTTCGTTAAAAAAAGTAGTAAAAATGAACGCCGGGAGTCACGAAAGCCTCGGCTGTATTGATAAATGATTGAACTAGTTGAGTTTGACCTTCTCTGCTTTCACTGAACTGGAAAGTACTTTCCTAATGCATTCCGTTGTTTTAAGGCAGGTAATCTAAACCCATAGCAACGCAATACAGTAATTTAATGAGGTGTTTTTCAATTTTTACAACGCAGTATTGAATACTAAAATAACGTCCAGAAATAAAAATAATCTGCTGAATACTAATTCATCCTGAATAACGCTCAAGGGTTATAATGAATGATTCCTGAGAATAAAAATAATCTAGCTTACAGATAATACGAAACAGTAAAAAAAGTAATTATATCGACATAATTACCGCAATAGTTGAAAGCTTTAAAGTTAAAACGCTAAGTTTTTTTTTTTATTAAAGAAAAATTCTATTAAAAAAAAAAGATTTTTTTTTTCATTCTATTGTTAAAAGTTTTAACAATGCAATAGGAAAAAAAATCTTTTTTTTTAATAGAATTTTTCTTTCATAAAAAGCGTTTTTTAAGGAAATATGCCATGCACAAGGTCAGTGCCCAATGAGGATGATAATTAATCACTTTAAAAAATATATATTAACGAAAATAAATAAATAGAGTAAGTGTAACCTAAGTTGAAAGTGCTCCAATAGTTGACATGTATGAAAAGCTTTAATTATAAGATTCAGCGTTGATTATTTAAACTTAAAATTTGACAGAAATGTGACAAGGTATTCTTGTAAGCAATGCATAGCAAAGCAAAAATAAATCAAGAACAATTTCATACCCAGTTTTTCTAAAGGGAACAGCCCAACGAAATTCTTAACATAAAATCATTAATATTTTGTTAAGCAGTGCCATTAATATAATTTTTATTTTCCTAATCTGTCGACTATTGCTTAAATATAACAAATTAAATAGTGCTCGAATAAAACAGAAATAATTAAAACTTTCGGAACAAATAAACATTGTAAATACAGGCTTATAATACACAAATACGAAGAATCCGATTTAACTTTACACCTCCACTTATTGAAGGCAAAGCAGAATTCGAGTTGAACCCCCGCGCTGATTTTCCAATTGTGATATTAGTTTAGTGAACCAGGGGTTACAAAAAAAATCTAATCAACTTTATTTATCATTTTTTAAAAATTATTTCAATATCTTGACTCTCACCTACTCGGGTTTTGCAGTGATGACAACGGATTGGCCATCATATTTAACATAATCCATCATAGATAGCCTTAATTCGGTTTTGAGGTTGTCATCAGGATCATTCTCTGTGCAGTGGTCTTTCACCCACTTCCCGTACAAAAAGATTCTGTAATACGGGTAGTTGTCAGCCGATTCTAGTTGAGGGAAATCACTCAGTCAGAACGCAGAACCGTTCCCCTCCATAGCTTGGCTCTCAGTGCCTTATGCAGAATATTATGACTTGTTTAACGGTCCACGAAACCACAATCAACATTTGATTTTCCGAGAGCTAAGATTTGGTATGTCAGCATTAAATATTTATATCTTTGTCTCATTGATTCATGGAAAAACAATGTCACAACTTCAAAAATTGCAATTTCACAGGACACTAAAAAAACTTCTAAAAAACTAAATTAATTTATTTGAAACAATTATAAAATGTGTATGCGACTGAGAATAACGGCACAGCTAATGTAAGAATTGTATTTAGTTCACTTTTAATGTACAAGGTGTTTTTGATAAGATTTATGCTCTTTCTTAACTCTAACTTACTATTATTTGCTGTGTCATTTATCTTCCAGAACAGCGGTATGTTCTAGCACATCGTCCTTGGATTTTACGTGGAATAGTTTATATAAGTTCTTTGGTCTCTTCATAGATGTTGAAATTGAATAACATTAAGGAAGTTCTTACGAGCAAATACCTGACAGTATGGAATTACAAAGGATACGAAAAGGCTTTGATAAAAACGATATAAAATAATTTATTTCCTTTTTATCTTTCCAAGGAGATTTTTTTTTTTTCTAAAGATGTTCGGTATAAAATCAAAATAGAAAAAAAAAAAAAAAAAGTAATAAATAACTAAAGTGGCACTGTCCATAAACGAATCGGGGATTCTTCGAAGACAGTATAATTCAGTCTGACATAAACTGGTTGATGACTCGTAATAAATAAAGTTTATGGAAATTGGGTAAGGAAGGCAGTGATGAAAGGGCAAGAGGAGGTGCTCCTCCATGGCTAGTTAGGCCGAAGCCACTAGTTCCTTTAGTGTAATGGTTTCCTACTGAATCTTCTGGGTGTGGAAAGATGTGGCTTTTTTAGATATAGTTTTTTTTTTTTTATTGTTAATTAAACTAAAAAATATAAAGTAATTCAACAACTGATGTTATTCGTTTTTAACTTAAATGTCCTTATATATACTATTATATAAAAGGACAAGCCATTTTTTGTTTGTGATCACTAATTGCTAAAACTACTAAACCAATCTGTACCAAATCTAAACCACATCATCTTCATAGTCCAAGGAAGGTTCAGGATTAATAAAATGTACAGATTTACACTTAGATTGTCATAAACAAGAACCCTGGAAATACCTGCGCAGCAACTTGTAGGAAATTGAAAACTGATTGTAGTTTTTTTTCACAAAATATTTTTATATAGCTTTTTTGACACGCTCTGACTCTGTTGGCGTTTCTCGGATCGAAAATTTGAAGAAAGTTTCCTGATTACAAATTTAATGGAGAATATATATATATATATTTTTTTTTTGTTTGTTTGTTCTTAAAGTCCTTATGTATTCCAAGTAGGGCAGAAAAGACGGGTTATCCTACAGGTTACCAACCTATTCTAGCTAGGGTGGAAAGGTCAAGATTCATTCGTAGGTCCGCCACGAAATATATTTTAGCCCACCCAGGTGGGATTCAAACCCACGACCTACAGTAGTACTGTGCGCTCACTCGGCCATTGAGTCCCATACATACCATTTGTTGCTAGGACCTACTGTTTAGCAGCTATATTGGTTTGAATGAAAAAAAAAAAGAATAGTTTTGCCAACATTTTTTCAAGTGTTGCGTTTTTTCTGACACGCTCTAGTTGTGTTGGTGTTGCTCGAAAAATCGAAAATTTGCCAACTGTTTTCTTATTATTTTTAATTTAACACTTATTCATGACGTTTTTTTTCAATAACAATTTTAAAACAATGTGAATCTAACGTACTAGGCAGAACATATACGCAAGAAGTAATAAAATCGAAGTGGTCTTTCGTTTTTAATAAAAATTTAAACTCTACAATAACTAAGTTTTAAAAGTAAAAATAAGGCATATATTAGAATAAATAATTACACACACACACATATGCCTAATTTTTGGGAATTGACTATGTTTATTTATAATACGTATTTTCGATTTTTTTTTCTTTATGTTACACTAATAATCAACAGAGTAAACGTGGCCTGATAGACCGCCTTGCCTGATGCCTATATTAAACATACCAACTCTCCGGAAACAAATGCACACCCGATCGAACAATTACACTGGAATTCTCCATTATGTTGTGTAAATAAATGATTTACAATTTTTTATTCATTTTCAGAAAAGAGGAATCCATCATTTGTATTAAAATGCTACCACTAAAGGTCAGTCTGACATGGAAAATACTTGCAGCAATTTTAATCCATTGCTCTACAGCAACTATAGCCTGTGTGAAGAATATCACCGCGGATAATGCAATATCTAACTGCTGGTAGAATCTATTACATTCCTAGATCCTAAGCGATGTTGAGCGGAAAATATCTTCCACCAAATTAAACTGGACAGCCACAAGAGATAAATCGCTGACTGCTACAATCTATTTGACTCACATAGATTAGGAACGGTTTTGGAAAGAATCCCCCTATGGTTTTTGCTAAATCAGAGAGTATATATAGATCATTAGTGATGTAATAATGCCCAGTATGGTGGTATTTTATAAAGATGATTTTTTTTTTTTTTTTTTTTTTTAAAGATCGTAAAAAAAAAATTAATTAAATTATTTTTTCATTTTTATTTTTTCACATTTTTAACAATCAGCCGATGAGCTGAAATATAAATAAAAACAAACATTGAGCACCCCTTCCTTATCTTTACTGTTATGTAAGTAGATCTCTCATTCAGTTTCTTTTTGTCTCCTCCAAATAATTGACAATAATTTAGACATTTGTGCGGTTATAAGGATAATGTTAGCAATATTATCTTCTAAAAAACTATTTATTTTATCCAAAAAATATTTTTTGATATAACAATGCAATGTTTCATGGCTAACGCCACATTTTCAAGCCCTTTAATATAGGTTATAGATTATTTCTACATATTATCTCAAAACATACTTCATAGACAAATTAAAATTCACAAAATGTTTCGCCATATTATTAGTATATATTATCTCTGTAAAAAATAGTTATTGAGGATTTTTATTTGTATATTTTTACCATATACAGTTATTAATATATATCAGTTTAATATAAATATTGAAGTTCTAACAAACTCTTAATTTTTTTATACTTCAGTACCTTAGTAAAAATGGTAATCTGTAGGTAGTTCACTTCACATATAACATACGAGTATATTAATAGTAAATTTTGTAATTGATCAATCGAGGCTATCAGATATTATATTTAAATAACATTTTTTAGAGATAATATGTTAAAAATTTAACTATGAAATATATTTTGAGGTAATATATAATCATAATATTATAATAAATAAATAAAGGCTTAGCGAACTCGAAGGTTTGATTCCGATACCACCATAATATAATGTTATTATATATTTATTTAAAATATGATTTTAGTGTTTGCAATAGTCATAATGCAGTTTTTGCTGTTTTTTATCTATATTATAGGGTTTGAAAATGTGGCACTGACCATGAAACAGTGGCCCAATAATGAAAAAAAACTATTGTTTGGATAAAATGAATAATTTTTCAAGAGATGATATCGCTACCACTATCGACATATCAGTTTTTTTTCTTGTATTAATCTTCTATAAAGATTTTCGAATTCCCTCTTACTGCTTTCTAGAATTTTAAGCAGTCATAGATGGTTTATGATAATTTTGTTATCAATTAATATAGTTAAATTAATAATTAGGTGATAAGGCTCACCGTTTATTTATGTGTAAACGCATATATCATTTTTTTTTTTCTAATTTTCCATTTAATTCTATATATAAACATAAAATAACAAGATTTTAGGATCTTAGATTGCCTGTTGGCATTTGAAGATCGGTGTCCTGGGCTGCTGGTAGGTCCTCTGTAGACCGATGGTCTTCTATCTTCTGTGATGGGTGAGGAGTCATTCTGCTGGCGATAGTGGCACTAGTGGGTCAGTCTGTTGAGCCTGAACCCCTTCCCTCGGCGAGTATGTCCGCTAAGGGGGAAAAACCTTGCCACCTCCCAGGCCTGGGAGGCGGGGCTACGTCCCTAACGAGAGGGTTGGCACAATATTTCAGCCCGTCAAAAAATTTGACGTGCCGGCGGCCAATGAAATTCGGGATGGATGGCATCCTCAGCTGTTCGAAGATATGACTGTCTTTGGCCCTCTCTAGGCTGGTACCACAGACGAATCGCCGAAGGACGGAGTTCTGGAACGTCCTTCGGTCTTCTAGTACTTTTGAACATACAGTGTAGCAGTGGAGCACCACCTAGGAGGGTGGGTCTAATGATAGATCTGTAAATCTGTAGCTTGAGGCGGAGAGACAGTTGGGGAGAGGTTAGAAGATGATAGAGGCTATGATTTTACTAATTTCAACTTTTGAAACTCTCGGAGTTATGCTGATCTGTCCCAGGTCAGTGTCGAGCTCATTTGAAGTTCCATTCGGAATTCCTAAAGCTCAAGGGTTCTCTCAAAGATAAAGCCAAAGGAAAGCAGAAATGCTAGTTTTTCTCTCGGGAAATATGCGGCTCAAGGAGCACTCTTGGCTCTTAAAATTAACTATTTCGTTATTTTTCTTTTCTGAAGATTTGATTTGTTCATTATTATTGTAAACATGTAAACTGTAAATACCTTTTACAAAATTAAAATAAATTGTTTTTTTTCTCTCATTTTTATGATATTATCTTATAATTTATAATCCTACAAATTTCAAATAGTAAGTAGATAGTTGAATTTAATTAAATTAGCTGAAATTCTTTATTGAATAGCTTTGGAAAAAAAAAAAAGAAGAAACTATCGATAGCAATCGATAGTTCTCAACCGATAGTATCGGCCTATCGATAGTGCAAACTATCGACTATCGCCCACCCTACCTCTGAGCTATGTCGAGTGCTCAGCCAGGGTTTAGGCTGAAGGCATATACGACGACGTTGTCTGCGTATGCAGCCACTACCGCCTCGGGGTGTTTGAGGGACACCACTTGAGCCGTGAAGATGTTGAACAGGATTGGTCCAAGTACTGATCCCTGTGATACATTATATCATTAATCTCCTTTTCATATAATATATTTCTGCAATTGTTGATTTTTATTGGGATTCAGAACAAAATATTTAACAAAGATATTTTTTTGAACAACCAGAACCGTTAAAAATAGAACGGATTAAGATAGCAACTGACGATTCACTTATACGAGCTTATGATATGTTAATATATGCTATATAGGGAATCTACGCGCATAAGGTTAAATCATCTTTGTCGAACGTCCACATTGCATTCTGCTAGGCGTCTATTTTTCTTTGATGTAGCGAATACTAATTAGAGAGCGTCCGGTGGCTTTCGAACCCAACTAACGGTGTATTGCTGTGTGTAGTGACTACTTAGGTCCTGCTAGCTTGTTTTCACAGCTTCTAACTTCCAACTTAACTTTACAGATACACAAGCTTTCAGCTTCTATTCACAATAATGAAACAAAGGGTGTTGGAATGATCGGTCAGCCAAATGGCAGTCTAAAGCAATTAAACTAATAATGAAGGCTTAACATTTTTTTTATAAAAGGAATAATGAAAAAACTCTTGCTCTTACAATAAGCAGTTTAGGCAGCATAATGCTAACACAAACAATTTAAATGTTTCTAGTATATAAAAATTAAGGTAATAAGTAATGAAAGACGATGCGCTTAAACTATTATCTTAAAATTATTTATATAATCAATCTTTTTATTTCATGTAAAAATCAATGTTTTCTATAAAAAAAAAAATAAATAACCTGCACTTTTAAGATATATATATGGAAAAAATAATTTTAGCTTGATTTAATAATACTTAATAATAATCATTAGAAGAAATCAATTCAAAAATAATACGTATTTGTAATCCAGAGATTTAAAAATTTGGATATATAAGACTATTTATCAACATTTATCCATGGATTTGAAAATTAGCCGAAATTAATAATAATAAAACAATATTCAGGGTTAGTAGTATAAACGATTACAATTTCGGTGAAATAGATATTACTAGGATTAATTTTAATTCGTAAAGCAGTTTTACTAGGGTCTACAATATCAAAGAAAAATTAAATCCAAGACGAAATAAATAAAAAAATCGGTAATGCTTGATATTTCTTGGTCACAAAACTACTCAATTCACGCTTACCCACCAGAAATTAAAAAAATAAGACATATAATACAATTATACTATAAAAAAATGTAGGGATGTGAAACGTGGAATGGTTACATTAAGAAAAGAACAAAGCCATAAAGTATTGCTTTGAATACTTGGCTAAGAAAGATAAACATACTGGAGATTTCATTAGCCTCCAAAATGCAGAAAGAACTACGGGAGCTTTGGATGGTAAATTTAGTTCATATAGTTCAGGTAATAGTGTCAAGAAGGATAAAATAGGCATGTAAAGTCGTTTGATTTAATTCCAATAACGTCAATCTGTGTAGGTTTTGAGGGGGCTGGCTGAGGATTGGAGGGGCCAACTTCAAGCCTCCAGTTTCGCTTGTCTTTTAAAAGCCTTAGAAGCCTTTTGTTTCATTTTATTTATAATGAAATTATTACAAAAAAAAAAAATGTTATTTTTGTTGAATCGAATAGCATTACTGTTAAAGTCAGAGCACGTATTTGCTTTAATTTCCTTTGAATTTCCTTAATTGAAGATACAAAATATAATATAATTCCAACCCTTTTATTCTACACAATAGTGTGAGGGGCTTCTGAACAGAGGTTGACTTTCAATTCTATAGAATATCATTATCTTGGATAGAGGGTAAGTTAACTTAGTTAAGTCAATGTGGCTCAATAGTAAGGAAGCTTAGCGGCTTTTCAGTAGACTTCAATGTTTTAAATAGTTGGTGAGTAATGTATTTGGGGATAAAATAAATTTTTTTATGCCTCATAATGATAAATTCTGTCACCATTGGTGTCTCCACTCCAACCAGTGTTGTGTGTAGCAGGTCAGTTTCAGTTTGTATGTAAGTCAAACGGATCCGTTTCAAAATCCTGCTCTGAAGTTGTTTGATTTTTTTTGATAATGGATGAGAAAAGATTGCTCACAGTTTGGAGTATCGTAGCTCCATTAAGGAGAGCCAGACTTAGCGAATACTTATATTTTTCATTTTGGAAGGAGTGCGAACCCGCGTAGTCCAAACGCATATTTTTTAGTTACAACAGAATAGAATGTAAAGAAAACCCTATTATACGACAGAACCTCTAAAGAATAACATTTCAGAATTCGTAGTAAAATCATATTTGGCCAAGAGAGTTTTACAATAATGCAAGAAAATAAAAGTGAATACCGATTTACATTAGATAAAAAATGAATAAATAAAAAAAAATAGAAATGAATGGATGTAGGAAAAAAGAATGAATAAAGAAAAATAATAAATAAAGGAATAAATATTATAACCATAATTGTGGAGAGAAAATAGCAAAATGATATTGAAAAATAAAGATAAATAGAAATTCAAAAATTATCCATACAAAAAATTATATATTATCGAAAGAAATCTGTAAATATGACATGCATTATTATATGAATATATTTAGAGAGCGTTGGTTTGGAGAAAAAGATGATGATGAAAAAAGAGTATTTTAAATGTTCCAAGGGAAGAAGCATTGTGAATAGAAGGAGGGAGAGAATTCAGTGGCTGTGGTCTCCAAACTACCCTTGAGCATTTGCCCTAATAAACAATATTCGCCGTAAGGGAAGGAGGCAACGGGAGCTGTGAAATAGTTTTAGGATACTGAATAGACCTAAGGGAGATTTGGGCAATATGATAAAAATAAAACGTTTTAAAAAGAAAAATATATGCGCCTAGCAGAAATGAATTTCCTATCTGAGTACTAGCTATAAACTTAAGGCAGTAAAAATACAAATGGGGTGGGGGAGAAAATAAAAAGTGCCATTAAACAATAATTAAAACCTTATAACAATAATATAGATTTTTACAATCTTTTGTCGAAAGTGAATTAGTTGAATTTTTTGCTAATACATATACATCATTAGAAATATATATCATAAAACCAGAATGCCATAGCGATCAAACGTGAATTATCCGTTTTTATAACTTCATAGGTAATCAAAAGTTGATCTGTCATCAATGCAACAAAAATATAAAAAAAATCGAAATTGTATTTTTTCCATTGAAAACCTAACAACTACAAATAATTTTACTCAAAATGAACTCTAAAGGTACACATATGCATACATAAACACATAAGAGGATAAAAATTATCTGAGAAACATAAATGATACAATATAAATGTGAGAGAAAGTTTGAAAATTGTTACTGAAAACGTCTGAATCATATATAAATAATTGATTTATGCAGGCTGTATTATTTGAACATTAAAATAAGGAGAGAGTGAGAGAGAGAGAGAGAGAGAGAGGGAGAGAGAGTGAGAGAGAGAGAGAAACTTAATAATTTATTCTATGTATGCGATTCAACGAAATACCTTCAACACTAAAACTTCGTCAGCTACTACACAGATACTTGTATACTTGAACTCATATATACATCAGCTCCTCAAAAAAATACAAAGAAACCAAACTAAGACTAATCAAGAAATTATCCAGGTGTATCACAAACCACACTCTTCACTCAGATTAGCGGGTACCCACAGTAAACGAACATATAGATCCCCTTTATAGTCGGTTTATGACGGATTTCATGTATATTATTAACCTACTCTTATAACTCTCAAGAGGATGAATAGAGCTCGATGAATAATTTACTCCCATAACTATCATTTATCATAAAATTTATGATATGATAATTTAAAATTTCATAATAATAAAATAATATTAAATATTATATTAAAACAATAAAATACAATAATATAATAATTTATAAATAAATAATTTAAGGGTTAGCGAACTCGAAGGTTCGATGCCGACACCACCAACCGTCGACCGCACACTTCCCTCCAATCCACTCCTCCAAAACCTAATAAATCCCCCAGGTCGGCCCTGACGCATCTCCCTCTGATGCTCCCATCTTCTTCTAGGTCTACCCCTCGGTCGTTTACCTGACGGCTCATAACTGATTATTTTTTTCGGAATTCGATCATTATTAAACCCAACGACTTTACATGCCAATTTTAAGCGTCTCGCTGCTATTACCTGAACTATATTTACCGGACATAATAATTTATAATTAATCATAAATATCATAATCATATCATATTATCATATCTGGAAGATGTGTTATTTTTTAATACTACTCTCCATCATACCTATGGAACAGGTACTACAAACTTTGACTACCAATTCACTGATTGTCGCATATTTTGACAGGTCGGACTGAAAAAAATGTAAGAGATAAAAAAAAAATTATATTACACTTGAAAAAAAATTAATAATAAATAAAAAAAAATTAAAAGTATAGAGGATCTTTAAAACCTTTACAGTTTTTTCTTCCATAGGCATAAGTTTGATTAAAAAAAACAATACTTCAACAAAAATAAATTTTAATGTCGAAAACTAAATAAATTGGCTAAATAAAATATTTATGCTCAAACAGAACTCTTCATCAGGAGCACAATATCAATTAAAAATACAGCTCCACCTCTCTCCTCAGTTTTGAAGAGTTTGGGTCTCTCATGAGTGAGGGTATTATTGGCAATCTGATCTTGATGAGTGTTATACAAAGGAAGAAACATATTAGTCTTATTATTTAGAATTCGTTTTTAAGACGTCGATTGACAAGGCAAATTTTGTAAATCAGGCCTAAAATGACAGTTTTATTTAATCACATTATATTATTAAAAACTTCAATTCTAGTGCATAATTATCATGAAAAAGCATAATAATGTGTTTGTTTGTTTGTTTTTTTAAAAAAAAAAAAAGGTCTTACGAATTATCTTGTAGTTGGCTTTTCTAACAAAAATCTCTTCGCGGAAGCCAACTACGAGCACGCAGACACGCTTCGACCTGTCGCTTCTCTAAAACTGAATAATAGATTTTCCGAGGAGCCATCTATCGATATTAACACTGATATACTTCGGGTTTAATCGTTGCTGCACAAAAATGACAAGTAAACACAGAAGGAGATAACTCGTAGTTGGCTTTCTAGAAAAAAATGCTATCCACAAGTTATCTCATAGCTGTCAGTCAACGTGTTAATATACGTTTTTATTGCAATATTTTCTATATAATTGATATGAAACCTACATAAAAAAAATTAATAAATAATAATTATGCTATACAAAATATGAAAATTTACTGCCATAGTGATTTATTTCTTACTTCATTAATAGAGTGTTCTCTTATTTTCCTCTCTATATCTTTAAGTCAGAATTCATGTACATATAATCTATTGCTTTTATTTTTTCTTTGATTTTGTCATTTTAATATGTCTCTGAGCAGATCTAATTGTAGTCAATTTTGTACTTATTTGCAATTCTCAAGGGCCTATTTCCCAGAATAAAGTTATTTTCTATTCTATTCTATTCTCTAATTATTTATAGATATATAATCATTATTAAAGTGCCACCAATTGGTAAGAATAAATTATATACATAAATAATATTCGTAATATAAAAAAATTTAAAACGTTTAACTGGACTTGGGTTTATTGGTTACTTATTTGCTGATGTGGAAGAAAGAACCATTAAAATAACATTTTTTTTTTTTTATTTGTGAAAATTAATCAATAAGAAAACTAAGGATATAAGATATCTTATAATCTAACTATTAATGGAAAATGATTTCTTATATTCCTCTAACAAACATTTCATTATTCGTTCTAGGAATAGATAGTGATAACGAATCACAACTAAGTGAATACGAAAGTAACAAGAATGACGTTTAAATCTTTGTAGAATTTAAATATGTTTGAATCATTCAGTTTGCTGAAATCTAAACAATTAATAAATGTATTGAAGTCACCAATTTTATTGTACAATTGAAACATGACTATATTTAATCACTGGCCAGATTTTCCTTCCAGAATACATAATTTGGACCCTAATCAGTTCTTCAAGAGAAGATGTCAAAAATGTATATAAATTTAATTAAATACTTTTAAAAATGATTCGGTCTCACCATACAAAAATCTGTGTCTGTTTATATTGTAGTAGAATAAATTAAAGTCGTCTGTTTTTATTTCTAGAATAAATCAATGTAATAACAAAACTAAAGCATTTAGAACTATTTCCACACTATACATAATATTACAAGCTAAGCAGGCTTATATGATTATTATGGTTGTAAAAATTATATTTTTCTTCTCCATGCATAATACAAACTAAACAGTCCAATTATCTCTTTAACATGGATAGTTACATTTGACAGTTGACATTGACTTTTTCAGACACCATAGTTTGATATTGGTAAATCAAAATGAATTCAAAAATTATCTAATATGTATAACTTTTAAGTTTTATACTGCTTACTTCACCGAAATTCTTTTTTATTTGGTCTGAGTTATATTTTTAAATTTTCAAAAAAAAATCAGGACACAATCTTCAGATCATTTTTTATATTACATGTTTTATTGTTCATTGCATATAATTACATATTATACACAATTAATACATTTTAATTATATAATTAAATGTTCATTGTTATTCGAGTATTAAATTTCGAATTTAATCTTTTGTTTTATAAAATTAAACTTCTTTGTGCCAAAATACTTTTATACTGTAAAATTAAAGTATCAAGGGTCCCAGGGAAAATCGATCCAAGTGATTGTGTAGAAAAAAAAAAAAAAAAAAAACAGAATTTAAAAAATGGTGCCCGATGTGTGTCATTTCGGTTGATATTTTATGTATTCACAGCTTAATGGTGTCACAACTTATTCCTTTATGACTAAGTGGTTAAGAATATAAATTTTACTTTTATCATAATATTCCGAAAAAAAAAAAAAAAAAAAAAAATCAAATAAATAAACTGAATTAACTCAAAAAAATAGCTACAAATGACTAAAGAACTGTTTCATTAGCCAATGATATATTTTTATTTTGTGCTCTTTGTGTCATTTTTGTTAAATGCAATATATTTATAAAATGTCTTTTTATGTAGCTGGAAATTACATTTTATATGACATAAAAATTATTAGCAATAATTATTCACAAATTATTTTCATAAATTTAGTCATACGATCAGTACAGATAATATTATAAAAATGATAAAAAAATATTATTGGTGTAGGCACTATAAATAGAGGTTATATATCAATCGATAGTTTAGTTATACTATTTAGATATTGAATAGAAATAGTTTATAAGAAATTTTTAAATTATGTATATAGTTTCAAATTGAATTTTTTTTTAAAGAACAAAAAGAATACTTTGAAATAACCTATTATGAAACTCGAATTTTAAGTGAATTCCTGTCGCCTGCGATCGAACGAAAATTATTGTGCAATCGACCTGTTGGCTATTCTTGTTAGGGAGGACACTAAACTAATGGAGGGTATTTTATCTTCAAGAAAATACGTAACATTCAACGGACACAGAAGTGTTTATTGAAACATTTCGTATAAGAAATATTTTTTTATATATGATCTTTGTAAATTCAAGAGATCAGTATAGTTGATATTAAAAAGAAAAAAGATGAAATATGATGATTATCGGCTATGTATATACCGATAGTTGAAATCTACTGTTATTTATAGTAAAGAATAAATTAATAAATGAAAGTTTAATCTGTTCAGAAGTTGGACGGACGAGAAACAAACATTCACACACTGTTACACTCGGAACGAGAAGTTTGTTGTAGCAGGTGTTTGACCGAGTGCGATTAAAGATAATGTTTCAACTGTTTGCTGTTGAGCATGCTGTATCAATAATCCTCAACTACCAACACTACAACACTATTCGCGGTGTTGATATTAGCATTGAAGGACTAGCTAATTGATCGATAACATATCTCTGTTTTTTTAGGTTTGGTATTTGAAAATTTATCACAAATTATAAAACTCCACATTTTAGAAAATAGAAAAATTGAAATTTAATGTTTAATTTTTTTTTTTTTTTTTAAATTTTAAAATGCCACTTGAGGTTTAAAAATAATGTGTTCACTTTGATGATGAAATTATAATTTATAAAATCGGTACAAATTATTACATATTATCCAAAATCCAAACCTTAAAAATGTTTGGTAGCTACTGTTAATGAAGTATCAATGAGGTTAATCTGATTATTTCAATTCGATAAGTTGATGGTTTAGTTAATATATCCAAGCAATACTTGTTACTTTAATTGTATACAAATTAATTTAAAATTTAAAGAAATAATAATTAAATTAAAAAATTGGAATCATTTCATATATCATAGGGACCAAAATAAAAAAAAAGGTTTGTTTAGTAAAAGTAAAACTAAAAGCTAAAAAAGGGAAAATTATAAAAAAACATAGTGGAACTACGATGATTGTACTTCTATAATTATAATATAAAATCAAATAAAAAATAATTTTAAAATTGAAAAAAAAGAAAGGAAATCCAATCAATAAAGAACAATATAAAAACTTAAAACCCAGATATCTTTAATAAAATAAATATTTAAGTACAATATAAAACGTTAAATAATAAGGGCACAATGTCATTTTTAATTTTTTTGGATATTTAATTTTTTTTTTTTAATAAAAAAATTATTCATCAATTAAACTTTCTTTAAACACATATTGTTGTTAGAAATTTACATTTTTTGAAGTGATTTAAATCTTAGGACACAAATATTACATTATTCAAGTCATAGGACTATATTTTACCTTATATCCGTATTTTCTAAATGATAAATGCTTAAAAATCAAATACAAAATGCAAGTATTTGATATAGAATGATTTTTAGTAGAGTATAAATTTCACTGCGTTTATTACAAACTTAAATTTATTTAGACGAACAAAAGTCTTTAAACGTGGGGTTATTAATGAGCGGGTTGAATCACTGAAATGATCCATTCACTTAAACCTACTCCGCTAAAAAAAAAAAAAAAAAAAAAAAAAAAAAAAAAATAAAAAATAAAAAAAAAATAAAAAAAAAAAAAAAAAAAAAATAAATAAATAAATAAAAAAAAAAAAAAAAAATAAAATAATAATAAAAAAAAAAAATACAACGTGTTAAACATTAGATGCTGAATTAGTAAGTAATTATTTAAACCACAAAATAAAGTTCAAGTAATAAAAATAATTAAAGGTTTCGAAATAATAAATCCGATGTTTAGCCTATTACTAACTCCAAATTTTTAATTTTTTAAAATAAAAATTGACAGAACTTGTGAAGCATAAATCATTGCATACATAATTCTAGAAATTAATTATTAGCAATTAATATTTTAAAGAGTTATAAAAAAAAAAAATTTTGAATTAAAACTTTCAGTAGAAACAGCGATTTCATCAATGGAGGGTGTCATTGAAAGAAGACAGCGTTATAAATAGAAATATTATTGATCAGAATACTAACAGTTCGATCTCGTCATTACTGACAGAATGACATGTTTATATTCACAACACTGCTCATTGACAACATTGTCCAGTTAACAGCTGATATCCCAACAATGACATATGACGAGGGATTGAAACTAGGATCTATGTAAAATCAGATGTTTGTTAAATTATTACAGGATTATACATCGAATCGTCGATTGAACAAGTATATGGAAATTTTAGACATTGAGAATTTATTATAATATTTTGATTTCAATACTTTTAGATTTTCTTTGGTAGTGTTTATTGCTATTTTATTACGCTATTGGGAATTCGTATTATATGAAATCTAGTTGATATAGACCAGACTTGTTTGCATTGTGTATTTAAAAAAAAAATTTGGAAGTTATAAGCTGGTTATATGTATTTTTAAATTATATCCACTATATTTGTAAATTATATTCATATATTCAGAAATTTTAATTCTGTCACTGTTTATAAATTAATATTTGCTTTACACAAAACAACAATTTATTCAACAATGGATCCTGAGAGCGAGAGTTATTTTAAATTTAAATTAAAATTTTTTTTATAAATTAATTTCTTTAATTATTCAATAATTCCTTACGAGATAACTGGTTGACAGCAGTGTCGCTCCCCAGCCTGTCTTGGGATATCGCGGGAGTCAGTTCTTCGGTGACATTGGAATCACCATCCTGGTTGGCAGCCATGTAGGACCGTGGTACCGCGGTACCGAACCGAACACTTTGGCTACGTTCCAACTGCACGAACAGCAAGACCTCTTCTAGACCCGGTGTCCCGAGCTCGACTGGGCCGCGGGCACCCGGGCCATGCGTACGCTGCGTACCCCCACCGCCCCCACCCCCTGGGCCCTCTGTCGCTCTGATATAGGCTCAGTCCTTCCTGGATTAGGGACATTGCTTCGGGGTCATTGCCAGCCTTATCATCAGCTTTAGATAATGATCAGCTGTACTCCGTGGGTAGTATATTTCAACACACTACAGCTTATAAATTTAATAAGAAAAATATGTTACACATATTCTGAATGGTGCATTTATTAAAGTTTCTTTGTTTTTTTTTTTATAAAACATTTATTGAGTAATTATTACAATCTGCCACAAATGTGGGCAATTAGTTATATAGACGACGTATTCACTTATATTAAAGTGTTCATTGAGAAAATATGTAAACAATTTTTTATTAAGTGTAAAAACAATAAAAACCCACTTATAAAAAATATAGGGAACTACATAAAAAATATTACAAAGCGATATGTACATAAAAGAACTTCGAATTTATTATTAATTTATTTATTCTTATTTTAAATATGCTTGTAGTATGTATAGAATAGAATAGAAAGAAAACTTTATTCTGGGACAAAGTCCCTTAAGAATAACATTAAATAATACAAAGTAAGATCATAACTGGCCGAGAGGCTGTTAAAAATAAAAAAAAACATAGGTATAATTAAATACAAATATGTATGAAAAAAAATACAGAGAAAAACTAGAAAAAGAAAAAACTATTAATAAATAGAGAGTGAAAAAATAAATGTACAAATAAAAAGGTTAATATTGTAAACAAAAATGCAGAACAGAAAAAAAAACAAAAAACAGAAACTTAAAGAAAAATAAAAGATAGAAACTCAAAAATTAGCATTACAAGAAATCAAAACATTATCATAGTCAGACTATAATTTTGGCTAATGTTTTATGTCTGACGGTCTTAGTAAATAAATTAGACGATTACATACATAGTACATACATCCTTATAATTAGAGAGCGTCGGGTTGGAGGGAAAAAAGATGGTGAAAGAGTAGTGTTTTGAATGTTCCAAAGGAAGAAGCATTGCGGATACAGGGGGGGGGGATTCCAAAGAGTAGAGGATCGGACAAGGAAGGAACGTTGGAATGCAGTACTTCTGTGGGATGGCGTATAGAGATCGGAAAGACGAGATCTTGTATGCAGTGATTTGATAGCATACTTGAATTTCAGGTTACTGTAAATAAAGGGAGAGTGACGGGTGTTGATAACTTGGAATAGGTAGGAGCCTAGGAAGTACTTTCTGCGGAAGGAGCGGGAAAAGCCAATTTAAATCCGTGTAGAGATGCGAAACATGGGAACGTCTCGATGTTCCGAAGACAAACCTGATGAAGCAATTCATGATGCGTTTTAATCTGTCTTCAAGAACCGTCGAGAGCCCGCCATATATCACGCTACCATAGTCAAATTGGGGGAAGATAAGGGAGGATACTAGAAATTTGCGTGTGGGTAGGGGAAGGAGGTGACGGGATCGGTGAAATAGTTTTAGGATACCGATTGACCTTCGGGAGATTTGTGCAATATGGGATTTCCAGGAGAGGGTTTGATCAATGGTTATATAAATCAATATGTATATAAATTTGCATATGTATGTAAATACGTGTGTATATAGGAATGTATGAGTATGTATGTGTGAATATATATATATATATAATGTATGTGTGTGTGTGTGTGTGTGTGTGTGTGTGTGTGTGTGTGTGTGTGTGTGTGTGTGTGTGTGTGTGTGTGTGTGTGTGTATGTGTGTGTGTATGTATATACATAGAGTTATTTAACAACGTATAGTAAATTTTTGTTTATTTTATTACTAGGATGTTATATTTTTCTGTTTATTCGTCGAAAGTTTTTTTTTTTCACATATTTTTCTTTAATTTCAAATTATGATTACATCACATATATTTAAGTTGATTATTAGTATTGTATTTTAAGTAGAGTCTAGTTTATTTTCTTGGTACAGCATGTAATTTTGTGAATTGTAAAAACAAATTATATAAGAAATAATGAAATAGTGTAAATGAAAAAATAAAAAAAAACGACGTTTTCACACATGATGTACATTGAGAAATAAAATAAATAGGTGACTATGCTATTCATAAATATTATAAAATATATAACATACATAAACTAACATAAACAGTGAAATAAATAAATAAAAAAATATTTATTTTATATATATATATATATATATATATATATATATATATATATATATATATATATATATATATATAATGGAATAGTAAAATTTAAAAAAAAAATAAATAAAAAATTAATATAATAGTAATAATAAAAAATAAAACAAAGTTAAAAATCTTACTTTATTTACAATAAACACTCATCCTAGGGATCCCCGGAACAGACCCGTCCAGAACGCTAAATGTAATTGTGCTAAAGCTCAATGCTTTTAATTTTATTTTTTACCCATTTCTTAAGGAAATGACTAAATACGTATTTTAGAAACTAAAATAAAATTATGGTTTCAGAGCAACTTTCTTATGGATTTTTTTTATATTCCAATTTTTCAATGTCTTTTCCAGAAGTAGGTTTTTTTATTACGCTTTTATTCACGTCACCTGTATGTAACGGAATCATTCATCGCAACTTTCACCAATTTCCAGCAATCTGTTTTAATTGAAAATATGCATACTTGTCAAGGACCATTGACAATCCAATTGCACAACGTCTAACGTTCTCACTTACTCTAGATAAACTACCCCCAAAATGGGTCTGCCTAGCATAAGGTGAAGTAGTAGGTTTTACTTTTTGAAATGATCCAAATGGGTCCTAAGAATAAAATATCAAAAATTAAACTAAATTTGATAAAGGGAAAATGTTTGGGAGGCAAAAAACCCCAAAATGTTTGAACTTTCTTCAGATTTTAGAAAAAAAAAAAACAAATAGAAAACTGCTTTCAATCGAAAAACATTTTATTTACAAAATTAAAGTTTATTGAATTGTGCGTCTAAAGACATCCCTTAAGCTGAATTTAATTTAGGCGTTTAGCCACAATCGATTGTCAAACATCGAAGAATTTTGCCAACTTTAAACAGTTAGTTTTGGTCATGTTTAAGAGTACATGACGTAGAAATAGCTAATTCAATCAAAAAATGTTATATAATTAAAGTTGTAGATAATTACATTTTGAGTGAGATAGAATTTTTAAAGTAAACATATGCCCATTCCTACTCTGAGATATGTCAAAAAATCCAAAATTGTTGTTTATTTTGTATAAAATGCATATTTAATTGTTAAAAATGCAAACAAATCACGAATATAATATTATAATTAAAAAGTTATTAACTAAAGGGGCTCCTGCATATTGTTCACTACACTTGACTTTTTAGTTAGCTTTGCTATAAAAGCGTGTTTTATAGTTTTTTTTTTAAACTATAATATTTTATTTATTCAGGGTGAAATTACAACGTAACATACTATTTTGAATTGAATGTGGTCAATAATATCATTAGTAAAAAATATATTGAATTCTTACCATTTGTCCCCAATGAGTGCTGTCCACATTCGTCACAATGTTGTGGAAAAAATAAAATATGAGATAAAAAAATACGTCTTTATGTTCTTATTTTATAACTTGTTTCCCCATACCTCGACTATATTTCAAAATAATATTCACGCTTTTTATCTAAAACAATAATGCCAACGGTAATCAAAGGTAAAACAACGACAGTGACTAAATACACAAATACATACTTCACACAAATATACAGGATTGCGAAAAATATGCATCTCATTGCTTTTTATCAATGTCAGGAAGAGATACTTTTGAGTGCAATTCTTCTTTAAGTCAATTAAACCTCTATTTTATTACTATCAGAAAATTTTCTTATTGTTAAAATTATAATAGGTGTGTATAAATAAATGAAAATAAAAATCATTCTGAACTAGCTGAAAGTACCCTGCTCCGCTAAGGTTTAATAGCATTAGGATTAAGGGCAGCTTAATTTAGTAAAAGTTAAGCTTAACGTTGATAATTATTATTACTTAAATGAACCTAAAGAATTTCATTCTTAGAATGTCAATAATTTGGCAATTTTCTAAAGTTAATTTTATATTATTTTAACAGGTTGCAACTGAAGCTTCAAAGCAGCACTACCATTTTACCCAGCTCTGATACCAGACCATCAGCTTTTCTTATGGCATACTTTAAGTGAATATAGTCTCAACTTCTCAACTTTTTCGATTTTTTCGAATAAAGTTTAGTCTTACTGTTTCTATTTTTGCGTACATATTAAGCATAAATGGGTTGAGGAGATTACAAAATTAAAGTAAATAAGGTTCTTCACCTCCTCGCTCCATCAATATATAGGCGTAAAAATCAGCTGCAGACACAGTTTTCTCAAGTGATGTATTGGTGTTTGGGTCACGCTGAGTGATTTTAATACTGTACCCATCGTCTCCTGAGACGATACCGAAGAGAATCACACGCTTCTCATCAGTTTTTTGTCCCTGCTGTGTAGAAAAATGTTTCTCTTTTCAAACACCTGGCCAACAATCAAGAACAGGAACTTCATTACCGGTAAGAGTATTGTAACGTCCTCAGTGAGCATTTGAAGGCCTTTTGTCAGCACTGATAACTACCTGGAAATGTTGTAGATCTTTGGAAACAGACTCAAAAGTTTTTGTGAGATTTGACGTTTTGTGAATAGTTTTTTCGAAAACGGTGAGCGTTGAAGTAAATAAGACATTGTGACTTCCCCAAATAAGGTGAAGATCAAGCTGTTCTTTAGATACCAAGTTTGTAAAATCCAAGGTTACAGGTACTCAGCTATTATAGAAAATTTTATGCTGAATCCGAAAATGTGGCCAAAATTTGAAAAATATTTAAACAAAATGGAGATATTACAGCTTTTATGGAAAAAAACGCGGTTTCCTCAAAAAAGTCTTTGATTTATCGTATGCCTGCAAAGGATTGGAATAGAAAGGAGAGTTTTGCGGCGTTTTGCTACATTTTTGATCTAGGTTTACCAATTTTTTTTTTTTTTTTTAAACTAAGAGATACTCACCCTGTATATATATCCAATGTAGATCGTCTGTCACTAGCAATGTCCATTAAACCATACGCAGGTGTAAAATAATTCCTTTGATTCTTTTCCAATCGGGCAATTATCTAAAATTTGTCTTAAGCCTTTAACCCATTAATATCATTTCAAACATTGATTTTACTTATTAATTAAAAAGTACATTGAACAAAAGCTATAGAAAACATTAATATCATGTACAGTGGACGCCGCTTATAAGACTCATGGGTTATAAGGTTCAGCCGCCTATAAGACTCAGAATCGACTTGAACGTTCCGGACGTATCCAAATAAACACAAAAAAAGTCGGTTATAAGACTCGCCACTCCGGATATAAGACTCAGTTTCTCCGGAATAAAAAAAAAAACAAAAAACAGTAACGTTTCACAAACTGTATTGGGCAGGATTTTGAAAAATAGACCAGACATCGAAAGTGAAGCATTACAAAATAAATTTCAGAGACGGAAACGGAAAAGGGGTGGAAAGAACTCTAATGTTGAATGCTCGTTAAAAGAATGGTTTCTAAAAGTTAGGGATAAGGATGCTCGCGTTTCAGGAACATTGCTTCGCCAAAAAGCTGAAGAATTGGCTAAATAAATGGGGGCACCGGTGGAGAAGACAGCTATCAACCCCTATGCGCGCCCAGAATACCTGTTTTAGTCGCTACTATTCGAGTGAAAAGGTTATTCTCCTTTAATTACGGAGAAACTCTCGTATTTTAGGCATTTGACATTTCACTAAAAAGTATCATCATCAGAACTATGGATTCATATGAATGCATACGTGAACCATTCCTTTCCTCATACTTGAATATATTTACAATTAAGACTTGATGTTAAGCCATTATCAATTTTATTTCAAAACTATCTAAAATATTTAGTCCGAATTTATGACAATGAGGCGTATTCTGGGGACCTGATCTGTGAGTCTGTCATGAGATATGCCGGGAGCAGCAGTTCGTCGAATGTCACGAACGGTGACGAAGTTGACAAGCAAGAAACTGATGAAGTGACGCTTCCACCTTTACACTCCTAGATTCTACAGGCTCTAGGGGTGTTGAGGAGAGCTGTCCAGCAACAAGGGACCAATTTTGAAAAGCATTATGATTACGAGCGATACATTCTTGAAATACTAGAAAATAATAAAAAACAAACATAATTTGTAAAACCAACGTAAATTATGTTTGAGCATTATCTTCAACTCATACGCGCTATATTATATTAACTGATAAAATAAAGTTTTTTTCGTAAATTAAAGAAATTTTTAATATTTTTTTTCCTTTTCGCCTATAAGACTCATCCGCCTACAAGACTCACTTTTTGTTGGTCCCAAAGTGAGTCTTATAAGCGGCGTCCAATGTAATTTATTGAACATGGAGCACTAGTAAGGGCAACGTTCTACAAGCAGGAAGGGCACAGGAGGAGAAAATACAAGTGTATAGTGAGGGAGAGGACATGGAAGCTGTCGCAGATTTTGTTTACCTTAGAACAGTTCTGGAAGGGTCTGGGAAAGTGGACACAGAAATCCTACACAGGACAAGTAAAGCCAATACTGTTTACTACCAGGTTTGCAATACTGTGATTGGTAAGCGAGAAGTAAGTATAAATGTGAAGCTTCACATCTTTCAGTCTATATACCAACCAATACTCCTGTACGGTGCTGAATGTTGGATAATAACAGACAAGCAAGAGAGTAAAATCACAGCTGCAGAAAGGAAATTCCTTCGAAGGATTGCTGGGAAAACAAGAAGAGACTGTATCCGCAATGAAGCAATTCGAAATGAACTAGGGGTCTCCCAATGAAGGAGGTTCCCGAGGCTCGCCAACTGAAGTGGTTTGTGCATGTCGTCAGGATGAAGGAGCATCGATATCCATTGAAGACCATGGACTATGTGTCTGATGGTAGAAGACCCCGAGGCCGTCTAAGGATGACGTACCGGGAATATATTGACCGTCTATGCAAAAAGAAGGGAAGAAATACTCGTCAAGCCAGAAACCTGGCAAGAGATAGAGAGCAATGGCAGTCATCGCTGGACGCTCCTCCACGCTAAAGAGGAAGGCACTACAGGGCGATGCGTTAGAAGAAGAAGAAGTATTGGACATGTATTTGACATTACAAACAGACAAAGATTTTTTCGAATTTAAATGACATAATAATATTTATGTAAACGCTATAAGACATACATCAAGGCCAACAGAGGATAAAATTTACTTTTTTAATAATCAGGTATTACTTTGCACAGTATATTACAAACTGTCCATTTTAATTTATTTATTTTATTATATTGCAGGCTTATTTTATCTTGGTTTAGTATATAACCATTACTTACTTTTATTTATAAAACATGATTAAATTAAGAAGTTCACAAAAAAGTAAATAATTCCTAAAAAGAAAAAAAAGAGAACGTAGATAAGTTTAAATATTATTAAACACTTTTATTTTTAACAAAAACAATTTGATCTCATAAAGTATTAATTATATTAATAAATCCAATGTAAGAAGGTATAAATGTGTACAGTTAGTCCTCTAACTCCATAGTTTTTATTTTTGTTCTTTGAAATTATACATTCAAATTCTTTACTCTTTAGGCCTGATTGTTATGAAATGGTATTATTGGTTTGATACGGCCTAACAGTAAGACAAGTGTGGTTATGGATTAGTTTAACTATTTAGTTTTTTACTTGATTATTATAATTTTAGCTTGATAATAGTTATTGATACAATTATAATTTTCATTACATCCAATATTGACAGTTTAATCACATCTGACATACCAGACTTGATAGACAAGAAACAGGTTTACAACCACTCCAACATTTACTATGCAAGCGTTCAAAGCTACCAATAAATTACAAAAGACTTGTTTTCTTCACAGTAATTAGACCTATTTAAACAGGACATAAAGAGTTGAGCTTTGGGCTACACTTATCCATCCAATTCATCTCATATCTAATCCTTGCAATCCAAAATCATTTGCAAAATCCTTCATGCTCTTTACTTTTTCACAAATAAACATCCATAAAAACATCAATGTTCCATATGATGCTGACTTAGCTCAAACTCGATACACATCCTATCATATTTAACTCCATAACCATTAACCAGATTTTCAGATTATAGCTTATTAAATTTTCTATTATAGCTGAGTATTTGTGACCTTGAATTTTACAAACTTGATGTCTAAAAAATAGCTTGATCTTCACCTTATTTGGGGAAGTCACAATGCCTTATATTACTTCAACGCTCACCGTTTTCCGAAAAAAAACTATCCACAATACGTCAAATCTCACAAAAAGTTGCAAATTTAATAAACTTTCGAATGATATGTTAAACGTAATGATTTTTTTTCGATTTCACAGAGAAATTCACTTTTTAAACCGAAAAAAACATGGTGTTCTCATTTGGCATAGAAATCAGTTACTTGTGTAAATAAAACATTATGACAATCCCTTAATGGAAATGAGCATTTTAAACATAATAAATTTTTCATTGGAATATAAAGCATAGATAAAAATTATTGTTTAATAGAAAATAAAGGAAGACTGTCAAAAAAGCAACACGAGATCAGAGGATCGTAGGAGCATTTTGCTACATTTTTGATCTAGTTTCACCCAATTTTTTTTTTACACTAAGAGATACTC
The DNA here is from genome assembly GCA_003667255.2 of Euschistus heros. Classification (NCBI taxonomy): domain Eukaryota; kingdom Metazoa; phylum Arthropoda; class Insecta; order Hemiptera; family Pentatomidae; genus Euschistus; species Euschistus heros. The sequence goes on from RCWM02000313.1 coordinate 987,237, forward strand.
ATCCTGTAGAAATTGAGGTACTACCAATGGGTAGTTGCGTCGCAAACATTGACTTGATATGATCTTGGTAATCACATTTACTGGATGTATTTTTTTTCTAATACAGTTGAGAATTTTAATGAATAGATAATAAACAAAATAAATTACATCAAAGCATCTCAGCCTATCCATCACATAAAAAAACCTAGATTTTTAAAACTGTAGTAGAATTGAAAGCCATATATTCCACAGTTATATAGAGCCTAACTAGACCTTAAAAATCCACCATTGGTTAGCAATGTTACTTAACTATATGTAAATATCTTATTTAACTGATTTTACTTTTTTCTTCGAATTGACATTTATACCGACCATATTTTACCTATATCACAATAAGGGTGACTTAAATGAAATAGGTAATGAATTTACTCACGAAACTACTAACCTGGTTTGTTTTTCATTTAAATAATGCTAAGAAAAAAAATTATTGTTTGTTAATTAACAATAATTGAACGAATCATTTAAAAATTACATATTATGTATAGATTCATTCTGTCGTTTGTATATTATAAACTATTTTATAAATATTATAATGATTAGATTTAATATAAATTCGATCTGTTCTGTCCTTTATAGAAATATTTATTGCAATGAAAATTAAAATTGAATTTCAGATTAGAAGAGCTGTCATAAATAATAAAACGTTGAGTTATAGTTTTACTATCAATCAATCATTGATCGGAACAAGGATAATATTCCCGTTTATCCTGTCAATTTAATAGTGCTTGCAAAGAATAGAGGAAATATAACATATAATATTAGAAATCGGTTAAATTATTACTAAATAATTCATCAGTTCTTTATTAAATTAATAGTTTCACACCTTCATACCATTACAGATTTTCTAAAAATGATACATTGCAAGGATATCCCGACACGCACATAAACATCATAGCCACAACTCACATTCCAGACAACACTCAGAAAAGGCTAAAAAGAAGCTGGATGAGGGATCTCCTAAATTTGAAAACAAAAAAACATCCAGTTAGAAAGAGGTGCCCAGAATTCTCCCTTGGCTTTCTAGCCAGGTAGTTCAGTATTTCATTAAATTCATTGATTGTCAATCACTTTGATTAACAGGTGTGAGTAGAGATTTAAAGTAAAAAAAAAACAGAACGAAAAATTGACTTTTACTGCTGTACATCGCATTGTTACTAACAAGGAGACGTTTTACTTGTAACTCACAGATTTGAATGCCGATTTCTGTGCAGGTAGTAGAGACGTTTAATAGTGCAAAACTACAGTTATAGTCGCCAATGAGCAATGGAAGACAAGAGAAGAAAAAAAAATGAAAATTACGTTTTATTTTGTCTCAGCTCTCAGTCAAAATAGGGATAATTTTTTCACGTAAAATTGTAGTATTGTATGCTGTATCTATGCCATGGCCATAACATGATAAATAGCTTCTTTAATAATAATACCAGATTTTGGTTTAAACATGAAATCCTGCATTAATTTCCGGAATTGGGTTTAGGTTGTAGTAAAGAGATAAGCATACAAAACTACAATATTACGTGAATCAATTATTTCTCTATCATTACTGAGAGCTGAAAAAAAAAATAAAACGTGATTTTTATATTCAGTTTTTTCTTGGCTACCAATGCTCATTGGCGGCTATAACACTAGTTTTCCACTATTATAGGTCCCTACTACCCACGCAAAAATCGGCATTGAAATCTATGAGTTGCATTTCAAAACCTCTCCTTGTTAGATTTTATGCACTTTATTCGTAATTTTAATAAAAAACTATAAATATTCCACTTCATGTATCTGGATCTGTATGCTATCATCAGGCATAGGTTTATATTAATAATATTAATTTATATTAAGTATATTAATAAGGCTTACAATTACAAATCATTTTTATTATAGTTTTGCCGGTCTAATGTCCTCTACATGATTAATTTTATGCTTTAGTAAATAGTTTTACACTTTAATATTTTTCTGTTAACAGTAGGAAATTTTTTTTTTCAAACTTTGAATTTTTATTTTATTGAGAAAGTATTACAATCTGCCTCAATGTGGGCAATTAGTAATATGGATGAATAAATGGATCCATTCACATACTGTGTACAATAAGAAATAAATACAAAGAATAGATTAAAAAAAAAAAAAAAAAAATTAATAAGAAGAAAATAAACAAAGTACCTCAAACTATACAATACATAAAGCTAAGAAAAAAAAAAAAATAAATAATCTATAAAATAAGTAACAAGGCATAAAATAAAAACAATAATAAGAGTAAAAAAAAAAATAATAAAATTTAAAAAAAATTTAAATTAAATTAAATCGTAAAAATACATTCATACTTTATTTACACTATATTCAAATCTGAGGGATCCCCCAACCAGACTTGTCCCTCCACTTATGGAGGGACAAGCCAGGCCCCAAGAGATCCCAGCGCTTCTCTCTCAGCTGCGTCACTAGTATAAAATAACACCAGTGGAGGCTGAGTGAGAGTGCTAAACTACAGTCACTCAGAGCATGAGTGGAGAAGCTGACCACTGCCAGGACTCCATGTCCTTATAATAGATCACGAGGCCACTGCATTTTTAACATGGGAGGAGGATTATAGGGGTGAGTGGAGCTGGATAGGGATTGTGCTAGTGGATTAGGATGATGAGAAAGTTTTTGATGAAATTTTGAAAAATTGACAGGTATGGATTCTAGGACAGAAGGTATATTAAGATCTTTATGTAAGGTTTTGTTGGAGACATAATATGGGGCATTGGTTATGTTTCTTAGGAATTTGGATTGGGAGGATTGGATACGTTTGATGTTCGAGTGTTTTGTTGTTCCCCTAATTTCTAGTCCGTAGGTCCAGATAGGCTTTAGGATTGTCTTATAAATCAGAAGCTTAGTAGGAAAAATAAGGATGAAAACCCACATTAAAAAAAAAGGGAAGTAAAAATAAAGTTATAATATAAAATAATAATGAAATACTAAACAGTCATAATAAATGTAAATAATCAATATATAATGACTATCATACATAAATGATAAATATATAATTGATGTGATTTGAAGGAAGTTTCATTTTAAGAGTACATGTTTAGTTTTTTTATTCAACATTATATTTCTTTAGAAAATTAATCATCGTATTGTTACTTTTATTCCCGTAGAAAAACGTTTCAAAGCCAAAATCCCAGACGATCCTACTAAAAATTGCATAATTAGATAGCTGATATATTTGTAAGAGGAGATAACAATTAGCAATATAAAAAATAATAAGATATAAAAAAAAATGGACACTCAAAAAAAAACAAAAAAAAATTCTTAAATAATGTTAGCAATTTTATAGTTATATCTGCTCTAACATAAAAACCACATTCATGAGAGTAATGGTCTCATAACATATTTTTATTTTAATAATTATACAACGGATGACACTAGAATGTTAACCAGCTGGTATTTATCCAAGTTAATATTTATTATATAAATTAATATTTATTCCCAATGTGCATGTGCCACGTTTTGTTGCTGTGCACATTTATAAAAAACGAACCATCTTAAATAATGATTTTTATTACACAATTCTGTGATACCGCTAACAAAGGTAAATTACTGCAGTGGGAGAGAAATGTTTGGTTGACCCTTTAAAAAATTCAAAAGAGGAGGCATGAGCCTGGAATATGATGTTTCGAGTTATCTGTCCTCTGATGGTTGGTCTAAAAGAATAAGTTAATATTATAGATGTGAATCCATTACCGTTTAAGATGTATGCAATTATATAAGCTATTCTTTAATATAACATAAGCTTAAATTATCAACTTATATTTATTTAAGAGGAGTTATTTTGGTAGCTAAGTTAAAGTTTTTTAAATATAATTTAAGAAATGTATTTATTAATGTTTACAATTGTACAAAGTATTCGAAATTTAGTAAATGTGTGGAAAAATTATTGGAATAACCTGTAAAGCAAATAATTTATAGTAGTTCAATAGAAGTTCTGTATTAGTAAGTCTATAGCCCATCTTCTTTTCATACGGAGGTTTAATGGGAATGCAGTGGGAAGCAAGTTGGGAAACTAGTTGTTTCAAAGCTCTTCAAGAAAGAATAATTATCTGGCTTTCGCCAATTCAGTACCATATGAGATATTTATATAATCATGGATAAGTTTATTTCAGATATAATAAGAGAATTGAAGGTTTTACGAAGAATTTCGGATTGCAAGGTTTGAAAATGATATGAATTGGAATGATTAGTGGAGCACACTATGGAGTATACTATGAAAGGACACGTATCTGGTTTGGGCTAAATCAGAAGCATATAGTTCATGGAGATCTTTACGGACAATTTTGTCTTTGTGAAAAAGTACGGAGCATTTAGGATTTTTCGATAGATTTTGGTATGTAAGGACTAAATACGAGAGGAATAGGATGGTTTATTGGAGCCCCTGATCCCGATTCCGATTGTACAAATAAGTCAAATTACTGTCATTTAAGTGAGTCTCTTGTACTTCATTAGAATCTTTGAACTCTCATCTATTAAATGTTGATCTAGTCGAGAACTAGAAGCAGTTTCTTGCGGTTTAAGTATTTTATGTAAATTCAAAAACTTTTGTTCAGAAGGAGTCCTAGATAGTGGATCGGTTTAACATAAATCAGTAAAATATTTTTAAATATAAAACATAAAATTCAATCTGTAGGAACGCAAGTAAATTGGTGGATGAATTCAGCTTTTGCTTAAATACAGTTCTTATTTATTTTTTTTTTTTTAATAGTCCATTATGTTCAACATATCACTCGATATTTATTAAACATATAAACTTTTTTTATATCGTCAGATATTTATTTTTTATGCATTTGTATGTATTTTTACGCGTACAAGCTAAGGAGGGCATGAGCATAATATTGGCCCTTCAGGCGTGAGGAAGAACAATAGACAGCAGTATTTCTCTCGAGAAGCAATTCTGGGTTGAGATGTTACGAGAGAAGATATCTTATCCCCTTTACTTTCAGACATCTTGTATTCTCTGGTATGTGGCATGTTGAAATTATTATAACTGTATCCGCCTAATTTGTCTTATTATATTTTTTATTTTGTTCAAATCTTTTTACTAACTGATGGATCATCTTATTTAATATATAACAATTTTATTTGTTGTCAGGAACTTTTACCTAAATACATTCAAAAATAAATGAAATTTCATTATATTGTATGTCTATACATGGATTTTAGTGAATATCCCAATTTTCGACCTCGAGGTCTTGGTAGAAACCTGTGCCAAAGAAACAGCTAAATATTTAACATTTTTTATTTTTATTTTTATTTTTTGTCGGATGGACTGTTTCCTTTATATTTTCTAGAAAATTGTAATTTCATCACTTTTGAAGTAAGTTAAATTTCATTCGATTTTTATCCATACGATTAATTTTTTGTTTAATGGTTTTTAAAGTAAGATATAGTGTTCAATGTAAGCCCAGGAACAAAGTATTGGAACATAGAAAAAGAAATTTTCTCAGTTCATTTTTGTTTCTTGGGGGTTGAAACCGAACATGAAATTCATCACCTCTCAGACGTAGTCGTTTGAGAGTAAAATAAAAAACCTTCATAAAGAAACGCTATTTTTTGCTTTGAAAGTAAAAATATTTAATTGCAATATAAAAAAAAGGATAATCTCCGATAAGTTAAATAAAGTTATAATTAGTTAGAAGTTAAATAAAAACAATTGGATAAAACAGCCTCACATATTGATTTACTTCTCATACAGAATGGAATCTCTGAAATATATTTAAACCTATAGACTTGGACTATGAAGGACAGCAGAGAACCTGAATATCAAAATCAAAACTTTAATCAATCTTGAGCTCTCTGAAAAATTTTAAATTCTCCATATTACTTCTCCAACAAGTAAGTTTATAATTAACACGGTATATCTTCTGTCCACGTTCTTCACTATCCCAACTTTCTAGGTCATATAGCTTTACACGTTTCCAGAGCTTTTCCCTATAACCCATATTTAAGGTTATATATATTTGATAAATTTATAACAATAGTAAGTTTTTTTTTTTTTTTTTTAAATCTTTTATTGAGTAATTATTACAATCTGCCACAAATGTGGGCAATAAGTAATATAGATGGCGTATGATTACTTTCACACATTATGTACAATAAGAAGAAGAAAAAAATAAAATAAAATAAAGTTAATAAGTAATACAAGAGAATAAAAAGAGAGAAAAAAAACAAAACAAAAAAACTATGCTATACATAAACAATATAAAATATACTATATACAAAATGAAATAGCAAAACTTAAGGAGAAAAAAAAAAAAAAAAAAAAAAAAAAGTAAATAATACTAATAATAAAAGATAAAACAAAGGTAAAAATACAATTATACTCTATTTACAATTTACACTCATCCTAGGGATCCCCCTACCAGACCCGTCCCTCCACTTATGAAGGGATAAGCCAGGCACAGAGAGATCCCAGCTCTTCTCTCTCAGCTGCGTCGGTGAGTTTTCTAAAGTAATTTCTTACCGTCTGTGGTCACAGTACTCTCATTCAACCACCAGTAGATCTAACCCGAGGAGAGCAGTTCTAGGAATTCCTAGAATTCAGATTTTCTCTCTTCAAGTTGTTTAAAGGCTTGATTTAAGTTATTCAGTCTCAGCAAATATTGTACTCTTATATTTGTATAATGTTTTTTGTTTTTTTTAATTTAATTTGTATTTATTTTTTTATTTTAGATATTTTGAAATATTTAATTTTTTTTAAATACTCAAACAAAAAAAAAAAAAAAAAAAAAGAAGAAGAACTAGGTACACCAAGTTTAAAATCTTGAAGAATTTCCGAGAATTCAGATGACATTTTTCCACAAAATCGACCAATAGCCTTCGACCCCTGCAGCCCCTGCCAAGATAGCAATATGTAGCCTCTTACACAGATAAGATTAAGCTACAGCCTCTAGGTCAGGCGTCCTGAACATCACAATAGCATCCCCACAAACCCAATTTCCAGAGCCCTAGCTCTCAAGACAGCACATTCCTCCATATGATATATTCTGCAAAAGAATACTACCGGTTCAACGTCAATTTCAGTGGAATGCCATTTTCCTGTTCAGACCAAACCCTACATTTTTTTCATATTGATTTGTAGGTTTCAAAATATGAAAAAAAAAAAAAAAAAAAAAAAAAAAAAAAAGAAGAAGTTTGTCATAATATAGTGAATGGCTTCGTTTTAATCCTGAGATAAGATAGTGATCTTATCTCACAACACAATTAGTGACCTAATTGTGGGCAAAGGCCTACGTCCTAATATGACCTGTTACCAAAAAAACTAAACTATAAACTATTTTAAAAAAAAAGAATAAAACTTAGAATGTCATTCTCTACCTTGACAGGACGTCAAAACAAAAGAAGGTTAAAGTCAGAAAGCTTAGTTTGCTTATGGTTGCCACATTAAAAAGACAAAACCTGGCTGATCTTATTTTTGAGTAGAGTTCAGAAAGTTCTCCTAAGTGTAATACTTGAGAACTGATTTTGAAAGCTCAGTTTAAAATATTTTTAGATTTTATTCCAAATGTCAAATGTCATGATATAGATTTGTGTGCGTTTATGAAAAACAGCGGTTGCCCTAGAATGGCCTATTATATGCTAGAGAGGCCATATAAGGACAGTTTTTGTAATTCGATCATGTTTTTACAAATCAAAACTTCTCTGTCATTATGAAATTTGAAAGATTGATCTAAGATGTGGGCAAATTTTATGCAAATAGATTTGATAGCTCCCGAACATTCATTTAATCCTCAGATAAGCCATAATTAGTCACCCTACATTAGTTGTCATAGAGCTGAAAAATAGTAATATGTTTCAATCCTCCCATGTGCTATTATTTATTTGTGCTAAACGGCCTCTTGTACTCTAACTAGTGCAGAAAGGGCAAGTTATCATACCGGTTACCAAACTATTCTACCAAGAATGTAGAAGGATGGCCAGCATTGAATGCCAACTCCATAATCCGAAATTTCTAGACGTTCTCAAAGAAAGTTATTGTCAACCTCTTTTGTATTGTGAAAAAGTTAATTACTATTTAAATATTTTTGACTACATTATTATTCAACTATTATATTTGTTTATAGTTTATAAAAATTAAATCAAAACATTTGAAGAAAAAAAAAGCTGAAATATTTGTTAGTTCCCCTGTGAGCATGTTGAATTTACGTTGAATAATATGTATGAATATAATCAAATCAGACAAATGTCTATGGCGATCAATAGTGGGCACACTATTCAATATATTATTATTATTATTTGTTCTATTAACTACTATTGGAGCATAGGGCACTCACGAGTAATCTCCATCTGCTCCGACTCGCAGCAATCCCTCTGATTTCTTACCATGATTTGCCAACCCAGCCTAATTCCTTCTCTACAAACCTCCACCATGTCTCTTTGGGTCTGCCTCTCCTTCTTTTTCTTGGGGGTTTCACCTTAGGGTAGTTGTTTTAATAGGACTATCTTGGACCAGAAGCTGATTGGTGGTTCTCCATAGTTTTTTTCATTTAATACACCTCCCAGCCACCAATTTTCCAGTGTTCTGCGCAGGCATTTATTAACGAAGGCCTATAATGGAGGGGTAATGGTTTCTGTTACTTTCCAAGTTTCATTGCCATCTAGCATACTAATTTCACATTAGTATTGAAGAGCGGTGTTTTCGTTCTTATAGAAAAGTTTTTGTTCTTCCAAACTGGGTAAAGCTGAACAAAAACTCCGTTGGCCTTATATGACTTTTCATATCATCTTCTGAACCACCTTCCTCCGTTACCAGGCTTCCTTGGTAGGCAAATTTATCCACAGAGTCACCCATCTGAACAAGGGTTTCTGGACGCTTCTCGTTGGTCCTCATTTCTTTAGTCTTCCTGGCGTTGATCTGCAGACCTATTCAATAAAGGCAAACGAATATTAGTGACAAAATAATGTATATACATAATTGATGCATCTTCTTCTTGGCAATATTGCCCTTAGAAGCTCTTCCCTTGGCTTACCCTTAGATGCTCCTCTCCATCTTCTCACACCCAACTCTCTGAGATTGTCCTACGCATCCTCTATAATGCATCCACTATAACCTTCATTTATATGCCCTCCATTTTTAAATCATTGTTACTTATCATTCTCACCAAATTTTCCTGTTTTATAGGATCATTTATGTTTGGCATTCTTTTTCATTCCTAATGATTCAGCCTGGTTTCGACTTTCTTTTTCATTGTGTATCTTTCACTTCCATCGGTTACTGCTCGAAACATGAAAATCAGGTAAACCTTGATTTCGAGACTTGCGCGTGCGCCAACTGTGAAAGTAGGAGAACCGTTTAAAGTTTTGTTAAATAGTGTTTGCGCGTCTCTAGGTGATATTATCCTTTTTTGTTAGGTTTTTATCAGTTTTCCGTCAAGAAAAGTTTACAATAATAGTTATTAATAGCTGTGGTGAACATTGACAAAATAAAACAGTGAGTACAGCCAATAATTATTATGATAAGTGAATACGTAAATTAACATGTGCTCTATGGGCAAGTAGGAGAGGGGAGCGGATTATTGTGTGATAACATTATGTCAGCAGTGGCCATCTGCCTTCTGTGCGGAAGGAGGACCTGTACATGCCCTTTAACAGCATACTCTTCGTTCTTTTATTTATTCTTTTTAATATTCTTTTTTTTTAATTTTGTTTCTTTATTTTTCTTTTCCTCTACTTCTCAATGATATTCGATGAGATATTTCCACATGGCGATGTCGTCTAAAACTAACAAAGGTAAAAGAAGTTGTTCTCTTGAAACTGTACGTTTCAGCCCAGCTAAACAGCGTCCGCGTAAATCAAAGATTAAAACTCCTCCAAACTTATCACCAATCAACGAAGCAATGCCTGGGACTTCAACTCAAGGAGTACACGAAGAATCACCCTTCTTTACAGCAAATCCTGTCCAGGTGCTCAGTAACACACCCACTGAAAATATGGAATCGACATCTGTTTCGCAGCCTCCTAAACCTCCACCCATTTACATTCGCAACATAAAATATTTCGGCTAAATGTGTTGCCAATTAAACAAGATCGTTGGCATAGGAAAATATTCATGTGTCAGCCGTACAAATGATACAAAAATCACGCAAGATTCTTCCGAAACGTACTGTCATATTGTCAAATATCTGACGGACACCAAAGCTGATTTCCATACATATCAGCTCAAGGAGGAAAGATCCCTTAGGGTGGTGGTAAGAAATCTTCACCCTACAACGCCAGCTGAAACCATTAGAGAAGAATTGATGTCTATGGGATTCAAAGTGCGACAAGTTCTGAATGTACTAAAAGATGTCAGGGGACACTCAAGAGAAAATGGAAAAACCTCACTACCACTTTTCTTTGTGGATTTAGAACCTACTCCTGGGGTTGAAAAAATCTATGATGTCACCTCTATTTATTATACAAAAGTCAAAATAGAGAAACCATATCCTAAACGAGATATTGTGCAATGCCATAACTGCCAAGCATACGGCCATACAAAACGTTATTGCCACCTTGTTCCAAGATACGTCAGGTGTGGACAAGCTCAGAAATCTGAAGAATGTAATAAGTCCCGAGAAGTCCCTGCAGTGTGTGCCTTATGTCAACAAGAGCATCCAGCCAACTACAAAGGATGCCAAACCTACAAAAACCTCCGTAACAAATTCCATAGGACGCAGCCACAGAATGAAGAAGCTCATCAGACAAGAGGAAGACACCCTTCAAAAATTGCTACCTCATCAGTATCATTTGCAGAAATGCTAGGAGGAAGAAGATGTCAGCAAGAAACAGCGGCCAAGCCGCAACCTCCTCAACAGCCTTATTCCTATAACCCTCAACCTCAGCAACAGCTCCAATCTCAATCCCAACAAAATATTCAATATACTCCAGCTCCATTAATCCAACCCAATCCACATATCCATCACCAGATCTCCCATATTCCTTCTCCCCCTACTACCTCAGATCTCACATCCTTATTTAATTCCTTCCTTTCAGAGTTGAAAACTCTTATCACCCCTCTCATTTCACTCCTCACAAATGTTATACCTCATCTAATGCCTCTTCAAAAAATGTCTAATCCTTAAATGCCTTCCGCAAAACCCTTATCCATTCTCCTTTGGAATGGGAATGGTATTCGCAACCACACTGACGAACTTACATCCTTGCTTCATTACAAAGAAATCGATGTAGCTTTAATAACAGAAACCAGACTGACCAGTAAACAACGTTTCAACAAACCACAATACCAAACATACCGAACAGACCACCCTGATGGTAGAGCCCATGCCGGAACTGCTGTCATCATCCACCATTCCCTCTCTCACCATGTATTTCCTTTACCAGCAAATGAATTCCTGCAACCCACAGCAGTTGTTATCAAAACCATTTCCTTTCCCGTCACGATTGCAGCGGCCTACTGCCCCCCAAATAAACCCATTTCCACATCCCAGTTCCTATCATTTCTTAATTCCTTAGGTCATCGCTTTCTCCTTGGTGCTGACTTCAATGCTAAGCACCAGCAATGGGGATCAAGAACCACCAACTCCCGTGGGCGAGCATTACAGTCAGCACTTAATTCCCGAAGATCCAATTTTATTTCTCCCGGCACTCCTACCAATTGGCCCACGGATCCAAACCGAAACCCAGACCTTCTTGTTTTCTTCATCCATTCAGGATTAGGACCTCTTCATCACTCCATAGAACGCCTGGATGACCTTTCCTCAGATCATAGTCCTTTAATTCTAACCCTTTCTGTCTCTCCAATCCCAGAACCTCCTTCCCCATCATTTATAAGAGGGCCAGTAGACTGGAACCTATTCCGTCAAATAATATCCGACACTATAGACCTCAGAGTATCCCTAAAAACCTCCCAAGACCTTGACAATGCAACCGATTCCTTCACAAACACAATACAGCAAGCAGCCTGGGCTGCATCCTCACCTCGTTTCCTTCCTAAAGTTCGAAAAGAAAATCCTTTACCTCAAGATCTACTGGGCCTTATCCAATCTAAACGCCATGCTAGAGCCATATGGCAAAGAACCAGGCATCCAGATGATCGGAAATCCTATAATTACCTTACCAAACTCCTTAAAAAAAATATGGCTACCTTTAGATCAAAATCCTATAATTCCCATCTTTCTTCACTCTTCTCTTCAGATAACTCCCTCTGGACTACCACTAAAAAAATCCTTAAATATCAACCTACCTCCCACCCACTCCGACGCGAAGATGGTTCATGGGCGGCTTCTGACGAGAACAGATCCGAAGAATTCGCCCAGCACCTATCCAGCATATTTCTTCCCCATTCTGGATCTAATCCCAACCACACAAGAATGGTTCATGAATTTCTAGATTCACCGATACCTCTCTCCTTACCTCCTAAAGCAATAAACCCCTCTGAGGTCAAATTCCTTTTAAAAAATTTAAATCCCGAAAATCCCCTGGATATGATCTCCTTAGTTCACAGATCCTCAGGCAGCTTCCTCACAAAGGAATCATATTTCTCACCTACCTATACAATTGCATTCTCCGGACAACCCATTTCCCTTTGCTATGGAAGCACTCCATTATTATCCTTTTCCTGAAACCGGGCAAACCTCCTAACAACCCTTCATCATATAGACCAATTAGCCTTCTCCCAATCCTTTCAAAAATATTTGAAAAGCTACTTCTTAAACGAATCCTACCCATCCTTGAATCGCAAAATATTCCTTCACACCAGTTTGGATTCCGCTCTAGCCATTCCACTATCCAACAAGGCCTGAGAGTTGTTGACTATATATCTTCAGCACTTGAAAGCAAGCAATTTTGCTCCGGCGCATTTCTGGACATGGCGCAAGCTTTTGACCGGGTATGGCATGACGGTTTGCTCTTCAAGCTCAAAGCCCAGCTACGGCAATCACTATTCCTAGTTCTTCGATCCTACCTCTCTAACCGTTCCTTTCGAGTTCGCTGCGGAATGGAATACTCTAACTGCTACCAAATAGGGGTAAGGTAGCGTTCTTGGTCCAGTTCTATATATCCTCTATGCTGCAGATATCCCTACCACTCCTGATACTTTCCTTGCAACATTAGCTGATGACACTGCTATCCTTTCATCCCATTCAGATCCTTTAATAGCTTCCTATAATCTCCAAAACCACTTATCCTTGATTGAAGACTGGTGCGATAATTGGCGGATCAAAGTTAATGAAACTAAATGCACCAACGTAATCTTTACCCTCCGCCGAAAATCCTGTCCTCCTATCAATTTCAATGGTATCCCACTGCCTAAAGCTGACAAAGTTCGGTATCTTGGCTTCCACTTAGACAAAAGACTTACGTGGAACCCTCATACCCGACTCAAAAGGCAAGAACTCAACAGACGCTTCAGCCAACTGTATAGACTATTAAACAGGACATCTCATCTTTCCGTTGAAAACAAACTTCTCATATACAAAACCATTATTAAACCTATTTGGACTTATGGACTTGAACTGTGGGGCAGAGCTAAAAAGTCGAATATCAAACGCATTCAATCCTTCCAATCCAAAGTCCTCCGAACTATAGTAAATGTTCCTTACTATGTATCCAATAAAACCCTCCACAATGATCTCAACATACCATACGTCCTCGACCTCATACCTCTTAAATTTTTAAAATTCCATCGCAACCTTTCTTTCCATCCTAACCCTCTGGCTCAATCACTATCCAGCTCAACACATCCTGATAACCCTCGCAGATTAAAACGGCAATGGCCCCGAGATCTATTGTAAATATGTATATATATATATAGGAGTTCTGGCACTGGCCAGCTTCTCCACTCATGTCCTGAGTGACTGTACATTGCGCTCTCACTCAGCCTCCACTGGGTTTTCTTTAACTCCAGTGACGCAGCTGAGAGAGAAGAGCTGGGACCTCTCTGCGCCGGGCCTGTCCTTCCATGAGTGGAGAGGCAGGGTCGGTTGGGAGATCCCTAGAATGAGTGTGTCTTGTAAATAAAGTATGAATGTAGTTTTAACTTTTAATTTAATTTTTAATTTAGCTTTTTATTTTTATTTTTACTTTTATTCAATTTATTTTTTTCATTTTTTTTTTATTATTATTATTTTGTCTTTTGTGTAAATTTTTTTTTTTATATTCATATATTTCACATGTATGTTTATTATATATTGCATATTGTTTATATATATCAGCATAGCTCTTTAATGTTTTATTTTTTTTTTTTTTTTTTTTTTTTTTTTTTATTTTTTTTATTTTTTTTTTTTTTTTTTCTTTATTTTATTGTATGAATGTAATTAAGTCATTGTACATATTGTATGAATGTAATCATGAAGTCATCAATATTACTTATTGCCCACATTTGTGGCAGATTGTCCTCATAAATGATTGATTAAAAAAAAAAAAAAAATTTTTAAAAACATCATCTCTTCATAGCGATCATATATTTATGCATGAAGTTTCCATCAATATAACTTATTGCCCACATTTTTTTGTGGCAGATTGTAATAATTCCTCAATAAATGATTGATTTAAAAAAAAAAAAAAAAAGGGTCTCCCAATCTGGAATTCGATCCATGACCGAAATAACAGAAAATAAATTTTCTGCCTTCAGTCGGACTTGTACTCTATACTTGTACTACCGGGAGCTTGGAAGTCAAGTGCCTTACCCACTGAGCTACTGCGCCTCTATCTAAATTCAATGAGCCCAGGAAAACCTACTTGCAGGCCTTTATCACGGACACCTGTGACATTGTCAATGTTGAAAATATTTTAAATATTATTTATATTGATAAAATAAACATTTTTTTTTTTCACGTAACGGCCTTAGAGACCACGCGAGTATCATTCACTTCTTCTTACTACTTCTCTCCTTCCTTCTCTCTTCCCACCTTTTCTTCATTCTTTCCGATTGCTTCTTTCTTCGGTCCACGCTATTCCTTTTCTCGTATCCTTCCTTCCCACAAGAACCTCGATTACATTTAGTTTTTTCCTGTATTAATCCCTATCAAAACAGTCTTGGTCTGTTATTTTCAGTTTCTCAGTTTCTTCTCTCATCTGTTTGACATATCCCCCAGAGCTCTTGTATCCTCTGACCGGTTTGACGACTGTATTATAGTGCCTTATCTTAGCGTTATTGAAAAGCTTCTTTTATTATATAGATTGCTTGTAGCGAAGCTTAGTCTTTCCAGTTTGCAAATTTTTTCTTTTACACTTTCCTTCTCAGACCCATTGATACTTATAATTTCCCCAAGGTACTTGAATTTATTTGTGACTTTAATGCTCCCGTACTTTGTCTCTCCTATTTTCTTTTGAAAATTTCTGTCGGTAGTCATGAATTCTGTTTTCTCAAACGATATTTGTAAGCCTGCCTTTTCAGCAATTTCCTTTAAAGTGTTCAATTGGTCAATTGCTTCGCTTTCAGTATCCGCCATTAAGGCAAGATCGTCCGCTTATGCTAGGCATCTTACTTTGGTGTGCTTGTTTTTTGTTCTTATCTTTGCACCAGTATCGTTTCCCTTCCACATTTCCATCATGAATTTGTCCAAGACTACGTTAAACAGTACCGGAGAGAGGCTATCACCCTGCCTGAGTCCTGTCCTTATTTGGAACGGTTTACTGATGGACCCCTGAAGCTTCACCCTTGATTCCGTGTCTATCATAAACATTATTTAAACATTATTTATAATTGTATCAGTAAAATATCGAAATAAAAGAAAACAGTATTACAAAATTGTATATGAATCTATAAAAGTGTGTATAAACTTACCAGTTTATCTGTGGACTTAAATGGATAACCGAGAAAAATCCTCCTTATATTTTTTTTAATACCATTAATTTTTATGTTAATTCATGTACTGTATATAATAATTGTATTTTTATTTCCTATATTCATTTCCATTGTGTAAATAGATATAGAATCGTCTGACAATGTACCAGGCTCACATTTGTTTAAGAATTTTCTTCTATAAATAAAATTATCAATATACCTACACCAATAGCATTTAAAGTATATAGATATTATTATCCCTTTTCTACAAAAATGAAAAAAATTATCATAATAAAATCATAATTATAAAAAATCTTAAATAATTTAATATGAAAAGTATTGGAATAAATTTGGTTTTTATTAAACTATAATTCAGTGAATTAATTTATTAACGTAATAAATCATAAGATACATAGTTTATTATGTAGAAAGTTTTATAAGATTACTATGATTAAATTATGTTAATAAATATTAAGTATTTTTATGTAAACAAAATTAATGTCATAAGAGGTCAATAAATTGTCATAAAAGTCTTTGTAATACTGTGATGGAAATTTTAATTTTATTTGTGTAAGTAATCCATCTTTATTGTTTTTCGTTAGCGTTTATATTTTAGGATATCAAACTGGAAAAACTCCGCCTGCTAGTAGAAAAGTGTTTTAATTCAAAATGCCATTGTATTCCACAAATAAAATTTAACAAAATAATATCACTATGAAAAATGTGACACACTTTCTTACCAGGTATGCAAGATTAAAATGTCGTTTATTTCTTAAAATATATACACAGTAATTTAAAAAAAAGTATAATATATTTTATTCAAAGTACTGACCCTCGCTTTCTACACATTTTGTCCATCTCTCGGGCAATATATGGATACCATTCCAAAAGAATGCTTCATCTTTATTTGAAATCCATTCATCGAGCCATTTTCGTACGTTTTTGAAATTGTTGAACTGTTGCTCCGCCAATGAGTGTCCCATCGATGAGAAGAGGTGATAATCAGAAGGCGCAAGGTCAGGTGAATACGGCGGGTGGGGTAGGAGTTCCCAACCAAGCGAAGAAATCGTTTCCTTAGTCAATCTGGCTGAATGTGCAGGAGCGTTATCATTCTGAAGAATGACTTTGGCGTGCCTGTGAGCCCATTCTGGGCGTTTTTCGATCAATGCTTGACTCAAATCTATCATTTGTTGTCGGTAGCGCTCGGTATTGACTGTTTCGCCGGGTTTGAGAAGCTCGTAGTAGACTACTCCCTTCTGATCCCACCACACACACAGCATTGTCTTCTTCCCAAAACGATCCGGTCTTGCACTCGATGTGGATGGTTGTCCTGGCGTTACCCATGATTTTTTTCGTTTGGGATTCTGAAAATAAATCCATTTTTCATCGCCAGTTACAACTCGATGCAAAAAAACCCTTTCTTTCGTGGCGTAAAAGCAGCATTTCGCACACAGTTTTTCGTTTTTTCCATCTGTCGTTCGTCCAATTCATGTGGAACCCATTTTCCAACCTTTTGAATCTTTCCCATAGCTCTCAGGCGATCGGAAATGGCTTGCCTAGTGACATTCAACTGTTCTGCCATCATTTGTTTGGTTTGGGTATTGTCTTCGTCTAATAAAGATTGCAATTCGAAGTCCTCAAACTTTTTTGGTCGATTTTCTCTTTTTTGATCAATAACATCAAAATCACCACGTTTGATACTTTGAAACCAACGTTCACATGTCCTGACGGTTGGAGCAACATCGCCATAAGTCTCAACAAGAATTCGATGACATTCAGATGCCTTTTTCTTTTGATTAAATAAGAAAATCATGACATGCCGCAAATGCTCTTTATTTGGCTTAAAATTAGACATTTTTAACACCAAAGAAAGGTATGATACGTCCACGTAAACGACTTAAAAACAACTGACTTTTGTAAACAAATGACTAACAAACAAAATAGCATTTAGAGAAAAGCAAATCCTTCAATAGGCTAAGAGCGCATTCTATTGGAATTAAAACGACATTTTAAACTTGCATACCTGGTAAACCAGATACAATACACATTTCTAACAACTGTTTTAATGGTGGTCAATTGTAAAAATGGTGGAATATCACAAGTGTTCCCAAAAAGCCATTTTGAGAGTTACACTTATAACAAACATTTTTCTTCATATATTAGTCATAATTTTTTTTTTTTTTTTAAAGAGGCTATTAAATATTTACATATTTAAATATTGATAAATTTTGTGTGGTTGTGCATTATCATTATTCTAAGTGGAAAGTAAGTACCAAAATAAAGTTTTTTTTTTTTCATTTTTAATCTTTACTGATATTTATTACTAACATGGGATTATAACATCTTTGGCATGTGACGGTCTTCTAAACCAACGATATATTCAGTTGTTTTTTCTTAAATTTATTTATAGCCTGGCCTCTCTTTCCATTTTCTTGGTTTTATCAAGTACCTTAAGAAAATAATAAGCAATTCTACAGGCTATAAACAAATCATCCGCGTATCCTAAACGTTGTGTCTGCCACTTCTTAATGCGTCGACTAAGATTATTCCGATTATTTTTATAGCTCTTTTCAAAACTGGAACAAAGAGTATCAGAGACAGACGGTTTCCTTGTATCACTCATTTAATGCCTACCTTTCACAAATCTCGTATTCTAACCCCACTTTTTTTTTTTTTTTTTTTTTTTTTTTTTTTTTTTTTATTTTTACAATTTACAGTGTTTTGAAGAAATTTAAAAATATTGTTTTCAGAAATTAAAATTATTTTAACTTTATTTATTTCATAGTATATCGTTGTTTAGGGCAGTTACTAGTTATGGTCATAGGTATGGCTACTTGCCGATTTAAAAGGGATTTCCGTTGATTCAGTTTATGATAAGTCTTCTTTGGTTATATACTTGGATTTTCAAAAGTTTATTTTATAAAATGTAGAATTGACAAATACACTAAAGCTTCCTAAATAAATTTTTATATTTTTTTAAAAAGAGCTAAAAATACCAGCTATGGTCATGTTGTATCGGTTATGATCATAGCCAAGACCACTTATGACAAAATAATCTTTAAACAAATGTTTTTAATAATTTAAAAATAACTGTTAATGAACAACTAGAACCATAAAAATAATCAAAATACTAATACAGTCCAGTCTAAAAAAAAAAAAAGTTTTATACTATATATATTTAAAAATCTAAACACTCGATGCACTCATCCACAAACTTTGTAGTTACTTATTAGCTTAAAAAAAAACGTCTTGAAATGATGGTTGAAAGTGAACTAAAACAACTATTTATCAGAGTATAATTTATGGTCACATTTCTCGTTAAATTGTTTACATAAGCAATAACGGTATACAATATTGAAATTATCCCTGCAAAAAAAAACAAAAAATTAAAAGAAATCGGAATGTATTTTTTGTAAATTATCTAGTTTCAATATTTCCCGTTTTCATAAAAAGCAGTAGCCTCCCACGAAGTTTACAATATAACTATTTTAACTAGTGGTGGTTCAATGGTGATTGAACAGACGTAAGCTTTAACTACAAGGAATTAGAAGAAAATTCTATTTTTTTCTTTATTAGAAGAAAGAACGTTTGTAGCATCAAAGAAAATTGAAATGAATAGGGGTGACCATAACTGATATCCCGTATTTTATACACCGGTTATGGTCAGTTCAAAATTATTGTTAATTATAATCAAATAGTCTAATGGTGCTTAAATGGAAGCCTGAATTCGAATGAAAAGCTACATAGCCCAAAAACTATAAATCAATGGAACAATTTCTCTATGATTCCTTAAGAATCCTCACTTTCAAAAAGGATCTCACTAGAAAAAAAGAGTTTAACAGTGTTCATTTGAGGAAAATATTGTTTTAATTATGAGGATTTTACAGTTAAATGAATCTTAAACCCTTTTCAGAAATATTTCTCTTGACGATATTACAAATAAATGGATTAGATCCTTATCATTGCGAAAATTGTATTAGCCGGGCCGGTGACCATAACTGGTGAGGTGACCATAACCCATCAAGAAAAACGATAAGAAATGAATCAATTAATCTGGTTCATCATTAAATTGAAACAGGATAATTTACAATTACTTTTGATTTGCATTAAGTATAATTAGTAATTAGCACCCGTTCTGATCTATCTTGGAAAGGAACATCGTCCCTACGTCCAAGTTAAATCTTAATCTCTCCGTCCCTAACGACTTCCGCCCCTATATCTTCCTTTCACCATCTATGTAAACCATTAACCGGTTCGATCCGGCTGTCACTGTTTGTTGGAGATAGACATAGCAAACATGGGCAGATGTTTGTTTATACAATATTATAGTTATTAGAGCTAGATAGAATTATAGGTTCGAGACCTCTTAAGATATAGTGCTGAGATATGGTGACAGATATGACTCTTGAGAACAAACGATAGATCAGAGCTTCCAAGGTTTAAGCTTTTGATTTTCATATGTTAAAAGAAAAATCTTTTAATTTAATCATTAAAATAAATATTTAAATTTAATCATTTAATCACAAAAAAAAAATAAGGATCAGTACAATTAGGGTTGATGAATTAATTGCCACTTCTATTGGGATTATTTTATTAGAAAACTAGTTTCGAATGCTAAATTACATGGATTATATGCACTAAAGTTTTCAAAAATGAAAGACTAGAAATCAAACATTAGTACTTACCTCAGGAGATCTAAGAGATAACTGAAATTTATCCATCGTGAGAAGGGGGCAGGTCGGTTGAATTTTTGGGCTTTACTTTGGTGTATATAATCTATGTAACATAGTACTGACGTGTTGAAAATTTTGTATGCTTTAGAACTGAAGATAAATGTTAAGCATTTTTTTTTTTTTTTTTTTTTTTTCTCTTTCAGATTTTAATTCACACCAGTTAATTAAAGCATTTGATACTAGTTTTGTAATAAAATAATCCCAATAAAAGTGGAAATTAATTCATCAATAAATAATTTATCTTTATTGTTCTAATTTTTAAATTATGAAACACATTAAGAAATGAAAACAATAGTATTCTCAATTTTTACTTTGTGAAATTTTGTCTCAGCAAACGTATTAATAATATCATTGAAGTCAATTGTTTAAGGCGCGGTGCACACAGTAGAGAAATTCTAGAAAACCGGTTTCTAGAAACATAGAAACGAAGTTGCTTGAAACTGAATGATAGGATTAACGTATATTGGTGCACACGGCGCACAGTGCTTCGACAATGGACAAAAATCAAAAATCGAAGTATTTTTTATCGAGGTGTTTACCTATTGATATTCTTAAATATACGTTAGACAACTGTTTAGTATGATTATGTCATTGTTTACTTATCCGTTTAAGTCAACACAATCGAAAAACTTCAGGAGTATTTTCGTTTTGCGATTTATATCATATTAGCCGCAAATTATATTTTTTCTATTGACATCTGACAGGATAAAAAATAACTATTGTTAACGATGCAATATACAGGTCAAGGTATTTACTTTAAAAAAATACTACTTTAATTGGTAAGCTGAGCACTTATTATATTCATTGCATGGTGTAAAGTTTTTTTTTCGCCAGTTTGAAAATTATTAAAACTTTGAAGAGACTTTTAAAAAAATCCTCAAATATCCTTTTGTAGTTTTTACATATTCTTGTAGCTTGGTATATAGGCTTTGGTTTGTCATGAATTTTAACTGTACCTGCCTGCGCCGGGAATGTTTTATTTTTTTTTTTTTTTTTTTTGTTGAGAAAGCAAAAATTAGGCCCAATGGATAGTTTGCTGAAATATGTTTTCCCCCTAAAAAATCAGATCAAATAGCTGTAGTCACTTATAAACTACATTCGTTTAAGGACGTGGAAGAGTCTAACCACCGATTGGAAATAGAAACATCTACAATTAGTCGGTCATGTTGCTTCAAATTCAATTAAAAATTGAATGAGGTCGAAAGGAGTCGTAAAATATTTCGTCAGGGATATGCCTCTTGACTTTAGCAGGAATTTTCAATTGCCAACTATTCCCGAAATCATTGCAGTCAAACCAGGACCAAGCCGAACGCGCGAAAGAACTGAAACCCTTTTCGAAGAATCTTCCAATAAAACCAAAAAAAAAAAAATAGCTTGTAAAGGATTTTGTTCTGAACACTTCATCTGTTGAATTACGTTTTTACTGCAGAGATGTCTAGACAATCTTTGGTTGAAGAATGAAATCGATAAGTCCTTTTCCAGCTCTAGCTTTATGCATGGATTTATGTATTCCCGATAGAAAATACGGTATAGTTTGCACAAGGACTGCTTTCCTAGCTTCTGTTCATTAACTTTAAAAAAAAAAAAAAAATCCCTAATTTATAAAAATATTATCGCTGGTGAAGTTAGCGCTTGGATAAATTTACAAAAACTCCTGCAACTAACAGTAAAGAGCGTATTAAAAATTGCAAGTTTGGAGAAGGGTAATGAGTTCAAACTTAAATGTAAATAGGGAATCGATAACTGTTTCGGTCATTATAAACAAATGTTTAAAAATGCATCAATCACTTATGAATACCTTTTTTAATGGCAATGGCGGCTCTGAAATCGGTAGAAGTGAGGAATGGTAATGTTGCTTGAAGGTAAATCTGCGTTCATTGTCGACCATATATTGCAAACCCATAAAATTAATTTTCAAAAAAGGAACTGCAGATCTAATGCGTAAAGTAAACCATAAAGTATCATACAATTAATAATTTTACATTGTTTTATGTATTCAGGATCTGTTTATGTCTCAGGCTATTGTTCGGAAGCATCTTGATCTTAATTTATCGTCAAAATATTCTTTAAATGTAAATGCGTTTTATCCATTATCTGTTGTTGAAAAACAAATAACAGCAGCTGCAATTTAAGAAACAGATTTTACCGGTCAGGAAGGTAAACTTAAAACCAATTCCAACTAAGAAGAATGAATATAGACTATAAAACGTTTACCATACGAACCAAGCAGCAGAGAACAGCAGGTGTAAAACTATTTCTACAATTAATTAACCACTATTAGTCAAGGATAATGCTATTAATAATATGAGCAGTCACATGAGAAACGTACAGTGATCTTAAGTATCAGTGAACCAAGCATCTTTGCAAACATATATTTTATCAATCCCTATTATCAAGTTGAAAGACTAAATCAGAGCAGAGTTCAAACCTATAAAAACCGTCGGCCGATAAAACCGAATTTAGAAAATTGTGAACAATTTCACACAACGAATGTCTTCTGAGTTCAAGGGAATAATACGAATATAAAAAAAAGATTAATAAAATTAACAAAACTACTAACTGAAATTCATTAAAATATTTCTTAGTACGTACCATAACGTGACCAAAAGCCACAAAATCTCTTGCCCCATCTCTCCATACCAAGCTAGATTCAAGACGACCAAGTCCTTTTCAGAGACTAGTTGTATCGACCTAATGGACAACTTCCTCTCGACAATGCTCCAAGAGGATCCCAACTCCCTCTGGGAGATCCTTTGAGTAAATAATCCTACGCCCACTTTATGAAGAACTTGCTTTTGAAAATAACCATTCCAGTCGAGCTAGTAAAATATTTCATTTCATCGCGCATGGTTATTTTGATAAAATCTTTTTCTTAAAGGATAGTGGATTGGTGTGGCTACCCAATCAAAATATATCTTGCTATAGTGGTATATCATGACTATACATATAGTAAGCCTTACCTTGTAGGTGTATAGATAGTTGGTCGTGGTCTTGAATGGTTTTGATAGTTTCTTCCTTCTTTATAAATACAAAACTAAGCTAAATACAAAATAAAAAATACTATTATTCATTAGGACGTTGTTTTGGCTTAAGTTGTAAGCCATCTACAAGGCTAAAACAATAATTAAGTAATATCAATATCGGTATACAAATTTTATAACTCTATGTATATTAAAAAAAAAAAAAATCCTTGAAAACGAATACGAATTAGGAAAAACTAGGTCTTTTATAGAGTTGCTCGGGTGTTTGAGTTCCTAGTCTATCTATAATAAAACTATGCACCGATGTTATTTAATTTATTTATATATTTATTAATTATTAATATAAATACCTCAAAATATAGAGAGGTGTGTTTGATAATTGGATGAGTACATAAAGTAGGTTGTTTGGAGGGATCAGTCAATAGTAAATAAATAAATAAAAGAAAAATAAAAGAAAATTGATATTGAATGTAAGATGAGGTTTATAAAAAAAAATGATGATGAGAAAATTATCTCAAAAAGATGTAGGTAAGTTTTCCATTGATGAAGAAAATAATTAAGATATAGAAAAATAATTGTTTATATGCAGAGGTTAAAAAATAAATAAAGTAAAAGTAAGTTCGGTAAATTGAAAAATAGAGACAATCGACATATAAAATAATTGCAAAAATAAAAATTAAATACAAGAAAAGAGGAATAAAATGTGAAAAAAATAATTTGTAAAAATAAAAAAGTTGGAAATAAAAGAGGTTAACGGAAAACGTTCCAGATGGAAAATTAAAATAAAAAATAAAAGATATGTTCATAAAATATAAATATCCACTATGAAATAAACACATTAAAAAAAAAAGTACAGAGAGTTGGCCTTTAGATTTCATCTGGAAAAATAGAATACATTACCTACGACAAAGCAGCACCTGCATACATGAAAACAAAATTTGTCAAAACTAGGAGAGTACGACATTTTAAGTACTTGGACGAAATTATACAGAAATATGGAATCAAAACGAAAGGTAATGAAATTAAGTGCCAGAAACTAGAAACAGCTTATCATCTCACACAAAACATGTTCAACAAAAGATGCATTTCCAAAGACACAAAATTACACCATTACAAAACAGTCATCAAATCGAAACGTCTCGATGATTCAAAAACTCTTTCTTGAATAGGAAAACTAATAGGGACATTAGTCAGGAAGAAAAGAAAAAAAATACAAAATTATAGGCAATATAGGCCAAGGAAGTAAACAGGAAATTTAACAATATTCAGATATTTATACGATATTTATCTTTATATACGTTTACTGTTGTAAACGCAGACTGAGTTTTTACGGACAAGATCGTCTTACAAAAAGAATATTGAAATTTTATGAAAATAGGTGTAAAGCCACAACATACACCGTCAAATGGATAGGCCGGCGAAATTAAAAAGGACCTAAAGCTGGCAGGAATTACTAAAGAAGATATCCTGGACAAAGAGTTTTTTAGATCCAAAATCCACAGTTGGAAAGTTGACCGAAAAGAAGCACCAAAGAACAAGACTGAGAGACCTTGGACAAATGAAAGAAAGGAGGCCCATAGCAAGAGAATGAAGGAAATATAGACACAGAGGAAGGCAAAGAAACGCATTTAGTACTTTGCCTAATCCTAATTAGACTCATTCATACTCAATAATAACTAATATGGACTATGATATAAATAAATAAAAAATTGTTTGACTAAAGAAAGTTTAAAAATGTATATTTGTGTATTACAGGGTATATAAACTAACTAAGTGTTCGAGAAGAGTTTTTTTCATAAGTTTGTCGCTATTGAAAGCGTTCCAATCAAGAAAATAATATCCTGAATAAGAAATATTGTTCCGGTAATCTAGGTGTTAGAAAAAAAAAAGTTACGGATGTAGATTCGTAGTTAAGCACTTTAAGATCCAATTAAAAAATAATAATTTTCTAGCCAGAGTGAGAAAGCGAAATTTATTCTGGTGATCGCCCCACCCAGATAAGGTTCAATCAGGTGCCGCGACAGAATCGAAGATGCTTAATAATATGTATGTGTTTATTTAGCACTTTGACTATGTAGGTCATCATAGATGTAATGTTCAAAGCAAAATGTAAAGCTCTATAATTATTCAATCACTGTTTTAAACATATACCAATATGATTGATTATAAACCAGTCAAGTATAGAAGTGTTGAGGGCCCAGCTGCTCCAGTTCTGCATCAAACCTTTTGTTTTGTTTTATTATGTATATGGTATAGTAAACTGTATAATAAATTGTTGGCTTCTGTAGAAAAAAAAAACTTAAATAAAATAGGTATCAAATTTTCTTCAACATGCATTTGTTTCAGCTCATACATGTAAACTATGCGTTCCACTCTACAATCTATTTTTTTTTTCACGAATCGGACTTAGAGATCACGCGAAAATCCATTATTTTCACTTATTTTCATAACCCTTCTCTCTTACCATCTTTTCCTCATTCATTGCGATTGCTGAAAGAAGGAATCTTTCTTAGGTCCACGCCATTTCTTTTCTCGCATTTCTCTTTCCCACAAGGACCTTAATTTCTTTTAGTATTTTCCTATAGTCATCCCTATCGAAACAGTCTTGGTCTTTTATTTTCACTCTCTCAGTTTCTTTCTCCATCTGTTTAATACACCCTCCGGCTCTCTTTTATTCTCTCATTTTATAAACGATTTCTCAATTTAATCTATTTGCGTGCATCCTCACCATATGCCCATCGAAGTTTAATCTACTTATTCTTATGTCCGTTTCCAAATCATTTACTTCTTTGTATATTTCCCCATTAGGTATCAACTGTATATTGCCTTCTTGTGCCTTCTTTGGGCCGTAAATTCTTCTTAGTATTCTTCTTTCTACCCCTAACATTATAGGCTGGGAAGAAAAGCAGTTTCAATTCCTTACAGTATCGCCAGTTTGACGACCGCATTGTAGAGTCACAATGAAATTTAATAGAAAACAAAAAAAAAAAAAAAAAACTTAAAGGGATATTTTCTACATTATGAACCTGTTGACGTGTTTTAAAGGATTTAATGTTCATTTCCTTTGGTTTACATACTCTCGTATATATAAACTGAGAAGAACTGCTTATGGTGAGATGTACTTATCTCTATATTGGACTAGAATCATTATGATAAAAATATCAGTCCAATTATTTATATTTAAATTTAATTAATAAAATATAAATAATCTCGAAACCATTCAAAATTAATACGGGAGTCCGACAGGGAGACGAGCTCTCCCCCCTACTCTTTAACTGCGTATTGGAGAAAGTGGTGAGGAAATGATGAGAACTCATGATAAGCGCAGGCATAAAACCTATACAATTGGGTTACAAGAGAGACAACCTTAACATAGACTGCCTAGCATTCGCAGATGATTTCACAATTCTCACAAACAACTACAGAGATGCGGCGGAAGCAATCAACCTACTAGAGAAAGTTGCTAACTCGGTTGGACTGTACATCTCGGTAAAAAAAACAAAATTCATCTCAGGACACAAGACGGCCCCTAAACACATAGACACAAACATAGGGAAGATCGAACAAGTCATAGCTTAAATATCTGGGAGAACAGATCACAGCGAACGGACTAGATCCGAAAGGGATCAAAGACAGTAAAAACAAAATGAAGAAAGCCTATTACCTCACCAGAACAACCTATGCCAAAAAAATGCCTATCCAAGAAAGCAAAACTAAGACACTATATGACAGTCATACAACCGGAGGCTCTCTACGCTAGTGAGACGCTAATCCTGAACAGAAGTATGGAACAAATTAAATTAGTCGACAGAAGAATGATCAGAAGGATTCTGGGTCCAAAGAAGATCGAACAAGGCTGGAGCACAAAAGCAACGAGGAAGTGTACGAGTTCTCAGAGAGCATCGTCTCCAAAATGCGGAAAAGACGTCTCGCCTTTTACGGACACTTGACGAGGATGGATCCGAACAGACTGACCAAAAGGATATTCGACTATTTTGGTAAACTCAAGGCATATAACAATTCATGGATCATGGAGGGCAAAGCTGACCTGCAACGTTGCGGAATACAGGAAAGCACAATACACAACAGATCATAGTACAAGAGGGAAGTGGAGGAGAGGGGGCGGATTGAGTGCGGAAGGGTGAGCAGACCGAGCATGCGCGTGTGGTCGCAGGAGAGGAGGAAGGAGCACAGTGAGCGGATGAAGGCGAGATGGGCGGAGGTCAAAGCGGGAAAGAGATCCTGGAGAAGATGACTGCCGGGTTTCCTTCATGACGAATAAAATTGTAGCGTGATCCACAGTGGTCTTAACGAAAAAAATATATATATAAATAAAGTTAAAATATAAATTAATCAAATATAACTGATTAAAAAAGATAAAGAATTATAGAAAATAAAGGCCTTTACTCTAGATTTTGACAACAAATATTGTACTAATAATGTTATAATTATAAGAAATCAAAGAATTCAGGAAAGTTTTATATTCACTGTCATAAATTATTATTAAAAATGAGCACGAAGTCGACTTTGACCTTTACTAAGAACAATGCATGAGCAACTTTTCCAGAAGTTTTTAATTATCTGATTACTATTCTAAGACAAAAAAAAAAAAAAATTAGGATTTTTATTAGGTTCCATTATGCAACTCATTACAGTTGTAGTTCTGCAGTCAAGCATTTTAATTTTTAGTTTATTTTAAAATTCTCGTATTTATAAAAAAAATAATTATTTCTGATGTTTAATTACTAACAATCATCCCCAGTCGCGGCTTCACCCTCTTTCAAGATTAATCATTATTCATGATTCATCATCTTAGATCTTTTAACTAATAAATGGAGCTGTGTACATTTATCGATAAGATAAAAAAATGAGTTGTTGAAAGCCTGGAAAAAGCAAAAAAAAAAACTGAATTCATAAGAAATCAGACTAAATTACATATCAAGTTTTGTCTCCTGATGTTATGAGAATGGTTTGGTTGTAAGGATTTCCTAATCTAGTAAATGCTACACATAATTAACAATAGGAGAATTAGTCGGAGATTATAATATAATAGTCGGACGTTTTTGTAAGTCTGGCCTTTCAATAGACAGTTATTATTATTTTTTAAAACTCTAATAGAAAAATAAACATTAATTGAAAATTTAAATCGTTTGAATTTAAATGTTAGATCAGTAGGAATCATT
The DNA here is from genome assembly GCA_003667255.2 of Euschistus heros. Classification (NCBI taxonomy): domain Eukaryota; kingdom Metazoa; phylum Arthropoda; class Insecta; order Hemiptera; family Pentatomidae; genus Euschistus; species Euschistus heros. The sequence continues at coordinate 1,015,915 of RCWM02000313.1, forward strand.
AGGGTTTTAGGTATATGTAAATGCAATTTCTCCAGTCACTGTTCCAGTGACAATTATAGCCTCAATAATAATTTCACACCTAGCTGCAATTAGTAATATGGTACTAATGGAACATAAGTAAATTTTATAACCAATTTCAAGCTCTACATAGCACGGCACAATTGTCCCCTCTATTGCAGAATTTTGTTCGTCTCCTATCGGTCGATTTTCAAACTTTCCTGGAATTCACATATTTATCACTAATTAATAAGAATTGATTGCGAATCAGTCAATTTTATTATTTCTAAACCTTCCTTGAACTATGAATATGATGTAGTTAAAATTTGGTGAAAATTACGTCTGTAGTATTAATGGTTAGTGATCACAAACGTAATGGCTAGTCCTTTCATATAATAGTATAGATATTAAAAATATGGTTTAGCATTATTTTATTAATTTCTTTATGGAAGTTTCTTAGTTGTTCTTTTTTTTTCTATGTGTCATTTTAGACTATGTATAGACTATATACACACAGAACACACGGTGTTCCAATCTCATCTGGTAATACTTTTCTTTAGGAATGCGGACTTCGGATATCATTCCTCAGAGAAATCTATGTGGCAAGGCAGTAAATAGTCGGCTACAGTGCCTACAGGCGACCGGACCTAAACCTAAAACACCTCGTCACTATTCAACAACAATCTTATTCTCGTGCATTAGAGTAATACATATTCATTGTTTTCGATCTTTCTCTAGCAAAGAAATTCTCCATAAGAAGAGTTTATTTATAATTAATGCCAATTGGGTTTAAGGACCCGTTTAAAGGCATTTAAAAGAAATATTTTAATGTTAAATTATACAAAGTAGTGTTCCTGATATCGAAAAAAAAAAAAAAATCAATAAACAAGAGTGTCATTCAATATACGTAGTGAGTACCTCTTAGTGTAAAAAAAAAAATGGGTGAAACTAGATCATAAATTAAGAAAAATGCCGCAGCCATTACCTTTCAATTCAATTCCCTTGCTGATATACGATAATTCAAAAACTTTTTGAGGAAACCACGTTCTGTGTACTGCTGTATAGCTGTAATATCTCCATTTCGATAAACATTTTTTCAAATTTTGACCAAATTTCGGATTTAGCATTAAATTTCCTTATGTAACCTTGAATTTCACAAACTTAGGAACTAAATAACACTTTATTTAGGGAATCTACAATGTCTTATAATACTTCAAACGCTCACCATTTTTCGAAAAAAACTATGCACAAAACTTCAAATCTCACAAGAACTTGGAAATTTAACCAGCTTTCATATGGTATGATCATATTAATATCGATTTCATAGAGACATTTAATTTTGAAATCGAAAAAACATGGTGTTTATATTTGGCATACAATTCAATTAATTATGATAACTGCTTTAAACATAATAGAGTATTTTTCTATTTCGGTCCAAGATTTCCATTGAAGTCCTATACTGACCTGGATAGGAAGGTCGAGATTCATTTCGTGGGTCCACCACGGAATAAATTTAAACCTACCAAGGTGGGATTCGAACCCACGATCTTCTGGTATGAGCGGGGCCATCGCTCCAACTCACTTGGCCTTTAAATTTATTGTTTAATGAAAAATAAAGGAAAACTGTCAATAAAGTGACACCAGATCAAAGGATTTTATGTTATTACATTTATTTATTTAGAATTTTTTTTTTTTTATTAGATTTTCAATGTAAGGCTTAAAACCCAATACCTAATTTAGGTCGTTGGCATCTGAATGCAGATGATATTAAATAATACCACACTTTTTGAGGTGAATTTTACAGACAGATGAGTCTGTTTTTACAGAGGAAGGCATTTCTACCTATCCATTTGGAGTATCGTTGGTTTATTCATTTTTGTCGAATAATATGGAGGAGTTTCATGGTGTTGGAAAATCATATTTTGCCGAATTTCAGGTGGAAAATAGTAATGAAGTTGTGGTAGGATATTTTGCAACAAATCCTAGTAATTCTCACCATTCCATCTGTTGGGCTAACTTTTTCCAACATTATTTAACAGCAGTACAAAAATAGATAAACCAACGATACACCACATGCATAGGTAGAAAGGATTGACCTGTATTGTTTTGCATAAAAAATTACTCTCCTTTGGAAAAAATACAATCATACAGTGGAAACAAATAAAGAACATAAAGGTACAGACGGTCGGCAGAATTAAGCTATTTAATTTGAAAATTTATCTCATATAGAGATAATATAACCCCTACTACATGTTCCATGTTATTCTTTCTTTAGTTGAAAGGCTCAAGGGGGCCAGTTTATTAATTTTTTTATTGCTATTACAATCAACAGATCGCAAAGCCAGACTTACATTTAATGGTATGGTAGGGTTTTTCCAGAACTTGAAATGCAGTTTATTCGGATGTCTTATGAATATATTTTTTTATTTTTTGCATAATTACTACAATAGAAGACTTTTTGATAAATAAATAAAAGTTCAATTGTTTGTCAAGCAGGTTAGCACTATGATATACTGTGTTCTATATCACATCAACATTGGTCTTGCGTATCTTCAGGTTTCGGAAATTTGATCTTTATATTCTCTATTTTTCTGGTCCCAAGAAGTCTTACTGAAATCTGTCCATGTTGACAATTAAGGAATAGGATATTTAAAGGCTTCTTACACTCATGTCCCGCAATATAGGGGATATTTCCAATGTTCACCTACTAAAATGTACTGCAGCTAATGCTATTCGTAGCTTTTTTCTTTTATAAAACAATTCATCCTCCAGGATTTTTGACAATAGAAAAGTAGGATTGCATTATAATCAACCTGGAGAGAATGCAATTCTCTACCTTTCTTGTCAGCTACAGAAACTATGTAATAATTAAATATATTAATAATAATTTTTAGGATAAGAGTGTATTAAACATAAAAATTACGTAATAAAAAATATTAATAATAGGGCTCAAATAAGTTGTTATATACATAAAACTTTATTATCACAAATATAATAACTTATTGTTCTACTCTGACTAGACTCTTTGATTCAGCTTTGTTTTCCACTTTAGGCTTCCTCAGCATCTTTGGCGCCAGACTGTTAACCGCTACGTAGGATATGGGAGCTGTGATGATCATGTCGAACACAGCCGACAATACGATGAACTTAGAACGTCGGAAGTGGTCTGATGCTTCGTCGGTGTCATCGCCGAACACCTTCCGGCACATGTCAATCACCTGAGGACTGAGGGCTGCCTATGGAACAGAGGATACAAAGTTAAAATTATTAAAATGTATGCAACTAATAATTAAATAAAAAGAATTGATTTAAGAGAGCTTCGGTAGCATTTTTATAAAAATACAAAGCCTGTTTTATTCTGTATTGAGTTTAATTTTGACTTAAAAATTTAGAACTTTCTTTAATCGGTGGTTGACGGTGGAATCATGTTGGTCTATGTGGCTCCATTTTTAATTTTAGACCCACCATATAAACTCGACCATAATTGTTTCTAGGGTAGTCCATGCTTCAGATGGCCGAGCACTTTGAGTCGAGGGTTCGTTTCCAACCAGGGTTGGTTAAGATTAACTCTCCCACTCTGTCAAGGATTGGGTAGCAACGTGTTGGTAGTCGTCAGGTGTTGAGAAAGAGTACTTAAGGAACAACTTGTCGGACAAGTTCCCCCACTAATATCCTTCTTGGAATTGATAAGGACTTAAAACAAAAATGTGTTCAAAATATAAATGAGTTTTTGTTCTCATAAAATATCTTAATTTCTAAATGTAATTTTAGTTGGCAACATCATTGAGTAACAGTCTGTCTTCATAAGGGAGTAGCCTAGTAGACTGTTTTGAGGAGATGAAGATTGCTAAGAATTGACACGTTTTTCTGTAAGGGATTGATTCTTTAAATGGACAGACAAGTCCAGTAGATTTATGGGAAAATATAAGGCAAAGTTCGCTAACCAATCTACCACTTTACAGTATGTATTCAGCACCCATACGGGTAAGTTGTATCCCTGAAAACCCTGCGTTGCGCTTGCATCGTCACATTTGTGTAACTTTAATAGATTGAATAATAGCGAAAATTCACGTAGTTTAGAAGACACGTGCAAAAAACTAAGAACAGTCCTAACATTTCGAGGTTTTTAAGTATTTAGCCTTTTGCACCGGGTTTTCAGAGTTGCAGCTTAGATAGCAACAACTAAAGTAGATCCATGGGCCATTGCAAACATCGATGTATAAATCAACTAGAGTAGTTTTGATAGACAAGAGGTTAATAAAACTAATATAAAATTATTATTATTATACAGTTATTTATTCCTTTTCAATGTTAATTGGTTTATTACCCTATAGCGATGACCCATCCAAGATTTTACTACCTTGACTATATTCATAAATATTTTACAACTTATAGTAGATAAATATTGATATAGAAAATGTAAACATTTTCCACGCTCTTATAGGCGGAGTATATATACAGTCCAAGATATATTCCCTTCAGGATAAATTCTCTCTCTCCCTCACTATACTGCTAAAACTATATAATTTACAAAAACCCTTGCATGAAGATATAATATTACATGAAGGATAGCTATGCGTAGGCTGGAAGGTATGGTGTAATATAAAGAAGTTCAAGCCGATAAATAATAATTATATTGTTATAGTAACTAACAATCACCTCACATAATTTATGGTATGACGAATAATTTTTTATGAAACATTAAGTGTCATTCCATCAAGTAAAAAAATAGTGTTAATTAGGCTGTGTACGAAACTGATAGGAATCCTAAATACCTAAACTGACGAAACAGCGTTTCAACTATCCGAATAGGTAGCGTGTAATTGAAGCAATCTAAAAGTTTAATCTGTATTGTAATGTTTCCAAACAAGCCAAGCCCTGAGTCTCAAGCTCTAGCGTGTTTTGAAAACAAACTGTTCCCTTAACAAGACCTAATTTCAACTTGTTAGATTTTGAATTTTTACAAATGTTTGCTGTTGTTTGCTTGAGCTTAACGCCCTTATGTACTCCAACTGTGGCAGGCAGGACAGGACATCTTAATGGAATGGAATTGAATACACGTGAACTTCGAGGATAAGTATTGTATTATATATAAATTAATGTAATTGGATAGATGTTAGACCTAAGTATAATTGTTATTAGTTATTAGGCTAAGAACCAATTTGTACTTATTAAGTTGTAAATAAATTAGCGTTTGCTATTTAAATTGTAGTTTGATTAGTCATACCCCCAGGGGCCCGTAACAATATTTTTCCTATTCAATAGGCTCCTGACTTGTGTATGAGCTCGGTGAGAACTCGTAAGACTACATTTATTTAATAGAAATTTATAACATTTATATGTTGGAATCTTCGGAATATGGGTCATAAGTACATAGTGTGAGGCAAGTAGGGTGACTAGGATGAAAACTAATCTGTCGGAAAGGAGAGTAGCCGAGGATGTCCTTCGGCCGCCAAAAATCGTTAGGTCCTGGCAGATCTGAAACCAGTATCCTTCACCGGCTTTTGGCAGAAATTAACATTACTGTTAAATATATTCAGGGTATTATTCATATTTTGACAGTAATACTTCAAGACAACATTGGTTATTGTATATTTATAGTTCTCAATGTACTGGCTGTAGATCTTTACGTTACTCAGATTTGAGGAAAAATAATGACTGATGGTTTCGGTAGACTGGAAAGCAATTTATATCCTCAATCACACTACTTCCATGCTTCTTTGGAAATTTCTTCACTAAATGCTAATTATATATTGGACTTAGACCAATATTAACTCAACTATACACATATTTCCTTGAGAAACAAATAGGAAATATATTTCAGTGAGAAACAAAAATATATGCTGCTATGTTCTGGAAACTTCACTACTCAGGTTTTTTTAAAGCCTTTTTGCGAATTAAATGTATTAAAGGAGATACTGAAAATGTATATCAGCTATTTTTTGAGGGAAATAAACAATTTTTTCTGACCATTTTGACGATAAATTTAAATAAATGAAAATTTCTTATAGAATAAATACATAGTTAATATAGTAATTTGAATTTTAATGATGTGATATTTTAATATTTATGATTTATGAATAAACATAGCTAACTAATGATAGAATCTCCATTCCTAAATACTTCTAATATTCCAAGTAGCCTGTTTTTCATTCATCTAGTATGCTTACGTAATTATCCACATTGGTCTGGCAGGTAATCAGTTTCTGGACCCATCATTTTACATAACACCGTTCATTCCAATACTTTTAAACTGGATTTATCACTTCAATTTCTACGTTCTTAAAATTTTTAATCCAGTGGCCTAATAATATAGACAATACATCTCGAGGTGACTTGCATTATTTTTATAATGTAGCTTACAGAACATTTTATCAAATGCGTATACCATTATTTCTTATCATAAAAATAAATATTTTTATTTTTGTATTCAGAAAAAAATTGTCAACAAAACTAAACTATGCAAATAAATCAAATGTAGTTATTATTGAACATTCAACTTAATAGTTCAATTATTTTCTTAATATTCATGAGCTCATTTGTTCAAAAAGAGTGAGAGGAGAAAAAAATAGCTTATAAAAAGTCTAACAGTTCATTGATGATTGTCAAGCAGGCAGGAACAAGCTGTCATGACAAAAACAACTCCAGTGGGTGTTCAGAAGGTCACTACCGACGCAGCCTTAACAATCGCATTGGCTCACAATCTTGATCACCTTCTTCATCCAACAATTGATTTTCTAAGAATAGAGCAATTGAAGGCTTATAATATATTCAGTAAATAACCTTACCAGGAAGAGGCATTTATTGTTTTAGCTTTTTTTTTTTCAACAATACAATCAAAGAAATTGGTTTTTGGTCTTACCACTAGTGAAGAACAATCTTCTGAACGAGAAAATTCATTATAATTATTGAAAAAACAAAACAAAAAAACATTTCAAGCAATGATGTATTTGATAACAAAACTTTCCATATTATCAAATACCAAAATTCCATTTTCGGTACCGGTACTAGTCCCAAAAAATCAAATCTCAATGCCTTGCATCCATTCCTCGGTTTAAAAGTAAATTTTTATTGCAAAATAATAAAATTTATATGGAGGCTAAAAAAATAAACCAAATCTAATAAATTTGAAGGTGTTTTGAGTGACTGGATAAATATTATTCAGAGGGATCAGTTAAATAAATTTAGGCATTGTTTGATATTAACAAAACGAATTTTAATATATTGCCAACGTTTTGGCCATATCATTAAAGGTGATCATCACGACTTAAACAAGAAAATAATCGAATACAACATCAGAAGAGTGCTATTATGTTTTAATCGTTTGCATTTTTTCCATCTGGTACGTTTTTTGTTACAAATTTATTCTGTTTTTAGTTGCTAATTAATTTTTACTTAGTCATAATTTCCTATTTATAACTATCTTCATTTGTTTTTATTGGCTTTTAATTATTTTAAAATTTATTATTATTTGTAATATCTAATTTGTTTATTGTCACTTTTAATCTTATTATGTTTTATTTAGTTTACTATATTTTAATTTTACTTCTATTTACATACAATAATTCAAATTGCTTATTAACCCTATTATATTTAATTTAATTTAATTTCTTTATTTTATTGTCCATCTACATATTTTTTTTTTTAATAATTTCAAATTAATTAATGATATTGATGGCAAATTAACCTTTTATCTTTCATTTTTTATTTATTATTATTACTCTTATTTTTCCTCTCATTCTGTATTCGACTATTCCATGTTTAGCCCTGATGATGGTCAACAATGATATGGCCGAAACGTTCGCAATATATTAAAACTTGATTTGTTAATATCGAAAATGCCTAAATTTATTTGACTGATCCCTCTCAAAATCCTGCTCTATGCAAAACTATTAAAAAACATTAAGGATGCAATAAATAAAATAGTAAACAGCCAATAGCATTAATATTCCATATCTTAATAAGTTAATCACAATTCAGACAACGTACAAGAAATAATTCATTTAACAAATTCTTGTTTTAGACGAATAAACATTCCATAGCTTCTAGGTTTCATTTATTACATAAGAAATCTAAAATCACTTTAGATAGAAGATTAAATTCAATTTTTCTGAATGTGTTAATAGTTTTTTTTAGCTAGAAAATTGTAGTGTAAAATGAAAAATAATTTGTTTTGGGTTAAAGAAAAAATATATAGTAAAATTGTGCTATTGGCTAACAGCATTCATATTGTCAGTGTTTTATCTTCAGCAGTTTTAAATCTTTATTTTCGAATAATAAAGATAAATCTAATAAATTAATATCGTCATTAATTTTTTTTTTTTAATATGAATTTTAATATATTTATATGAAAATATGAAAATGTATGTATTATAAAACAAAAAAATATTTTTTTACAACGGTTTCATAATCACAAAGGAGCAGATTCAGTGTATAACAATTACTAAATAGGAATAACAAATCTATTATAAGAAAGTTACAACAGCAGTTATCGATCGGTTTTTAGGATTCGACATTTAGAACCGAAACATCCCTAATTATATGTTCCTTTTTTAATGATTAAGAAGATATTTGATCGCTTCAAACAGTGAAAAAGGGTAGCTCATGTTTAACATTTGAGAACTGCAGTTAATACAACTTAACTTTAAGGAATTTGTTTACTCTTTTCCCTGAGTCTAACTTCATGAATTGTCAAGTTTAAGCTAATTTGTATAACTTTAGCTGATAGAATGAGTGGCTGAGCTGTAACTTTGTTGAAATGGAACTCGAGCGGTATGTTTGTCCTTTCCACTGTCCACACTTCCCCACATTAGTTCTCAATTTCCATGATTAGAGCACACCTACTCCACGTGTCTTCCATGAAAGCTACACGTTCCGTGGGTTGTTAGTTGCTGTAGTTGTCGAGTAGTTTGCAAGTACCAATATTCACGTTTAATTGTATTACCTTTCCTGTACAGGGGCCCAGAACTCGCATACTATGTTTTCGTATTCAGTAAATATATATTAGGTTAATTCTTTAGGCTGAAGACCCATTTAAATTGATTAATCGTAATTGCATTCGGAACTCCAGAGGTTAAATATATATATTTATAATATTATGTTAATTTCCTCAAGACTGCATCGTACCCAGGAAAGTCACAGTCACATAGGATTGATACGATAAGAGTCAATCGTTTGAAAAACCAAAGATTTCTGAATTTTGGGATTTAAGAATCCATTTCAATCTAGGAAATTCCTGGAAAAAGATTTTATTATCTTATCAAAGATTACTAATATTTAAAAATCAGTACTAATGTCTTTCAATTTAATAAATTGGGAATTCCTAAATAATTGGAATAAACATTCAAATTTATTGGATAATCATGTCAAAATGTTTTGGAATTTTAGATTTTCCAAGCCCAATATTTTTCTGCAACTCTGCTGATTGTATTAGCGATTCTTATATTCTATAGGAACTATATTCCATAGCAGCATTGATCAATTTATCTCCTAGGTTGGGTACCAAAAACACACGAGTACGTCTTAGTTGTCAGTAGAATCTATGAACCATTCAGAGCTATGCTGGCCAGGAAGAACGGAACCTCCGATCTAGAGGGACATTTTCATCTAATGACCTGGAACAACTAATGATGGAAGGAATAGGGTAAGCCTACTTCTGTTGGTAAATGATATTCCAAGGAGATATCCTACTTCTCTGACAACCCTTATACCCTACCCTAAAAAAAAAAAAAAAAAAAAAAAAAAAAAAAAAAAAAAAAGTAAGTAGAAAAATAAATAACTAACGATCACTATCTTGAATTGGATTTAGTATTTTTCTTTTTGGAGTTGTGACCAGTAAGCTTCTTATATTAGAGTAATTAAAGTAAATGACTGTTTCAGAATTTATTTTAATTTGAATTTCTTCGAAATTATGTTCTGTTGTTAGATAGATCTGTCTACCGCTGTTAACGATAATCGGTCATCCATTCCAAGCTGAATGGAGCTGAAGAATTTCATACCCCAACTTATAGCAAACGAGCAATTTCGAATTAGAAATGTGCTTAGGCAGCACATTGACACGGGTACCTTGAATTTTGTTTTACGACAGACCTTTACCCTGGCATTTACCCTGGCTAGAACAGGTTGGTTTATTGAAGAATAGTCCATTCTTTCTTAGTCAGATTACATAAAGACGTTAAAGCCTAAGCAAACAACAAGTCAGTCAATATCAATAACTCGAATACGTCATGGGCAAACAAATATATTTTGGTATTCTTCCGACTCTCTTGGAACTGACATTAATTGAAATGCTAAATAAAGTCTGACTGAGTAAAATATTTTGACATGAGAATACATAATGATCTTGCAAAATAAATAACAGATTTTTTTTCACCTTTCAAATAACCAGAGACGAGCTAAGATCAGAACAGAATTACATGGCGATTAAGTATATTTTTCTTCGACTTACTGGAGACGCAGTTATCTCGAAAACCAATTGTGAGGGCTGGTTTCTTTCCTTATCAATAGAAAAGAAATAAAATTGGGCCTGAAAGAAATTGGTTCTTTCACTCAGGCGTTATAGGATAAGAAGAAAGGTCTTCGACTTAGAGGATCGATTCCCCTCCGGTGTGTCCTACTCAAATATTTGCAACCATCTAATATATTTCTAATATGAAACCAGTTTTTCCTCATACATTATTATTGGGGGAAAAAACAGTAAATATTTTATTATTATTCTTCAATTACAGTATCCACATACGAATGTTGGATTCAGTAAGATGAAAAGGGGAATTAAATAGCTAAATTACGTTCCACTGAAGGGATAAGGAGCATATTATTCTAATACTTGGGAAAATGAAAAAAATCGAAAAAAAAAAAATCATACTTTGATATGTATTAACATTGCTGTTTCCTAAAACTCTCTTGAGCACGTGTTCAGTCAGTTTGGTTATCAAATCGAGACTGTTTTTTATCAATAAGAACATTCTTAACCTTGTTCTTTGTTTACATAAGATCAGTATTCTTAAAATAATTTATTTTAAATTATACTAGAAAATAAAAGAAATAAAATCAAAATTTATAACAAATTTTCAACAGCAAGAGAACTACTTACACATTGTAGACATATACGTACAACTTCAATTTTTATTAGTTAAAAAAAAAAAAAAAGGACGATTTTTTAAATGAAAAATTAAAAAAAAACACTTTCTTTAATTCTGAAAATCTACTAGAATCTTGAGTAATATTACATTTGACTAAAATCAAAGATTTTCTCCTTTCAATCGAAACAAAAGTAATACTGATTAGTAAATTTTTTGCTTCATGATCAATCCATTCAGAAATCAAAACAAATAAAACTCTTTTGATATGCATTATGAAGAAATACAAATTTTACTTTTAAAAAAAATATATAATTTCAAAGAAATTTTTAGATTAATATCTTGCTACTCCTAACTTACCCCAGTATATCCCAAAAGAATTGAAATCGGTTAAGTAGTTCCAGAGAACAATGTATCCTTACAAAGTAGTCGTTACCTCAATGATAAAATAGTTGAAGAGCTAAGTTGAGTGACTGAGTGAATATATTGAAAGATATGTTGGATGGGATCAGTCAAAAATTATTAAGGCAATGTTAGATAAAAATAATTTATTTTATTTGCCAACATTTCGGCCAAATCTTTGATGGCCATCATCGGGGCTAAAACAATGAAATGTCGAAAAAATTAACAAAAAAGAGAGAAAAGTAAAAAGAAACATATATACCAAAGTAAATTAAACCAAAAAGTAATTTAATAAATAATAGATAAAATGAAAAAAAAATTAATGAAGCATAAATAAAAAAAATAAAGTATCATAGAATTGATAAACAATATGAAATCAGTAAAGAGTTGACCAAAATTATTTAGGTATAGTTAACGATAAGTAATTTATTTAATTTGCCAACGTTTTGCCAAATCTTTGATAGCAAATTTCAGGGCTAAAACTCTTTACGTGCATAATTTCATATAGTTTATCAACCCTATTATATTTTTCTAAATTATTAATTAAATTAATTTTTTTCTTTACCAATGCATAATTATTCTAATTTTTTTTCAGTTCATTTCAAATTGTTTATTAGCTCTATTATTTTTCATTTTATCTATTTATTTATTTAATTTCTTTGGGATTTCATTTTCTTAGGTATAATTTTTTGTTCCCTTCTTCTTTCTCTTTTTATATTTTCTTTTTTTTTTTTTTTGACATTTCATTGTTTTAGCCCAAAGATTTGGCCGAATCGTTGGCAAATAAAATAAATTATTTTTGTTAGCTTTGCCTAAATAATTTTTGACTGATCCCACTCAACGTCTCTTTCAATGATAGAATAATATTTTTAAAAATAAATTAATGAATTTTCAAGGACAAATGCAATAGAGCAAATAAAATAACACCAAGAAAGATGTATTTCAGATGATTAATCATACTTTCTAATGATAGGTCCAAAAATAATAACTAGAGATCTATTTCAATGATTACTAGAATAGAAAGATGAGCAATGAATTTTTTTATTAAATATTTTTTGAAGGTAGCACCTGTTCTTTCATTAAAAAAAAAATATATTTAAAACGGTTGAATAATCTTGCTGTCAAGCGTATCGCCTGTTCCAATTGTGGACTGTTTGTAAAACTTTATTCATTAAACTTTCTGTAACTTGCCACAATAACAATCCTTTATTCAATCCTTCTCTTATGTTATGCCAATTTTAGTTTCCTGTTGTTTCTGGGTAAAAGGCAATTTGGATTGAATCTACCGTCTCAGGTTTCTACAAATGCATTAGTTAAATTTAAATACTATTCTTATTGAAGATAAATAATTTAAAACACATAGCAGTTATTGCATTAAAAATAATAATAATAAATCATGTCGTCATAAAAATAAATTGGGTTTAACATATTTAATTAGAAAACGTAAGGCAAGCAAATTTTATTTTAAAACAATGTTCTCTATATCTGCGGAATTTGTGAATAGTCGGTGAAGTATATTTTGTGTGTTAAATTTTTTTGCGAATTTTGGGTTATGGATATCACAAGAAACCAATTTTTTTTCTTTATTTGTGTCTAATGAACTTATTTATGAGGCAGTTACTGCGATAAATAATAATTTTTGAATCAATGTGGAAAAATTGCGTTTTTCCTAAAATACAATTTTTGCACGTAACCGAATTGTCACAAGTTCCACAGTTATATCGTCACTTATGCAACCATATGCCATAAGTCATTTTAGCTAACTTTACAGAAGACACATAAAATATATGTGTCATAAATGATTTATGCTTGTTGTCATTATTATCCAAATAAAGCTAGTATACTGCTTTAATTTATTCCAGAAAAGAAGAGAGGCGAAACATACCATTTCGACGTTGTCCGTGCATAACATGGAAAACAGTATATTTGTAGCTTGTGTACAAAAGATTTAATTTGTGGCATGTGGGAAAAAACTTTGTAGCAATGTTGCCTTAAGTTTTTACTAAAATCTGGGATCGATAATGGATCCTGCACGAAATTTGACGAAAAAGATAAGATCCAACTAATTTTAGCCAAAAGGTGACAAACATATGATTGCTTAAGTGTCGATATCTGGTTATAACTTTTTTTTTAAGAATGAAATAATTAGTCCATTTTCCAAAATAAAGGATTGGTGATTCGTATTCATATAAGATACAATAGAAGAAACGTCTCAAATTTTTAATGCTTTTATATTATATAATTTTTATTTTTTACGGTATATATTTTATGCATTTTACGAGGTAATACTCAATAATATGTTTTGAATAATTAACGAAATAAATATTAGTTATGAAATTATTTGCGCAATTTCATATGTAAATTATATTTCACAAAGCAAAAAGCATTTATATAATAGAAATGAAAATCAGAAGGCAATGCATGTGACATTGATCCATTTTAAACAGCCTGGAGTACCTTCAACCTATCCAGCTGTATCCAGTTAAAACGGAAGGAATAAACAGTAGTTGGAAATGAATTAGGGATAAATACACCGTGAGGATAAACAGGCAGAGGTGACACCAAAATACAGGCCAGGATAGAAGAACAAGGACAATAGGTATTTGAACAATAGCCCAGGCTATCTAAGGACACCGGCTGGAAATCACGTTTCCTCCAATCCTACACCTTAATATTTATTATCTTATTGTAACGTTAAGAAATTTATATGTATTAAAATAATGTTTATTCAGAATTACGTTATTTAAATAAAAAAAAAAATTAATTTCTTCATGACTAGGAAAAAGATCATGGATACGTCTATCTGTAATCAACTGCTTTTCTCAATTTACATTTTAGAATCAAAAAGATCAAATTACTTGATCTTCAACAGGTCTAATAAATATGTAACACAAATTGGCATAATGTATATCAAATGCATAAGCTCTAAATATTATGTAACTAGTTAAGTTAAAACAAACAATGTTAATTATAAATTAAATAACATTTTAAAGACGATCATTTTGCGATTTAACAAGGTGTATTGTTAATAAAATCTACGATCACACTAAATTCCCTTTAACGGACTCTTTAAGTTCTTAAGTGGCTCCTGTGTAAAAGCTGTCGTCAAAAAACAAAACAATTATTGCCTATAGGAGATACACATGTCGATGGGTAAAGAAACTGTACTAATGCGGGTACTCCACATTGTGGCCTTTTCGGATATCAGTCCAGTCAAATTAAACATGAAAAAGAGGTCGTACTCGGAAAATTTCAAGTACATGCAAATATCTCTGTGAAAGAAGGATCGTCTGACCGGTATAGTCACTTAGTAATAATTATAGATAGTGAATTTACCAACTTTCAGAAGAAAAAAAGAAATTTTGGATCGGACAAACAGGTTCGGAGCTATAGTCAAATGAGTACCAAAAAACGTGTTGTCTCGGAGTAGTGCGACTTACCGCAAGTTAGCCAATATCTTTAACTTATCTCTCCCTTATAACTCTAAACCTTTTGATCTGAGCTATGTATACAGTACATATGATTAATATTAATTTTCTTTTATGTTATGGTATAATATACTTTGTCTTTATAGTAGGTACCATCATGTTTGTACAAAGTAAGTTATATTTTTATTATTTCAACAAACAATTTTTGCAACAATAACAAAGATAAATAAATTTTAAGTGTTTGATAAATAAAACCATCAAATGACGTGAGTACAGTTTATTTGCATTTCCCCCAATAAACCACTTATGACTGTTTTTTGTTATTTTCTGTTTTTGAAAGAGCCGATGGACCTACCAGGACTAGTCTGCTCTCAAATAAATCCTAATTAAATTAACTACAACTTCATTTGATATAATATTTGACGTAGGATGCGTATTTTAGAAGATGTTTCATATAATAAGTACCCATTTACCCACATCAAACCGCAAAAATAAACGGATATGATATAAAACTGTATAAAATTAGCATGTGGGAGTTCAGCACCCATCGGTACCTATTCCAGGCTTGCATTTTTGAAATATATATTTTAGAAGATAAAGTGTAAATATGGTTCTGTACAGTGGGTATGTTCAAGTCTGTATGCAATGTTCTGTTACTAAAGTGCCAGGTTGAGCGTGTTATGATTCTTAAATCCTTAGATTGAAAAGTTTGTAATTTTTGCTGTCCCGGAAATTTGTGATCCTGGGGTCCATAATGGTTTCAGTAAGTAATTCCAATTATTTAATCGTTGTCTGGTTGTCTTTGTCTATTTTTAAGACAAAGGCGTAATTTTAAATAAAGTTTTTTAAGATAAATTCTGTTTAAAACATTTATATTCTTGTATATTGTTTCTAAAAACTAATTTGTGTTTTAAGCCGTTAATGACTCACTTGAGTAGATACGGTATGTTACAAAATAAAAATAAAAAATTATATAGATTGTAAACAATTGTATGCAAACTATAAGTCTATTAATAAACTCTGGCTCTGAAGTCCCTAAATCCAGGTTCCTCCCTTCGTACGAGGAATAATATGGTTGGGGAGGTCCCAAGCCGCGTAGCTGGTGTTAATGCCCAAGGAGGTGTACTAAGCCGCAGATCAGTAGTTTCCAAGCCGTGTGATCTCCCTTCCAAGATAAAGCTACTAGTAGATTGAAATGTGACTCCGCGTATAATACGGATACATTGCATAATACACTGCTTATCATTTGTTTTAAAAGATTTGTGTAGAGATCTGCAAACGTTATTCGAAGTTATTCTAAGCGCAATAAATTTTATTCAAAAAGTAGCCTACAAAGAGGAAGGACTTTTGCTAAACTGTGGGATGACACTGGTGCAGAATTAACAGCACCTTCTAATACTGTGAGGAACTTTGACTATCCCTTCAAAAAGGCTTTCAGCACAAAGGTCCTTCGAATCACTTGATAATACACTTGAATAATAAATTTTAAAAATATGTAATATTTTAAAAAAATGAACACACAATACATTATTTTTTAAGCTCATTAAACAAATTGAAGAGATATTATTAGGTGAAGATACATAAACTTATTATATTTTAATAAAAATTGAGGGAAATAGCGATATTTTTTGCGAAAAAACGAGACCGGAAATTCAAAAAATCTGGAAAACGCTGCCGTAGACAAACACACAATGAGTAGGCAGATAGCCATAATCATATTGCTGTATGTAAAAATAAAATAAATATAAAACTAAAAGTTAATTGTGATTGAGGTAGGGGAGTAGGATAATTATATTGGTTTAAACAATTAAAGTACACTGAGGATAATTAATGTAGGAATATTGACAATACTTGTTGATATTGAATCGTTTGATTTGTTACTTCCTTTTCCCTTCTATAATTCAGATCCATAAATCTAGATAGAATTCTTAAGATAGGTCTCAGAATAAAATAAAAATTAAAAACAATTTAAATAGATATAAAGGGAAATAAAACCACATCTGGTTACATAAATTAAAATTAATAAAAACAAAAGAGAAATTATAGGCAAAAGAAGAGATAGGAGAAAAATAATATAAAACTCCAAATATGAAATTGAAAAATCCTTCGAGGCGTCTGAAAAGAAGATGGCTTCGTGATCTTCTTTTGTAAATATTCATTAGAGAACTACCAAATGGTAGTTCCTCTAGAAGTTTTATTCATTTCATTATATCTCATAAATACCGCATATTTACTAGATGTGTTTTCTAATACAGTTGTAAATTTCTATTAATAAAAGAATAAGAGCAGTGGAACACCGAGTGCGAAGAAGCAATAAAAAACAGGTTTGAAGCCTGAAATGGAACCAAAACAAAACCAAAGAAAATCATGAGGAACTTATGAAAAAAAGGAAAAACGCACACCAAATTCTGAGGAAAAGAAGAAGGGTCTTTCTCAATGAACAACTTACAGAAATAGAAGTAAATTTCAAGGAAAACAACGCCAGACTCCTCTATAAACAGTGCAAACAGAAAACTAAACCCTACACTCCTGCTGGTCTGACACTAAAAAGGGAAGGAAGACCAGCGGCACAAAGTGAAGAAGAAATCTGTGAGGAATTTGCAAAATATTTTGAGAAACTGCTAAACTGTGAGGAGCCAAAGGAGAAATTGGAAACAACTGATAATACTCCTCTGGAAGAGGAATCCTACCCACCATATGATGAAGAGCTGGACGACATCATCGCATCCCTAAAGAACAATAAAGCGGCAGGGGAAGATGGAGTTATCGCTGAGATGTGGAGACTTACTGGGAAAAACTTCAGGAAAATAATCACGGAAATGTTGATGGACATCTGGAATAAAGAAGAAATCCCAAAAGATTAACCGCTCTAATACACCCACTACACAAGAAAGGGGACAGATATAATGCAAACAATTACAGAGGAATATCCTTGCTGCCTGTAACATACAAAATCTTCTCTAAAGCTCTCCTAAACAGGTTATACCCACAAGTAGACCCAAAAATCGGAGAATACCAGGGAGGTTTTAGGAAAACCAGATCATGCCAAGAACAGATCCTGAGCCTCAAACTCCTGATCATGCACTACAGAAACAAAACCAGGAAAAACCTGTTCATCTCTTTTTGTGGATTTCAAGAAAACTTATGATTCCGTGGATAGAGAAACTCTACTCAGAATACTCCAAGAATATGGTGTCGATCAGAAGACCAGAAAACTAATAGGATTAACCCTGTTGGAAACCGAGTCGAAAGTCAAGTACCAGGGACACATCAGCAAACTCTTCCAGATCAAAACGGGTCTCAGGCAGGGAGATGGATTGTCGCCAGTTCTTTTTAACATGGTACTGGATAGGGTCATGAGGGAATTATGGAGAGAAAACGACTCAGGAACAGTACTGGGAACCAAAAGGAATTTCGTAAAAATTAGATGCCTCGCCTATGCGGATGATCTCGCCCTTCTTGCAGAAACTGAAGAAGAAGCAATTGCCCTGATAAACGCATTATCAAAAATCGCCAGGAAAACGGGCCTACAAATTTCTGCAGAAAAAACAGAACTCATGACCACAGACATAAAGTACAAGAAAAAAGAAGTGGACACCATTTGTGGGAAAATTAAGGTTACACAAAAATTCAGATATTTAGGAGAAATCATCTGCAGTAATGGCTCGGATCGAGAGATTTTTAAGGAGAAAGCCACTAAAATGGAGAAGCTATTTTTCAATATCAGGAGCTTCTATAATAAGAAGAATTTATCCTTCAAAGCCAAGGTCAGACATTATAATACAGTAATTAAGCCCGTGATACTCTATGGGACCGAGACATCTTACCTCCCTAGCATGGAAAAGCTGTTGATGGTAGAAAGAAAGAGACTCAGAAAAATCTACGGACCAAGAAAGACACCAGAAGGTTACAGACTAAGGTCCAACAGAGAAATATATAATAACAACAAGAGTCTAGAAACCGATATCAAAATAAGAAGACTGAGATTCTACGGGCATATGATGAGGATGAGTCCTGAAAGATTGAACGGGAAATTCTTCCGACATTTCCAACAGCAAAATAACACATCTGGGTTTTTTAGACAAATTAAAGATGACATGAATTCAATGGGAATGAAGGATACAGACTGCCAAGATAGGGAAACATATAGAAAATCATTAAATGACATAAAGGTCTTCGTGGAAAGGGAAGGAATAAGGAGGAGTGGGGCTTGGACGGAGGAAAGAAAAGCCAAACATGCAGAACGAATGAGGAAGTTTTGGGAAATAAAGAAGAATCCCAAATCATGATATTCGCGTGGTCTATAAGGCCTTTTCGCGCCCAAAAAAAGAAAAAAAAAAGAAATTGGAAAACAAAACTTTCTGTAATACAATACCTAATGTGCAATAGTACAAAATATTTAAGAAAAGTAAAGTAAAAGTTATATACATTGTATAGAGGATTACAATTATGTATAATGTAAATTTTCAACAATAGTTAATGTCAGAACTAGTCCAATTTGGGAATGTATTTTAATTGGGTAGGTTGATAGAAAGATAAGAGTGAGGTAATTAAAATATAAGTATTTTAATGTGGTAGGACATTAACTGGTCTGATAAAAGGAGGGGGAGAATTCCATGAGTAGCTGAGTGGAAGAGAAAAAAGCGGTAGAATGCAGAAGTTATTCTAATAATATAGAAATAAAACATATCAGGTATAGATAGTATTTATTTTGTTAAATATTTCTAGAAACTTACCAGAACTGTAGCTTTAGGCAGCCAAACAAGAATCCCAAATGAGACTTCCTTCCAACTGAATTCCCCTTTCAGCGCAACACAAACAGCAAAACATGTCAGTCTGATCTGAAATCGTTAAAGAGGTGTACATAAAGAAGAATCATTATCCCAGCTGCCAGTAACTCCATAATACGCTTAGAATTTGGACGCATTTCGACAATAATGTTTTAATATATTCTTAACAATGAAACATCTGAAGCAAAACGGAATACAAACGATTGGAGTATAATAAAAAAGATTCCCCTTTTAAAATACAATTATGTATTAAGTTGTGAATAAGTAGGACTTATTTAACTTATGGGAGGATTGATAAATTGGAATAAGGCAGACATCCATCATTAACATGCCAGTTTCATTGATTTCAGTTCATTTCATTTTTTTTTTAAACATGCAATATACAGTTGAGGATATAAACTAAAGCTTAAAAGAGACTATTTTGCTATACCTTAAGAAAATTTAAAGTACCAATGTTGTTCGTTTCAAGACGTACGATTGTAATATAAAAGAACAAGTGAACTTGTGATAGATCATTACATTGGAATGATAATAAGTAAAAATAAACTAGCTATCAGACACTCTTTCCTGTTGCACATTCAACTATTATAAATGTTATTACAATAGGTTTGAGAATAAACCTGGCAGTTGAGTGTGGATATCGACCTTGTAGGGCCCTTGGTCAGGAGATATTACTTCCTTAACAAGCACTAAAAATTTTATGGATTACAGTATTGCAGTTATTATTATTATTATTAGAGCTGATATATAATGGACAGTTCAGATTTTGCTTGAATAATCGGTGAATGATCAGCAAGGAAAAAAAAACATAAATTTATTTCGTAAATGAATCAACTTATTTTTTTTTTTTAATTATTGCATTATTGGAAATTTAAAGGTATTGTACATTGCCTTATGTGATATATGTGATATAATATATGTGAATAAATTTATAATAAATCTATAAATACAGAGTCTGCAGAAGAGGATAATTTTATCACTGCTCAAGTTTTTTAAAAAGTTCGATAAGTGACTCATGAAAATATAAAAACATTTTTATTTACTACTATGACTATTTTTTCCTTGTTATTGTAAATTGTTGCCAACTACGCTGAAATGGTATCGGGAGAAGAGAAAAGATAATCCATCGATAATTTGATAATTTCAATCTTTGAAACATTAAGTTAAAAACAGTTGTGCTATAGGGGCAATGTTATAAATGGAAGAAAGAGAATATCTGGGATCTGGTGCGAAACGTGATGATTATTTGTAAATTATTGTTAACTATACACGTCATCTGTGATAAGTATATACAGGGTGGTTCCCTCTTAGTGTAAAAAAAATCCTATCCGTTGCAGATATATGATAACTCAAAGATTTCTTTTGAGGAAACCACGTTTTTTGCCATAAAAACTGTAATAACTCCATCTTATTCAATTATATTTTTTTTAATTTTGACTAAATTTTTGAGTTGCGCATTAAATTTTTCATAAGAGCACATTGATCTTTAACTTGTGTAGGAAAGTTAAAATTTCGTATCATACTTCAACGCTCACCGTTAATTGTTAAAAAAACAATCCACCAAACTGCAAAACTCACTATAAAACAAGCTTTTGAATTATATGATTAATATTTTTTTTTCCATCTATTGATATTTACAACTGTACAAAATAATATACAACAAGTAAATGTGTTGACAATGAATACAATGGCATGTACATAACTTGTGAAGAACTACTCACTAGTAGCACTTCAATAAAATCTACACTAAAAGGTCTCTAGGTCATTTTCTTTTTAGACGCCTCGGAGGATTATCAGGGATGGAGGAGGAAGAAAGTTGGGAGACTAGTGGATTGGAGTGGATGGAGCTTACTATGGAAGGATAGGTATCTGGTTTGAGCTAAATCAGAAACATATGGAACATTAAGATCTTTATGGATAAGTTTATTGGTTACAAAGTAAGGAGCATTGAGGATTTTTCGAAGGATATTGGATTGTAAGGATTGGATACGAGATGAATTGGATGGTTTAGTAGAGCCCCAAAGCAACTCCGTACGTTCAAATAGGTCTAATAACTGACATGTAAATAAGTCTTTTTTAATTAATTGAGTGCTTTGACCGTTTGTATAGTTAAATGTTAAAGTAGTCTGTAACGACAGGCAGTTGCTTGTCGTTTTGGTCTTGCATGTGGATTCCAAATAAGAAGTTTGCCCAAGTGGAGTCCTAGGTAGCGGATCTGTTCAACAGGGGCTAGTGGAATATCATTAAAGGATACTGTAGGGCATGATTAAATTTAAGATACCGTTTCGAGTGCATAGAGAATTTACTTTTTTTTTAAAAGACAGTCTTCATTTGGCATACTAATCAAGTACTTGGGTAAATAACGCATTATGATAATCGCTTAATGAAAATCTGTATTTTAAACAAAATAAACTCTTCATTGGAATAAAAAGAAAAGTAAAAATGTATTGTTTTTTGGTCTGGTTTCAATAAATTATTTTTTTTACACCATGTTTTTCCGGTTTTTAGAAGTAAATTCCCTTTGCAGTCGAAACGTTATCTTAAATTTAATCATTTCAGAAGCTGGTTTTTTAGTGAGTTTTACAGTTTTTTTGGATTGTTTATATATAAGTTACACTATATATTTTTCCTTAGATATTTTTAATTTTAAGCTTTGACTCCTAACCATTGTAATCTATTTCTTAGAAACCCCTCGTGGGAACTTGCTCTCCTGTGAACTGTAATGTTAGCATAAAGCTTCCTAGAAGAAGCCATTGTAACCCTTTATAAACCTCAAGAAATTTTGTAATTCTCTCTCAGTACATCCAGAGCCGTCTCCACGCCACTCTTCTTTCTGATATTGTAACTTTTATTGAATAAACTTCTTTTTTAAAAAAGTCTTTACTTTTAAATTGAAGATAACTGGCGCAGTCGGTAGGACATCGTCAAACTTGAGGGCATATCAAGGATCAGTATCAACTGTTTGCTGACGAGTCCATTCAGAGGAAGACGAGACGTTAAACTGGCATGGATCTGACTATCGAAGTCATCTTAGTGTAAGTGATTTTTTTTTTATTTAAGAGATATTATCTCAATATTAAACTTTTTTTTTATTTTTCAATTTAATAATTTTGAATAAAATCTATTTTATTTTTAAAGAAAAGGTTATGATTTCATTACTATAACTATAAAGAAATATTTTGTTATTTAAAATATAATTTTTTATTTAATATTAAGTTAAATATTAAGTTACTGTATATTAAGGATAAATTTAATTTTCATTTCATATTATTTTAATTTCATTGCATACTATCTCATTTTATTTTTTGTTTGTTATATTAAATATTTTATAAAAATGGCACCTCCCACATTAAAGAAAGAGTATCTAGAGATGATACCTGATTTCCATGGTGACCCTATGTCACTAACGCGATTTCTAGAAATTTCAGATAAATTAATAAACAAATTTTATAATCACGAAAATACTGCCGATTTCCAAAACGATTATTTAATAGGATCAATTCGTGCTAAAATTAAAGGAGCTGCCGCCGACATGGTTAATAGTAAATATATCAATACCTGGGACGATATTAAAAATGCGTTAAAACAAGGGTACGCCGACAAACGCGACGCGTACACTCTAAATATTGAAATGGCGGGAATGAAACAAGGCAACGAAACCCCTTTCGAATTTTATAATAAAATACAAAAAACATTACAGTTGCAAATTAGTTATTTAAGGAGCGAAATGCCGATGGAGGCGTTAGTCCTCACGAAATATATCGAAAAATTAGCACTAAGAGTTTTGTTAAAAGGACTGAAAGAACCGCTTGGCTCTTTCATGAGAACCAAAAATCCGATAGACCTAAATCAGGCAATAAACATGCTAACGAACGATTTTCAATTTGTCATCGACACTTATCGCCCACACCAAAACCATAACAAACCAATACACAAAAATCGCCAACAATTTATAAACTATTTCCCAGTAAACCAGTACAAAGCAATTCAACCTGCTAAAAATGTAATCTCAAATCAGTATAGACCCCAACAACCTAATCAGTATAGACCCCAACAACCTAATCAATATAGACCCCAACAACCTAATCAATATATACCACACCAATATCATCAATATAGACCCCAACAACCTAATCAATCAACCCCTATGAGTGTCAATAGTAATTATAGAAGTAATTCCCAATATCAGAGACAACCTGATCAAAGTGTAAAATTTAAATCTTTTCTCAATACCCCAGTTCGGAAAAACCCAAACCTAGAAATTGAAGAACTTCATAATCTAAACTCGGAACAGTCCGTAAGTGAATCCCAAATTACTGAATTACCAAATGCTCAACCACCCGACTATCCCACTGTATCATTTCCAGACGATCATCAAGAAAATCAACAATACACTGATCAAAATAATCTGGATAGTGATCAAAGTAATTTTTTAGATCCCAGCCTAGCACAGGAACCATGGACGTAATAGACCTATTTAATTTAACCCGTTTTAGTGCTCTTCCATATATAATTCCACCAAAGTCAAACTTAAAAATTCTAATAGACACTGCGTGCACAAAATCGCTTGTATCCGTCCTTGTAGCAAATAAATATTTTTTTAATAACATTACTCACGAACCATTTAAACTTACTAGCGCGCACGGTTCTTCTATACAAAATTTTAATGCTAATGTAGATTCATCTAAATTATTTCCCAACACCAAAACTCTCCTGAAATTTGGCATTTTTGACTTCCATCCTAAATTCGATTTATTGTTTGGAACAGACAGTCTTAAATTATTAGGTGCGAAAATTGATTTAGTAAATGATATACTAATCACACCTTTTGGCAATTTAACAATTCATTATGACAACAGACCCCCTCAATCTGAATATACTTACATCTTAAACAACGATTCTGAAACCGTAATCAAAATTCCAATCAAAAATATCTCAAATGGAGAAGGAATCATTCCTCATACCGATTTCAATAATTGTCTTAAAATTCATGAAGGTTTAATTTCAATTAAAAATAACGAAGCTATATGTACGGTAAAAAATAATTCGGATCGGTCATTTAGATTAACTATTAAAACCCCAATCCTTGTGAAACCAATCAGAATTTTTAAAAATAACGAATCTCATAATATAAATTTAATTAAAACAAAAGAATCAGATTTCAATGAAGTCAAAAATCTTATTCGCACGGACCATTTAAACGAAGAAGAAAAAAAAGAAATTCAAAATTTAATAAAACAATATTCTGATCTATTTTATTTAAAAGGTACTCCACTAACTGCAAATACGCAAATCAAACATAAAATCCTAACTAAAGACGAGATCCCAGTCTATACTAAAAATTACCGATATCCTCAAATATTTCAAAACGAAGTGAAAAGACAAATTGACGAAATGCTAGAGCAACAAATCATTCGCCCTTCTTTTTCACCTTACAATAGTCCAATTTGGGTAGTTCCAAAAAAATTAGACCAATCGGGAATACAAAAGTGGAGAATAGTAATTGATTATAGGAAATTAAATGAGAAAACGGTCGATGATAAGTATCCTATTCCGCATATAACCGAACTGCTGGATAAATTAGGCAAAAGCAGTTACTTTTCAACAATCGACCTAACAAGTTCGTTTCATCAAATTTTATTGGATGAAGAGAGTATCCCTAAAACAGCATTCTCAACCGTAAACGGTCATTACGAGTTCCTAAGGTTACCTTTTGGATTAAAAAATAGTCCACCAACATTTATGAGAGTGATTAACAACATACTCATGGGCGTTCCAAATTGTGTTGCCTATTTAGATGATATAATAATTTACAGTACGTCCCTTCAGGAGCATTTATCAATTTTAAAGCAAGTTTTTAAAAAACTAAGAGAATCTAACTTAAAAATTCAGCCCGATAAAACCGAATTTCTAAAAAAGGAAATAGAATATTTAGGACATCTCGTCACATCAAACGGAGTAAAACCAAACCCTAATAAAATCCTTGCTATAAAAAATTATCCCATACCGAAGACTACTAAACAAATTAAAGCTTTCCTTGGACTACTAGGATATTATCGCCGTTTTATTCCAAATTTTGCACACCTCACAAAACCTTTGACCCAATGTTTAAAAAAAGGATCGAAAATTAACATCGCGGATAAAAATTATTTAGATAGTTTTGAAACCAGTAAAAATATTTTGATTAATAATCCCATCCTGCAATATCCGGACTTCAACAAAACATTTTGTTTAACGACAGATGCATCAAACGTAGCCTTGGGCGCTGTATTGTCACAGACGCACGGAGGACGAGATCTTCCGATAGCTTACGCGAGCCGTACTTTAAACGAAAGTGAATCAAAACTGTCCACTATTGAACGCGAACTTCTAGCTATTGTTTGGGCTACCAAATATTTCCGACCATATCTTTATGGCAGAAAATTTATCATTCAAACGGATCACAAACCACTTCAGTGGTTACAATCATTAAAAGATCCAAACTCAAAATTATATCGTTGGAAACTAAAACTCGAAGAATTTAATTTTGAAATAAAATATAAGAAAGGTCATGAAAACAAAGTCGCTGACGCACTATCGCGAGTAGAAATTAATTTAACAGAATCTGAAGACCCTGATACTATTATTAATGATTTAATAGAACAATTTTACCGCGAAAATGAAACATCGGAAAATGCATCTCTTATCGTAAATTTTGATGAAAATGAAAATTTAGATAATATAACAGAAGAATCTGAAACAAATTCCGTTCACTCTAATACTTTAGGAAATACAATAATCGAAATACCAATAGCAGACTCTCCAGTAAATTTAGGAAAAAATCAGATTATTTTAAATTTAGTTGATATTAATCCCGCGAAACCCAAAATCGAAAAACTGTTTAATAATACTAAAACCAGAATTATCGCTCAGATATCAAAGGAAAATTTCGAACAAGATATAATAAAATTAATTAAAGAATTCGTTGAACCAAAAGTTAAATATTATTTATTCTTTGAAACTGATTTTTATACCCAATTTTATGAAACCATGGTAAAATATTTTAAACATTCGGAATTAAATTTTGTAAAAACTACAAGTAGATTAATCGATATTCAAGATCCTGATGAACAAAATAGTTTAATAAATGATTACCACATTGGCAAAACAAACCACCGCGGTTCGGAGGAAACATTTAATCGAATAAAAAGGTTGTATTATTGGCCTAATATGAAAAACTTAATTCGAATTCAAATTAATAATTGCGAAATTTGTACGGTATCAAAATATGATCGGAATCCTTTAAAACTCCAATATAACGTTACTCAAACACCATCTAAACCATTTGAAATAGTTCACATGGATACAATCACACTAGAAAACAAAAAATATTTAACTCTAATCGACTCCTTTTCAAAATTTGCGCAAGTTTATAAATTAAAAAATGGTCAAGCAACTGAAGTCGTTAATAAATTAATTTCTCATTTTTCTCATCACGGGTTACCAAAACAAATAATAACAGATAACGGTTTAGAATTTAGAAACTCATTATTATCCGATTTATTAAAATTACACAGAATCCAACTACATTATACAGCTACTCAATCACCTCAATCAAACGGACCCATTGAAAGATTTCATAGCACATTAATAGAACATTTACGGTTATTAAATAATAGAGACGAATTCAAAAAAGACGCAATGGAAAAAAAAAATTAAATATGCCGTACTCGCGTATAACAACACTATTCATTCCATCACACAACTAAAGCCAATCGAAATAATATCTGGACATTTAGATATAGACTCGCCCGTTGCAATAGATCTCAATAATCAAATCATAAATGATTATGTTGCAAAACATAAAGAAAGAGTAAAAATTTTGCATGAACAAATAAATCATAGGAATCAGGTAGCAAAAGAAAAATATATAACCAGGATGAATAAAAATCGCGAAGAATTGCCAAACGAAATCCCGGAAACAGTATTTGTAGCTAATAGGCAAAAACAATCAAAATTAAAAAATAAATTTAAAAAGGAAAAGATTAAAAAAATAATTAAACATAGTAAAACCGCTGTAATTGATAAAAAACATTATAACACGCGAGAAAAAATTCATTTAAAAAATATAAAACGACCGCAAAAGAAAGGACAAACGTACAATGTTGGTAGACCCCCAGATGAAAGAGCTGGACCGAGTCAGCATTCTTAGAACTGAGATAAAGCACTCGCACCGGACACATTCTTTCGTTTAAGACAAGCTATAATTACAAGCTATAATAATTATGTTTATTTAAAACTAATTTTTTTTTAATATTAGTAAATAATTTTTTTTTGCTTTAAAATAATTTTATTTTTCTTTAAAATAAAAAGCATAAGAAATAATTTAATATAAATAACAATTTAATATACACAATAAGGTCGCTGGATACGACTTATATTGATGTGAAAAGATGGCAGTTAAAATGCCCAAACTATATAACAATAATAATAGAAAAAAAAAGCATTAGAAATAATTCAATATACACAATAAGGTCGCTGGATACGACTTATATTGATGTGAAAAGATGGCAGTTAAAATGCCCAAACTATATAACAATAATAAAAAATAAAGAATGATAAAAAGAATAATTATTGTTGATAAACAACATAACGAGTTCAAGGAATATGAACTCTTCCTAGTTTAAGAGATGGCATTATAAGCCAAATTATGGAAAATATTTTATACAATAAAATAGTATAATTAAATGATTAGACTTTAATTTTTATAATTTAATTTTAATTTAATAATGATAATTTAATAATAATTTAATTTAATTTACATAACCAATATTCGATAAACAGTGATTTAATTACTCAATTTAATAATACTATTAAAACCATACAAGAGAATACGCTGCATATTGCACGAAAAATTAATGATATAGGAACCGTAGTTAACTTGTTAACAATTAAAGAATTATTAGATCACATCCAACTTATTTTCTCTTTAATTTCTACTACTATTTCTGATATAGAAACTTCTTTAACATTTTGTAAATTAAATATTCTACATCCAGCTATAATTAATACAAAAACATTGTTTCAAGAATTAGAAAAGATAGCTCCACATTACAATAACAAATTTCTTTATCCATTTCAATTTAAATTTATCCTAGATATAGAACGCACAATATCTGTACAATGTGCTTTGCATGAAAATGAGATTATTTATACTTTAGCACTTCCAATTTTTGAAGAAACTGTTTATAGTTTGTATAATTTATACCCCATTCCATCTATTGTAAAGGATGAAATCATAACAATAATTCCAAAGTTCAAATATCTCTTAAATATTAATAACAACTTTAAATTTCTTAATCATCAATGTATCAAAAGAAACAGCATTCACCACTGTCATACAGCTGACTTATCTCACCACGATGACTTATGTATTCAAGATATTTTACAAAAATCATCCAGTGTAAATTGTCTTTACACACGTCTACATCAAGAAGAAAACCACATCGAAGAAATCCCAGGAACACGCTACATTCTCATAGCATTTTACAACCCGGATGATCTTCAAGTTCAACAAGAAAAAGAAACAGTAAACTATCATATGACAGGAATTTATTTAGTTAAAACAAACTTTAATTCAATTTTGTATCATAATAAAACTGTATTTTCATCCAGTCAAACTCATGGTTCTCTAACATTGTTTGATAAACAAACTTTAAATATTCAAGCCTCACAGCTTTTAAACACTACATTAGAAATTAAAAATTTAAAATTTCATGAATTACAAACCTCACATCTTTCACATCTTGTATCAACAAAACATACCTATAACTCTAACACTCTACACATAATTATTTTGTGGATAATTTTTATTTGTATTATCATCTTTATATTAACCTTTGTAACTTTTATTTATTATTTTTACAAAACTAGAATTGTAACTCATTTCACCCAAAGCAGTGAAATTCGTATCTAGGTGGGGAGGAGTTACACTATATATTTTTCCTTAGATATTTTTAATTTTAAGCTTTGACTCCTAACCATTGTAATCTATTTCTTAGAAACCCCTCGTGGGAACTTGCTCTCCTGTGAACTGTAATGTTAGCATAAAGCTTCCTAGAAGAAGCCATTGTAACCCTTTATAAACCTCAAGAAATTTTGTAATTCTCTCTCAGTACATCCAGAGCCGTCTCCACGCCACTCTTCTTTCTGATATTGTAACTTTTATTGAATAAACTTCTTTTTTAAAAAAGTCTTTACTTTTAAATTGAAGATAACTTATATATATATATATATATATATAAGTTAGCTGAGTGTAAGACATAAATAATAACTTATAGGATAAGAACCTTAGTAGGATAAGTAATACCATCTCTGTAAACAAACCTAATGTATATATATCTGTTCAGAGGCTATAATAAAGTTAGTTATTGTTCTATACTTGTGCCGTTCACTCTGTCACCTCAAACCCCCACCTTTTTTTAGTGTTAGCGTTCAGTCTAATCATAACTGGTGCCGAAACCCGGGAGAATTTCTGAAATTTGTTACTTCAAGTTTTCAAGTAACCGACTTACGGGTAACTCAAAAATACGATGGTGGACACGGACGAGAGAGCTAAATTCGAGTACCAGCTGGCCCAGGCGGCGGTAGAAAGGGCAAAACTAGAAACACAACTGTCGAAGGCTTCCGAGTTACAGCAGTTGGAGCTCGTGAAGATAAGGACACAGAACTCGGCATTTATACACGAGGTAATTAGTCAATTAGAACCTTTTTCAGGTGTGATAGGGGATCTTGAGCATTTCATTAAAGGAGGCGACCAGATCCAGAGTTTAATAATGTCCCGCAAGGAAAATGGTACGCTGTTATACTCCGACGTAAAACTCCTGGAAGCTTCTCTGGTTGGCCGCATTTCACGGCGAGTATTAAATGCCATTCAAGGAGATCTGACGCATCCCTGGGATACTCTGAAGGTGAGGCTAAAAAAATTATACGGCGGGGGAAGATGGACCCCGGAAGAAGATGTCTTTTATCTGCTCAAAGAGCGAAGGATTCACGGCCAATCAGAAGGAGAATTCGCGGAGAAGCTGATGGTCCTGTATAACAGACTGACGGAGAAGATGGTTGAGTCGTTTGGCCAAGCAGAAGGAGCTCATAAATTAGAATTTCTGCGAGGGGTCCTAAAAGTGCAATTGAATCACTACATAGACCGCCCAGGTTCGCTTCCGAGAGACCGTGACTTCGTCGAGTGTGCCCATGACCTCATCGATGCGAAGGAACGAAACATAACCCGCCTCGGCAAACCGGAAGCAGAATGGATAGAAGTCAAATCATCAAGGAGGAGACACAGGAGCCCACCACGAGTAACTTCTAATAATCGCAGCTTCGGAAAACGACCAAGTAGAAACTCTGACGATAGCAGGCGGAGACCAGAGCGGCGGTGCTACGAATGCAACCGAACAGGACACGTCGCTGCCCAATGCAATCTCACAAGATGCTTCGAATGCGACAAGCGAGGACACATAGCGAGAGAATGTCCAAGGCGCCGAAATCAACCACTTAGGAACGGGCAAAGGGACGAACCGATGGAGGTGAACAACCAGGACTGGAGCGGTAGACAACCTGGCAGGAGGAGCAGCAGGCACTATACCAGCGGGGAATCTTCGGAAGAGGAGAGCGTCCGTTCTGAGCGTAGCGGCCCGACTACGAGGAGACACGAGGTGAGTGGTGGGAATACCTGGAGGGGTGGTCCTGCCGGGGCCGAGGTAACACCGGGGCGTTCACGTGCGGATTGAGGGTACGGTAAGGGGCGGGGTGACCGAGCGGGGGATTTATTAATCAATAACGGTGTGAAGAGGGGAAGGCAAGCTCGGTTGCCCGTGGCGAGATTAGCGGAATCGGGGGTGAAGTTCTTAATAGACACGGGTAGCACAAACTCGCTAATAAGTAGAGGAGGGGCGGAGAAACTAGGTATCTGGGGCGAGCATAAACCATGTGAATGTGCAGTATCGACGGTTAGCGGTAAATGTCAGACTCTAGGGGAAACATTTTTGAACCTCCGCGAACTAACGGGGCGAGATTTGCGGATAAAAATCCATGTAATAGAGAAGTTGACGGCCGGATATGATTTAATCGTGGGCTGCGATATATTACAGCGAGTTGGCATGAGAATGAAAATCAACCGGAAAAATTGGCGTTGTGGGATGGGGAAACGTATATATAAGGCTACAACGGTGAGTAAAAACGGAGCGGGTATTAACATTGGGGTAGTCGAATGTAGAAAAGAAACAGTAGTAGGGTTAGTGGAACAATATGACGGACTTTTTTATAAGGAAAATGAGGTTCTACCGACTACGGGAAGAACAGTACATAGAATAAACTTAAAAGGCGAAACTCCCATTTATGTTAAAGATAGGAGATACCCGCAAGCCATGAGGGATATCATCAGAGAGCAATTAGGGGATCTTCTCAAACAAGGTATTATCAGACCCAGTAATTCCCCATTCAATAGCCCATTATGGGTGGTCGAGAAAAAAAAGGGACAGGGCGCGAAGCAATATCGGGTAGTGGTTGACTATCGCAAGCTTAACGAAGCAACAAAGGACGAGCGGTACCCACTTCCCAGGGTCGAGGACATACTAGATCGCCTCGCGGGAGCAACTGTCTTTAGTACTCTTGATCTGAAGAGCGGTTATCATCAGGTTAGAATGGCCGAAGAGGATATTGGGAAGACCGCGTTTTCATGGGAAAGGGGGCATTTCGAGTTCGTTCGAATGCCTTTCGGTCTAAAAGGGGCTCCATTAACGTTCCAACGCCTTATGGATGAACTGCAACGCGGACTTGGCGAGGAATTTTCACAAGTATACATGGACGATTTAATAGTTTTTAGTAAGAACGAGGACGATCATATCCAACATTTGAGACGGGTCCTGAACAGGATACGTGAATTCGGACTTAAATTATCTAGGGAGAAGTCAAAGTTCGGGCTGCGGGAAATTCGGTTTTTGGGTCATATAGTATCACGGGAAGGCGTGCGACCTGATACGGAGCGTGTAAAAGCCATCCAAGAAGCCCCGATGCCTAAAAACGCACGTGGAATTAGAAGATTTCTGGGCATGGTGAATTATTACCGGAAATTCATTCCTCATATAGCGGAAATGACGCACCCTCTAACCGAAATATTGAAAAAGGGAAAACGGTTCGAACTAGGACCCGATCAACTGTCGAGTATTAGGAAATGTCGAGAGGTTTTGACCACCCAGCCACTCCTAGCGTTCCCTGATTTTCGTAAAACATTCAGGGTAACAACAGATGCAAGCGAGGTAGCTATTGGGGCTGTTCTGTCCCAAAACTTCGAAGAAGGCGAAAAGCCAATAGCATACGCGGGAAGGAAGCTAAACGACGCTGAACGGAGGTACAGCGCGATTGAAAGGGAACTCTTAGCGGCAGTCTGGGCAGTCGAGTATTTTCGCCCGTACATCTACGGCAGGAGATTCGAACTGTTTACGGATCATAAACCGTTGACACATCTGGGAACATTAAAAGAATCATCCGCGAGAGTGTCACGATGGAAGGAGCGGCTTGCAGCCTATAATTTCCAAACGATTCACAAAAAAGGGGTCGAAAACGCGGTCGCCGATTGGTTATCTAGGGATTTGGTTGTGAACGCGAACGAGGAAGAGACAACACCCGCGGAACCTTTCGCGTTGAGATATTTAAGAGAGTGGGCCGAGAGCGGACCCGACATCCCCCTAGTTAATAGCGAATCAGAGGGCAACACGACTCCGTCAGAACGACCCTCGGAACTGCCCGAGATTGACGAAATTATTAACGATAAAAAATTACAAATTATTTTTAGATCTAAGCAGGACCCGGGGTTACAAACGCAGTCAAGCATCTACGAGGGCCTATTGACGATCGTGGTTCGTACACCCGCAGCGGTAAACGAGGAAGAACTTGAGAGAATTTTCGCAGAATTTAGCCACCCCACAAGAAGCTGTCACGTGTATGTTGGGAATAGGATACTAGCCGACAAAGTAAAGAGGCTTTATAGACAGGAAACAATTGGGATGGGTTATCCCCTGACTCGGTGTTTGCGTCAGGTAGAGACTATCACAGACCCAGCGGCACAACAAACAATCGTATCCGAACACCATACAGGTAAGACAAACCACAGGGGAATTGAGGAGACCTTGCGCGCGATCAAATCTCTTTATTATTGGAAAGCTATGGGCCGTACGGTGCGCGATTGTATCACTAATTGCGAAGTTTGTCAACAAGCGAAGTATGACCGCCAACCTTTGGTAGCAACACAAACTTCTACACCAACCGCGACGGAGCCCTTGCGGACCGTGCAAATTGACATATATTCCAACGAAGGGCAATCATGGCTGACAGCGGTAGATGCTTTTAGCAAACTCGCGATGGCCCATCCTATCGAAGCGAAGACACCCGGGGCGGTATGGGAAGGCGTTCTGCAGTGGTGCGCCACATATGGAGTACCGGATGAAATCATTTCAGATTGTGGGCGCGAATTTGATAACGCCTTGATCCGCGAAGAGAGTAAACATTCTGGGTTTTACTTGGCGATTAAACACCCCTCATCACATCAAGGGTAGGGGTGCTGTGGAACGCCTGCACAACACGTTGGGGGAACATCTTCGGCTACTCAAGATAGGTCGTAACCTTACCACATACGACGCTATGCCGCGAGCGATAATTGCATACAACAATACCATTCACGCCGCAACTGGGCTATCTCCCGTGGAAATAGTTTTTTGGGCAGAGACGAAGGGACAGAGGGGACCTCATCACAGCTAACAATAGTAGATTAAGAGCGGATTTATACCAAGAGAGATCGCAACGGCAACAGACGTGGTCGAAGATCCGGGAAAAGCTAATCCGGGAGAAGCAAACTCGGGTGAACAGGGCAAATCTTCGGTCTCGAGTTTATAAGAAAGAACCGCTTTCGCTAGGAACCATCGTCTATAGGCGATTAAGAACAGCGAGAAATAAAACGGCCGCCAGGTATGAGGGTCCTTATAGAGTCACCACAATTCGGGAACATAACTTGTTTACTATTAGAGATGTAAATTATCCATTCCGTTCCCGCACGGTCCATCTAGAGGAACTCCGGGTACCCCACAGAGTGTCAGAACTCGAGCAGGGTGGTAGCGCTCAGAATGATACGTAGTATCAGTCAAGAAATTATTTTTGTTTTGTTTTCTTACAGGTTTAAATATTAATTATGTTAGTAATATTTTTTTTTTTTTTTTTTTTTTTTTTTATGTATGCATCACATGTATTTTTTTTAAATCTTTTCCATTTTGTATATAATATTATCGTTAGGTTAATTAACTATATGTATTTCTTTTCTTTATTGTTGGCATTAGGATAAGAAGTGTCAGGTGTTTTAGTTATAGAATGTGCGAAGTGATCATTTAAGTTATATGTTATCTTATGTTTATTTTATTTTATTATAGTTCCTCTTTATAAAGGAACTGGAGGG
Organism: Euschistus heros; assembly: GCA_003667255.2. NCBI lineage: Eukaryota > Metazoa > Arthropoda > Insecta > Hemiptera > Pentatomidae > Euschistus > Euschistus heros. Next base: position 1,051,094 of record RCWM02000313.1, read on the forward strand.
AGGGAGTTAGCTGAGTGTAAGACATAAATAATAACTTATAGGATAAGAACCTTAGTAGGATAAGTAATACCATCTCTGTAAACAAACCTAATGTATATATATCTGTTCAGAGGCTATAATAAAGTTAGTTATTGTTCTATACTTGTGCCGTTCACTCTGTCACCTCAAACCCCCACCTTTTTTTAGTGTTAGCGTTCAGTCTAATCATAACTTATATATATATATATATATATATATATATATATATATATATATATATATATAAGAAAGAGTGTAAGAGGAACCAATTCAGATATTAACAATGTAAAGGAAGGCTCAAACGCTATCTGCCGACGTAATCAACAACTTCAACCAAAACCTATCTTTACAATAAATAGGACCATTATTATTAATTTCAGATCTATTGTTGAAATTATTTTTATAGGTAATATTAAGGATCACTTTCATAATATCCACAATAAAATTTATATTATTATAAAACATGTTATGCCACACACTGAACATGAAGTGTAAAACAAGTGTCCAAGCATGTGGCTCTATCTACAATCGTGATGAGAATGTTTACTCGTTCCAATGCAAGCACACAACTTAGGTAATAATTTTGATTTTATTCTTGCATTCAGATAAGTTTTTCATTCATTTTCTGTTTTTTTCCGTTATAATCTCCAATACTAACATCAACAGTCAACTATATATGTACTAATAATTATAGTACATTATTATACATTACTATATTTTTCATTCGAATGTATTATGAATTTATTTCTGTTAAAATACAATATTAAGTTTATTTTAAAAATTAAAAATTAATATTTAAAGTTATCCATAAGCTCAAAGTTGAAAGACAAAAATAAGAAATTAAAAATATTTTAGTTAGTATAATGCAATAAGAGGATCGAATTTTCTATTGCTCATATTCTATGAGCCTTAACCTTAATTTTTTGGATAAGGGCCCAGATGATTATTAAAAACGTACTTCGACGCTTTAATGAGGATATATGTTTTAAGTTATGCCTATGACTACGTTCTCATATATATATATATATATTTTATTTTATTTTTTTTTAATTTAAAAACAAATTTTTCTTTTAATGCTGGAAAGTGTATTGAGTGTTATAAAATATCAAAATCTTCTTTCGAATTTCCATTGAATCATAATAACGTATGTAACGGAATCTCGCATCGTAATTTTCACCAATTTTCAGCCATCTGATTATCTTGAAAATTTGTACACCTGTCAAGGACCAATGACAATACAATAATTCCACAGCTTTGTTTTAATATTCTTACTTAGTCCAGTCGAAAAAACCCCCAAAAGAGGGTCTGCCTTGCAAAAGGTTGAGGAGTAGATTTTTAAACTGTAATTTTTATTTAACTTAGCTTATCACCATATAACATATGACAATAAATTGATTATTATTAATTGATTATAAAAATTTCGAGGTTCGACAAAACCTTTACTTACAAAAAGTGTGATGATAAGGAAACCTCCACAAAAAAGAAGATCCTGCAACGTCGTTCCATGAACATCGACTTCTGCTCCAACGAACCCAAATAGAACTGGTTCCATCAGGTTCCAAAGAACATTATAAACATTTAGCACTGGATTCTGTAACAAAAAATAGTAAATTAATCGGATTTGTTTAAATTATATTTGACATTTTTATTATTTGCAATACAACTGTATTTTTGTGTACTATTCCCAAATGGAGCATGTGCCACTATTTGTAGTGAATTAAATGCATAAATTTTAATTTCTGTAGTGAAATTACTGTAGATATCAGAGTATATTAAAAACAAAAAAATTCTATTTTTTATCATTAATTTAATCATATTTATTGTATTTAATGTACCTTACACAAATATAATTTACCATACTCTTAAATTCATTTTTTTTATTTTTTTAAATTACCTATTTATTTTTTTTTAATCGATCGTATACCCAACCATTATCGATAAAATAAAATAACATAACTAAATATAACCAACCAGTTAATGATTATGACCCATCTGAAGGAAATTTTTATTAAATTAAAGAAAAATCACCAAAGATTTTAAATTAAATCTACTTCATTCATCTAGGGTAAGATAAAAAGAAAAAAATAATAAATAAATAAAAAATACAAATGTTTTTTCTAAATTAAAATAATTTTTTTTAATGCCAAAAAAAATAATTATAAACGATAATTTCTTTATACTTTTGTTTACTACACAACTTTTTAACGTCACGTAAATATTTCAGAATAAATAACACTCTTCAACAGGAACAAATACGTACATTAATAAACATCTCTAGTATAAGTAAACATCTCTAGTAAAACACGTTTATTTTATTATTGTTATATAATTTGTTTAAAATTAAAAAAAAAAAAATGACAATAAAGTTTTAGCAATAAAATAATTTTTTAGATCGTATACGTTTACATTTTTGAACTATTAAAAAAAATGTTTTTTTTTTTAATGATTTATACTCGTATTTATTTTGGGTTTCATATTGTTAGTAAGTTTTAAAAAATGTTTAAAAAAATAGAAGTCATATGTTTACCGTTGCATGGTATCTAAGGTTATATTTTCTTTAAATTTAATTTTTAGATATTTTGTGGCAATTAAACCTAATATAAAAACTATTGTGGTGGTATTTAATGCAAATACCACAATATCTTTGTTTGTGGACACTAGAAGTGTGACACAATGGATGTGGTTACTGAAGAAGGTGTAGCCAGCTCTTCTAAGTTTTCAACTGGGAAAACAAAATCAGAAAAAGAGGACGGCTTCATCCAGCCAAAGAAGGTATGCTGTCAGCCAAATACCCAGTCTGATTTCCAGGTAAGTACCGCTAATTCATTTGAGGTACTTAACTTTAGAGATAACAGTGATAGTTGCAATGTTCCTAAAAGAATACCACCTATTTTGGTTTCTGGTGTCACCAGCACCAGAAAGGCTGCAGTAGAATTGAATACGGCGGGATTTCAACTATTTGAAATACAGAAGGCGCGGGAAGGTATACGAATATTTCCTCAAACTCAAGAAGAACACTGTAAAATATCAGGTTATCTTCGCGCTAACCAAAGCCCGTTCCACACCAACTCATTAAGAAACGGACCGAAGAACAATAAATTCGTTATCTATGATTTAGACATAGATCACGATGTAACAGATGTTCAAGAAGAGTTAGGAGTGAAATTACAAGGAATTTTGGACGTTCGTCGTCTCCAAAAAAGTGATATAAATGGGGGAAAACATGACCTTCCTCTAATTTTAGTGACGACTACAGCAAGCGTGAAATTAGAAGATATACTGAAGCTGGGTACTATAAATCGAGTTCGATTCAACGCCAAAGTATACCAAGGCAGAAAAGGAATAATACAGTGCTACCGTTGTCAGCAGTTCGGGCACACAAAAAACTACTGCGGAAGAGCAGTTACCTGTGTGAGGTGTGCAGGGCCTCACCTAATCGCTGAATGTCCTCGGAAGACTGTTCCGGTTAAATGTGCCAATTGTGGAGATGATCATGTAGCATCATTCACCGGGTGTTCAGCCAGAAAGCTGTTACTTGAAAGGATTGAAGAACTGAAGAAGAAGGTAGCTCTACGAGCGAAGACCACATCGGGAACAACGAAGGCCCAGCATCCACAAGTTCAAGATTTTCCACGAACTTCCCTAGCACATTCTTTGCCCCAACCACCTCTAATTATCAACAAACAATCTGACAACAGACAAACAGTCAACATACAAACACGCAACAGACAAATGGACAATTATTGGGACAGACAGACAATAATGGATAAACCACCACCTTGGGCGGAGGATTTAAAAACCTCCATCACCACACTGACACAACAGATTACCAGACTTATAGAACTATTCTCAGGATTTGTGCCGAAATGAATTCAGCACTGACCCTCTTAAATTTCAACACGGAAGGACTAATGCCTAAACTTATGGAAGTGTACGCCCTTATAGCACAGACCCAACCCACAGTAGTAATCCTCACCGACATCCGGACGAATTTCCGGCACATACGGCTGCCGGGATACAAAATAGCGGGAGACGTTATATCTGAACCAACTGGAGGAGTCCTTATAGGTATAAGATATGGCACTAGGTGGAGAGAAATCCCCACCCCAGTGACCATTAACGATCCAAAGATACACCACAAGACCGTCCAGGTCCTACTAGACAAGCCCAACATCATCACAGCGGTTTATAGGAGACCTAGGTCATCTTTAACTGAGTTCTCTCGGCTCATAAATGAGTGTGCACGTCGGACAAACCATTGGATCGTTGGTGACCTCAATGCTCGCCACACTTCCTGGAATAACAAAACATCAAATGGTGCTGGGAAGAGCATTTTGAAAACCTCCTGTACCGTGGTTCATCCCAACAGTCATACATTCAGACATCGGTCAAACTCGATGTATAGATCAACGGTTGACCTCCTGCTCACGAGGCAGCCCCATCGTCTTACTGACTGCATTGCTTTGGACTTCGTTACATCAGATCATAGACCTGTTCTTTATCAGTTAAATGGTTTGTTTCCATTACCGGCCCCAAGCAAATATAAATATGTTGAAGCAGATTGGGATCTTTATAAAGCGCAGGTCTATCACGAACTGTCTACCGTCCCTGCTCTTCGCACGAAGAAAGAGATAGATGATTACATAGAATTCTTTACATCGACCATCCGGGTAGCCGCTGACATGGCGATACCGAAGTTCTGTCCACTTCCATCAGCTTTACGTCCACCGCCAGAACACATTCTGACACTTATCGCCTTGCGCAATAAGTGGAAGAATAAGTGGTATAGAACTAGAGTTTTTGAAGTGAAGAGGGTAGTTAACTCTCTCACAACTCAAATTCGAAATCTAATGAGGCAATGGCGGACGTCTTTATGGCATGAGAAACTGCGGGCCACCCATGGGGACCATCGAAAATTCTGGAAGGTGCTGAAGACGGCTACGAGAAAGAGGAGCTTAACGTTGCTGCACGAAGGTGATAGACTACTGTCAGCGGAGGAGCAGGCATTACAATTTGCAAGCTACTACCGCGAAACGATCAACAGGAGAACAGAGGACCCGACTGAAATACCAGAAGAAGATCATGGAAATAATTATATGTTTGTGACCCCCAAAACAGCTGAAGGCCATCTTACGTCGTTCAAGAGGGAATAAAGCTCCAGGCCATGACGGAATACAAACAATATTATTGAAGCAGTTACCCCGAAGAGGAATAGCTCACCTGACTAATCTCTACAATTCATGCCTGAGGCTACGTTACTTTCCAGAGTCATGGAAGAAAGCTATACTCTTTCCGCTATTGAAACCCGCGAAGAACGGTACCCAGCCAGCCGACTACAGACCTATCAGCTTACTTCCGCACCTGGGCAAAGTTTTTGAGAAAATAATTCTTAATTTTCTCAAAACGTACTGCTCAGAAGTAGCTCTTATCCCACCCGAACAGACCGGTTTCCAGGCCGGCCTCTGCTCAGAGCACCATCTAATAAAGTTACAGGCGGAAGTGACACAGAACATGGCTAAGAATGAGGCAACTGCTATGATATCAATCGACTGTACGGAGGCGTTTGACTCTGTGTCACATAGGCTTCTATGTAAGACACTGCAGGAAAACGAATTTCCGGAACAGCTATATACGTTGCTAAAATCGTTCCTAGATCAGCGAACAATTAGAGTGCGAGTAGGCGAGGTATTATCCGAAGATTTTTCACTCACATGTGGGGTCCCTCAAGGGTCTGTGCTTTCCCCTGTACTATTTTCAGTTTATACGGCTGAAACTGTTGGAGCGAGATACAAAAAAGCGACTGTGGCAGCTTACGCCGATGATATAGCTATCTATAGTAGCTCATTAAACGCCACGAGGGCTCTACGACAGGTGGAGGCAGTGTGTGATCAAATTACAGAGAAATTGGAAGGATTGAATATTACAGTTAATCCCAAGAAGACAGACTGTATCATTTTTTCTTTCCAGAAAAATAAACGCTCACTCCCTAAAACCTATACGGTAGCAAGAAATACGAAAAGGCCAGCGGGAAGTATAGTGTACTTAGGCATCACACTTGACCGACACTTTACACTATCAGGCCACTGCCATCGTAAGCTCAAGACAGTGAGGACAAAGTCTTACAGACTAAATCACCTATTGAGGTCACCGAACCTTTCACTCCGCCTAAAATTAATGATATATAAATCTATATTGAGACCAGCTCTCCTTTATGGAGCTCCAATGCTGGCAAATATCTCACACACAACAGCAAAGAGACTCCAACAGTTTCAGAACGGAGTACTGAGAAGGATAGTGCAGGGTACAACATTACAGAGGACAAAAACTGATGTACTGCATACAACCCTAGACTTACCAAAGGTGACAGACTTTATTTCACGGAGACACGTTAAATTCTTTGACAGCCTTCAACACTCGACAAACCCCTTAATTAACACACTGACTCCGACAGGAAAACCACAAAGATGGCAAAAACATGTCAACCAACTTAGTTTGACCTAAGTTAAAAGTTTTAATTCCCCTTTGCCCAAAAACCCTAGTGAGCCCCATCACTAGATAGTGACTCATAATACTATTTTCTCCAAACCACTGCTCTCTTCAGAACCCTCTTAAAATGCACCTTGGTGCAGTAAAAGAAGCAGAATCATCATAATGAAGAATGAATCGAAACTTTTGTTAGCCATAGGGGCTTGGAAAAAAAAAATAATAATAAAAAATAAAAAAATAAAATAAATAAATAAATAACATTGAAAAATATAACATTGCATTAAAACAAGTCATATGTATGTTTTATACATATTACATATAGTGTGAAGGACTTGCCAAATGCGCGTTTTCGAATGGTAGATAAACAATGAATTCTTATTTATATTATAATGTAATATATGGAATCTATATCGTGTAAAATCATACATTTTTGCTGTGTAAAGATTTTTTTTAAATACATAGTTTCCGATACAAAAACGTTCTTAAACTTAAAACGCCCCCCAAAAAAAGATCTTGCTGCATGATTATAAAGAAAGTACGCTACTGCATCATTTTGTCGAAAGGTCTAGGCGAAAACTTTAAAAATGAGGGGCATTCTCTTTAATTCAGCTATTTTTCACAAAAGTATTAGTCTTTTATCTTTTCCAATTAAAGATTAAAGCTGTCAAACTCTTAATTAAAGTAAAACTAGATTAATTATAATTAAAGATATGAGTAAATTAAAATATTGTGTATACCATTCAAGCCACTGAAAATAAATCATGATGTATATGATTAAAAATTAAGATGTAAAAAGTTGATTGAATTAAAAAGATATCTTTAAGAAGGATCACATATTTATCATAACTGCAAGAGTGATTTTAACAAACTTATTATTTCTTCTAAAATAACATTTTTCCTTTTCAATTCTATTTTGCTTCAACTTTTAATTAAAGATATACAATATTTTTACTTTCTCCTGAAAAGATAACTTTATAATTTCATTTTATTTTTATCATTTTTTTTTTTAACACATAGCAAAATGTTCAGTAATAACTATGAACGATTAGACTTATCTAATCTAGTTCTCAAGGTATTGGAATTTCTGAAAGTTGCTAGTGTTTAAATCATTTTATTCGGTCACAATTAAAATTTATCTTTTTTAATATTGTCCCTGAAATAAATCTGAAACGGCCAAAATATGAAAAAAAAATATTCAACAGCTGCTTCTGTGTAAACGAAGGATCACCTTTGAAACCTACCCTCTTTTTTTTATAGGTTATAAACGGAGGAAAATATATTTTAGTGGAGAAAAATAGTTTATTTTAAGGATGATTTTTATGATATCAGAGGGTTTCAAGTAGTTTCATGCGGTACCCTTCCAACCCTGCCCTTTCTTAGAGAGTTATTTCCAACGAAGGTAAAGTAGTTAGCGAGGAGAGAGGAACCTTTCAAAAAAACAAAGTATTAAAACATAATTCACTAGAACAGTACCTAGTTTGTATGGGTAAAAAAAAAATAATAATAAAAGAAACGGATTCATCGGTCATCTATTGCACCAGTGCTATTTCATAATTATGTAAAAGGTCTCTCTTTAAATGAGATATTTTAAATAATATTTACTCTTATAATATTAAATACTGTTAGTAAAAAATTTTATTGGCCTACGGATGTTGCAATGTGTCCATACTGCTCTATACTTTTTTTTTCAGGGATTCTAAAATAATTTTAGAATAATATTGTAAAATTTCTGAGTGCTTCTGATGAGTCCCTCTTGGAGTAGAGGCGTCCAGTTGATTGGAAACCACTAGTGTAAATTGTATTTCATACATGATATTCAGAAAGATAGGAAGATTAAAAAATAATATACTATTATATAAGATAGAAAATGAAGCGAAATAAACTATTCTTTAAGAAGAATCTTCACATTTTATTTTAGATATATAATAGGTATACTTATATAGTATACTTATAGGTATAATTAGATATACTTTGATAGAAGTCTTTTCAGTTTTAACTTTTTGTAGTCTCCTATTTTCTAAATTATATAAAACGCCTGATGTTCTGATTAACTTTTTATTATTTTTTTATTAGTTCAGCATGAATGGTGAGTTAGTTTGATGCAATAATCTTAATAATTGTAGAAATTATTGTGACATTAAATAGGTGGATTATCTATAAGGTTACCTTATCAGTCCATCCTTGGGACCTCCAGAAGTAGGCGCTGACGCAGCCAGTAGCCATGGAACCGAGAGGTCCCCCAGCGGACACATCGTACTGCTTGGCTCCGAGGTACACGCAGGTCGAACCAAGAACCAAAAGGCAGCATCGAAGAGGGACCACATTTGGCTAAAACGAAAGATAATTCAAAATTCCTAGATCTGTAGAATAACATCAAAGTGACTAAGGTAATTGTAATATAAATATGCAGTGCAAATGCATGTAGTAAATATGGATTTCTTAAAAAGCCATTATATTTTTAGGATTGATGAATTAATTGCCAGTTCTATTGAGATTATTTTATTAGAAAACTAGTTTCGAATGCTAAATATTCATCTTCAGTTCTAAAACATACAAAAATTTTCAACACATCAGTACTATGTTACATAGATTATATACAGTAAAGTTTTCAAAAATGTAAGACAAGAAATCAAAGATCAGTACTCGACTTAGAAGGCCTAAGAGATAACTGAAATATACCCATCGTGAGAAGTGAAAGGGAGCAGTTAGGTTAAATTTTTGTGATTTACTATGGGATTTCCCTTATGACTCATGAGTCTTAACCTCATGAGGGCTCTTAGACCTCCCAAGGAGAGTAAAAACTTTAGTGCATATAATCTATGTAACATAGTACTGATGTGTTGAAAAATTCTGTATGTTTTAGAACTAAAGATGAATGTTTAGCATTCGAAACTAGTTTTCTAATAAAATAATCCCAACAGAAGTAGCAATTAATTCATCAATCCTAATTGTATTGATCCTTCTATACCATCATGCGTACCTCAAGCCATTTTTATTTGTCTATTGTTTTCGTTCCTCCAAGCTGCCTAAGTCTCCATCAAGAAAAGGCCTACTTGAAATCACATAAAAGACTAAAGCAACAAGAAACTAACAAAAGTCGTTTTCATATTTTTCATCGTTTATTTGCAAACCCACTATAACGCCGATTGATTACCAAATTATCAGTCATATGGCAGTAATAAGGATATTTGAACTTTGAGCTTTGAGGCTCCAATATCCAATAATTCCAATCCAAAATCCTTCTTTTTTACAAATAAACCTCTATCTGTAAAGACCTTAATGTTCCGTTCTTGGCTAGTTTAGCCTAAAACTGAAACCTATTCTTTCATAGTAAATTCCATAAATATTACTAGCCACTAGTCTCTCAACATGCTTCCCGATCTATTCCCGTCACATTGAGGACCCTACTATTGAGTAGTTACTTCACAAACATTCTGAAGTTAATCTTCACATTTAATAAATGAATTTTTTTAAAATAATTTTTATAGAGTTATTCGTAGCAAGAATCGATTTCCTATTATCGGTATCAGTATCGAGTATCGAAAAAATTTGGTATTGTCATATCTATGATTAAGACTTAAGCTAACTTGAATGAAATAAAATAAATAAATAAATTTACCAATTTTTACTTCATCCTTTCTAGAATTAATACTAGAAACGTATTAGTTTATGTGAATTAATTAACAAAATGATAGACGAAAACAAAATGATAAGAGAGATGATATCCAAACATAGCTATCTTAAATAATATAATGTAAGTAAAATAAAAAATTAATATTGTGAAAGGTGATTGCAAACGAAAAATCATTCTCAACTCTAAGTGGTTTCTTCTGTTATTTCTTTTTTATCATCGTTCCATTTTTCAATCCTATTAATTTAGTTGTTCCATTAAGCTTCATTTGTTTTTCATTTTTCTTCAGTTATAGTAATGGGAAATTGATGATGGTAACGAATCTTTTTTATTCCGTAATGCATTATTTTATAATATTAATTTTCGGAAGCCGCCATAATTATTCCGTTGTCTGTTCTATGATCATGCTATAACAATGTTATACCACATTTTATTAACTGTATCTGTCCTTTTAAAACTGTGGGGAATCTTTTAGAATGGAATTAAACATTTAACTACATGGACTAATGTTACTAACCAAGCTAACGAAAGGTTTATTGTTAATAAAATTTTATATGATGTATAAACATGGACCATTACAAAAACCGTTAGTATTCGATCTCGAAGACCCGTTGGAAAATTAGAGAGAACTAGAAAAGCACTATATTTGCGAATTTTCTTCTATTTTTGCTCTATACTTGGTCTTTCCTTTACGTTTTAGGAGAAATACATTCGAACATTTTTTAAAGAAGTTTAACTTTACACAATTTTAATAGCAATCTTATTTTTATGTTCAACAGTTCTACTGAAATGAAGCGCTTCAAATCAACATGGTCATGCACAAAAATAGTTTCATTATTCTTATCAAGTGATTTTTTTGGCCTGCTGAATCCAAATATTAACTCTATGACCTCGGAATAATAAAGCTCTTCGAATAAAAATGCAAAACCTCTAAAAATATTCAATTGCTTTAGGTTTTTGTTTCAAATGAAAATACTAATATTAATGAAATGCAATGCTACTAAAATATAATACATCAAAAATTTATTTTGTAAAGTTTTTTTGTTTTTTTAAAATAAACTAGTAATGATTAGGAGTGCACTGATTTTTTTTTTTTTTTTTTTTTTTAATCTATTATATGAAAAATATATATATATTTCAAAAGCCTTACACAAGAGCAATAGGTTATATGGATGAAAATCCATATTATACAATGAACATAGATTTTTCAAAAATACATATAATTATGCAATATATAAAATATAAGAAATAAGAAACTAAAGCAAAGAAAGAAAAAAATGAAAGAAAATAAAACTGAGAAAGAAAAAAAAAAGTTAAATACAATCGTAGTATATATACAATATATACAGGCATTATGAAGAACCCCAAACTTTGCTTGTCCCCTTACTTACAGGAGGGCAAGCCAGGTTCGGCGAGATCCCAGCAATATTCCCTCATCTGCGTCAATGTTGTTAAAATTGATTGAAATTAAATATTTGAAATGAAATGTTGCCACTTATGGATATCTGTCCTCTTCTCATTCTATCTTGAACACGATAATTCGTAAATCTCCTAATTTTGGAAACAAACTTTACATTGGACATAAATAAGAACTAATGATAACCCGTGAGATTGATGTGCTATTGAAAGAAATGTGACTTTATGCATAAGTTAATCAATATTCAGATATGTTTCTGTCACTTACCAATGCCAAGTAGTTAGATCTAAACAATACTGGTTTGATATGATCAAATAAATACTGTGTGTTAAAGGAATGCTGTATTAAAAAATTGTATCAAAAGCTTTATCATTTTACTGGCAATAAACCATAGAATACTAAAGAAATAATGGGGGCATGTTTCTAAAGATCAATGCAATTATCCTATTCCAAAAAAAAGAAACAGTCATTTCAAGTGGAGCGGGACAAAAGTCCAAAAATAAAGTTTTATTTTTTGATGCAGAAAGTGGTTGATCAAACAGGCTAAATGTTGGAAGACATAAAACGAAGTGACAGGCTAAGGCAATGTCAATAAATAACCAACTAATGCCACTTCAATTCTGTACGATTTAAGAATTAAGTTAGTATTTTCTCAAGCACTCGACAGTTAACATCGTAATAAGTTTTCTATTTTTTTTACTTTTCAGGATGAATTTCATTCAAAATAGTAGGTATTGGTACATTTTGTTTTTAATTTACAGCATTTTAGATACTTAGCCGGTACGCCAATTAAAAAGTTGAAAGTAAAATAATATATTCATATTTCAACTTGAAACGTTTTACGTAGGTAAACGTAGATCTTAAATTATGGTTCTGTGTGTCTGGGGACATTTAATTTTAGTGAATAAATTGAATTTAATGCCCGTTTTTGCCTGTTTATCTTCTTCTTCCTCCAATTGCTCGACAGACCATTACTGGTCCCTGGCATCCTCCAACAACTTCGCCAGTCTGCTCCAGGCAGCTCCCTTCCAATCCTTGACTCCCAGGATCCTCCTAGCATCCTCCGCTACGCCGTCCATCCATCTAAGGAGGCGTCTCCCTCTGCTCCTGGTCATGTGCATATCTTCCATCAATAATTTTTGACCTCAGTCTTCACAGTCTCATGTGTCTCACTATGTCTGACTCTTTCAGGAGGTTATATACTTCTTGATTTGTTCTTCTGAGGTATGCCTCCCCGACTCTCTTAGGTCCATAAATGCACCGCAGAATACAGAATAAGAGACCATTATCTGACAAAAATACAACTTTCAGTACCAGTGTTCTCAATGTGCTTGTAATACCAAACGGGAATAAGAGTATGATAACATTACTTTGTGATAATTGTGATTATCTCGATCTAAGTGATTTGTCATTATAGACTATAATTTTCTTTCCAGTTTAATGCAATATTATGTGTTTGAGCTCTGCTCGTTTTAAGATAGAAATTAAGTATTAAAGTGTTAAAGTTATAGTTTGATAACTCATTGCCCTGATTTATATATATATTATGAATTATATTTATTTATTGCTGTACAAAATTTCAGAGAAATTGTTAGTTGTTACAGAGGAGTTTTTTCCAATCAAAATATTGACATTATTATCAGAAAGTAGGTATATTCATTTTTTTTTATTGAATTTATATAATCATCAATAAATGGTTTTGTGAAGTTTTTTTTCTTAATAAAACAGCAGGTCACAAATAAAAGTTGAAATCTTTCAATAACCTTGTTTTAATTTTAATTTCAAGTTGTTCTGGATCAGAAAAAAATATTACATTATCCATACGATCGTTTTCAGACTTTTATCCCGCTAAATTCACGAATGGCCCACTGTGCGACGGTACAAATTATTTTTAAATTTCTTTTTTGAACTCGGTGGACACTGTAACGTGTACGAGTACAATAAACGACATTAGTCATTAATTAGTTAACTGAAAATTAAAAAAAAAACGAATACAATACCTTAAAAAGTAACTAATTATAACAGATTAAAATACAATATTCTTTTTTTCAATTAAAGGATTAATTTTTCTCCCACTGGTAAATATAATTTACCTTGCTAATAACTAGTAATCGCTGCCATGACGCACGAATGGATCTTGGAAGGTCACTATTTTATGTCAAGGTAAAACGGGTAATTCTGAACTGATTCAGAATTTTTATAAAACTAACACAAAACTTACTGTAAATCAAAAAAAGTGAATGGAAGTACAAATAGAATTGTTCAGGGCACCTTTGAACAAATTTATTGTTGAATTAAAATACAAGAAATAAATTAAATTAAACTAAACCAAAATTTGGTTTAATAATTCTATTGTACAAAATAAATCAACTCAGATCATTCTTGCAAAACTAATTTTTAGATAAAAATTAACAAATTATATTGAGATTATTAATATTATAAGAAACAGAACAGCAAACAATTTATCCTGTTGAAATGTTAAAAATAATAATAACAGCATCAGAATATCACGTTATAAATAATACTCATAGCTATGATAATGAAAAAATAATATATTATATCATGAAAATAATAATAAAAGAAAAAAAGGTAAAGAATCTATATTTATAACAAAAAATTTAGATGAAGCCGTAAATTTCAAAACAGACATAGCAAAATTAGGAGTTCATAATGCCTTATTATAAATAAAATTAAATATTAATTATATTAAACAAATAGGAAAGAATGTTAATACGTGCTGTAACATTTGAAAACAACTGCCTACAATAGAAATGCATTATTCCAAACCAATCTTTTTACCATATCTAGTCATAAATATAAAATAAATTTAATTATGAGTGTGCTTAACAGACCTTTAAGTATAGTCCATGCTAAATCTATTGATAAAAAAGGTATTCATATTAAATTGGAAATAGACAATACGTGTATTGATAAATTTTGCAACTAGTTTATGTCTTTTTCGGCAATATTGTTAATTTAACAAAATAACAAAATTTATTAAGAATCATTTTAATTATGGGCCATAGAATTATATTTAAGGTAATAGAAATTTAATGAATATTAATAATAAAGTACAGTTTATGTCATATTATATATTTTTGTTGTAATTATTATTATTCCAGGTCTTGAAAACGTGGCAAAAAACCAAGAAACGTTGCCCAGATGAAATATAATGTTATTTTCTATTCTCGAAATATTTTTTTCAGAAGAAGTCGTTTGCCATTCTATTTTTTATAATATTATTCATTAAATGCTACATTTTTTCTCGCAAAATATTAATTTATTAAATGTATGATTACTTAATGTAATACCCTTTAATGAAAAATAAAACAGTTATTTTCATAAATAAATATTATTTTAATATTGTCAGCAGCTCATAGTTTTGAAAAAATAAATAAATAAACTATATATCAAAATGGCTAATCGTATATAGGTGTTTTTTAAATACATCATCAGCACTAAAAAAATAATACAGTCATGAATGACTTTCATAAGATATAATTTCATCTCGAACTTTCAATTGATTTCTAAAATACTTAATCTTTGGTTACTATAAAGTTCATTCTCTTATGATATATATCAACGTCGATTTTTTTTTTTTTTTTTTTTTTTTTTTATCTTTTATTAATATTCCTTATGCATAATGGTTTAAAATAAACACAAAATATATTTTAAAATAAAATTAAACAAGATACTTATCCTCTCCACTAACTCCATAACCAATCAAATCCACTAGTCTTTCAACTTGCTTCCCATTCTATTCCCGATAACCCTCAGAGATGTCAGAAAAGAAAATGGCCTCCAGACCTTAGAACTTTTATTAAAGTGCCACCAATGATTACAATAATATGACACATTATTGTCATGTTATTGTATTCAATTTTCCATACATTTATAACATGTGTATATTCTATATAATTGTAAATATCAATAAAAAAATTAAATAAAGAAAAAATATAATTAAAATATAAACAATAAGCGTAGATGACCGAATGGTTATACGCCATTATTCTGAATAGCCAACCAACCAACGTAAAATAAATCAAGGAACGTTTATCTTGTCTCAGTAATTTCGGAACGAGGAAACCCCCTTATCGGACTTGGCAAAAAGAGAAAACTAAAAAAAAAGTGAGGACAGCCTGTAATCTTGGGCCAGGGATAGCTCAGAGAGTAAAACACTGAATTCGTTACTCTTTAGGACCTGTACAAGGCCGCCGGTGCCTTTGTAATATTTATACTTTTATTTTAACGAAATTTCAAATTTAATTAAAAATAATATAAAACATTGAAAACTAAGGTATTTGTTACATAAAATATAAATTGTAGTTATTTATTAGTTATAAGGTAAGAAAACCAATTGTAAGTTGTAAAATGTACAAAGTTTAAGGGATTTAACAGAGAAGATGTCACATGATGTACTTATAAATGGAATGAAAATAATACTTGCAAATCTTTTCAAAATTTACCGGTGTGGAATAATATTACTGTCCCACTTTTTTTAGTAAAACTAAAAAAAATTATATTTATTTCATTATGATTATAAAATGTTGTTTATTTACGTGTATTTACCTTCTCAAAAATTTAAGGTGAAGATGAAATTTTCTCATCTGAGTAGAGAAATGCTGGTACTAAAATACCGGTACCTCACATTAAGAAAATATTCCATATAAGATACTAATCTATTAAAAAATTATTTATTATTCAAGAATTGAATTAAGAAACAGAAAATACAAGTAAATAGCATACCCCGTCATGGCTTCGCCCGCTCTCATAAATAAAAAACTTAGATTATTTGATTTAATTAATTAATTTCTTTTGTTTATCGATAAAAATCTTGTATTGAAGAATTGAATTTAGTATTATTTCTTCAATGACATTTTAACAAAATGCAGGCATAATTAGACATCAAATTTGGGAGGAATAATTTTATCGATCCATCTGATTGAATTTAAATTTCGAAACATAAAAGTATATGATAGTTTGGCAAACCTCTTTCTCGCACTCAAGACTATACATTTCAATAACCATTATAGTAAAATTATTATTATGAACCTTCCAAAAACTATGAAGATGTTGCAGTTAAAATTTGGTACAGTTGGGTTTAATCATTTTACCATAGCAAACTATGTTGCAGATTGGTCACATATCTACCGATTTTTAAACTGCACTGGGATCCACATATTGATCCATATATTTATAACTTTTTTAATAGTAATTAAATTAAAAATATTTAAATTTTATCATAAATTTCTAGCTCCATATAACACCGTACCTTTGTAACCTCTCTCGAATTGTGCTCGCCACCTATCAGTCGATTATCGAACTTCACTGCGCACCACATATTTATCGCTTTTTTTTTTTGGCAATATAATTGAAAATCTTAAAATTTTATTATTGCTAAATCTAACTTATAACTAAGAAGATGATATGTTTAAAATTTGGTACAAATTGGTTCAGTAGTTTTCGCGGTTAGTGATCACAAACGGAAAATGGCTTGTCCTTTTATATAATAGAATAGATTATCTACAACATATAGAAGTAGATATGTTTATCAAATTTGTTTTCAGACAATTTACAAAAAAATAATTTCTTCCACAAATTAATTTTTAACAAGATTAATATTCCAATGTTTTTATTTACCGTTTCAGTTATCCTACATTACAGAACTGAATTTGCTGGAGGTTCAGGGGAAATATTTAAATAAACAGGATTATCATTCACCAAAAATTGGTAATGTAGTAGGACAAAATCTAGATCAAAATCCAGACGTTTTAGTACCCACTCAATTTGATTTATGTATCCCGTTACTTTTATTTAATCATCAGGTATCAAAATCAATGTTCGCCTTTAAAATAGACAGTTTTAGTGAAATATAGGATTATCCCATAAAGGTACAATAGGTCCATAAAGAAACTATAATATACAAGGGATTCTGTTCGAGAAGCTTTATTTTTACTGATTTCATTATTTGAGTAATCTTAAAAAAGAGATAAAACAAATATAAACACTCAAAAATAAAGTAATAAACCCAGTAGGGGAATGTTGGTTATATTTTTTTATGTTAACCAATAAGCCTGTTATTGGCAAAATGATATTTTTAACAATTTCATATCTATTTAAAATGATTATTTTATTTATAAATTAGTTTTTACCTATACATATAAGTATAGTTATTACTACCTCTGGTTCAAAGTCCTAGAAACTATTAAATTGAAAAAATTGTTAAAAAATAATTTTTAAAACAAACAGCATTTTGAAACGCTCTAACTGTTGGCGTTGCTCGTATCGAAAATTTGGTGACAGTTTCCTATTAAAAATTAAAGGGAGAATATTTTTTGGTAAATAAAGTTTATCGCTTGTACCCACCGCTTATGAGCTACGTTGGTTTAAATGAAAAAGCTCACGATTGAAACCATATTTTTTAACAACTTTGTTTGTTTCGAATAACCATATAATTTTAATTTAAAACGTAAACTGTAATAAGTAGTAAATTATAAACGGACTTATCCATGATCTACTGTCTATTCAATTTTTATAATAATGTATTCGGTTTTAAAAGAGGTTTTATAAATAAAAATATTATTGATATTGTTATGAATTTTTCTTTTTAAAAAATTTTGATTAATCAAAAATATTAAGTTAATACACAAATATAAATTTTTTAGTAAAAAACTGCTTTTTTGTATAGAAATTCTCAAATCGAAAAAGTGTTATATTAAACACAAATGAATGAAAATTTGTTAAATTAGTTTCTTTTAAATAATTCATATTTAATTTTATATTTAAATTGGTTTTTGGCCTCTACATAGAAACAGTTCTTCCTTCATCGGATTTAAAGTCTCAGAAACTAGTCTATCTATCTTCATGGCTCTACAACCCTAGATGGGTCCTGGCCTCCTCAAGGAGAACTCTCCATGTTTCTCTGTCCTCTGCAGCCGCCGTCCAGTTACGAACACCCAGGATGTTCTTTGCATCGCTGGAAACAGCATCCATCCATCTGAGCTTCGGTCTACCAACTCTTCTATGGGTACCCAATTTGGCTTCCATGATTCTTCGCGGTACCTGGTTTTCCTCCATTCTGACAACATGCCCAGCCCAGCTCAGCCGATTCAGTCTAATTGTCCGCACAACGTCCGCCTCTCCATATAACTCATACAGCTCTCGGTTCTTCCGTCTTCTCCATGTGTCTCCATCTTTTACGGCCCCGAGAATCCTTCTAAGTATTTTCCTCTCGAAAATCAGAAGATTTTTTTCATCTCAGAAACTAGTAAATTGGAAAAATTAAATTAAAATATTCTAGCTCTACTTCTATTAGTGAATCGTAGTGAACTATCCATAACCACCTGCCTCAGGATTGCACAAACCGAATTGATACACCGGCATACAAGGAAGATGGGAAACACTGTTAAATATGGGGAAAAACAAATTTCAATTAAAGCAGTTGTATTTAAGCCTAAAAATTTAGGATTATAAGTTTCATGAGGTCCTGGATCAAATAAAATAAAAATGGTATGGTAATGGTTCAAGGATTAAAAAAAACAAGTTAGAATTTATTGTGTATGTTTAAGTGCTGAATATAATAATGAAACCTATGGGTTCCAAGAGGATTGAAATAATCGCTACGATGAATTTACACAGTCTTAATAGCTTTTCAAAATATCGCCGTAGAGATGGCACAGCCGACCTACTCGTTAATCATCCCTGCTCATCTGAGTGCCTTTGTGCCGGCAGAAGAATAAAGTTCAACGTACCCCGAACTTATTTCATGTGTCTTCGGCCATTATGGCATGTCTAGTGAGATCCAGTTCGAACCCAACCGAATGGCAAGTCAAGATCTGGGACATCACTTTGTCCGATGAGGCGTATTCTTCACGCTTCGCCACTCCATGAATGGGATTAGCCAAAGATATAAACTTACATTGTTCGCTTCTCTTTATTTTAAAAATATATATATTTACATTTTAAGTTGTATGAAACAAGATACTTTTCGCCTTAAGCTAATTAAACAATACTTAAAAAAAAAAAATAAAGTTGAAAGTTGTACAGTTTTAATTCCCATTTAAAATTTATTTATTATTATTTTATTATTTTCTAGTAAAAATAGTTGCATAAAAAACTAAACTAAACGATAATTTGATAATTATAAAATATCTTTGAACAATGCTCTGTAATGGAGGTACCAAAAATTCAATATTTTTTTTTTCATTTTATCTGTGAAAGTACAGTGGAACCTCAATATAGCGAATTCCTTGTGTTATTTTTACCACTACGTATCGAAGGATTGGTTAAGAGGACCTTGATATATCGAATTTTCGAAGATTCCTTAGCTTACACCGCACCTCTACAAAACGAAGTTTTTATCGGAAAACCTCTAATTATCTAAGTCGATTAGTTAAATAAGAAGAGTTTAAACTGACCAAAGATTCTACAAAGGATTAACTATAACTCCCATCCTGGCATTTGTTTCAGTTTCTGATAAAACAATTGTGCGATACGTTTCTTTTTCTGTTGTTCCACAATATTTTTTTTATCCTCGAAAATGGTAAAGCGTAAAACTCTTTCATATGAAGGAAAATTGATAATTATTCAAGCCGTTGGGTTAACATGGGTTAACAGAAAGTGCGATATTGCAAAAAAGTCTGCAGCGAACACCTTATCCACAATTTTCAAAAATAGGCTAAAGTGTAAAAATCAATCTTTTTTATTATTAAAGAGGTTAAAAGGGCCCGAGTTCCAAGATATCGACTTAGACAAAGTGTCGTTTTCAAGTAGACAAACTACTATTTCAGATTTTTTTCCAAAGGTCCGCTTAAAGATTTCACGAATTTAGTAATTATTCTTTCATTATTATAATTTCAATAAAAGACGTACATATTTTCTATAGTTACATTAAGTATTTTATTATAAACCTCTAACCTCTATACATCGAAGTCAGTCAGAAATCACATCAATAAATCAAACCTCGATACATCGAAATCCTTCGATAATTTGAAGTTTCCTCGTTTCCCTTGAGGTTCATTATATCGAGGTTCCACTGTACTTGGAAAATAAAAAAAAGTATTATTTTTAAGAACAAAAATCTTTAAGATTTTATTTTATTTATTTTCTTCTCAGGGATAACTAATTTAATATAGTTTCAGGCTGTGGATACATCAATTAATTGAGAGGTCTCAATGACAAAGGTAAATTTCAGAAAAGATGGAATAAAGTCTTGATAATTTATATCATTATTATAAAAAAAGTCAGAAAGTTTAAAAAGATATAAATATGACGTTTTTTTCCTGATTACAAGTCCAGGTTGTTTCAAATAACTAGAATCGCAAATGTTTTATTTTATTTATTTTTTAATTATCTTTAGATGATTTAATTAGCAGGAGATATTAAATACGAATGCAAAAAAATAAATATTGTATTACCTAATAAAAAAAAAACAAATAAAAATTAATATCCTAGCATGGATACTTTCCAACCTATTTTGCATCAAAGGGTGATGGAAGGAAGAGCAGTACATCAAGAGGTCCTGGTGTATTAATACCATAGCTCCATTATATATTGATATTCTGAAAGACTTGTAAATGGTAATTCATTAATGTTAATTACATTAATTATCTATAAACAGGTAATCAATTATTGTTCAATGATAGTTTAAAATATTGAGAGATTATTCAATGAATTCCTAATAACAATACTCAGTTGCAGGCTAAATGTAAAATGTAAAAAATAATATGTAACCTAATGAGTACAACTTTGAATAGACCATTAACAAACTGGGAAAAAAACCCTCTGGTCCATACCATATCTATCCATGTAAATATAACAAAATGTATGTTCATTTAGAACAGAGCATTATGTTTATAGAAGAATGAATGAACATGTTTTCAATGACACATTGTTCATCTAATTGATATTTCTAACTCATTACGCTCTTCATTTAAATAATGCATGGAAACATTTTAATCCACACACCTAAGGGTAATAATGGGCTTAGCCCCTTACATTTCAAACAAAATCTCAGAGCATAATGACTTACTTAAGCAATCAAACTTCTTTCACTAAAAAATAATTTAACAAAAAACAGACGTTCCAAATATGACAACATGGATCCTTGATGTATGAAAAGCAGTAGGATAAGTAATATCCAGGTACGATTACAGAAATGTGATCATATTAAATTAAAAGATAAAGAAAGAGATTCAAGTTAGCAATAAATTATATTCATTCTGAACAGAGATCTATGCTTTTGTGCTATCAAGAGAGATCATGAAAGTAGTATGAAATTTAAGATGAGCAGATGTAATAAATGCTGCACATAAAAACGTGCTTGAAGAACTCTTTAATATAATTTAGTCTAAGTATTTATTATTTTTCAAAAAATTATAATCAGAAATACTTGATAATAGAACCATTTGCATGTAATTTTCAAAACTTCAGTTCTACATATCAAAAATAACTTCACAAGAATTTGTAATCAAGTTGTTTTAAACTCAAAACACTAAAAAATTAAAACTTCGGATCAAAATCAGTGGTGGGCAGCTTAGTAAGTTTTCATGCTAGAAGCTTACTTGTCATTGATAAGCAGTAGTTCATCAATACCCCGTTAGAGTGCAGCAGTTGACAGTCAGTAGTCAAAAGTTCATTAAAACAATTTTATTCTGTATATTTTTTTGGGTTTATTTATTTATTTTTTATTGATTAATTTTGTATATATCAACTTGTCATTGCATTTCCTATATCACTTATGTACTAGTATAGGAAGAGATTTTTATAAAGTTATTTTATTAGAGTGGGCAGAGAAGAAAAACAAATATATTTATTAATACAATTTATAGAAATTGAAATAAAGGAATATTGATTTATTTTATATATATTTTCACCTTCATTTTTATCTTTTTCTTCTGTCACATATTATTTTAAATGCTATTGTTTGAAATCTTATGTTACATTCTTCGATTACAGTATCGAATATCTTGTTAGTAAATAAATCATAAGTGTAGTTTAATTTAAACTTGATTCCTGATACCATGAAATATATTTTACTTTCTTGTAGTATAGTTATAGCAAATATCAGTAAAACTGATAAATAAATTTTAATAAGACCGCTTGTGTGTCCAAAAAAGTGATTTGTAAAAGAGCAGTTCTGTTGTCGAACTAATAAAAATATTTTGTTCGTCTTTACTTTAATAAAATAAATATAATATTTTAATACTTATTTTAAAGAGTTTTATGTTCCCCATCGATCTAAACTACTCTAACAACTAACTTGACAAATGTAATCTCTTAGTACACAACAAAAAAGGTCATCAGCATGGCCATTATAAGGCCTATTTGGACTAATGGCACAGAACTATGGTGTTCAACCAAACCATCACATTCTTCCCATTCCTAGCCCTATTCAAAATCCTTAAGGTTTCTTATTATGTTACAAATGGACTAATCCACAGTCACCTTAATTTACTATGTAGTAGCTGATTTTATTCAAACCTAATCTTCTATAATATACTGCATAAACACTAATATCTTAAATTGCTTCCCATTTGGTTCCTAATAATTTTCTGAGAGGTCTGAATAGAAGATTTTAAAATGGAATTTTCACTAGAGCACTCACTACCAATGGTTAGTTAGTTTCTTTAAATATATATTTTAATAATTAGTTATTTAATTCAGCTTATACACTTGATGTATTTCATAGTACAGATGTTAATTTTAAAGATAGATCAATAAAAAAAAAGAAAGAAATAAAGTATATTATGACAAAGTCAGTATTAATATATATTTATCACTTTTAATATTTTCTTAAATTCGAGTTTAAAAATAAAACAATGGAGCGAGGAAACAGTAGAGAAAACAAATTGTTTTTGTAATAAAATTTTCTTGACATTTAAAAAAAAAAAAAGTTTAATTAATGAAAGTTCCATAAGTGCATGATAAACTTTCTGAATCAAATTACTTCTTATTTACTTATTTATGTATTTTACTTATATAACTCCTATATTCCTTAAATAGAAAATGTATTAAGTGAAAGAACCATTATTTAATAAAAATTTATAAGATAAAAACTCTTTTTAATAGTAAAGAGACTTAAAAGATGCTGTTTAGTTTAATTAAGTGTAAGCATATGAATTATACTTAATTGAGAGTAAAATTTATACTGAGAATTGAAAAAATACATGATGCAACAGTACATTTCATTCATTTCCTCTTATGATAATGTTTTCACTGTTACTCAAAAATTCTTTCTTTGTCATTTTTGTCTGTTCCTTCTCAACAAATATTATTTTTCTTCATACTTCACTAGGTGTAAATCCAGAAATTTTATGTTTCAATCAACTTTGTATATAATATTTTTTCCTTTACCAAATGTATATATGGTTTTGTGTGTATATAAGTGTGTTAGTTTATATATTTGTATAGAGATTTTTTTTTTCTTTTAATTATTTGATTAGAAACTTGTATTTACTTTATATTATCTTATTTCATCATTTTATTTTGGCCAGATGTGATTTACTTTTTATAATTCATTTTTTGTTATTCTTAAGGGACTTTGTCCCAGAATAAAATTTATTTTCTATCTATCTATCTATCTATATCATAGACATTTAGCAAATGGAAGTATGTGGTAAATGGAGATGGTCAATTTTAGATGAATTATTTTTTTTTAATTTAACATATAACACTTCCATAAGATTATTTATATTTATATACAAATAATTCATAAGGTTATTCATTATTATTTAAAAATATAAAAGAAAAATTGTTACTAAAATATAAAAGTACAAATACTTGTTTTAAAGGAAACATTATGGTTCTTTTTTCAATACACTAAATAGTTTTATACATTCTTAATAGAACATTGTTATTTTAAAATATGTTACTTATCAAGTATGTACTATTTTTTTTATTTATTATTTTTACTTTTATTTATTTATTTTTTTTTTTTTACATTTATTGAACAAAGGAGCACTACTTAAAATTACATCTTCTTTCACTTCTAATTTAATGCTCCTCTTTCTGAATATTCTACTCTTCCCTCCTCTGTACACTTTAATATATCTTTAGTATCCTTGTAAAAATAATACAAAAATTTTTAAGAATCCCTTTCAATTACTCTATGATTTTTTTGTTTTCCTTTGTAAATAGGATTCTATTTCTAATTTTCTAAACCATAAAAATCCTAGCTAGTTTTTCTATCACGTAAATAGTTTTGTAATCAACAGTAAAATGTGATAAAGAAAGAATAAGGATTCGATAAACTTGAAATATTTATGATAAAAATTATCCTTAATTCTAAGGTGTCAAGAAAAATAAAAATGTTGAGCCTATAAGCTACCTAGAAAGGGAACCCTTTACACTGTCAGTCGCTGTATTTTGTTTATAATGATACGATAAATAAATAATCTTCGATTAAAAAAAAAAAAAAAAATTAAATTCTTGGAGGTTCTAAATTTTATTCAATTGCAATCTTGGTTTCATAGAAAAAGTGAAATTTTCTTTTCATGTCCACATATATAACCATTCTTACCTTAATAAATGTTAGTGTTAAAAGTATGGTTAGAAAACGAGAAGGGAAATTGATGTTTTTTGCTTATAACTTGAATATATATTTATTGTTTAACTCATATTACCTACCATCTAAATTTTGTATAGATCAGTTATGGTGATAGAATCTGGATTTTCTAAAATGCTTATAACAGAGAAAACAAAATTAGACATAAATTACTCTATAAAGTATCAAAACCAAAATCATTAAAAGGATTCCTGTGATCATTCTTTCTTATACTGCCAACAATAATTTAAACATTAGGATTTTATTGCTAGTTGAATCAAAATCTGCCATATTAATTTTTATTTTTTTAAAATGTAAAATCAAATGCATTGTTATTTAATTAATTTTTTTATTTATTCCATTGTTCAATATTTAGGATTCATTTTTGACTGAAGGATAGCATAGGTCCCATGTGTAATACAGAAATAGCTATCCCTTAACAAACTGAGACTTTTATATAAGTTTTTACATAATCGATTAACACTGAAAACTATACAAAGACTGCATACTTATACTTAATAAAATGACATAAGCCTTACGCCTCACAAATTTACGGAATAGCTAAAAAGATAGATTAAAAAAATGTAGAAATTGCAGACAAAAACATGAAGTCTAATTCCACTATCACCCTGGTAGGTCAATAACAAAATAACTTACGCTTAGCAGTGATACTAGATCAAATTCAGACTTCAAACAAAAGATTTCATGACAACCTTTACAGACATATCAACAATTTAATACAAACCATGGTTTGGAGAAACGTGCAAGAAAATACCCAATGAAGGTTAAAAAGGAGTTGGTTAAGAGATCCTTTCCCATCATCTTATGAGTAAGCTCCCCTGAGTGCTGACCTTCCTCATGCCTGATATGCCAGTTATCTTTCATTTTATCATTGCAAGTGCTTATTGTCCCAGGATAAGTGAAAGATGTATATTTGAAAAAAAAAAAATAAATAATTTGACTAAAAGTAATGTTTTTTAATTATTTTTAGCTTTTACCCTAAAATTAAAATTACTACTCTTTTATTAATTGAAATTTACTACTGTATTAATAAAAACACATTTAGTAAATATGCTGTATACAATACAAAATAATGGCATGATTAGAACAAAATAAAAATTAAAATGGTTTAAATAAAGTACCTCGCGACTTGAAAAATAAAATAAGGCATAAAATAAAAGTTTCAACAAGTTTTATTTTTTTTTCTCAGCCCATTGGCTGAAACATCGGTTTACATTTCGATTTTTTTTCAAATCGACAAATAAATACGGATGTTTTATTAAGATTATCTACATTGTTGTGATTTCATTAAACCTACTATGCATTAAAAAAAAATCACTATGTTAGTTTAATGAATCCGATAACTGCATTGACGTTTATTTCACTATCGTTTTGTGAACTCATTTATTGCCAGCTGATACCAGACCTTGGAAAGAAACTGACATTGAACATGGATAGTATTCTTTCTTTCAAATAATTGACAATCTCATTGTACATATAATGTTTCGCTTACCTATTTTTTACAAGCGTCATATTATTTTATCACAAGTGTAATTCCTGTTGATAAATTTTTATTATTAATTATGAAGATTATTTTTATCCATTATAGTAAATATACTGCCTATTAATCGTTTTAGACATAGTTATTGCTGGTAGACAAGGATTAGATTAGCATTATCAGTGTTTAGAAACTACTTTATAAGGGATTACAATTAAAATAGATATAGAAGGGTTGGCTGTAAAACTGTACGGGCCCTAAAATATTATTCTGAGTATTCAGATTACAGTTTAGTAATGTTTGAACAGATATTATACACATTCCTTATACATTTACTGCACCTAAAACAGCCTTTTTGTTACGGCCAGTTTTAACATAAATCTGAGTCCTCGACAGGCAAACTTTGTTCATGGACGAATATACGGTTTACATAAAAACCATACCTATAAAAAATATTTAGAATTTAATGAACCGTTTATTTTATAGTGGCCTTGGTTTATTTATACTTCGATTGAGATGTTCAAGGGCTTTGAAGTTTAATTAGTTTTACTGCATCAATAAATAGTAACGATTATTTAAATAATAGTATTTGTCCAAAAACTGAGTTAAACTTGTTAAATACTAAATAGTTAAAATTACCTTTATCACTGCCTTCGGACATCTTCTATAATCAATATATTGATTTAATTATAGCTGGACTTAGACCACTTTAAAAAGAAATTACTTGGATCTAAAAATCTTTGTCATGCTTAAAGCGTACCACACAACGAAGCGAAAATAATCGCAGAGCGAATTCGAGGCGGAAAAACTCGCTCTCCTGTATTTACGTGGTAACATAGGGGTGCACAGAAGGACGCGAATTCGCCTAGGTCAACACGCAAATAGACGAGAGCGAATTTTTCCGCCACAAATTCGTTCTGCGAATATTTTCGCTATAGTGTGTGGGACTATAAAACCAATTTCCTTCAAGGAGACAACGTGTTGCAACGAATCCAATAATATAATTAATTACATAAAAAGAAATAATGAGCCACATTTTCATAAACCTTGTGATTCCTGGAATATAAGTCGAGTCCATAAAGAATAATAAAACAAAGAATGTTCAAAATTGGTACCGACAGACGATTGATACCGTTTTAACTGGGATTAAAAGTTAAACCGAAGAACAGCTGACGTTTGACAGGAAATAGTAGGCACAATTACAGTCTTAAAAAAAAAACTGACTTACAAACTAATTTAATTTTTGACAGGATATAGTGGGACTAAAAGTTATTTATTCAGATTTAAACTAACTGACAACAGTATTCGTAACTTCGAAGAAAAAAGTGAACTAACCAACGCCCATATTATTTATAACTGCATAAAACTGGAAAGATAGAACACAAATTGATCATTTAAGTTCTACTGAATGAAGACCAATGGCTGCCTTTAATGGACGAATTTTGGAACATGTCGACAACTTGGAGCTCAGCAATTGAACACCTTATTGTTAATTCTATTTTTTTTTAATTCTTAGTTTTATAGTTTCTTAACAAAAAAAAAATCATTTATATTAATAAATAATAGTTTATTATTATTTTATGAATATTGTTCTGTAATTTGTTGCATCCTTCTTTTTTTTTTTCTTTTAACTGTTAGTTAATATAAACCATTTTATATTGCAAAATATTAATTTTTATTTTTTTAGTCAATGTTCATTTCAGATCTATTTATACAAAGGAAAAAAAAATATGCATATAAATTGTGAATTAAGCATAATTTATATAAATATATATTTGTATACGTGTTATGTCATGAAATAGAAGACATAGAAACGTATCTATCCTTTGGAAGGTTATTCCAGTGTAGAAAACGCCAAGGATGTTTATGTCATTTAGAATCGATATTTTAGAATACAAACCTTATCAGGATAATAGTCGGGAAAGAAATAAAATAATAAAAGAAAAATTATCTTATAGATAGGTGGAATCCCCTGGAAAATGCTTTCAAATGGTGTGATTTTTCTTCAGATATTACAAACACTCATTTGTAATTTTTATGCCGGAAATTTTTTTTTTCTCTAAATAATTAGAATTTGTGTAGGGACGAATTTCTTTAAACCCTAACTATATCCATCTATTTAGCTTGAAAATAACTTTAATATTGAAATATTGATTTTATAGGAAATTATTAATGAAAGAAGCATATAGCCATAGTTTTCTATTAGTTTTTTTTCCCATTAGTTTTTATTTGAAATTATTATAAATTAATTATTCTTAAAATATTTAGACATATACTCTTTTTAAATTTTATTCACATTAATATGTTTCAGGATTCATATCCCATTTTCAAGTTATTCTTATTTTACACACACACACATTACACACACACACACACAACACACACACCACACACACACACACACACACACACACACTAAACACTAAGCCATAAATGTTACAACAATTCCATATATATTATATATATATATATATATCTATGTGTGTGTGTGTACTAGCAAATTGGACCAATTTAATATCTAATGAGTATCTTCCTGAACATTTAAATATTATATCGCAACGTTCTTTAACATAATTAATTAATGATATTATAATTATTCTTATTTTCTGATTAATGATGATAATTATACCATTTGAAAAATTTTAAATTGTGAAATAATGTCAAATTTGGTAAAATTAGATTGCAGATCAATGTAATCTCTAAGTGCATGTCGTTTGTTTTATCAGTTGAGTAAAGATTATTTCTGTTTATTTATGGCGATGTGGGACACCTTTCAACTGCTGTTAATTGGATGCTGTGTTTTATATGCGAAAGCAGTCTTCTTCGTCATTTAAATTTAATGACTGGTGTGTTGTGATATAATTTCAAAGCTATGCTAATTAAAAGGCTTCTCTTTCAAGTTTTTGTGAGATTTGCAGTTTTATGGATATTATTTTCTAAAAACAGTAAGCGTTGAAGTAATATAAGATATTGTAACTTCCATAAATAAGGTGAAGATCAAGCTGTTCTTTAGATCACAACTTTGTATAATTCAAGGTTACATGTACTCTGCTGTTATAGAAAATTTAAGCAAAATCCGAAAATGTGGTCAAAGTTTGAAAAATATTGAAACACAATGGAGATATTACAGCTTTTATAGTAAAAAAAACGTGGTTTCCTCAAAAATGTTTTACAATTAGATTTATCGTATATCTGCAACGGATTGGAATAGAAAGGTGAGGTCTGCGGCATTTTACTACATTTTTGATCTAGTTTCACCCATTTTTTTTTCTCTAAGAGATACTCACCCTGTATAGGACTATATATCTATATGACTATAATCAGAACTATGGGTTCATACGGAATTGATTTTATCCATCGAAGATAAACTAATTCAATGACGTGATGATAAATTGAACTATAGTGCTCAACCAAACTATCCAATTAACCTCATATCCAATTCTTGCAATTTATAATTATTCAGAAAATTCCTTATGTCAGAAATAAATTTATCCAAACTGATCTATAATAAATCTTTAGACTGTTCCAACATTTACTAGACGTTGGAAGCTTGGAATAAATCACAACAGACTGATTTACCTGACAGTAATTAGACCTATATATACATACGGAGTTGTGCTTTGGAGCTCAACTAAACCTTCCAATTCTTATTGTCCTTCCTTACAATTCAAAATTTTCAATGCTCATTACTATGTCAGTAATAAAATTATATTTACTAATCTTTAAGTTCCGGGTGTTAATAAGTTGTCTCAAAACAGACTCATATCCCTCCATAATAGGTTCCGTAACCACTCATGCCTACTTTCCACTAAAGTATCTTCCTATTTAATTACCAAAAAGTGTCTCAAAAAATCTAGAAAAGAGAGTTTGGAGCTGAGCTCCCATTTTTTTAAATTATTTTTTTTAAGCTTAAAGACTTGTTAACACAAGTCCTATATTGCAAACGTGTATATATACTTGTACAGTTGTCAATTTCAGTTTTAATTTTTTTTTTTAATACATAAAAATCTAACAAGGGAAGGACGCACTCAGTCTTTCACGGATCTTGTAGGCAATTTTTAATTTTTTCGGAGGTTCCTGGTCAAAAAATATTAGACACGTGTTTTGCCGTTCCGACCAATGGGCCCTAGAAGCCGAGAAAAAAAAATAAAATAGCATTAAATTAATTTATTTTATATCTCGAGTTTAAAAAATGATATCAACATGATTCCAAGGTTTTTATTTTTGATTGCTGATTTAAGGAAAAATACAGCTCCTCCATAGATTTTGGTTTAGGTTAATTAAATTCTAAAAAAATGATTAGATTTTCAAGTAAACTATCTCTATAGATTTTTTTTACACAAAAATTGACATCAGATTCTAATTTAGCACCTTCAAAAACATTGAAAAACGTTTATTCAATAAAAACAACGTATATTCACAAGAACCAACATCGGATTCGAATTCAGCATTAAAAATAACCCTTAAATAAAAAATTTGATCCAAAAATAAAAATAAAAATTTCGAAAGCTTCAAAATGTGCCTGACCAATTTTTGAGGCAATTTATGATTAAATCGACAAAAACATGGATTACGCTTAGACGGCTTAACGCATCAACTTCACTTTTTTATACAAAATATAGGGTGGTAATACTCTTGAAATGTCTTTGGTTTCATTTTCCTATAAACTCAAGTTAAAAATAAATATGTTTTCCGGATTTGCCAATTTTTTTAATAGGTTTTTGTTGATCGAAATTTGCATTAATATACATCAAAAGAAAGCTGAGGATCTCCTCTTTGCAGCGATACCAATGAATGAATTGCGTGACAAAGTATTAGTTATTTAAAGTTTTAAAAATTTCTTCCCCTCGAGGAGGGTGAAAAATGATATTTTTTGTTTTTATTAATAAACGTTTTTCAATGTTTTTGAGGGTGCTGAATTAGAATCTGACGTCAATTTTAGTGTTAAAAAATCTATAGAGGTAGTTTGCTTGAAAATCTAATAATTTTTTAGAATTTAATTAACCTAACCCATAACCTATGGAGCGGCTTTATTTTTCCTTAAATCCACAATAAAAAATAAAATCTTGGTACAAGAATCACGTTGATATCATTTTCTAAACTCGAGATATAAAATAAATTAATTTAACGCTATTTTATTTTTTTTCTCGGCTTCTAGGGCCCATTGGTCGGAACGGCAAAATACGTGTCTAATATTTTTTGACCAGAAACCTCAAAAAAAAAAAAAAAAAAAAAAAAAAAAAAAAAATGCCAACAAGATACGTGAGAGACTGAGTGTACCCTCCCCTTGTAAGTTAAGAAAAAAAAAATCAATTTCTCCCTGACTGGGAAAAACAATAGATAGTGGACAAGTCTATCTTTTATCTAGTTCTGATAAAATGCTCGGCAAATTTTTGATCCGAACAAAACCAACAATGCTAGAGCCCCAACACTTAAAAAATTTAGGTAAAACATGTTTCTTTTCATTCAAACCAATATAGCTCGTAGGTCCTAAAGAAAGATGTCATTTAAAAAAATATTTTCCATTACATTTCTGATGAAGAACTGTCGTCAAAATTTCGATTTGAGCAACACCAACAGAGAGCTAAAGCGTATCACTAAGTTACATTTTTGATTGTGAAAAAAACTTACACAAGAAAAAAACTATAGAGCACTAGCCAAAAGACACATCCACGTCAAAAATATCGCTTAATTAATTACATTCTTTATTTATTTATTTTATTTCAAAACATCTTTATTCAAAAGAAAATAGTACATTGATACATATATTATTAAAATATAATGTATCTAGACAGAGTTTTACAAAATATCATCCTTTTGGATGTTTTAATGTGATTGAGTGTTACTTAAAAAAAAAATGTTGCAGTTAAATAGCGACATTCAGTGACGTACATTCTTTATTTAATGTTAGTTTTGTTTAAGGGTTAGTTAACCCTAACGATAAGATATAGTTGTTTTTATCAGGCCATAGGTAAATAATGGCAACTTCTCTACATATAAAATTAATTTTTTTTCTAGCGATGATTAAGGCCGAAGTATAGGGGTTCCGCTTACTACGCACGAAAACTAAACTAGGACAGTGAAAATAACAAGAGGATGTTTCCTTGTTTAGGTCTTTATTTTTTCTAATTTCTATTGTTAGTTCGCTCTTATATCACAAGGCACCGCCACTTAACTAATCAGCTTTTAAATGTTTTAACTTAAATTAAAATTAAAAAAAAAAAAAAAAAAAGTAAAACTCTTGTTATAATTCTGATTCCGTGTAGAGAAGTTTAGTCTACTATGAAAAGAATATCTAGGGTGAAACTTAAATTTCGATATAAAAAAAGGTACTGTTGTATAGCGCGTAATAGAAAAAAAATAGTTGATTTTTTTTTTAGTTGATTAGTAGTGGTACATTCCGTTGTCATGAATTGTGTCTAAAACCAAGCGAGGTATTGAATCAGTTCCCCTTGTCCTATTTATTATTAATTATTATAAATAATAATAATTTCGTAATCGTATTCTTTAAACCTCTTTCACGTACATTTACATTAACGAAGTTCTTTTTCTTTTCTTTTCTTTTTTTTTTTTTTCGAATACAATAAAAATCATTTTAATGTGGGAACTCACCTTCAGGAGAGTTTAACAATTTAAATATGCCGGGATATATTGGGTAGGATTTAATTCAAAGAATCTTAAAATCATCATTGATTCATGATTCAAGGTAATATTGATATTTAATATGTTAAAATTTGTAAATTTAACTCACGTCACTAGTTACTTTGACCTTGAGAATATTTTTTAAATATTTCATTAAAATCATTTAAATTTAAAATTAATCAGCGTAACTAGAAGTATTACGCTTGTCTATATTCCGGTTTCATCATATGAAATGTCGCAATGCTTATTATTGAAATTCTCCTAAAGCTTCAACAGACTGCGCCTCTTTTCTATTTATCAACTTGCAAATCTATTTATATGGGAACTATTAAATTATAATAATGTCGAAGGAGGTTCAATTATATTACCCAAGTACAGGATATACTCCTTATAGAAACATATTTCGTTTCACTTCATATTTCGAGAATCTAACTTTTCCTTCCTCAGGTGATGTGGTAACACAGCAATATAGGTCTTACTTGAGGATGGGAAAGTCATTTCCCAGAAACATGTAGTGAAAAGAAATATATTTGCATAAGGAGTGTATGCTCTACTAAAGTGAAGCTATTCAACGTTTCTTTAATGGTAAAATTATATAAAAGCCAAAAAACTTCGAATAATAAAAATAAATACATCTATATGAGTGATTGTGATCGCTCATGCCTTCTATGAATGACTGTCGCACACTGGAATCTTACATAAAGCAATCGTGCTAATATATTATATCAATTTTAACATTTATTTAATATAAAACTTTCTTTAAGAAAATTATCCTAATGATAACCAAACTTGGTAGAACAACATATTGAACTACTAAATAATGAAGTAAAAGTAATAACATTTATGTAATATGTACCTTTATTAAAAAAATTATAAAAGATTATAGTTACAAATATTTTTCACAGTTATTATTATTATCCGGGCTCTAACAACCAGTACGGGTTTTGACCGCATCAAGGCTTCACTTCCACTCCTCTCTGCCTTGTGCCAGGGTCCGCCAAGCTCCAGATCCAACGATGACATTTGAATCCCTTTCGACCTTGTCCGGCCATCTCAGTCGCGGTTTTCCACGTCTCCTTCTCCCATCCACATACCCAAAGAGAAGTTTCTTCTGAGTAGCATCGTCGTCTATTCTAGCCACATTCTCAGCCCATCTTAGCCTGGAAATTCTTATATGCTGTACCACATTAGGCTCCGGATAAATCTGGTACAGCTCTGCATTATGTCCAAGCCTGAATTGGTCCCCCACGCTTACCGCTTCAAACATTCTTCTTAACACTTTCCTTTCAAAGAGCAGTGAACTATTAGCATGAGATCTCGACAAAGCCCAGGTTTCTGAGGCAATAGTTAAAACGGATCTGATAAATGCTTTGTATAGCGCAGCTTTGGTCTTTCTCGATAATAGACGATTTCTTAATGTCTTGGCCAATCCAAAATAACACTTATATTCATTTCTGTACATCTGGGATGGTAGAGTTGTCCGATTTGATCAGTGATCAGACATACTGAAAGCCTTCAATACCCAAAAGGTAGTTACCAAAAGTGATATATCGTGTTGGTGGTCTTGGAGGGTTAGCCACTGTGTACTTATTAATGGACTTGTTTACTTGGAATCCATGGTTTGTCCAGCTTGTTCCAAGGCAAGAAATGCATGCTCCAAATCTTTCTCTGACCTTCCCGCTATATCAATGTCATCCGCATGGGCAAGTATTTGAATGAGTTTGGTCGGAATTTTACTTATCACCTATATTTCTTAATTCCTGAGTCCCTAATTACGTTCTCAAGAGCTAAGAACCAACAGGCAGAAAAGTCCACCTTCTTGTCTTGTCCCTAGTGGTCTTAAAAAATTCGAAGAAGTCACCTGACTTCTTGAATCACTCGTCATCAGCTCAATGAGGCTTATCAATTTTTAGGATTCATTAATTTCTTCCTTACTTTCATACAGCCTGTCCCTAATAATGCTATCATAAGCGCTGCTGAAGTTCTTTCCATAAGAGTTCTCAGAGAAAATATCTGATCAATACAGAATCTCCCACTCATAATTCTACATTGGTAAATTTTTCATAGTATCTACACATAAAACCATAAAATATAAAAACTAAGCATTTAATAATATATTTAATGTTTTAAGTATCAATCATATTTTCAGGATTATAATTAATAAAAAACTACTAAAATGTTCCTTTTCGGCCTTAAAATCTTTGTTGAGGGCCTTTAATTAAATTCAAACTTTTCAATATCTTAATAATACGCAAAGGAATTCCACTTTTGCCTTATCTTTTATTTTTACAAGAGCTTTTACAATCATGTTACAATGTCAGTTTTGTAATTTCCTTACGCTAAATTAAATTAATCAAATTCAAAGATTTAGGTTTTATATTTTCAAATTTAAAGATTTATACCCAATTTCTTTGTTAAGATTTTATTTATAAGGCATATAAATAAAGGCATTACATACATTCACTAGAACACTAGTGTGGCTGGCTGGCAATCTAATAAATTTTACGAAAAAGAATCAATCTCACAATCGATTGAATGATTCAGGTTGATGTCTCGCGGCATAAAGCGGATTTAAATTTTGAAGTAAACAAACTGGAGAACGTATTGTGTACTAGTTGATTGGCCATATTGTTTACTTTGGTGTTCGTCGAAATACCAACAAATCAAAAATAGGCATTTGAGCAGAATTAATTCAGAAAGGGCCCCAGTGCGCGTCGATTACAAGAACGTTTAAAATAAGCGATTTTCTTGGCTACGAAGAGGCGGTTTAAACATTTAATTTTTATTTTACTATAAAGTTGCAATGGCAAATTAAAATAGTAAGATGAAAAAAAAAAAAAGAAATAATAATTTTATATATAATTTCAATTTATGTAGAAGGTGATTTGGTTTCATTAATATAATAAAGTAATTATAAAGTGGCATAACTTTTCATTTATTTTGCTTATTCCTCTACTTTATTTCCATCCTCAGGATTCTAAAACTCTTTACACATTGTCATAAATTTAAAGTCTATATATAGTCTAAGTCCACTGATCAATCTTGTTCAAAATTGTTCAGTGGACTTAGAGTGTATATAGAATTTAAATTTATGACAATTTGTAAAAATCACAGTAAAGAGTTTTAAAATCCTGAAGATGGGAATAAAGTCCCGAAACATGTAGAGGAATTGGCAAAATAAATGAGGAGTTGCGCCACTATATTATATAATAATAATTGTATATTGAATGGAATAAAAAAAAAATGCTAAGTTGAAGCGTTAACGATTTAATAAAAAAGAATCATGAGAATGATTACGTATAACGAAGGGGAATTAAGTTATAATTATTTTATAACGTAGGCAAACAAACGAGAAAAAAAATAACTATCTTTAAGTGTAATTACCACGACTAGCTGTTTCGTCCTTCGTGAGTTGACTTCAATGCCGCGGATGTAGAAAGGCTGGAGAAGCTACCTACGAAGGTTATGACAATTTAAAGTTTGCATCTGAAAGAGTTTATTTGCTCGTATCTTTTCGTATTTTTCTGAGGAATTAATAATTCTCAAAAATGTTCATGAATGTGACAAAAAAAAAAGAAAAAAATACTAGTGTGAGAATGAACGTTAAAAGTCAGGTTTAAGAAAAAAATTATAAAAAATAAAAAATTATAGAAAATAAAAATCCGACCAAAATAATCATTTGGTTAATTTCGAGTAAAACTTAAAATACTATTAAACAAGTATAAAATCAAATTAGAAATTATGTTGAAAAATTGAGATTATTTAATATTATTTAACCATATTTATTTTAAGTTTATAAATATTACGATAACTTTAACAAACATGTAAGTTTTTCTACTGAAACATGACCTAATAATATAGCTGATTTTCTGCAGTAAAACATGAATATTTTTTTTAGATTGTATTTTTATAACATATACTCTTTTATATCAACAAATATTATTACTTTAAGGATGATAAAATCAGGTTAAACAAGTTGATTAATTTTAAAAAGAACTCCGACGAAGGTTTGCTTACAACTGTCCTAAAAAAATTAAAAAAATTGTGGATTTACCATTTACTATTTAATATTGAGAAGTATAGGAACATTCTTCTGCTATATTTGAATGACTTCACTAAGATATAATTCCAGATCATAATCTCGTTTTGTTTTTTTTTTGGGTGGGAGTTTATGAGAAGTTCAGAATATTTTTTAACATTCAACTGTATGGTTAAACCACTATGTAGTTCAATTAGACTATATGGAAATAAACATTTTTCACAATTTTAGAGATGCGTTAAGCACTGCGAAACAGTAAATGTCCTTTATTATATTTTTTTTTAGTGAATAGGGAACATATGTATACATCTCACTTGTTTAAGATAAATATACTTGTATTATGGAAACATTTAGGAAAATTTTCATTCAAGGATTCCCTTAGTATTAATACATATCAAATACAAGCAACTACTATTTTTTTATGAAAAAGCACTATTATATATATTAACATAACATATTACAGGTATTAAAATTGTTGTTGAAATCTGATTCAATATTAAAACATAATACCACTATTGAAACAGTATCCATTATCGATACATTTACCTTATATACTTTGTTTAATTTCATTCCGAGCGATTCAGCTATTCAACATTGTCTTAAATTATATTGGATACAGCTTTTAATTTTCATCTCAAAACGTCGTTGTATATCTTAATATGGTCATCGTACACAAACTCGATATAGTTTTTACACACTAGTATTTAATAGTATAAGAAGGAATAGTCCAAATTAAACAGGTAACAAATGTGAGAAAATCTTAATGAAAATATCTTTCAAATAAATTAAAAAGATTCATTCAACTATTAATTTAAAAATTTTATTAAAAAAAGATTCGCTATATATGCACTAGACAAAAAAAGTCTGGAAACACTTACCAAAGTTTGGTAATGTGGGCCTCAGGTTTTATATGTTTACAAAACCAACATATTTTTTCGCTTTTCGCTACACTTTTTTACGGCCATCTAAGCCAAAAAATGTTAAATCGACTTTGGTCCGAGAAAATAAGAGATTCCCAGAGCGATGGAGGCTTTGGCTAACAAATTATACTCTCCAACAAATTCCAAATGGCGCTAATGAATATAGACTAAGAGCCCGTGAACCCCAGACCTTCGTTATTTTATAAAAGATGAAAATTTGTCAGCGCATGCTCCCAATAGAGGTACGAACGATGGGTCATGAATGAAGTTCGGGTTATCGTGGCCTTGGCAGGTAAACGGTGCTAAAGGTGTGTAAAATACCAGCCTACTATCGTCAAATTATAAAGCGTGATTTTTTGATATTTTCTTCAGAATTGTACTTAAGTTATAGTATAAAAGCTGATTTTTATATATATTACTCGGGCAATAATTAGATGATGTTTCCTCATCAGCCAGACACTTACTATCGTGGCAACCCCTTGCCAGACACCCTTAATGCTCATTTAATGGTAATTGTACTTACATTATAGTATAAAAGCTGATCATTATATATATTACTTGGGTAATAATTAGATGATGTTTCCTCATCAGCCAGACTGTTCTGACAGTTCCAACCCCTTGCCAGACAAGCATGTACGGTAGCTGTAGTAGCGAGCGCGATGCAAGATACATTTGGCTGGGTGGGAGTGAGATAGTGAGTGATGACTGTCGCGATCCTTCACCACGCTCTTATATTTTACTGCACATGTATTGTTTATTACTCAGTGCGTGTTTATATTAGCTTAAATAATTTTATATGTTCTTGTCAAGTATTAATTAATATTTAAGTAGTAATTATTAATTTACTATACCAAATATAATAATAATAATAACTTTATTCGTCAAAGAACAAGTTCTTGTTTAAGTAAAGTTTGCATTGTAAACAAAATATTATTATTATTATTTTAATAGGCATGAGTGAATTTTTTTTCCCTTCCTCTCTCTCTTCCGGTTTTTTGTCGTCACTTATATAAATACCTTTACTTTTTAATAAATCTTTATTTTCAAATATTTTCCTTTTTAGCTTATTATTATTTGATGAGACTAAAATAGGGTCCTTTTCTTGTAATTATTAATACTTGACAAGAACATATAAAATTATTTAAACTGATATAAACACGCACTGAGTAATAAACAGTACATGTGC
This sequence comes from Euschistus heros, assembly GCA_003667255.2. NCBI lineage: Eukaryota > Metazoa > Arthropoda > Insecta > Hemiptera > Pentatomidae > Euschistus > Euschistus heros. Next base: position 1,090,474 of record RCWM02000313.1, read on the forward strand.
AGTAAAATACAATAGCGTAGCGAAGGATCGTGGCAGACCTCACTCACTATCTCATTCGCACCCAGCCAAATGTATCTTGCATCGCGCTCGCTACTACAGCTACCGTACATGCTTGTCTGGCAAGGGGTTGGAACTGTCAGAACAGTCTGGCTGATGAGGAAACATCATCTAATTATTACCCAAGTAATATATATAATGATCAGCTTTTATACTATAATGTAAGTACAATTACCATTAAATGAGCATTAAGGGTGTCTGGCAAGGGGTTGCCACGATAGTGTCTGGCTGATGAGGAAACATCATCTAATCATTGCCCGAGTAATATATATATATACAAAGCAGCTTTTATACTATAACGTAAGTACAATTCTGAAGGAAATATCAAAAAATCACACTTCATAATTTGACGATAGTAGACTGGTATTTTACACACCTTTAGCACCGTTTACCTGCCAAGGCCACGATAACCCGAACTTCATTCATGACCCATCGGTCGTACCTCTATTGGGAGCATGTGCTGACACATTTTCATCTTTTATAAAATAACGAAGGTGTGGGGTTCACGGGTTCTTAGTCTATATGTATCTTGCCTCGCGCTCGCTACTACAGCTACCCTACATGCTTGTCTGGCAAGGGGTTAGAACTGTTAGAACGGTCTGGCTGATGAGGAAACATCATCTAATCATTGCCCGAGTAATATATATAAAAATCAGCTTTTATACTATAACTTAAGTACAATTCTGAAGAAAATATCAAAAAATCACACCTCATAATTTGACGATAGTAGACTGGTATTTTACACACCTTTAGCACCGTTTACCTGCCAAGGCCACGATAACCCGAACTTCATTCATGACCCATCGTTCGTACCTCTATTGGGAGCATGCACTGACAAATTTTCATCTTTTATAAAATAACGAAGGTCTGGGGTTCACGGGCTCTCGCTCTAATAGTTTCTTCCTAGCGATTCGATCAAATAAATCACTTTTCCGTAACTTATACACCATAGCCACCAGACAAGTTAGTAGCATTTCGGAGCGCTAGTGCACGGTTTGTCATGGATAGTTTTGGAAAATGTTCTATTTGAGCAATTTATTTATTTTTCGTGAGCGCCCGTTCCGTGGTCTGTTGGATGCACAGCCAAATTCTTTATATATTTTTATAATTTTAGATACTGCACCCACGTTTCTATTAAGTCATCCTAATTTCCCTCACAGTATTGCCTTGATTTAGTAAAGAAACTATTAACTCGAGAAAGACTTTTGGTACTTCCAACAAGAATGCTAATCACTGACTAAAAGGATTTCTAATCGTAAGACTTTGTTTTAGACCTTAGTCATTAAAGCCCATAGCTAGTATAATCAGTTGTTATTGTTGTTTCGTTTTCTTTCATTACACCAGTGTTTCCAGACTTCTTTTGCTATAAGGATATGTTTTTTTTACTTCAACGTTTCCTGTTGAAATTAAAGATTAATGTTTGTTGTGTAAAATAAGAGTATTTCCACTATAGGAAATTGTCTATTATAGACAGTAGAAGCATAAGCGTAAGATTTTGACTAGTGTTTCCAGACTTTTTTTGCCCAGTGTTTGATAAACAAATAATCCTAAAATAAAAATGAAAATAAGTTTCAAATTGATAATTGTTTTAAACTTACGTGGTTACGATGTGGAAATATCGCTATTATTGATCCCCAAATGAAGGCAAAAAGGAACCCAACAGCTACAGCAACAGGGAAACGCTGGATATAAACTCTATAGCTTTCTAAAAAATAGAAATAAAAAAAAAATTATTTGAGAACAAATCTGTAAAAAATAAATAATTTAAATTAAATAATACTGAAACATTTTAAAATTTGGTTAAAGGTTGAAACATTCCGCTTTGAAATACATTTATCTACTTTTGTTTATTATGTTTTATTTTCTGAAATTCGAAAATGTAAAAAAAAAAAAAAAAAAAAAAAAAAAATACATCAAGTAAATGACTTATGAAGGAATTTCTAATTAGTAACGCAATAATGAATGTTATATATGAAAAATTTCAAAGACCATCTTCTTTTAAGACGGCTTACGGATTACCGGGCTTGGAACTGCATGGAAGTGGAGAATGTATTCAGGTATCTTGGTCGGATCAAATCCGAACTGCCATATTCACAACTGCCATAGAGACTATCATAGATAAAATTATTTGTGACATAATGAAAGCCTGAGAATTTCTAGAAGAATTTTGAATAGTTTGGGTCAAGTAATTAAATGTTATATTTTCTTAATCGAATATTATGTTACGTCTTAATAACTAGGACTAGCGGTTGATGCTACCTACACCAGGCACTGACTCGCAAAGAGTTGTAGCGCCGCACATAGGGGCATTTTACGAACCTAGGCGGCCAAAATTATTTAATCCCAGTTTAATGTCGAAAATATATTAAATAATCATATTGAACTAAGAAAAAGTTATTTCCAGGCTTTTAATAAAAAAGAAAAAGAAAAAAAATGTTTATTATATATACACTGCTTCCTGGAAAATTTTCGTTTAAAATTTTGGCTTTATAACTTGGAATGTTTGTTGTGTACCTCAGCGGCTTCTTCGGACTGCAACTCTTTTGGCAACAGTGCTATTTCAGACGGCATTACCATCGTTAGTGTTGCCAAATCTAGCTTCAGGGACATCCACAATCAATTCCGTTTTTTGTATGAATTATTCTAGGATTTTATTTTTATTTTGTAATAATTTCTATATCAGTGTCAACCACATTTTTTACAGGGAGTTAATATGAGAGAGGCAATATGCTTTCGAACAGACAAATCCTGGCGTGCAATATAGATAAACCGAAAGAAAGAGCATTGACTTCAACAAATTTTTAATTTTTTTAACAAATCATTGAATTCCTTAAAGGTTACGTCACAAATTTAGGGCCTCATGGTTGGTGTTAATGTGACGGGACTACACACATTTGCATCAATCAGAGTTAGTGACAGGATTTATTTCATATTATAACAATTGTCTTCCAGGGTCAATTAGGTACTTTTTAATGAATTTAATTAATTACAATAATCATTTAAAATCTTTTCAGAAACCAATATTCTTTTTTTTTAAGTAATATTATTTTATTTATTTTCTCAGTTTTCTTCCTCTATTTAAATTTAGATTTTGAATAGGAAAATTGGTACTTCGTATCCGTTTACTGGTTACTAGAACAGTTCTCACCAGTCAAAAGAATTCTTCATTTCTTCACATACACACACACACACACACACACACACACACACACACACACACACACACACACACACACACACACACACACACACACACACACACACACACACACACACACACACATATATATATATATATATATATATATATATATATATAGAGAGAGAGAGAGAGAGAGAGAGAGAGAGAGAGAGAGAAGATAATATAAAATTAAAATATTCAATTAAGCAGGAAATATCACTATTTAAAGTATTCTAAATATACATTAAAATAAGAACTAATAACTATTGCGTGAAATAAGTATAAATTATATAACATGCAGTAAGAAAATTTGAAAAAAAAGAAAGAATTTATTTATTTTTATTTGGGCAGTTATATTCGATAATAAATGATTTGGCCTCCAAGGACTAGGGCTTGCGTGACTTGTGTTGTTTCCTGCACTTAGTACACATTGCAGGGGTTCACTAAATTAGTTTCAGCTTCTCTTTTAGTTCCGATAAGGAAAACACAATTGTAAAAGAAGAATTTTCAAAAAAAATATATTAATAAATGATTATAATAAACAAGAATAATGTTTTAGTCTTTAATTATTAAGACAATAATTGACATATAAATCATTAATTGATGAAGAAGATGGTAAGGAATGCAGTCAGATTTAACAAACTGCACACCCGTTTTATAAAACTTTATACGGAGGTCCGACGTTTCGACCTGCCTTGCAGCTCTCCTTCATGGCTAAAATTTAATAAAATTATATCTGTCATACTCTTCTCCTTTTCTTATAATTAAAAAATCAGTTATTAAAATTGCATCATTTAACTAGATCATGATACAAGTCCATACTCAATTATGTAGCTAAGCCTTTTGGTATTCTTTTGTAAATTAATTTACTTTGTTTGTTAATTGTTTTTTTTATCATTAGGTCACATCCAGTTTTTCAATCATCTTCTTCAACCATTATATCATACACTCTATAGAAACAAAGATATGTGATCAGAGGTAAAGATGAACATATGAGCTCATTTCTAGATGGTTTAACGAATACCAGAAACATCTATTGGTACAGTGCAGATTTTTAAATTTAAATTCTTTGTTTTTTCGCTCAACAATATAATGGCTAGTGTTATGATAAATGAGGAAAAAAAGACTGAGAGGAAAAAGTAGCAGCCCTTAAATATTTTTATCGATAAGTCTGACATTAACATGTACACACTCTTCTAGAAAAAAAACCAAGGCAATATAAATCATATTTGGGATACCTATTTATGATATAAAAAGTAATAAAATTTTGACAGGGTGGGTCGTCTTTCTGCAATGGCTATCCGCTTGGGGCTCCACAGGAACGAGAAAGCTGACGCCAAAGCTAAGCGGGGATCAGAGTCAGACCAGGATACTGCAACTTACTTTGAAAAGAGCCATAAACCATACCGACACCACGGTCAGCAACATAATAAAAATGACCCTGGTGACCTCAAACATTGGCCGAAAATGGGAGGAACTTGTTACGGTAGGGCAAATCCCACGAAACCTTGAGGGAGCTGAATCCGTTGCCCGAATCCATCTCAACACTGGAATCCATCCACGACTGCTTGCATTCCCCTTGCACCGCATTGGTCATGCTGACGACTCTTGCCCGCTATGCAACCTCGGAAGCAGGGATGGAAACCACCTGACGGTTTGCACTGCTCTTACCCACCCCAACGAAGACATCGTAAATTGTTACTGGGAGGCTCGGCTACGTACTATGGAACGACTAACGTCACCCAGCTGGACAAAATTTAAATCTCCGTAATCTCATTTGAAAATACGTGCAGATAACGAATACATCCATTTGGTAGGTCTTAGTCGAAGCCCTGTTGAATAGTGCATAAACAAAAATGGGAAACATATTTTACATCATTGTTTGCTATCTAAATAAGAAACCAATAAAAATCACCATTGTTATCTGTCTTAATAAAGTACTATAATACAATCGATCATATGGCTACCACTTACTCCAAAAACTAACATTTCTAAGTGACTTTTCGACACTTAAAACTGAATTAGTCCGTAATTAACCTACAGCTAATAGTATATGTATAAATTTAATAATTACAATCCTTCGCAATCTTATGCTATAATAATATTATTTACACATATTATTATTTTTTTGGATTTGTTTATATAAAATAAGCAATATTATCATTGCTGAATTATTCTTGAACTATCGAGATGATTCAGCTAACATTTGGTTCAGATTGGTCAGTAGTTATCGTGGTAAAAAAAACTTTTATAATATTATACATAATACTATACACAAACACACACACACAAGAGATTTGCGGGAAAAATTAAATATGTCTGGTTTTCTGCCGGGAGGGTTTGATGTCGAAAAGATGATGGCCACCCAGTTGTTATCATAGACCAGTCTTAAGACCTCGACGCCTTCTGACTTTCCGGAACCTGTCGACTTATCTGCCTTCTTCGGTCTATATTAACAGGCTTTGCTCTACGGCTTTCGTTATATCACTTAGTATTATCAATTTTCAAATATTTCTTATTATTTTTCTTTGATTCTAGAAAATGTAAATATGTTTTGTTGTTTCTATTCTTATTCATTTTTAATTTTCAATTTTTATTTTTATACTCTTACATTCTTATTTTTACATTTAGTACTTTCTTTATATTTTATTAGTATCTAATTGTTCCCTAATGTTATTTATCTTTCATACTAGATCGCTTAATTGGAGTCTTACCAATTATCCGAAAGCCTGCGTCTTACTATCAAATTCCTTCCTTCTCCCCATATCCTCAAAATGACTGATGTCTTAACTACCTGTCACATAAATGCCCAATTCTTACCTGCTCAATATGACGAATTCCTACAGTATTTTACCCGAAATTCCTACCATGTCATCGCAGTATCTGAAACTTGGTTCAAACCTTTCATTCCCTCTTCTCTAGTTCCCCTTCCTTACTACACGCTTATCCGCCATGACCGGGTTGGCCGGACGGGCGGTGGTATAGGTTTATTTGTCCATGAAAGCCTTAAGTTCCAAATTCTTGAACGTTCACATCCAACTGATCTACCACAAATAGTGTTCCTTCTCGTTGAAATTTCCTATAAAACTCTCCATCTCCTGTAAGTGGTAGTTTACCGCCCACCCCATGCTCCTTTTGACCCATCTTTTGAGACTTCCCTGTACAACTACGTTACCTTTTATGCTAATGTCATTATTTCTGGGGACCTGAATTCTAATTTCCTTTCCGACTGATATGATAAATTGTTAATATATATATATATATAATATATATATATATATAAAAAGAAAACCTCTTTTTTTCTCTACATCTCTTCGTCGTTCCGTTCTCTCTTACCCACCATACTTCCTCCTCCGATACTTGGCTTGACCTATTTATCATTGATTCGGCAAAAAACCTCCTCTCTTCTTCTCAGTTACCTGTTCCTTTCCTTTCGTCTCATGATCTGATTCAAATATCATACAAAACCCTAGCACCTCCATTCCTTCCAAAAACTATTTCATACCGCAATATAGAATCCTTAACCCGTGAGAAGATCCTTCCAGACCTTGAAACACAGAACTGGGCTGAAATTTACTTCTCCTCCTCGATTGATTCCATGGTAAACATCCTCACCACTAACCTCCTAAATATCCTTGATATCCACGCACCCCTCAAATCCTTCTCAGTTCGTCGTCGCCCTGCTCCTTGGATAACTTCGGAAATAAAGCAGCTCCAAAGAAACCGAGAAGCAGCCCGAAGACGCTTCAGAGTCACGAGGATGACGGATGACTACCAAAGGTTCAAGATGCTTCGTAACTCAACACAAGCCTCGATTCGTCGAGCAAAATCCAATTATTAACATGAAGCCCTCTCATCTGCCCCTGATCCCAAATCGAAATGGCATATCCTCCGTAAACTTTCACTCTGTGATTCCCTTGTATCCTCATCTACCTACCCTGTATCTCCCAATGAATTAAATTCATTTTTTGTTTCCACCTTTTCTCCTGATTCTCTTCATTCTTCCTCCTATTTAACTCCAGCTCCTACATTCAATGATTCTAATTTTTATTTTTCCGATATCTCCCCCTCTGAACTTATTTCCTCCATAATGAATTCCCACTCCAATTCTACGGGCGCGGATGATATTCCCACTAAACTAATAAAACTATGTTTACCCGAAATCATACCAGTCCTCCTATTCATTTATAATTTTTCCCTCCAAAATTCAGTTTTCCCAACCTCATGTAAAAAAGCATTAATTCATCCTATAAATAAAACATTAAACCCCATGTCTCCAAACGACTATCGCCCTATCTCCATCTTGTCTAATCTTTCTAAGCCCTTGGAAAGATTAGTTCAATCTCAAATTTCCAAATTCCTTGAAGAATCCAACCTCCTCGACCCCCTTCAATCTGGTTTTCGTCCCGGCTACTCCACCCAGTCTGCTCTCCTAAAAATCACTAATGACATATTTACCGCAATAGATGATAAAACATTAACCGTCCTGTTACTCCTTGACTTTTCTAAAGCCTTCGATTCCCTTGATCACTCTATCCTATTCTCCAAATTAAAATCATTAAACTTTTCCTACAGTTCCATCCGCTGGTTTCAATCTTTCCTTTCTCACCGTTCCCAAGCAGTTAAAATACCAAACCAACCCCTATCTTCTTTTCTCACTCATACCTCAGGTATTGCTCAGGGATCCAGTATTTCCCTTCTCCTATTCAATTCCTACATTAATGATCTTCCTAATTCAATCTATCACTGTTCCTACCACCTCTATGCAGATGATTCCCAAGTCTATCTCTCCTTCTCCCCTTCAGAGCTATCCACTGCTTTCGCTAAAGTTCAGGAAGATCTGAACAGAATTAGTGCCTGGGCGACTTTAAATAAATTACAACTTAACGAAAAGAAGACTCAGGCCATTCTAATAGGCTCTAGCTCCCTCCTTAATTCCTACTCAAAATACCCTCCTTTAACCTTAAATAATCATACTATCTCTTTCTACTCCTCTGTAAAAAATCTCGGGATTGTTTTTGATCAAACCCTTTCTTGGAAACCTCAGATTGCCCAAATTTCCCGCCGTTCCATAGGCCTTCTCAAATTATTCCACCGAAACCGATACCTTCTTTCCCAGTCAACCCGCAAGCTTTTAGTCTCTTCCTTATTATTCCCTTACATTGACTATGGTTGTCTGGTTTACGGTGGCCTCTCGACGGTTCTCGAGGACAGACTGACGCTTGCTAACTATCTAACTACTTAGTCAAAAATTATTATTGCATTGCTGGATTCAGTTCTGGAATAATTGAGATTCCTTTTAATAAAAATTTAACTTTCCATGAATATAACATTGGGTACTTCTATTGTACATACAAATCATATCATTGTACCAAAAGATTTCTATTGGGCTTCATGTTTCTATATCATTTTATTTTATTTTTTTCTCATTTAATTTTATCTCCTCTAATCTGTAGAATGTTATCTTCTTTTCTTTTCATTTAAATATCATCTATGTACATAGTGTCATTAATGTATTATTGTTTTTCTTTTTTTTTCTTTTCTTTTGTATCTCATTATGTCTCTAACCAGATTTAATTTAGTTATACCTGCACTCATCTGTTATTCTTAAGGGACTTAATATTTATGTATTATAGACATAAGGTTCTGTGTTCATACTATACACTTATAGGATAATTTTATATATTTAGGTTTTCTCTTCAATAGACGTCTTTAAATGCCCTAATGAAGGCTTAAAAGTAATCCGAAACGTTGGCACTATTAACCTTCAACATATAATGTTTCAATTAACCTTTAAAAGTATCATTTCCGCAATTTTTAGGTTTTTAATAATTCATATCTTCATTTTACATTTATATGTTTTTACTGTTTATAATACAAATTAGGTATTCAATAAAGCCACCAAGTAGGTTTATTTATCTGCGTCAAATAAAGTGATGAATTAAAATATATGATAGTAAACACGTTTTCCTTATTGTTCTTTAAGGTTTTAAAACTATGTTAATTTGAAATTTCATTACATATTTTTGATTTTTTAAACATTATCATCATAAAATTCCACAAGTCGTGTTATATTCCAATTGAAAAAAAAAACCTTAACTTATATTATTTTTTTGAGACGCAACACTATTTATTAACAATGCGAAATAGATAACTAAATTATTTTTCAAACACGTGCACAAAAAAGAAAAATTAAGATAACAGCTAAAAATTAATGGCTTGTGAAATGTTTAGAGTAGCAATAAAATTAGCAAATCTTAAATATTTTCTCATTTTAGGACGGAACTTAAATTAATTGAATACTTCAAGTGCTGAATAAATTAAAGATTTAGAACCATTACTGCGATTTCACTCGAGTAATTATAAGAATCTGTAAATTATTAGAGCAATAATTGCTATGAAAATATTGCATCACGTATCTAAAGTTTTCTAAAGTTTACATCACATCAAAAGACAGTAAATGGTTCCATTAAGCCACCCATATAAGTTATTGCTCTCTTTGAGGCAGATTTTAATACTATCTCGATAAAAGATTTAATAGGTATGAACATTTGAATCAATAGTAATCCAATATAAATTATAATTTCGTTTACTGAATAATAGGAACTCTAAAGTTAATCAAGTAAATTATGTATTTTATATAAAAAAAACGTAATGTGTTTTACACACACACACACACACACACACATACACACACATATATATATATATATATCATAAAATATGATGTATGTATACATTTATTTATGTAAAGCATATTAATACATATAAAGCACTTCTCAGTTATATGTGGCAAAAGTAGGAGAGGTTAACAGCCCTTATTGACTGGGCAATGATAATACCAGATCAATATGGTGAGCTATTTAATATTCAATGTGTTATTTATTCTTTCCAGTTTTACCAGTTATTTATAGCTCACTGGAATATTTACCAGTTAGAGAATTTATTCAGCTCTGTAACTGAAGGCTTTAATAGAATCCACAACCACATTAGACAAATTATTAAACATCAAAAATAAAATTCAAAATCGGGGTTTTATTATATTACTTATCGTGAGACTTATTTTAAAATTTCAGTTTTACTTTTGAATCTTTGTTCTTTTTAGTGGGCTGTATGATCATTCTGCAAAACTAAAGGGTTACATAGAGATTAATCAAAAAAAATGATTACTTATTTTTGATCGATTCATTGTTAAATATAGACGTCATTAGTGGGTGCTTATGAAACAATATGAAAATATTCGAAATAATTAAATAATATACACTGAATCAAATTGTTTAAACATTAAATATATCAATGGAATCACTTTAAAATTATTTACATATATAAGTAAATTTTTCACAAAGAAAATAACTACTACAGACTTTTATTGTACAAACTTTAATCCAGAATATGCTGAAATTTCATGTTAAAAAAAAAAAAAATCGAATTGGCAGATATACAGATATTTCTTAACGAAAAAAAAGTTAATTCATTCTGTAAAGAATATTTTTCTTCCATTTATTGATATTTACAACTCTACAAAATAATATACAACAAGTAAATGTGTTGACAGTGAATACAATGGCATGTAAATAACTTGTGAAGAACTACTCACTAGTAGCACTTCAATAAAATCTACACTAAAAGGTCTCTAGGCCATCTTCTTTTTAGACGCCTCGGAGGATTATCAGGGATGGAGGAGGAAGCAAGTTGGGAGACTAGTGGATTGGAGTGGTTATGGAGCTTGCTATGGAAGGATAGGTATCTGGTTTGGGCTAAATCAGAAACATATGGAACATTAAGATCTTTATGGATAAGTTTATTGGTCACATAGTAAGGAGCATTGAGGATTTTTCGAAGGATTTTGGATTGTAAAGATTGGATACGAGATGAATTGGAGTGAAAAATTTAAAATTGGCACCTGGTGCCCAGTTGTACAATAGGTTAAAAAAAAAAAAAGAGTGATTTTATTGCTTATCTTTTTAAATATTGCTTATTAATTTTAAATATAAACATTGCTCAATAGCTGCTTACGAAGTATTTTTCATTAACTTCCCGTTTCAGGAAGAATTCTTCTCATCTTCAGGTTATACCGTATTGCTGTATGCTTCACAATGTCAATGATTAAAAAAAATATTTATTTATACATCGACATGGGGAAGTTCACAGCGATACGGTGTAAACCTAAAAATCCGGTTTACTTTATCCCTAAAGGGCAAAATCCTTCCCGTAATATGTAGTTTATGAAAAATACGTCATATAGAGTTTTATGCTGAAAATATTTATGAAACAATAGCAAGCCTTCCTAAACTTTATTGAAATTATTATTTTAATTATCGAGAGGTTATTACAATTATTATACAGATTTTTATTTAATATATAGTTTTTAAATCATTTTAAATTCTTAACAATAGCTTAAAGAAATCCCTTCCTAAAAACATTTATTTATTGCGAAATAATGAGTCTGTAAATAACAACAAATAAATTTTAAATATATTTGCTTGATTGTATTGTAATTATGCCTTGAATGAAGTATGTTTTATCATTGCTTTTGAACACCAAAAACAAGTAGGAATATGTACAGATTAAACTATAAAAAAAAAAATGTTTACACCTATTGTTTTTATTTTGTTTAGCAAGTAAAATCTTTTATTGTATAGAACGTGATACGTAATAAATGACCTTCTCACAGTTGCTACGTGAAAAAAAGTAAATAAGCCAAGAGGTATCATAAACAGGATATAAATATTTCAAAAGATGATGATTATTGTTCGAAAGTAATTCCAGATGTTGTTTTCAACTATATTTATAGATAATTAAACGTTCCCTCAAATTATTTATATGATTGTAAAATTAAATAAAATTATTCATCTCATAGATATTTCGCACTGACCAACCTACTGCATTTCGCCACATATGAGGCCGTGCTGCGAAAATTGGGGCATGTCTGGTAATTTAGGCAGTAACCAAACAAGGCGCCGCGACAATGTGTCTCTGCTCAACCTAATCAGGTCCATCAAGATGGATATTCCGCTGGACCTCCTCATCTCAGAATCGGAATACCCAGAATCTTGAATAATTATTTAACAGTTAAACAGTACAACAAAAATTTTTAAAATTTTTAAGCACTCTAAACTTCGATACGTTAATCTCTGTTCGTAATTCATAAGGCCTTCCATAGAAAAAAAGGAACACCGGGAGATAAGCATATCATTAGGCGGTAATTAAGTTGGCGTAATAAGCATCATTAAATCAACTGCAACGTCATTACTTAACATCGGTTCAATGCCCTTTGTTTAATTCATTGCTAATAACTTTCGTAAAGAAAATTCTTGCTCAGTAATAATGTATGCTCATTTGAACAACTTTTAAATATACAGCATTGGCCAAAAGTATTAGGCACCTACATCGAAGTATTAGGGAATAAAAATAACTTCAACTATTTAAAACATATATTTATTTTTAAAACATAAAAACACGATTTAATACTTCTTCATCAAACCATTTGCTTTTATTACCCCAATTATTCTTTTTAGCATAGTATTTACAAGTTGTGAACAATCTTCTTTAACTTTTTTTTCCCATTTTTCTTTTAATAATGTAAACAAATTGTCTTTGTTTGTCGGGTTACGTTTGCCAACTCTGATTTTTACTTTAGCCCACAGGTGTTCAATGGGATTGAGGTCTGGGGGCTGAGGAAGCCAGTCAAGAAAATTGATATTGTTTTTTTTCGAACCATTCTCTACTTTTGGGTGAAACTTGGCATGGAGCATTATCCTGTTGAGAATAATGTTGGCACTGTCCTCAGTTCAAATATTTTTTTAAATGAAGACTTTAAAATTTGGTTTAATATTGATATGTAGGTATTGCTATTCATTCTCCCTTCCCACAAAAATATTTCTCTTACTCCCGAAGCCCCATACAACCCCAAATCATTATGTTTCCTCCACCATGTTTATATATCATAGGGACAACTAAATCTGGGTGATAGGCTTTGCCTTCCCTCCTTCGTACAAAAACTGCTCCAGGAGTTCCAGAAATCTGCACAAAATTAGATATTTTAATGAATTCGAAAAAATAATTATATTCTTGCAGTTGAAACTTATTTTAGGGATTTTTCGACATTTTTAATTTCAATTTACAATAATTTAATTACCTCAAAGTTTTCTACGCCTGACCAAATTACCTTTGCCCAATCTTCAGCAGTCCAGTTTTGGTGAAGTTTTTCCCAGGCAAGCCTGTTCTTGCGATTTGCTTCACTAAGCCACGGTTTCTTCCTGGCTTTACATCCCTTCAGACCTTTCTCTCCTAGTCTTCTTCTTACTGTCCGAGCAGAAATATATGTTAAAGGTCCTCTGCCTCATAAGAGTATATTAAACAGCACATCGGGAGCACTTCATAGTTTTAGCAATCTAAGATTGATTATACCCTTCCGACGACATAAAATCTTTGCACGTTCAATCTCACTCACTTCTTTGAATTCAAAAAAGCCCAAAATGTAATTTATTTGTAATATTCACAATTAAATACAACAAACATTTTCTCAAGTTGAAGTAAAGAGAGCAGCGACTGTGCTGAGTCCTTAAGTTTATATTACATTATTGTTTCCCTTTGTGTATCGTATGAAGTAGGGGCAATAGTTAAAAATAATCTATTTAAAGGAAGTTTTTTTGTCAACAAAACGAGTTTTGGGTGTAACAATGATTGAACAATTACTTATTAAAATTAAAAAGACAATTTTTCATGGTGCCTAATACTTTTGGCCAAGGCTGTAAGTGCTTGCTGCTGAAGATGCACCGAATCGGTAAAAGCGAAGATAGACCATCGTAAAATAAATGATTCAACCATTTAGGATTTGATTCACACCATAAATACAGTTTAAACAACAACAAAAAAAATTATCTGTAAAAAAAGTTGTAAGATAAATGCACCAATTCAGTGGACACAATCAAGGAAATTTTTATTCTTAACTTTGAGTCAAAGATTCCGATAAGTACTTATGAGATTGATTGAAATAAATATTGTTTATTTAATTAATATCTAAGGAATGTAAAACACATAATTGTAGACAGTCAGCTTTTTTAGCCATTAGGAAAAGAATAAAAAAGTAAATTTTGTTTCCCTTTCGGGGAATTGCAGTTGTTTGTAACAACAATAAAAATGATTTTTTGAAAAAAAAAAAAAAAAAAAAAAAAAAAAAAAAACAGAAACCGACTTCAAGACTGAACCGAAATGAACAAACTTAAACTAAAAATATAAAATAACCTTTTAATTACTTCGAAACAAAGAGCATTAAATGACAATGAACGGAATTATCGATACTTATATACCTATTAACAATTTATGATCAGTTATTTTTGGAGTCGGTGCCAGCCAGCCAAGAAAAACCGTTTAATCCTGCCTTTGCAATTCTTTGTTATGCTCGGCACCAACTAAAACTAACGGCCTATTACTTAAAAAAGATTGTCTAAAAGCCTTTAGCCAGGTTTATAAAGCTGTATTTCGAAATACCAATTAATCATCGAATTCGTCTAAAAACCAAATAATTCAATTACCTGTTAAAGAATATCTAAGCAAATAAAAAAAAATAATCGCTTATATACTCTTCCTTAGATCTTCCAAACAAGCTCCTTCCCCATATCACAAAAAAACTAAAAACAAAATACTGGAAAAGAATTGAAGAAAATTTAAGAAGAATTTTAGTCTTTAATTGACATTTTAGGTAACAAAGTAAAAAAATAAAAGAAAACAAAACTGCAACACCACGTTCATTGTCTTTATAGCGTGACATTTGTTTAAACATTTCATTCCTTCTACTTCAAATACGTTCATCCCGCCGTAAATACTACTGGTGTTACCTCGGCAGCAAAAGGTACTTGAACTATAAGAAATAAATGTTAAAACAAATGCATAAATTTGTAAAAATTAAAATATTTCGGATGGTAGAGACTTACACTTATTTAGTTTTTTTATGTTTAATACTTTGAACATTTAGAATACGAGTATAACTCGTATAACCGAATAAAAATGAAATTTTATTCTGGAACTTAGTCCATCAGGAATAATATTTACGTAACAGAAAATGCAATCATATCTTACTTAAAAATTTTTAAATAAAACAAAATAAATACAGATTTACAATATAAAATAGTAGAATGAAAATGTACATTTTGTTATATATATTTGACTCGATGTGTTAATGTGGATAAATATTAAATATTGAATCAATACTGGAAAATATCTATTGTTGAAGAAAGGGATTTTACTAAAAAACTAAGACAACCCACGGTCCTGAAGCAATAACAGTGGTGAAGGAACTTTAGAAATCCAACAGAAAATTAGCAAGTGCGAAGAATACTAGGATATTCCTACTAAGATGCAGGGCATGATTATGAGAACAATATAGTCTCGAAACGTCGTCAAAATATTTATTTTTATTTATTGACTGAACCTCAAGAACCTTACTAAACGTAGGCTCAAATCACTTAGCGCTTAGCTATCTGGACAATTTGTTAGTTCGGACGTTCCCTGTCAACAATCCGTCCATATTATCAAGATCCTATTTGAAATTCCGCTTTATTATGTTATACTCTTCCTGAAAACACTGGTCTATACAGAGTATATGTTTGTTTTTTGTACAATACAAATCTGAAACTCATAAACGTGCCAAATTTTCATTTCTCTTGATCTCTTTAAGGCCAACCTTCATATTAAATTTCTTTAATATCTCAGATGGACAGGTTTATACCCTATGTTGATTTGATATGGAACGACCCTATAAATTAATTTTTAAGTGTCCAGGAGTAATTGATAAAAATTTGTTTAAACGGTTTCATTATAACTTATGTTCTACTTGAATTGTTAAAAATGAGGAAAAGAGTTGATTATTTATATGAAGAGTCTTGGAAAGAAAACATTATTTATGTTTGTTTCTTTTGAATTGTATGAGGAAAGTTAAAGGAACAGAGAGCGCATTATTTTTTACAGAATGACTACTTGTCACCTTCAAGCAGTTTCCTCATAGCACTCAGCCAAAATGAATGACATCAATCATTTGTATGCGGTTGAACTCGAAAATATTATTTTTCAGAAACCACATTTTTTTTTTTTTAAATGAAAAAAAATAATATTTATTCTGGGACACCTTGTCCCCTAAGAATAAGACAAAAGTACAATAAAAAGGTATCATTGTCTGGCTGCGTACATAACAGGCAGCAACTTATATAGAATGTAAATTATATACATATAAATATATAGGGTATAATTTTATGTTTGAAAAAATAAAAGTCTTTGGGTTTATATAATAAAAAACGAGATAAGAAAATAACAAAATTAAAATAAAATATAAAATAAAGAAATATTCTAACACTAGTATATTACATAATTTCGGAAGATTGATAATTGAGGAGGTAGATGAATAAATTATGTTTAAAGGAAGTGAGAGAAGGTGCATTGCAGATCGAAATGGGTATGGAATTCCAAAATAAAGCTGCACGATTAATAAAGGATTTTTCAAAGGAAGCAGTTCGATGAGAAGGGATATACAAATCTATAGGCTGGGATCTAGTGTTCAAAAGATGAATGGAAGAACGAAGGGCAAGCATGTCGTAAATGAACGAAGGTTTTTTGGACTTTAAGGATTGAATAGAAAGGAACCAAGGAAGTATTGTCGCCGAAAACTTGGATCAAGCCACCTCAACTCTGAATACCAGCAAGTGATGTGAGAACGCCTGGGGATCCCAAAAATGAATCTTATGAAGGAGTTCATTAATCTTTTCAGCTTCATTTCAAGCTCGCCAGACAGTCATCCGTATACTAAGCATCCATAATCGAGGTGGGGAAGGATGAGGGAAGATACTAACAATCGACGGGTTTTACAAGGGAATGATTCACGGAATCTTAGGAGCTTTTTGAGGATGGAGATGGTTTTTCGGGTAATGTGGGAAATATGGTTATTCCAATACAAATGTTGATCGAGTACTACTCCGAGGTTTTTGACAGAGTTTGTGAACTGAATAGGAACGTTATTGTGATATAGAAGTGGATAACAGGAAAGGGAGTTAAGGGAGGGTTTAGATCCAATTAGCATTGCCTTAGTTTTTTTGGGGGTTTAGTCGTAACTTATTCTCCACTGCCCATTGGTTAATGCTATAAATGTCCTCTTGAATCTTACGAGTCGCCTCAAAAATCTCACGAGGATGAAACGATAAGTAGATTTGAATGTCATCAGCATATAAATGATATTGGGAATTATTAATAGCGCCTGTCTAATCATTAATATAAACTGAAAAGAGAGTTGGTGAAAGAGAAGATCCCTGAGGAACACCTCGCGTTAGAGTCACAGATTTTGAAGGAGGTTGGTTAGGAACAATAACTGTTTGGGAACGGAGAGATAAGAAGGACTGGAACCAGCCAAGAGCACTATTGGAAAGGGAGAGTTTTTGTAATTTAGTGAGAAGAATTTTATGATCTACGGAATCAAAGGCCTTGGAGAAATCGAAGAGGATTAGGATCGTAATTTTCTGTTGGTCAATTGAGGAATAAATGTCTTGGGTAATTTTTAAAAGAGCGGATTGTGTAGAATAACCTGAACGGAAGCCTGATTGGAGAGGACTTAGGAGATCTTTATTTTCAAGGAATGTAGCAAGTTGGGAATGGACTATTCTTTCTAATGGCTTAGATAGGTTTGATAGGATGGAAATAGGCCTAAAATGGGATGCTGTGGTAGGTGAAGGAACTTTATTCAATGGACGACCATTTCCCGTACTGACCACATTGACCATTCCGTACTGATAACACTAGCTACCAAAATGATTCCGCGATGATAATGAGTGTTAATACATGAAATGACATTGAATTTGTAAATATATAGTTTAAATTAGTATTTAACTGTAATTAGTTTAATTTGTAAATTATTAGTTTTTATTGAGTAAAAGGCAATCATATTGCCAGCCGAGTGCAGTTTAATAATTCAAAGAAATGAATAACCTTTCTATACCATATTTATATATAAGGAGCATTTTGAAACATTAACGTATGCTGGTATTATGCTACAAGCCTAAAGTGATACCATTTTCTATTTCTGTCACATTTCCGTAACTTTACTGGTGAGCAATTTAAAAAAAAAAAAATTTCATTTCCTGAACTGTTTATTATACTTATGTGTACGAAATAAATCTTGACTTTCTATCCAGGATAGAAAAGATTGGTAATCCGTCCTTCCTGCCCTAATTGGAGTACATAAGGATGTTATGCCCTCCCCCCAAAAAATAAATAAATAAATGAATAAAAACATTTTTATGTAACTTACATTATAATTAATTTGTCTAGGACATAAAATTCTATACCTCTACGTACAGGGGAAAAAGGTAAATAAGAATACGTAATAATGTATTTTTGGTAAAAATAGGACGTAGTGTTGTGTACCTTCAAGGAAGAGGTTTAAAAAAATGAAATAACTTAGGAAGCATAACACCTTCTTCGTGGATAAATCAATTCATTCAAATAAAAATCAGGAATTCACTAACCAAGAATCTTAGGCTGTTAACGTTACAACGCCTAGATAAGCACATATCTCCTCCATTTGTTACAAAAAATCAATATTTAAAAAATGAATACATGTTTCCTTCCATTCGTGCATTTATTTAATGGAACAAATCCATAAATCAATATTATCCTGTTTTTTCTTTGTTTTTTTAAATATTTAAAAATTTTATAGTGATTTTCTTAATCAATATTATAGATCCATTTGAATTTTATTTTTTCATTGCTAGTTTCTTCGATAACTCATTTTTTACTAAAAGTATTTGAATTACATTTTTATATTTGTATTAGTTTATCTTGTATGTGTTATCAATATAAATAAAATTATCATTACTTCTGAATACTTCTTAGCTAATCCTAGTAACTACGAGCATATAACAGCCAACAAAGTGAAAATATTTCCATGTTAAAATATTCAGCTAGCTTTTAAAGAATGAATCCTCTATTTCTAAACAATTCTCCATTTAAAACAATGTATTAGTTACTCTAGGAGCCAACGGTTCCTGTTGGATACCGTAGAAGTGTAAACCTCTTATAATATTGAGAGCATTGTATTTGTATAAAGTGAGGCTTATGTTCTCATCTATAGGTAACTTTCGAATCTTAAACACTTGGTAAGATAAATATTATCTTCCATCAACACTTACGCTTGATGGTTCTATGATGGTTCGACATTTATTTGCAATTTCAGCTTTAATATTGATTATCACTATGGTTTGATAGAATTTAATATCAGTTGGGTCTTATTTCCAATATTCATTCCTGGCTACCATTCATCCAACGTATAACAAAGTTTTCTTACAGAATACTGAATGTATTCCAACGTCTTCTATTCCTTAAATTCTTGAATTTAGTCCAATTCTATCAGCAATTTCCAGTCATATTGTTTTTATCGAGATTCTCTAGTTTTTATTTTTTTTTCTAATAGATTAACGCGGTAACCTTTTTTTTTTTTTTTTTTTTTTTTTTTTTTTTTTTTTTTTCTTCTTCTTTTCCTTATATGGTATCCCCATATAAGGACCGTTTATTTGTATATTAACATGTTCCATGCCTTACAGGCATACTACGTGTTTTACAATGTTATTAAAAGTTAACATGATTAGTTTAGCATAACGTACATAACGTCGTAATATAACAAAAATATTTAAACAAAATCACAAAAAAAAAGAAAAGTAATAAACATCCCTATACGCAGAAAATAACAAAAACAAAACAAAAGCCAACAAGAAACTACCATCGCTGCCCATCATTTGTCAGTTTGTCAAAGTCGATCTTTCGTATAAACGTGAGTAAGTCAGTCTTAAATTTAGAGAACAAATTTTGTTCTGTCTCTGGCCATGTTCCATGTTTGAGAATAATATTTTTTACTAGATTAAACCTGTGTCTTTCAAATGCTTTACATTCATAAAGTACATGTCTAAAATTTTGAGTCTGTCCGTCTTCATTACATATGTCAGATCGTATTATGTTAAATCGTTTGAGATATTGTTTAGAGTTTCCGTGTTCTGTCATTAGTTGTGTTAGTTTGTAGTTGTTACTTTGTATGTGTTTGTAATTGTTGTGTGTAATGTGAGGTATAAATCTGTGTAAGCTTGGTGACTTTGATGAGGTCACCCACAATTGGTCCCACTTTTTAACCATATCAGAACTTATGTCCCGCTTTATATATGATAATGAAACTTTGTTATACGAAGGTAACAAATTACTTTTAGCCGCCTCTTTGGCTAGGTAATCGGCCCTTTCGTTACCCTCAATTCCAAAGTGTGCTTTAACCCATTTTATAGAGACCATTTTCCCTTTGTTCTTAATGGTTATTAAATTTCGTCTGATTAGGTCAGTCAAATAGTCATGTATGGCTGTATTATTAATCGACTCTATTAAAATTTTACTGTCCGTATGTATAAAATATGTGTGTTAGTCTTCTGAGGTTCGTTAATTATGTATTCCGTAACTTTCAAAACAGCAAATTTCTCGGCTTGGTTATTTGAACAGTACGATTCTAGTTTATACTGATGTTCTATGGTTCTGCCATCTTGAGCTTCAAATAACCATGCACATCCAACGTTCTCGCTGTCCTTACTACCGTCCGTATAGATTTCTGTTTTGTCGGTATTAACTGAAAAACATTTGGGTGTAGTCCACAAATTTGATGCAGGGTGTATCCAAAACTTACAGTTTGTGTTTTTTTCTATTTTGTCTAATGTTAGGTCTTAATATCCTGTCTTTGTGTTTTTAATGTTAAACAATGTCGTTAATTCATCAATTTTTAATTGAACTGGCAAAATACCCGCCTGCGGTTCTACATAATCTTAAAAAATATGACTGCCCAAAAAACTTATACACAATTATTCAGAATTATTTCACTGACCGAAAACTTACTGCTCAGACAAACTATCACTCAATAGAAAAGAAACTGACTATAGGAACTCCTCAAGGATCAGCATTATCTATCACCAATATTATGGAACGTATTAATTAATACAGTTTTCGAAACTGACTTACATGAAAATACAACGTTACTAGCTTATGCAGATGACTTACTGTTACTTATAAAAATAAAAGACTTTGATGAACTCCAGGAAATAGCAAATCCGACACTATCAAGACAAGGACATTGGACTAGAGGTAATAAACTAAACTTTAATTTGGAAAAAACTAAATTCATTATTTTTTCAAGAAAAAGGAGAGTACCAGACTTAGACATACGACTCAATACAGTTAGACTAGCCCAATGTGACACAATGAAGTATTTAGGTGTACTCTTCGATTGAAAACTAAATTGGAACAGGCACTTAGACAACCTTTATAACGACACTCTACGGATGATTAACGGACTGTCAATAGCTGCTAGAGCAACATGGCGCCTTAAATCGGAGGTTTTAAAAGTAATATATGAAGCAGCTATCCTCCCTAAAATGCTTTATGCTGTACATGTTTGGCATCCAGCTGTACTTCGTAAAAAAATGTTATAAAACTACAAAGGCTACAAAGGATCATTGCAATCAAAATATGCAAAGGATACCGCACGTTGTCATTTGATGCTGCGACATTGGAGAGGGATGTTATAGTCAGTGTTGAATGCCAATTTCTGAATTTCAGTTAAGTATGAAGGGCAGTTTCGGTCGAATACTGAATGGCAAGCAGAGCGCTTCTGCTGACTTCTTGTAACTTTATTGAAATTTTCGCAGCTTATGCATTTGATTTCTTGAGACGTACAGTCATTCGCCGAATGTCCTCCTCCATATCTTGAACATGCCACAGTCCCTCTGCAATCTCTAGTGCTATGGTGAAACTTCAAGCACTGGCCGCATCTTCTTATTCTAAAATAATCTTGAATGATAACTTTTTGGTGGCCCAGGCTAATCCTATTATATAGCAGTAGTTCCCTGGTCCCTGCATCAACTTGTAATATTGCGTGTCTAGTATTATTTCTGTTATTTAGTATAACTACCGGCCTTATTTTATCTTCTTGAAGGGGTATTTCTTCATTTTGAGCCACCATGTACTCTTATATAAGAGAATTGGGCGGGCGAATATTGGTTTGCATACAAGAATTTGGTACCCTCAGACAAAACACGGCTCCTTAAAATTAAGAGGGAGAAGTCATAAATTACATCTAAAGTAGGTGTTAATTTATTTTAATTTCGAGTTATTATTTTCATTGTTTCAAAACAAAAAATCTGTTCCTCACCAAACACAATGAATTCTATACAGGGTGACATGAAAATATGAAAACATTTTTGACAGTTCGGCAAGGCGAAGGATGGACGCACATACGCTAGAACATCTTGATCTATAAGTGTCTACCCAGTCCAAATAAAAATGGCATTGCATCTCAAAATTTGTTTAAAACCGATCCAACAAATCATAAACAATGACATCTTTTGTTCCTAAAGTAAAATAATTGCCATATTTTATGAGGAAACTTTTTTGAGTATGAATACCTTGATACTGGATATGAATTTTTACAATGTACATTCAATTTAAAGCTTCGCACGAACCACTTTTTTTCCTGAAATAATAATTGGAATTGAGCGACTTAACGTTGTATACTCTCTAAGACAATGGCTAATGAGAACGAGAAGAGCATTGTGTCATGGGTAATTTCTTAATCTACCAGCCATTATGTCATAACCCACTTTTCCTGTAGCATTTTGCTGAAGGAAACCGCCAAAAATACGATTTTGTTCTGTCTCTTTAATAGCCAGAGAATTTGATATTGGAAATAAATAAAAAGTTAAAAAGGCAAACATTAAATAAAAGTTCATTCAGTAAAAGTTAATCAAAATAACAATTAAAGGTGGATGAAGGGGCTAAGTAACAAAATACAATTTTGAGTCATTTAAGCTTAAAGTATTTTTTTTTACATTTTCCTTTAGCTTGAAAAAATTACATAGCCCCTTCTTCATATCTCTTTTTCTAGTTGTGAAAATATTGAGTACTCGAAATTACAACAGAGAACAAACCTACAAAAGTTAAACCCTTTAAGTCTACTTTTGATGATTTTTTTTTTTTATATAAGTTTAGAAGCGCATTTAAATATGGCTTAAAGGTAATAGACCAAAAATCACTAGATCCCAACAAAAAATGAATACAAAGTGAAGGCGTTATCTCATCTTAATCGGCCTTTATCGCAGAGTTTGTTTACAAACTGTTTAGGTTATGTAGACACTCACGCATCTATAAATTGAATCATCCTAACCAGAAGTGATGATAGAATCAACATTTTGGTGAGAGGGGGTTTTCTACCGCAATAACACAAGACAGGGGAATTCCTGTGACAAAAAAATGGTCATCATCTGAGTGATATCAATTTGGTTGTTCCTCCCACCAAAAATCTTCCCACAGTTCCAAAATCTCTCCACCTTTCCAAAATATCCAAACATCAATCCTCTAAAGCTACGAGAAGTGAATTCATTATTGATAAAGGACTAAGATTGTGATTAAAGGAAGAATGAACCAAAAATGAACTACTGCCATTCAGTTCTTGGCATCCCTTCGAAGACCTGGACTTGATGGTGTCTCCGAAAATGAATATGGAGAAGAAAATACTTTTATTTATTATTAATTTTAATATGTTTTTTATTTATTTTTTATTAATCAGTTTTGTTTACAATGCTCATGCTGTCGAAAATAAATAAATTTTTTAGTAACGTAGCAATTATTTACATAGAAAACGCATATACCAAAGAATATGTGAACTGCATGAATGTATGTAATTTGTGTGAAATGAATGTTAAAATACTTTTTACTAATAAACATAGTCCATCCCTTAAAATAAATAAATACATAATTAATAAATTTATGAAAACTCGATAAAGAGGAGAACATTTTTGAATAATCAATTTTTGTGCCGATTTTTAAAACAAAACCTCTAATGTTCAACACCAAATAGAAATTGTATGCTTGAAATTGAAAATTCACAATTTTAAGAATAGTACAGAACTAAATATCAAAGATAGGTTCAAAGAGTAATAAAATTTTTTCTTTGTCCAAAAATTATGATGTAATTTTTTGGCCTGTGACATTAAAAAAATGGAGTTGATGGGATTTTTATTCTAAAGGACTCAATTATTGTCACATGTTTGTTTTCTATTATTAAGAAATGAGTAAAAAGAAAAGTTTATTTTATTAGTTAGGTATTACTTGGTGTAGGTCATCAAAATATTAAAAAAATCAATTGAAGTGCATATTCGTTTTTTTAACCAATTGATACCGCAATGTTGTAATTTGACTTGTCTTTGTATGAGAAAAAACAAAAGTAATCCGGCCATTTACTGAAAAATAAAAAATAAAATAAAAAGATTTAATAGTTACATTTGAAGCGCGAAATTCCGAAACCAGTTTAGTCAATTTTTTTTTAATTAAAGGTCAGACTGGATTGGGAAGGAGCATTATATTTGGATGGCCGTTTTTAAATTGCTTCAATTATTTTTCTCAGCAAACCTTTCACCTAAAGTCTAGTAGAAAAAACTATTTAGTTGGTTTTTTGTTTTGTTTTTTTAATTTGGAAATGGGACAGCTGATTTTGGAACTCCACACCTCATTTAATAGTCCTTATATAGATATTATTGTGATTTATAACTATAACAAAATAACTAACTATTACCTATTGTAATTAAAATTCTATTCCAGTTTAGTAGTGAATAATTAAATTACGTCAAGATATCTATTTAAATTATGAAACCTCGTAACATTATCGATAAGAATTTTTCAATAACTTTTTTTTTAATTCAAGGCTATTGTGTTGATTTTATACGATTATAGTCTCAAATATGAAATTAAAAGACAAATAGCTATGAAATGAACAGTGATTTTAAATTGAACAAGAAAAAGACATTTTATTCTTACTGAAATATAACTATGGTGAAGCAGTTTTTTTCTTGCAGTAAGTATTTACGTATATGTACTTTTCTGTTAATATGGAAGCATCAATTTTTAGAATATTTTAGTATTATAATTATAATTTCTTAATAGATGAAAGCAATAGTTTTCCTATAAATAGTCCTCCTTAAGCCCAGAGCATCCTTTATTAAAAGAAAAATTACGTAATAATGAAAAGCCAAGATTACGAAATCCATAATAACAATTAAATTACATAACATCGATGCAAATTACTAAAATATTTTAATTGCTAATTTAAAGTAATAACCCTTCGTTAGCATTCTCACAGAAAACGCGAAACAATAGTGAATGAATAAGTAAATACATGGAATATTTTTAAGTACAAGCAATGATCACTTTAAGGAAAATGCATAATTTTATCTTCAAAAGTTCGTACAATTTTAGCATATAATAATTTTATAAACCAAGCTACCGAAATCTATTTCACAGAATTCTCATTATGCAATTAAAAGCTTTTGACTTATATATATATATATATATATATATATATATATATATATATATATATATATATATATATATATATATATATCTTTTAAAAAATGTCTTCTAACATTTGTACAAAATGGCATTAATAATTAAAATTGATTTTATATGATATACTGCCATAAACTATAAATTCAATGATTATTCATTTAAAATCCTTTTAATAAATACTATTTTAAAATGTACAGTTAAAGTGTATGGTGGTTTAAAAATAGGTAATAAATCAAACATAGACTTTGATCCAGATATTCAAAATTAATCCAAATTTAATTTTAAGATTTTAAGATTGTTTTTTATTACAAAATCATGTTACGTACATTGAAAAGGAAGACAGGGGTTTTATCGAATTTGGTTTTTGTAGATAATTTAGAAATAAATAAAATAAACTAATTGAAATAAAAGTAGTTAATAAATAAACAAATGTTATTTATAAGAATCCTTCTTCTATATCTTAAAGATGTAATTCCAATTATCAATTGGAGAATTTTCCTGTCAAATAATTTGAGATTTATTTTTGTTTTATAGTAGCAATATTTTTATAAGTGAAGATTAACTTTTCTGGTTTATTTCAATTGATGATTATCTAGTTATTTTTGGGTATAACCTAAACACAACAATAACTAATTAAATTTTTCATTGTTGAGCGTTTCTCTGGCAAAAAGCGGATAGCTCTTACCAATCAGTTCGTTATTTTTTTTAATTACTATCACTTAGTTTGTCTTTTAATTCCAAAACAATTTTCTTTGTATTTTTTATCATCACTTACAATGCTATTTTGAATATATTAAATATGCTATAAGTACCTATGATTTTTTTTTTTTTTTTTTTTTTTTTTGTCCTAGATGAAAAAACTATCCAGAGAGAATCAAAACTGTTCAATCCAATCAGTATACAGACCACTAACACTGAAAACAACTAAAATAACTTAAAATAATTATTGGTATAAGGGAGGTACGTACATTTCGTATATTTATATTTTTACAGAGACTGGGAAATTCCCTATCATAAATCATTTTTAAAATTTCATAAATGAATGCAATCAGCTTCCCCAAATTCATACTTGACAATAGGAACCACTTGATGATTCGAAAACGTTACAATATGGTAGACTCAGTGATATAAAGTAAAATTCTTAGCCAGCCAGGCTTCAATATACAAAAATTGGAACAAACCACTCTCCACGATTTTTACAGTTCCTAGCTAGTAAATCTGTTTTAATCTGTTCAGTTCAGCACGAATCCCTCAAGTGTTACCTTACCATTCTGTGTTGCCATGTCCTAGGTTGAAGTTCTCGTTTGATGAGAAGAAAAAATTCATCATCCTTAAGTGATTCGGACGGAAATAAGTAGCCATGGCCTTTGATATGATGCCCTTCCCGCTCTAAGCAATCCTTAATTAAACGTTCACAGATTCACAGTTAGTTTCTCTTAGCCATTTTTCTATCCGAGGTATCATTCTATACAAATTTTAAATAAAAAAAATATTCATTTTGTGATTTATTAGTGCTATTGAAGTTTCTGGTTAAATAGGTAGTTGTTTTTAACCGACTTAAAAAAAAAAAACCAGGAGGTTCTCAGTTTGACTGTATTTTTTTTTAAATAATCGCCTATATTTTGTCAATTATGAATTAATTTCGATTATTTTCTTTTTGACCAGTAGGTAATACTTCAGAGATGGACCCAAAAAATTTTTATTGAGACTCCGAGCATTTTAAGAAACAAAACCGACATCATGATCAACCTACATTTACAAAACATGAGCTAAGGATGCCTGTTGAAGTTTTGTGAAGTACGTATAAGTTTCTCATAAATTGGAAATCAAGATCACATTTGTAAAGATATTACTAAGACCCTTTTAAAACAAGTTTCTAAGCCTATGAAATAAATCAATACAAGAAGAATATTCTTTGTGTACATAATTCAAAATGCACCGCTTCTTATTTATTCAATTTCTTTGTCATGGTTCAATGTTCTATTATTATCACAATCCTTTCACGGGTTTCAGCAATAGTCGGCCACCATTTTAGGGTACCATCTACGTTGATATCTTGTCCCATCGTCCTGATATATCTATAGAATCATTCCTCATGTTCAGTATATAATAGTTAACAATTTCGGGCAAATATTGGATAAATAATGGAGAAAATGTATCTTGACAATCTTTACAATCCGTTTACTGAAAATCTCTGAGCATCTCAATAACCATTCGTTTGTAACTCATGTCTTCCTTGTTCTAGAGATACCTTCGCCGACTGATTTAAATCTCAGTACTCTTCTTTTGTGTGATAAATTTATGAAACTCTGGTATTAGTTAGCACGTTTTGTTTTTATGCTGAAATCTTAGGAATTTTTTTACTATGTTTTTGAAGCAATCTGAGTCGTAGTGGTGGAACTTAGAGAGCAGTTAGTGCTCAAGGTCAACTCTATCAAAGAAATATTTGTTAATAAGTGTGCAACACTTACTAAAAACCAGAATCCTAAAAAAATCTAGGCGTAACAGCAGAAAATTTTTTATTTGTTTAAAATTTGGCGGAGCGTTGGGACGAGGGTCTTTGAGGGTACACAGTATTCCAGCGCATTTTAGTTAAATATGAGGAATCTGATGCAGTGGCAAGTTAAACTTTCTATATCTTTTGACTTTTGTTTATAATAATAATAGCGCCTTTATTTCCATATATGAGATTAAAAAAAATGACAGAAATTTATATTTTCTTTTTCAAGGAAAAAATGGCACATCTTTGTGTATAAGCCTCTTTTTTTTTTTTTTTTTTTTTTACATACTTTTGTTTTTTTATTATTATTAAAAAACTAACTTATTTTAAAATAAAATATAAAGTGTATACGTTATTTCTTGATATATGGCAGTTATAAAAATAATTTTTCAGGAACCTGAAAAAATAAACATAATTATGGAATTATAAGATGCAAATGAACAAATAAATATAGTCTCCATCAGTGAGAATTATACAAAGTATATGAGATACAAAAATGTCAAGAGTATACCATTAAATAATACAAATGAAATTGTCAATGACGCTCATAAACTAAACAATCTAAATAACCCAATAAAACATTCATTGTGGTCATTGTAAAATTGTACCTTATAGTACTTGACATCTCACGTCGTTGTGTGATAATTTGTTGTATATTTCACTTTACTATTTATTAAGATCGAACTAGTGATTAGGAATTTTATATTTTAAATTGTCGTTAATTATGAATTTTTAATAATACACTTTATTTCATGACGTCAGAGTTGCTCAGATGGGTTTTAAAAATTTAATCATAATGCAATAATAATAGAAAATAAATCGTATAATATTTATTTGTTGGAAGGTTAAGGTCATAATCTCCCTTGCTGGCCAAGCGTGCTAGACTTTTTTTTTTACTTTTGTTTAAAAAATATAAAAAACAACCTTGATTGCTTTGCGATTGTTCGTCTTATCGTATTTTTAGAATGGCGGATTGGGTCCTATAGTTTTCAAACGTAATTAAGGAAATAAGAATCGTCATCTATAGAATTTCCATCATAAGTGATTCTCAATCACTTAAACCTAAGATAACAATCATCTGTGCAGATCACTAAATAACTGTATCACTCGCCAGAATTGACGATGATGTATGACACATTGATAGTCATAAACAAATAATGCCTTCGCGTCCTTGTTATATAAACAGTACTAAAGATAAAATTCCTAAATACGTTTTAAGACTATATTAAATTTTATCTCACCTGACTAAACACCTGTGAAGTACAGGCTTGAGTGAATCAAAAGTGATTTCTTGAAATTTTCAAAGATTACGAAACATACTGATAATTTTTAGTTGGGTTTGGAATTATAGCATTTTAATGATCCCACATAAAAAAAAAAGCTGTGAAATGAAAAGAAAACTTTTAAACTACAAAAGGCACACCCATATTTGTTAATAGTTCAGTCATTGACCACTTAGCGATTCCAATTTTACGCAACATATTTGAATTTGACTAGAGGATTGCAGTTCTATTTTTGTGCTGTGTGTTCTATTATTCTTGTGCGATGACTTTATCAATCCCCATTCATACGGCCAATTATTACCGTGCCATTACAACTCTTGTAATAAACTATGGGGACTTTACTATGACATGCTGGTTAGATGTGAATATTGGGTTCCCACTATCCCATTATAGCGATAAGAATTGGTGATACCAGTCGATTTTATAAGGAACTACACAAACACTATTACAAAATGATAATGTATGACTAACATATTTTCATATTACTATTTATGATTATATCAAATATTTTGTAATATGTTATTATTATACTACAGATTTTATTTTATTAATGGTTAACTGCTACTTATTTACAAGATAATAGACATTCTTTCAAAATTCTTTCTTATAATCAAAGATTAGGAACTTTAAAGGGAATTACTGCACAACTGAGTATGAATCCACGACCTTCTGTACCGAACGCGCTGAGACCTAAATGGATAGCCTCAAAACGCACAGCCATCGAGTGGAAGGGAATAGATACACGATATATCGAAATTCGATTTTTTCTTAATTTAATCCGATACTTTTATGTCGATATTTTTTTTATGATATACCGATACGTACTTTACGGTATATCGTTTTCGCTATATCATAAAAATACAACATACAACTATATACAATTAAAAACAACTAAAACTTTATAAAATTTGTTTTAATTTTAAATAGTGAAAGGTATTAATTTTTAAAGTTTTTATGCTACTTTTCCACTTTTTGAAAGGTTGGCTAGGAAATATGTTACTACTGTTCCACTTCAGTGCCAACAGAACAATTATTTTCTAGAGCAGGGCAAACCATCTCACCCACAAGGAATAAATTAATTAGAAAAATTTTGATATAGTTATTTTTCCTACAATCCACTTATGATGATTGGTCGGAATTAAATTGTTAACATCATAATATTGATACCTAAGCATATGTACACACTGCCTACTCTTTAATTCATAATAAACTAGTTTTAAATTTTAAACATTTGAGATAATTGAGTTCCTATTTTTGTTGTAATATAAATTAAGGTTAAAAAAAGGTTAAAACTAACCACCGCTCCCACCCGTAGTACCTTATATACGAAGATACCTGATTTAGTATTTTCTATAACTTTATAGAAAACACTAGATCTTTTCTGAAAGCAATATTATTAACTTATGATAAACTTTCTCACGTTGGGAAATAGAAATAATAAAATATCGAACTTCTCATAAACTCTCTCTCATTTTTTTTTAGATAGGAATGTTTTATTGAAATAATGTTACAATCTGCCTAACCTTAAGGCAACAAGTAAAATATATGACAAAAACTATTCACACAATATGTAAAATTAAAATTTCTCAGGGAAGTGGAAATAAATATACCAATATAGAAAACACTAAAATCATTTTAGATTTTGGTGCAGCAGTGGATGAATGTCGTTACATAAATTAGCTTAAACGGCAAAATAAATAGGGATATCAATTTGATGTGATTTGAATAACTAAAATGGCATTTCATAAAGAAAAAAAAAATCGATTTATAGATATATGGATATTTTTGATCA
The DNA here is from genome assembly GCA_003667255.2 of Euschistus heros. NCBI lineage: Eukaryota > Metazoa > Arthropoda > Insecta > Hemiptera > Pentatomidae > Euschistus > Euschistus heros. The sequence goes on from RCWM02000313.1 coordinate 1,121,694, forward strand.
CCGATATATCGTGTTTCGATGTTGAGAGCTCAAAATATCGTCAATACGGAATATTGATATTTTTCCTTTGAAATCCAACTCTAGTGCCGTAAATATATATATTGAATGACACTAAACATTATTTAAAAAGTTTTTAACATTTTAGACATATACTTTAAGAATACGAATCATTTCAAATACAACGATTTAATCGGATAAAAAGTATAATACTCGAACAGAATACATTACCAGGGACATAAAAAAATTTGGGGTCTCTTGCACTTGTTCCCCGCATTTCATTTTGAGTTTATTATCATATGTTTATGTTACGAGTAACCCAAATGTAATAACATGTAAATGAGAGATCGTTTGATTGTTCCTATTATTAAATAATAAAATAAAAAACAAATTTTTTTTTAAATTTTAATTATTTATTTAAATATTTTATTAAGTGTTATTTGATGTAAAATACCTTTTTCCTGTAGAATTCTATCGCTTTTTCTTTTGTATTTATTCAACGAATTAAATCAAACATAGATATGTCGCGTATAATAATAAATTTATTTTTGTTTTTTATTTAATTATTAAATAATAGAAACACTTCAAACGATCTCTCATTGACATGTTATTACGTTTGGGAAGGTTAATCGTAACCTTAACTTATGATAACAAACTCAAAATGAAATGCGGGGAACAAGTGCAAAAGACCCAAAATTTGTTTTCTAAATTTAGGACAGACAGACATTGATAAGAAATATAGACACTGAAAAGGAGTCTGGTGATGGGCAGTGTAGGTAACTTATTGTTGGCTTTATTTAGTTGGTTTGTTTTTATTTATTCTGTTATTTTATAACTTTTCATAATGTTATTACAAAAATAGATTTTGCTACATTTTGTACTCCTGTTATAGTTCATACAGAATGTCTTTAAGGCATGTGATATGCTATTGTATAAACAAAAGGTCCTTATAAGGAGGTACCATATAAGGAAAATAGTTACGTATATACATGCTTACAATTTATTTATTTCATTTCACATTCGTGATTATTTACCCATAGCAACTTTACAGACCGCAATTGGTAGAGCGAAGGCGAAGTCCCCATAGCTCCGAATATGGAGCAGAGTGAGTTCAACACCATTCCGGGCTAATATCTATTTCATTGCCTATGTTCATGAATACTGACTCAACCACGATTGGTGACGTTATCATTAGTAGTTTGTGGTTGACGAAAAGGACCAGTAGGATCTGGCTTGCCAAGAACGTCTCTCCTCAACTTAGTCCAGTCAATGAACACATTGTAGAGTGCATGAAATATGCGATTATTTTTTATCTCAGGCTTTCGTTGGCAATAGTTAGAAAATAAACAAACTGAATGTCCCTGCCCCTGGGGGGGGGGGGAAGGGAGAAGGTCCCATTTTTGGGTTTTTAAATTATATCACGATAACGGTGGACTCTAGGAAATTATGCTACGGATCAAAATTAAAGTTAATTAAATTTCCTATAAAATTATTTACATGCATATTTGTCGAATATTTAACGGTTTTCGAGATATAAGTTATTAAAAATCGAAAATTTACTAGAAAAAAAATATTTACCTCACTTTTTGTAAAACAAGTGCCAAAAACATATATATCAAGTTAAAGTAAATGTAATGCTCTACAGCTTTAATTCTGCCATTTTTTTCTGAGAAACGATTGTGGAAGGCACTAGAAGCAATTGTTTGGCAAAAAGTGAGGTAACAATTATTTTTTTTCGAAAATTATCGATTTTTAATAACGTATATCTCGAAAACTGTTAAATATTAGACAAATATGTTTATAAATAATATTATAGGAAATGTAATTAACTTTAATTTTAATTGGTAGAATAATTTCCTAGAGTCCACCGTTTTCGAGATATAATCGAAAAACCTAAAAATGGGATCTTCTTCCCCCCCCCCCACCAGCAGGGGCATTTAGTATGTTTATTTAGAAAATAAACATACTAAATGCCCCTGCTGGTATTAGAAACTATTCCCAACAAAAGCCTGAGATAAAAAATAATCGCATATTTCATGCACTCTACACCCATCATTTCAGCACTCATTGACTAACTCCCTTCAACATAGCAAAAATATAGCAACTTTTGGGATTACGAATTCGGGTTATGTCAATAGCTGTAAATGAAATAGCTGAAGGTTAGTCCGAATCTTGGATCAGACATTTCAAAAAGTTATTTCATGGTGATAAAACCTTATCTCATAATGGTAAATTACTCTTGCATCTAAATCGGCACCATTAGAGCTGAGCATTCAGTACTTTTCCTGTTTAGTATTTTAAAATATAAATTAACAATGCTAATGTTAATTATATTCTATTCGTTGTTCGGAATATATACGTTGTTAGTCATGTCTTGCTATTTTTAACTTTCTACCTAATGTTAGCGACTGAACACTGTAAAAATTATGGTTAGTAATACATTTGTTGTTAGTTCCAATTGCCTCGATAAATTGCTATTGTATTTTGATAATAATTATTTGATTAACCAGATTAAAATTTAATTTTGTTATTAAACATTAGGTTGGGTAATAAATTTTCAAATAAATTAATAAATTCTTCAGTTTTCAAATGAAAGTTTATGAACGAAATAAACGATAACCAATTTAAATTGTTTAAAATTCTTTGTAATGTTTTTTGGAGCATGGCTTTAAATAAAAAAAATATTATGAATTTTGTTTAATTTTATTTATTTATTTTATTTTACAATTAGATAAAGCCGAGTGATTTGAAAGAGGGGTAATATTCGGAGTCTGTTTAGTTTAGCTTGTCTTGAGAATATTTTTCGATTTTGAATTCAGATGAAACTTTCTGTTTGCCTTACCTCAGTTTAATATATTGCACATGTATTACAAAAATGACACAACTCAATGATCTGTATTAAAAAAATGAAAAATTGCACAGTATTGTATGAAATATCGAAAGAGTGCCTGAATTATCTTTTGATACCATCCGCAAGTGAGATGTTTCAGATGGGATTTGAAATTAGTTCGATACATTTTTGAAAATAAAAATGCTTGAGTTGTTTCACTATATTGTTTTCAAAATAAGTCTCTTATTTTAATGGACTTTACGTGTTATATATAATTACAAAAAAAAAACTTTTATTTTCTTTAACAAATGTAATCATACAAAATTATAAAATATATTTTATTTAAACAACTTTATTGAAATTTACAAGAGTTCTCATGAAATATGAGTATTTAATAAAATTATATGTTTATGAAACACAATATATCTCATAAACTAAAGGAGTTAATGATTAGATAATCATAAGCGTGCGCAGCCCTTTTTATTAGGTCCATGCTTGGGGGAAGCCCCCTCCCAAAAAATAAAAAAAACTAAAATAAGCACACACTAAAATAAATCGCTAAGTTAAAGAATCTTGTAAATACTTAGGTGTGATTATAGATAATATACTAACATTTGAAGAGTCCACAGGAGAAAGGGGGAATGTCATTGGGAATGCATTTCGAGAAAATTAAGTTTTAAGGTTTAGTTGGTCTTTAATAATTCCAGTGTGTTTCCATAATTTTTATTGTAATTTTTGCGAATTAAAATTTGTAATAATCTAAGACATAAAGTTTTAGTAAAAAAGCTCCAATTTAAACTCCGAAGGAAGGAGGAGAACCTAGATGTTCCACTTTTCTTCCGTGTATGGATATCTTTCAACCTCTTGTAACTAACTTAAAAACCCCTTTTCTGGCTGATACCTTTAACCATCTTATTCTACTCAGCAATGTGAATATTTATATTTTGAAGTGTAAAACTCCATTTCAGAAAAAAATTGACTCTCCCCCTTTCTCCCGTGGACTCTTCATTTAATTTGATAAAATTAAAACTCGTTTGATAAAATAATGTCAGCAGCAAAGTAGACAAAGCAAAAAAATTTTTTTCATCTACGTTTACTCAAAACCATGTTTTTTGACTTACTGTGCTTCACATGTAACCCCACGGATGTGAGACATTGAGGTCACAGCAGATCAATTAATTTCGAAAAGATAGAAATCGACGATCCTCGATTTGTGGGAGTGGATACAGCATTTATTTAGTATTAAAATTCAACATTTAATTTTTTTAAATGAAGACGATGGGTCATTCTGTCAATTCGACGGAATTTCGACATTGTGATTCCATTAGAACAAAGTTATGTAAAAAAAAACAAAAAAAAAAACGTTTTTTCTTCATAAACATCTTGATAAAAGTCTACTAATATTACTAGCGGAAAATTCCTTCATAGAATATAGTCTATCAGCACATTTACGACCATGATGGAAATTATGATAGGAAGAGAAACTGATAGGGTGTGAGGGAAATAGAAAACATTCGCAATTCAAATAATAAAATGTTTATAGTACAAAAGAATTGTTAATGAGTATGATATCAACTTGTCGATTAAAAGATATTGGTTAACGTTAATTAAAGATTTAAACATAAAACTTGAAATAAAAAATTAAAATGGTAAGACATTATATTATACATTTAAACTTTGAAATCGAACATTGGATTAATATACCTAATTAATATTATATCACATTAATATAAATAGTGAAAATATCTATAAAAAAATCCTCACTTTTTAAATGTGAAGGAAATAGAATTTTAAGTTTGATTTAAGATTCATACCAATATAGGCATTTTAAAAAAACAAAAAAACAAATTGAACTCTGAACTACATGGGAAACATATAGTTCAACGCAAAGAAAACAAGAATCAAAGTTACCCTCTTTGAACAACCAGTATGTGAGGGAATTAGAATTATGAATGACACGATTCGAACACTTAATTCGACACAAACTTGGGACAACTAACAAAGGAAATTTTTTGTAAGTTAGGTTACCCTCAGTTTGCCGGTAACCTTCTGCAATGTTGCCAGCCTAAAGTATGATGGAATAAATCTTGGTTATGCTTTGGTGGGCTTTTTCAAAACATGTGAGGGAAATAGATTGACCCAATGGGACACAGGCTTTAGAAGTCATTCTTCTTTTTGTAAGCAATTTGCCTCAGTTTCAATTATAAAATTCAATATATTGCAACATACCTGAGGTACAAAAAAAAAAAGTAAGTTAATAATTGCAAAAATGGAGAACTTATTCGCATTTAACGTTACCAACTCATGGTATGGGACATGTGAGGGAAATAGAATTCGACGTTTTGCATTCAAATTTAACCATGAAAACAAATCAATAACCATAGAAAAACTACTTTACTTTTAAGAGGTAAGTACTTTGCACCTACTTATTGCAGTTGGGTTGCAAAAAATTTCATGTAGAAACCACAATCTCTTCGGGACACAAATTTGTATGAAATGGGAGAACGACCCAGATGCTCTATCAAATGTTTAAAAAGGCCATACAGTGCGTCGAAGTTTACGTTGGTACGATAAATTATAACTCTCTGAATATTAATAAATTTACGTAATTTATACTGTTATATAAAATGAAAAGCCATTTTTCGTCAGTGATTACTAGAGACCGGATTTATATGTGAAATAAAACGTGAAATATGTAAATATATATGGATTTACTTTTTCATAAATATGTAAGTAAAAATAAGAAATATGTAATATAAAAAAAAACTAATATATTTTTTTATAATAAGGTAATTAACATAATTTTAATATATATGTAGAAATCGCGATTTTACGTTAACATCGAGACGGAAATAGAAAAAAAAATAATGATTTATTCCTCAAAACAATTAGAAGTTTCGACATTTGTATCTCATCAAATGTAAAGTCACTTCAATCTGAAGGCAGAATATTTTTGTATCTGCTAAATGAACTCTCCACGTCTACCGAAGTAATGGGCGCCCATTTGAACGCTGCAATATCGTTGGGTGTAAGCGAAATTTCTTGACTAAAATTCTTTCCACTAAGAATATTTCTTCAAAATCAGGATTTTTTCTCATCACATCCTCAAGTCTTGCTTGGTCTTTTTTTTCCCCTGGATATATAGGTATTAGCAGAAATAAATATTTAATAATTAGTAATAAAATCAGAAATGTGAAAAAAAATAAACTAATTGTAAGTACCTTCCACTATTATTTTCTAATTGCTGAACGACGTTGTTCACCGTTGCAATTCTGTCACAGAGGGAGACGTTCTAGGTCTCCAAAAGAGCGATCTTATTCGGCAAAAAAGAGAAGTTCGAGGAAATATATCCTAAATTTTGAACTAATGTACATGGTTCCATCATTTCTTTGCCCTTTTCTGTAACTACTGGCTTTTCCTCGAGTTTCGACAAAACATCCTTGATTTTTGTGAAATTTTCACTAGTGTATGGCGGCTTCCAGCCATGTACCCCATCTTGTAACAATAGGTTGTTGTGGTAATGTTAAGGATGGATAAAGATCTTTTATAAACTAACTCGACTTGGCGCTTTTAAAAATACTTTTTTTACATTTGAAATCAGTGAATCTTCATCTTGAAACTCACTTCGTAAATCCTCAGCAATTCTATGACAAGCATGAGCAAGACAAGTCACGTGAGTTAATTTTGGGCAGAAAATTTTGAGAGCTTTGATTAAAGTAAAATGTTTTTATGCTGCACGTCCCCAGGCCAAATTACACCCATGGAATTATTAAAAAATTGGGCCATTGTTGCGAGGTTGCATTTTTCTAAAACTTCCATACTTTTAATGGAAGTTGGTTTTGTTTTTTCATTGAACATTTTCCCCACAATGGCATTGGCCAAAAAAAAAAAAAAAAAAAAAAAAAAAACTTATAAAAACTTTGATTCTGTTTTTCTTGAGTTTTATTTTTCTTTAATTTTCGTTGTTAACTAAATATGGATAAAAATATGTAAAAAAAAAAAAAAAAAAAAAAAAAAAAAAAAAAGTAAAATATGTAAAAATATGTAATTTCGTCCAAATATGTAAAAAAAAAATGTTTTTTTATATTTACATTTCAAATTGTATGAAACGTAAAATAAACGATCGAAGATAGATATACAAGTTTCAAAAACAATATGTAAATACATATAAATCCGGATCCTAGTGATTACTATCCTCAAAAACTACTGAAATAATCAAATTTTTACCACATAATCTTTATACTTCCATGAAGGTTTAGCAATAATAAAATCTACTGATTTTTAAGTAATTTGTTAATTTAAAATGTGGATAACAGTGAAGTTTGAAAACTGACCGATAGGTTGAGAGTGCCATTCTACATGAGAGATTACCAATGCACGGTGTCATATAGAGCTAGAAATTGATAACAAAATTATATTGTATTAATATTTAATTAAAATATTAAAAAATATTTAATTATATTTTGAGACATTTGGATTTTAGTTTACAATTGTAAAACTACTGAACCCATCTCTACAATATTTTAACTAAATCATCTTCATAGTTGTAGGGAGATTTAGAACAGTAAAATTTATTATAATAATAATTTAATTGTGAAAGTGTTGAGTGGCAGAAACGAGGTTTGCAACACTGTCATATATTTTTATGATTATAAAGAAAAATCCTACCATATAAAATCTATAAAATTATTTCTCGATCAAAATTTCGATCGTTTACTTTTTGTATTGATCCTTTATTTGTAAGCATTGACAAAGCAGATAATTATTGGCAAGAGTTTCTTAATAGTCCCTGTACATCTGGATTACCAACTCATGCATTAAAATTAAAAATTGAATTTCTAATTATGCTTTTACGTAATCTTCAAACATTTAATCAATGCAATTTTAACCAGGATAAAAATTAATGCTATGAATGAAAATATTATTTAAGAAATCATGCTCAATTGTATACTTCAATACAAGTTTTTTATCATTAAACAAATCAAACTTCAATTACAAGTTAAAGTTTCTCACTTCTAAGAGCGGGGGCAAAGCCGCGACGAGGAAAGCAACATTGAATAAAATCCTTAGTTCCATATTTTTGTTATTTATTAGGAAGATGAGTCGAACAAAATTTAAATCAAGTTTTTTTTCTGTAAAACTATGGTGATGAAATCAGCTTTCTGCTTCATTGTAATGTGGAAAAAGTTTTTGAATGAGATATTTAATAAAAGGAATATATTACATAACTAAATTAGAAAGCTGTATAATTATTAAATAATCATAAATAAATTATTAATTAATCATTAATTAACTTCGAGAAAAAAGTTGGTAACCATTAAAATTTTATACAATGGGTCTTTTTTTCACAAGGTTGTGAATTTTCGTAAAAATTAAATATTCATAAACCAAACGTTTTTAAACTTTTGAATGGCAACCACTAATAATTATATATGATTACCTATATTAATAACAATGTAATAAATATAAATTAGACATCAAAATAACAAGTAGATAAATAATAAAACAATTAATGATGCCATGATTTTTAATTTGTTTTTAATGAAACCTGATTCAGAAGGTTAATAGATTAGATTACTAAATATGTATTAAAAAGGAAAAAAAAAAAAGTTGGCATATGCATATATAATATTAGGAAAGAAACTTGAACTAAAAAATTATTCCTCATTAAAAAAAATTATCTTTTAATACATTCACTTACACCCAAATGGATTATGTTTGTATTTATTTTAATAATGCTGTGAAGGCAGAAATTGTGCGAATGCGACAAACAATAGTGATACTGACATTTTAATTAATCAGTATATTTAACTTTAAATCTAGTAATAATATATAATTTTCCATTTCATTCAAAATATGGCTCTCTTGATATTGATGGATTAATCGAATTATACAAGACTTTTAAGGTTCCCTTGGGCAGTCACTTTTCCCTTCGGTATTTATTTTTATTCTTTTAAAATAAAATGATGACGTCCATCAATGTTGTGTTCGAAAAGACATATAAATTAAAGAATTGTTGATTTAACATATTTTATAATATGAATGATTTGTATAATATCGACACAGTCATATCTACCGAAATGAGATCTTAGAATTCTATGGCGTCTATTTCTAGATGCTAAGGGGAAGAGTTATAAAAATAATTTGTTAACGATTCTAACCAATCCAACATAAAAAAATACATATCAAAAGATGAAGATCATACCATTACATAAAAACAGGTTATTTATTAAGAGTATTAAAATTCCCTTATTGTCATTGTCGTATTTCATTGCCATTAAATAGTAAAAGATATTGCTAGAATAGGTATAAGTACAATTGAGATATCCTAACATCTCGAATCATTTTATTCAGTAATATCCAAAGATAAATATTGCTATGTTAGCCATAACACCCTTTATACATATATTAGTGTGTTATGGTTATATATATATATATATATATATATATATATATATATATATATATATATATATATCAAACGTTTATGTACTCCATATAAATAAAAATGTATTAGTATGTTCTTAAAATGTTGAAGGAAAAATATTTATATTTCTGCGAATATGATTTTGAAATTTATTAATTATTATTTATTAATAAAATTGTTAAAATTTAGGAATAAAAACTAATATTTCATGCAAAAGCATCTTTTTAAGAACACCTAAAATTTCACTGATCAAAGAATAAGCAAATTTTAAAAAATGGAGCAAAAAAAAAAGATATGAAGGACATGGACGTTTAAAAATCATGATATGTAAGAGCCAAACGGATAACATAAAGGAAAAAACAATTGGCCTTGAGCATGAGAGTGCAGTTTGTGTAATTGTATTAATTTGAAACGGAATCCCCAGCACATCGCTTTGGCATAAGAATGTTCAAATACATACATACCACTTGGATAAAATTTTCAAATATTCGGCTGAGGAATATTCAATTGTCTTAGTTATTTTAAGAAATAAAATAAATTCACGATTTGAATGACGTCACTATAAAGGTTGGACGTGTGCTTGAAAACTAACAAGAAATATAGGATTAAGGAAAAGTGAGCTAACACCAATCTAAAATTTTAAAACAAATATTTCACTTTAAAAAAAAATTTATATATTTTTTTCGATAATATTAGTAAAATAATGGCTAAGAACTGAAGACAAAGAATCAACGGGAGCGGGTCAATACATACAGCAGACCTCGACAACAGAGCCCTTGTGGCTGTGCCTATGCCAGCGCCGTCATTATCTCAGTGCCGCTGTACCGTTGGCAAACCTGTCGCTGACGTCATATCTAGGTCAGATGTTGAGAGGTTCAAGATAACCTTCTCGCCAGACTAGTTCAAGACTTACCTTTCGGACAGGAATACGTGCACTTAACTTTACTTGTGAACGAGTATTAGTTTTAGTGATGGTTATAGTGTCGTGTTAGTAAAATACATTCTACCTCAGTCGTAACTGTTTTGAACTGTAGTGATAAAAAGCCGTCTCATTTCAGTTTATCAGCATGTTCTGAATTTTCGTTCTAGTGTCCAATAAAGTGCCATAATCTATAAGCTCTTCCTTAAACTACTTAAAAGTTTTCTTAAAATTTCTTAGTATATAATATTATATTGAGTTTTTAATATTAACTGACCTCCTTCTGAAAAAATCATTGCTACACAAACAGCGAACCCAGTGATTGAATATATGTTTTCTACTGTGGAAGCAGGAAAAATCAGTTGGTAGATTTGCTGTGGTCCATATCCTTCTGCCCTTAATTGTGCCAGTTTTTCCGCATTAACGCTGGAGGAGGCTGTACTTACTGCATACCTAAATCAAAAAGATATTAAAAAATTAAAGATAGTTTCGTGTTTTTGTCTGATATGATTGACACTTTAAGAACTTGCTGAAGTACAAGGAGAACAATAGGATCATTCCAGTAAAAATCCTTATATCTTAATTAAAATTTAGGTCCTCATTAGTCATTCCTTGCCTTTCCAGTATTCAAAATGCTGATTAAAGAGTATAGAGTTATTCTCCCCCTTACTGTTGAGGAATATCAAGTAGCACAGCTTTTTTCTGTTGCTGAAGCGAGTAAAAATGAAACTGGTGGAGGTGAAGGCATAGAAGTATTAAAAAATGAACCTTTCGATAACTACCCTTTGCTTGGTGGAAAATACAGTAAAGGTCAGTATACATACAAGATTTATCATTTGGCTAGTAAAGTTCCAACTTTTATTCGATTGTTAGTTCCTAAAGGAGCTTTAGAAATTCATGAAGAAGCATGGAATGCCTATCCTTATTGTCGTACTATTATTACAAATCCTGGCTATATGAAAGAAAACTTTAGTATTTTGATTGAATCGTACCATATTGCTGACAGGGGAACTCAAGAGAATGTTCATGAACTTTCAGCTGAAAAACTTAAGAAACGAGAAGTAGTAACAATCGATATAGGAAATGATCCTATTAATCAAGCTGATTATAAACCAGATGAAGACCCATCAAAGTTTACATCACATAAAACTGGCCGTGGGCCCCTGCAAGGGAACTGGATTGAATCAGTCCAACCAGTAATGACCTGTTATAAGCTTGTAACTGTAGAATTCAAATGGTTTGGTCTTCAATCTAGAGTAGAAAATTTCATTCAGCGTTCTGAACGTAGGTTGTTTACAACTTTTCACAGACAGCTATTTTGTTGGATGGATCGTTGGCATGGATTAACTATGGAAGACATACGCAGTATTGAGGAAAAGACTAAGGAAGAATTGGATAGACAGCGTAATGTCGGAGAAGTAAGAGGAATGAAAGCAGATGGTGATTAATTTTTTATTTATTTTTTCTTTGGTTTACAATGCTTCCAGTTCCACTGTCTTTTTATATGTCTTTTCCTTTAAATGGATGGTTTTTTAATGAAAATTTTATATCTTACAAAAAATTTTATTTCTATTCATCATAGAAATGTTAGGTTTATCTGGGCACCCTAAAGTTATTTAGGTTTCTTCTTCAGCATATATGTGCTGTTCAAGATACACTGATAGAATGTATTATCATTACTTTGTCAGTGAACTGTCTCTTATAATTCAAAAGTTATTTTTGGGGTCAAAACCTTCAAAAGAAAAGAAATATATTCATTGGAGAAATACTAACGTATAAAATGGGGTTAACCTTCTTATTACTAGATTCATAGACGCAAATCAGCTTAGCAATTAACATTATTAAGAAAATAATATTTAATGCTAAAAAGGAAACAAACATAATGTGTTCCTATAATTTCAGTATTCATCTTTATATGATGTGAAATTATCTGTAAAGCCCCCTATTTAGTTCAGTATTATTAAGCCAGAAGACATAATAAGGTGATCAGGTTCTGTTATTTTTTACTGATCCAGATAACTCCTTAATATTACAGTCTTTTGGAAGGTAATTTGATTATCGTGATATTGACATTAATAGAATATTATTATTTTATTTATTTTTTATTCTAATTATCTCATAACTGGAGCAGTGAGATGTTTACCATTTTTCGAATTTGTTTTCTGTGACAAGAGATGATTTATAGTTACCAGATCATTGTATTTAGAAAACTATTTTGTAAATTTTGAGAAATATATGGTATGGGTAGCACCTATATATCAATTCCTTTCTTCTGCGGGATAATTTTTTGTTGGGTAGCATATTATTTCTTTATTTTCATATGTTTTATTTTTATTTATATATAGTCATTAGGGTATTTTGGTTTAAAAGTTTTAAAGATGTAATTATTTTTTACTAGGTAAATAGAAAATTACCCAGTGGAATACATCATTAATGTTGGTTGTAAATCTTGTTAAGTGCTAAGTAGTAGTTCAAGTTAATATATATATATATATATAATTAAAATTGTATATTTATAAACTCTTTATCACATATTTAATTTTAAATAGTAAAAATTGTAATGTTTAAATAAAAATAGTTGTAATGTGTAATACCTTAAAATTTTATTAGACCTAATAAAAACATACTTGTATCATAAAAGAGGATGTATACTATTCTGAGGAAAAAAGAAAAAAAAAAATTGTCTAGAAATATAAAAGTTGCTATAGAAAAATTCTAAATTTAAGCATCTAATAAAATATTAAATAATAAACTCCTTTTAACTCCTACAATAGCTCTATAAACTTTATACTTTCTCTAAATGTTATTGTAATATTTATTAAATATGCAATGATTAGGTAAACGTGTATTATTGTGTAACTAAGATCATTCTTATACTTGCTGTAACTATTATTTTGAAGTTGGAAATACACATCAGGAATTCATCATATTTTTATTAGTAATATTTCTGTTCTATAATCTTGCTCGTGATCGGCCTAATTTACATTTTTTAAAGTAAAGATAGTGGATCAAACCTAGAGTTCCATGTACACAGCGTATTTTTATATATTTCATAGACAATTTCTTTTCTTTTTTTCTTATTCTTGTTTCATGAAATAATGTTTATGTTTTCTGCGATTGTATATGCCCTGTTATATTATTTATGTTTCTAATTTCAAAATGGTTGCTTATAATTTACTTTGCATTTTATAGTTTTAGTTTGTTTGAGTTTTAATAAGTTGCAATTTTTACTGTGGGCACTATAGATTTATTGTAATAATATCACAATGGTTAACAATAATTTTTGAATCATTTAGCTCTTCATTTCAAAATTTTAAAGACAATAACAATTTTCAGTGGTACAATCTGTTACTGTTTTTAAACTTGGAGAGAATTAATTTATTTGGGAATTTTTATCACGAGACTAATAGTCTGCTATTTCTTTAAATGTAAGCTTGTATTACTTTATTATTTACTTACAACCATTAATTTATTAATTAAATTATTTTAAAATTATATTTTGTTAACATGACTGTTGTTCTAAGGCAGATTGTTAGAATGTTAAAATTTACTTAAATTATATGGTACCTCAGTAGGGAATTTTTTTTTTTTTTTTTTTTTTTTTTTTTTTAGTTCAATATGAATCATATTGATGTTAGGTTCCTTTGCACTGTGATGGTAACTATTTTTTATTTTATTTAGTTAAGACAATATTAATAATATTATCTTATAATTTAAAAATAAGAAAAAGAAAGTTAATTCAAAAGAGTATTCATTTAGTTTCTCAAAACTTGAGAGATGTGAGTTATATTTTAAGTATAATATAGTAAACATTTCAAATAAATCATTAGTAAATAACAATTTAGTGTTGATCAAATGTCCACGTTGTATTTTGAAATGGTATTATGGAAAAGTTTTGTAACAAATTTTAATAGTTGTACAATTAAAACTTTCTCTCGTATATGGATGTTGTAGAAGATTGATGTTGTTTAGTGAGCATGAGAAACTTCACATCTTCCCAATAAATATTCTCAACAAGCAATAAGTATCTGCAACATTTAATCTTCAATAATGTGTACAGTAAAATTATTAAATTATGTTTTTAGATACAGGCAATTTAAATTAAATTATTTGTTATATGAAAAGATAGTTAAGATTTTTTTTTTTTTTTTTTTAAATATCGTATTTTTAAAATTATTCATTTATTTTAATGTTGAGTGTTTTATTTTAAACAAAGTTTTATGTTCAATTGGTGTGTCCTCTGTCTTTTTTATAAGTATATCTTTTTGGCATTTACAATAATCAGAAATGTCCATGACAATTTTTTCATTTTCAAATTTTCTATTTATTCAATATCCTGAATGATATACTTGTTTAAGAAACATTTAGAACTTAGAGATCTCTTTGAAATAATTACAAATTTTATTGTATAGTTGCCCTGATAGATGATACACATATAAATATATTTTTTTTTTAATGTACAAAATTATAAATGTGTAAATGTCATTTTAATTTTCTATCAGCCAAATTAATTATAAAATTGTGGTGTTGCTATTTATGTTTTGAGATTTAGTGAAACATTTTTGTCTAGAAACTAATTGTTGTAGGCTTCAATAAAATTCAAATGTTTGAAATATTGTTCTTTACCTGTATTTTTTTTTTTTTTTATTACCTTTTTTAATAAAATTCCTGCTCTTGTAATACGGAGAAATTTTATTGAAAACAAAATTCTCTAAAGAAAAATTGTATGGCAATGACTGGTATAAGTAATAGAACTGCTTTTTATTTTTAAAAAGCTGTAACACTACAACAAAGGATTTTGAGTTAAGTACTTTGCAAGATTCTACTACTTCTTGACCAACCGTTGCTCAAGGTGGTGCTCTGGCTGGCATCAACTCAACCATATTTTCAATTCTAGAAACCATGCAGAGTGTATTGATCTTGGTTTTTGATTAAAATGCCATTTTATTACAACTATCACCTACAAATACTTGTAAACAAGTACATTAACCTCTAGGGCCTGATACATAAATCTCGATGCTGCCCCAGCTGGATTTGTCTATTTGTAGTCCATTCCTCTCTATAGATAGATATACTTCTCAAGAGTTTCTGGGCCGTCTTCCCTCTACTCTTGTGTATGTAATTTTGCTAATCCTTTCCTCGTGCATTCTTTAGACCTCCTGCACAAGCCATTGTCCATTTCCTTCTATTATCTTTTAGGCCATTATTAATATTTGGCTACTTCGATATTTTTACATTTCTGACCTTGTCCCTTTTTGTTTTGTTACATATTAAGATATGTTTGTGTAATATTTAATGTTTATCCTGTGAAAAACTTCTTTAGTAGGCATCCTCATCCTTGTTTTGATGAGTTGTACATTAGGAGTGATATAGTCTTTGACTCTCCATATAAAATATATTAGTAGCATCAGTTTGCACCGTCATGGTATTACAGTTTATTTCCAGTCATTGATTATATTAATAAGTACCAAACATGAGAATGAAGAGGAGTTTTACTTTCTCCATACTCCTTGATCCAGTAGCTTCTAATTTTAAATTCATTCTCTCTATTCATTGTAATTTAGCTAATAGATTTGTTATCAATTTGAATCATTGAAGATGAAATTAATATTTCTGTAATGTTTGATTATGAATATCAACAAATACTTAACTAATATTCCTTTGTTGGATTGAAACAGGTGGAAATCGGTTGCAATTATGTACTTATTATTTATTTATAAAAGGGAAGTTTGTTTTTCCCTTTATGGCGTATTAAAACTGATATAGAAATAAACTTTCTTGAATTCACTACAAATAGCAATAATTATGCTATAATATATTTAAAATCCTGTAGTGTAGTAGCTCCCTGTTGATTCCAACACAAATTTAGAAGCTTTATTATAACTGCCGGATAACAATAATAATGCTACATGTTTGGTGTCCATAGAAGAAGTTCTCTGTTGGTATGGCCGTACTCACAGAGGTTAAGAAACCACTTATTTTGTTTATCTTTTCAATGAGTGGGTATAGTTTTGATCAGCATTATTAATGCTTATGAATAGGATGTCTATTTCTCTGATACTTAAATGCCTGATAGGAAGCTTATAATTCTAAGTATGTGATCCAGTGATTTCTGAATAATATAATAAAGGTTTATGCAACTCATCACCTTGTTCCAACTTTCCCCTTCTCTCTGTCTTTTACGAGCCTTTAAATTTCATATTGCTACTTTGTCAAGATTTTCAAGGTCCTATTATATCAAATAAGAGCCTCAAGTTATTTGTACTCCCTCTTGGTTTTGATCTCAGCTTTGATTCTCTCCATTTTTATCATAAAACGAGGTTTTATACTGATTGTATAATATTGATTATAATACAGAAAGGATCTGCCCCTAGGTATTTTACCAGTCAGTTTACATTATTTCTTTGACATTGTTCTCGTTCATTCTACCCATCATAAATGTCAAATGAGGATATTCTATATAAAGGTAGTCTGTTCTGCTACTTTTTAATCCCTCCATTCCTGGTTTTGTCTTGTCCTCTCTTAACCGTCATTCTTCTATGTTTCATTTTTTCGTTTATTGTTCAACCATCATGTCCAATGTCATCCATCTCTCTGAGCTAGACTGCTGAATTGGCAGATAAACAGCTTTAAAGATTTGACACTTGACCTGACAGCTGATTTTTCAAGTATTGTGATGAGACATGATAATATTCCCTTTGAATATTTGCTTCTTGATCATGTACATCTGATAATCTTGGGATGTTAGAAACCATTGTACTCATTGATAAAAAGTTCACAAAAACCAGTTGTATACTTCTATTTCCAATCCAACATTTGTTTACTATATTGTTGTGCACAAGTTTGCCAACCTTATCACAATCCGCGTTGTTTTTCTTTATATGTACTTTATATTTGAGGAGAGGTATATTTTCTATAATTCTACATACATTTTGTTATTCTGTGCCTAAAGTGATAAATTGTAAATTCACTACTTAATAATCAGTCTAAAATATGAATGAATGACCTCAAAACAGTTCAAGTGGACATCTACACTTGCAAAATTCTATACCGGTTTTTTAAATTTATAATAGCATTAAGTAAGTAATTTAAGACTGCAGAATCGTTCTATTGAAGATTAATTGAAAGTCCAATTAAATCTATTGTAATTTGTGCATTAAAGTAGCAAACAGGATTGAATGAGAAACATAAGTTTTTAATCATTGGATTAGGTAATATTCAGTGTAATGTTCTTTGGAGCTTTATGTTTAAACAAAGTTTAAATTTTGTAGATTATAAATTTGCTTAGGCACTCAAATTGCCTAATTTAATCTTATGAATGAAATATTCTGCTTTATTAAAACACTATACTGAATTCGGATGCAGGTGTTAAAAATTAAAGTTTTTCTACCCATGATAAAACAACTCCTTTTAATTACTTTACAAGTACCAGTAACATTTCAATAAATGTCCTTTAATAGAAGATTCTGTGGAAAGCATATTTTCAGGTGCCTTAAAGGGTTATTTAACTGAATGGGAAGAAAGTTGAGAGAACAGTTGGTTTGAGTTGTTCTAGAGTTTATTACGAAAGGATTGGTATCTGGTTTGGGCCAAATCAACAACATATGGGACATTTAGATCATTATGTATAAGTTTATTTATGACATAATTAGGAGTATTTGAGATTTTTAATTATGAAAATTGTATTTAACATAAATAGGATAGTTTAGTTGTGACCCAAAGCTCTACTGTTTACCTAAACAAGTCTGATTATAGTCATGTATTTATAGTCTTTTGTAAATTATACTATAGTATTATAGTATAGAGAATGATCCCTAGGATACTACTACCTTGAGGAACACACAAGAAATAGAGGGAACAATATGAGAGATTATGATTCACTGAGATAAGAAAAGGTAATAATGAAGTATGTAGAATGTAGGGATGTTTTGGAGGATCTGAGGCAGTCCTGAACGCCAGCATTGATCTGAAGCCTGATTTACATGGTTAAAGGTCCCAGTGCAGTGATTTATATGCCCCATGGTTAAATTGTGGTCGCCAAACAATGAATTTGCTGGATTGTGGTGTTAGGAATCCAAAAAGTGGATGTGAGATTATTTGCTTGGAATCTAGAATAGGGTACAAGCATCTCAAAATAAGTTTTGTCAAAATAGAAATTGGAAGCTATGAGAATTTTTATATTTCTTTTGGGATAGTTTCATTTTAGCTATGAATAATTTTCAAGGATTAGGAAAATAATAATTCGCTTTGTTGCAAGTTAATCTATCTTGAAAAGCTTTAGGAGAATGGAACATTTAGAGAGAAATATTAAATTCTGATTCAGTATATGAGGCATAGAATTCTTAATCCAGCCAAGTACATTTTTGAAAATTTTTTACAAATCATCAATAAAGGGAAAGGTCTTGATGTTTTAGGAAAAGGCCTTATTTTTTGTACAGCCATTTTATATGATTTAACTACTTTTGGGAGAAAACTTTCTATCTAATGATAATCCAGTAGAAAAACTATTAAAAAAAAAAATTGGATGTTCAACTTGGCTGATTTTGGAATTCTATGCTTCATATTAAAGATGAATTGGATTAAGGAAATCATTATGTGGTTTTATAGTGTTTAAACTATTGCTTACTTAAATATAATAATTTTCTTCATCAGATTATGGAATTGATTTCTAAGATCATTGATGGTTACAATTTAAGTTTTTGAATTTGGTTGGTGGTCATCCAATATGAATTTTCTTTAGTGTTAAGATTTTTAGTATAGTTAATATTTTTGTATTTTTCTTATTTCTGCTTTTAGTTTGTTAAGTTGTCATTGAACGTAAGACAACATTAATGTTCTTCCATTTTTTAGCCTGTTGCTGAAGATAATATTAATGGTTTTCGAAATGGAGATACTATGATTCAGAAGAAACAAGAATTCAAATGTGTGCCATTTTCTAAAAAATTGTATGTTTAATTTTTTTTTTTAACTTTCAATGTATTTAAAGTCACAGTTACTTTTCCTATTTCTTTAATTTGATAATCCTTTGTCATTTCATTATAATTCCTAACTCTTCCTTTACCACAGTCATTGAAGATCAATTGATTAAAATTTGAAAATCCCTCCAAATCACTTTTATTTTTATTTGAAATCTAGATTATGCTGTTTTACATATTTTTATAGTTACCACTATAAAGACCTCTTGCTACCAAAGCTTTCTCTGCAGAACTAAGTCCCGTATTTTTATTGAATGAGATGGCAAAGAACTGTTTGTAGTTACAAATTGTTCTAAAATCTAACACTTTAAACATTTATATTCTGATTAAAAAAAAAAACCCATAGTCCAAAATTGGCTATTATGTAAAATAATATAAAACTAAATAATTGGAAACAATTTATCTAGCACTACGAATTATACAGATTGCAATGAACTTTGCTAATGATAAATAAACAGCATAAAATTTGCTAAAAATCATTATCAGAAACAAGGTCTTAAGAACTGGTTGTTATTATAAATGTAGTTGCTGTATACAGGTACATGGTGGATAGCTAATTGTAAGTTCTAGACTACATCCCAAGTCAAGGCTGATAATTTCTTTTTTCAGGTGTCCATTTATCCCATAAAGCTGAGTGGATTCTGATCTAAATCTTAGCCCCTGACAACTTTTTTATAATTCAACCTGTTTTTCCAGGTCTGTAAGCAGTGATGCCATTGTGATAATCTTCAATTTCACTCAGAGAAAAAAATCTTATGAAAATAGTCTATAAAACTGTGATACATTCAATGGCCATTTCAAAATGTGTGGTTCAACTGCTGGTCAACTTTTAAATTTTTGGAAGAAACAATCAAAATTTGTCCGGGGAGCTGAAGTGTCAAAACATTTATTTCTTTGCAGAAAAACATGTGCTGGCTTGCTATCAATTGATGGGCTGATTTATGTGAGCTAATTATAATTTTATACCATGTAATTGTTATGTCGAAAAACTATTTTGGAACAGATGGGTATTTCATATTTAGTTTGAAAATTTGTCTTTCTTAGGATTACAACTATTAAAGAGTCATAACTTTCTGTAATTATGACCGCCAATTGTCGCTGTGTAGTGCTGCTGCTCTCCAGTTGTAGAGGCTAAATATTCGTTCCGGCATCTGAACATCATGATCTTGGCTCCCTTACATTTTTTTTTTTAATGAATCACTTCTTCTAAGAGCTTCATATGAATCTTATCATCTGCCATATGTTCTGTTTAGAGCAAAGAGCTAATATTTCGTGCAAAGACAATATCAATGTTTTCATAGAGTTGTATCAGTTCCCTGTTTGTCCTCTGTATTCTGATAACATATACTGGCTTAATTATAGTTCTATGTAAATACCAATACAATCTTGTTTATACATTTTATTTTCATAAGTTTTTGGTAATAAAATCATGTTTAAACATTTTATTTTTATGAGTTTTTGGTAATATATATTTTTTAATTTGTTGCCAATAGAAAAATAAGACAAGCAGTAAATCTTACCTAGAGTTCTAATCTTCATAATCATTCGCCTATGAACCAAAGGTACTAAATTTCGTTCAGTAAAATTCAGCTGGTTTCAAGCAAACAGGATATTTTCAAGTCTTCTGATTGTACAATCTCTCTCTAGTTAGTAATCTATAAGAATCAGTTTTGATGTTTAAAACCATTTTTTGCACATTATAATCAATTTTCTAAAATAGGGCTAGTACACAGTCCTGTTTTCTCTCTTTTGTGTGTCTTGAAGTTTTTGAAAAAAGGTTTTTTTGTTTTGTTTTTTTTAAACTAATATGCTGCAAGATTTTTTGAGCTGTCAAATTAGTCTTTGAATAATATTTATAAGAGCTGTTTCTGCTATCTAATGATCAATAGTTCGAATATTTTTTTTGACCATTTATTGATTTAAATATTATTTTTATTTTTTGTACTTTTTAATTTTATCAATGATTCCTATTTATTAGGATAAACAATTTAATTGAATGTTTCCCACTTGTACTTGTTAAATAAATATGTATATGTACATGTCAAATATATCTCGTATGTGATCTACATATTATATGCAGCAGCCACGATTAGAAGATTGCCACTGCTGTTAGGTATAAAATGTAAGTGTATAAAAAAATTTTTTTGTTAAAAAGTTTATCCAAATTTTGGGATGGAAAATTATATCCTTGAAAATCGACTATCATAGTTTGTTCAAACATTAGAAGACATTATACACAAGCTAAATATAAAAAAGTAAATACTTATATAATCACTACTTGTAATAATTTATAATTTAATATTGCTTTTAAATAAATTTATAGTAATTATATAGTTATAATGTTTAGCCAATAAAAATTCAATACTATGTTGCTTACTGTATATTTGAGTATTACCATTTACCAAATGTAATACCCTTGAACAGTTCAATTAAGAAAAGTTCAATAACTCAAAAATAATCAACATATCTGTGTCGTTTTTACCAAAATTTGTGCTGTGTGAGTCTTAAAATTAATTTGCTAAATATAAACTGTTTTGTCCCCAAAAAAACTCCTTATAGCTTTTTTTGAGCAGATAGTTTTGTTTCCTTGTAGAAAATTAAGCAGCACATTTATAAATATTTACCTTTTATTTAAAATTATACAAATAATGATTAAATAGAAGTTATTACCGTAGTTTAGGGCAAGAGGGCCAAACATGAATTTAAAGAAAAGTAATTTATTGGTAATCATCAGATATAATTGATCTGTCATGTTCAAAAACGTTTTTTTATTTGCCTATGTTACTTTAACTCTTATTTTGCTGACACCAGAAGCACATAAGAAAGAGCAATGGAATCTTTATTGATCAGCTTCTCTGATATAATGATAGATGGTCTTTTTAGTTACATATGTATCTTCACCAGAAATATTTTTAGTGTACCAAATTAAAAGTAACTCATCAACTGAAATTTCTTTAATATATTGTTAGAGAAGAAATAATTCTTATAGTTGTACGGATATTGGAAAATGTACTTAAGGTTTGATGATCTAAGGATGTTATTAAACTAAAATTCTAGGGCCCTGCACACCTGTTTAGAAAGTCGTGGGTTTCAAATCCCGCCTAAGCTGGTTGAAATTTATTTTCAAATAAACTGGCAGATCTACTGAATGAATCTTGATCTTCCAACTCTGGTTAGAATAGGTTGGAGTACATGAGGATGTTAAATCTCTACAAATAACAAACCAACTACATACAAAAAACTAGGAACTTGTAATTAAAAAGTAAAATAAAATAACTGTTTCAGAATAGCTAATCTCAATCGAATTCTAAATATTTTTTTTTAATAGGGTTGATACAATTATGTCTTTAAAGTGAATCTCCTTTATGGATCCTGGCTTATTTGAATCTATAATAAAGATTAAAAAGTGAGCTCGATAAGTGGTTTTAAGTTTAGTAATTACAAATGATGATCAGTGATAAACCAGAATTTCTACTCAAAAAAACTGTTATAATTTTTTATTAAAATATTCATTAATTATTTAAAATTAGTACCAGAGCTTAATGTTAAATAAGCATTTGATTTAGTTACTGCATATTAGATTTTTAATAGAAAATGATGTAAAATTGCTCAAATCTTCTATCAACAAAGTTTTAACAGAATATGTTTCAACTAGTCCAAGAAATATCCTTTAAAAAATAATGCAATCTATTTTCTTAAATGATTTTTATAAGTTTTCTGAATGAAATGTACCAGGACTACTGGTAACTGTACCTCCCTTATTAAATAAATGCTGGTGCTAAATACTCCTCTCTATTAAAATTATTAGAAATTAAAAATACTTTCAAAGAAGTCATCATTATCTATAGTATTCACTAATTTTATCATAAGTTAGTTGGACCTGGAATTGAATGAAACTTAGATCCATGATACTTTTGGGAGGTGGATTCGGGAACATTGCTTAGGAAAGATTACAATTTAAAAATAATATAACTACTGGGACACATTGAAAATTCCCCTATTTTTGAAAGATTTGATATCAAATGTTCCATAAATCTTTTAATAGTAACCTGAACTGTATAGTATTTCCAGGTAAAACTGTAATAAATTATTAAATCTTAATACCATATTGACTGAACTTTTCTCTCAACTTTAAAAAATCCTTAAACAAATAAACCTGTTGCAACATATGATGAACTTTTTATATGGCTTTAAAGTTTCAAGATCACGAGAAAATTAATGAAATGGAAATCTTTACTATTAATTAAGAAATTTTAAGTGACCTTTATGTAACTATGTAATACATGAAATGCACACAGTGATAATTGACAATTTAGTTATTCTAATGATAAATCAAATAACATTTTCAATCCCAGCTGCTGAATCCTCTGTGAAGGAAGATGTTTATTGCACACTACAAAACCTTTCTCCATTAGTCTTTAACTTATATTTTTTAATCTGAACTATTTTAGAATTTTCAAATAGGATAAGTAGATCTGTTAACTTACACAACTTCTGATTACCACACTTTTTTTATTTTAAACTATTGTATTTTAAATAGTTCTAGCTTTTGTATATTTGGGCCCAAAGTTAATATCCGAAAAGACATTGATGACAAAATTGGATGGCGTATTATGACAGCCATTTGATGCTATTCCTCAACAGCAGCTCTTGCAGAGCAGCACCCTGTTTCACAATGCTAAACTGAAAATTCAGAGATTGTCTAGAATAAGTATGGGGGAAATGCCCACTAAGTCTCTGGTTAAACAGATCGATGGTACAAGGCTTATTGGAAGAACCAAACTAAGATGGCAAGATAATGTTGCTGCTGTCTCACTCTACTTGGTAGCAGAAACTGGGACGTAACAGCACTCAACCCTGAAAACTGAGCATCAATGCTAGAGCAAACTAAGTCTCTATTATCTAGGATGTAGCACTATTTTAATAATAATATTTATGATTTCATTTTTGCTATAGTTTTAAGTTATGATTATTTTTGTTTTAAAAGTTCTGAAAATGTTAATAAATTAATTATGTTAATTTCTTATGACTAAAAATAACAGAAAATTGAAATGTATAATACCTTAAAACATTTGCTCACCCATATGCTAATCCCCACAGCCAAGGAAAACCAAGAAAAAAATATGAAAGGAGTGCTATTCCAACTGCTTCAGCTGTGCAGGGTATGATCACCAAGAATAGGTTTGGAAAACGAGCCAATGCAAGACCACCTTTAGAAAGAACTGTTGCTACTGCTATGTATCTGTCAACAGATAAAAATATAAATTTATATCTTAGTTTGGTGAAGTGAATGAATACAAATTTTATAGTACTTAAAATAATTGTTACTGTTTTTTTTTTTTTTTTATTTAGCAAATAATAATCTAAATTAATTATATTAAAATGCCAATTATAAAATAACATTTCACTCACCTTTAAGCTTAATCTTTTTTTTTTTTTTTTTTTTTTTTTTTTTTTTTTTTTTTTTTTTTTTTTTTTTTTTTTTTTTAATATTTTATTTATTGAAATTTACAACTTTATAAAATATATACAACAAGTAAATGTGTTGAAAGTAAATACAATGGCATGTAAATAACATGTGAAGAACTATTCACTAGTAGCACTTCAATAAATTCTACACTAAAAGGTCTCTAGGCCATCTTCTTTTCAGACGACTCGGAGGATTATCAGGAATGGAATAGGAAGCAAGTTGGGAGACTAGTGGATTGGAGTGGTTATGGAGCTTACTATGGAAGGATAGGTATCTGGTTTGGGCTAAATCAGCAACATATGGGACATTAAGATCTTTATGAATAAGTTTATTTGTAACAAAGTAAGGAGCATTAAGGATTTTGGATTGTAAGGTTTGGATACGAGAAGAATTAGAAGGTTTAGTTGTGCCCCAGAGCTCAACTCTGTATGTCCAAATAGGTTTGATAACTGTAAATGAGTCTTTTGTAGAAAATCGGGAGTTTTGAACGTCTGAATCTTAATCTTAAAATACTATTTGTGTTCTCTTTTGATTTAATAATCTCTTAGTATTCTTTTAAATTATCATACAAAAAGGAAACAATATCTTAATGATGATAAATAACAAAGAATATAATATTACCTTGAACATTTCTTAGGCTGGTTTCAATATCAAATTATTTTGAAACAGCATGAATCTATATACAGAGTGTCTACTAGTCGGGAATTTCGTGTGGTCGGGAATTTACAGAAAATTTTCGAAAGTCGGGAAAAAGTCATCGCTAATGCTACGTTTTTCAGATTTTTTTCAGTTTTTGCTCAATATGTCACTTAACGAAGCGTCTGATTGGTATAGTCACTCCACATACTTTTAAAGCAAACTAAATTTGAGATCAGGGTGAGTGCTATACAGCCATTGATTCCCAAGATACAGGGATATTATCTTCGAAAAGAGGCCATTTTTTTTTCCAAAAAGTGATGTTTTTTTTCGATATGGTCGATATGCGATAATTTTTTTGGTAATGGTTCGGATCGGCGACACCAACCCCTAAACCCGCCCAGAATACCTTTTATCGATTCTAACCTTGTTCCGATTTATTTCGATGTTCTAGTCGCTGCTTTCCCTGTTCAAAGTAATATTAACTTCTGTTTACCTTCTAATATTAAAATGAGAAATAAGGAAATATTAAAGTGGAAATAAGGAAATATCGAAATAAAAGACACTAAATCAATTTTGAATTAATATTAATTTAATCAACAATTAATATACTACTGAACCACCAGTAAAGTTAATTCCTGATGAACTTTCTCTCAGAGAAGTGAAAATAACCAATTATAAATATAAAAAAGACAGAATCCTTAAGTATTTATTTGGCATTACTCCTATTTATTTAACATTTGTAGCTACATGTTTCGGAGATATATTTCATCATCAGGCTTCTAATTTTTTTTAAAAACACATTAATCAATAACATTATGCCAATAGTTCTACAATTATATAGTAATGTGTCATTTACCTCTTAATCTGTGATTATTTTCACATTGTCAATTCTCCATGTTATAAGCCATTATATAATATAAGACAGAATCCTAGTTGAAAGTGAAGATGTTAATTTCTGCTATATTTTCTCATGGAAAGTGGAAATAAGAAAACATAAAAAACCTGTGAAATACTTTCTCACATTTATTTATAGACTGATATGTTTTATTGAATTAATTATACAATCTGTCTCACTTTAGCACAAAAAGTAATATGGATGACAAAGAATCCATTCACAAAATATGTATACTGAAATTTTATCACTGAAATTGAAACAACAAATACAAATATATAAAACACCAAATCCATGTACAAATAAATCTTGTTAAGTTTCATAAAACTTTTACAAGTTGTAAATTTTATCACTTAAATTGATAGAACAAATATAAATATGTAAAACACCAAATCCATGTACAAATAAATCTTCTTAAGTTTTATAACACTTTTACACATAAGATTAGATGAAATAAGAAAACATGAATTTATAAAACACTTAATCCTTTATGAAACTCATTTTGTGAACTTCTGTTTCACTTATTTACATTTAAGAAGTCTAAATATCAATATAACAAACTAAACAACTCAATTCAAGTTGAAACTGTAGAAGTGATTGTTTACATGTGAGGTTATAGGAATGAACTATCGAAAAATGTAAACATGAAGTGAAGGGTAAGGATCGAACTGGTCGGTGTAGCGCGGGTCAACCTAGTTTGGTGGTGTCGCCGATCCGAACCGTTACCATTTTTTTCTTTAGGGCATCGTTAGGAGTAGTTAAAAGATAAACATACTAAATGTCCCCACCCCTGGGGGTTGAGCATACGGTGGGGTAGAGGGGAAAAGGTCCCATTTTGGGGTTTTCGATATATCGGAAACGGTGGACTCAAGAAAAATATAATTTGAATAAAAACTAAAGCTAATTGAATTTCCTACAAAATTGTTTCTATACGTATTTGTCATACTTTTAACGGTATTTGAGATACACGTTATTGCAAATAATTTTCGAAAAATAATCATTTTCACCTCACTTTTTGCCAAACGTTTGCTTCTACCATAGTGCCGGCTACAACCGTTTCTCAGAAGAATAGTCAGAAGCAATTTGATACAGATATGGATATTGATACAGATTATGTCAAGAGATTGAATTTTAGTAACTGGCTTCTTGAAAAATTTCGCGATGATAATTTATTTCCATTGAAAATTATATGGACCTATGAAGCTACCTCAACAAGAGGAGGAATTGTTAATGAAAAAAATTATCATGTATGGGCTCTTAAAAACCCCAGAGCTATTAGAGAGAATAGGTTTCAGCATGAATTTGCTATTAACGTTTGGCTTGGAATTTGGAACGGATTACTGGTGGGACCATATTTTTTACCTGGAAGATTGAATAGTACCACATTTACACATTTTTGGAGAACGACTTTTCTAATTATTTAGATGACATTCCCTAACAGCAGCGGATTGAAATGTGGTTCCAACTCGATGGATGTCCAGCTCATTATAACAGAGTTGCTCGAGCTTGGCTGGATATAAACTATCCACAACGATGGATTGGACGTGGAGGAGTAGTACCTTGGCCACTCAGATCACCTGATATGACACCCATGGATTTCTTCGTATGGGGAACCTTGAAGCAGAAAGTTTATTCGGTGTCAATCAACTCTAGAGAGCAATTAAGAGACCGAATCATAGATGCAGTGCACCAAATATCATCAGAACAATGTTTAGCTGCAATTTATCAAGTGAGTGTTAGATGTAATGCTTGCATTGGTGCAAGAGGACAATATTTGAGCAATGAGCAATATTTTCATTAAAAAGAACATAACATAAATATAAATGTAAATAAATAAGTATAAAAATGAAAACTTGTTTTGTTTCTTTTTTTTGCGATTTTCTCTAAAACTAAGCCAAAACGAGCAAATCTCTAAAGGACTTTTTGTCTTAGTTTTTCGGTCCCCTATAAGTTCCTGAAGTTTTGCCATTTAAATTCGGGACACCCTGTATATGAAAAAATAATTATATCTGCGATGATTTTGTAAAGGGGTGTTGGTCGTTTTTAATCAAAATTGGAAGAATGGCAGTTTATCACAAACCATGCTTAGATGAAATAAGTTCAAACTTGTAATTCTTAGTTTGTATGAAGTCATTCTGATTTAGAGGTATATATAGGTATACAATAGATATTTTTCAACTCATTTAAGATTTAGTGATAGATATTGAATCAAAATTGTGATTAATCTATGTCATTTCCCCTTAAGAGTTTTATAATTAATAAGCGTTAATCAATAACCATTGAACTAAATTACTCAAAGTTTGGATTATTAAGAAATCTCTGAAGTCACTTTTTTCTTTAATAATAAATTATTTGCTTATAGGATTACAAAAGCGGCGTGTTAGAATTTCTTATGGTGCATTGCACTCATCTGGAGTCTTAACTACAAGGTCGATATTGTGTGATATGAAACTGAAGCAACTGATCACAGAAAGATTAAAAAATGAGGAAAGTCGATAAAATCGTGCAAGATAACAAACAAGCAGTAAGAGGGACTGAAGGTCAAGAAGTGGGAAAATCCAGTGTCCCCTTCCTTCTGTTGTATCACTGATAAATCTCGCAGAGTTTCTTCCTGTCAGAAATAAGTTTCACGTTTAGTTCAGTGTAAAGCACATAAGCGACATCCCCCATGTAAGCACATAATTCTGATATCGATGCAAAATGATTCGTTGATATATAGAACAGTAGCAAGGGCCTTGCTTTAAAAAATTAAAATTTTTGTTTCCTAATAATATTGTTTCAGAATCCAATTATTTTTCAGTTAAAATTGAACGTTTTTAGTAATAATGGGTTATATCCCTGCCTGTTGTGAAGAAGTCAAAATTGTGCACTTCAACATAAAAACATAATTTGTGTCAAAATAAATACTTTAAGGCCTTATTAAGAAGCACAACTTTAACAATTTTTC
The DNA here is from genome assembly GCA_003667255.2 of Euschistus heros. Lineage (NCBI taxonomy): Eukaryota > Metazoa > Arthropoda > Insecta > Hemiptera > Pentatomidae > Euschistus > Euschistus heros. The sequence continues at coordinate 1,150,790 of RCWM02000313.1, forward strand.
AAAACGCTATTTGTTAATAATATGTTACTGAAACAAAGTTTGCTAATAGTACAAGAGCCGAGGCGAAATGTGTGGTTTTATTGACATATCACAGTGTAAAAAGGGCTAATTTTGACTTTTAAAATCCTATCTTTTTTAACATTCCATTATATAAAATTTTTATTATGTAACTATTTTTTTTGTTTTGTGTTATAGACTCTTAAAAGTGATCAAAACTAACTTTATGAGAAAGTTGACAAAATTCATCGAGTTTTGACAATCGATTATGGTTAACGGCTTAACTAAATTTAACTTTTAGAGATGTCTTAAAATGTAAAATTAAATAAACTTTAATTTTGTAAATAACACATTTTTCGATTAGGAGCATTTTTGTATATATGGTTTTTGCAAAAATCTGAAAAAGTTCTAACATCTTGGATTTTTTTCCCCAAAAATTTTCTGCCTATCATATTTAGTCACATTTTTGATATTTCATTCTTAGGACCATGTAAATCTTCTCCATCTTTTGCAAGGCCAAAACGTAATTTGACTGGAGTGAGCCCCTTTCAGTGTGCTCAATATCGAAACGCCCCCGCTTTTAGTTACTAGTGCATATTGATTGCTGAGGGTGGATATTTTGTGGCTGTATGACTAAAAATTTTCTTAAATAGATTGCGAAATTTTGCCTCGGGTTTTGGACTATAAGTTCGGTGAATAATCAGGTAACTGAAGAAAAATCTTTAATTGGCTTCTGTACATAAAATGTTTTCAAGCCTATTAATTATCCTGCTCTTTGGTTATATTTATTTTATATATATATATATATATATATATATATATTTTTTTTTTTTTTTTTTTTTTTTTTTTTTTTTTTTTTTTTTTTTTTTTTTTTTTTTTTTTTTTTTTTTTTTTTTTAATAACTAAAAGTGCTGCCCTGAACAGTTGCGATTTTAGACTTATCAACTTATTTCCTGTGATCACCGATACATTTCTGCATATTTATATTTATTAATTTTAATAAATAATGGTCAGTTTTTTTTTGTTTTTTTAAAAATAAATAATTAAATTTGGTCGAAGTCATAAACTAAAATTTTAACCTTAAGTACATGCATCCGTTCTTTCTTATGTACATCGCACTGCATAATATGAAATATTTTTCATTACGTTTATGTGCAGAAATTTTGGTAAACAATATAACGTTAATTTATTCTATGGGTTATATCGCACATGTATTTCTAGAGTGGCACAACTCAAAAACCTGTAATTTAATAAATGTAAAATTTTAATAGTTGTATGAAATATCGAAAGTGTACCTGAATTACCTTTTAGTCCACACAACAAGTGAGATTTATCAGGTAGAATTTGAAGTTAATTCTATACATTTTTGGCACTTCAAAGACAGCTATCAGACTTAAATATGAAAATAAATCTAAAATACTGTTTTTTGAGTTTTGTCACTTTTGAAATGCATGTGGGTATGTTAACCTAAATAGAATAATTAACCTAAATAGAATAAACATTTTTATGAAACAAATTTACATTTCATAGTTTAAGAAATCAGTCTTTGCCAAAGATACAGAAAAAGATAAACAGATTCTGGGCTTACCTGCTGATAACAACGAACCTCCTCCAATCCGATTTCGGTTCGAACCACCCTAGAGCTCTGAAGACCATTCCAGTGACTAGCATCATCGGCGTTGGAGGCAGACCAACCAGTTCGCAGAGATGGCCTGACACCCAAGCCAGCGGTGGTATGGTGATCAGAAGAGGTGGCGAGGAGACGAGTAGTGAAGGAAGGAGGAGGACTGGTGCCAGGATGAAGAGGATCGTTGCGGCTTGGTTCAACCCGTTGTCGTGGAGGCCGAACTGCGATCGCATCTTGTGGTACCAGCCCATCCTGGAAATGTTAACTCTTGAATATGGCTCTTGCAACAAATATTACTAAAGGCTACTGGCTGCATTTTAATTTGTGATTTGCTTAATCAAATTAAAAGGTTCTATCATAAATCTCAATATCTAAAAACTAAATAAATATACCTTTTTATTAAAAAAAAAATAATTTAAATATTCTTTTATCAACTTGCTTCCTATTCAATTCCCGATAGCTCTGCGAGTCGTCTGAAAAGAAGGAGGTCTCTAGACCTTCTTATATAGAACTTTAGACTTAGACTTTACAAGTCTTTGAATTTTACTTTATATTCATCATTCACATTCACATAATTTATTATTTTAAATAGATGTAGATTTTAATAAATATTTTTTTAAAAATCTATAATATTGCTAATTTAATACATAAATTTAACTTTTCATAAGTCACTGAATATTATAAAAAAATAAATGGAAATGAACGTCTTATCATATATGGAAGAGATACAGAAGTGTTAAAATTAGATTCCCACGAATACATGATAGTGTTGTATACCATTAGATTCTAGATTTCACAGTTCAAAAACTTTGAGAGCTGAAAAAATTCTGAAATTTGTGGTCTGTTTGTTCAGTTCACTATTGTTATTTCTCCACACAATTTATAACAGTTGCAGACCTTGATAATACTACAAAGAAATGTTTTGGCACTGATCCTACAACTAAATGGCCCAGACAAATGATAGTTTTTCGGGAACGTAATTGCGGAAGTTTTATTTTTTTTCCAAAAGTTTCATGTGTTTTATGGATTCCTGAAACCAAATTTTACATTCATGCACTTTGAAAAGTCGGCTTCAGAACGAAAAGCACCCAAAATGTTGACATGTTCACACTTTTTACTGTCATTTGAATCTTTATAGAATATCATGCATATTCCAAAGATGACGGTTCCATAAAATATTAAAGCAAGCAATTTTTCTTACAAAACCATACGACAACTTTGAATTCCTAAAAAAGTGGTTAGAAACAAAACACTGAATACGAAACATTTTAGCAATTATACACACACACATGTTTCCATATGTTTATTTTTGGATGCTGAATTTGAATTTCAAATTCGTTGCCGCGCCACAGCCTAACTTCATGATGAGAAATTCTAAAAATAATGAATTATTGGTTTTTTTTTTTCTTTCATTTAAAAACCTATACATTTTTCTATATTGAGTTTCTGTAGATCAAAGTATTCTGAATATGCTACAAAATAAAACAGATGATTTAAATTTACTAACGAAGACTATTGTCTCCAGAGTGCGCTAAAAACAGTTAGAGATATGTCCATGATACAAAAGGTAATTTTTGTAATTTTCCCTTTGAGAGAAATAGCATAATTTTCTAGTACGTCCTAGCGTGGTTATCGTTCATTAGAAAATAACCAAACAACTGGCTTTTATTTCAGCGCTCACAATAATCTATACAGCTATCAACTATAATCTATGGTCGATAAATCAATATAATCTGGAGCATTTTGCCGAACATAAAGATAAGCAACCAATAAACATAAGCAACAATAAACATAAGCAACAATAAAATAAAACAATACTGCATAAACATTGATCAAAACTAAAATTAATAAACAACGGGCCAGTACTTCTTTTTGAGTTTTATCTTAATAATAACTCTTTTCCCTAAAGTTTTTATTTTTGAAATCGGCAGCATGCCTGGAGTAAACGTGTGATATGAGTTGGATAGTAACAAAAGGGCTTCTTACCTGCCTCAGGTCGGCCCGATGGCTGCCGCAGCTGTGCGGAGACTAAACCATACAAAGGAAGCTTACTCAAATGGAATTTAAATACTAGTTTAGAATCTAGGTAATACTTTAATTATCTATTGAATTAATGTAATTTTTCATTCTCTGTAATCAAATATCATTCGATAACAATTTTCTAAAATTGTATGTTAATTGGGTTGTTGAGTTATTTACTTTTCTGAAAGGCTCTTCCGTTGTAGAGTGGACAGAGTTTTTTATTTGTTTTACACAAAAATTGTATGATGTACCTAATATAACTATTTGGAAGGAACTATTGGAAATGGAAACGAATGAAAAAAAAAGAAAAAAAAAAAATTAAAGAACCTCTTTCCCCAAAACGTCTCGCTTAAGACCAATTTTTCATGTAAAAAATATTTTCTTTTAAATTTTTGATAAGAAGGTAGTCAAATTTTCGATCTGAGCAACACCTACTGAGATAGAGCGTGTCAAAAAAGCTCCTACACTAATCAATCGAGGTTTCAAGTGACCATTTTTATTCAAACCATAATTTTGAAAAGCCGAGAGGGATCGATATGCAAGAGAAGAACAGCAAGGGCAGTGATAGGTCATTGCAATATGCGAATAATACTGGCACAAGCAATTGTATACGCTGATGAGATCGTATTAATTCCTGATTCTACACATAGCCTCCAACAAACCCTAGTAGAATGGGAAGCAGAACTCGCTAGGAAGGGCATTAATATCAATGTGACAAAAAACGAAATCCTACAAGTAGGACGAGAGCCCGAACAAATTCATCTGACCTGCAATAATAAAGAACTTGAAGTATTAAATGAATTCTCCTACCTAGGAACTGTAATCTGCAGAAATGAAACATTAGAACAAGAACTATCCCAAAGGATAGCCAAAGCTAATAACATATATTGCTCCATCTGCAACACAATTGTGGGAAAGATGTCAAGCTCCACATTTTCAAGGCTGTATATATGCCAGTTCTGCTATATGGAGCAGAGTTGGGTCCTTCCTGATAAAAAATGGAGCCGATTAACTGCTGCGGAGATGAAGTACTTTCGCAGAGTGGCTTCCAAAACGCGCCGGGATAGAATCCGAAATGAAACAATTAGATAAGAATTAAATATCCTCGCGATGAAAGAGACCCTGGTAAAGAGGCAGCTGAGATGGATGGACACGTGTGCCGGATGAGCCTAGACAGAGACCCACGAAAATTTATGGAGGCGAGACCAGCAGGTATTAAGGTAAGGCCTCGGCTTACCTACAATAACTATGTATCCAGGTGGGGCAGGCAAGAGGAAAGACACTGCAATAGATGACATCTCTTGCGAGAGACAGAGACGGATGGAGGTCCTGGATTGGATCAACTCTTCGCTGAAAGGCACAAAAAAGAAATTTAAAGAAGAAGAAGAAGAGAGGGATCGAGCAAGATCGGTCAAACCCAGGTTGATTTTTTTAAAATTTCATATTAAGAAAAGCAGAGTCAAAAGGAGCTCACTCATAAGAACCTAGATGTTTATGTAAGTGTTATTTAGTATTAGAATAGTTGAGCTCCTTTCTGCTCCAATGTTCCTGATATCAAACTATCCAACTACTCGTAACTAGCTCGCGTTCCTCGAAAACGTATCGCTTTTGACCAACTAGGTCACCGGTAAAACATGTTTCATGTTAAAAATCAAAATTTGTTCCAACAGCTGTGTATTGTATTAAATATGCATGAATGTGACAACATAATCTATTTTTTTAAATAACAAGAACCATTTATAAATTATTTTTTTATATCTAATATAATTTAAATTGTTAAAATAATATTATCTACTTAAATTAAAAAAAAAAAAAATGAAGTAATTATTATAGTGAAGTATTTCATGATCCCTAGCTTCCGATTATTATCAATCAACTATAAGTGCATTGGCTCGGCAATGAATAGTTTCATAACGTTCAATCCCCATCGATCATGTGGATTCTTTACTAACTTTCCTTAAGTGCCATGCGTTGTACTGAAGTTATACCGGCATATAGTTACTATTGGATTGCTTATTCTTTGCCAAACTAGAAAAACAAAAATATTGCTAGGTGATTAATTAATTCTAAGTTCGGAATAAAATTTGATTTCGAAATTCGTTAGAATAAGAGATAACTTAATACAAGATGTCGCTCTATAAGAACAACATTTATTTACAGAGTTGGACAATATATAATGTTTGACAGCTAATTTCTTGGAATCAATAATCTAATTTAATAATCATTAAATATTTCAGTCAAATAACCATTAGCTCACTGAAAAATGATTGAGTATTGTACAAAATACACTATATTTATATATGGTGCCTGAATCAGTAAGTAATTTTATATCTAATTAATCTTTGTTTATAGTTAAGGACTCTGAAATTCAGTTTTCTTAATTTTTTTAACCTATTTTTCTAATTTTGTTTTCTACTAAGATTTGTAAAATTAAAAGTTTTTTTTTTTTTTGGCTTATATATTTATTCACACCTGTCAATTAAAATTTGATAACCTGTGAATTTGCTGTACGAATTTAAATGGCTTGAAAGGCATGAGAGGGAGCAGAACCCAGCGGCACCTCCAGTCTTTATTTTATTTTATTATTTTAGTCAAGGAGGTCTCTCATCCAGCTCCTTTTTAGTCTTATCTGTGTGTTGTCGGGAATATGTGTTGTGGCCATGTTGTTTATTAGTGTATTAGGATGTCCATGTAGTTTTTCGTGGAATCGTTTGTAGTAGGTTTGTATTTGTTCTTTAACTGTTGCTATGCGTAGCTCAGTATGTAAAGTTATGTTGCTTACGTACCATGGGGCTTTTGTAATTGTCCTGAATGTTTTTGCCAGGAAGATTTGGAATTTGTTAATATGTGTCTTTTTAGCTGTTCTGTATATCTGAGAAGCGTATGTCCAAATAGGTTTCAGTAAGTAAGTATAAGTGTTAATTTATTGTTTAAGTTGTAGAGTTGAACGTTTTGAGAGTAGTGAATATACAAGTCTTAGTCTTTGGTTAAGCGTTTTACTTTTTTTCTTTATATGTGGACCCCATGTCATTCTTCGGTCAAACGTAAGACCAAGGTAGAGTACAGTGTCTGTTTGAGAAATCGGTGTATTGTCAAGAAAAACTGGTGGGCATGTTTCAAGTCGAAGTAATAAAATTAAAAGTAATAAAAAATCGGATGGAAACCTGATGATAATTATTTTTGAAATATAAAGGAAACAATACAAGAACATAATGATATAAACGCTGCCTATATAATAAAGAAATGGTACGATGATAATTTGTTTTGTTGAGTTAAAAAAAAAAAATGGCCGGGATACAAAGTTAATTACTAATAACAAAAAAGAAATAAGAAAAAGAGAAACAATTATTAGTCTATTTCATAACCAATAAGTTGAGTAAAATGAAGCATTTAGTTATTCCACAACGTTATTCAGTTTTAGCATTAATTTGATAATTCACAATAATATTGTTACCTTTGGCTGGTAGAACTCTATTCTCAAACGATACCTCAGCAGAAAGTATATTTGCATTGTCAACATCTTAGGATTATCGAAAGTAGTAAAAAAAAATTATTGATCGCTACATATTCAATGACATCAATAGACTGCTCTGCTTCAAATAATATTTGCTCTTTAGGGAAATTACTATAGATTGGAAACTAGTTTAATATATAATGTTACTTCGGTCGATTCTTGTCTCTTTTAGTAATTGTTGGATATCACAGACCTTCCAGTTGTAAATATGGGCACCCCCTGCAAACTTTTGAGAGTTTTGTAAAATCGTTTTCATTTCTTGTTCTTATGTTTAGTTTAAAATAATTTCTCAGTGACATCCGGAAAGATATTAAACTACTTTTTAAAGCACACCTTTAGTCACGCACGCTTTTAGGTTACATGTGATAGTAGCCATCATTCTTAGGTGGGGTTGTTCTATATATGGGCACCCTTTGATGGTGTAAATGTGGGTTCCCATTTAAAGGGCAGTGAGAGTATGGTTGCAAAAAAAATGGGCGTCCTATCAGATACTACTTTGTTGCGGTATTTTACACAAGCCTACATTCCCAGTACAGTACCCAAACAACTGAGATAGCAATAAACGGGTTTAAAGTAACTGGGGTATACCCTATGAACCACTACACCTTCACAGACGCTGACTTTATAGCTCCTGAGTTGAATGTAGAACAGAATTGCTTCGTAGTGGAAAATGTTTTATAACCACATGGTCCTCTACTTGCTATCTGAGGATCATCGACATCATTTGCCTCTCCTTCGAGTTATCCTGAGGCTCTAGCTACGCCAATTGTTGAGACAGCTGAAATACCGCAATGTTCACCGGGAACTTCAAGTGCAATTTCTCCGTTCGACATATCTTCTGTTCCCAATATTAAGAAGAGAACCACTGCTCGTGGATAAAAAGCAGCAGGGTACAGCCTCATCACCGGATCACCATGCAAGGGTCAGTTGACCAAGTCGCTTGACAAAAGTGACCTCAAGAAGACGTCCTTGAATAGTCACGGATATACACTATACACCCCATTTTTTCTGCTGCTTTCTGAAAGGCTTATACCCTATGTACATCGAAATGAAATAATTGATGTTAATCTTTGTTTTGCCTTCTCGCATTTAGGAAGCTTGCTATAGTTGTTAATGAAAGACAAAAACCTATAATTTTTTTAATTCGAAATAACTTTAAATCAAAAAGAAAAGAGGAAGCCCATACACATTTTCCCCTGTCCATTTTTAGGGTAATAGTAATCGTAATTTATTTTTTCAATGTTTGAATACAATAATACAAATACTCCACGTTACAGGATAAATTATACTATTATTTTTTATATATAATAGGCTATTACAAAAGTACTTGCGTATAGGTTTAACTTTTTTTCTATTGAATACTTTTCTTCAAAGTAAAATCCATTGTTTTGAATTTCATTTGCCCATTTTTCTTACAGAAATTGAATTTACGTCCGATCCATACCTTTGGTTTTGAAGTCAAGAACTTTTTACGTCCTTTCAATTACCAAAGATGATCAGATCTTTTAAAAAAATGAGCCACTGATATAAACAAACCAGTCCACTGCATCCGGAAAAAGCTCAAAATGCAGAATGCTTTAGAAGTTATACTAAATACGAAGTATCACTTTTTTTTTTTTTTCAAACAAATCAAAATGAACTAAAGTGTGACATTATTTTGGTGGATTACTGACTATCCTGCTATGGTTCCAAATAAATTTTTTTTCCTGTGACTTTGCATGTGCTATTAACATGAAAATGACTCCAGTTGTCAGTAAATTCATTGGGAAATAAATGATTAGTCAAAGAAAGCACTGACTTAAGTTAATGAAACAAAAACATTGTTATAGGATCATTTATGAAGGATTCGGATTTACGGGTTGTTTTCATGCACAAGGTCTTTTATAACAACCTAAAATAAAAGACTTCATTTTCACTTCCATCTTTGTGGCAGATAGTTGTGAATAAGACTATTTTTAGGTCTCGCTTATTTTTTTAATATGGAAGGAGCTAAGATGCTTATCAAACGTAAGATACAGATAAATCATATTTTTCTCATTGATTTATATTACAATTTTAAATTTTCTTGTTTTGGGTCAACGTCAATATGTACTTGTTAGTAGAAGTACATAATGACGTTGACTTCCAAGTTGACAGAAAAGACCATAAGGTTGACAGCTTAATTAAACGGCTTTGCCATGAACTAATTTATAACGGATGAGTCTGAGCTGACAAAGTTTAATGAAGAACATAAAGAGAATTGGAATGACGCAGGAACTACACTCGTTCCTCTGGTGATATTTCATCATCGTGAAGCCACTAATTGATAATAAAAACAACTTGTATCACATCAAAGTTGCTAAGATCTGGAACGGCCCACAGTGGGACGAATGGCCCAAATTTCCAGACATGTACGAAAAATTAAAACTATTTTATTTCAATCTCCGACCATTTTGCACTTTCTTCTAAGCTCTTAGGAATAAGAAAATGTTTGAATGTTTCAGAAATTCGTAGTGAAAATAAAGGTAATGAAAATTGACATAAAAATGCACGAAATCGTATCCAGTGATTATGATTGTTCCTGTAACTTTTTTTATTTTACTGATAATTATATCTCATAATCTCAAATAACAAATTAGTTTCTAGTTCGTACTAGTCTATTCAAACTAGAAAAAAATTAGTAGTGATGGTTTTATCATTAGAAAAAATTAGGATCTTATAAAACAATGGCATTTGGAGTAACTTTCAGGGTGTTTCAAATACATTATAGCGTGTTGAAGAAAACGTACAAATTTGTCCAAAAAATGGACTTCATAGACTTTCACTTTAGGTATTTAATGAGATAAATACGTTCCATTATTTTCCGAATGTGGCCGAATTAACCCGTGGTTAGGCATAGTTTATATACTTCTAATGTTGTAATTCGACCTACGCGTTCCAATGCATATATTTCTCGACATAACGCATATTTAAATAAATATTTATACAAACTATTTTTATAATAATACATAAAATATTTTTAGAATAATACTAAAATAATTGAGTTAAGATGAAGCTTAAGCAATAATTATTAAATGAATTTATACGCTAATTGATAAATAGAATTAAGACGAGAAAAAAATAATTAAATAAAAGAATATATAAATGAATAAAAAATATAAGAAAAAAAAAAGGAATGTATTATTAGGAGTAGGTAAAGTTATATAGACAGTTTATTCGTTCCGCTCCATGTTCTCTGCGTGATCCACAAATAGTCTTAGTTATTGTATAATCGTTTGTTGTTAACAAATGACAACAATAACTATAAAAACATATAGGCAGCAACTGACCTATCAGTCTGTATCCAGATACTTGTGGGTCAATCCATTTCAAATCACCTAGTCGTGTTGCTCAACATTTTTTATTTTCCTGATTCTTTTATCATGAATTCCCTGTCGGTAGACATTCACAAAACTTTAATTGAAAAAAATTTATAAGCCATATTTTTTATTTGACAGCTATTTTAAAATGATGATTTAGTGAATTTTATGAAAAAACGGGGTTTGCGGAAAATTTAATTTCAAAGTCATTTTTAAAGATATCGGAAAAATTTAAAACATAGTGTGTTCAGCATGAAATGAAATTCAGAATGACATTATTTTAATTTTCCTATCATGCAAAAATGTTATTGAAACTCTTTCTCAAAAACTAGGAAAAAAAATTAAATAAAAATCGCTATTTTTAAGGCCATAAATTTTAAGGAAGGAGAAGAGACTCAAAAATAATATTTTATTTCTGTGTTGAGTACTCGTAGTACTACCAACAGCATACGTTTCAGTCTTGAGAATGTACTCCTTTTTTCTCTACGGCTTTTCGAAAATGGCTGAAAGCAGGTTTTTGCCAATTTTCATAGGTCAATTTTTGAAAAGGGACTGAATAAAAACAAGTGAAAATTTTATAACTTGTTCTTTATACTAATAAGAATACACCTGTAGCAGAGCAAGGTTGATACCTCGATAACCATGCCGTCCATAACCTCTTTGCTTTGAGTGTTACAACGAGTACTGACACGGAGGACACACATGCTGTAGAACGGAGCACATGCTGAGAAGACTGTGATATGGTTGCATGGGCGTTGTGCTTGTGATGTGACTGGTGGGGTGTCAGACGGCTCAAGGGTGTGCACACCAATAAGCGCGCAAGTAGTGACTATAATAAGTATAAGTAAGCATTGTTTGTATTTTCATTAATAGTATTGTACGTAGTTTTAAATATTCATTTATTTTCTTTTTTTATTAGTTATAGTTCCCTCCCTCTAAATAAAAATGTGTAATTGTTTATTCTATTCAACTGTAAATATAACAAATTGTTTCCCTTATTTGATAATAATTGTATAAAAATAATGGTTAAGTACACCATGTGTTTTAAGTATCCCGTCACATCAATCGATTACCTGCCAAAGAGGTAATCACCACATAAAAATTATGACTGAGACTCAACTATGTTTTGAGTTATAGAGCTGTGAATTTCAATAAAAACGCTACCTTTTTAATACGCTCAAGCATTGCTAAATTAGCAACTATAGACTTAAAATTATCGTAATTGACAAGTTTAAATGATTGTTAATATATAAAATATTATTTAGAGTTTTAAAATAATGAACTTAGCTGTAGAATATCTGGTCCAGGACATTCTGAACATTTGTCAAGCAAACATTTTTCGTTTTCAATATCACATACAATGAAAGCTATGAGGTCTTTAAAATTTGCATTAAGCTTTTCCCCTTCTGTCATAAGCTTTATGTTTTGGTGATGCTTGCAAACACATACTATAAGTTCCTGATGAACCCTGAAGAACGGACCACTTTGGTCTTAGAGCGCAAAACATAAAACTACTAATTTTGTGGTCTGGATATTTCTGTTTATCCTCGTATATGCTCTAGAGTTCATTAAGTCAAAGGAGAATTAACCTTTTCTGTTTCTGGATCTTAGCATTGTCAATCACAGTTAAAACATGTTCCTTTTTTTTCAGGGTGTAAGCAACTATTTTCGTAAAACTCTTTAACTCAGTTCATAAAAAATAGCTTCACTTCTTTTGCTGCCCTGTCTTTTTGTAAGATGTGTTAAGATACCTTTAGCGTTTACTAGCTGCCTAGTTAACTTTACCATGTATTCAGATGCACTAAAGTCCTCAACTATTTTTTTCTTTGACTATGAACTTGGCAATAGACTAAATATTTCAATTTGATCATCTTTACCAGACACTTTGATTTTTTCTTTCAGTTTAGTAATGAATATGTCGTACTTACTAATTGAAGCTTCTGCAACATTTAAATTCTGAGTTTCTAAGTCATTATAGAACGATTCATCTAATTTTTTGTTGAATGCACTCATAATTTTATCATTTTTTTGTTAAACTGTCTGGCTTTGTTTTGTGTTAAACTTTGTTATATTTACATAATTCATTCTCAATATTATTTGTCTCATCTCCGGGCAGTTTTTCTACAAATATTTTTTATGCACAAGTTAGACATAGAGCCTGTCCACGAATTAGTTTAATATTCACATTTTTACTCTTGCAGATAGTAATGAAGATTAGGGTGAGAGGGTGTTCATGTCACCACTTGCAGAGACATGTAGGTACAAGAAAGATATAGGCTGTGCAAGCAGTTGCACATGGAAGAGTTCAAATCTAAACATGTAAAACTCACATTAACTTGTTTCATCATGAGAACTGATGATATGTCAGTTGACATTTTACAATGGGTTTTAACTTACAAACATATTTGTATCATACACTTACATATTTTTTAAATTAATGGGCATTTTTAAGTCAAGTATTTCATTTAAATATAAGCTAAATTCATTATTTTAAAACTCTAAATAATATTTTATATATTAACAATCATTTAAACTTGTCAATTACGATAATTTTAAGTCTATAGTTGCTAATTTAGCATTGCACGAGTGTATTAAAAAGGTAGCGTTTTTATTGAAATTGACAGCTCTATAACTTAAAACATAGTTGAGTCTCAGTCATAATTTTTATGTGGTGTATTCTTATTAGTATAAGGAACATTTAATGAAATTTTTACTTGTTTTTATTAAGTCCCTTTTCAAAAATTGACCTATGAAAATTTGCAAAAACCTGCTTTCAGCCATTTTTGAAAAGCCGTAGAAAAAAAAGGAGTACATTCTCAAGACTGAAACGTATGCTGTTGGTAGTACTACGAGTACTCAACGCAGAAATAGAAAATTATTCGTGTGTCTCTTCTTCATGAAAATTTATGGCCTTAAAAATAACGATTTTTAATTTTTTTTCCGAGTTTTTGAGAAAGAGTTTGAATAACTTTCTTTCATGATAGGAAAATTAAAATAATGTGCTTTTGAAGGTCATTTCATGCTAAACACACTAGTTTTTAAAGTATTCCGATATCTTTAAAAATGAATTCGGAATGAAAATTTCCGCAAACCCCGTTTTTTTAATAAAATTCACGAAATCATCATTTTAAAATGGCTGTCAAATAAACAATATGGCCTGTAAATTTTTTTCAATTAGAGTTTTGTGAATGTCTACCCACAGGGAATTCATGATAAAAGAATCCGGAAAATAAAAAATGTGGAGCAACAAATTATATTTATATTGGGGGATTTGAAATGGATTGACCCATGTTTGATAGCTTCAAGCCATAGTCAAATTGTTTTTGTTGAAATCATCACTTACTTAATCATCGCGGGAAGTCGGGGTGGATTATTTATAATTGTTAGTTTTATAAATTTAGCAAATAGTAAATTTTCGCATATTGTAAATATTAATACAAATTATTTGTTTTTTCATTTAAATGTGGACAAACCACGATTTGTTTAATTTTTAGAAAATCTCATCGACGAAAAATGCATAAAACTCGTATAACTCACATAACGGTAAACTCATTGATTTGCAGATTTTTAAAATTCGATAAGGCACATTAAAAATCATAGAAAATAATACCCTTCGAATCAAAACACGAACAAACGAAAATTGTATTTTGTGACACATTATTGGTTAACAGAGCAGAATCCTTACATGGTGGGAAAAAACAGACTTCAGATTCGAATTCTACACTCTTTAAAATACCCATATGAAATTTGAAGTCGATGCAATAATTTTTAGAGGCTCAAAATGCGATGTCTAGAAAAAACACCGTTTCGTCCCACTGTGCGGCCCACAGTGGGGCAAACGTGGAAAAAACCCTAAAATCTTATGATTTTCTTTTATTTTTTTTTTCATTATTTTTGTACACCTAAATAAATGTAGCATAACGTTGTGGAACTGATTTTTCGATTATTTCGTTACCAGGATCTGTACACGTCCTTGAAGTTGCCCTTTTCTGGAGTTGAGAAAATAACACGGTTTTGAAGTTCTGTTAAAATAATTTTTTATGAGGCTGAATTTTTAGCAAACATTTTGTATTACCCTTTGAACTTCACTATTGATGTTTACTGGTTTATGGACGATTTTTATTTCGTAAATGTAGCCCCAACCTTGACTGCCAGGAATTTTCAAAGTTAGGAGTTTTCAAATTTACGAGACAATCTAAATTATCTTTATTTCACTTGGTCTTTCAAAAAAAGCTACACCGAACTAGGCTCTCTTTAGGGGTTCAAATTGAAGTACAGGTGTCTGAGGAACCGTGTTATAAATATAAATTCCAGCCCATATTCCAGGCCATATTTGTTCAGGGAATGAATTTATGTGTTATTTTTCACTATACAGAAACTAATTTTTAGCATAATTTTTTTTTTTTTATATAACTAGGATGTGAAAATTGGCTTACCATATATGTATATTTGTTTTTATTAGTTTGTCTTATTTAATATATATATATATATATATATATATATATATATATATATATATATATATTTTTTTTTTTTCTTTTCTTTTCTTTATTCATTGTAAAATGATCAGATATAATATGATTTCTTGTTTTCTATACAAAAACACATAACTTTCTTGAAAGACTAAGTACCAGAATATAGCAGAAAACAATTTTCAAAAATAGCTTTCAAATAAAAAATCAAAATCAATTGAAAATAAAAGTTTTGGAATTTGTATGACCAATTTATGGGGTTATTATTTGTATCACTGAGTTCTTATTATTGTATACCTTAGTTCTCTCATGAAGATTATCATATTTATTTATTTTATTCTTTTATATCAATGGCCACTCCAATCATTTTCAATCTAAATGTCTTACTAAATTCAGAGATTTAAAGTAAAATGTTTTTAAAAATGTGTTTTTTATAATGTGTAAATCACATTTGGCTTTAAAACTGAAGGTGAGCTATAATAAACATCACAGAGATCATCATTCAAGAAAAACAGCAACAAATGAAGATGTTTTTCATCTTATCATGGTGACTTCTGATCTGGTGATAAGTAGTTTAAGTCCGCATTTAAAAAAAAGAAGTTCCCATTAAATGATGAAGGTTCTTATTTACTGTTATAGAAAAAAAGGAACAATTCGAAATCTTTTTTTTTTTCTTTACTTTTATACTTAATAGCTTTTATTTCTGTACGTAATATAACGAGGGAATATAATCTTTGTCAATATAAGATTGATAATTGTAAATAGCTGTCCACTCTATTCAATAGAATTCAACTGAAGTTACATTGTAAAACTTATTACATTTTTTAAATTAATAAATATAAATATAAATATTAAACATTTTAATTTATTTCCAAATATAACATAATAATGAATTTTAACCTAATTCAACGAATCTCGGGTCTATAATAGAGCTATATAGTAAATTTCATTCAATTTAGCACCTAAAAAATATATATGATAATAACAAACTTGATTATTTTTAATTGATTTTTTTTTTAATTTTTAAACTAAAAATATGGCTCAATGCTGATGATCAGATTGCTCTGGTTATATTTTTATTTTATTCAGCAGCTTAGATAGCATATAAATATACCCCAAATTTACTTTATTAATTTTTTCTTACTTTTTGTTCTTAGATTTTTACCCTTTCTGATCATCTGATGAAGCTGATTATGGTTTCATTCAATTCAGCACTTCATGAAATATATAATTCCAAAATTTCATGCTTATAGCACGAATCGTTCAGAAAGTATGAGGTTTTTACCCATTTTGGGCCGTTTTGCCCCACTGTGCGGCCGTGACAGATATTCGATTTCATCCTCTTGAACTATCTGGATGGATTATTACTGTTAAACTAAATTAAACTACTTTCATTCATCCGTATTATTCAGGTTTCTGTTCAGGATATGTATCTGGCTGGATTCTGGTATCACAAAGCTCATTAGGAGGTTTTCTTAACCCTAATTTCACTTTTTAAACTCAGATTAAGTACTTAACTTAAGCGGCATTGAATAAGTCATCTGATTATCAGAATCTGTAAACTTCAGAAAAAAAAAAAAAAATTAAAGCTATTCACGCTCAGGTACAGAGAAAATTACGTTAGTTCCTTGAAACCATATCATTGACTTGATATGTGTATATATTTAAAGATATTTATTTGATGAAGCAAAGAAAACAAAAAAGGAAAAAACTCAATTGTGTGAGTGGCAACTAACGAGAGATAGTAATTGTTTATCAGTTCTGAGAGAGGAGTCCTAGCAATTCTTATGATATGTAAATTTTCTAGTCTGAAAACGATTTTATATTACGAAATCTTTATAATTTATTAATTGATTTATACATGAATAACTATCGACATTGTACATAATTCTTTTCTTCTTTTTTTTCTGGATTTGAACTCCTATTAAGTGTGATAAATAAATAATGTAAGTTATTTTTATAAATAAAGTTAAATTATTATTAATAAACCATTTAATTTTAAAAAAATATTTCAAAAAGGTAATTTTGATGAAATAACGACAAGAAAACAAATATATTAGCAGTTACAATAAAGTACACATTATGAATAATAGAACTGATAACAATAGAATCATAAAACTGAACATGGCATTAGATATGTTTATTGGAGAACCATATGCAAATATTTTGCTTGATTTCTGCTGCAAAGGTAAACTTCTATCGGCTGTAAATAAAAAATAGAAATCTATTTTCCGATCTGACATACTAAATGTTTGCAATGGTTTCGATTTGTGTTGTTTTCCGTATTCCTGAGTTTGTTCCTCGACTGCACCTGACTTGAAGCTATAATTTGGAGCCAAATGATAACTCCTCAACAAATTCCGAATCGTTGTTCAGATTCGAATCTTCAAACTAGGAATAGTTGCAGTCCTCATTTTATCATGTCCCTATACTAATTGATAGTTCCAATTTAGCAGCCAGATGTTATAGAACTATTAAAAAATAAATAATAAATTATAATTAAAAAAACTAACAAAACACGCTTTAAAAGCAGACCGAATTAAACCTATCATAGACAAAATCTAATGATCTACAACTATTGATATATAACATTTTCTTATTGGATTAGCCATTTTTATGTTATAGACTCTTAAACATGACCAAAACTAACTTTTTAAGAAAGTTGGAGAAATTCGTCGCTTTTGACAATGGATTGTGGCTGAACGCCTGAATCAAATTCAGCTTAATAGATGTCTTTCGAAGCACAACTTAATAAACTTTAAATTCGTAAATAACACATTTTTCGATTTAAAGCATTTTTGTATATGTTTTTTTTGCAAAAATGTTGGGGGTTTTGCCCCCCAAAAATTCTTCCCTTATCAAATGTAGTCATATTTTTGATATTTTATTCTCAGGACCCATCTAGACTATACTGAATCATAAAACCTACTACTTCACCTTTTGCAAAGCAGACCCCCTTTTTGGGGGGTATTTCAACTGGACTAAATAAGAATATTAAAACAAAGTTCGGCAATGATTGTATTGTCATTGGTCCTTGACACGTGTGCAAATTTTCAAGATAAAAGCAGATAGTTAGTAAAAGCATATTACAAATAAAAACATTTGTGAATCTAAATGACAGGAAGGTTGATGAGGCTACTAGTGGTTTCGAAAAAAAATTCCAAATTTGTAAAACTCTATTTTATTTTATGTATTTTTTCTTATTATTAACATCCAGCTTTTTTAAAATAATGGTTTCATTAACAAAATAAGAATTTTTATTGTCATCGTCCCGTTTTTTTTTTTTTTATTTGTTCCATAAATCCTAATAATAACAAAGAGAAACAATGAATAACTTAAAATAACTACTATATACATATACATATATATATATATATATTGGTACATAAAGATACGAATGCTAAATCTGTTTATCCGTTAAACTTGCTCAGGTTGTTGATAAGGTTGACCTCAAGTCAAAGCACCGACTACTACAGATAAGCTGTATCACCGGTATGTCCTTGAATTGCTCATTGCTGAAAGTTAAAAACTGTACGTGATGTTAATCATCCATACTTAATTTTCTTTACTTAATCTGTGTTATAATTTAATTTTTAACTCTTTTAATAAAAAAATCCTGACTCTAGAAGCTGCGGACATGTTAAACATCAAAATTAAAAATGACGTTCACCCATATCAAAATGATATTAAATTAGTTATATATTTTATTTATTTTTTTCCTATTTAGATATTTAGATATTGTGGGCCCTCCTAAAATGCTAGCTTAAAGAAATATGTGACTATAATCATTTCTTTGCATTACGTAAAATATTGTTACGGGCCACTGGGGGAATGACTGATCAAATCACAACTTAAATACTAAACACTAATTTATTTACAACTTAATAAATACAAATAGGTCCCTTAAGCTACTTAATCTAATAACAATTTTACTTAGGTCGAACTTATATCTAATTACACTAATATGTATATATTATACAATACTTATCTTTAATATCTTAATACTAGGTGTCACAATTATACATAAGAATCTATTATACTGACACACAGAGACTGTTACTACACTCACTGACACTGTTAATCACTGTCACTAACTCACTGACTGAACTGTCACTGATACTTGACTGATTGATCGTTACTTGATCACTGACACATGGATACTGACTCACTAGGCTAGAATTCGGCCTATTTAAAGCTACGCCGAACATTCTAGATCGTTCTAGCCAGGTTACTGGTCTAGGCCCTTCTGGCCCACCGTGACCCTTCTAGGCCGGCCTTTTCAGCTAGCTACCGCCCACGGCACCCCCAACCTCACCTGACCGTAACAATATGCTTATTTTTAAGACGCTTTTAACTTCACCTGTATGTAACGAAATCTTTATCGTAATTTTCGCCGATTTCCAGCTATCTAATTAACTTGAAAATTTGCACACGGTGAAGTAGTAAGTTTTACGTTTTTATATGGTCCAGATGTTTTCTGAGAATAAAATATGAAAATTGAATTAAATTTAATAAGGAGAAAATGTATTGGAGGGCAAAAAACCCAAACGTTTTGAACTTTTTTCAGATTTTGGAAAAAAACATATAGACAAATGCTTTCAATCGAAAAATGTTTTATTTACAAAATTAAAGCTTATTAAATTGTGCGTCTAAAGACATCCCTTAGTCTGAATTTCATTTAAGCGTTTGCCCACAATTGATTGTCAAACATCGAAGAATTCTAAAAGTAGAGAGGTAAAAGAACATTAAAAGTAAGTTTTGGTCATGTTTAAGAGTCTATAACACAGAAATGTCAAATTCAGTCAAAAAATGTTATATAATAAAAGTTTTAGATCATTACATTTTGTGAAAGATAGGATTTCTAAACTAAAAATTTGCCCAAATCGTTGGATTTTGGATGAACTGTAAAATGCAAACAAATCACGAATAGTACAGGGAAATTGGTTTCGAACCTTGAACTCAAAAATATAAAAGGTAAGACTGCTGAAAATTTTTCACCACACTTAGCTTTTTAGTTTTTCTAGATTTTTTAAACTTTCATTTTTTACTAATGCTAAATTACTATTAATTTTATCACTAATAGAATCACATGATTATAGTTTTATGATCGAAAAGATTAAATAGCTATAATGTATTTTATTTATTTATTTTGACTTGGATATGTGGTTTAGTTGGGGTGGATGTGTTCTATGCTTTATTGGTGTAGAGTTTTTCTCACCCTCAAAAATGTAATATTGTGATGCACTCTAGAGCTCTTTCTTAAAGTAGATATTAACCAATTCAAAGTATATATTAACTCTATATTGTTTTTTCTAACGACGATAATTTTTTTAGATAAATATTTATAATATTTTCAATATAATTTCTTAAATTATATTAAAAATGACTTCTAATTTTATTATAAAACTTGTTATAATTGTAAATAAACTGATTCCAGCAGAATTGAACTACCGTCCGATTCCAACAATGCTCTTGATATAAATAAATATTATATTATATTAATATTAACGGATATCATCTTTTAAATATTCGTAATAAATACATATATATGCTGTATTGTAAATAATTACTTCGTTGGTAATAAAAAGAGTATTGTTTGTTTTCATAGGCAAATATGTTAAAAAAAAAAAAAAATTATGTAATAACTAAATTTTTGATAATTCCACAAATGTGTTGACATACTGTATTCAGTTAAATCAGACTAAGAGTAACGGTTTTTTATAACGGACCCTATGAGTTAATGATTCTTCCACTTGTCATGGTCTGAATAGAATCAAGCTCTAGTTCACATCCTTACTTTTCAATCAAGTAAAAATATTATAGAAATAATACATTTCGATAGTAAAACGATATATAAGAAGATTAAAATAAATTCTATTAAATGTTTTAGTAAATTTCACAATAAATAAATGACCTGAATGACGAAAATAGGAATAAGTTAGACAGTGTTATAGATTTTCCTTCTAAGATTTGAGTTAATTAATAAGTAGTATGTATATATTTCTGCTTGGTATAAAGTAATAATTTTCACATATCAATCTAATAAAAAGGCACACGTACACATTTATATAGTTAAATAAGTAAATTAAATAAAAGTACTATTTTTTTTTTTATTTGCTAAATCGGTATTCTTCGTTAGTAGGAATAAGTACTTGACGTCTGTATGCTGTACTTGACGTTGTACCTTGACGTCTATATGCCAAAGAAATTTTTTAGTAAAATGGGATAGATTATATAGATTAAAAGTTAATATTCATACACCCCACATGGAGAGATTCCTTCTAATTATTAATAATGTTAACGCGATTACAATAAATTGTATTTGTTATTGTGTAAATTTAAATCTTCTATTTTGTTGGTTTTTAAAAAAAAAAGAAAAAAAAAGTTAACACAGAGTTATGAACGATAATAGATTTAATGATTTATAAACAAAGAAATTAAAACTAAAAGATTTGATATTACTTTATATCACACAGATAATTATTGTTTAAATATCGCACACAGCTATTCGCCTTTTTCTTCAAATCAAAACTTACCATCGACAACTCATCAACCTGCTGAGCACACCAGGTGACAAAAACTATCGATCGGTTATCCACTGTCGTTAACATTTGTAAATGATTTATGATGATTGCATTGATTTGAATTTGGTTTCGTATTGTATTGATAGACTTGAGTGATAGAGGAGGTCGTTGCTACGGCTATAGACTTTCGCTGTCGTTATCTAGCAACGGCTTTATGATAGTTAGCCCAACTTGCTAATTAAGAAGAGTGCAATATAAGATGGCTGCTGAGACGCTGTTCTTGCTAAATTGAATGTAGACGTGGGCCCACCTGCTTTTCGGCCACCTTCGAAGAAGTGCACCGTTCGCACCTCAGTACCTTGTTGGGGCTCTGACGTTGAATCTCATGAATAGACCATCAACACCACCTTGTTGCGGTTGTGACCAATCAGAGTCGTCCCGCTCCCTCTTTTAGATTCATAAATCTCGTATATTGTTATTTTCCTAATATTTTAGTCCAATTTCTTTAGTTTTAAATGTCATATTTTTTTTTTCTATCAATAGATTAAGATAAGTTTCAGTTTCAAAGAATATTAATAATATTTATTTTTTTTCATTCATTGTTTTGTATATAATATTAATGTGTTTTTTATTTGAAATATATTACGTATGCTTTGTGTGCGTAGTTTCAATTTTTTCAAATAGATACTTATATTTGGAACCTTATTTTTTTTTCTTTTGTTTGTTTTAATTTAGTTTCTGAAGCCTCATTCAAAATACCCTGTCTATTTTACGGGGGATCCAACAAATAATATTACTAATGCGTTACACAGTCTCAGACCAAACTTTTCCCCACCTTCCCTTGCCTGTCTGTTGACATTAAGGACCAGGTAAGGTCCAATTCTGAAGGGATCGATAAATTCAATCAGCCTTTTTAATTAAGAAAACTATTTAAATCCCTTCATAATGAGTCAAAATGGTTGTTCAAAGTTGATATGTTGTAATTAATGAAAACAAACTAATTTTCGAAATGTAAAAAAAAAAAAAATAATTTATTCTAGTTCTACCTCATCAATAGATATTATCACTGAAAACTGAAAAAAAATTATCATTCCTGTCCATTGAGAAACGAGGCCGTTTTTCTTCCAGGTAGCCTTCATGAACATTTATTCATATTTTTATCCACAGATTTTCCTGCTATTGATATTTTACCGACACAGCCCTCCTACATAACATCCAGATCCTTAAAAGGCTTCCTATTACCTCCAAACACTTTCATACTAGAACGAAAATGGGTGTAAGAAATGACCGATCAAGTCAACGAATCTGAATGCAGCAGTTGATTTTACCAGCCACCACCAAATATATCCTGCTGTCTACCTGTCTACTACGAAATTTATACCTTGGCTTTCTCTTCTCGAAAAGATTTTCATAAAACTCTGGCTCTAGGCTCAACAAGCAAGATAGTTGCAGACGCTTCAACAAATTGTATAGACTACGAAATAGGACATCTCGTGTTTCTATTAATGACCAATTCAGACCATTCAGAAACCTAATTGCCCTAAAGACTTAAGGTGACATAACTTTTGTAAATCCTTCATATCAGAGAGAGATATATGCTTTATTGATATAAAAAACATACTGCTGCCCAACTTTATTGGGTTGCTACACACACAGCCTACCTATCTATCTAATTAAAGATAACAATATAATTCATAATATTCATAATTTGGTTATAATTTTAGAATATGATACTTATTACTAAATACTAGACAAAAGTATAAAAAAAAAAATTTATTACTTTTTTTTTCTTTTTTCCCCTATTTCCCTATTTATTTCATTAATTGTTTCATTTAAGGAGATCAATATAAGTTATTCATTTTTAAAAAAGGCATAACTCTATTCTTGCACTATTATAGGTCCCTACTACCCACACAAAAATCGGCATTCAAATATGTGAGTTGCAACTCAAATCGTCCCCTTGTTAGTAAATAGTAAAATTTTTGTATCTCCGAATAAACAATGAAAACGAGATTGGGCTCTGCTGGTGACAAACGTGAGAAGAGCTGATATGATATCTATGGATATTGACATATCGTCATCCCAGAATTATGTTGTGCTATAACCCAAAACCCTTGTTATGGGTTATGAGATTTGAAGTTTATTTCTTAAAGTACTTTTTTATTTTGGGATAATATGTAAATGCATTTGCAGTTAAATATTCCCAGTATACTAGATAATATTTTACTTCATCTAACTTACATCCTGATTGCATTGATTTAAAACTAAAACGATTTTATTCATTTGGATATAGAACCAAAATGGCTATTTTTGCATAATCATAAGAAATACAGGATATAGACCATTTTTAGATAAATAAATTGTTCTATACCCCTTTGAACTAATCAATTTATTTTCAATAATTGGGACAGTGCATTGTAATAAAAGCTCCTTTATCTTAATATATATATAAATTACGTGTCGCTGTCTTGGGGCAGGCTGACACCTAAACTACTGAACAGATTTTAATCAAATTTGCACACCGTGTGCAGTTTGATCCAACAAAAAAGATAGGATACCTTATATCTCAATTTATAGTCACAATATTATTTGTATATTATCTGTAAGTAACAATTATCTGTTAGCTCTATACGATTCTAACATATGCTATTATATAAAAGGACAAGCAATTTTTCGTTTGTGTTCACTAAACGCCAAAAACTATTGAACCAATCTCTACCAAATTTTGATTACATCATCTTTATAGGATGGTTTAGCAATAGTAAAATCTAATGATTTTCAACTAATTCTGTATTGAAAAATGAATAAGTGGATAACAGTGAATTTCAAAAATGGCGGCAATTGCCATCTACATGAAAGGTTAAAAGGTACAGTGTTACATGAAAGGTTAAAAGGTACAGTGTTAAAAGGAACATTGATAATAAAATTTTCTTATTTTCAATTAAATAGTTATCAAAACAGCTATATGGAGTGAAATATACCAAATTTTAACTACATCATGTTCATAGTTCTAGGTTTAGCAACAATAAAAATTTAAATGTACAATGCTGAGTGTTAGAAACGGGTTTTGCCACTCTACCACATACTTTTATGGTTAAAAATTAAAATCCAACGAGATCAAATCAATAAAATTATTTCTGTCGAAAGAAAATTATTAAAAATCAAAATTCCGATCCTCAGCTGTTTAATATTGTGTGTAAAAATATGAACTTTGAACCTTTAGTTGTAAGCACTGATAATGCAGTTTCTTATACCGCAGTTTCTTAATAGTCTCTGTCCATCTGGATTACCAACTCATATATTAAAATTGAAAATTGGATGTCTAGTTATGCTTTATGTTATCTTCAAACACCTAATCAATCTAAATTTAACCAAGTTAATAATGGCTGCTATGCGTGAAAATATCATAAAAAATATAATTTTCAATTGTTCACTTTAATACTAGATTTTTATCGATAAACAAAAAATCAATTATTAGTTAAAATTATCTAAGATCTGCACTTATGCGAGAGGGAGAAGCCTCGATGGGGGATGATGAAGTTATTTGTAAAAGCCATTTCCGTTTGTGGTCACTAACAGCGAAAACTATAAAACTATTCTGTACCAAATATAACTACATCATCTTCATAGTTCAAGGAAGGTTTAGCAATAATAAAATTTATATATTTTCTATTAAATTACTGTTTAAAAAGCGATAAATATGTGAGCGCCATTCAAGAGAGGTTACAATGATCCGGTGTTAATTATAGCTAGAAATTGATAATAAAATTACTAAATTAAATTAATTTGTTATCCAAAAAGCTATAAATATGTGGTGTGACGTGTGGATTCCAGTGAAATTTAAAAATCGAATATGTGGCAAGCGACAATAGCGTTCTACCCTAGCGGTAGGGGGTTCTGGCTCTGGCAATGTCGCAACATTTGATCGTTTCGACTCAGCAGTGGAGAAATTTTCATCATATCTTAAACGTTTCGAAAACTACACCTCTCTGAAAAATGTTACAGATGACACAAAAAAAAGCACAGCTACTTCTCAGTTCAATAGGTCCGTACCAGTATAATAACTTGGCCGCATTCCTAGGACCCGAGAAACCATTGAACTTTCTCGACTACAAATCTCTTTCTCAGGCATTTTCAAAAATGCTAATGCCCGAAAAAAATGTTGTTTCCCAACATTATTTTTTATCTTGCTACCAACAGAGCTCTCAGACTATTTCTGAATATGCTGCCACCTTACGACGTCACTTGTCAGATTGCGAGTTTCACGTCGAATGCCCTTATCAAGAACCTACAACTGTCATGCCAAGACTCCCCTTATTCTATTTCTTATGGGATGCTATTTAAGCTGGATCGAGTAGTTATTCCAACGCTACTTAGAGCTGCCATATTGGAAGAACTCCATGCCACTCACGTTGGAATTACGAAGATGAAACAACTAGCAAGAAGGTACGTGTGTTGGGAAGGGTTAGACAAGGAAATAGAACATTTGGTCCGAAGATGCTTGGAATGTGCACCATTAAGAAACAACCCACCTAAAGTCACTGTACACCCATGGGATGACCCAAATGGCAATTGGGAACGCCTTCATATAGATTATGCTGGCCCAATGAACGGCTTCTACTTTTTTTTGTGCATTGACGCCAAGTCCAAATGGCTGGAAGTGCGTGTGGTTCGAGACGCTCCTACAACTCAGGCGACCATAACTTTGTTGGACGATATATTCTCCACCCATGGATTCCCTAACCAGATGGTGTCAGACAACGCTTCTATCTTCACGTGTGATGCTTTCAAACAATACTGTTAAGATCGAGGTATATCACAACGCCTCATTGCTCCTGGACACCCAGCAACCAACGGACTTGCAGAACGAAGTGTCCAAACACTGAAAAGAAGGTTGAAAGCCACAGCAAACGAACCCGGAACTGTATATGAAAAGGTTAAAAGAATACTTTCCAGGTACCGAGCTACCCTCCCTGCATGTGGATTTTCACCAGCAGAGTTATATTTGAACAGGAAACTGAAGATTAAGCTCGACCTTGTCTTTCCGACCAAAGAGCAGGTCTTTTAAAAAGGGGGATAGAGTTCAGGCTCGTTTTTTCCAAAACAACAGAGAAACGTGGTGTTTTGGGACAGTCGTACAATGTTTCGGCACCCGCCATTATTTAATCAAGCTCGACTCTGGACGAACTTTGAAGCGACATATTAAACAGTTAGTTTGAACAAATGTGCCTGAACCCCAGGAGTTAACCCAAACCCAGGGAAACGGAGTTGGACCAGGGAAAAATAGCAGCAGGAATCGATATGTTACGTTCGGGTTGCCTCAGCGATTGCTCGAAGGGCCGCCGGTCCTAGACACATGCCAGCAACCAGTCCTACAACCGCCTACTACTCCCTCTGGAACACCCAAAGACATAGGCAATGCTATGGATCCGAAACAGGACTTGACTCCAACCGACCTGCCTTCCGATAGAAATGAAGCGATGCAGCAGCCTTCACCGGAGCACAACAGTGAGGCCCCTCAAATTCAGACTCGCCTTCAAAGACAAAGACGTAAACCGAAATACCTCGAGGAATATGACTGCAGCGGCTAGAATTGACCTGAAGATATTTTAATAGTGTTTCTATAATGACTTTTAGTTATTATTTTGCTATATTTGGATCCTTTATTTATGTGCTTATTGTTATTGATCATTTTTGTATATATATATATATATTTTTTTTTTTTTGTTCTCTCTTTTTTCCACTACTATTGTTTTCCTTGTTTTCGTCTCAAGTGGAGGACGACTCAATGTTTTATATCTTATAGATTTTTTGTATATCTTATATAACAACAATACCCTATATTATCTGTCATTACCATTGATTTTTTTTTTTATTAAAAGTGGTAGACGACTGTTGTATATTGCTATCTAGTTTTCCCCCCAATGTGATCAGCTGTGGGAAAAAGTAAGGTTATGTTGACATCTGTTGTACTTGTGTAATGTGTTAGCCCAATAAAATGTGCTCGTGTTCAATCATTCAAAATGTGTGTGTGTTATTACAACAACCCATAAATGACAATACAAGACTTTATATGAATTTTGATATAGGTGTGATAGGAAATTTCTATATGATAGCCAAATATCACTTGAAGAAAATGGATTTTGTATTGGACAAATAATTTTGGGGTTATTGTGAAAAATGTGCCAAAAAACGTAGACATTACAATAGTGTGGGTTTTTAGCGTGCTGGCATTGGTATTTTACAAAACTTTATATAAATTTCATATATACAGTCTGGTAGGAAATTTAGCCAGTTACTTACCACAAGTTAACCCATCTTTGGTGGCCAAACCGTTTGAAAACTATTGATCAGAGCAAAAGAAATGAATAGTGCCAAATTTGGTTTGCTTCAATGATGTATAAAACTAAAAATATACTAAAAGTAACGGTTTCCGAGTTATTCGATCAAACAACTAAGAACATTCGATTTTCCAAGAACATACCAATACAAATATGTTTTCCACGTATTTTGTTCCAGGGTAGTACATATTTCATAACTTAATAAGTTGAAATATTATTATTTTTATAATTATGTGGCCGGTATTTATGTTATTGCTGTTCATATATATTAATTAGTATTTTTAACATTAAAATTTTAAAACAAGATTATTTTATATTAAAATAATTATATTGTACTGTATGTAGGAAGCAATATATTGGGAGTTGGAATTAATTTTAAAGGATTTTTTTTCGATTTTTGACCATTTATTTAGAAAAAATGGTACAATGTATATTATTCAAAGTATTGTCCATCGCTAGCGACTACTTTTTCCCATCTTTCTGGCAATTTACGGAGACCAGCTCGGAAGAAGGCTTCGTCTTTTGAGGCTATCCATGAATCCACCCATTTTTTGCAATCTTCATAAGAAGTGAACCGCTGGTCAGTCAGGTCGTGTGTCATGCTTCGAAACAAGTAGTAGTCAGAAGGAGCAATGTCTGAAGAATACGGCGGGTGGGATAGGACCTCCCATTTCAGCGTTTCCAGGTATGTTTTGACCGGTTTAGCAACATGCGGCCGAGCGTTGTCATGTTGCAAGATTACCTTGTCGTGCCTTTCCCCAAATAGCGGCCGTTTTTCCTTCAGTGCACGGCTCAAACGCATCAACTGAGTTCGGTAGAGGTCTCCCGTGATCGTTTCATTCGGTTTCAAACTTCTTCGGCTGGCCAGGGCGTTCCTTGTCTTCCGTGTCAAAATCACCATTTTTAAACCTCCGAAACCAGTTCTCACAAGTGGAAATTGATGGAGCATAGTCCCCATAAGCCTCGGAAACTAACCGATGGGCTTCAGCTGCTTTTTTCTTCAAATGAAAGCAGAAAAGCAAAGCTTCCCGCAAATTCGTCTTACTTGGCACAAAAGTTGACATGTTTAGAGAGCAAAAAAATAATGTTGTTCACACTTCAGAGAAATGACACCTACTGAAAATCAAAGCTAAATGATGACGCTTCAACATGAATATAGCAACAAGTTAGCCCGATGGGATTAGAGACTAGTAATACCATCTCTTATCAATCCTTTAAAATTAATTCCAACTCCCAATAATATAATTTGTTCAAATTATTCTAGAGAGAAACTACTTATAATTCAAATAAAAAAAGGAAACTGTTGGACGAAAAGGATGTGAGTTTTAAAAAATGTCAGCCGGTGTGACTCCTTTATTAGGATTTTGAATATTGTCTGCCGATCCTTAGCCCCCTCCAAATTTTGGCAGACAACGTTTTTTGTCATCTAGGAAATATGCAGTTTCTTGAGTGCTTCAAATAAATCGTTTTCAAATCGTCCACTTTTGAACTAAAAAAACGTGAATTTTCAATTTTGTCTGCCGGTGCGACGCCCCCTCCAAATTTTGGGAGACAACGTTTTTTGTCCCCTAGGGAACATGGAGTTTCTTGTGTGCTTTAAATAAATCGTTTTAAAATGGTCCACTTTTGGACTGAAAATGCGTGGATTTTGAATTTTGTTTGCCGGTGCGACGCCCCCTCCAAATTTTGGCAGACAACGTTTTTTGGTACCTAGGGGGTTTGCAGTTTCTTGTTAGCTTTAAATAAATCATCTTTAAATAATACCATTTTTTGATATTTGCTATCCCCTTTAGATGGTCGCCATTTTGAAACGACCTCCTATTCTTTTTCGGTTGGTTGTGAATATGCCCCTGAAGTTTTTTGAAGAATAAACTTTCTAACTTCATTAAACTTTTCATTAAATGAATGACTTTTAGCGCGAATAAAAATTTTTTGCGTTGGCAGACAAGTGCTTTGTTGTGGAAAAATGTTCAATATCTTAATTTTGCGCAAGGGAATTGCACTTTTGATTGCTGATCCTTAATATTTTATTTATTAATATTTAATATTACATACCTTCACTTGAACACCACATAGTATTTATTAAAATATAAAACTTTAAAAGAAAAAAAAATTAGCGTGTTGAAATGCTTCGGGTAACATAAAACGGACATTTTGGCAGACAAGTGCAAATTGATTGCTGAGGGTGGACATTTTACGGTAATGAAAATATGAGTCATAATTTCAAAAACAATTTTGAGGTTAAAAAACCTTTATAAAATTGTCTTTCATATTATCAGTAGGCTGTTGAATAAATATAAAATTTACTTACTTCCTAATATTCGAAGAACATTTATCGGCTTCTCAAGGTGGCAAAGAGCTTATTTCACCCTTCATTATTAAAAAAAACCTGAAGTTTATGCGACACAATCATGGGCATAATGTTACGGAATAGATATAGAACAAAATGGAATCTAACGGTCTATAGAACACTATATAGAACTATATAACTCCCCAAGCTATCAACAGAATAAGATAATTCTTTAAAGTAGACACAAAACTTGGGTTATAGAACATTTATTTACTGAATACTCGATTATTGGATAAGATAATACTGTTATTTAAATGGATATAGAACAAGAATTTTTTTTTCTAAATTTTCGGTGTATATAAATATACCCTAAACTTGGACATAGAACAAGATAATTCTGGGATGACGATATAGCTATGATATAGCTACTTATGGATATTGACACTGACCTTCCAGTAGTGCAAGGTGGTGGTGGAGGGCTTGCAAGTCCGTTCCTATTGATAGATAAGGGCCCAGATCCCGGATTCACTCTGCAACTCATGAAGGTCTGGTGAATTCAATATTTAGTGGTAAAGAAGAATTGTTTCGAGATTTTGTAAAAATGAAAAAAATGAGATATTGTATTTAGTAGTCAGTAAAATTTGTTGAAGTGTCTGCTACGTTCTTGCTTGTTGAGCCGAGAGCCAGAGTTTCATGTAATTCTTTTGTTCAAGAGAAATCCAAGGTACCATACTATATCAGAAACAGGGCCACTGACAGGTGGCAAATTATCTTTGAAGCGAAAATATTTATAGAAATGAGTATTAGAATATCATAGGGAAGGACAAAAGGATATATTTTGTGGTGGCTGGTAACATTTACTGCTGCTTTTAAATTCGTTGACTTGATCGTTCATTTGTTACCCCAATCTTCGCTTTAGTATAAAAGTCTTTGAAAGTAATTGGAAGCCTTTTTAGGATCTGGGTGAAATGTAGGATAGCTGTGTCGGCAAAATATCAATAGCAGGAAAATCTGTGGATAAAAATATGATTAAATGTTCTGAATCATGAACGCTACTTGGTAGGAAACCGGTCTCATTTCTCAGTGGACTCTAAAGGAATGAAAACATTGTTTCAGTTTTCATTGATAGTATCTAATTATGAGGTAGAACTAAAATAAACTAAATTAGTTCGATGATGTAGATAAGTTTAAAAAATTTAAACAAATTTATAATTGATATTTTATAATGTTTCAATATTATGAACCGTATCGGAAGATGAAATAATTAAATATAAGAAGAAGATAATCAGGGATCTAGTCAGAAAGAAATAAACACATCCAAGCAGAAAACTATATTATAGTTTATTGATATATAGAAATAATTAAATATATGACATCGCTTCAAAAGCTCACTTCTATTCAAGATGGATATGTATATTTTTTAATATATTACTTATTACAAAGGCTTTTTGTTTTATTTGGTTATATTTACATATTTGTTTACTATTTCATAGAACAATATTTTCCTTTAAAACTGATGGCAATAAAAAGTTGAGGTACGTTTGTATGATGGTGCTCATAACTTTTTGAGCCAAGTTTAGCAAACGAGCCATGGATGCAAAGGCGCTTTCACTCACGAATTATTTCCGTAATACCAATGGTCTTCCACGTCCCATCGTACCCGAAGGGATTCCTTCGTTCCTTGCATTTTGGTGTGATCATATGCCCAGTAATTTCCTTCCAAGTGGAAGGATTTTTCTATCAATTGGCTAGTTCCAAATATTTCTATAATGCCGAATAGTTTCAATGAATTTAATAAGAAGTAAAACCAATTTTTATAATTTATAATATGACAAAATTTCAATGAAACAAATTATGTGTTTATTAAAAAATTAATACCATGAATGACAACATATTTCATATAAATTAAGAGGTTTTATTCATTGAATCTTACCTTGATGACACCTAATAATTTTACATTTAGAATATCCAAAAAATTAAAAAATAATCATTGGCAACCAGGGTTAATTCACATTAGCATAACTTTTCTAAAAGTGGATTAATATTAATTATTATTTACCAGACATCTTTACACAGTTCCAAAAGTTGAGTGCGAACGAAAATCCATAAAAAAAGAGAAAGTCGATGACATTTTCAAAAATACTTTTTTTGATACCAGTTAACCACGAATGTTATGAATTTCGTAAAGCTTCAAGATTGCAAAAG
This sequence comes from Euschistus heros, assembly GCA_003667255.2. Classification (NCBI taxonomy): domain Eukaryota; kingdom Metazoa; phylum Arthropoda; class Insecta; order Hemiptera; family Pentatomidae; genus Euschistus; species Euschistus heros. The sequence goes on from RCWM02000313.1 coordinate 1,183,120, forward strand.
TGGCATTTCGAAAAACTATTGCTGGGCTAATTATCTATAGTTTTTATATTTTTTTAATTAGGTAAAGAAGAAATATAATTGTGAATTTTAACAATTGAGTTATTTGATTACACTCTCAATTCTTTTTCTACCAGGACCGTGAACTATATCGTTAGAAGCAGTAACGTAAGTCGTCTTCAATTAAGTTTGTCGCTGACGTCAGATCACGCTTCAGTATTCATAGCAGTACGATTTCTGAATGTATAAATATGTTTAGCTTTTTTTGAAGTAATCATTATTTTTTAAATAAGAAAAGGAAAAGTGGATAGAAATTGGTTTCATATGACATTTTTCAGTAAGATGTTTCTTTGGATTTCGACATTATCTTTTTGGTCGTTGGAAGGAGCGCTGTATGATTATTACCTTAAAACCTGGATTCGTTCAGAAATTATAAAGTATCTAAGGCCTCTAGGATCTTTTCTTCTTTCCTTATTATGAAATGAAAAAATAATCTTTATTTTTTTGGGGACCTATTGTCCCCTAAGAATTACGAAATTGTAAGGTAGTACAATGGTCTTGCTTGAGTAATACCATACAAAGATATTTATATATGAAGAACATGAGACATGTAAATACAGTTGATTGCAAATCATTGTATGAAAAACCTCAGTAAATATGGTTACATAAGAAGGAGAAATGAAATAAAAGAAAAAAATAACCATGAGAAAAAGACGTAATAATATACATTCCTAATAATATTAATACTTTAATATACTCATAAACCTTTTTATCTTTTTTTTTAAAACATGTGAATGATAAGGTAATCTACCTATATTCAAATACTTAGGGTCGCTTGTAACAAGTAATAATGATATTATCACGGAAATTATAGGACAAATAGCGGCAGGCAAAAGATGCCTATTTGTAGTTCAAAAAATTATTAGATTTAAAAATTTATCGCTTAAGGCTAAAATAGCCTATATAACCATTATTAGACCCGTCGTTAAATGCGTGAGTGAAACATGGGTGCTTAAAAAAGACGTGAAAAGCTACTCGGGTTTTGGAAGATGAAAATATTTAACAACGATATTTTGCCCAAAGTGTCTAAATGGCGAATGGAGAATAAGAAAAAATTAAGAACTAATGGCGTTTGAAGAGCCAGATATTGTCGCTCAAATAAAGAAAGCAAGATAGTTTTCTCAGAAATAGGAAAATGGGAAAATCGGATTTGGAGGTGGTCATTAAACGAAATATGTCAACATTTTTCTTAATAAACGTCTATGGTCTACTAATAATCTGAAATACTGAAGATGTCAAAAACCAAGGAAATGAGAGGATAACATATATATGTGAATATAGTTAGTAAAAAGTAGGAAAACAACTAAAATTATTGTGGAGACAAGTTTTGTAGGTAGCAACCTAAAATATAAAAGAATACAAAGGAAATTTTGCTAGCTTTAATTTGAGGTCTGAACGGTGGTTGTAGGGCAAATATTTTTCTCAAAAAAGGGAGGAGATTGGAAAATTGGATTTAGAGAAAAATTGAATGGCTGGTTTTAAATGTGTGTGAGAAAGTTAGCTGGACTCTATCTATTCTTTTTTAATTTAAAAATACACAAGTAATTATTTCTGTATTTAAAAACTGTATTTTAGACTGGTACCCAGAGGATGCCTTGGCCTGACAGCAACTCTTTAATATACATCGTTAAACTGCCACAAGAGAAGCTGCTGTTCAATGAGACCAACAAACACAGCCTAAAAACATTGTTTGGTTCTGAGTTCGGGAGGCAGGATATCCAAGTACTCCTGGCGCAGAAGACGTCGATTCAACAGACGATAAAATTTGATTTAACAACCTTCCTAATTCTTATACTAATAAAAAAAATACATGATTATGTTTCATGCATTTGAATTTTTATTGCAGTGTCGTATTAACTTTTCGTATGTTTATTAGTTGAAATTATTAAGTTAATTTTTATAAATAATATTTTCAAAGCCCATTGACTTATATCCATGGGCTCATTAAGATGGAATCGAAAATAATCGAACAGAATACTGTTAAATTTACGTTGTATAGTGGTGTTTTGCAAACGAATTAACCGTAGCTAAATAAAGACCGGTACTAGAAAAAAAACTGAAAAGGTAGTGGAATTAGCAAATTACTAGTTTATTAAATACTTGAAAATATGAAATGAATGAAAGATAAAATTGTTTACTACATCCGTGGGAATGTTAGTAGAGTCAAGGCAACGTTTTCGTCTAACTGTATAGACGGAGTAAATGATCTAGTGTTTAGGAAAATCCAAATTATTCTCATTTTCAGAAGAAAGGTTTAAAAACTTAATTTTCCTTGTTCTCGTTATTTTCTTGTTACTTTATTACTAATAACTCTATTACGATAATATGCCAGTTTTCGGTAAATTTCCTTATTTTATACAATCAAGAATGTGATTATAATATTTAAACCAATCTTTGAAACATTATAATTGGGATCATTTCTTAAACAGTAACAGTGTCGTAACAAAATTTGCAAGATTAAAAAACAGAAAAAAAAAAAAAAAAAAAAAAAAAAAAAAAAAAAAAAAAAAAAAAAAAAAAAAAAAAAAAAAAAAAAAAAAAAAAAAAAAAAAAAAAAAAAAAAAAAAAAAAAAAAAAACCTGTACCACTAAAACCCATGATGGTACCACTCGGGTTCAGTAATTAGGTAAGGATGTTTTTTTTTTACAACCAACTATTTTTTTTATATTCAATCTAGAGAAATATTAAAATTTCAAATTGAAAATGGAAGAAAAGAAAGTACTCTACTAATAGTAAAATTTTATCCAGAGAAAAACTGCGGAAATGTTTTGGTGTTTTTACCTGGTGGAATTAGATTCTAATTACAAATTAAAATTTATATTGTGGAGCTAAGAGATCAGAACTGTCAATGGAAAGAAAGTGGAGGTTTTTGTCTTCATTGCCAGATGCCTCAATTCCCAAAAGTGGACATTTAAATATCAAAAACATATTAGATATTGGAGGACTGATATAGAAGAAGGGTGATCAAAACTAAATAATAACTTGCTAATGATTAAATAAATAATCACTGGAACTAAGTAGACAAACATGCTAAGGAAATTAATCGAGAAAATCTGTACCTGCTTAAGAATACTGTTAACAGGGAAAATATTTACTTATTATTAAGGTGATGAAATGGTCAGGGGTGCAGTCAGGATAAATAAACACATCAAGTTTTTAAATGAAAATCTTATATTTTGGCGTGCCGACGTTTCGACCTTCCTTGCAGGTCTTCATCAGGGCTCTAAGTCAACGAAAGAATTAATAGCTGTTTACATAATTATAAAAATATCTGTAGTTAATTAAATAATGAATACAAAATATTAACAAAGTCTAGTCAAAGATACAGTTGTAATAACATAATTAAATAATTTAAATTGAATAATACAAATTTTAAATTGTGTAAACTAATATAATATTTGCAAATACAATATTTACTTATTATGTTTTGTCTAATCAAATAGAGCTTCAGACAATTATAAAATATTTTTACAGACGCGATAACAGATATGTTTTATTATAAAGAATGTGCAAGTAGATTAAGGAATTACAATGGCGACGAAAACTTCCAAATAATTTCTGGTGTTAATTGAGCCCAGTATAATAAGTCCAGTAAAATTAGCCGAATAAAGAAAGAGGTTTACTATCAAACGGATTAAAACCTATGATAATCAATTTATTTATTGGATGGTGACATTATGTCTCTGTTTTGTTGGTATTACTGTACTTATATATAACTTTTATAAGGTGTCAATAAATATAAAAGATATTATAACTTTTATAAGGTGTCACTAACCGTTATTTATGCTAAAAGATAATTCTAATCACTCTTATGAATAGATAGAAGTGTTCACTGATTTTTATCGTTATGATTCCTAGCGATTAGATATCTATCAAAAGCTAATTATAAAATTTATACCAGTCACTAGAACGATAATTATTATGAGCATTTGTTACAAAGTCGGCTGTCCTGAGCACAGATTGCAAAAGCTATCTTATTTGTGGCTTCTAATGAAAGTATAGCTCATATTGTTGCAACTCTTACGTATCATGTCAAGAAAAGGAATATTTTTGAAAGAAAATATTATACAGTAGAATTTTAAATTGTGAGAAAAACCGAAGTTTCAGTAGTATGGACTTATTGTGTATGGAATATAATTTTTTTTTTATATTTAACCCTGTATACAATAATATAGAGTAAATGTGAATGATAGTAAATATAAAGTAACATTCCTACTGTTAGCACTTATAGCAAATTCTACCAAAGAAAGTCCCGAGACCATCTTTCAGACACATCCGAGGGTTATCGGTAATAAAATGGAAACCTTGGCAGATTTGGTTTAAGGCAATTATAATTATGGAACCTTTAGGTCATTAAAGATAAGTTAGTTTGTGAAATACAAAGGAAAATTGAGGATTTTATGTATTAAGAACTCTATATGAGATGAATTGGATGGCTCAGTGAAGCCCCAAAGCTGATTATGAAAATTTAAATTAAGTTTTTATTTGACAGAAATTTTTATTAATTTTATTTATAAACTTTGGAAAACATTTAAAAATTATTTAATGAAAAATAATGTGACGTTACCAGGAGATAAAATTAGATATGAAAAATAAGAGTGTATAATACTCTGGGTCATAGAAACTTATAAAACGGATTTTTTTTTTTTTTTTCAATCTCTGCTAACAAACTGGGGTTTCTATCTAGTGGGCATATTAGGCACTTGTTTCTTGAGCCACCAAGGATGAGAACATCTAAAATTGCTGGAAATCTCAGTAATCTCCTATAGTCAAAAATTAACATATCTTAATGGATTTCTATTATATACATTATATTCTATTTTTTAGTTACGTTCCACCGATTCGGTCCTTTCTGTAATTTTCAAATATAACAGCTAATTAACAAGTAAGACATAGTTTTCGGTAGGTGCTATTTCAGGGATCAGTATGAATAACAGATCCAAAACATAAAACTTCTCTTATTTTACAGTTTTTGATATCGCAAAAATTCTAAAAATATATTATAGCTAGTTTATGGAGAGTTATGTACAGACTCATCTACATATCTTCTGGTGTGCTTCTTTTGGATCATGTTTAGGTATTCATGGTTCTTTTCTTAATTTAGAAGCTCAAAATCTTCATCAAACTAAGATTTCCTCCTTTCCATTTCCTCCATACCAATGGCTTCCCTTGCTATCTCAGTCATCATTGCTTTACATTCCTTCCACTGTTCATCAAGTTTAGCATTTCGATTAATGTTTCTTAACTTTTTATCTATTGCATCAGAGAATTTCTTTATTTTTGAAATTGGATGTGTCGAATGTTGGTAAAGAGATACCACACTGTCCTCTTGTCCTCGAGATCCTGACTCTAACCTTAGAAACTAAGGTATAGTGATCTGAGTCCTTTCGTTTGCTCCTCTTAATGATAGATAATAATCATAATAATATGTACAGTTTAAATTTCATAAAGAGATCTCCAATAAAAAATAATAAAAATATCTATATATTTACACTGAGGGTTGTGACCCTCATTATTTCCTTATTGAAGGAGTAAGGGATGTACAATTAGGTGTATGGCCAAATTAGAAGAACGAGAAAAACAAGACGGGAATCCTTCATTAGAAGCTGCTGCAGTTTTCATATGCTTAATCCACTATAGTCTTAAACGGAAAAATGATTGTTCAATGGTTGCCAGATATTTTGAAACTACAAAACTTCATAATAATCTAGATACTTCGTAATAATCTAAATAAGCTTCTGGGATACTGGAACTCCCTATATTTTGGAATGGATATCAAAATTTCAACTAAAGGATAAAGTGTTAAACCACTAAGAAACAGAATGGCTCAATAAATTTGCTGTTACACGACCTGTTTGGGTACCCCCCTTTCCTTTCTCACCGTCTGAAGCTTCAGAACTCGAATTTCAACGTTACAAATACGTAAGAAGGTGCTTATACAATACTGATTTGTAACTTAAATTTGAAAGAAACACTTTCAATTTCTGAAGAAAAAAAAATTGGCTTAAACTATTAAGACAGTAAATAATTTTGCAAAATTGAAATCCATTATGATTAGAAAAAATTAAAAATTATATAGGGTGAGTATCTCTTAGTGAAAAAAAAATTCGGTGAACCTAGATCAAAAATGTAGCAAAATACTGCAGACCTCACCTTTCTATTCTAATCCGTTGCAGATATACGAAATCAAAAACTTTTTTGAGTAAACCACGTTTTTTTCCTTAAAAGCTATAATATCTCCATTTTGTTTAAATATTTTTCAAATTTTGACCACATATTCGGATTTAGCATTAAATTTTCTATAAGAGCAGCGTACATGTAACCTTGAATTTCACAAACTTGGGACCTAAATAACAGCTTGAACTTCGCCTTATTTGGGAAAGTAACAATGTTTTATATTACTTCAACGCTCTCTGTTTAAAAAAAAAAAACTATCCACAAAACTGCAAATCTCACAAAAGCTTGAAAATTTAACAAACTTTCGAATGATATGTTAAACGTAATGATGTTGTTTCGAGTTACTTTTGAAACCGAAAAAACATGGTGTTCTCATTTGGCATACAAATCAGTTAATTGTGTAAATAAAACATTATGACAATCCCTTAATGGAAATGTGCATTTTAAACATAAACACCTCTTCATTGGATTAAAAATCAAAGAAAAAGAATTATTGTTTAATAGAAAATAAAGGAAAACTGTCAATAAAGCGACACCAGATCAGAGGATCTGATGTTATTACATTTATTTATTTATTACAATAATTTATTATTTATTTTATTAGATTTTTAATGTAAGGTTTAAAACACTGATAATGAACATAGACCTCAATTATGCTATTAGTTTCTGAATGCAGATGATATTAAAGAATACCACTTTTTGCCGTGAATTTATGGGTAGATGAGTCTGTTTTTACAGGGGGAGGCATTGCTACCTATCCATGTATATCGTTGGTTTATATTTGTATTTCATTTGAATAATGTGGAGGAGCACCATGGTGTTGGAAAATCATTGGCGTCTATGTTCATTATCATTGGATTTTAAACTTTGCATTGAAAATCTAATAAGATAAATCCTAAATAATAATAATAAATAACTAGACGTAACAACATAAGATCCTCTGATCTGGTGTTGCTTTATTGACAGTTTTCCTTTATTTTCTATTAAAAAATCATTTTTTTCTTTGCTTTTTAATCCAATTAAGAGTTGTTTTATTGTACTTTTTAAATACACATTTTCATTAAGGGATTGTCATAATGTTTTATTTACACAAACAAGTAACTGATTTGTATGCCAAATGAGAACACCATGTTTTTTCGGTTTCAAAAGTGAATTTCTCCGTGAAATCGAAACAAAATCATTACGTTTAACATATCATTCAAAAGCTTGTTAAATTTGCAAGTTTTTGTGAGATTTGACGTGTTGTGGATAGTTTTTTTCGAAAAACGGTGAACGTTGAAGTAACATAACACATTGTCACTTCCCCAAATAAGGTGAAATCAAGTTGTTCTTTAGATACCAAGTTTGGAAAATTCAAGGTTACAGGTACTCAGCATAGAAAATTTAATGTCAAATCCGAAAATGTGGTCAAAATTTTAAAAATATTTTTAAAAAATGGAGATATTATAGCTTTTACGGAAAAAAACGTGGTTTCCTCAAAAAAGTCTTGGATTTATCGTATATCTGGAAAGGATTGGAATAGAAATGTGAGGTCTGCGGCATTTTGCTACATTTTTGATCTAGTTTCACCCAACCTTTTTTTTACACTAAGAGATACTCACCCTGTATAATAAAATTTTAAGATAGTCGATTTTTCTAATACTAGAATATGTGCTCACGGCTCAGAAAGGTATGTGCTTTCAAGGTTTTTGCGAAACGACCAAGTATCATGGCCATTTAATCCGCAAGTATATAGAAAATTATCCATTATTTCTCGTTATATGATTTGAAGAAAATAAAAAAGAAATCTAATAATTTTGTATCAGTGGTCAAGCATTGCTGTTTCTGTTTATTGGGATTTAACATTTTTATTTACTCTCAAAAAGGCACGTATAGTGCGTTACGCTAAGGGTCACTGATCTAACCGAATGAGAAACATGAGGTTTTTTATTTTAAGTCAAACAGCTAGGCCGGACTCAAATCAATGCCGCTTTTTGATAGTAGGAGAGCTGCCATAATGTGCGCGGCCCCTGATGCATACGACTATTAAAATCCTATTTAACGGTTTTTTCAATCTCAAAAATGTAACATTTTGACACATTTTAGCCCTGATAGTGTTGCTTGGATCGGAAATTTGTCAACATTTAACCTATTAGAAATTTAATATAGAATCTTTTTGTTCTATAATATTTGTCACTAGAACCTACCGTTTAGGAGCTCTATTGGTTTGAATGAAAAAGTCATGTGTAAAACCCCTAATTTTTCTCAACTTTGTTTATTTCGAATAATCATTAATTTTTAATTTCCTTTTATTATAAACTAAATTTTCATTAATGTAAGTAATGTGATCTTTTTAATTTTGAAATTCAAATTGGGGAAATGCTTTAGATTATGCATAGACAGGATCTATTGTTTTTCCTAGTTAAGGAGTAATAAAAAATGTGTTGGTTTTTGTTTTAAATATATTCACTTAAAAAAGGATGAAATCGAACTTGTAATTGTCCGTAATTTACAAACAATAACTACCAAAATGATTTCGAAGTGAATTCTGAATGCTTTGATAAGCATAGAAAATGCATTTTATCGCAGTCGGTGCTTCCATTTGGTCGGTTTAAGTCAATTGTTTTGCGGTTGGAATTTTATGTGACTATTTCCTGGTGTTTTTCATACTTGACATTGTCATGATGTTTTCTTTTATTATACTTATTGAAATCGTAAACAGTTAAAACCAGTACCTATTCATGCTGCCCCAGTATCAAAACAGATCTACATTAAGATAGGAATGATTCCTGATAAAAAAACAAATTTGGCTGTTTAGTGGCATCATCATCGGTATCTTCAGCAATTACATGTGGATTTCTTCGATCGTAACTGTCAATATTTATTGCTTGCCGAATAGTTTATAGTGTTATTTATTTAAGATAAGAAAGAAGAAATAAAACTAATTCATGCAATAAGGTTATAAATAATTCCCAGTTCAATGGAAAGATTTTCATATTACCATCATATATAAACCAAACAAAAACACCAATTCACCTTCTTCATTCCGGCCAATTAGTCTTCTTACTCTGTGTTCTAAAGTTTTTGAAAAATAATGTTACCAACGAATACTACACATACTGACAGATAAACAAGTACTGCCTATACATAAATTTGCATTCCGTTCATTTCACCCAACAGTTCATCAACTACATTGTGTAACGGATTTCATATCTATTTCACTTGAGGAAAGGCTATGTATTTCCAGATGTTGCTTAAGCATTTGACAGAGTTTGGCATGACAGACTTCTTTTTACATTGAAAAATCGTCTTCATTTTACCTATTATATAATCGAAATTATGAAAGTGGGTGATATTATTTACGATGTTATAAAATACAAAACATTATGATGTTATAGTAAAAGAAAAATAAACTTAGTCTTCTTTAAGTGTATGCAAATGCAATTATTACCTTTATAATTAAACTTTATAATTAAAAAAAAAAAATTATTATCAGATTTTTATAATTTGAGGGGATTTCAAAATTCGATTAAAAAGTACTGGAGAAGATAAATAAAGTCATATGATGATTTATATTATTTATGTATTTTAATTGTCGGTATTACGTATGTTTACCATACCTTTTGTGATGTCTTTCGTGAAAGTTTTTTAGTACCAATAACAACTTTTCCGGTACCAAAAGAAACAAATTAAGTTTAGACGTATAAAAATATTTGTATACATAAATACGAATTCCTAATAAATATCTCTTTATATCTGCTTTAAGTTGTTATTAACTACGTATGTAACTTTGCTGTAAACAACAAATGAAATATGATTACGAATTTATTTATTAAATCAATCATTTTTTTTAATACTTATTTCTTAAAAACCTAATGAAATGTATTATTTTGTTCCAATAAATACAATAGAAAAATAAAAATAAAAAAAGAATAGAGAAATGATCAATAAATCTTACATTGTTCATACTCTATCTGTCCTTGAAAAATTATTAGAGCTGACAATTCTTGGAATGAAATTCTGACATTGCTGCCCCTCCCCCCCCACCCCCTCCAAATAATAAGTGTTTGAGAACGTCTTGGCTTCGAAAGCCAAACCTGAACAGTCAAACAAAATTCACAATTTACCCATCCATAGTTTTGTTATTAGTTTGTTAGTTTTACTCATCCCTAGAAAAGAGACATGTTTCTACCAAACAAGTTTTTCTTCTTACTTTATGATTTATAAAATATAAGCGTTTTAATTAAATGTTTGACTATATTCATTACATATTTTTAATGGATTCATATCATATATTTAATCGAATTATTACACAAATACCATATTAAAAAAATTGCAAATGTCAAAGAACACAGAACATTGTACTTCAGTTGTTCATTTGACTGTAGATTCACTTTCACTTGACCTATAAGACGAATGAGCAAGCTGAATGATTCTTCATCGCAAAAAAAAAAAATTCTAATCTCTTTTAATTCACCCGACGGAAGCCAATTATTTAAAAAAAACAGAACGTGCTAAGTTTGATACCTACCTAACAGAACGACTTTGAATAATTTTAAAACATCGTTTTAAATTTTAACTCTAAAACATTCTAAAGTTTGACTACGAATCAGTATGAAATGCGAAATAATCTAATAATAATATATTTAAGTAAGCTTGTTTGAAGAAAAAGGCTGTTTCAGAGATTCTTCATTAAGCTTCATAGAAACATTAATGAAGCAAGGTCAACTCCTATTCGATTTCCCACTAATTTAGGTGAGCCTTTTCGTCTACTTCCTGCCCCATCCCAAGCAAAATAAACATGAGTTATTCATCAAGCAGGAAAATATATGAACATGTGAACCTTCAGCAGAGTGTTTCCTACACAATCGTCATGTAGAAACAGTACCTTCACACTATTTAAAACCTCAAGGAATGGCGAATAAGACAGATCTTCATACGCCGAAAGGCATAACAAGACTTTTATTGCTTTATCATTTTTCATTTGCTTGGTTTTAAGTCGAAGATTTGAAGAAAAAAAGAAATGTGCTATTGACCAAACCAAAACTCAAATAAATAAATTCAAAAAGAAATATAAAATCATTTTCTTAGTTATGTAAATTTTTATTGTAAAGTTTTGAAAGCTATATAAATTAAGCATTTGATACCAGCTAAAAAAAATACATATCGAATAATGTCCTTCAAATAAAAATAAACAGTTGAAGGGAACGTTCTGGTGTAACGCATTGTTATTTTTTTTATTTGATGATTTAAAATAGTGAATCATTTAATAAGACAATGATTATAAATCTTTTAATGATTGGTAAATAATGCATTCTTTGTTCTATATATATATATATATAACATAGTGCAAGAAGGAAATGAGTGATAATGACAAATCAATAAATATAAAACCCTTAAAATAACAAGACCTTTTTTTTTTAGACCCTTCTGAGGAGTACCGTTAATCGAATAGAAAGCAAATTGAGTAACTAATAGATTTTATGAGTATGCTGTTTATAATTTTGCTTATGAGATTCGAACAAATCACCAACATTTGTTAATATCACTATGAAATAACTTTTTAATCATATAATAGGGATCTTTGAAGAAAAATAATTCAAGAAATTTGGATTGTAAGGATTGGATAAGAAATTAGTTGGATTGTTTAATCAAGCCCTGTAGCTCTACGTTTGAATAGGCCTAGTTTTAGTAATGGAAATGAATAGTTTTTAATTAATTTAAAGTTTAGAGCGTTTTTTAAGTGAATTTAATTGGAAAAGTGGCGACGTGCAGCATTGTTTTATTTTTTTTAAAAATATTTTATTGGGTAATTCCTCCGTTTATTTGTGTTTAACATTATGAATATATGTTAAAGAAATGAGAAAAAGACACGTTATGATAAGGTTGCAAACATTTTCTAGCCTGAGCGGAAAATTCAAAATTTAATTCGTGGGCACGTTTTCTAAAAACAAAAGACCGGAACATAACCATATATGAACAATTCGTCTCTACTGAATTGAATTTCTACCAAAAAAAAAAAAATAATAATAATAATTAAAGCATTGAAAAAAAGGAAATAGATCAAAATGAATCAAAATATAAATAATAATAATATATTTAAATAAAGAGGAGCAAATTAACCTAATAAAAGACATTCAAAATATTTTACTGTGAAGAAGTCAAAGTCATAAAGAAGCTTTTAAAATTACAGGAGATTAGTGACAGTATCTGATTTCAAGGCTATTAAAGGGATAAGATTTAGAGAATTATATATTGGCCTTATTTACTTTTCAATACACTTGTTCGGCTTTTATATAATTTCCTCAAATAAATATATTTTTTAATCCATGCCAGGAGGAGGCACTGCTGAGTCCTAGTCTCCCACACTCCTCCTAAGACCTGTATAATTAAAATATGAGCAAATTCGCTTATTGTTACTCCAACAACAGGTGTGAATACAAATTTAAAAGAGAAAAAATATAAATAAAAATTTACTTCTCACAGTTTTATGATTGAGAAACGTGTTAATAAATTTGAGTTCGATTATTTATTACTGAGTTTATCCAAAAGAAGGTATTTTTAACAAATAATACGCCGAGCATGTAACTCATTTAACAAAAAAAATGTTAACTATGACGCTAGATGGTTATGTAAAGTAGTTGTAATATATTTTCATTGCAAATGACCAAAGAATTTCCGCAAATAAAAAGATATAATGATGATGGTTCAATAGTTGACTGTAGGATGTAATGTAAGTGAAGAAATGGTCAGGGATGCAGTCAAGTTAATAAACACGTCCAAGTTTTTAAATAAAATATAAATTTTTTTTATTTAAAAACTTGGACACAATGTAATTTTAAACACACAATTTCTTCACTTAACAAGAGATTAAGCATAATTGAGAACTGAAATTATTCTGCCACGATGCATGATGTACACCTATTGCGGATTTATTTTGATAACGTTTTTATTTGTGAAAAATAACCTACTCCAAGATTGATTACATGTAGCTAATTTCTTATCGGAAAATTGAAGAACATCCGATAGTGTTAAAAACAAAAAATTCTTAAATTTGTGTGAATCGGTTGGAATTTAAAAACATCAGTAGTACTCGTAAACATCAATTATATTTTAAAATATAAATAGAAGGGTAATTATAACTAAACAGATTAAATGTAAAAAAACAAAAAACATAATATCTGATTCGCGGATTCGTCGACATATTTAAAGTTTATGTAATAAATAATAAAAATAAAATTATATTAAAATATTCATTTATACGTTTATTTACTTAAATTAAAGTGAACAATTAAATTTTAAAGACAGGAGACAAATGTATAAAAATAAATTTTCAAAATGACGATTAATAGCTTTTTAATTTAATAAAAGTCAATAAGGACAAATCAATTCTAATGGAGGCAAAGTTTGAAGAAACATTTTTTTCTTCATATAAAAAAAAATATTGTATAACATATACGAGTTTGTAAATAAATTACATTTTTATTTTAAAAAATCACTAATGCGATCGATATTTTTCATTCATTAATCCATAATCGATTGACGAACTAAAAAAAAAAAAATTCTTAATCGCTTAACTTCAATTAGCTTATAGTTTTACATAATCTATTAATATAATTAAAGTTGTTCATAAAACTGTTCTTCACTACATAAGCTAAATGTATCTAGAGAAGTGATTTCCGTTGAATTATATTAGAGTTATTTACATAATTTAAATTTCGAAAGAAACGTGGGGGGTGAGTTTCCCCCCTCCTGTTAACTGAATCATAGATATATCATGTAAATATACAAACAATTAAAGGTGATATAGCTAAATTTTTAATAAAAAGTTCTTACCTTTTATATATTTACCTCCTGATATCCTTAATGCAGTTTTAAGTTTCACTTCAAATAATAAATAAACTAATAAAATTACGTCCGGAAAAGATATTATTAACAAAATCTTTACTACTAAATTCGATAGAAAAAGTTTAATTAATTTTAAAAGATAATAAATATATGCTAAAACATATTAAAACGAATAAAAAACAAAAAACAAACAAAAATGGAAAAATATATTAATACTGAAACAGTCTTATGAATTGGCGGCAATTCAATCAGGTTGGGTACCATTCAAACTCAAAAATATATATAAACAATATTAACTTATAATAATAAAAAAAAAAAAAAAATGTGATTATTTTCAAATTAAATGATTAGAAAAATAAATAAATATACGCTTGAAATCGATATTAACTTTATATTTCGCTAAGACACACAAACATACCCTCCACCTAGCAAAAGCTTAGCAAATACTGGTTTCAGTGACAAGTCTGTTGGAGGGGATAGCAGTCCCAACAGGTTAACTTGTTCACTTTCATCTTCAAGATATTATCTCTAATAACTATATAAAACAATAAATTGTTGAAAAATGGTAACATAGAAATATGAAGATTAATTCTTTATTCTTAATTACTTAATTCAAGAGTTTTATGTTTTTCATTAAGTTTTATTTGAAATTATTATTAATTGCTAAGAATAAACTGGAAATCAAACAAATACTGAGAAAAAAAAAATTACTTTTGACTTATATTACTTACTATTGACATTGTGTGAAAACATGAAACCTCCATTTAAAAGCTCGACTTTATAAATTATGCGAATGGATAATATTAAAAAAATATATATTTATAAATTTCTTTGAAATAAAATTTATAAATCTTAAATAAGTTAGTAATATATTTTTTTTTCAACTATTTTTGTATAGTATATTGTATTTTAGAAATGAGATTATCCTTCACTATTCAACTTAAAAATTTGGGACAGTTTTATGAAAAAAAGTTTTTATTGATTTTTTGTGCTATGCTGAAAAATTAATTGAAAGGTTTGGTGTATGATATTTTCAATGAGCCATAACTAAGTAATTTAAGGAAATCATTAACAATTACATCATTTACATTGTTAAAAATTGAAATTTCTTCTTTTCAAAAAACATACTGCACATTCACTCCTTGTGAATAGAGTACTACCGCTTCTTATTAATAAAGTTTGAAATGGACTCATATCAAAAATTTCTGAGATAAACTTTGCTTTTATAAGAAAAGAAGAACCAATGTTCAGGAAAAATTACAGGAGCTCCAAAAAGTAATAGAAAAAAACATGTTCTCTACAGCAGTGTAGCAAGCATGATCATAATAGATATGCTTACAATATTCAAAAGTAATAAAGGTTTTTTAACTGACATTCATTTTTTTTTCTAAAAATTAAAAAGTTTGAGTTTTTCAAATTATAAAATCACTGGAAATCCTGAGAAATATGAAAAAAAAAAAAAAAAAAAAAAAAAAGGTTCTATAAGTATTGGTTTTAAGCATGCAGATACATGAAATTAAAATGGCACATAAATGTACTTCCATAAACCGATTAAAAAAAAAAAAAAAAAAAAAAAAAAAATATATATATAATATATATAATATAATAAAAAAATATATATATAATATATATATATATATATATATATATATATATATATATATATATATAAATAATATTTATAGAAAAGAATTTTTCAAATTACTCCATAGTATTATAGAGCAATTAAAAACGAGTAGTACAAACTGTAAATTATTAATTTAATGTGTAATTTAAAATGCCCCTCTAACCTAAAAAAGAAATATACATCATTTACCTTGTAAATGGATTCATGATAATAATAAGGGAAGATACTACTTTCAACAAATACTATTTACCAAAGAGAAATAAATGAGTAGAAACCTCATTAAAAAAAAAAAAAAATTTAAAAATTTAAGTGATTTCAGTTATTATTTTCATTAAATTATTTTTCAGATTCAAATTTCCTTGAAAATTAATATGAATCTTGAAGGATAATATTAATTTATTATTTTGATGGATAACTTTAACCCTATGCATTTTCATTCATAAATACTGGCACTGGGCCTCCAGGGACCCAAATTTAATTTGGGTTTTTTTTTTAGGCAGAATAAGGTTTACAAATATGTTTAATAACTGATATTTATTGTAAATAAATAGAATATTTGAACAAAATAAATCACTACTAAATGAAATTTCTGAACAGCAAAAACAAAAGTTGCTATTTAGAAAAAAGTCTAAAATAATTCATGATAATTCAAATAACTATACTTTTTTATTTAGAACAACAAACAAAACTTAGTTTTTTAATCATTTTGAACAATTAAATAATGTTCCTTACGTACACATTAACCGTAAGAATGAAAGATATTAGCAAGCTCTGAAATCTGTTGTTGTATTGATTTTTTTATTAAGTAACCTGTTTATTCTTGAATATAATAAATGAATAATATGGTCGATGGCCATCTTTTAATTTATTGACAAATTATTATAGTTAGCACTCATTTGATCATTTGTAGTGACCCCGCCTTTTGTGCCATTAACACCTGTGGATTCATCTAACCACCAAACTCCATGGTTGATAGAACTTTAGCAGCTTTTAGATTTTTTCTTTTTTAAACATGTGATACCATACTCATGTCCTTCTTGAACACTAACAGTGAGCTGGTTGCTGGATGTGGCCTAAAATGGTTTTAGAACCAGTTGATATGTTCGTCCTTTGAAAGAACATAATTTTGGTTATATGAGCTTTGAACAGCTTCACATTCATCATCACTAATTGCCGATAAAGCAGAATCGCTGTCGACCACTTTAGTCTACTGAGTCATCACCTGAATCCTCAGGATTACAACCGCCATAAAAGTTTTTGCCATCTTCTTCATTCTGTTCTACTCACTCTTGCTTCTCAAATTTAGCAATAATTTGTTCAGGATTAACAAAATCAACCATTACAAACAAAAAATAAGAAGTTACTGATGAAATAAAATTGTTAAACTTGAAGCGGCTTGGTTCAAAGAAGGATTGGTTAATGGACACAAAGACTGGCGTCAGATCAATTCAGCGAATAATCATTGAATCACAAACTCACACAAAGTTGGAAGAACTGTTCAATTATTGGGAATAGCTGGATAGAAGATTAGAGGGAGGGGAGGGGGGTGGAAGTGCAAATGTTTTTGGCTGTAAAATTCTAGGAACTTACCATCTATATGACCCAATGCCACTAATTATGGGTTAAAGTGTTTAACTAAAACTGTAATTCAAATGATTTAATAATGCAAAACTGTTTTTATATGTAAGCCATTTAATTATTTGAATTTTATCTTTTTCAAATTTTTATAATGTTCCAAGAACTTTTTTTTTTAGTTGTATCTATGATAGAAAATTATTATTACCTCCTGTAATAATCAGATAATACTTAACTTGAAGTATTACTTATTATAAAACTATTTTATTCACTTGGATTTGGTGTTTTAACAATTATAAATTGATTCAACTTCATTTTATATTAAAATGTTTTCCTTTATTTTCAAAAATATAATCTTATTTACAAAAGTATTGTTCAATTTTGAAATGTTTTCACACAAAAACACAGGAATGAATTTTTCAGTATGCATAATTCTTATTTTAATAGAAACACCCTTTACCATAGTGTATAGAAAAAAAATTGTAATATTAAAACCAAAAATTTTATATAAACAATGCACTGACAAGATTAATACTGATGCTTGGTATTTCTTTCTACTATTTCTATGTTTAAATAAAGAATAACCCTGTGATATTCAAATATATTGTGATGTTTTAATATGTGATTTATTTGTTTATCTTTAGTAATTTAAACATATAAAATATACATTGTAATTAGCAGTAAAATATTTGAATACAATAGATCAAAGTAAGGATAACTTTTAAAACTTTATAACTTTAAACAGTTTGGTATTATTTTCAGTTTAGGAATAATAAGACAGGGGAGAATGCAGAGAATAAAATCCTAGCAAGTGTGTTGCTATTATATCTCCAAAACTATCTCTAATATTCTCAAAGAAAAATCGAGGGAAAACCGCTTCTGAAACTTTGAAGTGTGTGGAACAATGTGGTAAATACAATTTTTTTTTTTTAATAATTAATATTTTCTTGTATCTATAATGATAAATATATTTTGAAATAAAGTGTCATTTTGAATATAATAGTTTAAAAAATTAATAATTTATTAAAAAATTAATCACTGACATTATCCTTTTAAACTGAAGTCTGTAATTAAGGAATAAAACTTCAAATTTGGACACCTATTTGCTGAATGACCACTGATAACAGATTATAGTACCCCACTTAACCTACTACCTGTTTAACCTGTTAATCTGAGGTTCACAGGAAAAAAAGAGTTTTTGTCCAAAACGAACCTTATTTTATCAATAATAAACAAGCTTATAAGACATTTATTATTTCTTATTTCATTGAATGTAAAACATAAATACATTACTAACTTGAAAAAAATAAAAATTAAGTATTTACATAAACTGAAAAAAAAAATAATAATAATGCACACAGACAGCATTATTATTCAAAAAATCGATTTTATTTTCAGCTTTTGAATTTCAAAGATGTGTTTTTCTTTTTTCAAATGTTGAAATCATTGAATGCCATTATTTGTCATTACTGCTCAATAAAGTGCAGTAAAATTTACCTGTGTTATTAATGTGTAATCAATTTTATTGTACATTATTAATGCTTTTTCAATCAACATTGGGCCACTAATTTTTTCCTCTTCCACATTCCTAAACAAAACCCATCAAAAGAGTTTTGTTCATCTTTTTTTGCTTGTTAGATTTATAAATTGAGAGATGTTATAAACATCTTATTTTCATAACAATCATGAATAAATTAATTTAGCAAAATTGCAACCAATAATACTATCATCGATTTTTTTTAAAGGCAAAACCAATATATCAGAAACATAAATAGCCGGTTGTTAAGGAGGCACATGTCTAAAAATCAGACATTTCACCCACATTTGCCTGATGGCAAAAAGAGGTCTCCATCTTTTACTTCATAATGAAATACTTAATGTTTCGGATTTAAAATTGTTTTAATCCAATTAACTATTCTTAGTAACTCAGTATAATGATTTTTTTTTTTTTATTATGTAAAAGTCATGATATTCTTTTAACTAATTGACTTTTTTCTTTGTTAGGAGTGTATTATTACTGTGTTACAACTACAACTTCAAAGTGATAAATTTATATGCTGCATAATGATTAATTATATAATTGCAGTAATCCAAAAATCCGACATATCAATCATGGTGTTATCAGAAAGACCATTCTAAAAGAATTATAAGCTTTTTGTAATCGGATATAAAAGGAAAAATAATAAGATTTGGTCAAAAGTATTATTTTATCCAATTACAACTAATAAAGTCACACCAACCTTACTCCTTTCAAGAATATAAATGGACCAGATTTTATGATAAATAAAATAAATCTACTTTTGTCTTTTTATTGATACATTTTTTTTTTTAAATTTTTACAGTGATTGAAGTTCTTTTGTAACTAACATATATTTGTTTTGTAGACATAAAATATCTGAAATTTCTAAATTTCTAAGCTTTGGCTCATAAAAATATTTTCAAATTTTAGGACCTTTACGATGTTGACAAATAAATACTTACAAGGGGACGTTTGGAGTTGTAACTCACAGATTTGAATGCCGATTTGTGTGTGTGTGATAGAGACCTATAATATTGCAAAACTAGAGTTATCGCCGCCAATGAACATTAGGAGCCGAGAAAAAAAATAAAATATGAAAATCAGGTTTGTTTTTTTTTTTTTCTCGGCTCTCAGTTAAGATAGAGAAATGATTCTTTCATGTTTAATTGCAGTTATGTATGCTATTTGATATAAAAATACTTCCGTTATGCTCAAAACACCACCCGGCTTTAGGGTGCTCAAAAACTCTAAAAAAAATGACAAAATTCCAAGGAAATCTGCTGTAAATCAGTGGAAATTTTTTTTATGAACAACTGACCTCAAATCTCGATTTAACGCAACCATAAAACCCTTATATGTGAAATTTTATCAAAATAAAAAAATATTGATTTTCCACCCCTTTCGAGGAGGTTAAAATTTTGAAGTTGAGATTTCATCAACAATTTCTAACGGCCATAACAACTGCTGTGTTCAACTGATTACAATAGTATTAGTATCACTAGAATCAGCATACATTCTGCTTTTTATCCATGCATATAACATTGGGATTACTCCAGATTTTAGTGGACAAAATCTGATATGAATGAAAGAATCTGAGGTCAGCTATAACTTGAGATATCTCATTAAGGGGAAATCCTGCGACTTCCGGCTTTGGGCTAAACTATGCAGTTTTATGGCTTCTAAATGACCCTAAAATTTGGATTTAATTGGTGGCAAAATATGTGAGATAGCGCAAATTATTTACATTTTTTTCAGAAATTGACAGCAGCCTTCTAAAATCACAAAATTTTAAAGGAAAAAAAAAATTTATTTTTGATTTTGACAGAATTTAGTTTCTACATGTTTTTTGAGATCAGGAATCTGAAAATAATATCAGTTTTTAGTTTAAAAAATTTCCTCACCCATATTTTTATTTCAAATTTCATTGAAACCCTTAGGCCAGTTGCACACACACCGACTTTTTGCCGGCCGTCAAAAAGTCGGTGTGTGTGCAACTGGCCTAAGATTGATGAATAATGTAAAATTAATATCAGGTTTTGGTTAAAAAAAACAAAAAAACAAACTCCCGTTAACTATATTTTTTTTTTAGATGGTCTTATTTGAAATTTATTGTGTAAAAATTAAAATAATTATAGAAATAGATCATTTTAAAACGTCTTATTTATATAATGTGGGTGAGGAAAATTTTTAAACTAAAAACTGATATTTTTTTCAGATTCCTGATCTCAAAAAACATGTAGAAAATAAATTTTGTCAAAATCAAAGATAAATTTTTTTTACCTTTAAAATTTTGTATGATGTTAGATTTGCACTATTATAGGTCCCTACTACACACACACGAATCAGCATTCAAATCTGTGCTACAACTCTAAATGTCCCCTTGTTAGATAATTCTTCAATATTCTACATCTCAAAGTAAAACAAACTATTAAAAAATTAATGATAATAAAATATAAGAAGATAGCTTTTGGTTAAATTAATAATAAAAATTAATCTAACAGCATTGTACAGTTACTCATAAAATTGGTTAACTTTATTTTCTTGAAGAAACTAATCAAACTTACCAAAAAGATTCATCATCATTTTCATCACTTTGCTTGACTTTGTAACTTTTTTTTACTCTTCCAGATGGATGTTCTATACTCCCACTTATAGTCGGAATATCTGTAAATTTCAATGAATTAATATTTCAATTATTTATGTAAAGATAATCAATTAAAAGAAAAAGCGTTTACTAAAGACATTTTTAGCTTTTATTATTATGATTTTATTTTTTTTTTACACCAAACATAATGAGTTAGTTGTTTATCCCTCATTTTTAAAAATTAAAATAAAGCTATTGAAGTAGAGGAAGATAATGTTTATGTGACCCTCATTTTCATGTTCTCCTTAAAACATGAGTATCAAGGAATAAAAGCATGATAGTTTTAAAAAACAATTAATAAATTCAAGATTCAATAAAGATTAACAAACATTTGTACAAAGGTTTTACAATCAGATCAACAACACATTTATTGGTGGTGTCTCATTTGATATTGATAATGTTTTCATCACTGGAAGGAATAATTCAAATGTTAGGAATTTTACAAATGTGAAGAGGCAGCTAGGAAGGCAGGGCTCACAATTAACAATATTAAAACAAAATACATCCTTTCGTCTAGGAAAGGCTCGACTAGTGGAGAACTAATAGGAAGAGGGTTAAACTTTGAGAGTGTCAAAATATTTAAGTATCTTTATTCAATTGTAAATAAAGATAAAAAAGTGGATGACGAGATGAAGGTGAGAATCAAGAATTGAAACAAGTGCTACTAGACACTTGGAAATTTTTTTCAAACTTGAGCGATACCAATTAAACTGAAAATTACAGTTTATAGAACGGTTATTCACCCAGTTGTTATTTACAATAGTGAGTCATGAACACAAACCAAACAGCAAGACAGATGACTGAGTACGTTGGAGAGAAAGATTTAAAGGAGAATATATGGCCCAACCAAAGGAAGAAATAGTTTCTGCATAAAAACCAATAATGAACTGAAGAACCTGTTTAGGGAATCTGATATAGTTTCTTGTATCAAAAAGGGAAGAATAAAATTGTTGGGTCTTGTACGTAGGTTCAATCCTAAAAGACTCCCAAAACAAATACTGCAAGGACATCCAGATGGAGAAAGAGGAAAAGGACGGCCCAGGCTGTGATGGCTGGATGATGTGGAGTCTTATCTCTGATTCCTGGGTTCTCTATGGAGGAAGATTTCTGAGGGGGTGAAGGTCCTTCATTGACTATAGTACCAGAAGAGTTTATTTGTTAGTTAAAATTGTTATACTGTGTACAGATTTACTGTTATTAAATAAAAAAAAACGTTTGAGGGCATAACAAAATTTTTTATAAAATTTAAAAACTACTTAAAACAGGTAAACATAATTAAATCAGGTAATATCCAAGGCGTTAATTCACCTTAAGTGTAAATGTGCAGAAAAAAGTAGGTAAGTTGTTTAAAGCTTGATAATATAATTTTGATTATAATCATAAAAAACAATTTTGTCTTTAAATGAAAAGAGCTTTTGTTTCCTCTTTGTTAGCATGAGAATGATGACATATAATTTTTAAAACAAAAAATGATCACAAAGGCGATGTATACCTTACAAAGAATGATTTAAGACTTAAGGTGAGATCTATTACCAAACAAATGATTAGGAAAATATTGAGAGAAAAAAATTAAATTGTCTAATTAAATACAGGGTGAGTATCTCTTAGTGTAAAAAAAAAAAAATTGGGTGAAACTAGATCAAAAATGAAGCAAAATGCCGCAGACCTCACTTTCCCATTCTAATCCATAGCAGATATATGATAAATCAAAGACTTTTTTGAGGAAACCACGTTGTTTTCCATAAAAGATGTAATATCTCCATTTAGTTTAAATATTTTTCAAATGTTGACCACATTTTTAGATTTAACATTAAATTTTCTATAATGGCTGAGTACCTGTAACCTTGAATTTTACAAACTTGGTATCTAAAGAACAGCTTGATCTTCACCTTATTTGGGGAAGTCACAATGTGTTATATTAGTTCAACGTTCACCGTTTTTCGAAAAAACTATCCACAACATGTCAAATCTCACTTTCGAATGATATGTTAAACGTAATGTTTCATGTTAAACGTTTCAATTTCATGGAGAAATTCACTTTTGAAACCGAAAAAACATGGTGTTCTCATTTGCCATACAAATCAGTTACTTGTGTAAATAAAACATTATGACAATCCCTTAATGAAAATGTGCATTTTAAACATAATAAACTCTTCATTGGAATAAAAATCAAAGGAAAACATTATTGTTTAATAGAATATAAAGGAAAACTGTCAATAAAGCGACACCAGATCTGAGGATCTTTTGTTATTACATTTATCTATCAATTATTATTATTTAGGATTTATTTCATTAGATTTTCAATGCAAAGTTTAAAATCCAATGATAATGAACATAGACCTCAATGATTTTCCTACACCATGGTGCTCCTCCACATTATTCAAATGCAATACAAATATAAACCAACGATATACATGGATAGGTAGCAATGCCTTCCCCCGTAAAAACAGACTCATCTGCCCATAAAATTCACGGAGGTCTATGTTCATTATCATTGGACTTTTAACATTACATTGAAATAAATCCTAAATAATAATAATTAATAGATAAATGTAATAACATAAGATCCTCTGTTCTGGTGTCGCTTTATTGACATAAGTAACTGATTTGTATGGTAAATGAGAACACCATGTTTTTTCGGTTTCATGAGTGAATTTCTCCATGAAATTGAAACAAAGTCATTACGTTTAACATATCATTAGAAAGCTGGTTAAATTTGCAAGTTTTTGTGTGATTTGACATGTTGTGGATAGTTTTTTTGAAAAACGGTGAACGTTGAACTAATATAACACATTGTGACTTCCTCAAATAAGGTGATGATCAAGCTGTTCTTTAGATACCAACTTTGTAAAATTCAAGGTTACAAGTGCTCAGCTATTAAAGAAAATTTAATGTTAAATCTGAAAATGTGGTCAAAATTTTAAAACTATTTAAACTAAATGGAGATATTACAGCTTTTATAAAAAACAACGTGGTTTCCTCAAAAAAGTCTTTAATTTATCATAAATCTGCTATGGATTAGAATAGGAAAGTGAGGTCTGCGGCATTTTGCTTCATTTTTGATCTAGTTTCACCCAATTTTTTTTTTTTTTTTTTTTTTACACTAAGAGATACTCACCTTGTATACAGATCTCAGTATACAAAATTGTAGGTATGTATAGAAGATCATTTTTTGCAGTTTCTGTGAAATAAATTCCCTTATAGGCATTCATGGAAAAAATTATTTCGTTTTTCATTTAATTTAATTTTTAAATAAAAATAATTTTAGCAATACAAATAAGAAATTAGATGATCAATTTAATTAAAATTTCATCCAAAAAAAAAAAAAAAAAAAAAAAAAAAAAGGTTCCATTAATTGAACGTTCTCAATCACATTTATGTTTTCATGGAATGCCTTTAAGACTGCAGGGTTTTGACTTGGGTTATTAAGTTTGTAAGAGGAAAATATATTACTTATACATTTACTTTTCATAGATACTCTCTCTCAAGAATGAATTAATCTAATAATGAACTCATTTACTTCCACTAAATAGTTGAAAAGAAGTTATAATAGCTTAAGTGTGTATTTTAAATATAAATGTTATCTTGCTTTCATTAGTCAAGAAACTAGTACCGATCAAGATTCAGAAATTTTAAAACATATAAATCAGGAATGGCCAAAAGAAATATCTGTATAAAAAGAAAAATATTTAGGTTAGGATTAAAGATAGCCATTAAATTTTTAAAGTTACTTAGAATAATAACTTGAAATAGTATTAAACAATATAACAACCAAAATAAAAAATAAAATAAATGTCTCAATTTTTGCAATTATAAAGTTTTGCCACATGACTACAACAATGAAGTCTTGAAAATTCAATATTATGCAATATAGATTCCACTTTCTAAATTACAAAGAAATAATAATTAATGAATTTATATACAACATTTAACTCAAAATAGACTTTGATCTATATCTATTAAATCTTCAACACATTTACTAGTGATAAATGAATATTCAAAATTATTATATTTTGAGACTATTCATATATGATTTATCATATATCATTTAAAACCAACATTTCAAATTTGTAGAGATCTGGAAAGTCTACTGAGTAAGGAGATTCAAAATTTTGTTTAACAAAATTTAATGGAATTGCGAAAAACTGGAGTTTTAAATATTTAGAGTCAAGTCCAACAAATGCTAAAGCAAATTAAGTAACAGATGTAAAAAGAGTCAAATGATAAAAAAAGGAGAAGGCCTAAGATTGTATCAGGTAGGAAACAGCAAATACAACCTTTCTCAGAAAAAGAAAATTTTTTAAAGTACATTTTGATTTCAATGATGAAATTGAAGAATTTTGTTAGATACGTGAAAGAGAAGAAGAAAAAGCATTGACAACAGAAGAGGGGGACAAAAACAATAAAGGTTTTACCATGTTTTCGGTTTTATTTAATTTAAATATTACGTGATGTATATTTGTAGATTAGCTATTAAAGTTCATTTTTCTGTTCTACTTTTATTTCCTTTTTGAATTGTTTTATTGTTTGTTATGTTGTTTTTCTTTATGAGATTCATTACTTGGTAGTTCTAATACTTAGGTGTCACCTCCCATATCAAGAAGAACCATTGGTCATTATTAACATTATTAAATTATCCTTGATAGCATATTACGACAAAAGATGAAGAGGAAGGAAGAGATGGAGTGACATCTTTAAGAAGAAAGCCAGACCAACAGGGTGGAGAAAGGCAAGGGACAGAGATAAATGGAAAGAGAAGTGGATCCAGATCAGGAACTCAGCTTCCCAGTAGGCTGGTCACCTGGAAAAGTCTTGATTTATACTTCCTGAGGAAAGGCCCATGTTCAAGCTTACATAAGAGTTTTATTTGTTAATATGGTAATAATTGTGGAGTTATTTGTAAACATGTTTAATTTTTTTTTTTATTGTATTTATTTGTTGAGTTATGAACATAATAGAAGGCTTATTATTATTATTATTATTACAAAATTAAAATACTTCTAGTTCTTCTAGAAAAAATAAAGATAATAAGATAAGAAAAAAAAAGATTTATCTTTTTTTAAATTATCTATGACTTTAAATGAAGTTTTTGGTTTCTAATAATGATTTTTAACATGAAGTTCTGGGTTATGTGGATTTAGGTCATATTTTACTTTTTTTCACACAGAGCAATTATTTGTTTATTATTATACTGAGCCAGTTTATCTTGTTAGGGAATGTTACATATACTTCTATTGATTGTGTCGATTAATAACAATTTATTCTTATTTTCTTTATCCTCTTCATCATGTAAAGACTTTGCATGTTTTTAAATTTTTATGCTGAAGAATTTTGTTTCGATTAATTTTATAAGGTGCTTAAAAACGTATGGCTGTATTTAATTCAGGTTTTATCAATGTATTCCATTAGTTCTATTAGGGTCTAAATACTATAAATGTTTTCTCTAAATCATTTCTATGGATCCATGCTGTGCTTCATGAGTATATTTTATTAATATCATTAAAAAACTTTGAATATTATTTTAAAAATAGTTAATAGTAATTTTATTTATTTTTGAAATGATTTAAATCAGTTCAAAACCCAAAATGATGTTAGTAATTGTCTAAATGACTTGATAATGCTTTGTGATCATGGGTTTAGCATTACAAACAAAACAATTTTGATAATGGAATTTCCTTCCAGCTTTTGAATGCTACAGGGCAGTCAGTCCTTTTCAGCTGAACTTTTTGCTTGATAGAAATTAGAGCATTGCCAGTACTATATTTGAAATAAATTGTTTATTTTTTAAAATTCCTACTTAGTTTTTGATTTTGAGAATTCATTATTTCTTCAGGGAAAATGAATTCCATGGTATATATGGGTGGTGGTTTTTCTGATGAGTTTTGAAATGTTTCTTTTTCAAGGGAACCCCAGTTATTGAATACAGAAATCTGCTCACTAAGTCTATAAGATTGAACCAGTTCTTTCCATAGTTTTATATAATGATTGGTTTATAGTGCTGGTGAATAAGGATCTTTCAGATGTTAGAAGTCAGAACTTCCTGTATTGTTCGGGGTTGAAGGCATAAGGCACATAAGTCTCTCAGGATTCTTTAGTTCTGTAAGCTTTTCCACGCCTGAAACAATTAGTGATTGTTTTGGTAGTCAAAACAATGTTTCTTTTTGGGTATAATTAATCACATAATATAGAAATATGGTGAAGTCTCTTTAAGTCAGATTTTTTAACTCCTGAAATTGGTCCTAGGGCAAAAAAGAAAAGTGAAATGGAATTTTGTTTTATTTCCCAGATTAAAACATATTTTCTTTAAGAACAATAATGACCTGTTGTACTTTCAATCCTATGTTGGAAAATTCTTTTATAATGTCAGCTGTAGTTGTGGGTAAAAGCCGTTTAACTATCACCATTATTGATTTTTCTTTAACAATTACGGAAATATGTTAGAAAATAATACATATTTACGATAGCTCTCTTACGATGTCTCAGTTTTATACATGTAAAAAATGAGGATTCCATCGAGTCAATGTTAAGTTTTAGTTTATAGTGTAGTGTCTACTAGATGGATTATAATGTTAATTAAAACATTAGAGAACGTCGGAGAGAGAGAGAAGAAACTTCATAATATAAATAGATTTTAATCAGAACTGTAGAGACCGTTTGTTTCTGCATATGTTCTGGGAATGTATCGGTTCCAGAAGTCGATTTTCGATTCCTGGAGAAATGAATCGGTACCGCTGACGTTAACGATACTTTTGTGATACCTGGTTGTATAAATATTATATGTAGATTCTTACCCCTAATGATAAAGAAAGAAAACAAATTTTCTGGTGGTCATTGTTATCAAGGAAAAAAAGATGATGTTTTATTTCATTAATATATCTACTGGTTTTCGAGCCCTAATACACTTTTAAAACTACATTCATAGAAATATCAGTGCAACCTACCATCTACAGTGTTTAATAAAAGGTTTTATTAGCATGTGCAATTTCTTAAGTAATAAATGAAATTCAGAGCCTTTGTAATATTTATCTTCTCCTTTAAGAAATTGTAAAATGAATTACTTGCGGTACGCATGATGATATAGAAGGATCAATCCTAATTGTATTGATCCTTCTATATCATCATGCGTACCACAAGAGATTCTGAAGCCAGCCAGGCTACTACGTATAATCGATCAAAACTTAGCAAATCAAGACTCAACACATTATCAGAAAAAGTTGTTGCAGAACTGGAGACTGCAAGCCAGAAGGATGCATCTTATTGGTTTTCCAAACTTAGTCTTAATACAATAGAAGTGACACTTAATTCATCAATCCTAATTGTAAAATGAATTGTTTATTTATTTATTTTTACGTGATCTGAATTTTAATCAGCTTATATAATATATTTTGTAGGTGATATATGCCATTTGCTACTTATTACTTTATTCCCTCATTAATTATTGTTTTTTAAATAGCTTTGGTTTTTGGCTTATTTGACTCTCTTATGAATTAAGTTTTTAATATTAATTTATTTTAAACAGATGTATCGATGGCGAGAATCGATTTTTTTGGTATCCTGGCCGGTAATAAGAATCGATAAATTTTGGTACCGACACATCACTAATCTGTTCTGTTAAGTTAATGTCGATTCCAAGGAACCAATCGATTCTGTTAGTAGCGATAGTTTTGTGGTACCTAATTAAGTAATTCTTATAAATTTATTATCTTCCCTGATAAAAAAAAAAAAAAAAAAAAAAAAAAAAAAAAAAAAAAAAAAAAAAAAAAAAAAAAAAAAAAATCTTTTTTCTATTATAACACTGAAATATTTTAAGTACTTGATCATTAGAGAAAAACGCCCCTGTTAAAAATGTGTATTCGCCATTGGGAAATGAAAAAATGGGAATACAAATTTAAACGAAGTATATGTAACCAGACAAAAGTATTTTATCATACATTTTTGCTAATCTTGGAGGATTTTCGTTTACCCTGATTAAATAGTATTTTTTAATTCATTACATGTTCTTACACGTTTTTCAGCAATATTACACTACTAAACAAACATTCAGAGAAATCTAGTGCACCATCATACATTAATTAATAGATGAAAGGCGAATCTTTGGAATATTTTGGTGGCTGTCCTAAAGAAGTGGTTAAGTTGAATTACCTTGAAAATGAGTTGTCTATCAGATTTCTCGAAAGGATTTTTAATAATTTTGTTATGAAAAATTGGTTAGGATGTGCTTCTTAAGAGGTCTCAAAGTATCAGTTTTGGAACAAATGATATTTTCAGAGTAATTACAGGGTTTAGGAAAACAATCTAAAATTTCATACTAAAAAGGGAACAATTTTGTGTGATCCACCTCTTCACGACAGCCTCGAATTCATTTTCTTAAATAAGAATTTGTTATTCAAGAAATAAATTGATTCTTTCGTTGTATGTTCTAGGTAACATATTTAGTTAGCTGTTTACTAATTAATTACTAGAATAATATATTTTAAAAAAATAGATATGGCTTACTTTCAGCTCTTAGACGAATTATTTTTTTGCTGCTGCGATTTGTTTAATACCAATGCGCCGCACAGTGGGGCCATTCTTGAATCTAACGGGACAAAAGTCTGAAAGCGATGGATAATGGAATATTTTTTCTGATCCAGAACAACTTGAAATGATTAAAACAAGGTCATTGAAAGGATCATAAAAAATTTAAAATTTTATTTGAGACATGTTGTTTTATTAAGAAAAAACATTTATTGATTTATCGATGACTAGCTGAAAGAACCCTGCTCCGCAACGGTTTAATATCATTAGGATTAAGGACAACTTAAATTAGTAAAAGTTAAGCTTAACGTTGATAATTATTATTACTTAAATAATGAATTCAATTCTTAAAATTTCAATAATTAAATTTGACAATTTGCAAAAGTTAATTTTATATTATTTAAACAGTCCTCCAGCGAAGCTTCGAGGCAGCACTACCATTTTACCGCGCTCTGATACCAGACCATCAACTTTTCTTATGGCATACTTTAAGTGAATATAGTCTCAACTTCTCAACTTTTTTTATTTTTTCGAATAAAGTTTAGTCTTACTGTTTCTATTTTTGCGTACATACCAATCATAAATTGGTTGAGGAGATTACAAAATTAAAGTAAATAAGGTTCTTCACCTCCTCGCTCCATCAACATATAGGCGTATAAATCAACTGCAGACACAGTTTTCTTAAGTGGTCTATTGTTGTTTGGGTCACGCTGAGGGATGTTAATACTGTACCCATCTTCTCCATGGCAAAACCTGAGACAATACTGAAGAGAATCACTGAATCTGTGAATTATTTCTTACGTTGTTTACTTTTTGATTGATGAGTTTACTTCAATGTTGCAATAGGCTCATCTGAACTGAGAAAAAGGTAGATTATAGGTTCAAGGAAAGCCGATTTGAAGAGGACCAATTATAGTTCAGAACAATTATCTTGTGACCGGAAACATGAAGGAGGAGTAGTTGGGGACGAAGCTACTGGTGAAGCAAGGTTGGTGGGTTGCTCTTAAGGAATATGTACATCGAACTGCCTCTACATGCCATCATCAGAGAACATAAGTCTTTAAACCTCCTCTTTAACATAAGTCTTTTAATAGCTTATCGTCACGAAACAACTCAAACTTGTAAGGGTACAGCTCTGCAGCCACAATGAGTTCACCGAAAGTACCATATTATAAGGTTTCGACATCAATCGTATTTTTGTTTCTTTACAATTATAAGGAACTTAATTTGTGACCAAAGTGTGCGGCCTAAGCATATAACCTGTTTTTTAACTTAGCTTATTTCCATATACCATATGACAATTTATCTATTGTTATTCACCAAATAAAAATTGTAATCGCATTTTTCGCGAATTAGCCGCGATTCAGGCCGATTTTTTTAAATTCATTTCTTAGCGAGCACCTACGGCTCTAGAGGAAGCTACATTTCGAATTTCATTCCAATTCGTTCGGTGGTTTCTGAGATTTCGTGTTAAATGAGTGAGTGGTATTTGACAAATATACAGTAGATTATGTAAATTGAATTAAAAAAATAAATAAATACTTTATGACAATAATGTCAATATTATGATTGGAAAAACGCCTCTGTAACAACTACTAGTTCTCTGAAATTTTGTACAGTAATAAATAAATAGAATTTATATATATATATATATATATATATATATATATATATATATATATATATATATATATATATATATATATCATATATATATATATGAATGTATATATATATATATATATCTGGGCAATGTGCTATCAAACTACAACCTTTAACATTTTATTACTTAATTTCTATTTTAAAACGAGAAGAACTCAAACAAATTATATTGTTTTTAACTGAAAAGAAAATTAAAGTCTATAATGACAAATCATTCAGATCGAAATTATCACTAACATAACTATCTTGTCCACTAAGTAAGAGTATCATATATCATATATCATCTGCGTCTGGTATTATAAGCAAATTCAGAACATTATTACCGAGTATTTTTCTCAGGTAGTGAGAATGAGCTAATAAACGGATCAGACGAAATCGACAAATTATTCATTATGTCAGTGTTGGTTAATATTTCTTTTTTTTTGCTTTTTATCTCTTTGTGTTGGCTTTTTTGGACATCCTTTGTGAGTTGCCCAATTGCAAATTTTTGAATTATATAATTGACCAGTTATATTTTTTCTTCCAGGGAATTATTAAACTGGAACCTCCAGCCCGTATAGCTTCAGCCAATTCCAATCGCGCAACTGGGAGTACTGAAACACAATTTTTGGTGCTACTGAACGGGCAAAAACGGGCAGTAAAATGCAATATATTCACTAAAATTAAATGTCCCCAGACACACAGAACCATAATTTAAGATCTACGTTTACCTACGTAAAAAGTTTCAGATTAAAACAGGAATATATTTTTTTACTTGTGAACTTTTTAATTGACGTACCGTCTGAGTATCTAAAATACTGTTTAATTAAATAAAATTGCACAAATACTGACTATTTTGAATCATCGTGAAATGTAAAACAATAGGAAAACTTATTACGATGTTCACTGTCGTGTGCTTGAAAGAATACTAACTTAATTCTTAAATCGTACAGAATTAAATTGGTATTAGTTTGTTATTTATTGAATTGCTTTATGTACATTTCCTCAGTCTATTTACTTCGTTTCATGTCTTCCAACATCTAGCCTGTTATATCAACCACTTTCTGTATCAAAAAATCAAACTTCATTTCTGGACTTTTGTCCCCGCTAGATTTACGAATGGCCACCACTGTGCGTCGGTTTCGAGGATCGATTTTTTAGTATCGAAAAGGTTTAGTTCCGACACATTACTACTTAGTACATTGTTTCTCTGTTCTTCGCATTTACAAATATTGAAATCAGTTTTAATCAATAAATAGCTTTAAAAAGGCTTATACACCTCCAAAGAACTGGTTTATTCGTTCTTTTAATGTTGTTCTTTTAACCTTCATTGTTGTTTTTAATGCTTGATTATTTTACTAGTTAGTAAGTCACCTAGTCTTCCTTTAAATATTATAATTTTATATTCATTCACAACTGTTTCACGTACTATGTAATGGGCTTGTAATAAACATCTTAACAAAAATACTGAAAATTCGTTCATTGAATAGAATCAGAGGTTTTAAAATTTCTGTACTGGTAAACAATAGTGGCTCTTAGCCAGAGAGGTTCAAGATAGGTTCTTTTCGAAAATACATTCGCTCATATTTTTTCGTATTTCAGTGATTACTTTGTTAAATAAGTGATAGATATTATTTGATTATTTCAAATTATGCCTAAGACGGTGGCAGATATTCCTTCTCTCGCCAACGGCCATACCACGTTGAACACACCGGTTCTCGTCTGATCACTGAAGTTAAGCAACGTTTGGGCGTGATTAGTACTTGGAGTACTTGGACCGCCTGGGAAAACCGTGTGCTAATGGCATCTTTTTTCCAGTTTTTTTATATTTTCTGCCTTTGAAACCTTCGACGCTATAATGATTTTTGTTATTATTATAGCGTCCCCGTAATTAAAAAAAATATATATCTTAAACAGAATAGACACACCTATCAGTGATGTGGATTTCCGTAAACAATTTTTAAAGGCCTCTTCGGCTAAAATAAACAGATGAAAGTAGTACGAAATTATACTTCAATATCAATCAGTCTTGTTCCGTCAATTTCGTTTTTTAATTTTTTAATTTAAAGTTTAAATTTAAGTTTTTTAAATTAAAATTTAATTATCATGGCCTCGCATGCGTCTACAGACTCGGCCATTGATGATATGAATATAAAAATGTTACATTTTCCCATCTTAAAATTTAACGTATCATCAATATCATAGGCGATTAGACTTTTTTTAATTTTTATTCCTTATTTAAAATTAATCTAAAATAAATTCTCTTCTCATCGTTAAATATTTTACAGATCTCGTGTTGAGAATGCAGAGAAGAAGGAATTTTCGCATTATTAAAAAAAACAACAAAAAAAAAAACTTACGAACTTACTGGAAAGGATTCCCTTACTCCATTTTATTTCCTTTTCCAGTAACACATCAACAATGAGTGAGATAATAATCCCCCATTCCATACGTTTTAAGACTATTAAAAACATAAATATAAACATCTCATCACGACGACGGTAAACGATAAACTAGGTATAATAAATGTAATTCCTGAGGGGAGTCAGGTGTCTAGGGAAACCCCCTTCAACAAGAAAATGCTTTAACTCCGGACTCGGAGTTTCGAGGAGCTCAGAACTTTTAATTTTATTCTTTAAAATTACATATTCTGAACTATAATTCATATTCAACATGATAATAATAAACAGTTATTTAATATCGTGAATTGTATTATGTGAAGCCCGTCATAAAGCTAATGAGTAACCAGTGTAAAGTGAGATTATAAATACTAAAATTATATGGTAAAAATTTCGGTACCAAAATCAGTATCAAAGCTCCTTTATTTGAATTTGTATGTATTTGTTTTTAATAGTTTATTATTATTTGCAACCGTCAAAGAAGTGGAGATTAGAGCTTTGGTTTGACACTTATATGTCTCTCTCTTTTTCGCTAATCTTCTTGTCGGGATATCATCCAATCAATAATCGCAGAACTTGCGGGATAGCAATAGGAAAGAAAACTTCTGTAATGCTTGTCTCATTTTTAGGGATAATACAATTATTTTAACACCAAAAAAAAAAAAATTAATAGCACCCTATGATGGAATGGATAGTATAACTGATCTAAAAAGGCTTTGCAATAAATTTAAAAATGGGGTCTCCTTGTTCCCCAGGAATTTTTTTTTTTTTTTCTGTTCTGTAAAAGAACATTGTCGAATGTGGAATAATAAGGTGTTGATGATTGGAAGACAATGTGTTTTTTATTTTAAAAGGATTGTCAAAATAATATAGAAACCTTTTGACAATAGAGAATATGATATAACAGCATAGGTTCAGTGACAGTGTTAATATACTACGCAACAAATCTCGTAGACGATGTTAAGTCATAGGAATTGAGGATTAATAAAAGATAAGTTTTTTTTTTTTTTTTTTTTTTTTTTTTCTAAAAAATTGATTCAATTAATTTAAACAGGAAATAGGCTATTGGATCTTATATTGCCTTTCGGCATTTTAAGACTTATTTGTAGCTCTGCCATCTCTGGAGGGTCTTAGTCTGCTGGAGGCAATGATAAGGTTAGTTATCTGTTATTACTTATAAGATATTAATAAATTATTAATTCATTGAGAATGCCTAGATGATCTTATTTGTTACTATTTGTAAGCTTAAATCATAGAGATCATCATCTAGTAAGTACGAAGACTGGTATATTACTAATAATAATTGAGTTGTTATGTTAATTAGAATGTTAATTCTATTTGTATTACTTTCTCTAAAGGCACATTATAAAATAAATAAATAAATAGAAAATGTTAAAGCCTGATAGTTTAATTTTTGTATTACTTTTTCCTTGCATCATCTCCCATAGTGAGAAAGATAATATGTTAAAATTTATTATGAATACAACACTGCAAATAGCTCTAAATATTTATGTTTAGTTAGTTTATATACGTAATGGTTCAAGTTATTTATATTATGTGTATCACGTTACGTATTAGGTAAATTACGACAGCTGTTCTAAAATACAAATGAAAAACATATGTGCGTCGTCAGCGTCAGTAGCATGGCAGTCTGAGCCAGACCTCCCTGGAAGAACTTTAGAAGCGCTATTTACGTACAGCCAGCCACCTTCTTTACTCACCGATCTTCTCTCGCCTCTGCGCGATCTTCTCTCACCTCTGCGCGACCTTCTCTCACCTCTGCTCGATCGTCTCTCACCACTGACTTTTTCGGGAACCCACCGAATATTGAGGAGACTTCCTCTAGACATCTACCAATATTTAAACCCTATTCTTTTACGTAACTTCAACCAGATTCTGTCATAGTTTAATTCATATTGTTGTTTCCTCAATTCATTAATAATCCAAATAGTTTTAAAATTAGTCCTAATTAATTTTTGTTTAATTTCAATTTCTGTTAATAATCACAAGATATTTTTATTCTAGTTCATACAACTTTTCTCACTTCAATTTCTATTATTTTTATGTATATATTTAAACTGTACTCACTATAGAAGGTTTATTATTTCTAGTATTATATTTATTCCTTTTTTTTACTCACCACTTTTCTTTAATTTCTTTTTTTTTTATGTATATATTTATATATTTATATCAGTTTTTAAAAATACAATTATTTTACAAGTGTTGTTCCTCTATAACGGTTTTATTTTTCTTTGCATTTTATTGATTTTATTTCAGGTTTTCCAATTTACAATTACAGTAAATTGGTAAAATTCTTTTATTTCTCTTCTCTAATTTATAATTGGGCATCATTTGGCTGATAGTTATTTTTTACCAGCGGTCAGTTGGGGTGGTGATTGTTTTTCAAAAGAGAAAAGCCCCCTCCCCAAGAGAAAAAAAAAACTATGGGTACTGTGATCTCAGAAGCCTATAAATTCTAATCGGTTGTGAACATGTTCTTTTTGGATCTGTCTGAATCTTCCAGAAATGTACAACTTCTATAGAAGTTCTAAATAAAAAAAAAATAAATAAAAAAAAAATAAATAAAAAAAAAAAAAAAAAAAAAAAGTTTTCAATTGTAGTTTTCAATACTTCGATTTAAGTTTATATTCTAACCTAGTGATCTGCAGTCCCCGAGGTATAGAGATCTATATCCTAGGCCAATACCACCAGTAATTAATCCACTCTTAAACCCCCCCCCTCTCTATCGGAGAGTGCTTGTTTGAATGGTTCATTCAATAACAGTGATTGTAAACAATAGTTCTCGAAGAAAATTAAAATAAAAAAGCTAATGTATTCTACAATTAAATCACTGGAATAGGCGATTTTAACGCAAGCGATGAATGGCCAGATTAATGTTAAAGTCGTGTTGGGATAATAACTTTTCACAGGCCATTTATACCTGCAGGTGTGTACTTATTTACCACCTTTAGAGTATTTACACACCCTTGTCTCCGTTTTCCAACTTATTCATACTAATTTTTATTCGATATGTGCATAAACGTGGACATTTCATCCAATTCAAAGACCATTCATAAACAGGTTTACAATAAATATTTGTAACATAGAGAATAAATGCTATTAATAGGTAGTTGTGTGTGAGTTATGTAATTTTTGGGTCCTATGTATTTGCTTTTTGATATATACCGAGAGTAATGTTCTTATCTTAACGTTATAGACCTGATTTGTCAATAGTACTGACTATTTTTTTTTTTTTTTAAACTTTAATTACTGCACAAGTAAAAAACAAAACGTTTCTATGTCTGGTTTAGTATATTTTCCAACGTTTTACCAAGAGTGTTTATTCTTTTCTTTTGAAAGGTCACATATAAGTGCGTTGTCGTGAATTGTAATAATTAAAAAAAAATTTACTAATTGATCTATGTAAACGATATAATATTTTAGTTAAACATTTTGATGATTTCTAAAATCATATGGAAACTTGTAGTTGGTTTACGTCCTGATAAGTTTATGAAGAGTACTTTGACTATCATTCACATGAAGATGTTTGAAAAATAACAGCTATACTCATCAATATGGGAAATCAATATATTGAATTTCCAAGGATGTTTGTGTGAGGATACTGAAGAAGGTTACACTGTCTCTTATAAACAATTAATGTGATTTTGTGTTTCTCAATTTTTAAACTGCCAGAATTGAAGAGACCGAAGCAAAACAATTTATATAAATATTGTTTGTCTATGTTCTCAGTTCGTTTCTAATTAATTGTTTTGTTATTATTCTGTTCAAAATGGAGGATAAACAACTATTTATTGTTTTTTGTCGCACCAAACTTTTCCTGCGCAAGTTCATTTTCAACTGACCATGCTTTACATGAAATGTTGAGAATAAAATTTAAAAAAAAAATGGCCTCTTAAGCCTATTGGCTAAAGAAAGGATACCACATTAAATGTTTTAGGAGTTGCCCCCATGACCTACACTTACAAACAGGGGTTTCAAACCTAATTTTTTTTTTCATTCTATATTTCAAACCAATGTAGCACCTAAATGGAACGTCCTAACGACAAGTATTAGATAACAAGAAAATATTTCCATTTAATTTCTAATCAGGAAACTTTCAGCAAGTTTTCAATGCGAGCAACACCAACAGAGCTAGAGCATGTAAAAAAAAAAAGCCCCTACCCTCAATAAATTTAGGCAAAACGTGATTTTTTCATTCAAACCAATATAGCTCCTAAACGGTAGTTCTTAGCGACAAATTTTATACAACAAAAAAGATTTTCCTCTAAATTTCTAATACAAAACGTACTGTCAATTTTTCGATCCGAACACAACCAACTAAGCAAGAGAGTGTCAAACTACGCGTAACGCCCCTGCGATCCCCAAAAACGTAACACATTTGACCACTGAGCCACGGGAAAATCATGATCCATGTTAAAAATGTAACTTTGATTTCGCTTTTTAGAGGGAACTCGCCCTTCTTGCCTTGGTTGAAGTAAATAACATCGTTATCTCGATAAACAAATCTGACTAAAGATTATAATTGCTGACAATTACCTTCTCTACGGATATGTCAAACACGTAGTATTTATTATGTTTATTTTATGTAGTGACTTTTTATATTGAGATATAAAGGATTCCTACCTCCTGGTTCTGGATCAGATGAAAACCCTTCATTGCGGTAAGCCATCCTTACGATCTCTGAAGCTCAGTTGCAACTAAACTAAATCACTGAAATAAGGAGCAGAACCTGCCGACAAAACATGATAACGACCAGGTCCCGTCTCTGTTGCTAATGCGATTCTCCGGCTGAGAACTCCATTTTCAT
Organism: Euschistus heros; assembly: GCA_003667255.2. Lineage (NCBI taxonomy): Eukaryota > Metazoa > Arthropoda > Insecta > Hemiptera > Pentatomidae > Euschistus > Euschistus heros. Next base: position 1,221,931 of record RCWM02000313.1, read on the forward strand.
CATGAGCACTCAGTGACATGAAGAGGATACTGCCTCGGAGGTCGGAATTTATATTGATCGAAGTGACCAGCACATTAATTGTTTCAAGGACCGATTTCCGGGGTTATGTAATTTTTGGTGCATTTGATCGTATTTAATTTACGAAGCAATTATGTTCTTAGTTTACCTAACAGTCAGTTTAATTTTTTTGTTTTTACTTCGTTTTTGACATTATTCGGCAGTGACCTTGTACATCTCGTTATTGTATTATATGTTGTGTTTCAAAATAACATCTTAAATTTAAGTATTATGTGATTCTTAATTACTTTATGAATACGTAATAATCAGCAAAAAACATGAATGGAAAACAGTAAATAAAAATAAAATAACTAGGTATACGAAATATATATCTTTATATAGTATATATTGCATGCTCTAAAAACGAAATGTTGAATGAAGTATATAAAATGGAAGTTAATATCAAAATTTATTTATTTTTGTGACTATTAATTAAATAATTAAACAAGTTTCGATTAAGAGAAAAAAAAAACTGGTGACAATGCTATTGGTTTAATAGTCTAGGAGACAATGACACATTTATTCTGTGGACGAACATAAAGCTACTGATAATCTTGATTGATAGTCCTTGTCGGGTACAATAGAATCATCAGTCTTGCAGCCACAAGCAGATACATTTCTCGTGAAATTGGAAGGGTTAAACGATTCAAATTGACCAAATTTTTGTTAAAATGAACGGAAACATAAAAAACTGAAACTTATACAGCAGCTAAATTACACCCAGTAATAAGCCTAAGCAAAAACTGACGGAATCGGGGGCGTTTACAAAACTGACGCCCTCAAACGCTTCTTCAAGCACTTCTCCGCCAAAACACGAATAACTCCGCTATAAATCCGAAACTATTTATTTTGATTCTAAACTTCTTTTTTTCCATCTGAAAGCTAGTTAAATTTACTTTCAGACACCATATAACAAATTTTGATCAAGCCCCGTAAAATACCCTTGCCAGAACTCTAAAAAAACGCATACTGTCGAAAATAGTTTTTTGGGTACATTTTTCTCTAACATTCTAAACCTATTAATCCGACTCAATTTCTTTTTTCCATCTCAAAGCTGATTAAATTTAATATTAGATTATGTATATGAAATTTTGATCAAGTTCCGAAAAATAACCACGCCAGTAAGCTAAATGTGAATGTTTTGGCAAAATATGAAGATTATTACATGTCCAGTGGCTGCCGTGGGTTTTTTTGAGAAATTGATCAAAATTTCAAATACAACGTCTGATAGTAAATTAAACGAGCTTTGAGATGGAAAAAAGAAATTTAGGGTCGAAAAATGTGCCAAAAAAACTTTTACGATAGTTCACGTTTTTTAGAGTGGCATGGGTATTTTACGAGGCTTGACCAAAATTTCGTGTATGGGGTCTGATAGTAAATTTAACCAGCATTGAAACGAAAAAAAGAAGTTTTGGGTTGAACATATAGCGGAGTTATACCCATTTTCGCGGAGAAGTGCTTGCAGAAGGGTTTGAGCGCGTCAGTTTTGAAAACATACTCGACCAACTGGATGTAATTTAGCTGTTGTATAAATTTCAGCTGTTTCCGTTGAAGATTCAGTAGCTTTATGTTCGTTCTTTGAATAAATATGTCATTGTGACCTATAATATAAAGTTAGTTATGTCGTTATAAAATAATAGAGAATACTTATTATCTGTAATGAATAATGCTAACAAGTTAATAATGCCATTAAATATTATTTTTCGCTCCTTAGTCCTATTCCACTAAGGGTTGGAAGGGTAAAGATTCATCCGTGGATCCTCCACAAAGTTGCTGATTTGTAGAGGCGCACACTGGTAAAAAAACCCCCAAAAGTGTTTAAAATTCAATAACTCGTAAATATATATATATATATATAAACATTATTGGAGTTATAATGAGAAATGTGCTGAAAACAATAGTGGGGGTTCTCATTGTGCCGGCATTTATGTTTCACGGGACTTGATAAAACCTCATACCTAGAGTCCGACTGTAAATTTAATCAGCTTTCAGATGAAAAAACAAATATTAGATCGGTCAAATAGTTTTGGAGTTATAACAAAAAGAGTACCGACAAACGTGTATTATATATATATGAGTGTGTGTGCACCACACACAATGAATGGTTGGGCACAACTGAACTACGCTTGACTTGCTGCAGAAAAGAGAACTACCTTTTGTTTTGGAAAGAATGTTTATTTAAAGTGTTAATCCATCAAATCGTATTCTCATAGCAGCTTAGATCACGTAAACCACCCCTTGATAACAAAGTCCACTCAATGCTCTGTTGACATGAAAATTTTTCTTAATGTCCGTCTAGATTGGCCATTTTTACCACTGTGGGGTACCTCAGAGATAAAGAGAATGCTAGCAACTCCATCATTGCCGGGCACCAAGGACTCAGCGTTTCCTGTGGTAAGCTTAAAGAGAGTATAGGCTTAATTAAGTACCTAATAATGTAAATCAGACATAATGACCACTTAGAACGGGGGAAACTTTAATTTTTTTTTTTTTTTTTTTTTTTAATTTGTTGAAGCCCCAGTATGAGCGAAGTTTTAGAATGACCCCCCCCCCCCCCCCCCCCCCCCTCACACACACATATTTATATATATATATATATATATATATATATATCAGTTTATTTACTCAGCTTTCAAAATATAACCTAAGTGCTTACGTATATTTTTAGGGAATAGATAAAATAATGTTTTTGATAAATGTTATAATGTTTTTGATGCCCATAATGCTCCTTACTGGATGATTTACAAAACTGGTTAAACCTGAATAAGATAAAGGAATTATTTATCCTAGTAGATTATAGAAGATAATGAGGTAGATTAGTGTATTAGAATTTTGAAAATGAATTGCTAACTTTTTTTTTTTTTTTTTTTTTTTTTTTTTTTTTTCTTTTTTCCTTATATGGTATCCTCATTTAAGGACCGTTTATTTGTATATTAACATGTTCCATGCCTTACAGGCATACTACATGTTTTACAATGTTATTAAAAGTTAACATGATTAGTTTAGCATAACGTACATAACTTAGTAATATAACAAAAATATTTAAACAAAATCACAACAAAAAAAAAAAAAAAAAAGAAATAACAAAAACAAAAACAAAACAAAAGCCAACAAGAAACTACCTTTGCTGCCCATCATTTGTCAGTTTGTCAAAGTCGATCTTTCTTATAAACGTGAGTAAGTCAGTCTTAAATTTAGAGAACAAATTTTGTTCTGTCTCTGGCCATGTTCCATGTTTGAGAATAATATTTTTTACTAGATTAAACCTGTGTTCTTCAAATGCTTTACATTCATAAAGTACATGTCTGAAATTTTGAGTCTGTCCGTCTTCATTACATATGTCAGATCGTATTATGTTAAATCGTTTGAGATATTGTTTAGAGTTTCCGTGTTCTGTCATTAGTTGTGTTAGTTTGTAGTTGTTACTTTGTATGTGTTTGTAATTGTTGTGTGTAATGTGAGGTATAAATCTGTGTAAGCTTGGTGATTTTGATGAGGTCACCCACAATTGGTCCCACTTTTTAACCATATCAGAACTTATGTCCCGCTTTATATATGATAATGGAACTTTGTTATACGAAGGTAACAAATTACTTTTAGCCGCCTCTTTGGCTAGGTAATCGGCCCTTTCGTTACCCTCAATTCCAAAGTGTGCTTTAACCCATTTTATAGAGACCATTTTCCCTTTGTTCTTAATGGTTATAAAATTTCGTCTGATTAGGTCAGTCAAATAGTCATGTATGGCTGTATTATTAATCGACTCTATTAAAATTTTACTGTCCGTATGTATTGTAATATGTGTGTTAGTCTTTTGAGGTTCGTTAATTATGTATTCCGTAACTTTCAAAACAGCAAATTTCTCGGCTTGGTTATTTGAACAGTACGATTCTAGTTTATACTGATGTTCTATGGTTCTGCCATCTTGAGCTTTAAATAACCATGCACATCCAACGTTCTCGCTGTCCTTACTACCGTCCGTATAGATTTCTGTTTTGTCGATATTAACTGAATAACATTTGGGTGTAGTCCACAAATTTGATGCAGGGTGTATCCAAAACTTACAGTTAGTGTTTTTTTCTATTTTGTCTAATGTTAGGTCTTTATATCCTGTCTTTGTGTTTTTAATGTTAAACAATGTCGTTAATTCGTCAATTTTTAATTGAACTGGCAAAATACCCGCCAATAATGTCGCAGCATTAAATGACAACGTGCGGTATCCCTTGCATATTTTGATTGCAATGATCCTTTGTAGCCTTTGTAGTTTTATAACATTTTTTTTTACGAAGTACAGCTGGATGCCAAACATGTACAGCATAAAGCATTTTAGGGAGGATAGCTGCTTCATATATTACTTTTAAAACCTCTGATTTAAGGCCCCATGTTGCTCTAGCAGCTATTGACAGTCCGTTAATCATCCGTAGAGTGTCGTTATAAAGGTTGTCTAAGTGCCTGTTCCAATTTAGTTTTCTATCGAAGAGTACACCTAAATACTTCATTGTGTCACATTGGGCTAGTCTAACTGTATTGAGTCGTATGTCTAAGTCTGGTACTCTCCTTTTTCTTGTAAAAATAATGAATTTAGTTTTTTCCAAATTAAAGTTAAGTTTATTACCTCTAGTCCAATGTCCTAGTCTTGATAGTGTCAGATTTGCTATTTCCTGGAGTTCATCAAAGTCTTTTCTTTTTATAAATAGTAACAGTAAGTCATCTGCATAAGCTAGTAACGTTGTATTTTCATGTAAGTCTGTTTCGAAAACTGTATTAATTAATACATTCCATAATATTGGTGATAATGCTGATCCTTGAGGAGTTCCTAAAGTCAGTTTCTTTTCTATTGAGTGATAGTTTGTCTGAGCAGTAAGTTTTCGGTCAGTGAAATAATTCTGAATAATTGTGTATAAGTTTTTTGGGCAGTCATATTTTTTAAGATTATGTAGAACCGCAGGCCACCAAGCATTGTCAAAAGCTCCAGCAATGTCTAAAGAAACTACTAGTAAGTTACTTTTTTGGTGGAGCGTGTTATTGATTTGTTCAGTCAGTTCGTTGAGGGCTTGGTCAGTTCCAGATTGTGGTCTAAATCCAAATTGATGTCTGTCAAGTATTTCGTTAGTCGTTAGGTGGTACATTAGTCTATTTTTTAATATTTTTTCAAATACCCTACCCATCACAGGAAGCATACTCAAAGGTCTAAGTGAATATGAATTTGATTTAGGAATTAGAACTAGTTTACCCACTTTCCAGTTCTTTGGATTGCTAACTTTAAAGAAATAATATCATAAAGGCAATTTTTTCATATGAGTACTTTTGTTATTCAAATATTTCAGACTAGCATCCTTCGTAGCGGTTCTGCCCGCAAGAACTTAGATAATTTTAACTAATAATTGAATTTCTATTTATTTGTCAATAAAAATCTTGTATTTTAGAAAGCATTTTAAAAGGAAAAAAAAACAGTTCAGGAGACATTTTTGGAAAAGCCTACACATTATTGGCCGTGCGGGAAACAATCAGTCCAATGATCCACTACAAAATTTTTGTTAATCTGGCCTTGAGATTTGTTAATATTAATTGGAAATTTTAATCGTTTGAATTGAAATGTTAAGTTAGTAGGAATCATTGGGATTCTAAGAAAAATGCGATTTCTCAAGTCACGTTTCTAGTGAGAATTATAGCTTGAATGATATTTCCACGCACGACTGCTATTTTACACGTGGTACCATTGCACAAGTTAGGTGGTTGAAGGTCATAAAAACATAATTGGACATTAAATTTTTAATTTTAAAGTATTAAAGTAAGTGGTCCAAATGGACAGAGAATATCTGCGTTATTATACATATAAAACTGAAGCCATTTTCTGTTTGTGATCACTAACCGCGAAAACTACTGAACTGATCTGCAGCAAATTTTGATTTTATCATCTTCATAGTTCTAGGAATGATTAGCAATAGTAAAATTTACTGATTTTCAAAATTTTTATGAAAAAAATTGGATAAATATATGGTGCCTAGTGAAGTTTGAAAATATACTGATAGGAGGCGAGCGCCAGTTAAGAGAGGTTAAAAAGTCACGATGTTGTATAGAGCTAGAAATTGATAATATAATTTTCTCATTTTCAATTAATTTTTTATTAAAAAAAGCTATTATATGTGTTGAGCCCAGTGGAGTTTAAAGATAGACTGATACGTGGCTAAAGTTTACAATGGAGAAACTGTTGAACCCCTTTATACCAAATATTAACTAATTCATTTTCATACTTCTAGGAAGGTTTAAAATAGTAAAGTTTACTATAATAATAATTTAAATGTTTAGGATTGAGTGTTGAGATATTAAAATCCAACCTGATGTAATTATGTCTGCAATATTAAAATTATTACCAATTCAAAATGCCGATCCTTTGCTGTTTGATATTGTGTGTAAAATATGATTCATGGAACTTTAGTTGTAAGAAGTGATAATTCGGTTTATTATTCGCAAGAGTACCTGAAAATTCTCTGTCCATCTGGATTACCAACTCAAACATTAAATAAAATAAAATAAAACCTGTACCACTAACAACCCATGAAGGGTCTTGGGCCCAGTACTTAGATAAGGATGTACTGTTACTAGACCAACGGTTGTGAAAGGAGGAGATTTGGCCTAAATCTCGCTCAACTGCCAGGTTTTTCCCCATTTAAGGGTTCCTACTTTGTGGAGGCTGGGTGTGCCTCAGGAAGATCTCCCGTCCTGGAAATCGAGCTACAACCGAAAAAACAGAAAATAATTCTTCTGCCTTCAGTCGGACTTGAAATCGGGCCCGAGAGCTTGATAGTCAAGTGCCTTACCCACTGAGCTACCTCGCTTACCTTATAAAATGCCAACAGCACGCGGTTTTCCTAGGTGGTCACCCATCCAAGTACTAACCACGCCCGACGTTGCTTAACTTCGGTGATCCAACGATAACCGGTGTGCTCAACGTGGTATGGCCGTTGGCATACTCAAACATTAAAATTAAAAATTGGATGCTCAATAATGCTTTTACATAATCTTCAAACACCTAATCAGTGCAGTTCTAACAAGGTTAAAAATTACTTCTATGCGTGAAAATATCCGTAAGAAATAATGCTCAATCGCATAATTTAATACAATATTTTTTAATCAATAAAAAATATAACTTCAATTATTAGTTTAAATTTAATTTTTGTAAGCTCTATTTATAGAGCTTACAAAAATTAAATCACTCGTCGGGTGAAGCCGCGACGAGTTGCGCTAGTTTACTAAATTTAAGCGATATGTCGGTCAATTTTTAAACTCCACATGTCACACCAAATATTTATCTCCTTTTAATAACAATTTAATTGAAAATAAGTCAATTTCAACCACTAGATAACACCGGAACATTATAACCTCTCTTACAAATTGGCGAACGCCACCCATCGGTCGATTTTCACTTAAATCCAAACGACTTAAATCCACATATGTATGGTATTTTTAAATAATGTTTAGTTGAAAAACAGTAACTTTTATTATTGCTATATCTTCTTTAAACTAGGAAGAAAACGTTAAAATTTGGTACTAGTTTGTTCTTTTTCCAATCCAAAGTCCTCCGAACAATAGTCAATGCACCTTATTATGTTACCAATAAAACCCTACATAATGACCTAAAAATACCTTTTGTCCTTGATCTCATTCCTTCAAAATTCTCGAAATTTCATCAAAATCTATCCAATCATCCCAATCCTCTGGCTCAATCTCTATCCAGTCATAACCATCCTTTTAACCCTCTAAGAAGGTTAAAACGGCAATGGCCCCGAGACCTTTTGTAATGTATAAAGTTATGTTGGAGTTCTGGTAATGACCAGCTTCTCTGCTAAAGACCTGAGAATCTGTGGCCATAGCGCTCCCACTCAGCCTCGACTGGAAATTACCAGTGATGCAGCGCTGGGATCTCTACGCGTCTGGCCTTGACTCCCAATAAGTGGGGATAGGCTCGATTCGGGGTTCCCCGGGCTGAGTGTGTGTGTTTTGTATATAAAGTATGAATGAATAATAATTTGTGTATTTTCATTTTAATTTAATTTTGATTATTATAATTATTTTTGATTATTGTAAATAATTATTAGTTTTATTTTTATGAAGATATTTATTTTATTTTTTATTATTATTATTAGTTGTGTGTGTGTGTGTGTGTGTGTGTGTGTGTGTGTGTGTGTGTGTGTGTGTGTGTGTGTGCATTTGTAAATATGGTATGAATGAATACATTTACCCCTATACCTATTGCCCTTTACTCAGGCAGATTGTACACTTATTTCAATAAAATATATATGATTGAGTATTTTTAAAAAAAAAAAAAAAAAAAAAAAAGTTTGTTCTTTAGTTTTCATGGTTCGTGATAACTTTTTTTTTTTTTTTTTTTTTTTTTTTTTTTTTTTTTTTTTTTTTTTTTTTTTTTTTTTCCTCCCTTCCTTGCCTTTTCAGGCATACGGGGTTTTGGCAGCAGCGGGTTCAACATATGGGTTTTATGTATGCCGCTGCTGCCAATAAAACTCTTTATTTACAATTTTTGTTTTTATTTTATTTACATTATAAATGAGGCTTCATTTATTTAGGGGGTACAATCCTATGGTGCGGCCCAGCCATGCTTTGCACGCCTTAGCGACCGCACCTTCTTTTATTTCCTGTGGTGCGGCCCGGCCATGCATAGCACGCCTTAGCGACCGCACCTTTATCCTTTTATACTGACCGACGGTAAGCCCGGTCCAGCCCTCCTGGTCCGCTGCATCTGTCCGGTCCACACCATCCAGCTCTCCTCGAGACTGCATCCGTCCGGTATGCCTGGTCCAGCCCTCCTGGTCCACAGCATCCGTCCGGTCCCGCTCCAGTCCTCAGAGTCGCTGGTCTTGTTCTTCCTCTGGCGGTGGCTCGCCGACCGCGGGGGTGGGCCTTCCTAAGGTGAAGTGCGTAGGGCCCACCACTTCCTTCCACCCGTAGATAAATTCCCTAAAATGGGGGTAATTATCTTCTTCCATTAGTCGGGGAAAGTCCGCTTCGACGAGGGCGAAGATCCCGGTTTTTCTTGACATCCTGGCACGGTGTCCTTCCATCTCAGTGCAGGTCAACACCACGTGTTCTGCTGTTTCTGGGACTCCGCAAGTCGGGCATTTCCTTTCCATGTTTGTTGAGCTTTCCCCGGAACCCTCCATGTCCTGTAAGTATCTGCGAGACCCAGTAGTCAGGGAGGACCCATCTCGCTTCTAATCTTGTCTGGACGGTAGGGAAAAACTTTCTAAGCGTGGCGCCCTTCTGGCATGCTACCCACCGCCCATTCCACTCCTCTATGGAATCCTCCCGAAGTATCTTTTTCCATTGATTAGGGGTCTCGCCGATACGCTGTCGGAGTCCCTCCGGAAGCGCGTCCAGCCCCTGCCTCTTTACTTGGTACTTAATTCTGTCCTCTCTGAGGACGAGGTCCAGGGGCATCGCTCCGGCCAGCACCTGCACTGCCTCATGCGACACCGTCCTGTACGCCTTCGTGACCCGTAGCAGAGCCAGTCGTTGTATGGTTGCCAGTTTCCTCTTCTTATACTGTGCGAGGTTTCCACTCCACGCAGGGGATGCGTACCTCAGTATACCCAAGACCACGCCTTTATAAATGGTCATTGTTGCTGGGTATCTGAGGCCCCAGAAGGCACCCCCTATTCTGCTTAGTACGTTTATTGATAGGGTCACCCTATCCTTCAGATACTCCAGGTGAGGGGTTGGATCAAATTTTTTCCTGAACCTGACACCCAGGTAGGTTACCTCCTCACCTGGTCGAACTCTCTCACCTCCTATGCTTAGTGTGATAGGGTGAGCCCTATCCGTGGAGCCCTTGATGAGTATGGCCTGGGTCTTGGCTGCCGCCATACTCAATTTCCTCCCCGCACACCATTCTCCTACGAAACTGGCGCACCTCTCCGCTTCGGTCTTGAGTCTGGCTCTGCTGTCTGCGGCCACGATGACTGCCAGGTCGTCGACGTAGGCCGTGGCAAGGAACCCTCTTTCCTCTAGCTCCCCCAACAACTGATCAAACACTAGTTTCCACAGGGCAGGCCCAAGGACTGAGCCCTGTGGACAACCTCTCTCTATCGCTCTCTCTACCTCGTAGTAGCTACCTCTTATCTTCACACTTCTTGCACTTAGGTAGCTACTAACGAGGGAGTACAAGTTGCTGGGGGTGTCGAACCTCTGCAACTGCTGGAGCACGCAAGGCCACCATACGCTGTCGAAGGCGGAGGAAATGTCAAATAACAATAACATAACATATTTCTCCGCCCTCCCTTCTGCGTCATGGCGCACTCTCAGCAGCGCATCCGTAGTTCCCTTGCCACGGGTCGAGCCGAACTGCCGTGGGTGACTCGCTGCTATGAGAACCGGTCTTAGGCTGGTAACAATCAGGTGCTCCAGGACTTTACTTACTACTGGGAGGAGGCATATAGGTCTATAGGCCTTAGCCGTCTCCTTGTTTTACCTCCTCCTTTGTAGAGGAGTCTCAAATCGGCGATCCTACATTTACTGGGGAAATACCCCTCATCCAAACACTGGTTGAAAATGGCAAGCAGCTCATCTTCAATGTAGGGAAAACTCCTTTTGAGGATCGCCGCGTCGATTCCATCTAGTCCTGGGGCTCTACCGGTCCTTTGTCTCTCCACGGCAAGACGAAGGTCCCATATATCCCATGGTGGGCATAGGTCGGTACCTGGGGGGTATACCGTGGTGCTTCTGACGAAGGTGTCTTCTTCATTATCCTGGGACGGATCATCCCTGGGGTACGTTGCATCTATATACATTGTTGCAGAGTCCTCCAGGGTGGCTGCCTGGGTCTGTCTGTCTGTATCTCTAATGGCCGCCATTATCTGGAACGGCTTTACTTTACCCATTGCCACCCTGTACGGAATTCCCCAGGGATTCTTCTCCGATTCTCTGACTATAAACTCGTCCCAAGATATCCTCTTCCGTTGACGCACTTCGTTTCGGTATACCCTCTGTCTTTGCTTGTACTCACCTCGGAGAGCAGCTTTCCTGTCTTCTTCTCTGCACTCCTGGTACCTACGCCGTGCCCTATAACAGTCTCTCTTCAGTTGTGTTAGGGCCGGCGTCCACCATGGGACCGGACGCGCTGGTTCGTGATAACAAACGAAAACTGGATTTCTTTTAATCAATATGGTTTTCTATAAATATTTATTAATACAAAAGCTTTTATTCATATCTTTTTCCTCCTTAGACTATGTAAACTGTTTAAGCTTTGGAATTAAGAAAATTATTAGTGACTCCCGATATTTTTTTATCCATACCGATATTGTTTATCCGGTAAATAACATATACAAATAAAATCAAATTATTGTGCCGTAAACTATTTGTTGTTTTCCCTTAAATTACAAACCTTGAATGATTCTTGAAATAATCAGCTATTTTCGATAATAATTCTGCTTCTTGAGCTGTTGAACATTTATGAATGTTTTTTTAGAAGCCTAAAAAAAATTAAACTAATATGGTTCTGTTGGTATATAACTCTCATCTGAAACAAATATAAATAAAAATTACTGTTGCGAATGAAAGATACAAATTTTCCCCAGAACTTGCCCTCGTTTGCTATTTGGTGTTGTTTTTGGTGATCATTATTTATTCCGGGATAACAATACTTCCCTGTAAAAAAAAAAATAAATAAAAAAATAATCCCCATCTTCATTCCCAGACAGACACAAACAGATTTTGTAATTATTTTTCTCGAATTTACCTATCGACTTTTAATATAATCTCTTATTTGCTACTTATTCCAGTAAGAATGGCATTTGCCTGATTGTAATTCCTAGCCCATTCTTATTTTAAATTCCTAAATTTCTTCTTTAACTTTCTTTAAACTGGATCTATTCCTTCACCTTCACGATAGCCGATCTTCACCAAATATGTAAGTAATGTTTATACATGTACGTGCTTGTATATTCTCTCTATGTTAATTATGTTCATTCATTTTAGAGTTACTATTGTTTTTATTTGTTATTACTATTCCAGTCAGTTGTGCGTGTAGTTATGCATTATAATCATTCTAAGGTGACCAGTTTAATATTAAACTATATTTTTCATTTTGCTCGATTTCATTAAGCCTGTAAAGAATAAATAAAAATAAAAAAATATTCATTATTATTCGATCATACTTCTACAGTTTCTAATGTAGATTCATAATCGAAAACCATCGATCATAATGGAACATTATTGTTTTTAATTAAATGAGAAAATATTGTATGCAGAACAAATATTTTTTTCACCTGATAAACAAAGTGGATATGGATACAAAAATATCGGGTTTTCCTCATCCTTTCTTTTTAATCCTAAGGCTTAGAGTATTTTTGTAGTATAGCTTTTTGGTTAAAACAATGTTTTTAAATAAATCATATATTTATGAAATATACACTATTATATAAAAAGACAAGCCATATTTTATTTGTGATCACATACGACGAAAACAACAGAATCAATCTTTACCAAAGTTTAATCACATCATTTTGATAGTTCCAGGAATATTTAAAAATAATAAAATTTACTGATTTTGAATTAATTTGTTATTAAAAAAAAGGTAATATGTGGATAAAAATGAAGTTTGGAAATTGACCGATAGGTAGCGAGTGCTATTCTACATGAGAGGTTACAAAGGTACGGTAATATGATATAGGTAACACAATTTACTTATATGCAATTAAATTATTAATAAAGATATAATGTGCGGTACGATATGTGGATCCTAGCACCGTTATGCTATTGAGTTTACAATGGTAAAACTACTGAACAAATTTTAACTACATGATTTTCATTTTTCCAGTAAGGTCTAGCAAATCAAAATGTTGAGTGGCAAAAAAGAGGTTTGCCACACTACCATGTACTCTTATGATTAGAAATTAATTATTTTTATTATTTGTTTATTTTTTTTTTTAATAATCAACGAATGCTTATGCTTCGAATGCCGAATGGCTTCTTTAGTGCTGGCAAAACCCGATTACTAATACATATAAATAAATGGTTATACAAAAATTTCAGTAATGAATACCAACAAACAATGGTTTCAAACCTTTCAGACTTAATTGCATCTTTTTAATAAATTCCTAAATTTAATAAGTTCCTACTACATTATATTCATTTTTTTAAGTTGAGATATTCTCGTGAATATATGCTTCTGAATTACTTTCTGAACAAACTAGTCCGAAATGCGGACTAAACAAGGTTGTTTAAATAATTATTGTGCATGAATACAACAAACCTTAGTTCCAACTCGCGATATTAGTGCTATACTCGATGGTCGAGCGAGTTGTGGCGAGGATGGTCTGATCGATAAGTGATATAGTCAGGTATGAATCCCATATACAGGTGGGTTTGAATCCCACCTAGGGGAGCTTAAAATTGATTTTGTGGCGGACTATTGAATCTTGATTTTTCTACTCAGGCTAGAATAGGTTAATAATATGTAGAATGACCTTCCTGCCCTAGGTGGAGTACATAAGGTGTTTCAACCCCAATAATCAACAGAATCCTATAGGAATACGTTTGTTCTTCAATTTAATTCCTTGTGACTTGAGTTGGCTTTTAAAGGGTCACTTACATTTAGAAAACAAACGCTAAAAAAAAAAAAAAAAAAGGCAGCCACTGAAAAAATTGTGCCATAGAAAAAAATTCAGTTACCCATCGAAATACTGCTACACTTTGTTTCATTTAGATCGCTTTTGGGGGAAAAAAATATGCTTTTTATAGCATAGAAGTCATTTTGCATTTTAAGCTTTGGAACTATAAGGAGTAAACTTTTGCCTTATCCTTCGTATATTTCAACCTTAGATTAAGTTTTTTTTTTTAGGCCAATAAATCATTTTTTAAAAGGTCAGATCTTTGACAATTGCCAGGATGTAAAAATTGGATGTGAAGAGTTCTTTACCTCGAAACCACAGGATTGGTATGACATCAAATTCAATTACCGGCAGAAATAAGGGTAAAAGTAGTTAAAATAATGGAATTTTCTTTGAAGAGTAGAATTTAGTAACATTCAAAATATGTAATCTTATAAAGCAATAAAGCAATACATATGCACAGAGATTTTTTTGTAATTTTTCGATTATACAAAGGTAATGACAGTTATGTGGCTAGTCATAAAACAATATGTATTCATTTTGTGAATTCATTTACCCATCCTTGTTGGGGTGAATAACAAAGTCATGATGGAGGAGAGTAATCAAGGTTTGTTGGAGAGCTCAAGCACGCCAAGTACAAACAGGCAAACAATATGGCGGAGAGAAGCCATCTAAACAGAGGCTTATACTATGGTGCCTGTATAATTGATACAAATATATTGACAAGGAGTCAACATTAAACATGCTTAGAATTAATATTTCAACAATCCTGATTAAAAAAGCATCCGATAATACTCTCAGCTCTAATTAATCACGAGCCTTCGATTGCTATTCTAAGAGCTATGTACATATTTTTCCCAGCCTAGCACAGGTAGTCCGGCAGTAAATTAAGTCTAAAAGGCAACTAACTACCCCAACTCAAATATCAAAAGTTGATACTGTGCCTAGTATTCCAAGACGGGTCCAAATCCTAGCTGTCCGAATCAAAAGTAAAAAATCTTGTTTCAAATCCAACAGACATCAATAACATACTATCGTCCTTCTTCAACCTAAAAGAAACGATAGCAAAGCTCGTTTCCCTCCTCACCAGAGTACTTTTCCAAGTCCCATTTAATATTCCACATTGAGTAAAAATCCTCTAACCATCATGTTATGGAATTCCAATGGACTGTATATACACCGAGACAAACATGACATATATCTTCATGACAATATCATTAATGTTGCCCTGATGACGGAAACCCACTTCATAAACGTCACATTTCCACATACCTGAATATATTACTTATCGACCAGACCATCCAGACAGCACAGCACATGCTGGTTCTTGTATCCTTATCCATAAATCCTTACCACATTCTCTTATTCTTTCCACTCCAACTGTAGAAATCCAATCAACCTCAGTTATCATATCAATAAATCCTTAAAATTTAACATTCTCAGCTACCCTCCAAATATTTCCCTTCCCAAATCATCTTGAATCCTTACTCCAATTCCTAGGATCTCGCTTTATAGCAGGAAGAAACAAAACAATAAACACCAACAGTGGGGTTGCTAATCATCTAACTCCCATGGCAGAAATCTATTCCGAGTCTCTACATCCAATAGCTATTCCATCATTTCACTTATGAACCCTACCAATTTGCCAACATCCCTTAAAAAACGACCTGATATCCTCGATATATTCATCACTTCCCAGATATCATTATCCCACTTCAAAATAAAATCCCTAAATGACCTTAATTTTGGACCATTTTTTTTTTGTAGACACAGTGAAAATGTGTAAACCCTCTATACCATGATCCATGGATTACACTTTTTCAATAGATCCCTTCTTGCTCAGTGGATAAATAGTGCCTTTAATGAAATGTTTTTAATGCAATTTCTTTTTCCACTGATTTCTTCATTCCAAATATTGACAATATTGCTGTACCTACTTGCAAAGCTTAAGAAGTTCATTTGAAATCCCTTCCTCCTTTTTAGCTTTATTGTTAGCCAGATCATTTATTTATTTGCTTCTGCAGTACCTATGATCTTATTAAACGGCCTACGTTCTAGGTACATTGTAAAAAGAGTGTCCCATCTAAATGTCTGTCTAATCAGGATGACGTAAGGTGTGCAGTTACGAGTTAAGTCAGACCATTTCACCAGACTTTATTTCCGCAATGGGGTATGTAAAGGTAGTCGGATCGTATGTTTACTATTGGTAACTCAACTCTTGAAAAAGTCACTTAATTGGAGAGAACAAACAACAGTAAAAGATCTCTGTCATTTGGATTAGAAGAACTCTATCAGTAACAAATAAATTTTTGAATAAACAAGGAGTTGTGATGAATCAATTTAAAAAAAATTGTTGAAAAAGGGCTTGTAAGAATTATTTTATGTAACAATATTACTGTTTCTTTATTTTTCTGCTTTAAGCTGTTTTCTTTGTCTACAAAAATTTATAATTGGACATACTCTCTCAAGACAGACAAAACTCCACCTTTATAAAACTACAATTCATCCTGTTCTAATGTACAGTTCAGAAACCTGGACTATGACAAACACAAGTGAAAAGGGCCTCCTGACTTTTGAAAGAAAGATCATGTGAAGGATATTTGGTAGACTATGTGAAAATGGCGTATGGAGAAGAATTAAAAATCAAGAGGTTTATAATAACTTTAATGAATTAAACATCGTCCAGGTCATTAAGCTGGGCAGGTTGTGGTGGGCTGGACACTTGGCCTGAATGGAGGATGAAATGCCTAAGAGCCCCTCCATAGAGCCTGAAGAAGAGGAAGGCCGAAACTGAGATGGGCTGACGAAGTGGGGGCTGATGCAAATTAACTCCTGGGGATCAAGAACTGGATGGCAGCTGCCCAGGACCGTGACAATTGGCGGAGGCAGTTGATAAAGGCCAGGACCCGTCTCCGGGTTGTAGCGCCATGAGAAGAAGAAGAAGAATCTGTTTTCTTAACATACCTTAAAACCTAACAATAGTTGTGTAAGGCAGCAATTTGAGACATATGAGCAGCCAATTTAAATATTTAATAATGAGTTTGAATAAAAAAAATATAAGTTCATTAAAATATTTATCAGCAATAAAATGGTTTTAATATCAGTATGTTTACCATTTATTTTCATCAATATACTGAGTTAATATATTCTTCTAAAATTAGAATTTTATTTTGTTTGAAAAGTATTAATTAACTAATTAAATTATTAATTAATTAGTTATAATAATTATTTGCATTAAATCTTAGTGTTGAAAATGAAAATGCAGTGCATTAGTTTACTAATCAATGAAACTTAGTTAAACACCTACTAGAAAGACAAAACTTTTCCAATAATTGGCCTGAAAATTCTTCAGAGAGAATTCTTATCTCCTCCTCTAAACACTTTACAATATTAATTTTAACACAAAATATAAGCCTGATTTTTAAAAACAGATTTTCATTTTTTAATTTTAGATTTCCTTAAATGTTTCTGAAAGTGAATGTATTTCTGTACATTCCTTTCCGATCAAAAATCTGACAGGATATATCGGATATGTATATTGGAATTAGCTAGCAATCAACTTACTAATTACAAATATTTATCATACTTAAATATTTTCTAGCCAATGTATGATTTTAGTAATAGCACTCAGATATGCAAGTCCTTTGAATGTATATTATCACAAAATAAATTCTACACTAGAAATCATTTTATTTTAAGATTATTTAGGTAAAAAATGAGTAAACAACTCAAATTAGCAATCCCGTTAATTGTAAAAGGTCAAAAATAATATATTTAATGTAAAATAATAATAATAATAATAAATCCATGAAACTCTTTAAAACTAACTCTCCTTAGAACTGTGGAATTATTTATTAGGAACTCAACTTGAGTGTGGAACATTTTCTTAGGAATGAGAGTTACTTATTCATTTTGGAATAAACTATTTTTTATAAAATTGGCACTAAGTATTTCTAGTAACACAGACAATAGTTTCCATTTAGAACCTAATCCTGTAAACCATAAAATTGATAAACAATACATTTCCCTCACTTATTCCCAAGTATTAAATCTTATTAAAAAACTATAACCTTTCCATCACTATTAATTATTTTTATTTTTTTTTTATTTTTTTTTTTTTTTTTTTTTTTATTATTTTATTTTTTTTTTTTTTTTTTTTTTTTTATTATTATTATTTTTTTTTTTTTTTTTTTTTTTTTTTTTTTTTTTTTATTTTTTTTTTTTTTTTTTTTTTATTTTTTTTTTTTTTTTTTTGCTGACGGTGATAGCGAAATGTTTAAATTCATATTTGACATCTTCCACGCCTTTTAAATAAAATTAAAAAAATGTAGTTCGGTTTTTATCCACCATGCGCCCCCTTTCATATGTTATATTAGCCACTGCCACCCTTAATTACTTTCTGCAAGTCATTATCTCCCACCCCCCTTTTCCCTGATTTTATTTTTTAACAGTCATTGTTAGTCAAGCCTTCATCTAGACTACTTCAGTAAGTCCATTTATTTTAATTTCTCATATTTTTTCAACCTCTTCCTTCGTTTATTGTTATGCCAACTTTATTATTTTGCTTACCTTTCTATTTTATCATTTTCCTTTTCATATAGATCCCTTATACCTTTTTTAATTTCAAATAAAAAACATCTGTTAATAAAATTGTAACATTAGTTTGTATTGTTGTATTAGTTTACAAAATTTTAAATTTATATTATTCAATTTAAATTATTTAATTACTCCATTACAACTGTATCTTCGACTAAACTTCACTACTATTTTGTATTCAATTATCTAGTTAACTGCAAATTTTTTTTTCTTGTTTCTTTTTCATTTTTAAATAATGTTTATTATTTATTTTTTTAATTTTTTTTTTTTTTTAATGTTAGTATCATCTTGGTCACATCCAATTTTTTTGTTATTTTAGCCCTGATGAAGACCTGCAAGGCAGGTCGAAACGTTGGCATGCCAAAATATAAGTTTTTCATTTAAAAACTGGCTGTGTTTATTCAACCTTGACTGCACCCCTGACAAATTCATCTCCTTAGACAATAGTTTCAGTGGTTGTAGTTATAAAGGCACAATGTTTCAATAAAAAACTAAAACTAAGACTAGTGAAATAATAAATGAGATCAAGACTAGTGCAAAATAATAAGGAGTGAACTTAAATAAGACTAATAAAGCAAGTACAACTAAACAAATCTTGATAAATCTAGTAACAAGACAGTCAATCTGTATATAAAGGCATTTAGTCAAAAATTCAAATTTAGGCTAGAAAAATTAAATAAGACAAAAGACAAGGAAAATTAAATGAGACATACACTAAATAAAAAAAATCCCCTGTGGGTTCGGGGAAAGAATAGACCCACAGTATTTACCGCTTGTCGTAAAAGGCGACTGAAGGGACAACTGCCCGTTGACCTCTTACCTCCATCCCGCCCATCACTTCCAATGTTTTTTTTTTCATATCCTACCCCTATACTCCCTAACTTCCCAATCCCCCCACTGCCATTTGGGTTAGAATGAAAGTTCAGAGGCTAAGGGAAGGAAATCCCTGACAGAAAAACCCTGGCCCTCCAGGTTGGGGGTTTGGCCTAGGGTTAACAGCCCACCCTAGAAAAATTACTTGTTACGAAACCCAATAAAGAAAATAAACCCGGACGGAACTCTGGAAAGCGGACTGGAACTTGGAAACGGCAAAACGATATTCTTATGGCGACGTGCGTTCTTTGTATAGGCCCGGAGCTATGAAGGTCCTATCGGATGAGATATCTAGGCATGGTATTGATGTGGTAGGAATTCAGGAGATGAGATGGAATGGAACTGGTATCATGGACAGAAAGGACTACTCCCTCTATTATAGCTGCCACGAAAAGAACCATCTGTTTGGGACAGGATTCATGGTTGGAAGGAAAATAAAATCTCGTGTAATGGACTACCAACCTTACACGCCTAGGCTCTGTAGGCTCAGAATAAGAGGAAAATTTTTTAACTATAGCCTCATAAACGTTCATGCACCTACTGAGGATAAAACTGATGACGAAAAAGATGAATTCTATGACCTTCTGGAGAAAGCTTATGAGGAATGCCCAAAATATGATATAAAAATCATATTAGGTGATATGAACGCGAAGATTGGTAAGGACCCAACATGCAGTAATATTGGTAGACATAGCTTGCATGAGGAGCACTCTGATAATGGATTTCGACTGGTTAATTTTGCAATAAGCCGCAACCTCTTAGTCGGGGGAACTATTTTCAGCCACAAGAACATACACAAGGGCACATGGGCATCACCTGATGGGCGTACGGTCAATCAAATAGATCATGTCCTAACTGACAAACGGCACAGTTCTGATCTTTTAGATGTCAGGGTGCACCGCAGTGCGAATATTGATAGTGACCATTACCTTCTTGTCGCTAGACTGAGAGCTAGAATCTCACACTCTAGAAATGGAAAAGGGGCTAAAACTGCCGCATATAATATCCACATGTTAAAGGATGAAGAAATAAAGAGTAATTTTGAGCGAAAAAAAACAGATGAGATTATAAATGGGCCGGTCTGTGATGACATAAACGGGGAATGGAACAGGCTAAAAAGAGCCCTGATTGTGGCAGCGGAAGAAACGATTGGAATGAGAATGAACAGCAAAAGGAAGGAATGGTTTGATGAAGACTGTGAACGGCTCACTAGAATCAAGAATGAAGCATATAAGGTAATGATCCAGAAGAAACGGACCAGAATGGCTACAGAGAACTACAGGAGGGCAAGAAAAGAGGAAGATAAGATGCACCGGACAAAGAAGAGGCAGCATATGATGGAGCAGATGAGACTGATACAGGAATATAAAAGCAGGAATTTGAGCAGAGAAATGTTCGGGAAGGTGAATGACACCAGGCGAGGCTTTAAACCACGAACAACTGCTTGCAGAAGTAAAACTGGGGAAATTATAAGTGACACTCCAGGCATTTTGAATAGATGGTATGAGCATTTTGATGAACTGCTGGGCTCGCAGGGAGGAGGAACGAATTTTGATCTTGATGTAGTGGAGGAACAGGATGATAGTAATGAAAATATAGTACCTTCTTACGACAAGGTCTCTGAGGCTCTGGAAAAGCTGAAAAATAATAAAGCAGTAGGAGTAGACGGAATTCCTCATGGGGTACTAAAAAACGCTGGCGGAACCTACATAAAGGAGATGACGCATTTACTGGGTAGAATATGGGAGGAAGAGAAGATGCCCGAGGAATGGGAGACGGGCTTGATATGCCTGATTCATAAAAAAGGGGATACGCTAAAATGTGAAAACTACCGAGGAATATCCCTATTGAACTCCGCCTATAAACTCCTCTCTATTATAATATTCACAAGATTACTTCCATATGCTGAGAATATTATTGGAGATTACCAATGCGGCTTTCGGAAGGATAGGTCAACATCAGATCAAATCTTTACGCTGAGACAGATATTGGAAAAGTCATTGGAATATAGAATCAGCACCCACCATCTCTTTATAGACTTCCATGCGGCGTATGATACGGCTAACAGGAAGATGCTCTACAAGGCTATGAAGGAATTCAACATTCCCGCAAAGCTGATAAAAATGGTTAAAGCCACAATGTCTGGATCGAGATGCAGAATCAGAGTACAGTCACACCTGTCAAACCCAGTAGAAACAGAGAATGGCCTAAAGCAGGGTGACGCATTGGCTTGCCTACTTTTCAACCTGGCTCTGGAAAAAGCGATTCGCGATTCTCGCCTACAGGTAGGGGGACACATATTTAACAGGCAGATCCAGGTCCTGGCCTACGCGGACGATATTGATCTGATTGCAAGAACAGAAGCTGGCCTGAAGGAGGCATTTGCGGCCCTGGAAACTTCCGCGAGAAACATGGGATTAGTCATTAACACGCATAAAACTAAGTATATGGCTGTCGGAAACGACCGGAGAGATCCGCACTTACAAGTAGGAGACTATGTCTTTGAAGCGGTGCAGGATTTTGTGTATTTAGGTGCCCGTATAGATGTCAATAACTACTGTTCTAAGGAGATTGAAAGAAGAATACAAGCAGCAAACAGGAGCTACTATGGCCTTCACAAGCACTTCCAATCCAGGCTAATAACCAAAACCACAAAAGTCACTCTCTATAAGACACTGATCAGACCCGTCCTCACATACGGATCAGAATCCTGGGTGATCAACAGGATTGATGAGCAAAGACTGGTTGTATTTGAGAGGAAGATATTAAGAAAGATCTATGGACCAGTATGGGAGAATGGTGTCTGGAGAAGGCGTCACAACAGAGAGGTTTACGCAGAATTCCGTGACACACCTGTGGTGGATTTTACCAATTTCAACAGACTTCGCTGGGCAGGACACCTAAAAAGAATGAGGCAAGATTGGATACCGATAAGGGTCGCTAACCACATGCCTATGGGGAAGAGGAAGGTTGGAAGACCGAAGGCCCGCTGGATGGACCAGATAGGTACTGTGGCCCGACGATTAGGCGCAACTAGGTGGTGGACCATGGCGCTGAACAGAGAGGAATGGGCGAATTTTCTAAGGGAGGCCAAGGCCCGCACAGGGCTGTAGAGCCGAGGATCATCATCATCATACACTAAAAAAATGTTTGAATACAGAAACATTTTTTACTCAGTAGTTGAACATTGAAGGGGGCACTTCGGTTTTCTTAATCTTCATCTCCATCACTATCACCAACGTTGCAGCAATCTGGGCAAACAAAAGAATAATGTTGTATACAAATATTAAGTGAAGCAGCTGGAGGGACCTATGCTGGAGGAATATTTCTTGTGGGAATGACATCCATGCATGCATCACTATTCTGTCTTGTAAAACTCCACCCATGTATCTCTCAGATACAAGCGGCACATGTATTGGAGTGTTAACCCTCGATTAGGCATGGCTGATCTCTCAGTCTTAGTACACTTCAATTTTACCCTCTTTTCCTTCACGGCTTTAGAACCTCTGCTCCTTCATACCATCATAACTTGTGCGTGGATCACACCATGCTTGGTCAGGTCACATCCAGGTATGTGAAGAATAGTCAATCCAGGCACACCACACCTGAACTTGTTGGTTATTGAAAATCAGTTTTTTTTATAAAATAATATCAACTTTAAGCTTCCTGAAGTCAAAGGGTATGTTTGCCATGCTAGATCTGAAATTGAACATTGGTGAAATTTATTAACTAAGGTAATTCTGTAAATGATTGTCACCTACAGAAACCAATTATATATTGGTATCTTATATGATACCATCCATCACAAATTTATTTGAGAGAAGGATATAAAACATTGATGTCATCAAAATGAAGATTTCATTGGATTATTGTTTTTAGAAGGTGTCCATAAATCATAAAGTAATATCTGTAGTCTGAAAATTAGTAGAAAAAGTTAGTCCGATCAGGCACACAAAAAATGTATTTCCCATGAGAATTTGGACTGCTTCTCAGTGTGCCACTTCCAAATAAATATGAAACTGGTGATTCTTACAAAATTTGCTTCTATCAAAGTGCTTATTATACAATTTTTTTAATCGATTTTATTCTGTCATATTACTTAAAAATGTAAGACTATTCTGTGATAATTTTGTACTAATAAAACTTTTGGTTCTAGATTTTTATAAATAATAAATGTATTTTTAAATTATTTCTACAAATGTTTTCTAATAAATTGATCCCTAACAAGGTAAAAAATGTTGGTTTGTGACATAAAATACGAGCTCGTAGCTAAGGAAAGGTTTTATAAGCAGTTTTCAAAAGTGAGCCTCAGGCACACTGCACCTGATGAAAGGAAGTTTTGACAGGTTAATGGGTACTGGTATGAGGAAAATTCAATTTATAATTTTATATTTTTCAAAAATGTTATTAATTCAAAATTACATGATAAATATAAGACAATTTTTAATCATACACAATACAAAAATCGTTAATATAATACAATAAATATTTTCAGCCTCCTTTCCTCACCAAAAACTAGAATTGGATTTTATCGGACTTCAAATGAGGTTCTATACTACTCCATAATGTTTTAAAATATATGCATCAGATAGTAATAAAGTTCTATGTAAAATTATTGCTAAGGAGTATTGTCATTTATTACACCTTTGTGGTTTACTGATAATACAACCTGTCATCAAATATTAGTGTTACTTGGATTGTTATTAGGTTTATTGGATTTGTTGAGGAGAATTGGTCCAGTAAGAGATATAGCTATAGAACCAAGTGGCGCTGTAACAATGATAGCAAGAACAGCGGTGGTTAGAAGTAACTTTGCTGTTGGCAGATATGGGCTCTCAGGGTCTTCCCGCAATTGGTCTAGAGGTTGAGGTGCCAACGCAGCCTGTACCGTAGCCTTTGGTAGCCAAGCCATGTTTACAAACAATATCTCCTTCCAGTTTAGATCAATGTCAAGCAGGCATAGAATACAGGCTACCAATCGGATCTAAAAGAAACATCAATCCCAAATAAATAAAGAAGTTGATGGAACTTCTGTTGTAAGGAAACTTGAAATTATGAAATATAAAGATGTATAAGTATATAGTGAAATCTAATCAATAAAGCAATAGAACAATGTTTTATTTAGACATTTTATGTGTTATTTAAACAGCTATTTCATAATTATTATTAGAGTGTGATATTTTTACTGTCAAAGTAGATTCAGTTACATAGCCTGTTCAGTTTTTTTAATTTCATAAGACACCACCAAATTTTAAAATTACACATCCTTCTAAATGTTTTTTTTTTTACAAAATTTATTTCAAAATGAATGCTAAGCATTAATTGGTATGCTGTTTACAATTCATTTAAATTAACACATACAGCTATAAGCTAATATGGATATGCTGGTTTATCTATTATTCAGTATGACAAATTTTTGGTTGATTTTTATTATTTGAAATAAAAAACATAGTAATTTTACTGCAATCAATTTAATTAATTATGCTTTAGGCAGTTCATCCTAATGAAAACATAGTTTTATTAATTTCAGGAAAATAATTTTAACTACAACAAGAATTATGTTATTCTTCTAGTTTGTATTACATTACACACTTTATAATACTTTCTAATATAATTGTTATATATTCTACAATTTTATGAGAATCAGGCTCAATTTATATTATATTATTTTTCTTTATGGGAATCCCAACATTGATTTATGATGTTCTTATTATTGCATATGTCTCTAGCCTAAAATTATTATTATTTTTTATTTTTTCTGAACTATTTTCCATATGAACTTCTCATAACATAACATCTGAAGAGTTACGTTTTTTTCCTGCACTCTTCATCTTTCATTTTCTTATCTTGAAACCTCTTATTTATCCACTACACCCCCCTATTTTATTGATTCTTTATTGAACTGGCTACATTTCAGTCACATTAAAATCTAAAATAACTGCTATATTGTAATGCATCTGTGACTGAAAAGTATGTAATAATATTTTCGCTATATTTTTGAAAATAAAAAATTTCACTTTATGAAATGAAATAATATAAATAGATTTGTATGAATTAAAGGGTTTGGTGGATGAAGAGTTTATGAAACAAAACATAATTTTGAGTAATTGATGTATAAAATTTTTGTTTTACATTTTCTTTTAGAGGGGATCACTAGCTGTTACATAGCCTTCACCTTCTTCATATCTCTTTTTCTATTTGTTTTGAAATATTCAGATTTTGCTGCCTAACAATTCTGCATATAAATTCTTCATCCAATAAACTATAATGTTTTATTAAATAGTTTGACATATGCCCTTTGTCCACAAACCCTCCAATTCAATAAACATCTAATGATAAATTTCTTAAACACTTTTAATACGATAGTTTCTATTAAATTTTTCAAAGTAAGTTTAATCTTATATAGAATAGAATAGAATTGTTATGTTGCATATTTTATAAAACTTCTATACTTACAGCAAGACTGGATAAAAATATAACAGCACTTTGGACCAGAAGTGAAATTTCTATTATTTTAAGGTCAACTTCTGCACCAATTAGTCCAAATAGAGCTGGTTGAACCACAGTCCAAATGCTGCTGAATTTATCTGATACTGGGTTCTATATATAAAAAATATATATTAAATACATAAAAGTATTTTATTTACAAGAATTTAATCATTAAAATTTTAAAATTACAAACTTTACCAATGGTAATAATTACCTCATCAGAAGAAGATGGGCCATAATTATTCCAAATGCAATTTGCAACAAACGCTGAAGTGATGGCAGCGAGCGGTCCAGCTCCTGGGATTCCGAATTCATGGCTTCCTACAACTGCTACGAATCCACCTAGCCCTATTAGTGATGTCTGCTTCCACACTCCCTGGACACCATTTTATAATATTGATATATTATTGCTTATAATTAATAAAATCAGTCCTTTTTTTTCTTATTTAATAAGATTTAAAAGAGTAAATATGTAATTAATATAAACTTTTATCATAGAAAATATCTAATTTATAAAATAAATCTGTCTGGATTGTAACCGACATTATATTGGCTAAAAAAAAAACAAATAAAAAATAAAATAAAAAAAAAAAAAAAAAAAAAAAAAAAAAAAAAAAAAAAAAAAAAAAAAAAAATAATAATAATAAAGAAAAAAATAAAACAGCATTAGTAAACTACCTATAAAGGCTAGGACATAAATTCGATTTTAACAATGCAAAAATTCTAATTATGGAAATAAAACCCAGAACAGAAAAATAATAGAGGTCATGTATGTAAACAAAACAATAGATAAAGTTATAAATTATAAAACATTCAGACAAAATTGGAACTTAATATGCTATGATTATAGACAGATTAAAAATATAATTAAATTGTAAAATACTTAAAATTGATTACAAATTATTAAAAAGAAAAATTTAAATATTATCAACAATTTTGAACAATAATTTATTTTATCTAAAAATTTAATTTAATGATATAAGTGGACCAATCATAGGAAATAAACTATAAACTTTTGAACCCAGAGGACAGAGTAAATTTAAATGTGACATTTTTAAAATGTTGACAATCTAAAATTTAAAAAAACGTAAAGGCTGGTAATAGGTGTTATTGGGTCCTCATCAAAATAATAGGCAAAAAAATGCTCCCTAAAAATTTAAAAATAAGTGTTTACCAAACCATCCTTAAACCAGTCAGTATTGTATGGGAGTGAAACCTGGACGCTCACTGCAAAGAATGAAAGCATTATAAATAGATGGGAGAGAAAAATGTTGAGGAGGATATACGGCCCTACTAAAGATGGAAATATATGGAGAATAAAAAGCGACCAGGAACTAAGGGAACTGCACAAAGCTCCAGATTTGGAGATGGCTAGGCCATGTTCAGAGAATGAGCCCCAACAGAATGCCAAAAATCATGCTGAATGGGCGTCCCGAAGGAGGCAAGAGAGAAAGAGGAAGGCCTTGATTGCGCTGGAGGGAAGATGTTGAGGCAGACTTAAAGACACTTGATGTGAGGTATTGGAGGAGAGCAGCTGGTGACAGAAACAAATTGAGGGGAATCGTGGAAGAGGCCAAGGTTCTGCATGGACCGTAGCGCCATTGTTGTTGTTGTTGACAATATAAAAACAGGGTAAAATAAATAAAATAAAATTTGGTTAATGTAATTAAAATATACTATCTTTGTGTAGTGTTAGTGTCTGTAAAATTGTTTTAATTTCAAGTTCTTACATGAGGATAGGAAAAGTCTTTTCCTGAAACATGTAAAGGTTAATAAACTATTAAAGAGGGTTGATTTAGGACTTTAAAGATAAATAATTAACCTCCTTAAACATTATTGAAATTAAAATTACGTTAATTTTAGTCATCATAAAAAAGTATTCAAGAACACCTATAACCAATGCTTTATTATTGAATGTATAGGTATTTTATACTTACGTCATTTTGTGTTCCAAGATAACCACAGACTGAGCCCCAGATACATCCACCAACCAATCCACCTAGGAGTTCTAAAGGACCTTGTAATATTGCCATCGTCATGTCACCTATTTAAAAAAAAAAAAGAGTTCAAAAATAATAAATAATATTATAATTATAATAATAAAATATTGTTTATTACTTCAAACAAGAGGAAACTAACATACTAGGGTGTGTATAAATAGTACTTATTCAAAGACTAAAATTTTATTAAATTAAATTAAATATATATATTTTTTAATTTAAATGTACTACTTCGCGCTTGGTTCAATGCGAGGTAGTGCCATACCTAAGTGCTAACTCAGGAAAGGGGCATTTGGGCAAGATGGTCAAAGGCAGCCCCTCCATGCAGCACAAAGAGGGTTGAGAAATTTGTAAGTTTAAAACAAAAATGCAAGTAAATGAGATGGATAACAAATCTAATGACATAATGATTTCTAAAGAAACAACCCATTGGTTGCATTCCAATTAAATTTGTACATTAGATGTTTCCAAGGCCATATTATTCTCATATGCCTCTAAGAATTATGGAGAATTAACTCCATTGAACTCTATAATTGTATGCTTTAAGTCCCAATAGGCCTATTAATTACCATGTAAATTTAGAAGATTAGAACGTTTGCGAAGTTTTTTATCTGTTCATATATGATAGTTCCAAGTTTCTTGTTTAAATGTACCTACTTGATAACTTAACATGCTTCAAACATTTAAGCCATAAAGATAAATGAAAACAGAAAAGCAGGATGGTGCAGGTTTTTGAGATGGAGCAAAGGTGATTTGATGGTCTTGGGTTATGTGTTCAACCAACAGTTTCCTACAACTCAATGAAGGGTTTTAGGGTTATATTCCCAGTTTATAGGTAGGGGTATAACTGAAGGTAGCCTCCCTGAGCCTGCAGTTAGTCCAAGACAGATTAATCCTCTGGATGTTGTTTTAATACTGTATTGGCTCTGTGAAACCAGACAGAACAAAATGGATAATATTTATTCATGTATTAATAAAATCCTCTAATAATAATAAAAATGTATAATTAAAGGTTGCTATTGCTTTTATCTTATTTGTGCTTCAGATTTAACAATTCTGTTCCAAGTAGAGTTGATCAGTTACATCCTTTTTTATTGAAGATGAAAAACCATAATTTTGTTATCATTAAGTTAAACGATTATTAGGTAACTAAAAATTACTGTCAACGTGAGTGTTATCGATCGGTACCAAGAAATCGACTCCTAGTATCGATTCTTTCTCTATGAATTGGTGGAATCGATACATCCCTAATTGTTATACTTCAACTTGTTCTAATTTTGGGCCAATACAAGATATAGTTCTTTATTCCCTATAATTACTTTTAAATATAATCATATCTCTCTTTTAGTCGAATTAATTTTTTTTTCGGCTAACAGCTTTCTTCCACGTCTGAAGTGTTCCATGTATTGTGTATGTCCTGCATCCTGCTATCTGATATTTCAAGTATGTCGTCGAAAAATAATAAATGATCCCTATAAAGGGGATACATATTTCAGTTTTACTTTCGATTTGAGGTTAGTTTTCTCCCCTATTTTATATTACTAAAGTCATGGACAACATTTATTACCTTGTTTTACTCTCGTTATCTCTTTAGCATTTTTTAATATAATACTTATATAATACTCAAACTTAATTAATAATAAATAAAATTAAAAAATAAATAAATAAATAACCATTTTCAAATGAAAGTAAAAAATTATTTTTCAAAATTAATAAATTAAATCTCATGTTTAAATATAATTCATTTTTAAATAATTTTAAATGAGAGTTCAGTATTATTTTATTTTTTATTCTATCAATTAAATTTCAGAATAATGCTCACTGTCACAGAGAGCTAATTTAAAAAAGTATTTCTTTCAAATTTTAAAACTCAAAGTTTATAGAAATCTACTTTTGAACTTTTTCGACAATAATTAATGTAAACTTCATGTACAAGTTTAAATGTTAACTGTAAAGTAAAATGCTTTGTGTTAAATATGAAATGAATTAACGAAGGGTCGCTCTCGTTTACAGAACGAAATTCAACGATTCATGATAACATTTTGCATTGTTTGACCAAACAGAGGTAAAGGGTTGTTTTGACGTTATAACCTTTAAGTCTCATCCTAAATGATAGCATTAAACAAAGAGAGCCCCCCTCCTCCAAATATATCTTATAACGAATTTCTCTTATCGAACGGAAACTTTTATTCATGAAAACAATATTAGGTCAACTGTTTATTTCATCTTCTATGAAATTTACTGAATTTAAAATTCAATTCGATTTTAAAGATTTTTTTTTTTTTTTCATTGAATGACAATAATTCATGATTTGAGTTGTCCATTGAAAAATAAGAATGTGTAACGAGTTTTCAGATTAATTCAGCCATTTATAAATTTCTGTAAATATATTCATTAAGATCACTCCTGTATTTGAAAATTTGGTCAAACTTTGTAATAACTCTAAAGTAAGCCCCTTCTTAACTTTTTTCACCTCTTTGCTACCTTAAAATTTCTTTCTTTCAATGGCTCAAAACTAAAAACATCAATTTTAATAAAAAAAAACTAGATTGTATTTTAAAAGAAACTTTAGTCAAAGGAAATATTAACTGTAAATTTGTTAGGTGTAGTTTTTTTTTTTTTTAATTTAATTTTAGTTTTTTTTTTTTTACAAATGAAGCGTAGAATTCCAACATCAGTTAAGTCCATATTTCAACTTGTCGAAAAAGGTAAAGGTTTTACTGTAATAGGAAGAGGCTTTATTTTTGTATGATCGTTTCCAATGTGATTTAACTAGTTTTGGGAGAAACCTTTCCCCTTAAGATAATCTAGTTGAAAAATTATTCAAAAAAAAAAAAAAAAAAAAAAAAAAAAAAAAAAAAAAAAAAAATAGAAATTTAGCTCTTCTTTATTACCGGTTTTGGAATTCAAAGCTTCAAATAAACGAGTTAGTCATTGTTTTCAATAATTAATTAGGATTTGTTAACAATTATCACAATATCCATAACTATTAAAAACAAATGAGTAGATGAAAGAGGTAATTAAAAAAAAAAAATTAACTCCATCATCCAGTCAGATTAAGAATCATGGGTTGTTTACCAAGAATCTTATTCGATCATTGTTAATGTTTCATAAAGGAACAAAGCGAATTTATTTGTAACAAAAAATAATTTATTAAAAAGCACCTTCATCATTCACATCTTCAACTGTTTTAATTGCGCGAAAAGGTTTATAACCCTCGAAAGGGTTAATATATTTGTTTTTTTTTAATTTTTGTACTTAAAAATTATATTACAAATCAAAATGAGAAATTGGCTTATTTTGTGTATTTTATCGTTCATAAGTGATCGAATTTGTAAAAAATCTGTTTTACGACTTAAATAGAATTTATGTGTTATTTTTTAAATTCTCCTGGAAATTTCCAGGTAGAGAAAATAGTGGATATATTTTTAGGAAAAATTTGCAACTGACAGGAACAAGTGGATAAGGACAGTGCTAGAGGGTAAAACCTAAAAAAGGGCAGTTGAGCCAATGCATGAGTGGATATAGTGACAGTGTGATGGGCACTGTATATATGATTCAGTGTAGAATTTTAAATAATTGTTTTGTAATTTTAAGTTGAGATTTTATCTGTTATTTAATAACTAGCCAATATTAAAAAGCTGACAGTTTTTTTTTTTTAGAATCATTGGTGTGAATAATTAATGTTTAATGAAAAATAAAAATGTCACTTACTCTCTGGTGTGAATATTGCGCTCATGATGACCCCGAATATTGAAATGGATAGAATGTCGTCTATGGAGGACGCAGCGATGACTAGAGTAGCGATCCCTTTATCTTCCCCGTAGCCCTTTTCCTTCAAGCTCAATAAAGTCGGGACGACCACTGCTGGTGATATTGGGCTCAGGATAAACCTATTCAAATATCACATTATTCCAGAGATTAGAGGTAACCCTAACAGTAAGAATATTAAGTTATCATTGTGATAGTTATATTCGTTGTAGGCAGGATAAGATGGAATGATTTTAACGGATCAACATCTTGAAACTTTCAAAAGTATGGATACACGATAGATCAAAACTATAGATTTTTTTTTTCTTGGACAGTTCGATATTATTCAATCAAATATTTGTCAATTGCTACGTGCATTACGATACATCGTTTTATCTATATTATAAATTTACAACAAACAATACACCCAAATATATATATATAAATTACGTATCACGTTCATGGGCCACGCTGACACCTAAACTACTGAACCGATTTTAATCAAATTTGCACACCGTGTGCAGTTTGATCCAACAAGAAAGATAGGATAGCTTATATCTTAAGTTATAGTTGCAATATTATTTGTATATTATCTGCAAGTAACAATTATCTGTTAGCTCTATTCGATTCTACCATATGGCGGTATAAGGTTATGCTATTATATAAAAGGACAAGCAATTTTTTCGTTTGTGTTCACTAACCGCCAAAAACTACTTAACCAATCTCAACCAAATTTTGACTACATCATCTTTATAGGATGTTTATTTATAGGATTTTCAACTAATTCTTTATTGAAAAATGAATAAATGGATAACAGTGAAATTCAAAAATGGCGGCAATTGCCATCTACATGAAAGGTTAAAAGGTACAGTGTTACGTAGAACATTGATAACACAATTTACTTTTTTTTCAATTAAATTGTTATTCAAACAGCTATATGGAGTAAAATATACCAAATTTTTACTAGATCATTTTCATAGTTCTAGATTTAGCAACAATAAAAATTTAAATGTACAATGTTAAGTGTTACATATGTACGGGTTTTGCCACACTATCACATACTTTTATGGATAGAAATTAAAATCCAACCAGATAAAATCAAAAACATTATTTCTGTCGAATGAAAATTATTACAAGTCAAAATGCCGATCCTCAGCTGTAATTGTGTGTAAAAATATGAATTTTGAACCTTTAGTTGTAAGCACTGATAATGCAGTCCTTACATATACAGAAAGCACTGATATGCAACAGTTTCTTAATAGTCTCTGTCCATCTGGATTACCAAACTCATATATTAAAATTGAAAATTGGATGTATAATTATGCTTAATGTTATCTTCAAACACCTAATCAATCTAAATTTAACCAAGCTAATAATGACTGCTGTGCGTGAAAATATTATCAAAAATATAATTTTCAATTGTTCACTTAAATACAAGATTTTTATCGATAAACATAACAAAAATCAATTATTAGTTAAAATTATCCAAGATCTTCACTTATGAGAGAGGGCGAAGCCTCGACGGGGGATGATGAGGTTTTATATAAAAGGACAAGCCATTTCCGTTCGTGATCACTAACCGCGAAACGGCTAGTGATCACTTCTGTACCAAATATAACTAACTACATCTTCATAGTTCAAGGAAGGTATAGCAATGATAAAATCTACTGCTTTTTAATTTATTTTTTATTAAAAAAAGATAATATGTGGACAAAAGTGAAGTTTGAAAATTGACAGATAGGTTGTTTATTTCGTTTAACGTCACTCTATACTACTACCATATGGCTAATCGAACGATGCTACGGTGGGAGTCCTAAATTTTGCCTATCCAGGTATAATTAGGATAGGGATCCTAATGCGAGTACCTGACATCGCACAGGCTCGGGACCCCCATTTTACGTCCCTTTCATAGCTAAGGATTTTTTCCTCCCTTTAAAAAATCCTAAGGTCATCTGACCGATAGGTGGCGAGTGCTATTCTACACGAGAGGTTACAAAAGAGCTTGAAACCGATGATAAAATTTATTTATTAAACTATCAAGAAAATTATTAGAAAAGATTTAAATATGGTGTGCGATATGTGGATCCCAGTGAAGCTTGAAAACCGACCGATTGTGTATAGCGCCATTCCACAATAGAGTTTACAATGGTAAACAGAACCTATCTGTACCTAAATAAATAATTTTTATAATTCTAGGAAGGTTTTGCAATGGTAAAATTTACAATAACTAAAATTTAAATGTACAATTTTGAGAGGCAGGGCCGAGATTTGCCACACTGCCATATACTTTTATAGTTCGAAATCAAAACCCAACCAGATTAAATCAATAAAGTTATTTCGGCCAAAACAAATTATTACTAAATCAAAATGACAATCCTTTGCTTTTTTTATATTGTGTGCAAAAATATGATCCACGGGCATATTTTGTCGTAAGCACTGATAATACAGTTTATTTTCCGCAAGAGTTTCTTAATAGTCTCTATCCATCTTGATTACCAATTCATACATTACAATTAAAAATTTTATGTCTAATGGTGCTTTTACGTAATCTTCAACCACCTAATCAGAGCAATTATAACTGGAGTAATAATTACTGCTATGCGTGAAAAAATTATTGAAGAAATAATGCTCAACCACATGCTAAAATACAGGAACCTTATCGATAAACAAATAAAACTTTAATTTTTACTTGAAATTATCTTTACTTATGAGGGCGGGCGAAGCCGCGACGGGGATGCTAGTATATATATATATATATATATATATATATATATATATATATATATATATATTTTTTTTTTTTTTTTTTTTTTTTTTTTTTTTTTTTCTCTTCCATAGTAACCCTATGAAAGAGTCGTTTATTGAAAAAAATGAGCACATCCCATGCATGCAAGCATATTGTGTGCTTAGCTTATTACAAATGCAAA
The DNA here is from genome assembly GCA_003667255.2 of Euschistus heros. Lineage (NCBI taxonomy): Eukaryota > Metazoa > Arthropoda > Insecta > Hemiptera > Pentatomidae > Euschistus > Euschistus heros. The sequence continues at coordinate 1,256,245 of RCWM02000313.1, forward strand.
ATTTAATTAATTACATCATTGTAAATTATATTGAAGGAAAAAAAAAACAAAAAAACAAAAAAAAAAAAAAAAAAAAAAAAAAAGAAAAGATACTAAATTAATGAAATAACTAAAAAAAAAAAAAAATGAAATAAAAATAAAACGAAACAAAATAAAAATGAAATAAAATAAAAATACACCAAAAGTTGATGTTTAAGTATGCCCTGTGATCTTCTTTTTAAAGTTCAATGCTTTGAACAAATTTCTTAAATTCATTACTATAGTTTTTGATGAGATTCTTTTCTGACATTGGCCATTGTTCTCCACTGATTATAATATGTTTGATTAAAAAAAATCTGTCCTTGTCAAAAAGTGGGCAGTTTATATAATATATGATTAAATGTTTGTGTTGTCTGTCCGTCACAGTGGCAAGTTTCGTTGTCCGAAAGGTTAAAACGTTTCAAATAGTATTTGGTTGGTCCATGCTCTGTTAGAAATTGTGTAAGTTTGTAATGTGTACTTTTTAGTTTGTTGTAGTTTCCTAAATTAACGTCTGGTATAAACTTGTGAACTGGTCGTCCTTTGTTTGATTGTTGCCAGTGTAAGTTCCAGTTACTTATTGTGTCGTTTCTTAAAGTTTTCTTGATGTATGAAATAGGCGTTTGAGAGTATTCAAAAGGTAAAGAATTGTTAGTCGATGCGAATTTAGCTAGTTCGTCAGCCAGTTCATTTCCATAAATCCCAGCATGCCCCTTGATCCATGTTAATTTAACTGAGATTTCCTCATTTATTAATTGATGGAAATTCTGTTTAATTTTGTTTAGGAGTGGGTCATGTATGTTGGGGTTTTTTATAGAGTCTGTCAGTATTTTGTTGTCTGTAAATATGTTGAAAGATTTTGTCATGTTTTTAGTTCGTTGAATGAATTCGGTGGCTTTCAAAACAGCTAATTTTTCTGCTTGATTGTTTGAGCAGTTTGGTCCTAATCGATATTGTTCGTCGTGTCGTTTTTCTTGTTTCTCTAATGTTATTAAGGCACAGCCTGTATTCTGCTCAGTTTTGCTACCGTCTGTGTATATGTCTGTGCTGTTCATATCGTTTAGTTCTATTTCGTCTAAGTATTGTACCAATTTTGCATGAGATGATGGATGTAGCCAAAATTTTGGTGTCAGTTCCAGTTCAATGTTGTCAGCCTGAATATTTCTAAAAGATAGTCCTTGTTTTTTAATCTTATAAATTGTTGATGTCTCGGTTATTTTAAACTCAATGGGTATCAGCCCTGCAAGTACACATGCAGCGTCATATGATACAGTATGAAAAGCTTTGATAATTCTTAGTGCAATTAACCTTTGAACTCTCTGTAATTTTCTCAAATTAATCGGTTTTAAGGCGGCTGCTTCCCATACTGGAATACCATAAAGAAGTCTGGGCAATATGGCCCCATCGTGAATAACCCTTAGAGCTTTAGAGCCGAGACCCCAGGTCATTTTTGCTGCGTTAGTTAGTGCGTGTATAGTTTTTAAATTTTTGGAAGTTGCTACTTCAATATGCGTTTTCCAATTCAGGTTCTTGTCAAAGTGCAAACCTAAGAAACCTAAATATATTTATATATTTATGGATAAATATTTTGACTGTTACTATTATATGTTAAGTAAGGTTCTTGAGCTTCATTCAATAAATAAAAACAACTATTTAGGCAACCACCTAAACAACTATCGGATACCAATAGCATATCTACCAGTAACATTGGCATGATTATGAGATCAATATGGTCTCGAAACGCCGCTAAAAATAGTTGTTTTTATTTATTGACTGAATCTCAAGAACCTTACTTAACATATATATAAAATATAAGAAACAAAATCTTACAAAATTGGTTTAAATAATGTAAATGTTAGGGGCAGAGGACAGTTGGCCAAATTGAAACTCGAACATTTGAACGTGGAACACGTCTCACCTAGTATATGTACCTACTGCCAACTGCTTAGTTCATAATAAACTATTTTTAAATTTTATACATTTGATATTGTGCTACCAGTGGGTAGTTAAATATGCTATTATCACATATAGTGGATGTAGGTTTTTTGTTTGTTTTTTATATATACTATTGTAAATTTCAATAAATTGATAAATAAAAAAACATTTTAAATATATTTGTTCCAATTTAAGTTGTGAAATAGATTAGCTAAAACGATAAAATAAACAGGAATACAATTATAACATATCAAAAGATTTCATAGGAATATTATAGGAATGGCATTTTACAAAAAAAATATTATAAAATAAAAAATAAAATACAATAATAATATAATAAATAATAAGTCATAATATATCGGTGTATTGATATCTGTGGTCAGCTATATAACGTTTTTCGATATTCAGTGTTGAAAAATTGTCGATATACATTAGAATGTCGACATTTTTCTTTACGATACCCATCCTTATTCAAAAGCAAAGTAAACTTCAAATGTACGTAACTAATGCTTATTATTATGAACATTTATCGCATAAAACAAAATGGTATATTGTTATTACTGTATCTTTTCCGACACTAGGAAATACTAATTTATTCGGAACAAAAATTTAAATAATAAGAAAGTTACTTCAGACTGCCGGTAAGACATTTAGAAATATAATATATTCATTTGCTAATATTGGTCATTCTATTTAATTTTAACTTGATAGCAATAAATCAAAGTTAATTAAATACGTACCCAATAAGGAAGGCCCATATCCAAGAGATGCCGAAGAAGAGGTTGGCCGCCAGAGCTGCTCCACAGGCCTCACAGATACAAGGAAGTACAGCAAGCCTGAGGACGGTGAACTTCAACCTCCGAAGAGCGGTCGGGTCCAGGCCGAGACCTGCCTTGATCAGGATCACAGACAAGGCTAAGTTCCTATGGATAAATTTAACAATGTTTTAAATTTGAATAAAAGCGGTGAATTATATCAACAAAAATATTAACAACCATACTATTCAAAACTCCCAGTTCATACTAATAAGTAATCCATTATTACCTGGAAACAATTACGAGGTCTGGATACACTCCATAAAGCTGGAAGAAGCCACTAGTCTTGAGTACTATTCCAGCAATGAGCATACCCAGCAAAGACGGGAGCCTGATCAGTTTGCATATCTGACCCCCGACTTCTGCGACTAGGAGCAGCACCAGTAGCTGAAAGAGGCCTCCTGATGGAAGAACCTCGCCGTGCAGGACGAGATAGAGGCAACTCCAGCTCAGTGCGCTCAGGAGGATGATGGTAGACCATTTTACGAATCTAATTTTCCACCTATCCGACTTCTGCCTAAAATAAAATAAAATACATTAGCTCTAAAAGATATGACACTACTCAAATAATCAAATGTTGACAAAAGTCTGTGAAAGCTGAGTTCTGGATGGTGGGTACCACTCATATGGATTTTTCAGAGTTAGAGAGGATTTTTACGGATCACCCGAGAAGTAGGACCCCACTCTGCTAGTTACTCTTATTCTTCAGCCGTTTCTCCCCTCAATGGCAAAGAAAAATTTAATTTTTTTATCCAACTATGCGCATCCCATTGACTATTATCGAAATTCTTCAATTAGACTGAAGAGGAAAACTGTCTGGTGACAATGCAAAATAATACAGATCTGTTTTATAAGGCAGTCCAAGTAAACTAAAGGAATACTAATTGACTTCTTAGAATAAGCTTGAATTTGAAATATATAGTCTTGATATCCCCATTAGTTTTTTTTTTCGGTAAAAAAATACGCATTGAAAGATCCTAAAGAATAATGTAGCCGGTTGTGGATTACACATCCAGAAGGTTGCAACCATGAGGGTATTTTCCGTCAGGTTACATAAGACAGTGAAATATGACTACTTGGTTTCACATTTTTTAAAAAGAATTACAAGGGTGTTGGCCAATTTATTAATCTTTGCCCAAACTGTTTTATTTCATAGATCGTCGAGTATGTCGATATTGCTTACAGCACTAAGACCCAAAGGGACAGACATTTACACTATGAAGGGATAAATGCTATGGACAGACAAAGGGCCCCTACCTTAATGGGAAATGAAAAAAAAAAAAAATGTTTTTTGCTGTAAGGTTTGCGTTGATTAGTTTCGCCACATATACCGCTACAGTCAAGCCTAAATCGCTACAGTCAAGCCTAAATAGTCGAAACACAAAATAGTGATACGTGAATACATATAGGAATCCAAAAATTTACGTAATATTTCATTCACTTAAAAAAATAAAATATAAATTTTGATGTGTATCTTATAAGAATGAATAAAAATACACATTAAAATATGCAATGAGTTATTTTTGTACTCTCTGAAAAACTTTCAAAATCGCATTTGATTTTTTTTATTTATTTAATTATTTTTTTATCTGTGCTATCAATTTTTTTTTTATTTGAGTTTTTATTTCATACGTGGACTGAATCTACGATTAATTAACGGGGCTTTATAATGCTGTTATAACATAGGACTATTATATACTATATATACTATTATTTTTAACATTAATATGCTTTTTTATATTTTTTTTTCTAGCTCTAATTTATCTAATGATAATTTGAAACTTGGTGATTTTTATAAGTAAATTGCTATTCTATGACTTACTTTGAATTTTCAATAGAGCCGTAGTTTTTAGGATCGTCGGCAATAGATAAGACAGCATCCTGTCCCAATTCTAAAAAAAAAAAAAAAAAAAAAAAAAAAAAAAAAAAAAAAAATAGATTATATAGATGAGATATAAAAACATAGATTATTAACATTAGAAATATAAGTGACGATAATTACTCAAATAAAATTAGGAGGGAAAGAAATTTAATAGTGCAATTATGTTTGGTTTAAATATTTTCATGGGAATGCCAAGTTGAAAATGTTGCGCCCCTAACTCTTGCTAACTAGCTCTAATAAAGGGAATTGATTAGTACATCTGGAATATCTTGATCAACGATCGGTCTTAATTGTTTTAATGGGATATGTACTATAGTCCTGCAAAAAGAAAGATCTAAAAATTAATCTATAGCCGTAAAAAAAACGAGGGATCTATGAACTGCAAAAGTGATGTAACAGCTAAATCACCAACGCCTTCTTCGTGATTCAGTCTATTACCTTCGGTCTATAACCGAAAGGTTGAAAATTTCATTTTCATTTTTGAGTTAATGTATTATGAGGCAAACATTTTCGGTGAAAGATGTCAATGATGTGTTTTCCAAAGGAGTTTGCATAGAGATGTATTGTACCAAAATGTCTAGAAATGATTTCAGGTAATTGTTTGCTGGAAATACGATAATTTTCTATTCTTTAAACAAATTAATTACATATAGTTGGTAACAGCAAACAAGATTCGAGATTAATTTAGCGTACATTTTAGTCAGTCTAATGTACGATAGATAATGTAGAAGGTATAGAATGTATGATTTTTTGTATGTATATAGAATATATGGAATGTATCAGAGATATAGAATTTATTTGCCACTTCTATGATAATTAGTTCATTAGAAGACTAATCTCGTCTTGTTGAAATTCTTAATGTTCAACATTCGTCTTGAGTTTAAGGGAACGAACAGAAAGTATTACTTGTTGATACCCAAGATTCATAAATATTTTAGTGTTACACTATACCCAAAAATCAGCACCATTACTGAAAAATATTCAGGACTTTATATTCCTAAAAAAATGAAGCAAGAACGCCATCCCTTAAAGTGCTAAAATGGAGGCTATGGACAAAATATGATTTCAAATAAATCCTAATTTTTGTTAAAACTGCTCTATTATTAAATGAAAAAGTTTTGTGAAAAAATATGCAAAAAATAAAACAGGCGATAGAGGATGATGGTTGGGAGTAACAATAAATCTTTTAAAGTTTCTACCCAACAAAATAGAATAGAGATTTTGTTTAGTATTCGTTCACAATTTTTTTAATATTACATTGCATTTCAATTACGATTAATAAAATAAATAAACATTCTCTTACATTTATAAAAAAAATAAATAAAATAAAATATTTATAAGGTTTAACTTGATTTATAACTCTATTAACTGATTATGTAACTATTATTAACATAAAAAGAAATTTTTGAAAATAAAAATTAATGCTTCATATTTCTCTTTGTAATTAGAAGTTAATTATTATTTTATGTAGATAATAACTAACATTCCTTATCTTATCTTAAATGATGGAAATGAAAGTCAAGGTTTCATTTGCAAACCATAGCTACAATATTTAAAAAGAAGAAATTTAAACAAAGCCGTTTCGTTTTAACATTTAACTAGTAATTCTTGTGATTTTGGTAACTTCTGATATATCATGCCAATTAATATATTTTGATAAAGAAATTACGGTAGTGATATAATATATATCGACATATTGTAAACCCGTGACAATAAGCAGTTGGGTTAGTAATAGAACTGGCTGTCAGGCATAAGGGAGGCCAGAACCAAGCGGTGCTTTCTGCTAGCATGATCTTCAAAAAGGTTCCGTCCAAGGAGATCCCTTTACATCATATCAACATATCGAGTCAATACTGGAAAATATCTGTAGTGGAAGAATGGGATTTTATGAAGAAATCAAAACAACCTACGGTCCTGAAGCAATCACAGCGATGAAGGAACTCCAGAAATCCAACAGAAAACTAGCATGTGTGAAGAATACTAGAACATTCCTACTAAGATGCTGGGCATGATTATGAGAACAATATAGTCTCGAAACGTCACCAAAATAGTTGTTTTTATTTATTGGCTGAACCTCAAGAACCTTACTAGACATTTAATAGTAACAGTCAAGAAATTTATCCATATATATATACAGCTGGATTTTATTACTTAATTATTTCTTTGAAAAAAATGTTACGAAGTTTAGATGAAAATAAATAGAAAAATAAGGATGGTCTCAGTAATATTGAACGGGACATGGCTCAGTAGTAACGCACATGGAAAAAAAAGTGCGTTACATAACAGCCAGAAACCCGTTTGTTCTCAAGACGGCAAGGAAGGGATAGTAAAAAAAGTTTCAGTCACACTGTACATACAATTACCTTTTTATTTGTTTCAATAAAATTCTAATGGAAAACTTTTTTTTTCTTTTTTTCCAAGAATCAGTTTTTAAAAAATTATTTACTTATACTAACGTTTTAACTCAAGCTTTAAAGGAAGTTAATAACAATTTGTTATTGATAATTAGACCAAGTGAACTATGAATATTCAAGTGATATATGAATCTTTCAACATTGCTAAACAGAAAAAAAAAAATTGTAGTATACAAGCTAGGAATTTGAATTTTATATTCTAATCTATGTTTAATAAGTGTATTCTTAAATACAAAATCTAACCTGTGCGTAAAATGAAGTAATAAATAAATAAAATATTAAGGAGCTAACATAATTCATAATTGACCAAGCATGGCATCTTATTCTAAAATTTGTATAATTTATAGTGATATTTTAAGATATCAATTTAAAAATAATATATTTGTTATAACAAACATAATTTGTGAGTAATATTTCTCTCTTTTAAATATCCTGAGAAAAACTTACTAGGAGGTTCCTCGTTGTCGTCCGCAAAAGCCTCGTTCAAAGCCGCCATTTGGATTTAGTAGAGTGTTATGAATGATGATTTCTCTTTGATAGAAAAACGTAGAAGACTCCATACACGCAAATTAAGACCCCAGAGGGAATAGTTTCGTGAGCGACGTAAAAGTGGAGTCAGTGACAACTGAATAAGAAAGAATGACTGGGAACGGTGCCGGGTCTCAGTATATATAGTGCCTGCAAATTGGGGGTATTAATTGTAGCTAACAAACTCTAATTGCCGATTTTACAACACTTGTTTGTTTGTCTTCCGCGCTTTTATTACTTCCATTTCTGGTTATAGCCGGTGACGTCTCTTTTACGTTAAAGAATTGCCTCATCTGAGGCATTATTTAAAAACGTGAATTCAAAATGGCACTCGAATCAAATACTTCTATTAATTGTATTGTTTTTTAATCCTTTAAATTATTTATTGGGATCCATAGCTTAGCTGGCCGTAGAAAATCTATTCAAATATTGGTATAAATAGAATAACTAGAGACACCATCAGATGTGGGTGTGGTGAAAAATATGGGGTCGTTCGTGTAGTCCCAACTAGGTTTCATTTTTTTTTTTTTTTTCTATTTCGAAACAAGACGATCATTTGTATTATATTAAAAAAACTAAGCATCAACAATAAATCTTATTGCTCTGAAATACTTTTATCTATCCATATTTGGACTTGGGGAACTGACATTTTTTGTTGTGACTTTCACTTGAAGACCTCAGTATCTAAAATTCTATAAAAAGTGTTTTTATGATGGTACTTTTTGAAATCATAGTTCTTCATAAAATCTGGAGGCAAAATCTTTAATTCGCATTTGAAACTTCATGTATATATCCGTCAAATCGAATTTTGACCTAAATCAGTTAAATGTATAAAAGAGTTGTGGAGGTTTTCCTTCATAGTGATAAAATGTTTAAGTAAAACTTTCATTTTAAAACATAGTTATTTAATATTTTACTCAAACATTTATTCTCCGAGAACAAAAATCTCAACGATTCTTTTTAATCAATCAACTCATTTTAGTGAAAATTCGACATATCCACTTATTCACTGGAATGACAGATATATTGTTCCTAAACAATATATATTTATTAATTTATATTAAACAATTCTAAGTCGTATGTCCTTATGAGCGCCGCGTCGTAACCGATGAGTCTGTCCAAGGATCATGATTCCAAAGAAGTAGTGAGGGTTAATGGAAGAGAGTCCGATACGTTTGCAATTAATAAAGGTGTAAAACAAGGAGATAGTTTGAGCCGCCTCCTGTTCATTATATACATGGATGAAGTTTTGAAAATGTGCAAACGTAGAACAGCCCGTACTACTATTGGAAAGTGGAATATGAGGACAATCCTTGCCCAAGTAATGGTATTCACTGATGACATTGTCCTGATAGCTGATACCAAAGAGAGCCTACAGCAAGCTGTAATTGAATGGGAAGCCGAGCTTGAAAGGAAGGGAATAACCATTAATGTCAAGAAGAGTAAAATAATGCAAATTGGTCGGGAACAGGAATACGTTGAGGTATTTTGCAAGGAATGAAGCATTGGAAATGGTGGGCGACTACACTTACCTAAGAACAGTGATAAGCAGGAATGGAAAGGTAGACCAGGAGATTTCCAATAGAATAAAGAAGGCAAACTCAATCTACTACCACCTCTGCAACACGGTTATAGGGAAAAGGGAGGTGGAGAAAAATAAGTTACATATCTTCAAAGCTGTTTACCTGCCTACTCTCCTATATGGAAGTGAAAGCTGGGTACCATTAGGGAAGCACCTAAGCAGAGTTACTGCAGCGGAAATGAGGTACCTTCGGAAAGTAGCGGGCCTAACCAGAAGGGATCGGATCAGGAATGATAGGACTAGAGAGGATCTAGGGGTTGTCTCTCCAAAGGATACCCTTGAAAAGAGGCAATGTAGGTGGTTCGGACATCTCTGCCGGTGGGAGAGAAGAGAGGCAAAGACTGGAATGCCATGAGGGCGCTGGCTCGGGGTAGGGAGGATTGGTTTGCCTGGACAGAGGCACCTTCACGCTGAATGGCACTAAGGAGGAAGAGAAAGAAAAAATATTAAACAAAAATAAATAAGTAAATAATAAAATAATCGATATATGTTCAAATATATGAAAAATTTTTTTTTTAAAAATTATATTGATACATTTTATTTCTACAAAGAAACGAGCCAGGGCCAATCCATTTCAAATCGCCCAATATAAATATAATTTGTTGCTCAACATTTTATATATATATTAATTTTTCTGATTCTTTTATCATGGGTTCCCTATGGGTAGGCATTAACAAAACTTCAATTGAAAAAAATTTGCAAGGCATAGTTTTTATTTGGCAGCCATTTTAAAATGATGATTTAGTGAATTTTATGAAAAAAAAAAAGTTTGCGGAAAATTTAATTGCGAAGTCATTTTTAAAGATATCAGAATAATTTAAAAACTAGTGTGTTCAGCGTGGAGTAGCCTTCAAAAATACATTAATTTAATTCCGCTATCATGCAAGAAAGTGGGTCAAACCCATTCTCTAAAAACCCTTTAAAAAATTAAAAATCGTTACTTTTTAAGACCATAAATTTTTAGGAAGGAGAAGAGACTCACAAATAATATTTTATTTCTGTGTTGATTACTCATGATACTACCAGCAGCATAAGTTTTAGTCTTGAGAATGAACTCCTTTTTCTTCTACGGCTATTCAAAAATGGCTAAAATCACGTTAATGCCAATATTTGTTGGTCAATATCTGAAAAGGGACTGAAGAAAACAAGTGAAAATTTCATGAAATGTTCTTCATACTAATAAGAATACTCCAAAAAAAAAAAATTATGACTGAGACTCAACTACGTTTTGAGTTATAGATCTATTAATTTCAATAAAAGCGCTACCTTTTTAATACACTCGTGCCACCATGAATACCATGAATACCATGAATGCTATGAGGTCTTTATAATTTGCGTTAAGCTTTGCCCCTTCTATCATAAACTTTGTGTTTTGGTGATGTTTGCAAACACATACACAATGAGTTCCTGATGAACCCGAAAGAACGCACCACTTTGGTCGTAGAGCGCAAAACATAAAGCGACCTATTTGGTGGTCTGGATATTTTAGTTTATATGTTCTATAGAGTTCATTCAGTGAGAGAAGAATTAACCTTTTCTGTTTCTGCACCTTGATATTATCTATCACTGTCGAAACATATTCCTTTTTACCAGGGCATAAGCGACTATTTTCGTCATCTTCGTAAAACTCTTTAACACAGTAAATAACAGCTTCACTTATTTTGTTTCCCTGTCTTTTTGTAAGAGTTGGTAAGAGACCTTGATCCTTTACTAGCTGCCTAGTTAACTTCACCATGTATTCAGACGCTCCAAACTCCTCAACTATTTTTTTCTTGGACCATGAGCTTGGCAATAGACTAATTATCTTAATTTTATCATCTTTACTAAACACATAGAATTTTTCTTTGATTTTAGTAATGAGTATGTCGTACTCACTAATTGAAGGTTTTGTAACCTTTAATTTCTGAGTTTCCAAGTCATTATGAAAAGTTCCTCCAATTTTCGCTTGACAGTGCTCGTAATTTTATCAGTTTTTCTTTGCAAAGCTGACAGTCGTTGTCCTGTGTTGAGCTTTGTTATTTTACATAAAGGAGACAATTCTAAAGTTTCACAAATGGATTCTACTTGATGTAACGGACTCTCCTCTACTAATTCAAAAGGGCCAAAAAGAAATTCAGGATCATTCTTAACATTATTTTTCTCATCTTCGGGACGTTTTTCCACAAATATTTTTGAAGTGCAAGTTGGACATAGAAACTGTCCAGGAATTAGTTTAATGTCAACATTTTTACTCTTGGAAAGGTGTTCAATTAGTATTCTACGCAAACCTTTTTTAATGGGCCTTTTATGACGACCAAATGGGTCACAACATTTTTTCCCAAAAATATGGTTATACTTGTCTCAATATTTATCTTTGTGGTAATGGCAAATATTAGTAATATCATTTGAAATTCTTAATTTTAGTAAACATTGTTCTTCAGTGGGCAAGTCACTCACCCCAATCAAATCTTCAGGCACTTCTTTCTTGTAGTGTTGTTTATGACACTGTTCACGTATTAGTTCACCCACAAAACAACTCATACTGAACACTTAAACTTGATAAAGCACAATAATTTAATGGAAAAACACAATTCTAAAACTACACTAACAGAAAATTTTCACTAATCAAATTACTATAACCAACTGAGACTCATCTATACCAAAGCAATGAAGATTAAGGGTTTAAGGTGTGTGGTAAATAAAAAAAACTATTTGAGTTCCTTCTTTATTCAAAACCAAATCGAAAGTCCAAACGTGATATCCTTTACCCAAAGTCGATAAATCAATGAAATAATTAGTAAAACACAATAGCACGATAGAAAAAAGGTAACGATAATAATAATGGTTATCGGTATCAGGTGGAGTGAGGTTTCTCATGGACTTGCCAATGCATTATATGAAAATAAAAATTACATAAACTTCTACGTAAAAATAATTATAAATTAAAAATACATCTAAATAAAAATAATGGTAAAATAAAATGTTGATATAGTAACTGCGGCAGTATCAAATTCATTTCAGATTGTCTCTTTTTTTATCACGTCAGCTCATAACCGATAACCTGTAACAACTGAGTGTTGCCCGCTATAAGGGTGTGTTCATGTCTCAGCAAGTGGTGGGTGACATGACAGAAAAGATGTAGACTGTACTAGCAGTTGCAGATGGAAGAGTTCAAGTTTAAACTTGTAAAACTCACATTAACTTGTTGCAACATGTGAACTGCTGGGTCAGAGTGACATTTAACGAATGGTTTTAAGTTACAAACATACTTGTATAATATACTTACAATTTTTTTTTAGTAAATGGACATTTTTAACTCAAGTATTGCATATTAATACAGACTAAATTGATTATTTTAATACTCTAAATAATAATTGATAGATTTAAGATAATTTTAAGCCAATAGTTGCTAATTTAGTATGGCACGAGTGTATTAAAAAGGCAGTGCTTTTATTGAAATTCATAGATTTATAACTCAAAACGTAGTTGAGTCTGAGTCATAATTTTTTTTGTGGAGTATTCTTATTAGTATGAAGAACATTTCATAAAATTTTCACTTGTTTTCATTCAGTCCCTTTTCAGATATTGACCAATGAAAATTGGCATCAACGTGATTTTAGCCATTTTTGAATAGCCGAAGAAGAAAAAGGAGTTCATTCTCAAGACTAAAACTTATGCTGCTGGTAGGATCATGAGTACTCAACACAGAAATAAAATATTATTTGTGAGTCTCTTTTCCTTCCTAAAAATTTATGGTCTTAAAAAGTAACGATTTTTAATACTAGCCGTCTGAGAAAAGGAGGATAAGTATGTAGAATTGTGGTTAACTTTAAATACTCTATCAGAGAGGTAGGAACGGAGGATGAGGAAATATGTAGATGGAAGGAATATTCTAAAATGTAAATTGGGAAATGCAGTAGATAATAGATAGGCATATCCATGATATATTGTTTTTCCCAGTCAGGGTTAAATTGATTTTTTTTTTTTTGGTTAATTCGATAATTGATTGAGTGAATGTGTTAGGGATGTTAAGTTAGTTATAATTATTGATCAATAAATTTAACTTTATAAATTTTTGGACATAATAATTTAGAATCGTCTCCCAGACCGCTGGTATTCCTCAAGGTAGTATCCTGGGTCCCATTCTTTATTCAGTGTATACAGCTGATATCCCAACTCATCTTAATACTATCCTCACAACCTATGCAGATGAAACCAGCGTGTTATCAGTCAATGAAGATACATTTGCTGCATCCCAGACACTCCAGTCACTTATCACTTCGCTCGAAGAATGGTGTCATAACTGGAGAGTCAAGATAAATCCTAGCAAATCCCAGCAAATAACCTTTACTCTCGGTCGAAAACCTACCTCATCCTGTCCTCCTGTATCCTTTAATGGTGTACCGCTAAATAATGTGGAACAAATACGATACCTGGGATTTTATCTGGACAAGAGACTTACCTGAAACCCTCATACGAGATTGAAAAGACAAGAAGCTGCACGTCGATTTCGACTGATATAACACTTATTTCACAAACGTTCAAATCTCCCAATTCACAACAAAAAACTCATCTATATGACGATTATCATACTTATTTGGACTTACGGTATAGAGTTATGGGGATCCAGCAAACCATCGAATTCTTCCCGCATCCAATCACTCCAATCCAAAATCCTTAGAAAAATCCTTAATGCTCCTTACTTTTTCACAAATGAAATCATCCACAATGACCTTAATATCTTATACGTCGCTGATTTAGCACGAACCAGATACCTCTCCTTTCATAATAAACTCACTCCTCATCCCAATCCACTAGTCGCACAACTCGCTTCCCATTCCGTTCCTGGCAATCCTCCGAGGCGTCTGAAAAGAAGATGGCCTCGGGATCTTCTCCTTTTGTAAATTTTATTTGAGTACTACCAATGGGTAGTTCCTCATCAAGTCTTAATCATTTTCATTATCATATTGCATTGTATACAGCATATTTACTGGATGTATTTTCTAATACAGTTGTAAATTTCAATTAATAAAAGATTTAAAAAAAAAAAAATAATAATTCAGAAAGTTTTTTTAAGCTTTCCTTGGTTAAAGAGTTAATAGATTAAAAGTAAATAATTCAAACGACTAAAAATCATTTTCATAAAAACAATTAATTTCATACAGTATTGCTTTTCTATCAGTGGAAATTCGGATTCTAAATAGACGAGAATAATTTTGAACCTGATCTTAGTGGCTAAATAGAATTTTTATTTATAAATAATATTTATTTTTATTCTTTATAAATTGTGTAGGAAAGATAAAAAATAAATACCATTTTTCATCGATTCTATGGCTTTAACAAATTATAAATAGAATCACTTTTGAATCTTTTTCATTCATTATAACCTCAATAATTAACCATCTGCTGATAATTACCATGGTCATTAAATGTCATGTACGCAATATTTATTGCGTTTATCTTAGGTAATGCAAATACGTTGGCACATCTGGTTGAGTAATAATAATTGATAAGTAAATGTAATTAAGTTTATGGTTCATCTAAATAAAATTTGTAAGGGAAATTACGAATTTGATAGATTCAATGTTTAATTTAAAAAAAAATTAAGTAATGTTTAATTAGTAATATAGGGTTGTTTTAGATTGCAATTTGTACTTTCAGATTTTTCTTGGTTTATTGATGTTATGCCTGGGATAAATTTATAAAAAGGTCGACTTTTTTTTGTTGTTTGGTGCCAAGATATTTTCAAATTACATTATTAATACTTTTTTTTTTTTTATGTGAATCATTGTAATCAGAAAATATTCCAATGGTAATGAACCGTCATTTTATGGTATATGATATCGGTATCGGTAAGGCATCGTTCATGAAAATGAATTAAAATTAGTGACAATAAAATATAAACAGGGTAAACCAGACAGTTATTGACCCTAGATGGACATTAACTCCCTATCTTAAAAATTAAAAGAACGAATATTTAAAAAAAAAAAAAAATAATAATAAAGCTTCCTTTTAAATCCTACAACACAACTGTGTTAAAATACTTTCAATTCTGTTCGTATATCAAAACATATCCGTAGCAAGTCAATAACTGTTTTTACATTAGTTATTGGCACTATCGTATAAAATACAGTTCAGGAATAATGTTCGGTATGAACTTTCTTGATTAGCTTGAAGTATAGTAATTAAGGAAAAATAACTGTAAATTTCAACTTTATTGAGCTATTCTTTCTATAATTATTGTATGAATATTTCCGTTTGTTCCATTAAGGGTATCAATAACTGTCTGGTTTATCCTATGTTTAAACATTCATATTTTTCAGCATGCACTATATTTATACTGAGATGTTCGGACTATGAATTAAACACCATCGGCAGCGAAACAGGAACAAAGTCCACTCAGATTGGACCCAAATAAACTATTGATGCTCATTATTCAGTTGATATCAATCAATTTGATGAACAACGACACATTTTACGCACATTACTCCGTCAACATCATTCAAGGCCTTAGAACTCAAAATATCCAGTTATTACTAATGCCTTTAAAGAGTATTTATACAGGGTGAATATCTCTAAGTGAAAAAAAAAAAAATTGGGTTAAACTAGATCATAAATGTAGCAAAATGCCGCAGACCTCATTTTTCTATTCCAATCAGTTCCAGATATAAAATAAATCAAATACTTTATTGAGGAAACCACGTTTTTTTTCCATAAAAGCTGTGATATCTCCATTTTTTAAAAATATTTTTCAATTTTTGACCACATTTTCGGATTTAGAATTAAATTTTCTTAAATAGCTGAGTACCTGTAACCTTGAATTTTACAAACTTGGGATCTAATGAACAGCTTGATCTTCATTTTATTTGGGGAAGTCACAATGTATTGATTATTTTGACGCTCACCATTTTTCGAAACAACTATTCACAAAAACTTGCAAATTTGATAAGCTTTGGAATGATATGTTAAACGCAATGAATTTCTTTCGATTTCATGAAGAAATTTACTTTTGAAACCGAAAAAAACATGGTGTTCTCATTTGGCTTACAAATCAGTTACTTGTGTAAATAAAACATTGTACAATCTCTTAATGAAAATGTGCATTTTAAACATAACAAACTCTTCATTGGATTAAAAAGCAAAGAAAAAAATATTGTTTAATAGAAAATAAAGGAAAACTGTCAATAAAGTGACACCAGATCAGAGGATCTTATGTTATTTCATTTATTTATTTATTATTATTATTTAGGATTTATTTTATTAGATTTTCAATGTAATGTTTAAAATCTAATGATAATGAACATAGACCTCAACTTTGCCGTTAGCTTCTGGATGCCGATTGTGTTAAAGAATACCACTTTTTGAGGTGAATCTTATGGGCAAATGAGTCTGTTTTTACAGGGGGAAGCCATTTCTACCTATCCATGTATATCGTTGGTTTACATTTGTATTGCTTTCGAATAATGTGGAGGAGCACCATGGTGTTGAAAAATCATATTTTCCCGAATATCTTGATGAAGTTGTGGTAGGATATTATAGATATTATAGGATAAAGGAACGGTAGAAATGCATACTCCTGTAAAAACAGACTCATTTACCCATAAATTCACCGCAAAAAGTGGTATTCTTTGATATCATCTGCATTCAGAAGCTAACGGCAAAGTTGAGGTCTATGTTCATTATCATTAGATTTTAAACATAACTTTGAAAATCTAATAAAATAAATCCTAAATAATAATAATAAATAAATAAATGAAATAACATAAGATCCCCTACATTTATGATCTAGTTTCACCCAATTTTTTTTTTTGTACACTTAGAGATACTCACCCTGTACCGTTCCAATCGACTTCTACAAGAGAGAGAAGTAAAATTGTTATTCTTCATCAGCAAATCTTTTAAAACGAATTAGTTAAAGACTCTCAGCTATCACAGATGTTTCCGACACCAGTGATAGGAACCTAGGAACGGATTATCTAACGATTCAATATAGTAAATCGATAAAGTCTCACAACTATTAAATAATAATGTATAGGAAAAGATGAATGTTCATTAAACGGTGATTTATTTTATTTAGCACAAGTTCAGGCTGTGTGCAGTTTTGTAACAAGCACCAATGACTTGCTGGCCGACTGCTGAATAATTCCTAGAAGAAAAGAGAGGCTGTTTTCGGACATCCTACATTTAGATAGACAGTACTATACTATAGTCAGGTTACAAATTACTTGAACGAAAAATTAGTGAAATATTGAAATGGAAAGGTGAAGTTAAAAAAAAGACAAGAAGACTTCGTAGGAAAAGAAGAGCTGTTACGGATAGAAATAAAAAAGAATACTGAATAATTATGTGGGAGAAAAAAAGTTAATCCAAAAAAATAAATAAATTAGAAAAAAAAATAACATGTCTTTATTATATTAAAATGTAAATCACGTTATGTGAAGTATTAAACAAGTCCGAATAGCTATCTCTGTGTTCTATTCCATATGCACCATATTATTAGGCATGTAGGACATAAGCGAAGATACGAAAATTATATATTTTAATATGAATATATGGCACAAAGAGCTGGATTTTTCTCAAGTGGCGACCGCAGAAATGAGGTATCATATAAACACTATCGCATGACAAGAAGAAATTACTTGGGAAACGAAAAAAATAGAGAGAAGCTTGATGTAAAGTGACTGAAGTACATATTTGAAGAATGGAAGCTTAAATGGTATTGAAACGTATAAACATCAATGGAAACGTAAATGATCGGAAGGTGTGGTAGATCCTAGAAACTAGACCAGAAGGAAGATGACCAATAGTCCAAGACTTATGTGCAATGAGTATATCGAGATACTGGGGATAGCTAGATGAGGAGGAGAGTGAAAGATGGGACCAGTGGGAGACGGGTAAAGAGAGGCTAGTTCTCCACGCTAAATGACAAAACCGAGTAAGCGAAAAAATGTTTTGAATGCAAATTCTATAACATTGACGAAAATTAGCTACAATTTTGGTAGTTAAAAATTTTTATAAGAACTAAGAAAAATTTTGATTTTGAATAATTATAAGCTGCCCAACTTAAGGACTATGAGTAATATAGACGTTCACAAATTTTAGTCGCATTTAATCGCAATTACTCCTTCTGTCTAAATAATCCATTGTATAGTTACCTCTTGAAGGAGCGTAGTGAATAGAAGTTTACAGCCCCGACCTGACTAAATCAGATAATTCAAAAATAACGGTAAATATTCCAAAATTAAGCCTAAATGATCTTTCTTTTTAAACCACACTAACACAGCTATTTTAAATTATTTTATTTTTCAACTATCCTTAAAACACATCCTATACGAAAGCGAACTAACCCTTAAACAATTCCTCGCTAGATCGCTCAATATAAACACTAACAGTCAAATAATCGACTTATAGTGACGTCAAAACCCATATGGAGCTAACATACACCGTTTTCACTTTTAATCTATTTCATTTTAATTGTTCCTCGTGATCTCTTTCTAACTACTGTAGCGTTCCTTGCTATGCGAAAACCCCGTGAAGAAAAGTTAAAACGCACATCACTTATCCTTCTTGACTACATATTCTGCTGTTCCCACAAATGAGTATTGTCTTTCTTTTCCTCTTTAAAATATTTATAAGAACAAGTTGGAAGTTTATTATTTTATATCTCACTGTTCCAACTTCAAGAAGACATGAATGCCAAGCCTCACAACAACGTAACAGAAATGGTATTTGTACAAAACGTCACGGCAAAGTACACTTTACACCCTTCAGCACAAAATTTCATTAGCTTCGTCGAAACTTCGAAGTACACGAGAAACAGAGGGTTCTATATTCACCTATTATATGTTTAGCAACAAGTACTATTATTTCAGCGAGCTAACCATTTAAAAAAAATATAAATCTTATAATGGAACAGCTGTTTCGAAATAAAGGTTTAATCATGCCAAACTGTTTTTATGATTAGATTGATTTTATTCTCTAATTTGACCATATTGTTCTTCGAATACACCCATTAGTTCTAAGCAGCATCACGTTCGTTCAATCACAAGATCTTATCATATAACAGTTTCGGACTGATATAATTTCAGTATGTCTCAAGAAGATAGTGATATTGATACACATGAGACCATTCCTTCTCAACTGGAAGTGCCCTACTCTATTACGTCCAAGGATTTTAATAAGTACAAGAAAAATTCACTTGCTTCCCAGATATCAGAAGTGTTTTTCAAACGCGTGATACCAAAATGGATGCCGAATCCAGTTTATTTCACGTAAGTAGACGACGTATTTATTAAATCGTTACCAAAGTTAGAAATTTAGGCCTACCTTATATAATTGTTAATGATAATGCTTTTCTCTTCTTTTTTTTTATCATCGATTTTGATGGTTGTTTCCAAGAACTTATGACTATTCAACCATTCTTTATCGTTCACTAGTGATCGTCAAGTTAAGCTCATAAACTAGTTACTTCCAGCAACCACCTATGATGTCATACCATTGACGATTTCTGAATTAGTTCAACATTTTAATATTAAAATTGATCTGTAACGCCCGAAAAAAGAACTTCAGATATTTGAGTCATTTTTTTTAATGATTAGATTAATTTTAAGGGCTAGATTTTTTTCAGAATACTTATGAATCATTTAATTATTTATTTCCAGATGAGTCTCGATAAACAATATAATAATTATACTTATTTATAAACGGTGTTGCTTGGCTTTCAGTGATTTACATCTTATCCCCTGCGTCTAGATATTAGAGTCTGCCTGACGCTAAAAAAATAAAAACAACGAAATGAGTCAGTCTCTACCTTGTACTAACAAATTGTTCAATTTCTAGAACCTTAATTATAAAAAATATTATTTATAAAATCATGTACAGTAGAACTTCTACTAACTTATAGAAATCTATCACGTATAGAAAGAATAAAACCGTAAGTAAAAGGTCCAAGAAATTCCAGAAAAATAGATGTAACTTCATTTGAGTAAGTGATTTTAAAAAATATGTGTCGGCTCAGAAACAAAAAAGCAGCAAAACAAATTAAAAAATCGCAGTCGTACTGAGAAAGAAAACCTTCAGTACTAGGCTGTCTGTTATTTTTAGAAAAAATCTAAAACATTACATTAAAACTACATAGGTCAGATGGTCTTATAAGACTCTTATCTTCAATTTACAATTTACCAATGTCTGTCCATATATAAAACGTAACGATTTTATAATATTATGAGACTGAATTTAGTTTTCAGAAAGCTATAAAATGCAAAATCTAAAAATATATCTATTACGAATGGCAAAGAAAAATTATGCAAAATATTTACTAAGGTCCGCCAAGCTAAAAGATACACATATGTAACTTATACTACAATTTATTTTAGGTATCTAAATAATATTTTATAAATGCGTCACAAATTGTACTTACTAGAAAAAGAATATCTGCGCATTAGCGTTATATGGATCCTTACCAACATGAAGTTACATCAGAGTGCCACACATTAAATGGCTAGGTGCGGTTAACTGATGGGTGAGAAGGGCACATTTGAAAAATTTTATCAAAACCTAATGGACTAAAGAACTGGTGGAGGATCAAAATCTAAATGGACAGATGGGGTTTTACAGCATTAGGCCTATGGCGAGGCATTAATATTTAAAAAATAAAAAAATACAAGATTCCACAATAACAAATGCGACGAGGTCCAGGAGCCTATTAAAAAAAAAAAAATATCCTAAAAACCTAAAGGTCATCTCTGAATAAAAATTCACTTTCTGCCTCGTTTCCACAGGGAAAGAGTCTAAAACGTAATTTTTTATAAAAAATGTTGTTTTCATGTCGATCCTCACTTTTAGGGACCACTGTTTTCCATAAACATATCGAAACAGGTAAGTTCAGTCATGAAGAACCAAATGAGTTTAAAAAAAACATTTGGATGCGGAAATTTAAATTTGGTGATTTTAAAAACAAAATCAAGCCACTGTTAACAGTATTGTTAGTGATAAAAATAACGAATTTTGAAAATATAAAAGTAATTTAATTAGTTTTAGTTTTCATCATGAAACTGAGAAATACTCGACACACACATTTCCTCAAGTTAATCTTCAAAAGTGGAGAATATTTAATAGATATTATTGTCCATAATTAGATTTTTTTTTTTTTTAAGATGCTATTGAAATAATTTTGAATTACATATTTTTTAGAAGACAATTTTCTTTTTTGGTGTATACCATAATTATAAAATATTTTTGTAATTTTTTTCTAAGGAACAAAAAACATTTATTTAAAATCACTACTGGCACTAAAAACTATTGATGAATTTGAGAGAAAAAAACAATATTATTTTATTTAATATTCCATTTTAATTCAAATTATACTTGTTTTATATTAAATGAAAACCTTTATAACTCAATATCGATCTCAAACATTCATTTTTGGGTTTTTTACTGACTGTTACATTAAATTTACTTATATAATCAAATATAAAAGTATTTGATTTTAAAAAAAATAAACCAAAATTAGGACCTAACCTCTGATCTGACATTGACTGGCTTCCCTCCGAAACCGCTTTTATCCCAGCCCTTGTGAAGGTGGCATTGTCACTCATCCTTTGTTGGTTGTGATTGGATAGCCGTCTATCCAGCCTAATGTGATTAAACCAATGAGAAATGGCTCAAGTTTTATGTTCTCGTTGACACTTCCATCAATCTCGGCGTCGTACAACAGAGGTCAGTATTCAGCTTGCTCCCGAGTGAGTGATACTCTCACCAGCGCCAATTCTAAAACTCGAGGTACGTTATGTTTCTTTAAAAAAAAAAGTTGAAATAACCAAATAAGACTTTAAATGATTTTTTTAAATATTATTCTATCCATAAAAATCTTTATTCTGGATTCGAAATTTCGATAGTCGAGTGAATATTTATTCTTAATGATAGTATATTGCTAAGATACCCAATACTATTGAGACTGTAAATTGATGTAACTCATTTTGGATTCCTTGGGGAAAGCAATATTTATCAATGAATGAAAATTTTGTAACTAAATCCAGTATGTAATTATAAATAAGTTCACACAGCTGTGATCTCTTATTCAGTAAAAAAAAAGCTCTTTGAATCAGTTGAACGACTTAATCTCTAGATTAAATATTTACTGAGTGATTGCTTTAAAAAAAAATTGGTTGGAGAGGGTTTTCATATAAAAATATATATTTAGATCAATCCGTTGACTATGTATCGACATTACATTCAAATGCTGCCAATGTAACCAATATTAAAAGTAATTATACTAATGACAAAAAACTTATTGCATTGATTTAATAAAAAAGTAACAAAGGTTTTTTCTTTTATAATTGAAAATACGGGTTATTTATGGCAGTAAATTCCTTGTACATGAACGAATAGGCTATCATTATTCAGCATTTCAAATTCATTCAAGGTCAAATTCTTGAATTAAATTTTGAACACACCCAGTTTGCAATATTTTACTTAGCAAGTTTGCCGCAGGCAGTTTGAATATATAACAGTTTCAAAAACTGAAAGTGGGAAGATCATCTTATATTTACAATTAGGGAAAAACTAGGATGGCTAAATTCAGGGCAGGACAAACTTTCTGGGCAGTTTTCTGTTTTCAATGTAAATCGAATTTATCATTTTTTTTTTTTAATTATTCTTCCAAACCTCATTATTCTAAAAATTCTACAAATATTTTACTATGAAAACCATGTATAATGCACATGAGATATATGCACATGTATTGGAGTGCATATTTATAAGGATAACATTAGCATTACGACTTGCCTACTTTTACAAGATACGAGTATGTAGGACAGTATTTTTGAAAAAAAAAAACATCTACTTTTCTTTTTCCAAATAGTACATTTTTTGGTACATTGATCATACTTCTATATGGTATTGTAATATGAGATTGTTTGTTGATATCACCTGTTGAGATTCATAATGGCGAAAATACCAAATAATTATTTTCGAATTAAGGGAAACAAACAACTCTAGGATGACTCATGTTTTCGGTGCACAAGTAGCAAACAGATAATTCAACGCATTGTCTGTGGAGCGCGACATACGCCATGGGAGAGGGAAACAAAATAATCACATGTTTAGGGTTGGAACGGCGTTTGACAATTATGTTCACACATCGGTGTTATGTATAGAAAACGGGCTAAAATATAAAGGAAAAAAACAAATTAAAACGGATGCTACTTCCCTCTTGATTTAGTTAGTAGTTTTGCAAAACTTTGGAACGCTGTTTTGTTCAGTTTTATAATTTTGGAATTACACCACTATGATTCTCAATAGGCGACGTTACAAGTAGTAGAGTAATAAAAATTTGGAACTAATATCAAGTAAATAATATAAACTTCTAATCTTCCTGAATAAAAAACTAAATAATAATAACTAGGACATTTTGTTGGGTTTCAGCTGTAAGGTTAATTCTATTACCATTCAGGCATTCTTATCATAGCCTTTATTAGTCTATTTAAAGTTTGTTCATTTATTTAGGATATTTAATCCTTTTCACTTGATTAATTAAAATGGTTAATGTGCAATCAAATAGGTGATTTGAAAAAACCCCAGAAGTCTACAAATAGAAAATTTTCAGGAGGCACAAAAAACCGTTTATCATGTGTATTATTTTTTTCCCCTTAATGAAGACATGAGTTTTCATTAAAGCAAGCCAAGGTGCATTGGTAACTATAGTCTTGTTTTTTTTTTATGACAACTACAATGCTGGGAATTGATTGAAATATGGTGAGGACATATGGGATTTTTGCACCCAACGATGGACATGTTGGGTTTTTCCAACCGACGGTGGTATTTCATTAAACTAAGTCCGCGAAAAGCAATCCAGAAAAACACAGTTTTCTCTACTTTATTTACCAATTATCAGCTGATGATAAGCCGAATAAATAATATTAGGTTGTTAATATAAATTGTTTATATTAATATTATTAGATTGTTGCGCTTCATATAATCAATGTTGTGCGATGACAAAGGAAGCATTCAGTAGACTTTGCCTCCTGTTGGCTTTGAGTCCCCACGGCAGTGCCATTAGCGGAAAAACGCCTCTAGCCCTGAACAGATGGCATTCCTCCACTCGACGGAATTTCTGGCTCTCTTTTTAGTGGTTTAGACTCGGTGAAAAAATGGGGTTTTTACAAACAACATGTGTCTGCCTACACAGAATAAGAAAATTTAAAGTAGTGACATTCGTCAAAATGTGGACTAGTGGGGTTTTTCAAATCACCGATTCATATAATAAATAGACTAAATATTTTCCAATTTCAATTCTACTTAATTATAAATTATATGATGCTATTTAATCTTTCCTGTTGGATTCAAATGGCATATCATAAAATTGGCTTATTAATAATAGTTTCTATAAATTTCATGTATGGAGAAAAAATTTAAAACTGCATGACGAATAGGAAAATGAGAAGTTATATATAATCCACACTATTGTGTTGCGTGAACTAAAGTTTTTTACTAGGATCAAGTTGAGCGACAGACTTAGTTAGGGCTGTCGGGTGTGACGTGAGCCGTCATGTGCTCGACACACACAGGCAAGCACCACAAGGCAGCAGACAGCCCCGGACAGGCCGCCTATGACCTGGCCCTCATCAGCATGGAGCTGCTGGCACTCAAGAGGGAGGAGAAGAGGAAGCAGCTGAGTCAGGGGAAGATGGAGAAGTGGCTCGAAGACATCACCGCCAAGACGACGCCCGTCGTGGAGCTTCCTGAGGGA
The DNA here is from genome assembly GCA_003667255.2 of Euschistus heros. Taxonomy (NCBI): domain Eukaryota; kingdom Metazoa; phylum Arthropoda; class Insecta; order Hemiptera; family Pentatomidae; genus Euschistus; species Euschistus heros. The sequence continues at coordinate 1,281,146 of RCWM02000313.1, forward strand.
GGAGTCTTCATACCGAATTACTCTAGGAACGTCACCGTCAGGTGAGAGATAGTGTAACCGGGACCATTTGCAGTGTGGGGACAAAATGAAAGCTATTCTGTATTTCACTCTCATAAAAGGAAATAATGTTAAAAACTGAAACTATGTTAGCGGAAACGACAAATATCAATCATTGAGATTGCTGATTAAACTAAACATGGGTATAAGTCAAATTTTTATAACATTCTCCCTTAAATACAAGCTTAATAATTTATAACTCCGTTCTTTCACTGTTGTGGTAGTAACTGCTTCTAATGGGAGGTCTATTAATTACTTAAGGTGTTTTTCTTTAAATTAACTCTCTTCCATCCGTTAAGTGAGATTTAGAACGATATGATGAAAACCCCTCCTCACCCTTCACGTAAGATTCACTTAATTATTTTCAAATAATTAAATTTATTTTCATAAATATTTATGTATTTTGCTACATAGCGATAAATACCTATCCCATAAATACTTATATTACATTCTTATATTTTCTGGGCAAGAAACTCGAGTAGAATTTTAATGACACCCGCTCCCTTTAGATTATATTTTCTGGGTAATTAATGGATCTGCCCTTACTTTCAGGAAGTCTGCAATTCTCAAAACAGCATGATTTTTATTAATATTTCAGGATAATACAGAGATTAGTAAATCGTATGACATAGCGCTTGGCAACCAAAAAGAACAATTGATTTACGGCATATCACAAAGTCAAAAGATAATAATGTGAACTTCTTATAAATTCCTGACAGTGATTTATAAAAGATAACACATGGAATGGATATCTTATAAGATGTCAGCAATGTTTTGGTAAAGACCCACTTTTTACGACCTCAGAGGGTTCGTGAGGAAATATTACATTGTAGACGGGATAACAAGGCCCCCAATTTAAATAAATTTAAAAGGCTGTTAAACTACAACAGGCAACAAATGCTTTTCTTTCAAATACAAAACAGTTTGTAATTTTAACTTATTTGTTGATACATTCAACTGTATTCATGAATACAACGAGTAAATTTGTTCATACTCTCTGAATATATGAAATGACCATTGCTTTTAAAGAAACTACCATTGCCATATTTTGGTATTTCCCATTCAAAGCCCTGGGAGAGAAAGATTTTGGAATAAAATAATAGGCATCTAATATGGATAATAGCATCTATTAGTTTGGTAAAATGGATTCTTTTAATTGTCATATCAAAAACTAGTAATTGACACCTAGTGACATCTTGTATACTAAAGTAAAAACAAACTATGACATTTAAATTATTATTTAGTAACTTATATGTTTTTTGATATTAATAATAAACCAGAAAGGTGATTCCATCAATTCAAAATTTAACTTCAATATTTACACTTTTAAATTGAGGAATGTTTAGATCACGATTGCAATTGGAATTCAAGGATTACTTATTATAGAACAAGTTAAAAAAAAATGAAGTCAAATTTAGAATTCTGGTTTTGGTCTGGAGCTTCAATTTGTCCCAAAAATCTTGGTATATCTGTATTTTCTTGACCCACATAGAGTTACGAGTAGTTTACAACAGGCTCCTTGCGTAGCCTACCTTATCTAATCTATACCGCGTTGTCCATCTTCCTTTGCATCATTGATTCAAATTGGAAAGGTAAGACAGAATACATTAACAAGGATTAGAGGGAATATTGATAATGCTTTGAGCGTAGCCCAGATAGTTCGGTGATGATAATCCAAAATGACAGCGTTCTAACTTCTGCTTAATAACGTGAACCTTAACTGCAACACAATTAACTGTGACCTGAAGCATCCATATAGATTTCCTTCTGGTATTTGGTGTAGAATACTATTTCGTTTATTTTAGAAACAGTGAAATTTGATATATTAGAAGGTTAATTTGTTCAAGCTACCAGTAAAGTTGACAACTACATCATAAAACGCATCTTCTGTAGAATACTGTAACATCTCGAAAATCTCAACAATTGGGAAATGGTGTATACAGTTTTTACTATTTTCAGTTTGCCTTTTTTACTTATTGTTTTTTTTTCTGATCGCAAGTTGTTTTTTTTCTAATCCGAAGCAATTTTTACTATGCACTGTGACCTGAAGCAGCCGACAGCATGTAATTTGTTACAGTCTACTCCGAACGGCTTCCGTACATTCCCCACTTAGAAATTTAACTTCGGCCAACCGAACAACTGAACTTACTACAGTTCATACCACATAAAGATAACGTAATTTTGAATGATTAAGTGTAAAAAAACTCAAGAACTATTTTTTCGGAAATGTTACAATATTCCACGGCAGGTGCAAAATATGTAAAATATTTCTTATTCCCTTATATTCGGTAATAATTAGCTAAACTCTTTTGAATTACTTTGATATGTAGAATATTGTATCTACTGTCTAAATGTACAAGTGAATAATTACTCATTTCATTAAATTATTTTTTTTTTTTTTAACTTTTTTTGTTTAATAAATTAACAACCAACGAATGGTATGATACGCACTTAATAATATGTCAGCCATAAGAAAGAACTTTAAATTAAAAATTTTTCAAATTGAAAAAAACAAAAACTATGATGAGCGTTTCCAATAGTACCTAAACATTTTTTTTTTCTCTTTATTTGTTTAATCCACAACTGTCACTTATCCTGTGACAACAAGCAGATGTGATAGATTGTTGTATACAAATTAATTGGCATGTCAAGAATGAGGGAGGACAGCTCCCAGCGGTACTTACTCCTAACTGATATGATATATAATCAGTTTTAACGGAGTAGATCCCTCAACCAACTCCTTTTTAGTCTCCTTTGGGTATTATCGGGAAGCTTATAGAGGCCATACTTTGTATTAAATTATTGATTGTCGTGAAGTCATTTATATAAAGCTATGTTATTCACGTGACTTTAGACCGGCACATGTATTCTAAATGATTTTGTAAATGTAATTGTAAATATGTCAATAAAGCCTTATTATTTTATATAAAGTCTGGATGTGATCTTGTACCATGGGTATGTGTAAGTCTGTATGTAAAGTTTTGTAATTGCCATACCAGGGTGATTCTACACATATTTCTAAATCCTCTATTTAATACAATTTCATTCGATCGCATAAAAAATATTCAATTTAAAAAGATATTAATAAATGTTATGTAAGAGATAGTCTTTTTTCTTTTTTTTTTGATTTTAGTACCATAAACAAACTTTATCATTGTTTCTTTCGAAATTAAAATCAATATGCATGTTTTACCTTCAATCACATTTTTTTTTACCTCATAATAAATATATTTTTAAAAAATCTTTAGTTTTCTCTTTGAATAAACCATCATTCGTTGGATTAATGAACTGATTAAGAGTAAATAATTGTTTTGTTTTTTTTTGCTCAAGTTGATATGAAAAAGACACAATTTAAATATGAGTTATTCTACTACCTATTCGCCTGTTTTTCTAGTCCACAGGCGTTCCTCAAGACAATATTCTACGTCCCGTACTTGATACAGTGTACACAGTTAACTATCCAAAAACGTTCTAATGATTGTAATAAAAATGATGATCTACTTACAGCATACAAACACGTAGTCAAAGATATTCCTTGGAGACTGTTGTCAATAATAGAAAATCAATTTAAACTCAACAAAACACCTACGTTACATCAAAAACTTATTGCATCCTGCCTTCCCTAATATTTAATAATTAAGAGCAATATTTTTCGTACAGATACGTTATCATGGATTTCATTTATACAAGAAACACATAAATAACCGTCATAGGGTGAGATTAAATGGAGAAGATGCTGCTCGTCTATTTCGACTTATTCCAATATTTACTCGACAAACGATATAATATCTCAATGAACAACAAATATCTTATCGTGACTATTATCTGGTCTCTCTAGCGTAACGGCTTACAACTATGGGGTTCAAGCTAACCATCGAATTATTCCTGCATCAGATTCCTTCAATCCAATTCCCGTTTTGTAACTTATATTTGAGGAGTATTATTGACAGACAAAAATTATATAGAACAGCCATATTTATAATTTTTAAAGGACGCATCCGGGAACGATGTTATTTATATTTCAAAATAACTAACTGCGATGAAAAAAAAAATGTTTTCTAAATAGTAAACATTTTTTGAAATATCAGAAAAATTCAATGATGAAACGATTATTGAGCTATAGAAAGAATTGCTCCTAATACATCTTTCAGAGTCAGTGATAATTTGTTGATTTATTAATTTTTTGTTTGATGATTATAATATTCTTTAACACTAATAAAACTATTTTTGCATTTTCTATAGTTAATTATGGATTCAATGAGAATCTTGAGTAATAAAAATGTATTATTATCAAATTTCTTAGGCCCTATTTCATATAGGGCATAAGAAATAATCATTTTACATTTAGATATTTAGTTTCTGAAAAAAAATGTATCTTTTAATAATAAATGATAAAAGAATAACTCGCGAAGAATAAAGGTATAAATAAAACATAAGATTCGTTTCAGATATAGCAAACCGCCTTAGCATTTGGGTAAAAATCACATTCGTTCCTTATTCTGAATTGCTTGTGTTTTATTCAGGAAGGCTTTATTGGTGATCTTTCACTGAGTTGTAGTCTATTCGTTCCGTAACCGTATCAGGTATATTTCTGGAAATTCTAAAAAGATTTACTTTTTTTTTTTAACGCAAGAGCACAAGTAATATGTCACCAATTTATGTTAAGTGTAAATAAATATTTTTGCAAATAATAATTTCAAAAAATGAGAAAATAAAGTAGGTCTTCGTGAACTGTAGAACTTCAAAAAAAGTAACAGGTTACTTTTATAGAGGTTAATAACTCTATTTTTTCTAGTTCGTTCACCAAACCCGTTGAACATATAAAAGAATATAATTATAATATTTCAGTTAAGTGATACTGAATTTCGACATTATTTTGATATTCATATCTCAGATATCACCATCATGATTAATGGTGAACAAAAAATAATTAAACAGAAAAAAAAGTTAAATGATTATAAGGCTTAATCAATAGTGCAAAAAGGAAACATCACTGACAACTATTTTTAATTTACAGAAATTTTATTTTCTATATATTAAAATTTACAACTTTATAAATCAAATAAATTGCATCTAGTAAATGCTCACAATCACAGGTCAACTGGTATAAAGCAACTAACCATAGGTGGCAAGTCAATAAAAGTTCTGTTTTATAAGGCCACAAGGCCATCTTCTTTTCGACACCTTGGAGGGTTATTTAGAATAGAATGGGAAGCCAGTTAGAGTAAGGAGTGTTGAAGACTTTTCGAAGGATTTTGGATTGTAAGGATTGGATAAAAGAAAGAGTCTATTTAATGTACGTTTGTATAGTAAATATAGAAGAAGAAGAAGAAAACGACGGGTAGTTTCTTGTCATTATAGTCTTGTACTTGGATTCAAAATAAGACATTAGTCCAGATTGAACTAAAATTTTAAAATTATAAACTACTTATTTTATCAGTTCAAAATTGTCTACCAATATGGGCAATCCTACCTTGTGACAGGGTTCGATAGTTCTTATGTGTGCGCACCCCATCCGCCATGTCTGTCAGAGCGGCTTCAATTCTATAATGCAGGAATTCGGTATTTTCTTAGGAAAGTGCTGGTATAGACACTGACACTGGAAGAGCATTCCAACTCGGAAGCGTCAACAAGAAAAAAAAATAACAATATGAAATTCACTAGCTGCTGTTAAATGATCTAACTCAACTGGCACGATAAGTGAAAGATTACTTTGAGTGGAACAATCTAATCTTAACAATAGTGATTGAGCGATGATGTAGTTACTGACTGTTCCTAACACTGATAACGTTGATTGGAGATGTTTAGCAATGTTTTCGATCTAATGCAATAAAGTGATAAATCAATTATTATTATTTATTGTTTTTATTGCTAACATTTTCTAAGCTATTTTACATTAATATCACTCTCAAATGTTCATTTCTATTAGATTACAAATTTATTCTACAATAATCAGTGATCATTCCTAGTTTTGTTATGAAATTAAAAGCTTTTAAGATTTCAACTATGACAGTCCTAGAACCCCCCCCCCCTACCATGTTATCTAGTGGGTTATCAAGGGTCTAGTTGTACCTTCGTCATAAACATACTACTTCTTGTCCTGCACAAACCTTTAATGATATTCATTAATTACGGTTAAACAGATTCGCTACCTAGGGCTCCGTCTAGACAAACGACTTACTTGGAATTAACAAACCAGACTAAAACGAAGAGAAACTGTCCATCGTTTTCGACTTCTTTAACTTTTATTATAAAATTGTTCAAACCTTCCGATTAATTACAAAAGAATCATTTACATGACAGTATATCGACCTATTTGGACATATGGAGTTGAGCTTTGGGACTCCACTAAACCATTCCATTCGTCTCGCATCCAATCCTTGCTATCCCATATCATTCGAAAATGTTCAATTCCCCTTAATCTTTCACAAGCTTAGCCACAAAGATCTTAACGTTCCATATTTTGTTGATTTGGCTTAAACCAAATACCTATCCTTTCATGGTAATCTCGAAAACCATTTAAATACATTAGCATTTCAACTTGCTTCTCAGTCTATTCCAGATAACCCACCGATGCATATGAAACTAAGATGGCCTATCGAAGTGCTACTAGTGGGTAGTTGTTTTATAAGCCATTGGCATTTTTAGCATTATCATCACTTTTACCAGATGTATTACATTTTATTTTGTATACAGTTGTAAATTTCAATAAATGGCTGAATTAAAAAAAACAAAATGTAAATTATTAAAGATAAAACAGTTTCAGCTCTCCAAGCTCTCGAGGCCTCGACGCTAGTTAAAGAATGTAAGTAGGCAACGGAGTCTCTTTCCTGTACAAGAAACTTGACATTTCTGGCCACAGAGAGATAACAGACAACTATAATTCAGAACAAACAGATAAAGAAAAGTACCATTATTCAACTTTTAAGATCAGAACCTTCACTAAGCACATTTATAAATTTCCAGAAAAGATTTTTGCAACAGGATTTGGTAAAGTGCAATTAAGGAATGGGGGGACTGGATCGACTTCAGTATAGCAAAACAGCTGATCAAGAGACAACCTCCCTCCAGAACAAAGTGGTAGTTTAGTCATAATAAGGCCTTAAGAAAAGAGCTTGTTGACAATACATAAAAGACAGTTGATAATATATTGTGTAGCTGATGATGAAATCTACCTCTAACGGTAAGGCGCTGGCAATATCCCTACATTACGTGGCAATCTGTGGTAGATAATGTCGTTTATGTATGACATCATTGGAGAGGAATATTTGAACTAGTTTTAAATCATCCATCGAACATTTTTCCGAAAACAAAGAATGACCTCTTTTGATTACCAATTTGAGGAAAAATACAGCCGCTTCCGAGATTTTGGTTAAGGTTAATTAAATCTTTAAAAAATGATTGGATTTTCAAGCAAACTACCTCCATAGATTTTTTCAAAATGTTTTTCGGATTTTCCAATTTTTTTAATAGGTTTTTGTTCATCGAATTTTGCATTTATAAACATCAAAAGAAAGCTGAGGCTCTCCTCTTTCCAGCGATGCCAACCAATGAATTGCGTGATACAGTAATAGCGATTTATACGAAAGTAACCAATAATCGGTTGAAAAATTTCATTTTCCTCGATGAGGGTGAAAAAAATGATATTTTTTTGTTTTTATTGAATAATCGTTTTTCAGTGTTTTTGAGGGTGCTGAATTAGAATCTGATGTCAATTTTTGTGTGATAAAATCTATAGAGGTAGTTTGCTTGAAAATCTAATCGTTTTTTAAAGATTTAATTAACCTTAACCAAAATCTCGGAAGCGGCTATATTTTTCCTCAAATTCGCAATCAAAACTAAAAATTTTAGTGCAAAAATCAAGTCGATATCATTTTTTAAACTCGAGATATAAAATAAATTAGTTTAATGCTATTTTATATTTTTTTCGGCTTCTAGGGCCCATTGGTTGGAACGGTAAAATATGTGTCTAATATTTTTTGACCAAGAACTTCTAAAAAATTGCTAACAAGATCCGTGAGAGACTGAGTGTGTGAAATTTTTCCCTTGTAAGTGAAATTTTTCCCAAATTCGAAAAAAGTTGATATCATCATTTCCCATAAGTATAAAAAGTCACCAAGTGAACTGCTAAATCTGCACATTAGAGAATGAGAAAATTCACTATATAACTATTTGAGAAATTTTTAATGATCATATTCCCGTTTGAATATTGAAACGGGCAAAAATTGATTTTGTTATTTAATGAATTTTACCTAGCAAACTATATGTTAGGTATAAGGTAGGAATAGATTTAGGCTATATTTAGTTCCTATTTTTATTTTTTTAAATGCTTATGTTAATGTATTTATATCATTATGTTATAATGTAACTAAAATTTTAATTATTTTATTCATGTACTTACGAAATTATTCACATAAATGGCTTATAAATTATATCAACAAGCTCATTCCGCTCCCGGAATGACGTCTGTGCCATTTATGTTTTTTATTTTTTATAATTGTTGCTCAGTTGGGCTGATTCTTTTTTTCAATTGTTTAATTTATTAAGTAGCATTAATCATTTTTAAATTAGATATCATTTATTCCAAAAAAAAATTCATAATTTTGAAAGTTTCTGCTATTTTTAAAAGGAATATGGAAGTATAATATGCAACACACATAACTTCTTTTCATTGATATTCTTATATTTTATTTTCATGCAATATTATATTTATTATACATAAGCTTTCTAGATATTTTGTATGCCACAGATAAAGCCTATAGTGTAGTGGGTCAATACATGTTGCTGGAAATTGGAATAGAAATAAGGCTAAGGCTTGCTCTTCTAGGATTATACAATGTGATCAGTGAACAGGTATTATAAAGCTGTATCAGGCAAGGTTTCAATCTCAAAACTACACTTAAAGCCCACTCCTTTTCATATATTGTTTTTTTAATTCTATGATCAACATAAAATGAACCAAACCAATTAAGGCCATTACATCTGGGTTTCAAAACTTTTCAGCATTATTATTTGCTAAACCTGGCTCCAATTGAAAAAAAAAATTTTATAGACCTCAAACTCAACTTTTTTAGTCTATAAAAAGAGCCAAACAAAATCTATGTAAAAATATGCCTAGGTAAACAAGTCATGAGGTAAGGACCCTTCCTGGAGCAGACCAGGTGGATAAAGCAGTAATTCTTAATGAAGTCTTTGTCAATTAGGCAAGTGATTATAGATACGTTCGATCCTACCTAAATCAATTTCATGAAGATTGAAATAAAAAAAAAAACTAAATAAATAAAGCTTTCTGGGAAAGAAACGATAATCTATGAGTAAAAATTTGGTAACCAATAATAACACAATTCTTCCAAAATATGCTTAAGCAGGTAAGTCATTAACCCTGACAATGAAACATAAAAGTCAGAAGCAGGCCATGTAATGGAGGTAATTTAGGAAAGGTTAGAAGGAAGAAAAGAAAAGACCGTACAATTGGAAAATTAGAACATAACTTTAGAAGTTATGGACATGTCTAAAGAATGCCATACAGTCTTTAATTTATAAAATGCATGAAGATGACACTATGAATATATCTTCACTTTTTATAACACTATGAATGCATTGGACTATATTAGAACATGCAGCTTGATTTTCAATATGCCGACAAGCAGTGCTGAAATTTATATGCATTAAATAATAAAATAATTTAAATTGAAAATATGACATTTTACAAATTGATTATATATTTGAGAGATGCTGAAATAAAAAAAAAAGAAATATTTTGTGCTTAAAAAATTGGCTAATATTAAGTTGTCAAGATCTGATGAGACAAAATATTCTTGCCTCATCTAAATCAAGGACATCAAGGACCTCATCCAAATACACTTTTTTTCCACCAAAAATTAAAAATATATAATTAATTTATAGAGATCAATCAAAGCAAAAAATACTTGTAATGTCAGTCATATTTTCTTTATCACATAAAGTGAGATCTCAAAAAACGTTAGGTGGAGAGGATAAACTGGTGCAACAAAACTTTTATGACCTACAGTACATATTATCTACCGGTTACAATAAAAAAAAAAATCAAGAGATTTGGAAGCAGGAGTTTAAAAAACTTCAAAATGAAATGAAAAAATATCGAGAAGAAAGAAAAATGAGTGATTTCAGTTGTAATGCAGAACTTTTTAATACAAAAGAGTATAAAGAAAATGTGAGAAGAATATTTCAAGAGGCAGTTTTAAGACACATTTAAACAACTATAAATCCGTCAGAATCCTTATGATCACATGGAATTCAAATATTTCTAAATATAATGCAAATATTAAAAAAATAACTGAAAGATGAAAAGTTTAGTCAAAGTTTGGAATAAGATAAACTAGACAACAATGCCTATAAAATGAAGAAAAGAAAAATATATAGTGAATAATTTCATTAAATTAAGATTGTTTATTTAATTTCATTACAATTATTCACCTTAACAAGTGTTAAACATACTAGGACGAAGGTTTCCAAGCTTGACACTTTTTTTATGAATAAATACACTACAGTGCTAAACAAGGGCAAGTGTTAGACTACCAACATTTGTTCTGACCCAATGTTTTCTTCATATTCATTCTTCTAAAAAAAGCATCAATTAATTACTCCTGCAAACCCAATTAAAAATATTTAACTCACTGATTAATTAGTACTTGAATAATAATAACTATAGGCCCATTTTGGTTATATAATCTTAGCCAAAAACAACTTTCTTAACAAGAACCTAAGGCATCATTTAATAATTTTAGTGAAGTAACTTTAGATATTATTTTAGTAAAATAATTTTAGAAAAATATCTGTCTAATTAGTTTCAATTTTCTTTAAAAAAAATTAATAATATTTTTTTTTTACATATTGGTTTAAAGTATTCATTTTCTATTTTATTATTTTATGGATATTAAATTTTCATACATGAATTCATATTCATAACATAACTAAAATATCATAGTAAACATGATAAAAATGTAAAAATGTTACTCATACTAGAAATTCAGAAAAATTCACTTCACTAATGAATATTAGGAACTGGTCACTTCCCTTTAAATCAAATTCATAAAAAATGGTAAAATTTTAGAAATTTACGACTTTCTGTTAACTGTTTCATATTTTTACATGTTATCATTGATCAAGTAATTCGAACACCAATAAATACTAACTAAAATATAGCATAAAGAAACTCATACATTCATGCTGTTGCTGACTTTTAATATATATACATATATTTAATTCTTTAATTTGGTTTTGTAAATTATTGATATTACTTTATTCTTTGAAAATATACTGGGTTCAGCTTCTGCTAGTTTAAAGATTAAACTGAACAAAATATGGGTTGCAAAAGTAATAAATAATAACAATAAATTAAAACAATAAATTAAAACATAATATTTACTTGTAAAAAATTCGAAAGTATTATATATATATTATATAATAATTATTCAATATAAGTGTTCATATAAATTATTTTAATTTAAATAAATGGGACTATCGTTTTCTTGAAACTTATAGTTTCCAAGCTTTAATAGTAAAAAAAAATAAATAGTTTACTCGTGATTAATAATTCATAATAATAATTAAACTTTTTTAAATTAATCTTATATATAATAAGATATTATTATTTTTATTGGACATAATTCATACTAAGGTTTCTCTGAATCTAAAATAACTGTTTCAACAAAAAAATACAGACCATGAACTGTGAATATATCATTTTCATTATGAATTTATAAGATTATGAAATAATATAAACATTAGATTTAATTTTCATTTTTAAAATTTCTAATCCGACCATAGTTGAATACAGATGTATCTGAGTAAATGTCACTTTAACACTAAACCTAACATGTTGGATCCAATTACCCTTTTTGAACTTTTTGGCAGAAGTTCTTGGAAACAACATTACTTTGCTTTTTGACTTTAAAGCTTTTATTAAAAAATGTACAATAAGTTTGTTTTTCAATATCCACTCCTCTCTTAGTTAAAACAATAATAGTTGACAACAGGAACATTATATAACACTAACATGCTAAAAATATAATAATGCAGACATTTATGAATAATTGATTTAAAGCAAGCCCTATATTTTATAGTATACTGTTTTGAATAGTTTCAAACAAAAAATTTAAAGAGTTATATTTTATAAGTTGTCATAGTATTACAAACTCTAAGTATATAATTTATGTTGCATAAAACATTTTAGATATATTATTACCCTATAAGAGGTGTGCAACACTATATGTAATTTATATTTAATAGCAAATTAGATTTAGTACAAATAATAAGGACCTAGGGAAATAAAATGACATTAATTTATTCAAAAGGCTTACTACAGACATAACTTTAGAAAGTGTAAAACTGAAAACTTATTTTCTATCAAAAATAAAAGTAAATCATTCCCATTCAAGTTTATCACAGGAGTCAGATTTGATTATGTTTTATTTCATGCAAATCTTGCCTAGAGACCGAATTGGAATGTAGCGCCATCTACCGGTGATCTACCTAAACTACCTCAAAACATTGAACCAACTGATCACTTGAACCGTAGAACTCAGTTTTCCAAATATATCATAACTTTTATTATTAAAATATAAAATATTATGCTTTTTCTGTTCTAATAGTTATATACTGCTAATTATGAGCATAAGTAAACATAAACAACAGGCCTACCTCTGTACATAACTTTTCATGTGTCAGCTGATAGCCATTTCTAAGGTACACTGAGGATCTTATGTAACGAAAGTTACCTGCCAGCACGCAGGGAGGTCAAACCAGCCAGCCTCTTACTCCGAAATTATCCCCACTTCTTCATTTTGGCAAATGGAAATGGTTGTGAATTTAAATAAATCTCATTTAAAATATTTTTTTGAAAATATGGCTAGCAGCTCGTTTAGTTTACTGTAATAACGAATTATTTAGCCAATAAAGAAAGAAGAAAAAAAAAACAGACATTTTATTTATACCAATTATGAATTCTTTTGACTATATAAAAAAATCAAATAACTGAAATTTTATTTCTTTGAATTATGAATTCTTTAGTCCACATATAAAAACAAATAACTGATATTATATTTTATTAGCAAATAAATGATATTTTTCATATGTTTAGGAACATTTTGTAAATTACTCTCACGTAGATATTTTTCATTTTTTTTTTTCTTTACTTTTACATTATGTAAAGTGATAGTCTTACTTCATGAATGAATTAGATCACTTTTTTTACATTCTCCCGTTTATCAGCGTTTGCCCACTGTGATAGGTAGCTCTTTTTAGTGAATTAAAAAAACAGCTACTTAGGAGAGTGATTGATTCCAGAAGAATCATATATTATAGCATGTATATCATAGCTTGAAAAACAGTTGGATCCTTATATACTAAAATGTTGTAAACATTATTGTTGCCTTATTGTTATCGATCATTTATTGAGCACTAGTTATATATCTGCAGGAAAGTACCTATTTTCAATTTATATGTAATTCCGAATAAAAAGATCAAAACATAACCGATTTTATAGACTATTTCAGGTATTTTGATTTTGTTCCGCCTCCGCTTCCACTTTAGTTCCAGCCAAATTATCACTTCAGCCCATGGTTCTCGGATATAATCTCTTCAAAATTCAAATGGAGTTTGTATATAAGCTCACATTTCTGTCATTGGGTCAGTTCTTTGTGGGAATTTGGATCGTAAAAATATCAACTATGTCCAAGAACCACAATAAAAAAAAAAAAAAAAAAAAAAAAAAAAAAAAAAAAAAAAAAAAAAAGCACGTCCAAATTAAAAAAAAAAAAAAAAAAAAAAAAACTATCACATCACTGGTAACGTTTGAGACACATTAGAGTTTTCAAGTATTTACGGAATTTATGATTTCGTAAAATGCTATCTTACAAAAAATACTTAGGGACGTACTTAGTCTGAATCCACAGTGGTTTGACTTCAAAAACAAACACTAAAATGAAATTCAATCACACCTTAACTGGGAAAAATAATAGATCGTGGATATGCCTATCTACAATCAACTACCTTTATATCTACTGCTTCTGATAAGGAAACTGATAAGGAAACACCAACAGAGCTAGAGTGAGTCAAAATGTTACATTATTCAGTGTGAAATAAACGTTACACGAGAAAACTATAGACCCCAAGCCGGAAAACATATTCTAGTCAATAGAAAGAGAGCACACATAGTGAGGAGTCAAGCTACAATCGAGCGGCCTTTCCTGTTTTTTAGTTAGTTTCGTTGCTATGCTTGTCACTTAGCTTGTCGCTCCACAAAAGTTACAGTCTCTCTCATATCGGTAAAATATTTTATAGTGTACATAAAAAGCTATAATTACACGACATACACATCCTCATCCGCATGTTGTTCAACCAATCGCTTTGTTTGAAAAAAAAGTTCTATCACTAAACTTACATGTAATATCAATTTTTTTAAAATAAATTTTAAAAAATTTAAGTCTAAGCTGGTTTTTGTGTTGGAATGTTTTGTTAAAAAAATCTTGTAGTCTACTTTTTAAGTTGTGAGCTATTTGTTTTGAGTCTAAGACATTAAGATAATATTTTTATCGTTCCCACCTGAATTATGGGCCTCAACACAAACTAAGACATTTTATATATTTTTTTTTTTTTAAATTAAACAATAGGAAGTGAAGTGCATTATTGTCTCATAAGAACAATTTTTAATTTTAAATATCTTATGATCGGTGGTAGTTAATATTTTCGATTTTTCTTCCTCCATAAAAGTGTAATACCTTCGTATTTCCATAATACTAAAAAATATTCGAAAGTGTTTAATGTGTAATATATTTGTTTCTCTACTGAAAAACTTTTTTCCGTTTAGCATGTTCTATCCAAAATACTTCTTATGAATATTTATTTTATCATCTATATTGATTGCCTATTTCAAGTTGAGCTATAGTTATTTAATTTATAATTTTTGCAACTTCCTTAATTGTATTGTTAATCAGATTATAATATTTTCTATTTTGTTTATCTCACTTCTTTCAATGGCATCAGAATTCATTTGAAGCAAACTTAAAAGAGTTTGTCAGTATTGATTTTTATTCCTGTTTGAGAATTCCGAAAAACACCAAACAAAAATAAAAAATCGTTTATTTATGAATTTTGTACAATTTTTCATAGGAGTGTTCTGTACAACATGAAAGAATTCCCTTCTTCTGAAGGGAGGAGGGGGGGGGGGTGGGAGGGGGTGGACGGACTGAGGGAGGAGAAGGAAAGCCGTTTAAACATATCTTTTTACGGTTTTTATCAAACGTTTCGAGAACTATCAGTTTAACCAAATGTACTTTATGTAAAATAATTGAAGTATGCAAAGTTTCCAATAAAAAAGATTTACCTATTCTGATCATTGAGTCAGCAGTCTGAAAGATGCATGGAGGAGGAATTAGTAAATAGTTCGAGACCGCAATAAATCTGAAGACTTACAAGTTCTAAAGTTTCATATATCCACTAGTTTCTGTCATTCCCTTTAATGCCTTAGAAAATTCTAATTGAAACCCTCTATCCCCTTAACTAATGATTCGATTAAAACATTTTTGGTACCTTATATACCATATATACCATATACTCGTATTTAGATCTATAATTTTGTATATAAACTGCATTTTGCATATGCTTGTAGTACTAAAGATATCTAAGGAAAAGTGACCATAAAAATCGGCCCTCCCCCTCCCACTCACCTCCCAGTGATAGGAACTTTTACTATGTTGTGCAACTACAACAAATTCAGAAATATATTTGAGTTTCTTATACTCCTTGGAATAATATAGCGTGATTCGAAATAGATATTCGTCGTAGAGTAAATAAAATATGTAAAAAAATAAAAATAAAATAAAATATTACAATAAACGTAAATCCATTTGTTTTATTTTGTTAAAAGAGAGCTATTAGGGTTATGTACACACGTTTTCTTAGTTTTAAAAATATAAAAAAAATATGCAGGTGACGTAACATACATTATGAATAAATTTCCTTGATGAAGGTCACATACTAACTCAACAAGAAAAAAAGAAACTATTCGCTGAATAATATAAATAAAACCTTCATGTATACTAACGCGTGTCGTTTAGGAATTTAAATCTACTTCAAATAGTTTTTCTCCTTCTAAACGATCTATTTTTTTTTTTTTTTAATTACAATTATTACAACAGAGATTTTAGGAAAAATATTTATAGTAGAATCTATTACTCCTCAGATTTCGGGTAGCATTTTTAAAAAATGTTTCATTTTAATTTTTTTTTTTTTTTTTTTTTTTTTTTTGAGTATTTTTTTTGAGGCCTATTATACTACTATTATAGCGACGACGCATGCTGAATGTATTGTGGGTTGAATCAACTTCCAAGGCTATCAAGTTTTATCCTTATACTATTTTTCGGTTGGCGTAGGGAGGTGGCAGCCCCATCGACCGGTCATAGTACCGCAGATAGGCACTGATCCTCCAGGTTTGGGGGAATAGTACACTTACGTTCATACATTCACACAGATTACAGCAAACTACACTCCCCCCACACTACAGTTCAAGGCCAATAACAGTACACACCCTAGGGTCACCTCCCCTAGGAAGCCACCCCGGATGGGGAAGCTTGTCAGGAAGCTATGAGGAGGCAATCCCTCCACCTGACTCGGGGGAGTGAGCCGATAACCCACTCACCTTAAACCAAATTATAACAAAAAAAAAATAATAAAATGACCCCACACTGCACAGCGGTATAGAGGATAAAATGAAAATGATTATGTCTATGACTATTTTTCGGACATTGCTAAAAACAAATTATATCTTTTGTCTATTTCACGACTAATGCTCCTATGGAATGTAACCAACAAATTAATTTTTAAAAATTTAAATTACATTTATTTTATTCTTAACAATAATTATTCTAAAAACCCATAGTTTAAGTTTATTAATTCTCTTTGCTATATATACTATATACAGCGTGTCCAAACAGAGTATCGGGTATTTGTTACTTCGATAAAACATCTACTTAAAATAAAAATAAAAATTATTGTTAATTATTACAATATAAAGTGGAAAATTATTTGGAAAAGATGATGTTATCTAAATGGTGACCGTTATGCTCCTGGCCCTCTTCTAATCGGAAACGAAGATTGGCGATCACATACTAACACATAGCTCTCGATATTGCTGCCATTTCTGACTTGATGTTTTTCCTCAATTACGTCAGGTTCGTAGGATTATTCTCACTGACCTTACTTTCAAGGTATCCCCATGCAAAATAGTCAAGAGGACTAAGGTTGGGGCTTCTGGAAATCCAGTTGATGTTACCCCTACGAGAAATGACCTTTTTAGGGAATAATTCGTAAGCAGCTTCTATTGCTTAATTTGATGTATGGCAAGTGGCCCCATCTTGTTAAAACCACGTTCTTAAGTGTCCAAAAAGAGTATCGGGTAATTGTTACTTCGATAAAACTAAAACTACTTCAACAATTTTGATAACATACTCTTCTGTGCTGAAGCAAACTTTAATCTGAATGGTCATGACAATAAACAGAATTGTCGTTACTGGGCAGAGGAAGATCCGAGACGAAAACATGAACACGAATGAGACGAAGCACAGCCAAAAAGTCGTTTTAACCGCTATGTCTGCTAGAGGCATTTTCACGAAGATCGACGAGGTCGACCACTCAATGTGAAAAGTGACCGTTATTGCAACATGCTGCGAAACGTTTTGGGTCCATAGTTACAGGAATTTCAAGGTTTCAACTCAAGAAAGTGGTTTCAAAAAGATGGGGCCACTTTTCATACATCAAACCAAACAATGGAAGTTGTTAACGAATTATTCCCAAATAAAGTCATTTCGCGTAGGGATAACATCAACTGGCCTCCCAGAAGCCCCGACCTTAGTCCAGTTGACTATTTTGCATGGGTATACCTTAAAAGTAAGGTCTACGAGAATAATTGGACAAACCTAACGCAATTTAAGCAAAACATCAGGCCAGAAATGGCAGCAATATCGAGAATTATGTGTCAGTATGTGATCGTCAATCTTCGTTCCCGATTAGAAGAGTGCCAGCAGCATTGAGGTCAGTATTTAGATAATATCTTTTCCAAATAATTTTCCACTTTATATTGTAATAATTAACAATAAACTTTTTATTTTATTTTAAGTAGTTTTTGTTTTATCGAAGTAACAAATACCTGATACTGTTTTTGGACACCCTGTATATAATTAGCTATAAGGAAATTGAAAACTTGAAACATTTTGATGTGAATATGTCCTTTGGCTTGGAGTCTATAGTTTTTTATGTAAACTTTTCATCACCCTCAAAATGTGTAACGTTTTTCTAACTCTCAGAAATGTAACATTTTGACACCTCTAGCTCAAAAATTCCTGCATAAGCACTTTAATGGAAAATAGTTTTTGTTATATAACATTTGTCGCTAGGACCCACCGTTTAGGAGGTATGTTGGCTTAAGTGAAAAAGGCCCCGTTTCGCCTCCCTTTTTTTGTGTTGGGAATTGCTTGAAACTCTCTGGGTTATTGGTGTTGTTTTGATCGAAAATTTGCCGACAGTTTCCTTATTAGAAGCAGTAGTTACAAAAGCGATATAGATAGACGCTCCGTTTTTTATTATATATTTTTTTTTATTATAACTTACTTATTTGGTAGAAATTAAAAAAAAAATTATGATTATATAGTTAAGTTGAACTGTTCTATTGTGATTTCTTCTGATTGAAAAAAAAAAATTGTTGAAATATTTAATTAAAACTTTTATTTTTAATAAGAATTATTCATAAACTCTGAGGTTGCCTGAATTTACTTAAATGTTGATTGTTTATTTACTGAACATGATAAAAAATCTGTAATATTGAATATATCCTTTCATTACTATGTCTATATCTTCTAGGAGTTTAAATGTCTACTCCTTTCAAATTCTAACCATAGTATTTAAAGATAAACTTTTATCTTGGTATGAGAAAGAAAAGAAATTGAAAAAAAATAATATTAATCATCGTATAATCAAAAAGTTCTCAAACCCTTAATAATTGACCCATGTTTAAATAATGATTATGGAATAGTTACCAGGATCAATTCAAATTGTTTTGTTTTGAAAACCAACGTTATTACAACAAGTGGCACTATAACACTGGAAAGCAAGTACGTTGCTCATTTTGATGTAATTTCTTTAACAATTAGTCCAGCTGTCAAATAGATGAAAAAATTTTTTTGTTGATTATACAAAGTTAAGAATAAAAATAACTATGTTTTAAAAATCACTAAAACATAAATAACTATATTATAAAAAAAAACAGTACGACTGAAAGAAATATGAGATAAAGAACCTCAGCAATTTCATGACTTGATGAGCATTTTTAAAACTTATAGAAAAATTAAAAAAAAAAAAAAAGAAATATGGGTGATTTTGAAAAATGAAAAAAAAAACACTGGTATATTTTATAAATAAAATTAGAGAAGGGCCGACTTGTCAGCCATTTTATTCATTTATATATCTTGGCTTAAAAATAGGTTAATTGAAATGAAAAACACAGCCTCTATTGACTATAATTTTATATTAATCTTTGCAGTTTGTTATTTATTCTAGGAATAGGAACTCTTTTTTTTAGATTAACAAATATTAGTTCGATCAATTTTAGAAGATTAATAAGTATGATTCTATGGAATGTTCTGATGTAATTTAAAATTATATTTTAACGAATCTCTCTCTCTTTTTTTTTTGCTAATTAGAAAGTCTTGCTAATGTTGTTAATAATTTTCATACATACACATAAGGACACAGGTAATAAATGAGTGTTTTGATTAATTAATTTCCTTTTAAATAGTACAAGTAAGAAATGCTATATAATTATATGATGATATATTTTATCATAATTATTCGCTCTGGTGGAGCAACATTCCAAGAAGCGAATCTTGTTTCTCAAACTAAGACGCTGGGAGGTGTGGCGATGGAAAGGTGGGGGCGTAACCCATCTTTGTCGGAAATTAGTGAGTTACCGACATGGAAATTGTAATTTCTCCTTTCCCCTTACTCCTCATTATGCGTCTTATGAAGTTAGTTCAACTTCGTTTTAGAAAAAAAAAAAGAAGAAAGAAACAATATGGTGATGAGGTACTACCCTCCTACTCGGAAATCAGTAACTTTTATTTTAACATAAAAATCTATAAGAAAAAGCTTATAGAATAAATTACGGAATATTTCATTTAATATTTGAGTTCAACATTATTTGTGCTGTAGTAAAAATCTAAGTAAATCGGAAAGGTTTTTTTGTAGTTTCGATATCGATAGAAATATTATATTAACTTTTATATCAAGCTTTGTTATTTAGATTGAGTGAATTTGAGTGCTACTCTAGTCCAAGGTAGGCTTAATTTTTTTTTGAATCTGATGAAATAATAAATAAATAAATGAAACTATTT
Organism: Euschistus heros; assembly: GCA_003667255.2. Lineage (NCBI taxonomy): Eukaryota > Metazoa > Arthropoda > Insecta > Hemiptera > Pentatomidae > Euschistus > Euschistus heros. The sequence goes on from RCWM02000313.1 coordinate 1,301,626, forward strand.
TTATTTATATATATATATATATATATATATATATATATATATATATATATATATATATATATATATATATATAATTAACTATTTTACAATAATCGGGTTTTAGGTCCTTTATATTTAACAATATTTTGTTCAAACAATATTATTATTTATCCATATACACATTTTCTTTCTTCCTTCTCCTCTAAAAGATATTTTACATTATTTTAATAAGTACCAACATATAAAGTTTACTGTGGAGGAGGAGGTGGGGGGTGCCATAGTATTTTTAGATACCAAACTAGTCCGAGTGAGGGAAGGTATAGAGGTATCCTGGGTGGAAAAAAAATAAAAATGGTACCAGAATTTTGAATTTTAAGTCTAACCATAGTTTAAAGATCAAAATAAATACAGCAAAAAAACCTTTTTTAACGGGCTATATCCCTCAGCAGGAATTCTTACAAAAATGACAATATAAAAAGAGTTAAAGATATTTTAATAAATAATAATTACCCCAAACGAATTATAGAATATTGTCTACAGGATGCGTTTGACAGTGTGTCCCATAAACGTAATAGTTGTAAACAAACAAATCATTTTTTTACAATAGAATACATCAAACCTTTGGCACTGACTACAAAAAAGATTTTTCAGGATTACAACATTACTTTATCACATAAATACAATGATAATTTAAATGAACTAATATTTTCTAAATTAAAAGACAAAACCAGCAAAGAGAAACTGTCAAACGTAATCTATAAAATAAATTGTAAGAATTGTGAGGGAAAATACGTGGTTCAGAGCTCCCAATACCTCCACAGACGGATGTATAGCCACAAATATACTCGTAGCATAGAAAGTGGCAAAGAGGACACAGCTCTAGCGATACACGTAATCAAAAATAATCACGTGTTTGATTTTGAGAGGGTGAGGATACTAGATGTGGAAAAGAATCAACAAAAAAGGCTCATCCTCAAAATGATGCACATAAAAAAAGATATTAACACCATCAACACGAGAAATGATTGTTCCAAATAAAATCATGCTTACCACAATATTCTAAAAGCTATAAGCTAACAATTAGGATAGATGGGCTGTTCTAAAATATTTATGTTTGGTCTACTTTTATCTAATTGCCAAAATTGTAAACTTTTTTAAGTGTCAAAATTTAAAATTTTTATTTATTTATTGCCAAAATTGGGGGGAAAAAATTATTTGTTATTTGAATTATCAAAATTTTTAGTTGAAAATAATTGTTTGAAATATAAAAAGAGTCAAAATACTGTTGTTGTTTTTAGGTTATTGGAGTGGCTGTTTTATTGTTTGTAAAATGATGGATATAAAATTGTAAAAATGTTTTTTTAGGTTATATTAATTGTTATATTAAAAGTTTAAAATAGATTGTTAAGTTTTAAATTGTTTTAAATATTTGATTGGGTATTGTTTTAGCATAATTGTTTTATTGGATTTTAACGAAGGGAAATATCCCCTATATATTTGTGTGTATTGTCGTATGGGTGTGTGTGTGAATGTTTATATATTGTTTTTCTTTAGTTATAGATTTTAAATTTTAGTTACAAAAAGGGAAAAATTATGTAATTGGACCTCGGACTCTTTGGCCGGGTAGTCCGCCGAGCAGCTCAGTACCCTGGTGTCTGAGCTGGCAAGCACTTGCTGCAGGAGTCGGTGGGCTTACTGGCCTGGGGTTTCGGGGTACCCAGTTTTTGGTGTGTATTTGTCAAATTTTGTATTATTAATGACTGGAGGTGTGCCAATGTCGGGAAAGATGTTTAAGAATGGTATTGTTTTTCTAGTTCTGAAGAGGATCCCATTAAATAAGGGGTCGAAACGTCAAAAAGAGAGGAGAGAGGAGAAGGAAAAAAGAAAATGTGTATATGGATAAATAATAATATTGTTTGAACAAAATATTGTTAAATATAAAGGACCTAAAACCCGATTATCGTAAAATAGTTAATAATATAATTTCTAAGGGTCGACAAAATATAATTTTGATATATATATATATATATATATATATATATATATATAGAGGGAGGCGCGGTAGCTCAGTGGGTAAGGCGCTTGACTACCATGCTCCCGGGCCCGAGTTCGATTTTATATATATATATATATATATATATATATATATATATATATTAATTAATTATTAATAATATAATATAAATATATATATATATATTTTTTTTTTGTAATACCACATTCAAAAAACTTTCTTCATTTTGATTTCGAATTTCAACGTACTGAGTGTAGGTGTCTTTTTTATTATTAAATTGTATTGGTATCTAAAATGATTTTTTTTTTTAATCTTGAACCATCATTTCAAATTGGTTATAATTGGTAGAAATGGTGCAAAATAGTTTCTTGATTGTTATTCATTTACAAACACACATTTACACATTGGTGCTTCCAGATCGTATGGCTGATAACCTTGTTGAACAGGCAAAGGACAATCAGAAGTCACTACTTGTTCCATTCTCGACTGTCTGATAATATTGTTCCACTTTTTTGCTTTCTGTTTTATTTCTTAAAATTCGGAATTATTTGTTTTTATTTACTATACTAACCTGCCAAGAGTCCACTGTGGACTGGAACCCTTAGAACGTATTCCGAGCTTTTATTTTTTACTTATTTTGGCTTAAGCTTGATTCCATTAAATAACATTCATCTTTTGTATATTTGATTGAAAACATTAATGAATAAATGTTTGAACCTGTTTAATTTTTAATCTAAGGTATAGTTAAAAAATAAGTATTATTCATTCATCAACAAGTCTCACGAGTAGACGGACCAAGCTGATTGTTGCTTCGGTTAGAATTCGGGTGACATCAGGAATGTTCGAGGTAATTCGTTTATAGCATTATAGTCCTCAGCACATGCAGCTACATGTTTTTGCTTATCTTAAATTTTTTCATCTGTTTCTTTGTGAACGGTCCGGTAAGTAATGTAGTGTTTTATTTTTAAATAAAACAAAATTAAACAATTTACTTTATCTAGCTTATATAGTTAATTGTGAAATTTAGAATTTAGTCATGCGGAAAAACATATCGTGTTTATGGTCTTATATATGTAACACAAAAATATCTTACATGTAATTGTAAATGAGAACATATGTGAATTGCTAAAATAGCAGTTTCCTTTTCGTGTTACAACCTTTATATTACTATTCAATTTTCTAATTATGACACAAAACCGTGATTAAAGAAAAGTGGGTTAGGTAATTCATTTATTCAGTATTGTAAAAGTTATCGAATTTATTTTTGTCAATATCAAAAAATCATCTTTCTTAAATTTCAATAATTTAATTTATTACAAAATGAAGTAGTTTTATTCCCACAATAAATAAAAAAGTGTAAAAATGAATAAGGATTATAATCAATTAAGACCATGCTTTCGTTTATATCAAATTATTTGTAAGCGTAGAAATAAAATGGACGATTATTCCATGCATTTTGCCGAAGTATCGCTGTCTACAGCAGCGACAAGTCAGCCCAACTCTATTAATGATATATTCAATAATAGAATGCGACTACATCATCAATTAGTAAGCTATTTGATTTCATCATTGTATCAAATAAATAACATTTCTATTAAGTATATAGAAGGCACTGACGAATAAACTATCACAGATCATAGCAACCTATTAACTGTAAAATCAAATTGTCCATTGTGAATGTGGCACTTATAGGGCAATTAAATGTTGCAGTTGGTCATTTCAAAAGATTTATTTTTTAATTAGGGCAGGAAGGGTTAATGTTAGTTATGCTATTATTTAACAGAGAACTAACATATCCTAGCCAGAACTAGCTCGAAATGCATTTCTTGGAATAAAAGTTACCACTACAGGTTCACCGAAGTTGTAAATTACTTCGTTTAAGGGAGAAATATAACTCTATTTATTATTCATGTAGGGACTAGCGAGTACAGTCAACAGCCTTGTAGAGTCGAGAAACTTGCAATTCCCTGTAAAATGGCTATGGTAGGAATGTTACATAAATGAAAAAACCCTACTTTATAAAAAGTTTCCATTAAATAAAGCTAAAGACAACGCCCTTTGTAATAAACTGATTGACAAAGATATCAGGTATTTTTAAAATAGTTGTTTTAAACTTAATTTGACTTTTGGGTTATTACGTATCAGTAGTCCATACATTTACTGTCTTATACATATTGTATCAAGAAATATAACTAACAAACATGTTTGTGTATATTTATTCATTTCGAATTACCTTTTTAAGTAGTTCTCAAAAAAAAATTTAAAGTTTGGCGCGTCATTGTGAATTTGAATGGCTGAGAATATTTAGAGGAGCGTGACAATTTTAGTTTTATAAAAACGTTGTATTATATAAATTTCATAGGATAGTTTAATATAAAATATATAAATGTATGTATAAACAGGAGGAGTGCCTCTCAAGGTAAAAATAAAAAAAATTGGGTGAAACTTGATCAAAAATGTTGAAAAATGTCGTAGACCTCACTTTTATATTCCAATCCGTTGCAGGTATACGATAAATCAATGACTTATTTGAGAAAACCACTTTTTTTCACCGTAAAAGCTGAAATATCTCCAATTTGTTTCAATATTTTTAAAACCTTAACCACATTTTCGGATTTAGTATTAAATTTTCAATAAGAGGAAATAAAGTACATGTAACCTTGAATTTTACAAACTTGTGACCTAAAGAACGGCTTGATCTTTACCATATTTAGGGAAGTTACAATGTCTTATATTACTTCAACGCTAACCGATTTTCGAAAAAACTATATACAAAACTACAAATCTCACAAAAACTTGCAAATTTAATCAGCTTTCGAATGTTATGTTAAAATTAATGATTCTGTTTCGATTTCATTGAGACTTTTTTTTTCCAAATAGAAAAAACAAAACATGGTGTTCTCATTTGGCATAAAATCAGTTACTTATGTAAATTAAACATTACGATAATCCCTTAATGAAAGTGTGCATTTTAAACAAAATAAACTCTTTATTGGGATAAAAAGCAAAGAAAAAAATTATTGTTTAATACAAAATAAAGGAAAACTGTCAGTCAAGTGACACCAGGTCAGAGGATCATATCTTATTACATTTATTTATTTATGATTATTATTTAGGATTCATTTTATTAGATTTTCAATGCAAGGTTTAAAACCCAATCATAATGAACACAGACCTCAATTTTGCCTTTAGCTTCTGAATGCAGATGATTAAAGAATATCACATTTTGAGGTGAATTTTATGAATAGATTTTATAGATGTGGTATCGCTGGTTTATTCATGTTTGTATTGCTGTCGAATAGTGTTGAAAAATCATTGGGTTTTAAACCTTACATTGAAAATCTAATAAAATAAATCATAAATAAGTAAATGTATTAACACAAAAACCTTTCATCTGGTGTCGCTTTGTTCACAGTTTCCTTTATTTTTTATTAAAAAATAATTTTTTTCTCTGCTTTTTATTGCAATGAAGAGTTTATTATGTTTAAAATGCACATTTACATTAAGGGATTGTCGTAATGTTTTATTTACAAAAGTAACTGATTTGTATGCCAAAAGAGAACACCATGTTTTGTTTTTTCTATTTGGAAAAAAAATTTCTCTATGAAATCGAAACAGAATCATTTATTTTAACATATCATTCGAAAGCTGATTAAATTTGGAAGTTTTTGTGAGATTGGCAGTTTTGTGGATGGTTTTTTCAAAATACGGTGAGCGTTGAAGCAATAGAAGACATTGTAACGTCCCTAAATAAGTTGAAGATCAAGCTGTTCTTTAGGTCACAAGTTTGTAAAATTCAAGGTTACATGTACTTTATTTTATTTTATTGAAAATTTAATACTAAATCCGAAAATGTGGTAAAGGTCTTAAAAATACTTAAACAAAATGGGGATATTTCAGCTTTTGCGGTAAAAAACGTGGTTTTCTCAAATAAGTCTTTGATTTATCGTATACTTGCAACGGATTGGAATATAAAGGTGAGTTCTACGACATTTTTCTACATTTTTGATCTAGTTTCACACAATTTTCTTTTTAACCTTTAGAGGTACTCACCCTGTATAGATTCAAATGTATTAATTAATTCTAAATGGAGTACCTAATTTTTTTGTTATGTGTCATTATTTATTATTATTATCAAATTCTGGAAAATCTGGAGAATAAGATAACTTCTATTAAAAATATGATATAATTAAAAAACAGTAAATGCGCCTGTGATAGTTACTGTAAGAATAATGCTTGTTATTTTCACTGGAACCGGTAATAGTAATGCTAAGGCAATAGTTTATTTATACACTGTTTTTAACGGTTTGTTTATAAGTTTTAAAACAGTATAATATAAACATTATATTTTACTATATTGTATTACGTATATTTGCTTATTCTGACAATAAAAATCTAAAACTAGTCAACTAAAAAAATTAATTAGTCAACTTAATTAATTAATTAGTCAACAAATTAATCATTGCTATTTTATCCATATTTTAAATGGTTATTGCTCTCCACGACACTAATATAAAGCCTTTGGAGTAACTTAGAATGATGTTAATTTATATATTTGAATTGATTTTATTAAGTCGAGGGACCCATTTAACAGTGTTAGTCAATCGAAAATGAAGTTGTTCTAAAAAGAAACTTTATCTAGCCTTGTTGAGGAAGTAAAAACATATTATATTATATCTCATATTTCTTCAAAATAAAAAGCAAGACACGCGGGTCAATGACCTCGAGTGGTACTAAACTATAATCAATGTTTACTGTCGAGTCGAGGTCATTCCACCTTCGTCATTACTTACTTTAAGTCCATTACCTGGAGCATATTTAAGCCCAGGTGACTCGGGCAGAGTGGAACAGTATTTTCTAGTCTCTCCTTGGAACACCGCGAATAGTGGCTAGTTGAAGGTCGGTGGGTAGACTATACCGCTCAGCAGCTCGTCACTGGACCTGTCGCCTTAAACTTCACCTGTTTAAATTTATATAAAATTATAAATAGTTACTGAGGTGTTACTTATATTTAAATTAATAAAGTTTTCTCATGTAAAATAAAGAGCATTAGCCTGATGAGGAAGGATGTGGTATGAGGAATAAGAAGCAAGATCGATTTCAGTGGTCTGTGGTTCATCATTTATAATTTTCTAATAGCACAATTTTACATACTATATTACACCGTGACCTTCCACTATCATTTAATAAGTTCCTTATATCTTAAACTAGCTTCGCCCGCTCTTATAAATAAAGAACTTAAATGATTTATACAAATAATCGAGTTTTATCCTTCTATCGTTGAAGATGGTTGAAGGTCATGTAAAGACATAACTGGACATCAAATTTTTTATTTAAAGTATGAGTTGGTACCCCAGATAGAAATATTATATTCACTATAATATTTGCCTTACATCGGTCAATTTTCAAACATCCCTGAGTTTCACATGTCGTACCACATATTTACCATTTTTTTAATAACAAATTAATTGAAAGTAAGTATATTTTATTATAAATTTCAAGCTCTATGTAACCGTACCATTGTAACCTTTCTTTTTCAGAATGGCGCTCTTCACCTATCGGTCGATTTTCAAACTTCACTAAAATCCACATATTTATCACTTTTTTTAATCAACCATTTAATTGAAAATTATTAAATTTTATTATTGATAAACGTTCCTAGAACTTATTATGTTGAAATTGTGTTCAGATTGGTTTAATAGTTTTCATGGTTAATAATTACAAACGAAAAATGCCTTGTTCATTTTTATAGTAATATAGATAAAAGCAGAGATTAGAATCAATAAAAAGACATTATAATTAATTGGAAATATATGTGAACCGTAACAAAAAAATCTCCAAGCCTCCAAAGGTTTGTGCCAAAATATAGAGCAAAACTGAAAACCTATTCTGAGCACAGACTAAAAGCTGAATCCTTTCTGAACAAGGACGAACCTAACAATTCTTAACACGTTTTAACAAAACGATGGCGGGTGTCCAAGTGCCCACAAACACACAATTTTCAACATTTAATATCTATACCTGAGAGGTAAACTGATGTAACCAAAAAAATCTCGGATTTTAGGGTTGTTGATGTAACTGCATTGTCGAGGGTTATATTCTTGTGGTATATAAACTGTATCTATACAGCTAACGAACGGCGTCATAGCCAATACGAATTTATTGTATCTGTCATGAGATGATAGAAGTTAACTCATGTAGCTTGAGCTACAACTGAATACCCCTGTATGTTTGAAAAATGCTAGTTAATACAGTCACTTCTGAAGTACAGATATATAATTGTGAATATCTTGGTCAACATAAGGGCAAGACTGATAGTTAACATAATATTAATATTGCCAAAAAACCACAACTTTTAAATTTTACAAACAAATTTTAAATCTGACATTTTATGATTAACACAAACTTCAACTGACATACAGACAAATGTAGGTAGGTAGATTGATATTTTAAAATTATTATTGTTTAGTAATTTAATTTTCTTCTTGTTTTTATTAATTATTGTTGTTACCATTTTATCTTCTTTTGTGTGTGTTTGATATACTTATATGTGTTTAATATATATATTTCATATATTGATATATGGTTTATTATAGGCTATGATTTTTTTCAGGTTCGAAGATCCCGAAGTAAGGAAAAGATTGAAATCACTGATAAACACGGATGTGGTTAAAGTGTTGGACAAAGATTTCATGTGTAACCTACAGAATAAGCTGTACCAAAGTTATTGGACTGCTTTTGAAGAAAGACTTGCAGATAGGAGGGTGAGATAATTAATTTCTGTATTAATTTTATGCATTGTTACTTTGTTGCATTATCAATATAAATGTCATATATATATATATATATATACTAGCATCCCCGTCGCAGCTTCGCCTACTATCATTTGTAAAGAACTTAGTTTATTTTAATTAATAATTGATCTTCATTTGTTCCTTCATAAAAATCTTGTATTGATGTATGTATAATTGAGCATTATTACTTCAAAAATAAACTCGGTGCAAAAAACCCGGTGCACCTTGATTTTCATTTTAAAAAAAATTACCTGACGGAATAATGTAGTGATTGAGCCTGCACACATATAGGCCAAGGCATAAGTGATAACTTTACAATAATCCTTTGCAGTAATCCACTCTAGAAATAACAAAGAAGGGCCCAAGTTTGTAGATCAACATATTCCCTGTCTTCAGTTCTTTAGAAGAGTGGAATGAACACTTGTGTGTAGTTTTTCTATTTTTTTTTAATTTTACATTTTTCCCACGCTAATCCAATTCTACCCAATATAGTGTTGGATGCCGCGGTAGTTACTCAAATCGTAGTGTTAATTGAGGAGAGAAGAAGTCAGCGATAAGTGGCATATACTCTCGGGGTAACGGAAACGAGTGTTCGGTGGGCGATCCAGAGGTACCGGGAGACGAGCAGCTACTCGAGGAGATCGGGATCAGATCGGCCGAGAGTAACAAATTAAGCGTACAGTAGATTTATTAAAATGGAAACTCTAAGGAACCGCTTCCAGGCATCTATAATGACATGCCACCGGCTTCGTGCATGATAATGCACGGCCACACGTCACCAATTTTGTTAGTGACAACATTGATGAGGTTGGTATCCGAACCTTGGAGTGACCAGCTCGCAGCCCCGGGTCCCACCATCTGTGGGACCATCTTAAGAAGGCCATCCGACAGCAATATAACCCTCCAGAAGCTGAGAACTGCCGTAGAAGAACAATGGGAGCAGATTTATCTTCATGCAAGAGGAGGAAACACTCGATATTAAAGACCATGATTGTGTGTTTCTTGCATATTGTAAACGAAGTTAAGATGTTTTATTTTTTTATCATGAAACCAATAAATGTTTACTTTTTTGCTTGATAATTTTTTTTTGCTTTAAATTGCAGGTTTTATTATTTGTACATATGTGTCATATAAACAGAATATATCCGCTACATATATAAAAAAAAAATTGGCAAATTTTTATAAGTTGTGAAAGAGAAAAACCAATATGCGAACATTCAAGGTGCGCCGGTTTTTTTGCACTCGAGTGTATTTTCACGCATAGCAGTAATGTTTACCCTGGTAGGAATAGCATTGATTAGGTTGTTGAAGATAACGTAAAGGCATCATTAGAAATCCAATTTTTATTTGTTAAGTATGAGTTGATAATCCAAATGGACAAAGACTAACTCTTGCGGATAATGTACTGCGGAGAATTATTAGTGCTTACAACTGATGTCCAATGAATCATATTTCTACATACAATATTAAAAATAATAAAATAAACATTTTGATTTGGCAATAATTTTTAATTTGGCATAAATAATTTTATCGGTCCATCTGGTTGGATTTTAATTTATAACCATAAAAGTATATGAAAGTTCGGCAAACCTCATTTCTGGCACTCAAGACTATACATTTAAATTATTATCTTTATTATTGTAAACCTTCCTAGAACTATGATGTTGCTGTAGCTAAAATTTGGTAAAGTCGTGTTCAACAGTTTTAGACTTTTTCTACAAACCTTATTGTAGAATGGTGTTAGTTAGCCACATATCGGTCAATTATTAAACTACCTTGGGGTCCATATATTTATATTTTAATAACAATTAAATTGAAAATAAGTAAATTTTATCATTAGTTTCTAGCTCTAAATAACACCGTCGTAACCTTTCTTGAATGGTGCTTGCCACACTTAAAGGTGAATTATCAAACTTCATTGCGCACCACATACTTATCGCTTTTTTATGGCATTGTAATTCAAAAAATTTAAATTGTATTATTGCTAAAACTTCCTTGAACCATGAAGATGATGTAGTTAAAATTTGGTAGAGATTGGTTTGGCAGTTTTCGTGGTAAGTGATCACAAACGAAAAATAGCTTATATCAATATTTCCTGTTTGTATCTATTTGGGTTCTAATAAATTTAGTGATGAATCTTCCTCAACCCTTATCAATAATTGTATATGTTGAATAAATTTCTGTTTGATATGTTTTCTGTAGTTCTTCTTCTTTCTTCTTTCTCTTTCTGTTAGAGCCATTATAGGCGTAGAGGGACCTAGATCCAGCGCCATCAAATCAGATATGATTTCCCAGAAAATCTTAATTCTATAATTCTATACTGGAAGATTTAAATTATTAGATGATGAAGATAGCACCCAAATGACCGTCATGGTTGACATATTTGTATTTATTCACGGAAGATCAATTTTTAAAAATATTTATGGTATATTATGTACTCTTATCAAACAAAATGTACTCTTGTCAAACAAAAAGAGAGGAAACAGTCGTCAACCGACTTCAACACAGATACTATCTAACTAATGCATGGCTAAAGTAACCTTAGCAGCTATGTTTCAGCAATGTTGATTATGAAGAACATTTGAGGAACAATATAGAAAAACATTAATGAAAACGAGGATTCTTTCCTAAAAATATTTCTTCTACATAATATTTAGTTGAAGTACATATGGCTTATTCTGTGGAAAAATGACACAGCAGTAGAAAATAAAATAATACAGAAGAAGCTCGAAAATGAAATGAAATACTTCCAACCAACATTATAATAAATACTCATATAAACTTATGGATGGACCAGACTACAATTCATTCGATGTCTCTTTTGATGTATTAAGCTTTTGGGAGCTCTTTTGACTTATTGATTCTAGTTACTTATTTGTTCATCTAACTTATTTTTTACCCAATTTCGCAGTTATGTCTTTGTTTCCCCGGATGAGCAATATCATTTCATAAATATAAATGAATCATTTCATAATTAAAATTAAAAGTCATTGTCTATGTCTAATTTCTGATTAATTTCATATTGCATTAGAACGAGATTTTTTTTCTATGGTATAACTTTTATTATTATACATCAAATCTTATTATTTATCTTCTGGCTCAATGTCTCTATCCAATTTAAAACTCAAGACTTCAGCCGATCAGATAAACTCTTCTATACTTATGCTGGATGATCACTATGTAGCAACGAATATCTCAATCCATTCATTTATTTTTAATTATAAACCAATGGAAACGTGAGAATTCGTTAATTATTTTCAAAATTAAATTAATTTACAACACATTTACATGATGTATATACTTTGTACAGTTTTTAAGTTCAATAAATAGATTTTTTTAAAAATAAAAGTACTGGTACAAATTAATTGAAAAAAATTACATAATTATATATATTGTATAATAATTAATCGTTACCAATCCCAAACAACTAGCACCAACATACTTTAATTATTTGTATCAAACATATCATGCCCGAAACCCTTTGTTTTTAAGCACAAAATATCTTTTTTTTTTTTTAATTTATTTTAGAAATGGGAATCTCAAAGGCGGAAGGTCCTGGCTTTAGATGGGGTACAACCCCTTGATGATAACTCATTGGATAAACATCCTATCGTTCAAGTTAGAAATGAAGTGGAGAAAACATTTGAAATAATGAAGAAAAAGGTAACACTTATTTTTATTTATTTATTTTTTTCAATCTCATGAATATGTGTGTTTTTTTTGTTTTGTTTTTCTTTTGGTATTTTTCTAATGGGAGGAGAAAAATCTTGCATAAGACGAAGTGGATCGTGTGAGAGAACTGCTGTCAAGCATTACTTCACGGGGGGCGGACTGGCTACTTTATATTTTCTGCTGCTAATTATTGAGCCAGTCTTTCCCGCTCCTGTTTACGGAGCTTTCTGCAGATGTTAGCTGCGTAATTTGCAACACCATTCCAGTTTTCATTTGCAAATGTCATCTGGCATTTGTTTGTCATCTAGGTTTGTGCATTTGGGGCAAGATGATTCTTTGTCAAGTTTGAACCGAAACAGATAGGCCCTGACACACCCATATGTGTCTGTGTTTGTGTGTATACATAGTCCGGCTAAGGAAGATTTCCATTGAATTTATAATTATTTCAATTATATTTTATTTCAGACTGAAAAGCCTTACCAGACTCGAAAAAGAATGATTTGCGATTACAAACAGTTCAACGTCCCATTATCAGAGGAATCTGTTGCTTCTTCCCTCGAAGAATCAGAATCTGAAAATATTGTGGATTTCAGTGAAATCGATAAGAAGAAAAAAAATCTCGACGTAAAGATGGACCCAAGCTATACAACACTCTTGTCACAAGATTTTTACCAGAGAATCAAATATGAACCACCGCTTGTTAAGGATTTAAGAGCGGCTCATGTAAGTTTGAGGTTCAAAAAACGTTTTTATATCTATAATTTTTTAATTTACTGAATCATTTAAAGCATGAAAGTTTAAGTTAGGCTAATCATATAATCTGAAATTGTTTGCGCACATATTTAATATATAAACATATATATATATATATATATATATATATATATATATATATATATATATATATATATATATATATATTGATATATTGATTAATAAGTTGAAATGCAAATGACTTTTACAATTCGTCTAGAATCCAATTTACATGTTATATCAGCATAAATATTGCAAGTAGTTTAACTAAATGATGGGTTGGTTTCCTATTGGCAGGAAACCTGCAGTAGATCAATTATCATACCAAATTAGAGGAATTATCATATAAAATTATAATATATCATGGTAATTTTGATAATAACACTAGCCATATTTTTATTTATTAACTTCCACAGTATTTTTCATTTAATAATCTCTATTTTAGGTCTTCATTTAGTTTATTTATAACTGCCATATCACTTCTCACATTTTATAAATTTTGAGAAAATTGTTTTCATTTTTGCGTACGGTTGGTAGCTGCGGAGTTGCTACTTAAACTCAATGACTTTTACAGTTCCACTGTTTTAAGTGACAATTTCTTCAACTTCTTAATTAATTTTCTCTAATATATTATTTTTGTAACTAAAGTCCAATTAAATACGAGTTCTACAATCATTAGGCAACATCTGTATTTACACGGAAGTAATAAAATAAAAACTAATTGAATGAAAGTGAATCGTATAACCGAGAGCACAGGGAAATAAAATTCAGATATTCAAGAACTTAAAAGTAAAAACCTAGAAAAACCTTTCAAAGTATTTTTCAAAATTATAGGCAAGCAACTATCTTTGACTAACTAATCAATTTATTTAAGAGAACAAACACAAAAGATGAAATCATTAGAAATTCAAATGGAGAAAGCGTCTTTAAGTTGGGGGAACCCGCCCACGCTTCAAAAATATCAGACTAAAACTTTTCAAACCTTTTACTTAGGTTAATAAGGTTCCTAAAAATAAACCAGAAAAAACTTACCAACTCGGACCTATTTTAAAAGGCTTTACGTTTCTTCGAATCTATTACACGTTATTAAATTGATAGTTCTAAATGCACTTTACGAATACACATTATTCAGTGATCATTGAAATATATTCTTATATTTTTAAAATAAAGTGTTCAAGACCATGTTAGCCGAGCGTGTTTTGAAAGAACGTTTGATATGAAACAATGATGTAGGAACAAATATAGACTTAGAATTTTTTAATAGACGATAAAATTTTGGAACCCGTTATTATCTAAATTAAGCTCAATAAACGATAACATAAGTAAATCTCAAATAAGTAATGGTGAATTTTCTTGTATGATCGATAACCATAAAGAGAACTGTTTTTCTGTCCTCTGCTTAAATTGTTTTAGCTTTGTGTAGATTGTACAGCTGTAAAGTCCAGTAAGATCACTAACATTTAAATAATTTCCTTCTTTAAGCCCACTTAAAACGTACCTTTTCTCCAATAAAAGGAATGGAATCCACCAAATCAAAAGATTACCAATTTTTATAGCCACAGGGGCTTAGGAAAAAAAATAAATGAAACCGCTTTTGTCTTCCACTCAAGTAAAAAAAGGAACTTCGATTAACTCCTTTTTAGTGAAGATAATTCACACAAATCATGGACATTGAGCAGCTGAGATGGTGCTTTCAACTACTTCGAAACTCAAAGTATAAATAACTTGACTAATCCAAATAAAAAAGTTTGTAAAAATAGAGAAATAAGAATTCAATTTCATATTTCTGGAGACTACTTCAACATTTACCAGACAAACGTTCAAAGCTCCCAATTAATTACAAAAGACTAATATACATGACTGTGATTAGACCTATCTGGACGTACGGAGTTGAGCTTTGGGGCTCCACTAAACTATCCAATTTTTTTTTGGTACATTATTAAAAAAAAATAGTTTATGCGTATAAAAAAAAGGTAATTACAAATTTACACCTCAATATATGTATATTTTTAAAATAATTAATAGCCGTAATCAACATTTCAATTTTAACAAATAAATGGTTGCAGGGTACAGTTGACATAATTTTTTTTTATGCCTAATAAATATATATATACATGGATAAATAGATAAATTTCTTGACTGTTACTATTAAATGTTTAGTAAGGTTCTTGAGGTTCAGTCAATAAATAAGAACATCTATTTTGGCGACGAGATTGTATTGTTCTCATAATCATGCCAATGTTACTGGTGGATATGATCCAATCCACATCCATATATACATACACATATATATAATGATCTTTAAAGGCACAAGGCCTGGATATCTAAAAAAACATATGTTATTATTAATTAGTATTATGTGTGGTTATTTTAAAAGGTTATATGTTTGTGTAATTGGTTATACAAGAAAAGGTTATAAAAATTGATTTTGTAGGTTTTTATACATTATAGATGCATACATAATGAGATTATGTATATAATCTCATTTTTACATTATGTTTATAATCATCATTACAGATTATGTATATAATTATAAGATACATACATAGATTTGGGTATTTTATACATTATACCATTTAAGAGAAAAAAATATGTAATTTTGTAAATAAAGATTTTGTTTGTAGCAATCCAAAAGACGTTTATAGTCATAATTTGGAGATCCAGCTTATAAACTTATAAATAAATATATATATATATATATATATATATATATATATATATATATATATATATATATATATATTTTTTTTAATTGTAAACATATTATTATTTGTTAATATCTGCACAAACTAGCTAGAAAAGAATCAAAAAAAATAAATATATATATTATATTATATATATATATATATATATATATATTGTTATTTTTTTTAATTGTAAACATATTATTATTTGTTAATATCTGCACAAACTAGCTAGAAAAGAATAAATAAAATATATATATATATATATATATATATATATATATATATATATATATATATATATATATATATTTATTCTTTTCTAGCTAGTTTGTGCAGATATTAACAAATAATATATATTTGTTAATATATATTAATATGTTAATATATATTTGCAGATATTAATAAATAATATATATATAAGTTAAGTTCCTTCAGACGAAAAACACAAAAAAAAGGAAAATAAGGAGCGAAATAATACTCACAAGTGCTGGGTAAAGACTGACTTTATTGCTGTTATAATCCTCTATATATACATTTATCAGTGTTTACATCCCTAAATAGGATTAGGTATAAGATTAAGTTGTATATTACTTCCCTCCTCACCATAACTCCCCCCACCAGTTTACGAACACTCCTCGTAAACTCATAGGGTGTAAACAAACAAAAGCAATATACAAACAATAACAAATTCATAAGTATACTGATATGAAAATAAAATAAATTCTTTTAACTTCACATAACTTTCAATAAAATGACACTTTTGGTAATCCTCTCACTGAAATCAAATATGAACTTACATTACTAATTACATCAAGCATAATACAAAAGAAAAACAACCAACAATAAATAAAATAAAATAATAAAAACAATTACAATTTTCCATTATATACGCAGAGTTACGTCTACTTTCCCGAGACGTCACTCTACAACACAGAAGAGAGAGTACCTGTCTACCGCATTTTTCCCAGAAATTTAATTATATATATAAAAAAAAATAAAACCCCTACGGTATTTAATATTCGCAAAATGAGAAATACGAAACCGATAAAACTAGCGAAACGCGGAATGAATGAAACGAAAATAGCGACAGTCCGAGAAACTTATAGCTCCTTCAGTAGGATTTTTAATTGTTCTATGTGAACAGTTCTACGCCTCCGGGGGTCGTGAATATGTTGAATTGTGACGACGTTATGTTTCTCGGATTGTTACTACTTTGAAGGGTCCCTCGTACCGTGCTACTTCCTTACTTCTATTTGACCCCACCTTCCGATATACAACAGTCCCGATCTTAATATTCTCCATCTCATCTCGAACCCTGAGATTTTCCCGCGCTACCCTTCTACTTTTCTCCGCTATTATCTTACGCCGTACCCTTCCCCACCTATTGATAAGAGCCACTTTATTCACCTCTAACCGTTCTGCTAATTCATCATCCACCGCCGTGACCCTACCGTCCCTTCGCCTATCCCGAAGCCCGAAAACGACTTCAACTGGAGAGAATCCCGTCGACATGTGGATAGAATGGTTGTACGCAGATATCGCCTTTGGCATTGCCATCCCCGCATTCAAACCCTTATCGATATGATATACTCGGAGATGATCTCCCA
Source organism: Euschistus heros (assembly GCA_003667255.2). Taxonomy (NCBI): domain Eukaryota; kingdom Metazoa; phylum Arthropoda; class Insecta; order Hemiptera; family Pentatomidae; genus Euschistus; species Euschistus heros. The sequence continues at coordinate 1,319,132 of RCWM02000313.1, forward strand.
GGGTGCTATGTAACCTTTCGATCCCTCCCCGACCTTTAGGATGTCCCGGAGTATTAATATGCCAGGTCACGCCCACCTCCTGCATCTCCCTCCGTAGACTGGCGTTATCGAACTCGCGCCCACCATCCGAAACTATTCTATCGGGCACTCCATACACTTGGAACCATGCCCTCAATGTCGCGATCACTGCCTCAGCCGACCTTTCCTGCACTGGGTACGCCATCGCCAACTTACTGAAGACGTCTATCACTGTGACCCATTTAAAGCCCTTCCAGGTGGAAGTGTCCACTTCCAAATCACTCAACGGCCTGATGGGTGTTACCGTTTCCTCTTGCCTCCCAGTTGGGGGGGGGGGTGCCGGTCGTACTTAGCTGCGTTGCAAATTTAGGTCGCCCCAACCACCTCCTCAATTGACTTGCGCATTTTGACCCAGAAGTATTTCCGTTTAAGTGCCTGTAATGTTTCTTGCACCCCGCGGTGGTTAGTTTTACCCTGATGGTAAGCTATCATTATTTCCTTTTGCCTATCTGTTTCTGTTACTGTTTCCACCATGAGTTTACACCGGATAAAAGTTCGGTCCAATCCAATCCGTTCTCCACAAGTGCTTTATCTTTTCCCACATAACCGCATTTCCCACGAATAAGTAAAAAGTTTTCCCTGGTCGTGTCTCCTCCTTTAATACTTTTTCGACCACTTCTTCCCTTATCCCATCAGGTTGTGACCATATGGTGGTGATGCGATGTCTCCCATATGTCGAGTACTCTACCTTAGTCAGTCCCGTCGTCCTGGTTTTCCAAATGATCTGTCTCCGTTTGTCATTTATAATGTCCTCCCTCTCCTCCATTTCCACGGCCCGTTCGCCCACTGAACTCTCCCCCCTTGATACCTCCGGCCCATCCTCCCTCTCTCCTGGCTCTTGTTCCATCTCTTCCGATTCTCGCTCCCCCTCCCATCCCGGCGTCCACTCACTGACGAACCTCTGAATTCCCCCCGAATATTCCCCTTCTTCATTTCCTATCGCGTTAACCTGTATCGCCCGCGATAGCCAATCCGCTACAATGTTCTCCCTCCCCGGCTTATATACCACCTCCATATTATACTGACTTAACAGTTCTTTCCACCTGGTGATCCTTGCCGACGACTCTTTTAATCTCCCTACCCACATTAGTGGACGATGGTCCGTGAATACTTTAAACTTCCGACCAAACACGTACGGTCTAAAGTGTTCGACCGCCCACACTACTCCCAACAACTCCCTTTCCAACGCGCTGTAACGCGCCTCCGTCTCCGTTAGACGCCTACTCGCGTACGCTACGAGCTGCTCCCCTTTATCGCCTTCCTGAGATAAAACTGCCCCCAATGCATACTCGCTAGCATCAGTGGTAACGGTGAAAGTCTTCGTGAAATCGGGAAATTTCAAAATCGGTTCTTCCTGCAGTCTCTGCATGCACTTCCGGATGTTATTCTCGATCTCGGGAGTAATAACGGTTTTTCGGCCCTTTTTAAGTAGATTGTTTAGGGGTACGAGGTGTTTTGCCATCTCCGGGACAAACCTTCGGTAGTGATTCAGCGTCCCTAAAAGCCTACGAATTCCTTTTATGTCCGTCGGGATGACCATCTTCCATATTGCCTCTACCTTTTTCACATCTGGCCTCACTCCCTCTCCCGAAATCGTATGCCCCAGAAAATTGATTTGATTCTGTCCCAATATCGACTTTTCCTCGGATAATTTCAACCCAAACTGTCTCAGTCTTTCAAAAACCCGTCTTAAGTCCTCTACATGTCTTGTCTCGTTCTTGCTAAAAATCAGTAAGTCATCCATATACACTTGACATGTCCCTTCGTCCAGTCCTCGTGAAAATTCGTCCATGTGTCTCTGAAAAGTGATGGGTGCATTTTTCAAGCCAAACGGCATCCTCGTAAACTCGTACTGGCCCCTCTCGAAAGTAAACGCTGTCTTGTACTGATCTTTGGGGTGCATCCTTATTTGGTGGTACCCCGCCTTTAAATCCAGCGTGCTAAATACGGTTGATCCCCCTATTCTGTCCAGTATGTCCTCAAACCTTGGAATGGAATACTTTTCATCTACCGTATGTTCATTAAGTTTTCGAAAATCCACGACCACCCGATATTTCTCCACTACTTCCTCACTTTTCTTTTTGACTGCCCACAACGGACTATTGTAAGGCGACGTTCTGTTAACAATGATCCCCTGACTTTTCAGATTGTCGATTTCCTCCCGAATGTGCCGACGTAACGCCTGGGGGTATCTCCGTTCCTTCACGTAGGTAACGCGTTCCTGTTTTAACGGGATTTCATGTACCGTTTCCCCAGTTGCACTCAACGCATCCCCTTCTTTGTAGAATACATCCGAAAATTCTCCCTTTAACGTTAGTCGCCAATCTACCTTCCGGGTTACGACTCCCACCATCGCCAGATCTGACTTCTTCACCCTGTCACACCGATACTCCCTACCTCCCATCACGATCGACCATCTCTTTCCACTACTTTTTATTTCCGCCCCGATCTTTGTTAACAGGTCACACCCTGTTATCCCACCGTATTCACGCGGCATGTTCTCTACTACGTGTACTCTTAAACGTCCTCTCCCAACCCCCCATCTATCCAACGAGATATCCGCTTCCCCCTCTACTCCACACGGACCGCTTAGAGTGACTAATTTACACCCACAAGTTTGTACCCGCGGTGCTCTCTCTCCTTTACACCATGCTCTTATTGTTTCCCAACACATTATTGTGTTTGAACTGCCTGTATCTACCAGGCATCTCACCCCGCTCCCCACTCTTATTATGGGCAACCCACCACATCCACTCCCGACACTATTGATAACTATGTGGTCGCCCCTCCCGTTGCACCCTCCTCATTCTTCATCCTGGTCCCTCCTCTCGACCACCGCTCGTTGCTCTCCACTCCTCCGACCCTTCTTGCCTGTCACCAGTCGTCCATCTCCCAGTTCGCTTCCCTCTTCTTCTGTTTCGGACGTTTCACACGCTCCTTCCGTCTCCGACAGGTGTCTGCTCCGCCTCCACACTCTTTGGGCGTTAACCTCCATCGGCTCGCCATGGTTGCTCCTGCTCATATACGGGCACTGCCTGGCGATGTGCCCTTCCGTACCGCACTCAAAGCACCTAGTGCGGGGGCATTGTGCTACCAAATGCCCTACCTTTCCACACCCGTGACACTTCCTTTCCTCTTTTTTCCAATTTCTCCTTTCGGGTCCCTGTCTTTTCTCCCTAGTTGCTAGCCGCTCTCGTCCTCTGAACTCCCTGTCTCGTCCTATCCACGGGTCCTCTTGAGATTGCCGTTCCTGTTGCCATCCAGGCGACGATAGGTCACCCTACTCCATCCTCCTTCAGGTCTCTCTTCCTTCCTCACCTCTTCCTCCCTAGCGCTGGAGTCCACCATTTCCCTGGCGCAGTCAAAGAAGTTCTTGTCTCTGGGGAGTCCTTATCTCTTGCCAGTCTCCTTCGCTAATTGGACCTTGAGGATCGTTGATAGGAACGCCATCCTCGCCTCCACTACAGCCGCTTCCGTGTTTTCCCTCTTCTTGTCAGTTATCCTGTTGAAGTGCCCCAACAATTTACCCTTGTACTGTCCAATTGACTGCTGGGGCCTCCTCATTTCTCTGAACATACGGAAGATATCCTCTTCCGGTGTCCATCGCCCACCTCCGAACGCCTTTTTAAGTCTGTCTTTGATTACTAGCCAGGGAGTGTCTTCATCCGCCTGGATCACATTCAGTGTGCTGCGTTTGACTCGACACACTAAGGCCGCTTTCAAAGCACACGCGTCCAGTGGATCCAACAGGTTTTCCGCTGTTTTTGCCTCGATCCGAGCCATTACTCTATCACCCCCCTTAAGGAAGTGATTTAATTCTCCTATTTCCCCGTCGTATTTTTCAATATCCGAAATTGCTTTCCTCAAATCCTGCGAAGTCGCCGTCTTGATTTTAAGCAATTCCAGGGCGTTCGCCTGTGCTGCCGCCATGTTAGCGTGAGCTGCTGCCAGCGTTTCTGGTGGTAGAGGTGCTAACTCAACTTCAGACTGAACTTCAAATGCAGGGGGTTTCAGAATATTATTAGCGGCCATTCACTATCTTCCGTAATTACCAATGAATATGAAAGATACGAAAAAAGTTTTAGCGGGATACAAAAAAAATGGGTACCCAGAAATATGTTCTAACGATCCCGGGTTTCGGCACCAGTTAAGTTCCTTTAGCGAAATAATACTCACAAGTGCTGGGTAAAGACTGACTTTATTGCTGTAATAATCCTCTATATATACATTTATCAGTGTTTACATCCCTAAATAGGATTAGATATAAGATTAAGTTGTATATTACTTCCCTCCTCACCATAACTTATATATATATATATATATATATATATATATATATATATTGTTATTTTTTTTTAATTGTAAACATGTTATTATTTGTTAATATCTGCACTAACTAGCTAGAAAAGAATAAAAAGTTGATGATCTGCATATAAAAAATGTGTATATATTTTAATTGAAATGAAGGCAATTTAAAGTAATTCATGAACCCCCCCCAAAAAAAAAAAATTTAATGTTCTTTAATGATACGATAATAGTAAATTTTACCTTAAATCCTGTATCTATGTATTATTTAAATGTGTATATATATATTTTTTCCACATTACTATATACTTGTATGATAAAATTATGATTTTATTATTTATATTTAATTTAATTTAATAACTTAATTACTACTTACAAATGAATTATTGGGAAACAAGGCAAAGTACTGTCCATTTTTTATGTAACTTATGAGTTTAATTTACCAAAATAGTCATAAGAATATTTACAAATGATTGCAAATAACGATAAAAAGGATTACCTTCACTCATATTTTCATTTTAATTGAAGATTTTACAGTCTCTTATAGCTTACATTCATAAATTATATTTTATTATTTATTTAAATTAAATGATTTATATTAATAAAGATAAGAATTGTTTTATATTACGCAAATGCTATTTTATGAAAAAAACAAAAATTGAAAAAAGGATTATTTTTTACCTTAATACATTTTTGTTCTTGGATGTTATTCCGCTCGCTCTGAGAGCCAAGGAATTCGTAAAACTTTTTTAATTAAAGTATCTAAAGTAGTTTTTAATTTTAAGTGAAAAAGTCGGTTAAGCGAAAGTTGGTGACTTGTGACTAAATGAAACCTACTTATTTACATTTTTTTGGTGTTAAAGTATTTTCTGATGACAAAATCTTTTTCATAGAAATTCATGGATATTTTTCTTTATAATATAATACTAATAATTGCTCATGAAGGTAATGTTTTTCTAAAATATGTGAATGAGATACTTAGTTTATAACTAATTAAAAAATCTTTTTATAGTTTTAAAATATAATTATTATAAAATATAATTTATTAGTGTAGTTCAATTGTAATTTTTTAAATAAAAACCTCAAAGCAGAAACATTCCCTCTGTAATTTTTGATATAACATTGTAATGTGATATTCTGCTATCATTCTCCTTTATGTTTATTATTTTAAATTAGCCAGGAGCTTCATAAATGTTTAATTTTTAGCTTAAAAGTTTCTTATTAGAACTTTTCAATAAATATTTTAAATTTCGCTTTATAATCTCTAAATTAATTTTGCCGTATCATGTACGAAAATAAGCATGTGTTTTTTTTGTATTATATTTTGAAAATTAAGATCGTTTGATTCACATTGATTTTTCCGTTAGTAATCATTAAAGTACATTCCTAGATCGGTTAGGAAAAATGCATATGCTTTTGATTTTTTAAAAATTGACTATAGTAATTTATGGTTTGAAGAAACACTAGATTTTTGGAACAATATTTATAATAATTACAAGGACAATTAATGTTTAAGATATATTTTATCTGTATTCACTTATATATATATATATATATATATATATATATATATATATATATATATATATATATATCCTCAATGTCGCGATCACTGCCTCAGCCGACTTTTTCCTGCACTGGGTACGCCATCGCCAACTTACTGAAGATGTCTATCACTGTGACCCATTTATAGCCCTTCCAGGTGAAAGTGTCCACTTCCAAATCACTCAACGGCCCGACGGGTGTTACCGTTTCCCTCTTGCCTCCCAGTTGGGGGGTGCCGGTCGTACTTAGCTGCGTTGCAAATTTCGCACGCCCCAACCACCTCCTCGATTGACTTGCGCATTTTTACCCAGAAGTATTTCCGTTTAAGTGCCTGTAATGTTTCTTGCACCCCGCGGTGGTTAGTTTTACCCTGATGGTAGGCTATCATTATTTCCTTTTGCCTATCTGCTTCCGTTACTGTTTCCACCATGAGTTTACACCGGATAAAAGTTCGATCCAATCCAATCCTCTCCGTTCTCCACAAGTGCTTTATCTTTTCCCACAGAACCGCGTTTCCCACGAATAAGTAAAAAGTTTTTTCCCCGGTCGTGTCTCCTCCTTTAATACCTTTTCGACCACTTCTTCCCTTATCCCAGGTTGTGACCATATTGTGGTGATGCGATGTCTCCCATATGTCGAGTACTCTACCTTAGTCAGTCCTGTCGTCCTGGTTTTCCAAATGATCTGTCTCCGTTTGTCATTTATAATGTCCTCCCTTTCCTCCATTTCCACGGCCCGTTCGCCCACGGAACTCTCCTCCCTTGATACCTCCGGTCCGTCGTCCCTCTCTCCCGGCTCCTGTTCCATCTCTTCCGATTCTCGCTCCCCCTCCCCTTCCGGCGTCCACTCACTTATGAACCTCTGAATTCCCCCCGAATATTCCCCTTCTTCATTTCCTATCGCGTTAACCTGTATCGCCCGCGATAGCCAATCTGCTACGAT